>CM057459.1:775733333-777134166 GCA_016271365.2 Neoceratodus forsteri | reverse complement strand
TGGCAATGTTGAAAATCTGGAGTGAAAATATGGAAAATTGGTGACGTCATGAGTGTGCATAGAAACTGGGCAACGCACGCCTGTAATGCAATTATTTTGGGGATTTTTTAACCAAATTTTCAGCATAGGCATTTTGGGACCTCTGCTCATAAACAGTGGCACTGCAATTTTGTTAATCTGTCCTGAAAGTTGATTTCCCACAGTGACTGAGCCATTGTTCGCCAGATGTGCAAAAACACAGTTTGGGCAGGATATGTGAAATGACGGCTGTACTGTTCATCAAGAAGTGTGTAAAAATGGCAATGGTGAAAATCCAGAGTGAAAAATCACAAATGCACGACGGTACAAGTGTTCATGCAATCTGCCAACGCACGCTCATAACACAGTCATTTTATGGAGTATCATCACCAAATTTTCAACACAGGCATTTTAGGACCTCTGCTCATGAACTGTGTCACTGTCATTTTCATAATCTGGCTCAAACACTGATTTCCCATAGTGACTGTGCTATTGTGCGCCAGAAGTATGGAAACACATTTTGGGCAGGATGTGGAAAATGACAACTGTACTGTTTACAAGGAGGTGTACAAAAATGACAATGCTGAAAATCTGGCATTAAAATATTGCGAATGTGTGAAATTACAAGCCTGCATAGCAACTGCGCAAAGCACGCTCATAAAACAGGCATTTGTTGGATTTTTTCCACCACATTTGGAACATAGGTTTTTTGAGAGGCCCCCTCATGAACACTGGCACTGTCATTTCGTTAATGGGACCCGAAGGTGATTTCAAGACAGTGACTGTGGAAATCATCTTTCGAGGCTGATTAACACCATGACAGTGATAGAATTCATGAGGAGGGGCTCCAAAAACCCCATGTTGAAAATTGGGTGACAAAATTCCAATAAATGCCCGAGATATGCAGCAAAGTTGAAAAAACCCTCTTCATTCCATTATACAGCTTACTGGCATTTCCTCAGTTCACGGTCGGCTTTGAAGAGTGCAGGCGTGTTCCCGGTCCACCGAAGATCATCACACAGGAGTCAGAGGTAAGTATGGGTGAGGGTTGTGGGAGGCAGGGTGCACAGTGGGTGGGCGCGGGTGGGGAGGGTGCCACTGAGACATGAGGGACCTTTTTCTTTCAGAGACTTTTTTTCTTAAGAGGATGACATGGGACATTTGCCATGCTGGGGTGGGCTCCCAGTGTGGCATCAGGAAGAGCTTCTTGGGGGTCTGGGCCGTGGGATTGGGCACCCCATCAACACAATGACTGCTGGGGGAGAAGGGAGCTGAGAGTTGGGCACCCCTCGGCATATACGAAATGTGGGGGGGCTGATTTATGCTGACAGGAAGTGGGCTCCCACATCAGCTCTACAATGAAAGCGGGGGAGGCAAGAGCCGAGAGGATTGGGCACCCCTCGGCATATAAGAAAGGGGCTGCTGTATGCTGGCGGGGAGGCGGGATCCTGTCGGCAATTCTGTGGCCACAGAAAGCAGGCTGGGTGATTGGGCACCCCCGATGTCGGCTGTTGGGCGGCCGCCTGTCATGCTGCTAATGTGGCAGCATGCAGGAAGGGTCCGCTGCGTCTGACAAGCTTTGCTCGGATTGCAGCGGACCTTTCCTTAGATGTGCTCAACACATTAGCATGCATGGTGTGGCATGAGCATGCAGGCTGATTGGGGAATGAGGGATGCACCTACTGATGCATGCCCTGCATTCACCCAACAGCAGCTGCGCCTCCAAATCTGCACTCTCCCAAGATGTTGACTTACATGCAAGCATGGCAAGCCAACATAAAAATGAATTCAATGGAATCCTTACACAGTATTAGTAAGTGAGAAAATCATTGCTGGCAAGGTTATCAGTCTATTTGCATGAGAAATTCTAAATCTGTTTACAGATTGTTTGGGCCTCATGGGGGTGCTGCCATATTGTGACCTTTTGACTTTGGGAATGACCAGTCAATAATTTCCCACCAGAACTGCTTCAAAGACTTTATAACAGCTGGTACATTGTGTTGGTGAAATTTTTATCCCTATTAGGTGTTGAGGTGGCTGAATGTGTAGGAGACCAATTGAAACCCCAGGTTGAAGCCCTATATAAAAGGAGGGTGGCTCAGGGGCAGTCAGATCTGTGTCAGACCCTGAAGTAAGGAGGCAGTGTGTTGAGACTAGGAAATAAGTGTATAGTCCTAGATCTTGTGCCTAATAGAAGTGATAGTTTGAGGGGCATATGTCTGTCAACAGTGCATTGGGCAACTGAAGTTCAGTGTGTGGTCCTCAGTGGAGAAGGACAGACTTAAGCAATTTCAGAATCTGAAAGACAGCTCTTGGAGACAGTCTATAAGCTGTGGCATTTGGGCTTGGTAGTGAAGAACAGAGGTCAGTGAATTCAAGCAAGCAAGCAAGGAGTGCAGCCTAGTAGTACCGTTCCTGGCAACCATGACTGTGGGAAGTGCTTCTGATTTCTATGTACCACTCTGCATGAAATTCCAATTGGTTTTTCATGTTGGCAGTCAAGCTGGACTATAAATATCCTGCTTTTAGAGGTTTAACAACCTTTTAAGCAATTGCATGGCCTGTGGGGGTTGAGGCTAATTAAACATGTGTACGTTTAAGTGCACCAGCACCAGAAAACCTTGCAACAGCATTTATGGGCCTGCAATGTTTCTACAGTGGGTACACAGGAACTGATGTAAGGGAGGTTCTTGTTTTATGCAAACATTTGGTACCAATTAAAAAGGGTAGTGGCTATCATTGTGGGGCAAAATCTAATGACCTTAAGTTTTTTGGTTTTTTTATGATTTTGATCTACAACAGTTGGTTACTGAACCTACAAAACCCAATCCTAAAAATCCATCCCATTCTTCATTATCAGACATACTACTTGGCAATAGGCCCCAAGAAATTGTAACTACTGCCATAGTTCACAATGAGTGTAGTGATCATAATGAAGTGACTTGTATCAGTGACTCAGTAAAATCATTTATAGAACCTACCTTCCATTATAACAGGAGACTCACATACTTCTGTGATTTAAACTACCTCCATGACCTGACTACAATTAATTGGCAGGATTTCAATTAGCTCCCCTCTGTGCACCCAGTGATGGAAGTATTTAATCAACAAATTCCCTCTGTTATGAATTGACATGCACCTTTAGTAAAACAGAATTTTGATGAAAATCTGTCCTTAGATTACTAAAGATATTAGGCAGGCTTTGAGGGATAGGCGTAGCCACTGTAATGGAGCCCAGAAAAAACAAACTGACCCTGGACTGGACAGTGTTCAGGCAAAAAAAAGGAACTCATGCACTAAATTAATCTGTATAGCCAAATCAAATTACTAGCTAAGCCTTCTGGAAGGTAGGAAGGTAGGAAAAGCATCCTACAAATCTCTTAGGCATGATGTAACACAGTATATCTCAGACTTATTTTGAGAAGTCTCTAGTTTATATAACTTAAGAGCATGCAACTGTATTTTGCTTGAAACTTCCAGAATTGCATCCAAATAAGGCAAAATACCATTCAGCTGGCTTAATCTGACATACTGGAATAAACTGCAGGCCTACCTCAAACTGTATTTGATTGTGAGCCTTCATGCCTTCAAAATGTTGCTCAATACCTATTGTACTGATATTTGTACCTGTTCTTAGACCCTCTGTTGCTATTCATTGCAAACTGGTTGCTGTTCTACAGATGTCTCAACTGTAACTACCTTGCTATCTTAATGTATTTTGTTTTATATTGATTTACTTTTGTTACTGTGTATCTTTATTTGATTTAAGAGACCATGCACTGCTTGTAAATGTTATTCTATTCGTTATCTTGCATCCTTGTAATCCCTGTGATTTTTTTGTACTGTACTGGACCATCTTAACTGTAGTTACCAACTGCTAGCACCAAAGGGCAAGTCTAAATAGCAGGTTAGCCTTGCTTGCAACCTGCCTAAGATGACAATTAACTGAGGGTAAACTCTTTGACAGTGTCCAAGAGTGTCTGTGCTAACCTGTTTTCCCATTGCAGTTGCTGTAATAAAACTGTGTTTATGCTGTTTTGGTATCTTTTTTTGTCTGAACATTCTCATTGTATGGTATTCCTGAGAATCATTTACTCTAAAGACGATGTGTATAGGCACAACTTCCCAGAGGGTTATAATAAGTTGTCAGCTAACCCCCTACCTGGCATCTCTGAGTGAAGGCATCTGTATATAGAATACTTTAATAATTGCCCCTGAACCCAGGAGCCACCATAACCCAGTGGTGGTATAACACAGAGCCTGGTCCCAGGGATATACCTTTAAATCAACAAATCAAAGCACAGTGAATACAATAGACAAGTGTCTATTTATTAGAAGTGAACACATGCTATATAAAAAGACATTAAAACAAAAATACAATTTTTACTCCTACTAAAACAAAATTAATTAGCACAGTCAGAACATCTGTAAACCACAGAAGGCTGACAAAGTAATGTTGCATGTCTGTTAGATGTAGCCACACATGCACAGAAAATTAGATCAACTGATCCCAAATATCATTATACTGTATGATTATAATTTTCAGTTGTGCCCAGGCATGGTATGCTATGGTATGGTACAGTACAGTACGGTATGGTAAGGTATGGTACAGTATGGTATGGTATGATATGTATTTTTCCAACCCTGAACTGCTTTGTAATTAAAATATAGCCGTGTGTGATTAATCCCTGCCTTGTTAATATGGATACCTGGTTATCTGAACATGGAACCTTCAAAACAGATTTTTTGCTTTATTCATTGCCTCTTTAATATGGAAATCTCTGTCTCCAAATCCTGTATTCTGAGTACCGAGACCATTATCCCCATTTATTTTAACCTGGATTATCTGGTACAGGTTTTATAATGAGTGTGTTAATGGAAGTCTTCTTAATCCCTATTAATGCCCTCAGACATGTTAACAAAGAATGCTACCTGCTGGAAACACTGTTTCTGCCTGATCACATATAGGCTAATAAAAGCCTGAATGTGATAATCTGCTACCTGGGGCAAAACACCTCAGAGGAATCATTGAACTTGTGTACTGTGTTCTTGACACAAAAAATATGTGTATGCGCAAAATGGGTAGAAACTTCTAAGCAAAAAAATAATGGATTCTTTTAAATTGAACTAAGCACCAGTTAAGCATTAACAGATGATTAAGAAAGGAGGATGAAATGTTTTAAACTGCTCAACACCTTATTTCCAAATTTCCCATTTTCTCATTTTCCAGTAAAGTAAATGAAAATAAATCCTCTGGTCATTTCTGGTTACTAAGCATATTAGTATTACATAACAAAATGGGCAAAATCACATTTTTATAGATTAACCAGGTCTTACTGTAACAGCAAGACCACAGTCAAAATACAGTACATAAATAAAAAGGCATCAATAAAGGTAAACTTTGAGTTACTGTGGTGCTTTCTGACACCCAGTGTTTAGACTTGTTTGTATCTGGAGTTGATTCACTCCCCAAATTTAATTTATGTACATCATTGTACAATGCATTCTGCTTTATTAATGTCCTGAAAAATATACTCTTTCTTCTCTCTCCATTTTTTTTTCCTTTACATCACTAAAATCTATTCCCCTTTTGTAGTGTGTAAGCTGAATCCAAGGAGATAATTTTGTATGGCAGAATAATTTGTCATTGTTGCTGTTGCCAACATTTCAGTTTTGAAAGTGGATGCTGACTGGTTTGGTGATGGAGACAAATTACAAACAGTAATAGACTAAGTAACTGAATGGCCACTGGAATCAATCAAAAAAAAATCTTTATTTATTTATTTTTATTTATCCAGGTGAACACCATTGAGCAAGCTCATTTACAAGGTAGACATGTGTCATACAAGGTCAAAGCACAATACATTTATATACAGACATTAATATAGACATTTGTATACAATAAATAATGCACTCAGAACAATAGCATAAGGTCCAGTTAATGAGTTAACAAGATATAAATGACATGTACACCACAATATTTGGTGGAAATGACAAAGGAACTGGGTGACAGGAGATAATTAAACATTCTCGCTGCCAGCATTGCCTAGCACAAGCCACGACATGGCATTCAGGCTTAGAGGGGGACAGCATGAGAAGCTATAAGGGAAGTAAAGGGTTACAGGGTGAGGTAAGGGCCACAAAAATTCAAGGGGTGCTAGGACAAAAGGGCAAGGGGATAACACATGGTGGGAGGTCAGGTAGGGTAAGGAAGAGTAAGCGGAGAGAAAAGAAGTAAGGTGAAAGCAATATAGGATTGGACCCTATGTCTGTTCTTCATCATCATACCCTTAGTTAACCATGAATCCCCCCCTTTATATATAACAGCATCATATAGTGGCACAGATGGATAATATTTGTATTAAGTGTTAGGTTTTCCTTTTTAAATAAATCACTCCCAGTCACAGAAGACTGTCACAGTACATATAGCTTGCTCTATCACAAACCTACCGTAGGACAACACACTGGATAGAGTAAAAGTATCTGGCTCCCAAAAGGCTAGAATATATATTTTGGATCTAAACTGATATTTGTTTAGCTCTAAGCAGAATTGTGTTTGCTTGGCTCAGACATGCTTGAAGTTTTCCTATGCATCTGTTTGCAGTGACACCTACAGGGGCAGCAGTGAGGCTGCAACACTATTGCAAGGTTTACCACAGCAAGTGGTGGCATTGACAAGGGCATTTTTAATAAAAAATCATGGTTAACTAAGAGTATGATGATGACAGAAGGGACATAGGGTCCATCTTTTCAATCTCTCTTGCCATGTGGTAGTGACTTTACCACTGCTTTTATTATGGTCACACTTCCAGTCTCATTAGCTGCAAGTCTACCACTACAATACTTGGCAACTTTCAATGCCATATTCCCTCAGAAATCTTTCTAGTCTTGCATTTAGAGCCCAAACAGTTCTAGCATTCACAGTCTTACTGGGTAGGCAATTCCATATGTTGAAGGAGAACTGTGCTGAACATAGAAGTCTGTGGTTTCTGAGTTTATAGTACTGGTTATCATTCTGTTATTGTTTAATTTTTTTCTAGCCTTTCAGTAAACACAGTGGGCCAGATATTCATAACTTTGTGTCGGACAAAAAACGTGTGCGCAGGTTTAGCGCAGGATTAGTGCAGGTCTGCTATATTCAAAAGGCCAAATATCGTGGGCAAACTGCAATAGCGCCGGGCAAAATCATAATGTATGCAAGGGACAAACTGACATGAATACAGGTGCAATGCTATATTTAGTGACTAGCACTGTGCAAAGTGGTTTTTCATGAGTTAGCGTGACACTTAGCGAAGTGCACATTACCACCCAGGAAAAGGTAGCCTTAACCCTGGGTAATCAGCTTTGCGAGGTGTTTGCATGGCTTTGCGCCAACCCTAACAAATAAATATGACACATAGACAAAGCCAAACATAGATGAAACATGCTGCTAACTGATGGCATCACAGTGATGCCATCATTTGCCACCAGTCCCAGCCATGTCAGGCAGCAAATGGTGACCCTGCCACCAGTGGACAGCATGGCAGTGTGGCCATACAACACACACCTGTGGACAACTCTTCTGTGGACACCAACAGATGCTAGCAAACACATGCAGCACTGTGGGCATGGAGGATGTTAAGGGGAGAGTGTATAGGTGGCCACGCTGTGCCAAGGACCAGGTGTGACCACAAGGCTGAGGCACATCATGCAGTGCATATGGGCCTGTATTGGGCATACACCAACACCAGTGTGCCTTTCTGATAATATATTGCACCCCGGCCACATACCGCACAGCTGTACAACTGCCACAGCACACAAAGCTGGACATGTATATGTCACTGTGAGCATCCCATGCCAGAGGTGCAGCATCTGTGGGTCACACGACAGCGTAACAGTAATGTCCACTGTCAGTAAACACCTGCAGGTTGGGCCTCTCACTGTATATAGTGCAGTCATCATCACTGCCCTACACACCATAGGCACTGCTGTGTCCACACACTACTGGCCCCCTTGCTACTGTAGTGTCTGCTGTGCACTATAGCATGACCTAGTGTGACAGTTGCATGCAGCACCACCACCATCTGTGCCTATGCTGTGTTGTCCCAGTATAGCAGCAGGCAGCAGCACATGTGAAAGTACAGTGTTCAAAAATGGTATAATATTCCCCAAACTATTTGCGCAGCGCTAACATATTTTGCGCAGGTATAATGAGATGCTAATCTGAATGTTTGCCCAGAGACTACCTAAGTAGGCTCATTTGCATGTCACTTTTGAACATGGCAAAGCTTAGTGCTGGGCAAACGTGTTTGCACCAGGCTAAAGGTTTAGCCCTGCGCTAAACCCGCGCAAATGTGTTAGCGCTGCGCAAGTAGTTCGGGGAATATTTTAGTTTTGCACACTGTACCTCCACATATGCTGCTGCCTGCAGCTGTACTGGTCCATGCATTTTCTGGCACACACATTGGCCTCATAGTTCACCTCTACCTACCTTCACATCGCTGTGCACTGCATTGCTGTTGTGGTTTTCACTTCCTGGTTGCCATATTCAGAGCTGTCTTATTCCAGGGCTAAGTTTGCCCTGCATTCCCAGCCCAGTTTGCCCGGCCTCGTTCCCATGCTATATTCAGAAGCCGTTTGCCCTGGGCTATTCCTTTTGAATATGGCTTGCTTTGTGCTCTGGGCTGTGTGTGCCCGCCGAGCAGTGCTAATTTAGCCCCGGGGCAAAGTTTTAAATATCTGGCCCAGTGAGTGTTACTGATTTACACACATGTTAAGGATCATTTTAGGACTGCAGTGATGTAGTTTACGTCCTTTTTAATTGTGTGTAAACTACATCATACAGTTCTAAAAGTGTACTAACCATCTGTGTATACATCAGAAACCTCAACTGACATAGCTAAAAGGCTAGTAATACAAATAGCTCTAGAAACTATTCATCTTTTTCTAATGGGATGTACATCAAAGATAGTAAAACAGTGGGATACAACGCTGGCCAGCAGAAGTGTGCCATGCTTCCATGCCAGTGACCCTGATACTAGAGTGCAAGCTCAAGGAGCTGTGATTACACTGGCTAGGGCTGGGGAGTGCTGCTGATGGAATAGTAAACCAGTCTATGTAAGAAAGGCAGATGAACAATGGGCAAAAATTAAGGGGGGCATTGAAAAAGCAACAAATCTCTGTTTCAGGTAGGTTAACCAGGGAAAGAGAAAAAAATAGACTGCTATGGTTCTCTAGAGAAGTAGCAGAGAAAGTAAGGGCCAAAAAACTAGCATTTAGAAGGTACAAGAGGAAACGGAAGGAGGGGGATAGGGAGAGTTACCAGGAGAAACAAAGAGAGGCAGGGAGAGCAGTTAGGTTTGCAAAGGTGCAAACCGAAGAGAATATTGCCTAGTCAGTAAAGAAGAAAGGGCCAAAGCATTCTTTAGATTTATAAGCAAGAAGAGACAGACCAGAGGAGAAATAGTCAGGCTAAAAGGGGAAGGAGGGGTTTGTGAGGAAGAGACCGAAAAAAAGCAGACATATTGAACATTTACTTTTGTTCAGTATTTACTGAGGAAAGGGGAGGTGACAGGCCAAAGATAAGGAACAAGGGCCTTAAAAGAAGGGAGGTGGACACTAGTCATTTTAAAAAAGAGAGAGAGTCCTCAAGGAACTAGCCCAGTTAAAAGTAAACAATGCAATGGGACTTGACAGGGTGCACCTTAGGATACTGAGGGAGCTCAATGAGGTGCTGGCTGCACCACTGACAGCTCTGTTCAACCTATCACTAGAAACAGGGAAGATTCCAGGGGACTGGAGGAGAGCAGATGTGGTCCTACTACACAAAAGTGGAAATAGGGAGGAGTCAGAAAATTACAGACCTGTCAGCCTGACTTCAGTAATGGGTAAAGTAATGGAATTAGTACTGAAGGAAAGGATTGAGGAATACCTTGTAACCAGTGGATTACAGGATCTGAGGCAACGTGGTTTCACAGTGGGGAGATTTTGCCAGACAAATGTGATTGAGTTATTTGACTGGGTGACCAGGGAAGTGGATCAGGGAGGAGCAATAGATGTGGCCTACCTGGATTTCAATAAGGCCTTCAGCACCGTTACACATGAAAGACTTGGTGAACAAGCTGGTAAACCTAGGATGAGCAAGCTGGTAAACCTAAGAGTGGGTCCAAAAGTAGTAAACTGGGTAAGGAGTTGGCTAAGCAATAGAAGCCAGAGAGTGGTAGTAAATGGGGTCCACTCTGGAGAAAGCAAGGCGACCAGCAGGGTGCCTCAAGGGTCAGTATTTGGCCTGGTCCTCTTTAATGTCATTACTAGTAACACTGCAGAAGGGCTGGAAGGGAAAGAATGCCTGTTATCAGATGACACAAAAATTTGAAACAGAGTGGACACACTGAGGGGTGGAAAGAATGAGTGACAATCTGAAAAAGTTAGAAGAATGGTCAAGGGAATGGCAGCTGGGTTTCAATGCAAAAAAGTACAAAATCATGCACTTGGGGCACAGAAACCAAGGGCTATTGTACCAATTGAGCGGGGAGGTATTAACAACCACAAAACAAGAAAGGGACCTGGGGTAATAATTTCTGATGACCTTTAGGTAGCCAAGCAGTGTGATAAGGCAGTGGGGAAGGCTAGCAGGATGCTCAAGGGGTATCACTAACAAAAAAAGGGAGGTAGTACTACCCCTTTATAGATCACTGGTAAGAATCCACCTCGAGTACTGTGTCCAGTTCTGGAGGCCCCACCTCTGGAAAGGACATACTGTAGATAGGGTGGATGCAGTACAAAGGAGTGCTACCAAAATGGTGCCAGGCCTGAATCAAAAACCCTTTCAGGAAAGACTGGAGGAACTAGATATGTACTCTCTAGAGGAAAGGAGGGAAAGGGATGACCAAAGTAGTAGACCAGGAAGGGGCTGTGGACATGGCCTACCTAGATTTTAGCAAGGCATTTGACACAGTCCCACAAAAAAGATTAATAAACAAGTTAGCCTGCCTGGGACTGTGGCCCAGGGTGGTAGCCTGGGTAAAAAATTGGCTGGACAAAAGGACGCAGAGGGTAATAGTAAACAGAGTCCACTCCAAAGAAAGGGGTGTTACTAGTGGGTACCACAGTGTTCATTACTGGAACCAGTCCTCTTTAATGTCTTTATAGGTGACATTGTGAAGGGACTGGAAGGAAAAGTATGCATCTTTACAAATGACACAAAGATCTGCAACAGGGTTGATACACACGAGGGGGGTGGAAAGGATGAAAAGAGACTTGGCAAGGTGGGAGGAATGGTCAAAAATATGGCAGCTTAGATTCAATTCAATTCAATAAAGTGCCAAGTAGTACACCTGGGAAACAAAAACCCAGGGAAAGAGTGCACAACAGGGGGGAGGTACTAACAACAACAAAAGTGGAAAGGATCATGGGGTAGTCATACCAGATGACCAAAAGGTAGGCAAGCAGTGCGAGAAGGCAGTAAGGAGGGTTGGAGGGATACTGGGATGCAAAGGGAGAGGCATCACCAGTAGAAAACAAGAAGTTGTTATCCCTTTGTACAGACAGTTGGCGAGACCCAATCTGGAGTACTGCATGCAGTTCTGGAGACCCCTTCTCCCAATGGATGTAGACAGGATGGAGGCAGTCCAGAAGAGGGCAATTAAAATGGTGCAGGTTGTGCACCAAATGCCATACAAAGAGAGACTAAAGGAGCTCAATATGTATACCATCAAGGAAAGGTGGGAGAGGGGGGACATGACAGAATCTTTCAAGTACCTCAAGGGAACCAACAATGTCCAAGAGGAGAGCATCTTTCAGAAAAAGAAATGTACAAGAACAAGGGGGCACAATTTGAAGATAGAGGAGGGACAGCTCAGGGACAACGTGAGGAAGTATTTCTTCATGAAGAGGTTGGTGGATGCATGGAACGGCATTCCTGAGGAGGTTATGGGATCAAAAACAGTGGGAGAATTCAAGAATGCATGGGACAGACATAAGATAATTCTAGTTGAGGGTAGGAAGAAGTAGATTGTTGGTTAACTAGGATCTGCAGCTTATCCAATAAGTAGGGAAATGGGCAAACTAGGTGGGCCAAGCTGTCCTTATCTGGTATCAAAGTCTATGTTTCTATGTTTCTGTATGACATAAATATTCAACTACTTCACAGGTATTAATTAGGAAGATGAAGGAAGCATTTAGAAAAAGATGTTCCAGAACAAGAGGTCACACTATGAAGTTGGAGGGTGGGGCTCAAAGTAGATGTGAGGAAATACTTCTTTATGGAGAGGGTGGTGGACATCTGGAACAGCCTCCCAGCAGAGGTGGTGGGTGCTAATATGGTAGCAGGATTCAAGCATGCATGGAGTAAACACAAGGGGACCTTAGAATTAAGGCAAGGGAAGGGAAAAGACTGGAGATCGAGTAGTGTCTGCGGCAGCACAGGACGTAGGGAATATAGAGCAGACTAGGAGAATCAGGAGGTCCTCATCTTTTTATAACTTCTATGTTTTCATGGTACTAGAGGTGATATATGCACAGAAGGAGGTCAGCGAACACATGAGACAAAACATTAGATCCCATCGCAGTGATGGACCCCAGTATACTGCAGCCCCATGCCATGGAGTCAGGTTACATGTCTGCCAGATTCATAGTAACTGTTGTGAAAGAATTGGCTTCCACAGAGCCCCTGCCATAGGGGAAAAGTCATGGGGAACTAATGGTAGCTGATGCACCAATACAGTTGTTGATGGGTAGTTAGTGGGAGATCCTGAAGGATGAACAGGAATCTGGTGGGAATAGAAATCTATATTAAAAGAAATAGTAAACATTATTGGTGTTTGTGGCTCAGTAGGTAGCACAATCACCTCTGGGGCTGGATGATCAGATGCTCATGGTTTCTAGTCTCACACCAACTGCTTGGGGTAATACTTGTAACTGACACTGTAGTGCAGCATGGGGGAAGGGTGCTGCACTGTTGAGGTGATGTTCTTTAGAAGAGATGTTAAACTGAAATCCATTCTGCCAATCACTGTTCACTATCCAGGGGGAATTTAAAGATGCTATAGCACCTATTGAAGAAGAGTGGGGGAGTTTCCTTGGCATGATGGTTGTGAAGGTGTGGGATAACAGATGGACACAGCAACTGAAATTAAGGTTCAACACACTTTACTACATGTGATGTTCCTTCCTCTTTTTGACATTAAGAAAAAATCAAACAAACTTGCAATACTTTGCACAGAAAGAAAGTAAAAGATTAAATCAATCAAAACTTGAATCAAAACTGTGGCAAACTAACTTTGTTTCCACTATTGTGCAGCAATAGACTCCCTTAGTCCTGCGCATGCACCAGTCAGCAGCTACTGACCCTATCTAACTCCAGTCTGTATAGGCAGACCTTAAATACCCGCCTTCTGAGGTCAGGTGACACAGCATCACATCATTTTTAAAATTTTTTATTTAAGCCCTCTTTTTAATTTAGATAAAGCTAGACAGTCTGTTAAGCACTTGTCACTTTAATAATTGAAACTGGAAATCAAAAAGACCTGTCAGGAGTGAAAATAAAAGTAGATGAAGGTAGAAACATTTCCACCAAACTTTGATTGACAGCAGTCTGTGGATATAAACTGGATACTAGAGGTTACTGCCCTCCTGTAGGGCATCCCAGTTGGCATCCATTCCCTGGTGGATACCTGGTGAGTAGAGAATGATTTTTATATTGTCTTAAGCATTGTAAGTACATTCCAGACTTATGCCCCACAAATATCTGTCTTGGTTGCTTTTATATACCTTCACCTAAGGACAAGCAATTGGAGCATATTAAGTAAAAATTATTTAGGAAAAGACTTTATTCAGTACTGTATAATTTAGTCCTGTTTAAGACATGCAGTACACTTTTATTTTAGTTATAACTGGGTCAGAGGACAAAGCCCTGTAACAGCTTCAGGCTGCTTTCATCATGCTGCTAAACATAGATGGTAGAGCCCAAGAACAGAGCTGAAAGTATAGCTCTTTAAGGATGTCAATGGCTGCAATTTCAAGCTTTCGGCATCACTTTTAATTTTGCCCATAGTCCAAAAACAGACAGGACATCAATACATTCAGGCAGACCTCTGGGGTGTTTATAGAGGGAGGAGGGAGCCTGAATTGATTGCAGCTTCTTGATTTTTGTTTATTCATATGGAGAACTTGGACAGCTGTGTGAGTAGAGGGCTGTAGAGATATTTATGTCCCAGGGAAACATAGCGGCACACAAAGCGCAGTGTGCACATGCTGTTTGGAATGAGAGAGAAAGAGAGGGAGCGCTATCTCAAAGTGCCAAAAAAATAACCCTGTTCTTTCCATTCCTACATTCCTATACTAACCCTCTGACTCTGGGGCTCCTTTTATTTTATTTAAACTTGTGGTAAAAAGCCATCGATAACAGGACGCGGAAGTTGCATTGCAAAAGAAAGCTGCAAACAGCATACAGCAAAGCCACCTTTATTTTTAAATAGATTTGTGGCTCTGGCTGTAGTGGCTCTTCATTTAGCAGTACAGCACAGTATCTGGGAACAGTGTATTTAATTTTTCAGGCTACAATCATTTGAGTGCATAGGTACAGTAAACTCTAAACTGGACAGAGAGCAACAAAAAGGGGATACAGTATATGGAAAGAAATGGAATATTGTCGATCCTGTCCCTACTTCCTTTTAACTTTACCGTACATTATACCACATGGTTCAGGATATTTACTTTCCTTTTATTTCACCATACTCCACCAAGGGAGCACTACGGGGATAGATGAAAATACAAAAATAATAATATAACACTACAGGAGAATATACAATGGGGTCGCTGGTTTCATATTAACATATACTTTAATCTGGCAGGTAGCTATACACATTCAAAGATTTTCTAAACATGGATCATGTATCCATGGCTCAGAGATCATTTTAACTTAACCTCCCATATTTTTGGACCTTAAGAGGATATAAGAAATTTAAAAGGAAACGGCAAGAAAGAGAGGGAGGGGGTTTCGCCCGAAGGTGACCAACAGTAGTTGTCAGGATGGCTGAGTGGTCTAAGACACCAGACTCAAGGTGTAATATCCTTCCTAACCACGGGTGTTTTAGTCTCTGAATGAAGGAGTGGGTTCAAATGCCACTTCTGACAGAAAATCTTTTATGACATGGAGCCTTTGTAAAGGAGTCTCGGACTCAAAGAGTTGTAATTCTGACCTTTCTAACAAATAAATAAATAAAACCTTTCAAATCAGAAAATCAAAGGGATAGCATAAAGAAAAGAAAGAACTGTTGCAAAAGAGTTTTGGTGAAGGTGAAAAGTGGTCCAGTTCCTTGGCAGGGACTGCCACTGTCACAATGGCCAATGTTTCCCTGTCATTTAAAACAGGTCCATGTAACCTACCCCTCATGATGCATCTGGAAACAAGGTCTCACAGTTTAGTGTGTCTTTCCTAATTAATTTTAATTAAGTAAATAAATAAAAATTAGTGTTATTTCAGTAATGTAAATTCCTGGCAGAAACAACTTTGCTTCCAAAGTTTAAGAAGCCTAACAACTGTCATTATCTAATGTGAAAAATACAAATGCCCCTTGTGTTGGTACAAAGCATGCAGCATGGCACAAAACTGATTTATCATGCTGACCACATTCTGATGAAGCATTAGCTTTCATTAGATGGTTCACTAGCTTAAACTGATCTGTAAACTGAGGCCTGCTGCAAGACTGTGTGGTGCAATACAGTTGGAAAATCAGTTAGCTGTGAATGGAGTGCAAGAACTGGCTCTAAAGCTCCTGGCAAAGTGTTTTTAGAGTAAATAAAACAGGGCAGGCAAGCATGAAATTGAGAGAATTCCTGAGACCTATGGGAATGGAAGGAGCCAGTGCTTCTACTACAGTACGTCTGACATTTCAGATACTGGAGATTTTATTTTAATTTCAAGAGGCATGCTGCATTTGTGTCCTTCAAGGAATTGAATTGCCAACTAGTGTAATGACAGGTGTAATGATAACTGACAAAGGTATCGCTGAAAGTACCCGGACTAGCTAAACAAATGCACAGCCAAATGTTTTACCAAATTATTATAAACCAAGCTTTTGTTAAATACTCCAAACCTGTTTTCTTCTTTTAATATAGGTAGCATAATAGCAAGCCACTGAAAAAAACAAACAAGTTCATTTCAATGTAAACACAAGTTGCAGTTCTATAGGGAGATTAAACAGACTATACAAAATCCAATTATGCCATATTAACTAGAGTTGGATACAGTACTTGCCAAGTAGTTGCACACACACATGATGAAGTTACACTGAAAGAATAAAATAACAAGTTGCTGCTGCACATTAAAGGGACATTGTCAACCCTTTTTGTATCATATATTATTTCTTACCGGAAACCCACATTTTATGATTGTTTACATTCTCTAAAATGCATTGATGTTGCTGGTTGTTTTATTTGCTTTCTTTCTTAGTAGCACTGACAAATGAGAGCAATCATAACTTTGTTTTTTAAACAAGGGACAATTACAGGCGTAAAGAGTTTGACAGTGTCCATTTAATGTGGTGCTGCAAATAAAACAACACAGTTTAATTAAATGCAGATTGGAAACAAAGCAGAGGATAAGGCCCAAGCATTGGATATATCATAGCTAGTTCAGGAAAAAGCTACAGTATGTGAAGAAAACATTGAGTATGATGGGTGAATACTGCTGCAAGGCTTCAAATGTTTATGATTACATTTTTGAGTGGCCAAAAGCTATGTTTAGGATAGACAATGTTTTTACTTCTTAGTATCAGAATACACATTCAGTTTCTGTTAAATAACTGCAACTTTCAGATCTAAAAATATTTTGTTGCAAATATATTACAAACACCACCTTTGTGTCAGTATATTAAGACCCAGAAAGTTTAAGGTTTTAGTACCTTTCTCTATTTGCTATGAGCAAAAATGTTTGTTTTAAAACTATAATCTTCCCATACTGGTTCCAAGGTACGATCACATTATAACTTTCTAATGTTAATGTACTTTGATTTCCAAAACACCACAAACACTAACATTATTCAGTTCACTACAATTGTATTTAACATTTTCAGTCATTACAAATGTTTAAATCAGTTCAATGAAGTATAATTTTTTTATTTATTTATTTAGGGATTCGGGTCATACCTTTGAGCTCAGAGCTCTTTTACAAAGGTTCCACATCAAACAGGGACAATGACAACAATAACAGTTTATGGGTAGCTAGTATACAGTAAGGTTACAATGTCATTCATAGTACCAATGGTGACAGTACAGTGTCAAGAGCATCCAACTAGGGTAAAGGACAGTGTTTATATGTAGCAAAGGAGATAAAGAGGTGTGACACCTAGTGTGAGAGTCCAAGAAGGAGTCAAGGAGAGGGGGATGGGATACTGGGGGGGGAGTGGGCAGCCAAAAAAAGTGGCTTTGTCTAGGAGGTTGGGTAGTAGTGGTAGTAGGTTTTGTTTTAAGGTTGATCCAGTGGGGGCAAAGGCACAGCAGGGAGAGAAAGACAGCGGGATAGGGCAAGGAGGAAGAGTGGGGTTAAAAGGAAGGTTGAAGGAGAGTGTGGGTGAGTGGGCATTATGGGGGCGAGAGTCCTAGTGGCTATCACAAACTGTCCTAGTAAGAAGGGATTGCCTTAGGCCATTTTTGAATTGCGAGATGCATTGGGAGTTTAGAATGTGCACTGGGATTTAATTGAGCCAATGGGGGCCCTATAGCTGAAAGCACGCTGTCCCTGCACAGTTCAATGGAAAGGTGATGATAGGGCCCCCCCATCCTGCCTCTGGTGGTATAGCTGGTAGCACTTGGTATTAGAATGCTAGAAATGCATGGGGGGGTCCCCATTAGTGTGTTTTTTTCCAAGGAGACATGTTTGGAATATGATCTTGTTCTTTAGTGGCACATACAATCAATCACATATAGAGGTCTGGAGACATTTACATATACAAATATTCCAGACGTCACTTTTTTAAATAATTTTAGAAAGGCATTTCAGAAGATGACTGTAACACTAACATTTTGTCCATCTGAACATTTTTACATTGTTTTACTTGGCAAGGGCATAGTACAAATCATCCAGGACTACTATAGCTAACGTTCTACTTGCCCATCTACTTTTCCATTCTGAAGTTAAAAAGTCATTACTTTAGCAGGTTCTTGTCCTCATGCTAAGTAATTTCCCTTATTGTACCTGATGGACTCTTATGATTAACTGCTCTTTAAGAGCTGCAATTATTTGGAAAATTGTGAATGCTGCATCTTTTGTTGCAAGGTGCCACATGCATTAATTGTGTTTGATGCAAGCCCCTTGTGTCATACTTGAAGCTCTGAAGAGCAAACACAAAGACTAACTTTTAGAGATATAAGAACTTGTGGAGTCATATAGCCCCTCATCCCCAGCTCAGCATTAATTGCTAAAAAGCCTAAATATTAAGGACAGAGAGGGGTAATGTTAAAACATTTTCATTGCATTAAAGAACTGATGGCCTGAATCAAAACAGGAAAACTAGAAAAATCTGTAAGTAATATTGACCCAAAAACTAAAACAACTAAAACTGGTCAAAGCCAAACAATTACTGAAAATAAAATTACAAATTATGTAACTGAGATTCGGACTCTGAAGAATACATTATGAAACTTAAATTTAATATAACTGGTCAAAAAAGGTAATAAAAACAAATCAGACACAAAAACAACAGCTAAGACCAACTTAAATAAAGAGGAAAAATTTAAAATGTCCTTGAGGTCCTTTTATACCCTTAATCCAAAGCCTTGACATTGGGGCAGGGGTTGGGGCTCCGTTCACAGGCCCGATGACTGCCATGGTAATGATTATTCTAGAGGACCTGGCCACGGTTGCCAATAAACCCAACTTTCCCCTCAGGCCCCTTTGCCTCCCTGTGCCCATGCCAGGGTCATCAAAGGTGCAGGTCTTGGGGAGCGCATCCTGCCCTGGAGCATTCTGACTCCCTTCTGCTTCCCCCAGATCCTGTATATTGGTTGTCCTTGTGGGATGCCAGATCTCTCTTTCCTTTCCAAAGTTGATGGGGATCATGACAGATGCTTGCGTGTTAGAGGTGGTTCAGTGAGGACATGCCCTAGAACTCCTCTGTGTCCCTACCATACATCCTCCTTTGCCAAATCATTAACCTCCAGGACATATTGCCAGGAGGTTCAATCCCTCCTCTGCAAGAGGGCCATAGACCCCATCCTGCTTCCAGAAATCAATAAGGGCTACTATTCTCGGTACTTCCTTATACCAAAATGGACAGGAGATTTATATCCTGTCCTGAACCTTTGGGGCGTCAACCTGTTTATAGAATACAAAATGTTCATTATCATCTCTCTATAGTTCCTGCTCCCCTGCTGCTGCATGGAGATTATCTGTGTACCCTAGATGTTTAGGACACTTACCTCTGTATCAAGATCTGCAATTCTAACAGATACACCTTTATGCTCCTGGGCTTTCACTATCAGTTTTGTGTGTTGTCCTTTGGCTTGTTCACTATACTGCATATTATTACCAAGTGCTTTGCAGTGGCTGCAGCCACCCTCTGAAGGGAGGACTTTTATGTTTCCCCATACCTTAATGACTGATTTCTGAAAGCTCCATCACAGGAGGCAATAATGTATACACTATTCAGCACCAGAGAGCTCTGAGTAGCTGGGCATTCTGGTGAATGAGTCAGCATCAATGCTCCATTCTGTGCCAGCATCTCCAGTGACTATGGTTTGGCCTGATGCCTCCTCTGATTGATAGGCCTCATGACTGGTGCTGTTCTCACTGTCCCACTGGCTGACTTGCATATGAGGATTCTACAGTAGTTCCTCCATTCCTAGTGTTTTCAGCATTCTGATGAACTGGAGTGTCTCATACAAGTAACTCCTTCACTTCACCTCTCCCTACTAAGGTGGATGGACTGCTCCAACCTGGAGATGGGATCCCCTTTCTACATCTGTCTCCTTTTCTTCTTCTGATGATGGATGCCTCATGTTCCAGGTTCCTTCTGGGTCCCTTGCTATGTCAGGTACAATGGTTCCCATTAGATACAGTTCTGCACAGCTGTCTACAGGTCTTCACTACCCTCCTTCAGGGTCACCAGCTAGTGATACCCACAGACAACATTTCAGAGATTAACTACATCAAACGTCAAGGTAGGGTCCACTCATATTTTCTCTGTCAAGAGGCAATGAGAGTCTAGCACAGAGCCATGGAACATAACATGTTCCTGTCAGCCTTCTTTCTGCCTGGTGTCTTCAGTGCCCTAGAGGATCATAGGTTCATAGGTTCATAGATTTAGGTATCAGGTCCAGTAGCTACTAGAGCCATTATGCTCCTGCCACTTTCAGTGGATAAATTCCCATTTCCATTCTCCCATATACTTATCCAATGCAGTCTTAAACATCTCCAGAGTTCCTACTTCCACAACCTCCCTTGGGAGCACATTCCAGATGTTCACCATCCTTTGGCTAAACCACTTCCCTCTCCTCATGGTGCTATATCATCCCTGCCAATCCCACATGATCTACCATGAATGAGAGTTGTTGGACTCCATCGCATGTGACCTCTTCATCAAGTGGGATTGCCAAGAAACTGACTTCTTTTCATCTCCATACAATGCAAAACTGTTCTTTGCCTGCTCACGCACTCCTGGGCCTTGAGGCTTTGGGCAAGATGCATTGTCCCTCTAATGGAAAGGGAGGTTCATATACACCTTTCTTCCATTTCCTCAGATACAGAGGGTTCTGTTCAAGTTGAGGGCCAAATTAGCCACCCTAATTCTGGTGGCTCCATGTTGGCCCAGACAAATCTGGTTCCCTCTGTTTGAACAATTGGCAGTGGAACTTATTACTCCCCTTGCAAGTGAGACTTCCATCACATGAGTATGCAGTAGCTCTCTGGTGTATCTGGATCTTTGATCCCTGCACCCTTACACATGGCTCATGAGGATATAGCATTCTCTCACTTTGGGGTTTCCCCAGGGCTTGCACCTGTTTTGTTAGAGGCCTGGAAGTCATCTACTAGACACACCTATTCACAGAAATGGAAATGTTTTACAATTTGGTGTACTGTCCATCAGTTGGACCTGTTTACATGTTCAGTCCATCGAATTATGGACTACCTCCTGTTCCTTGCAGACACGGGCCTCAGGTATTCCTTGGTAAAGGTTCACTTGTCTGTGGTATCAGCTTTTCATGCCTTTACTGAAGGCAAAATTGTGGCCTGGCTTGAGGTTTCTCATAGGTTCCTCAGAAGTATTCTACTTCTGCCCTCCTGGTCTCAGATTCAATTCCAGTGTGGGACTTTAATTAAGTTTAGGAAACCATTACTGTGCCTCCCTTTGAACCTTCTGATACAGTACTTGTGAGCTGAGCTTTCTCTCTTGGAAGACATTGTTCCTAGTGGCTATGAAATCTGCTAGATGTATTTCTGAACTGCAAAATGTACTTATCTTGTTTTCCAAAATGATTGGAATACTTTGTGTACTAGTCCTCATTTTCTGCTGAAGGTAATTTCTGAGTGAACACTAAATCAGGCTATTGACTTTCCAGTTTACTTTTTGACTCCCATGGATAGTGGGGAACATTGTCTGCACATGCTTGTTGTCCATCAGACATTGTGTTCGTACATTGATCACACCATGGATTGTAGTAAATCCTCTCAGCTATTTGTTGTTTTTATCCCCTAGGATGTTGGATTCCCCTATTTCTTAGCTGGGCCTTTCCAAATTGTTGGCATGTTGCACTGATTACTTTTACCAGACATGATAAGCAGCTGGTCCTGGTCCTGTCCATGATCACTTCACTTGTGGAGTGGTTACTGCTGTAGTTTGTTTTCAAAATGTGTCCACTGCACATTCACTAAACATTGCAATCTGGACATCATCTCTCGTAGATGTGGCAGATTTGGTCTTACTGTCCTGCAAAGCCTCCGTACACAGGGTATTTAGATCTTTCATTCCTCCCTCCCTCAGTACATTAATATTGCTTGAGAATAATTCCATGATGTGGCCCAATGGAGGGATTTATCCACAAAGAAGACAGAATAGCTGCTTCCTATAACAGCACATTTTTGAGAGAATCTCTTCCATTCAGCCATAGCTCTCCTTCCCACCTTCCCTTTTTTTGGGTGACAGGTGATTATCCTGCCTGCCCTTTCATGCTAGTTCTCCTGTTATGCCAGATTACTGCTTTATGTTACTCAGGCTTCCTTATCCTTTCCTGTGTGCCTGATTCATTTTTGGTTGCCTTTTTCCCTGGGGGTGTTGTGATCCTCTGTGCTAGACTGCATGAGAAACAGAGGCATGATGAGGAGACCTAAATTACATAGGCAGTGATGGTGCACATTGCCATGGGTGGCCTCAGCTAGCAAACATTTCTGGGTGGTCCTGATGCTGATGACTTACAGTTCTCTGATGTGGCTCAATGGAGGAGATTCTGTTGAAGATCTACTGTTGCAGTAAGTAATTACTCCGTAAATCTCTTTCCCCTGGTGCATTGGCATGGTGGGCTGAGGTTCTGGGCATATCACCTTCTGCTGCATTGCTGACCTAGGTTTACAAACAGACACGGGTCACTCCAGGATTAAACGTGCTCAGGACAGCTCTCCCTCCTTGGTGAGGGGGAGGTTACAGTACTTCACTGCTCATTCCCACCTGGAGGAATCTGTGTGGCAGTGCAGGAGGGCATGCAGGGGGAGAGACTGCATGCAGGATGCCAGGGGAATCTCTCTGTGGAGATGCAGCTTTCATACCACATCCATAGCACATGCAGTAGTCACTCACAGAGAAATTGAGGAAACCCCCACCTGCAGGATGATGATGCTCAAGCCCTCTCAGGCCCCACACTGGTGACTGGGCACCTCAAAGAGACCCTGTAGCAGAGGGTGAGCTGGAATGAGATAACCCCAGAGATGGTAGTGACAGGATTGGGGTGGGGTCGGTCTGATGGGGGTGGCTGGGCAGATCAGGTGGAAGAAACACAGGATTGAAACACCCTTTTCCACACACCCCAGCCACAGCACTTCACAATTAATTCTCATGATCCCAACCCCCACCATGGCTCTGTCAAATAAGGAATAAATATCCCCACCCCCACAACGCCCACTGGCACCTAGCCACCCTCCTCCTCATCATCATCTAATGGATATGCTTAAGCTCTGAAACAGCAGTACCTGTAAATTAAAACTTCCCCTGTTGTTTTGACCAACCCATCTGTAACATGATTACTAACTCATTCACTACAGTGAATGCATTGGTGATCACAAGCTAGTAGGAACAGCTGATTGATCATTTCATAATGCTACAATAGATGGGGGAACACAAGTCTGAAATTAGACTTGTTAACAGGTATCCTGCAAATGAAATGTAATGATAAATCCAAGTCATATCTCACTCTCAATATACAGAATATCTTGAATAATTTTAATTGATTGCCCTATGGGGTAGCAAGTGCTCCTTCTCTGATTTAACAAATTATAAACCAGTTATTATAAAAGTTGACTGATGTGGTATGCTAACATGATTATACTATAATCTCAGGTGACACTACAGAGTTGCATTTGCATAATCTGGAAGCTGTTTTAGGAAACAGCTGAAGGCAGGGTAGCATGTTAAAAAAATAAAAAATAAAAGCTATTGCTCAAGCCTCAGCATCAGCAAATATGATTAAACTGAGATTATTCTCATCATGTTTGAAATGATTACAGACCATTTATATCAAACTTTGCTACCATGATAAAGGCTGTGTGACAAAACCACTACAGAAAAATTAGAACTTGATTAATTCTAAAGAATGCCATGAAGCTTTCCAAATAGTGAAAAAGCAGTTCTCTATCTTTCCTGTATTAATACATACTGTACCTTCTGTACTTTTGGCATTTGATGCCTCACCAGTTAGTGAGGGTGCTATAATGCTCATAACATGCCACATTTTTTTTTTACATTTTTTGTTGCCATGGTCATCTCTGGAGGGAGCCCCCAGCCCCTTCCCCCGGCATTTACAAGCTGGCACCGACCCTCACCCCGGGACTTACCCCCCACTTTGGCAGTGCCGGCAGGGTCCCCCATCCCCCAACCTGAAACCTGATCCAATGAACACAGTGCCATGGCTAGCCGGAAGCAGGGCCTGTGAAGCACCCTCTATCATTCTCCGTGGCAACACTCCTTTTCTCCTTCATTTTCCCCCAGGAGCATGAGGCGTGCAATGATTTCTGATGGAGGAGGCATGCACGCGTCCTCACGCACTCTTCCAGACATCCTGCCCCATCTCCACCCATATTTTCTTCAGTATCGGTGCACTGCCCCTGGCCTATGCCAGGGACCAGTTAAGTGCAGCACACTCGTGACCCTCCTCACAGGAGAAGGAGAGCTGACCTACGGATGCTCAATCCTTCTCCTCCCCTGCTGACCCCCAGCATCCCATGCTCATTCCTGAACCTTGGTCATCAGCATGGTGTGAGGTGTGGCATCCAGCACCTCAACCCTCAGTGCCACCAGGCCAGTCCAACATGCCACATTTTAATGCAACACCTATAATTTGTTCATCTAGTACTGTAAATAAGATGGAAGTGGGGTATCCACAAATTGAAAAAGAGTATTTAGGGATAATAGTTGTGCTTAAGAAATGTTACAAATCCTTCATGGTAGAAAATTCACCTTTGTTACAGACCATAGACTCCTACTTAAGGTATTATGGCCCAAGGGGGGTACCCACATTGGTAGCTGCTTGGTTACTGAGATGGTTATTGACTCTGGTTGAATATCTATATTATAGTGTATGATTGGGGCTTACTGCGTACGAAACTCAAGCAGCTCAAAAGCTTATTGTGCACATTCTATAAACCTTATTGTGCATGTTCTATTGTTAAGTGCACCTGAGATTCCTTTATGCTCACTCTTGCTGACTGCTTTAAAGGGAAATCCTCAGCTCCACTGCCTACTGTGGGACCTACATTTCTGCATTAAGCAATTAACCAAAAGAAATAATATTTTTTTAATTACCTGACATGTTAAATAGTTTACTTTATATTTGGTTGATCCTGCATCCCTTAACACACTATGCTGCCAAGCTAATAGTCCCACTGTTCCCTGCAGTCAGTCCAGTCACTACATTGGTGAAGACTAACCCGCAGGGGACATCTATATGCCAGTACATACTAATGTATTCTAATACTCTGTAACAGTGAAATTTTATGCTTAGTGTACCAGTACCTATTGGGCTGAGTCTGCATGATCTGTACCAGTACACTAAGCATGAAAATGCACTGTTACAGAATATTAGAATACATTAGTGAATGCCTGTGCATAGACATCCCCAAGGCTTAATCCGTCACTCATGTCATCACAGGACTGGCCACAGAGGAAAGTGGGACAATTAGTCTGGCAACATGGAAGGTTGAGGGATGCAGGCCCAGCCAGATACAAAGTAAGTTATCTAACTATCAGCTACTTAAAAATTATTCCTTCTGATTATTTGCTTATTCATCACTTCTAGGCCTTGCAGTATTAAGGCAGGGGACCTGAGGATTCCTGCTTCACTTCTTTTGCCCACTGTACCTTAATATGCTTCACAGAAATCCTAATGGCAGTATGACTATAGTGTTCATATATTTAAAAAAACTTACACTATAACAAATAAAATATGGGCTCCCATAAACAACTCACTTTGTGTTTCCTCGACCATGGGCAAGGGTCACCTGACATTGGCTAGCTTCATAGACTTAGCCAAAATATTTGACCCTGTTGTCCGCAAAATTCTAATAGATGACTTTGCATGTATAGGCCTTTCATCCCCCACCATCAATTGGTTTAAGACCTACCTCTTGGACAGGTTTCAGTTTGTGCAGTTGGGCAAATTAAATCCCCCCCCCCTTACCATCCTAGCTGGAGTTCTGTAGGAGTCGATCCTTGGTCCCACCCTTTTCTCCATTTTCATAAATAGCCTTCCATCTGTCTGCCCTGCTTCCCATGTTCAAATATATGCCAATGACTCCATGGTCTTCACTTACGGCCCCTCCCTAGCCCAACCTGAACTCATTCTTCAGTCTGATTTTGAGAACATGCTGCGCTGGCTTGACACAAAATCTCTCAAATGTAATGCCAAAAAAAAATTGTGATGGCATTCGGTTCCACCCAGAAGCTGACCAAACTGTCCTCTCCTCCCTCCTTCTATGCCCTAGATGGGTCCAATAACTTAGCAGTTGACAGCTACAAGTACCTGAGAGTATGACTTGACCCCAAACTGAACTTCTCCCTTCACCTCAACTCCATTCATCACAAACTTCACCCAAAACTAGGCATGTTGCATAGGCACACGAGCAATCTCTCCTTCCCCATCAGGAAAGAAATAATAACCAAATGTATCCTCCCCTCCTTTGACTATGCCAATGTGGTTTATAGTTCAGCCCCTCAGTCCTCTCTCACCAAGCTTGATCCACTGTTCCATGCCTTCTGCTGCTTCACCACTAATCTCCCTTTTTGTATGCATCATTGCCTCCTATACCACACTGTTTCCCTCCCACTCTAGCTAATCATAGGCTTACACACCTCGCACTCTTCATCATCAAGTTTTGGTTCAACACTCTCCCCTCTTAACTCTCCTCCATTTTAACCCCAGACCCCTGCTCTGGCTAGGCACTGCACTCCTGCGACCTATGCTTTTTCTCATTAGCAATTCCTCATTCTCTTGCTGGGAAACAAGCCTTTGCTTACTGGCTTCCCGCCCTATGGAATTCACTGCCCCTCACTGTTCACAGTTTGCCAATGCAGTGTCCATTAACAACTAATTCAGATGCCCCCCTCGTCTGTGCCACCCCCTAACTATAAGTCTCCCGGCAACATGGCAACATTCCCCCTGTCCCTTTACCCACCGTTCCTCTTCACCCTCCCTGTATTCATCTTTGACCTCGCACCAATGCTAGGTCTTATTTCTGTGTTCAATATTTTAGCTGTCTATTAACTTCTAATCCCCAAAGTGCTACCTGTACTGTTGTACGTTTTTATTTAATTGTCTCCAAATCCTCTGTATTACTGTACATACTCATGTAGAATTTTTCCTCTGTATTGTTATTGCCCCTGTGATCTGTACCCATACCAGTTTTAACTGTTGTTAATTATTCTTGCAGTCTTGTACCAGTTTTAACTGTTGTAAATTATTTTTGTATCAATTGTATACTGTACCCATGCTCTTGCCCTGGGTCGCACCTGGAATCGAGGTTTGGCTCAGTGTGTCTTTCACTGTTATGAACTTTTAAATAAATAAATACATTAATTAATAAATGTTTCCATCTTGGGGGTTCAGATGCCATCATAAACTTCTCAGGCTTCACTCTTGAGGTCCATACACTGTTATCTCAACCCCTTGATGGAAACACAGGCTTGTTGTGTGTGGGCAA
Organism: Neoceratodus forsteri; assembly: GCA_016271365.2. Taxonomy (NCBI): domain Eukaryota; kingdom Metazoa; phylum Chordata; order Ceratodontiformes; family Ceratodontidae; genus Neoceratodus; species Neoceratodus forsteri. The sequence goes on along the minus strand of CM057459.1, from coordinate 777,106,769 downwards.
CCGAATTGTTTCTCATTTATTCAATATGCTTTAAACCAATACTGCAATGTAAATATATTATCTAGCCTGCCATTGCTTATTGATGATGAAAAGTGTAACACAATTCTCTGAGTGTCATTTTTGGATGAATTACCTATCACAGCCACTGACATGGCTCAGGAAAATGAAAATAACCCAGTTTTTAAAATAGTTAAACCTTATTCATTTACTGGATGACTTGATTATGTATCAGATGTGGATTTAAACATTTTTTAACTGGAAAATATGAACTATTTGTGGAAAATGATCATGTTTTATAATATGCAATTGATTATTCAAAATCAGTCACTAGGTGAGCTGCAGAAAAAAATCACCATTGAATAAGGTAACCATGAAAGTGTTTGCCCTTAATTTTTGGGGTGGACAAGAGTATATCATGATATAGAATAAATGGCCAACCAATGCAACATTTGTCAGAATAAAAGAATTATAATGCTGGAGCATTTTTATACGCATTGAAGTTGGCTGTTAGACAGTGGCAAAGTGTACATACAGTATAAGATTTGCAGATAAAAGACACATTTTTAGTACTAATTAATGTACAGTATACTCAAGCTTGCTGGAAGTGGTAAGACAACTGAAAACCTGTAGAGACTTATTAGCTGTGTATGGACATCGAGTGGAAGTAGTTCCTTATAATTGGCTGCAGTTTATCTCTGGGAGTCTGAGACATTTAGCAGTAGATTTAGTCAAGCACATTCAAACCCCCATTACCATCCCTCATCTAATGGTGCTTCTGAGAGACTGGTTGAAATTTTTAAAAGGACTTTGGACAACAACTGGGAATCTATGACATTTCAGTACTGTGTAGCAAATGTTTTTGCAGTTATTAGAATATGCTGCATTCTGCTTTTAGGGAAAACCCCAGCAGAATTGCTTACAGATAGGTTGGCACCCACTTGTCTCTTAGCTTAATACAATATGCAAAATCAGACAGGATTAGCATAGGAAAAATTCTCTTGCTAAGTATACGTGTTATTTTCTCTGGGAGTTTTCTCCAAAGCAACATGTACTAGTTTGGAATTAATGGGGGGTTGAACATAGAGAGAATTGTATGCCCAGTTTTCTAAAATAAGAATACTATATGGGTGTGTGTGTGTGTAACTAGAATTATACACACACCTGAGGTGTACGTTGCTACATAAACCCTGAGAGTGAAGCCTAAGGGGTTTATAAAAGCATCCCATACTGAGGGTGTGTACAAAATTCTGGTTTACACACACACACACACACACACACACACACACACACACACATAATTTGTTTTTCCTACTGGCAGTATAGCCTAGAGGCAAGAGTAATAAGGTTTTAATGAGTTTGGTACATCCAGCAGACCTCGGTTGATTACTACGATGTCCACTTGCATACTGTGTGACTCCGAGCAAGTAACTTAACCACTCCAGTGCTCCCAGTTCACCCCTGAAAACAGGCACTTGTGCCTAGTGAGAATTTACCCAGTTACTAAAAAAAGAATGAATGAACAAACCTCACCTCCCACTGCACACTCTGTCTGGCCACTGGCCTAATCTCTTCTCACTACTCATATCTCCACTCCTCCCCCATCTCAAATATATTCAAAAATATATCTTAAAAGTCATATAAAAAAGCAACTCACCAACACCAGCTCCTTGACACACTGAGCTGACATCAGCATTGTATACTGCCACCCACTCACTACAGCTTACTACTATATGCTTTTGAAAAATCCAACTCACTCCACCAGTCAGTGTCTATGTCATGAACAACATGCACATGGTTGACATGGAGCAACTACAATGACCTGGTTGTAATGCATAATTACAGCCAAGCAGTTGTATTACATTTTTAATAACCTGTAATCCAAACATTAAACATTATCACCCGTAATTATGAGTAATACATCCTGTAACACACTTGACTGACATAGAAAGGAAGTGGCAGAAGACCCATGCATGAATAAAATAACTGCATCTTGTCTGTTATGAACCCACTCGTGGGGGTCAGATCTACTGAGCTCAAAAGTGCCCACCCTAAGTGCAATCTGTGATGGTGGGTGGAACAGGAATACCCTCCTTGTGTCCTCCTAGAGTGCTTGCTGAGCTGACAACTGAACACCCTCAATGAGGTCCCTGGGCTTCCTCTTTAGATTCTGGATAAGGGTGCAATATTAGTCTTGAATTTCATAGCCAAATGAGAACCCCTCTTGATTGTTGCACAAAGGGGGAAGATCCAGGCGTCATGATCTCGTTGGGTAGCCTCATGACCCTGATTTTGTCTTCCTCCACAGGGCATGCAACAACCTGGTTCAAATCCCCAAAGACTCTTTCCTGAGACTTTTGTAGTCTTCTATCTTTACCCAGATTTCCCTTACAGATCTTTCTCGATTAGTAGCTAATTGTGGCACCACTATAGCAATAACAGTTTGGTGACAGATTATTTAATAAATATCTTATAATCTCACACAATATAAATATCTCGCTCAGGCAGGTTTTCTTAACACAACAACATTTTTTCACTGAATACTTACATAATTATCATACATTTACAACTAAAGGAGTCATAATTTTGGTCACGGAATAACACAAATAAAAGTGGACAGGTACAAGAAAACGCACTATAAACTTTTATTTAATTTCTGCCTTAAGTTCATAGTGAATTGAAGACCAGAAGAATAAATTAAGTCTGAAAAATACTTTCCTTCCTTTTCAGCCTCTAGCTTTCAGTGTCTGCTGGCAGTTTGTTCTGTGTCTTGTCAGGAAGTGGGTCCATTGAAATGCTCCAGGAAAATGAGGGATTGCTATTGTTTCAGAGCTCCTGAAATTGTGCCAAAATTCCTGGTCTGGTCCTACGTTTTAGGCCAGTAGATGTCACTCTTGTGCTTTCCCAAAATTTTAGGGAATTATTACTCTTTATTATTTAGGTTCTTATATTACCACTTTGTGGCACATTAATAACATTTTAGAATTGATGCCTTTGATGTTCCACTGCCCTACAATATAACACTTGTAAGACAATTTACACCAGCCTGTCAAGAATAGCTATTTCCCAGATCCTAGTTCCCAGGCATCCTGTCTTTGAAGTGCAAAGATTTATCTCCTGAAACGTTTTATTACCTCTACTTCCCTCAATTAAGTTTACAAGGCATTTCCACTCCTTTTGGAGTGTACTTTAGCTTCCTGGCAAGCAGCTGGTTCTTAGGCCACAGAGGATATCTGACATTTTGAAAAATCCATTCTCTCTTTCTGTATGACCCCGTTTCTTAACACTGCCATTTTCTTCTGACATTTAACATACACAAAATCACATAAAAAAGATATAACAGAAATATATCTGCAAATAATGACTGGCAGTGGCTAGCTCACCATATCATCTACCTGAATACCAGGAGGTTCCTCCACAAGCTGTACAAACTCAGTCTCTGTAGTGCCAAGCATTCTTCCAATGTCCTGTGCACCACTGAAACATGGTTGTCACCCAAGAGCCCCCCTTTTCTTACCCTCCCTGACTTCTTCCTGTACCATCATGACCATGGCAAATGAGGCAGTGGTGTTGCCCTTTAGATTCTTAAGTGCATCTCATGCACCATCTCCTTATGTGAATCAATCCCATCATCTCACACACTCATCATAGCCAGCCTATCCCTCCTATCCTCCCTCCCAATCTTTATTGGAGTGCTCTATGCCTCCCCCAGGCCAGCTACCTCATCACTTGTTTCTTGCATTATCACAATCTCTACCCACACGAATGCTGGCAAACTCATTCTTTTAGGAGACTTCAATCTGGATTGGCTCTCCAACTCCCATAAACCTACTGTCCTCCAGATTGAATCACTAAACCTTACTCAACTGATTTATGAACCCTCCTGATATGATCCTCAGTCTTCTAACCACCCTCTCCTAGACTGAGTGCTCTCTTCCTATCCCCACCAGATAACTACTGTTGGGGTAATTCCTAATGCACTTAGCAATCACTTCGTAACTATTATGTCAGGAATGTGCACCTCCCCCACTCAGCTCCCAAATAAATGTGGTCCTTGGCTGTCAATGCCCATGACACTGATACCCTTCTCTCAGATCTAGCTTCGGCAGACTGATCCCCAGCGTTCACAGCCCCAGATGTTGACTCTGCCCTCTGCCTCTTTACCTCTATCCTTACTAATGTTTGGAATCACCATGCCTCTCTCAAAAAAGTCAAGATTAAGCCTCAACATCACCCCTGGATTTCGTCTACTCTCTTAACCTTGTGCTCCCATTCAGACCTGCAAATTTACAGGTCATAGTGAAGCACCTACATAGATACATAGATACATAGATACATATACAGTGTCGGCAGATAAGGGCCTATGGCCCACCCAGTCTGCCCATTTGAGCTTGTAAGTTCAGTTTGTTTTCCTAGAAGTCTGTTTCCCCTTACCCCAACCTCTAGAATTCCTTTGTGTCTATCCCATGCATTCTTAAATCCCGTGATTGTTTCAGCCCCCACCACTTCCTCTGGCAGGGTGTTCCACTTGTCCACCACCCGTTCTGTGAATAAATTCTTTCTCATGTTTCCTCTGAATCATCCTCCCTCCAACTTCATCCCATGCCCTCTAGTCCTGGAACATCTTTTTCACTTAAAAATAGTGTTTTCCTGCACCCTGTTCCTCCCTGTAAGATACTTGTATGTCTCTATCATATCCCCTCTCTCCCTCCTCTCCTCCAGGGAGTACATGTTCAGTTCCTTCAACCTGTCTTCATAGGACTTGTGATGCAATCCATGCACCATCTTTGTTGCCCTCCTCTGAACCTTCTCTACCCTGTCTATGTCCTTATGGTCTCCAGAACTGTACACTGTACTCCAGGTGGGGCCTCACTAGTGTCTTGTATAGTGGAATTATGACCTCCCTTTTCCTGCTGGTGATGCCCCTGCCTATACATCCCAGCATCCTATTTGCTTTACCTGCTGCCTTGTCACACTGTTTCCCTACCTTGAGGTCATCAGAGATGACAACCCCAAGATCCCTTTCCTGCTTGGTGCATGCTATATCTGCACCTGCTCAAAGGCAGTCTGCTCTACAAAGGCTGCTTACTTTAAACCTACCTTCATCCTAACCTAAACTCATTCTCAAAATTCTGGAGTGTGAGCCACTAACTTCTTGACTCCCCCTCCTAATCATCCCCCAACCTTCACCATAACCAATCTCTGACCCCTCCTCCATTGCCACTATCTTTAATAAATTCTTTACTACTTGTGCGCTTCCTGATCTTACCTCACCTGCCCCCACAACCCACCCCCCTGACTTGTGGCTACAGTTTCCCCCTGATCTCACTGTAAAAAGTACTTTGTGCCTTACTTTCCCATAACCATACCAAATCCAGTCTGAACAGTCTTCATCACAGCTTGTTTCACATCTCTGCTACCACTGTCGCTGTCCCTCTTGCTCACTTACTGAAATTCTCTTTCTCCTTCTGCACCATCCTGCCAGTCTGGAAAGTCACTAAAGTTACTCCACTTCATGAAGGTGGCGACCCCTTAGCCCCTGGCAATTATCTGCCCATATCCCTCCTCCCCTACCTCACCAAACTCCAAGAGTCCTTGGCCCTTTCCAGAATTACTGAATTGCTAACTTCTTCTCACTTTCTCTCTCCTTATCAATCAGGATTCTATAAACACCAAACTCCAAGAGTCCTTGGCCCTTAACCATCTACTCCTGTCTGCAGGTCACAAATGTTGTCTATTCAGGAATAGACCAGGGTCACATCATTGCTAAGATCTTCATTGACCCAATCAAAGCATATGATTCAGTCTCTCACTCTCTGCTCTTGAACAAGCTACTCTCAGTTGGTCTGGCTTTCCCCACCATCAACTGGTTTAGAGACTATCTCACCAACAGGCAACAATCTGTCCTGATGAGCTCCATCTTGTCACCTCCTCTTCCTATCCTTGCAGGGGTCCCCCAAGGGTCCATCCTTTGCCTGTGCTTTTCTCACTCTTCATCTGTAACCTCCACTTTGTCTGCACTAACTCCCTTATCCAAATGTATGCTGACAATACCATTCTATACTAGTTGGGACCTACCACCACTCATGTCCAGGACCCCCTTCAGCAGGATTTCAACAACATCCTCAGCTGGTTCTATGCTAATCATCCTGGAGTCAATACTAAGAAAACCATTTCTGTGATATTTGGGACAAGTCAAATGCTGGAGAAGCTCCAGACCCTCCCTGTATTCTCCACTCCTGATGACTCCAATCTCAAAGTAGTCAACTTATTTAAATACCTTGGGGTCTGGCTGGACACCATTCTTGATTTTTCCTCCCACATTGCTGCCATATGCTCTTAACTCTGAACTTAATTAGGCAGATTGTACTGAGAAAGAGACAGCCTCCCCCTCCCCCTCCATATCCATCATGAGGTAGTCAACAAAATGATTCTCCCACTAATTGCCTATGCTGACATAGTCTACAGTACTGCCACTGCCATGTCCTTGTCCAGGCTTGATACTCTCCTAAACCTCTTTCTGCCACTTCACTTCTAACTCCCCCCTTGCATGCATCACTGCTATCTATACTCCTCCCTCACTATTTCTCCTCTTCCCAATCATTGCCTGACTGGTTGCTTTACTTTCATAGCCAAATACTAGATTGGGAACCTCACCTCCTATCTCTCCTCCCTCCTTTCCCCAGTGCTCTCTCCCACTACCCGCCACACTCCAGGGACTCCTGCTCTTTCTCTCTACCTCACCCCCACTCAACTTCTGATCTGTCAGCTTTCTCCTACAGACTTCCCTCCCTCTGGAATCAGCTCTCCTCAACCCCGTGCCATCCACCCTCACTTCTAGCCTTAAAGCATCTGCTTCAACACACTCCTTTCCCTCTCTGCTACTGTGCTGCCTCCTCACCACTCCTTCAACCTAGTCCCTCAACCTCAGCTCCCTTGCCCCTGATGACCTCCTAGTATCCTACTTCTGACACATTATTTGAATTGTTGACCTGCCTACATTGCATGTTATTGATGATTTGCTGTAGTTACTGGATGCATGAGTTTGATCCTATTTTTACTCCATAGCACTTAACTGTTATAATTGCAGTTACTGTTCTCTCCCTCTGTTGGTATTGTAACCCTGCATCTCAGGGTCACACCTGAAAACAATCGCTGGCTCAGTGTGCTTTTCCCAGTTACCAAAGATTAAATAAATAAATAAATAAAATAAACTGAACATTCCTATTAATCTGGCTCTAATGCAGAAGAGAATATATACAGTGATTGTGAAATGTCAAAACGTTAAGGTAATAGAATTCTGCAAGTAAAGGACGTATAGATTTAGCAAGAATTTTCTGAAGAATGAAGAAGTGCTGAGTCAGTTCCAAAATCTAACTGACTTACTGTAAGTAAAAAGTCACAATGAGTCAAAAAGAATCCCAGCAATGTTAGATTTTAGAGGACAATTAAAAGAAAAATACTCTGTTTTAATTTACAGAGGAGCGTATTCTATTCATTTAAGGTAATTTTAAGGGTTATTAAAAGGCCCTTTAAGTAATTTAGTAAAATTATCATTCTAGCTAATTGAGTGTTTTTTTAACATTGTTACTGTAGATTTTACATGTTGTGAATTATCTATCTACCTATGTTTGTCTTGTATTAAAATAAAGAAATAGGAGTATGTATGTTACAGTGACTGGAATAGCAGCTATGCTAACAGACGAAGGCCCAGATATTCAAAAGGGTTGCTCCATGCAGCAGGGCTAGCATCGCATAGAATCCCATTGCGCCATTCTGCGATATTCAGCGGGAGGCAGTTGCTCCACTGGCAACAGGTTGCGCAAAGAGCAATGCAAATGAATGCATGCTCAACAGGAGGGAGGTGATCAAAGGAGTTGCTCAACAGCTAACTCCTTGAATATCACTCACACACCCCCGCGCAACTATTTTGAGCAGCGCAGGGGCTTGCGCCTCAGACTGGCGCAGTTTGAATATCTGGTCCGAAGTTCTCAATATAAAGTTATGTTGACATAAAAATAATAAATAAAACTTTGCTTAATAGGAATGGACTATGGCTCTTCTTCATATAAAACCCTTACCAAGCAATCATGACATAAGAAGCAAAGAGAGATACTTTGCAACCGAGAATTCATTAGACAATTAATTTTTGTGTGACAAGCACAAAACTGCAGATGGAATTATGTTGTGCATGTAACTTATATCAGTGACTGAAGTTGTTGAACATTAAACAACATTGCCATAATCCTGCCGGGGAAGTAACATCTGTTGAGCGCTTTTTTCCTTACTTGCAAATGCAATCAGTATTTGTTGCTAAATATTATGACACTAAGTTTGGCAATTTTTGTAAGTTAATCTTCCAATCCCAGTTGCTGAAATCTTCCCTAATTTTATTATAATCAGCTATATTGTAATTCCCAGTTAAGGTTTCTCCAAGAATTCTATTTGCCTGTCCCTCAATGGTAAACTTGACCATGTCATGATCACTAGAACCCAATGGTGGAGTTACTTTACACTGCTGGATATATTCCCCCATATTACTTAATACTAGGTCCAGTATATTAGAATTTCTGGTAGGTTGTGATACATATTGCTGCAAACCCATAAGGTTAAAGGCATCAAGGTATTCAGTTTCCAAGCTGGTCTCAGCAGTATGATGTTCCCAGTCTATACCTGGTAAATTTAAATCACCCAATATAATCAGGTTTCCAGGTACTTTCATTTTTTTCTAGTCTATCTATTAACTGAGAATCAATATTTGATGGGATGACAGGGGTCTATATATCACACCTATGGTGATGCCGGCATGTTCAGTAGAGGAGGCCCTAATCCATAGTTGGTCAATGCCTTCAAGTGTCTGTACTTCTAATCCCTCCATTATAATATAATTTGTAATGTAGATGGCAACCCCACCACCCTTTTTCCCTGGTCTGTTGAAGCAGTACAGTTGATATCCTGGAATCTGACGGTCCCATTGGTCATCTGTATCCCACCATGTTTCCGTTATGGCACATATCTGTATTTTGTCTTTTGTAATTTTATATGTCAATTCATCAAACTTTTGTACTATGCTTCTTGCATTTATATTTAGGCATTTCCAATTTAGGTCTTTTTGATTTCCTATTTTGTTGTGTAGATGATTTAGCCTATGCCTAACATCACCACCCAACCCCCCAGTTTCTAGTTTAAATGTGAAGATTTAACTAGTACCACCTTAAGAATGTCCTGTGCTAAAATTCTGGATCCCTGTCTATTTATATGTAGGCCATAATTTCCAAAAAGTCCATAATCTGTGAAGGTCTTCCAGTGCTCAATTAAAGTATACCCCTCCCTCAGACACAACCTTCTGAACCAGCCATTAAGGTATACAATTTCCTTGGCCTTTTTTGGGCCAGCTCTAGGAACAGGGAGAACCTCGGATATGAGGTTGTTACACCTCCTTTCTTTGAGGGGTTTACCCACAGCTTCAAAATCTCCCTCTTGATGTCAACTATATTTATTTTACAAACATCATTTGCTCCTACATGTAGGACAGTGGAAGGTTTATGACAATTTTGAAGGAAAACTGGTAACAGTTTTTTAACATCTCCTATTCCAGCCCCAGGTAGGGTACTAACAGTGGTGTACTCATTTCTACCTGTGCAAAGTGTGCAATCAGTATTTCTCAACATCGAATCTTCGACTACAAGTACATCACCAGGTATTAAAGGTGCCCCTTCACCCAGTGTTTGTATTTGGTTTACTATGTTTATCTCTGGACTGCTTTCTTCCTCTAGTATTCCAAAGAAGATTTGTAAGTCCAGAGAAAAATTCCCTCCTAGGCTACGTCTTCCCTTTTTTGTACCTTTTTGCACTAGGCACCAATTGTCTTCACCATGTACTAACACCCCCTTTTGACCTAAATCGTATTTTTCTACTCCCTGCAATGTAACCCTTATTTGGCCTTCCAGAGGTCTGGGGCCCTCACTTGTATTACATATTTCCCTGATGTGGGTAATAAAACAAGATGGGGCTAGGATTTTCAAAAGGTATGATGCAGGCACAAATTCCAATTTTATTTGCACCTCCATAATTGAAAATACAGCAAAATGACTGCTGTTTTCAAACATTTTGACGCATTAATGACTAACGTTTGTATTGATGCAACCAGAAGTCAAAATGCCATAAAGTGCAGCAATTGCACCCAGATGTTGGAATACCTTTCAGAAGGTCTCATTTTTCTGCCACAGTTTGCCAGATTGTGCCAGAAAAAGTGTTGCAAACTACAAATCCCAGACCACTCATTGCAAATCTGGCATAGGGAGCCTAGGAGCAAATTCAGGATTGGCCGACAGATTATTCTAGTCACAAGGAGAAAGGTCCTGTAGTGGAAAGCTTGCTTTCCAAAATCTTTCATACTTCTGGAATGAATCAGCTGATAGAGAGTGGAGAACATCAGCATGGTGGTAGGAGTAATTGAAATAGAAACATAGAAAGTAAAGACAGATGAAGCTTGTGTGCTGGATTTGTAAAGACTTGTGGTGATTTCTTACTGCATTTGAACAATTTGTGCCATAAGTGTTTGACCACATAAAATGTGATCTAATTTTCCTCATGTATGCCACAAGCATCACACTAAAAAATGCTGCATGCATGCAGCACAATAATGATACACATTTAATTTTTTTTAACCACAAATTAAAGCAACTGTCAAAAATGTGCCCAAACATTTGGAAATTGCATGCAAATGTTTGGGAACATCTCAGGTGTCATGGCTGTGACAAAAAAGCTGCCACATATCGAGTGGTAGGAGTTTTGTAAATCTAGCCACTTAAGTCCATTGAGTATGTCCTGAGGCTTTATCTCACATTACACATTCTTACCCTAAGTCACCTTTCCTCAGCAAATTCCTTTCACTTTGTTGATGCTCACTTTGCAGTTGCATACTTTGCATTGAAACCATTTACTGCCTCTGCATTAACCATGCCTGGCATCCAATGGTCTCCCTTCTCTCATCCAGTTCTTTTTACAACTACCAATGTGTCCAATGCCCCTCACCCCCACCAAATTCCTGTTAAAAGTGCTCTGATATTTAATGGTCCCTACTACCTCACTGAAGTGATTATCTTTATAGTTTTTAATTTTCCTTGCTTATAAAGATACAAAAAACTTGTTTTAAGGAAAGCAATATTAGTTAGCATCATATTGACTACATATGGCTTAATTAAAATTGTTTAAACTTTAATGGTATTTGTTAGTCCTCATATTTTTTTACAACAATGTATTTTATGCAAAATCACATCACTATACCAATATTTATTTTCATTGTTTGTTTTTTTTCTTTCCTGAACTGAGATACTTGATTTTGAAGTTTTATAAAGTTCTTGCTCCCTTGCTGTAACCATCATGAAAAAAAGGAAATATGTTAGCACTGGTCTGGTATGGTTCTTCTTACCATTAGTAACATATAATAATACATTCACAGTATAAATCCAGTATATGCAATGAAAAGGTAATCTCAATGATTTTTTTTAAATATTTCAACTGATGTTTATATTTAATGACTTCAATAATTCATTACAAAAATATTTATAAAATCTGTTTTAAGTATCTGAGGCCATTAGAAAAAAACAGAGTATGATTCTAAGGATGTAAGAAATATATGTTTGCAAAAAAACAAAAAAAAATATGTAGTGAAATGTTTTGCTGATTATCAAATGCTGTTGCTTTAATATATGACTGCACATGTAGTGGGATCACTGGTATGAAGTATCACCACTTTTAGTACAGAATCAGTGATCTAGTTCAATATTTGTAAGCCATGTTGTGATACCAAACTTGAGAGAGAGAGAGAGAGAAAGAGAGAGAGAGAGAGAAAGAAAGAAAGAGAGAACGAAGAGAGAGAGAGAGAGAGAGACAGTGTGTCATCACTTGTGGTCAGAGTATGCAGTTTTCAATTTCCGCTTTCAGCCCTGACACAAGAAGCACTTAACGTTTCAAACAGTACTCTAAAACTCACATGAAGGCTTTGAGTTTTGCACTGTTTTATTGAATGGAAGATATGAATATCTCTTTGCTTAGCTTCTGGTGTAGCGGTCTATAAATAGGCAGAAATAAACCAGCTATGGTCACTTAATGAATGGCAAGTATAGATTTGCAGTGATGTCAGATGTATATCTTTGCAGTAGCAAGGGCTAGAAACATTTTATGAATGATACAGTAGCTTGGGTTTTGCTGCATACAAATACCAACTTAAAACCAGTTCATACATGTTCACATCCATAAAATAAGCCTTGAGAAATTCTGACGCAGGTCACTTATAGCTTAACACTCAGTTCATTAAAAAATGAGTCATTCTGGGAGCTGCAGTCAGTTTCTGAGATGCCTCTACCTTGGAACGCAGATTACACTTTTTCAAGAGCTAAGCATGGATCACAAATAATAGGAGCTTTTGAGCAAACTAGAAATTGTGGAGCAATATGTATGCAAACAGCTGAATGGTCAGTAGCAAAGTAGAATAGTTTTGAAGGTTTCTAGGAGAAGCAACGCTTAACAGAAGGGGTTCTGCAGTGTTATGTGATAGAACATGTGACTGTCAGAAGCTGGGCCTGTCCCTACTGTTAAAAACAGCTGAATCAGTTTAACACAAAAAGGCACAACAAGGTTAGAGCCGAATGGGGCCTTATCTGATTTCCTAAGAATAAGAAAAACTTGCTACTGGACGTACGTGTTTAGAAAAGAATGATCACTGGCCTACTGAGTTCTTCCCATGAACAACTCAGTATGAATTAGTTAACTCTCCTGCTGCTGCTGCTGACTGTCTCATCGGAAACCACAGTCCCCATGGACAAAGATATGGATCTCTCCTAGTCTCCAGCACCTGGCTACTTCGAACTTGTGTTCCCTCCAACTCCTATCTTGCAACTGTCCACCAGCCATAGCTCCCCTTAACTGACTGGCTCATAGCTTTAGGCATAGCCAATTGGAACACAGGCACTTCTCTCAATGGAAGCAAATGGCTTTGCTTTGGACTTTCAGCTGAATTTTATTAACTTCTGCCTGCTGCTTGCAGGCAGTACTATTCTTGTGGCTATTTTTTAGAAGTAATATATATTGTGTTTTATTACTTGGCTTTACTTGCTTTAAAGTTTCTCTAGTCATTTCTGCACCAGGCTGTATTGTAATTAGTCTAGCTGAAACTGAAATGTCTAACTAATTAACAGTAATTTGATTTACATTTTGGCTATTTTCTGCTTTCTTCCCCTTAACCTCTGCTCTGCAGGCCATGGCTCTTTTGCTCCTATGCTTCTCCTTGCTGCGTATTACCCTAGTTTCTATTCCTCCCCCCGGTTCCTCTTCCTTTCTGTAAGAACCCGCTAACCTTCTACTCTCCAGGCTTCCAATTCCCCTGTCCCCCTCTCCCTACTCGTTAGAAATCAGCTCTCTTGCTGAATCTTTCTTGATCCCTTCCCTAGACTTGGTCTTGGTGACACATTTCTGCCCCCCACCACTGTCCTTCCCTTTGTTTACAGAACCTGTGTACCCACCGATTAATCAGGGCTAATTTTAATTCACTGCATCTCTTCTTCCTCCCTCCCAGATTTCCCCGGCCCCGAAAGGGTGTGTTCCCTACATTAGGTTGTGCGGCTCATCTCTATGGCCACTGCTGCCGACTACCTCATTAGAAACCACAGCCCCACAGACAAAGGTACAGACTTCTCTTGCTCTCCAGCACCTGGTTCCTTTGAACTTAGGCACCCTCCAACTCCTTGCTTGCAATTGGCCACCAGCCATAGCTCCCCTTAACTGACTGGCTCCTAGCTTTAGGCATAGCCAATCGGAACACAAGCACTTCTCTCAACAGGAGTAAGCGGCTTTCTTTCAGACTGTCAGCAACATTTTACTAACTTCTACCTGCTGCTTGCAGGCTGTGCTATTCTTGTGGCTATTTCTTTCTCCCATCCACCCTCCCCCACCGCTGTCACTCTTTAAATCCTCTAACCTAACTCAGGCTCCACCTGCACAGAGTATCTCTGTCTGCTTTACCCCCCCAAGACTACCAGCCTAACAGTGGTTGAAGAACCTTTCTGCTCCTTTTACACTCCTCCTCTCCTAAATCTCTTACCTGTGCTCAATTTTTGCTGTCTGCCTCAGTCCCTCTATCTCCTTACTCCTCCCTAATAATGAAACATACAAACATACAAAATTGTCAGCAGAAACAGGCCTCCCAGTCTATCGGGTCTGCTTGAGTGTGCAGCTAGCATCTCATCTCACAGCTGCCCCTCCCACCCCCCTCTTCCCAGTATCCCTTACCCTTAACCTGTCCCAACCCCTCTTGAAACTGCCCACCATCTAACAGGACACTATGTCATCTGATAAGATGTTTCATTTGTTCACCAATCTTTCAGTTAAGATCTGTCTCCTCATCTCCCTCCTGAATCTTCCCCCTCCAGTTTCAGTCCATGCCCTCTTGTGTTCCTGCCCCTTCTCATCTGGAAAATCCCTTCTGTGTTAGTCTTGTTTATTCCTTCAGATACTTAAAGGTCTCGATCATATCCTCCCTATCTCTCTTCTCCTCCAGCAAATACATATTCAACTCTCCCAGCCTGTCCTCGTAGGGCTTGCTCTCTAATCCCTGGATCACCATTGTGGCCCTTCGCTGCACCCCCTCCAACAATCTGATGTCCTTCTTCAGGAGTGGGCACCAATACTGCACACAGTACTCCAGATGGGGTCTGACCAATGACCTATGCCGAGCAGGATAACCTCCCTCCTTCCGGAGGAGATTCCTCTTGCAATACACCCCAGCATTTTGTTGTCTTTTGCTGCCACCTTCCTTCACTGAGCAGAGTTGTTCATGCTCCCTGTAATGACCACCCCTAGGTCTTTCTCCTCTGTGGAGATCCCAACTGTACCCCATTCAAGTGATAATCCCTCCCTTAGTTCCTGGCCTTGAAGTACAGAATCTTCTTGCACTTCTTGGCATTAAACACAACTGCCATATTTTCACCCACTCCTGCAGCTCAGTCAGGTCCTGCTGCAACCCCTTCCATACATCAGCATCATCAACCCCAGCTTCCATGTTAGTATCATCTGCAAACAGACTGATACTGCTCTGCATCCCTTGTGAGATATCTGCAATAAAGATCCCAAGCAGCACTGGTCCCAGTACTAATCCCTGTGGTACCCTACTCGTCACCGCTCTTGGTGATGAGAGCTCCCCCCCCCCACACTTTACTGCCTTTCCTTTAGCCAGTTTGTGATCCAGTTCACCATTTTTGGTCCTGCCCCCACATATTTCAGTCCCCCCCCAACTTCCCATGTGGCACTGAATCAAAGGCCTTGCTGAAGTCTAAATACAGGACATCCATTGCATGGCCCTTGTCCAGTTCCCACATAGCCCGGTCATAGTACTCTACAAGGTTTGTCTAGCAGGATCTACCTGCTACAAACCCATACTGTTGACCATTCTGGAGACTATTTTCCTCTAAGAAGCTCACTAGCCTCTCTTTTAGGATGGTCTCCTTGAGCTTTCCCATGATCGATGTAAGGATCACTGGCCTATAGATTCCTGCTTCATCCTTTGGGCCACTTTTATGGATGGGCACCACATGGGCCATTCCCAGTCTGGTGGTACACATCCCATGTCCAGGGAGGTATCGAACAGGTTGGCCAGTATCCCAGCCAGGACCTCTGCCAACTCCCTTAGTACCCTAGGGTGAATGTCTTCAGGTCCAGGTGCTTTGTCCACCCTTAATGCCCTCAACCCATCTAGTACTCTACTCTCTGTAATCCATACATCTGTTGTCTAGTCCCCCACCCACCCCATCCCACCCCTGATGGGGGTATCTTATTTATTTATTAAATTTTGATGACTGGGTAGGCCACTGAGCCCTGAAGGTCCCTTTTTCAGGGGCGACCAGGGATACAGTACAGTAACAGATAATCAGGTACAACAGGTTACAGAGAGAGTGCAGATGATAACAAAGGTTACAATAAAAGCAGTAAATCAGAATCAATTAGACACACGAGCAGTGATTGTGTGAGACCAGGCAAAGCCTTGTAGTCTATTTGAGTGACATAGGTAGTGGGTGGTATTGTTTGTTGGGCAGGGGGAGACTATCCTATGCATGACAGTGACAAGTGCTGGTCTCGATCTTGTGGGCCTTGAGCATAGTGCAAAAGTTTAGTAGAGAGGAAGCTTCCTGTACTGAGGGAGGGTGAAAGATTATTCTACAGGTAGGGGGCTATATAGGAGAAGAATTTGCCACTGGCATTTGTCCTGATTCTGGGGATTTCAAGTAGAGTCCAATCTGAAGTCCTGAGTGTCTGAGAGTTGTGCTTGAGAGTGATAGTCCCTTTTAGGCTGGGTGGAGCTGCTGGGCTCAGTATTTTGAATGCAAGGCAGAGCAGAGGGTACTGAAGTTGAGAAGCAAAAGAAGGCCACTGCAGCTAGGCAAGTGTATCACAGGGGTGGCTTACTGGGTGATTCTGGTCGCGAACCATGCAGCCTTGTTATACAATACCTGTAGCCAATTAAACTCTTGCTTAGGCATTCCCTGTAATGCCGGGGCAGCATAAGTGTTGGGAGCAGGACGCTGGAGGCAATTGCTAGCCTAGCCTCCAGTATAAGCTGGTCTTTTATTCAGTACAAGGTGCCAAGTTTACCGTGAATGGTCCTGGTTACTTGGTCTATGTGGGCCTTGAAGGTGAGACCTTGGTCAGTTTTTAGCCCTAGTTATTGTGTAGAGTCCACCAAGTCTATGCTTTTTCCAGCAAGAGAGTTTAACTGCAGGAATTTGGACCTGTCCTGTCCAAGGGATCTAGGACCAAACAGCATGGCTTTTGTTTTGCCTGCTTTGATAACCGTTATATTGGACATAAGCCAGGCCTCAAGTGTCATTCGGTCAGCTTGGAGGAGAGGACCTAGTTCCAGCAGATTTTCCATAGAGCGGAAGATGACAGTGTCGTCTGCATATTGAACTATTGAGCTGTCCCCACAATGAAGGTGAGGTTGTTTGTGAAGAGAGAGAGAACAAGAGGGGAACGAGAATTGAGCCTTGAGGTACTTCCTCCTTGATAGGTAGTGGATCCGACAACTCTTCCTTCCAGATGACCCTCTGAGAGCAGCCCGATAGTTAGCTCTTGAACCACTGGAGGGCAAGGGGATCAAGACCTATTTTATCAAGCTTTGTTAGTAGGAGGTTGTGGTCCATGAGGTCAAAAGCCTTGGACAGATCAATAAAGACTGTGCCCATCAACTTGCCTGTGTTCATTGTACTGAGTACGCCCACTGTTAGATTGGGTGAGGGCTGTATCAGTGCCATGATTTGTCCAGAAACCATGCTGAGAAGTGGTTAGGAGCTAGTGGAACTCCAGGTAGTCCCTTAGTTGCCCATACACTAGCCTTGCAATTTTGCAAGGGTGCTTAGCAGGAAGATGGGCCTGTAGTCACTAATATGTTCTCTCGTACCACCCTTGTGGATGGGGACCACATTAGTCTGCTTCAACTACTAAGGAACAGTTCCTTCCAGTAGGTATCTATTAATGAGCCAGGTCAAAGGTCTGGCAAGGGACTGGGGCTCCCTCCTTTAGTAACCTAGGGCTGATATCATCAGGGCATCCTGAGCCTTTGATTTTAATAGCCTTAAGAAGAAAAAGGACCTCTTTAGCCTTGACAAGTCTCAGGTGAAATTGGGGTCTATTAAGGCAGGGGGGTTCGTCCATGTTATGTGCTGGTGTAGAGAGAGGTAGTCCAATTTTGTATTCATCAAGGTTGGTAAGTGGCAATTGATTTCTGAGGCAGTTAGCTGGCAATCACTCACTAGCTGTCTGATTACCTCTGTGGGGCCCGGTGCATTCCTGGAGTTGCCCCTAAGCAGTTCATTGACCAGGGACCAGAAAAGCTGGGGGTTGCCTAAGTTGGTTCTTCGGAGGTGTGTGGCATACTCCTCCTTCACAAGGTTGATGGATCTCTTGCACTTGTTTCTTAGAGATTTGTAAGTCAAAAGATCTGCCGGGAGAGAGGACAGTCGGCACTTCTTCCAAGCTTTGTCCCAACTAATCATCATGGATTTAACTGAGTGGGAGATCCACTTGTGGCAGCTTCCCTTTGATCTGAGTTTCTTAAGAGGGGCTAAGAGTGAAGCTGCCTAGAGAAGTGAGTCTTGGAAGTATTCCAAGGCCTCATCCAAGGTCAGAAGGAGTCTGATAGGACTCCAATCCAGGTTACTTAGGTAGTCATTAAATTTTACCATAGTTAATTTTGAGTAGTCCCAGACGGTGATTATCCTGGGTGGAACCTTTGGTGCTCTGTTCTTTCAGATGCAGAATATAGGGGAGTGGTCGCTAAGAGCATGGACATTAAGCCAGCTTCTGGATGTTGAGGGGACTAGATACCAGATCCCAGTCCAGGATGGTGTGGTTCCCAGTTTTGTAATTAAGCCTGGTAGGTGCTGAGATAACCTGTACCAGGTTTGTCTCCTGGGTCGCTGCCGAAAGGACTTTATTGGGGTCAGAGACCCAGTTGAGGTTGAAATCTCCCAAGATAAGGAGTTCCATGGATACTTCTTTGCCTACAGTTTTTGTGATACACTCCAAGGCTTGGAGAGCAGTCTTAGGGGGGTTATAGATGCAGCCGAAGGTGAGGTGCTTAGCGTGACCAAGGGTTAATCAGATGAAAATAGATTCACCATCCTGACAGTTTCCAAGGTTTAACTTCAGTTGTAACACCGTTAGAGTGTCCTTCACATAGATTTGGACCCTGCTACCTCTCTTGTTCACCCTGTCCTTTTGGAAGGTGTCATTCCCTTGGACCATGATTTCATGGTCTAGGAAGTGGACATTGAGCCAAGTCTTCGAGATAGCAAGGATATCAGGCTTGTATAGATCAAGTCAGACTTGTACCTCTTGAATTTTTGGTCTGAGGCTGCAGACGTTCATGTGCACAATCCTTAAGCCCTTGGAGGATGTCCAATGAGGGTCCTGGGGGGAGAAAACTAAAAGATTAGCAATTGGAGGGCCTGGATTAGGCTGTACATCTTCTCCCCAAAACAGTAGAAGAGCAAGTAGGCATAGTAACGTTGGGCTGACCGGTGGGATGGAGAAGCTGTGGAGCCTTCTGCAAGTAGCATTGCATATCTCATAGTATGTGCCCCTTTCTTACCAGCTTGTGGGTTATCAGAAAGGCATTAGTGCTAGGGGGAGTGGCCCAGTTGTAGTGACCACTATGGAGAAGGGTCTTTGTGTTGGGGTCCCTTGGAGTCTGAGTTTCCTTGTTCTATGCTCCTGTCCACCTAGAGGAGGGACAGTATGCAAAGTAAAGCCAGGAGTACTCCCTTATTTAGAAGAGAGGCAAGGGGCTTGTTTGCACAGCATGACTTGTGGCAGAGAATGCCCGGGTCTGGGGAATATCTCTCTGGAGCCATATTATTAGAGCAGTAGCTGACAAATTCTGGTTAAGGTTACCTGCTGACTGTTTGTCCATTGGATTAGGTTTCCCCAGCATTTTCCTGCCAGGTGAATCAGCTGAAATCAGGTGGAAGGCTCAAGGGTTTGAAATCTCAGCTATCTGTCCTGACCCTGTAAGGTGAGCTAGAGGTAATTCGTGGCCACAAATAATTGTTTGCCATCAAGTTTTTTACATTCATTTGATAAAGTAACCTTTAAGAACTGACTAGACCTAGGAGGAATCAAGGAAAGAGAAATTGAGGTACTTGCAGACCTGAAGGGAAGTTTGTGTTATCTGTCATGGCAGGCAGTAGAGAATAATACACAGTATATAAATTAGCTGTAATACCTCACAGTAGTTCCTTTGCAAATACAAGTTAGTTTAACCTTCCCTGATAAAGTATCACTTCTCAGCGCTGTACAGGCAGGTGCTAGAGAATTATACCCCTGTTAGTAATTATGCAGTATAGCAGTTCCTTAATAATATCTTTCCTTGATAAAGTAACACTTCTCCGCACTGTACAGGCTGGCGATAGAGGAAATTATGCACCAGTTAGCAATTATTCCAGAAATTAACAGAAACCTTAGTAGAGTAGCATTTTTCAACACTCTACAGGCTGGCACTAGAGTGATTATGCAACAAGTATCAATTGTGCAAGAGTCAACAGAAAACTAGGTGGAGTAACACTTATCAGCACTGAAAAGGCTGGTGCTAAAGACATTTTGCAGCAATTAGCATGTATGCAAGAATTAACAGAACCATTAGCATACTGGTATTAGTAAATATAATCTAATTCCTTAGCTGAGAAACACTTCTAAGAACACCTGGTCTGCCTGGGCTGTAAAGACCATTTGTGGTGGCTGCAGTGCTGACAGATGGCTAGGACTTGAGACATCAAGCTAGGATGGGTAGGCAAAGTATGCCAGGAAGGGCAAAGGTTAGGGGAGGTAGAAGGTTAGAGGCTAACCTGCCTGGCTTCCAGTTAGTTGAGGATGGTAGCAAGGGGCCCTGTTACGCTTAAGTTTAGTAGGCAGGCACAATCACAAAACGGATGATGACTATTACAGGCTATTGCGGTGTCATGGGGATTGGTTGACAGAATAGGGCAGTGGCTTGAGGGTGTGGCCTGACAGCATTTAAAGTGGAGAGAACAGGGTGGGTGGGTGGGGAAAAAAATTGGCCCCAGGTTCTCCCCTCCGACTAGCGACTCCAGTGAATTAAAGTAGCAAGTGAGGTGAGTTAAGGTCCAAGTTCTCAGGGTTAGTCCCCGTTTCTCTGCTCCAACATTCAGGTGCTCAAGCAAAAATGTTCATTTACTTTAACAAGTCCAAAGTTAATTTGGCAAAATGGGCTCCTGCTGAGAAGCAGGGGAAGTTTTATCTTGTGGCTTAGAAGATTCTTCAGACGGACTCCTGCTCAGGAACAGGAGAAAAGAGATACTTGTTGGTAGTGAGGGAGGACAGACTGGCTCAGAGCAGAAAGTCAGCGCCTCGACCCCACCATTCATGGCAAGTCTTTTGTTCCTTGGGGAGGGAGCTCCCACCTGCAGTGGGGGAAACCCTCACCTCCCAGTTTGGCTAGCAGCAGGCAACATTTGTGAGCCGCTGGTCTCCGATTCAGGTCTTAGAAGAAGCCTGGACTGTGGTGTCACGGCCCTGAGGGATCCAATCAGGTGCAGAGGTTTGCTTTAGAAGGTCTGCACCCAAACTCCCTCAGATCATGGAGGCTTTATGCTTAAACACTGAGTCACTGTGCCCTGATGAGAAGGACAGGGAAAATTGGCTCCAGGTTAGCCCCTCCGACTAGCGACTCCAGTGAATTAAACTAGCGAATGAGGTCAGTTAATGTCCAGGTTCTCAGGGTTATACCCCGTTTCTCTGCTCCAACATTCAGGTGCTCAAGCAAAAATTTTCATTTACCTTAACAAGTCCAGAGTTAATTCGGTAAAATGGGCTTCTGCTCAGAAGCAGGGGAAGTTTTCTCTTGTGGCTTAGTAGATTCTTCAGATGAACTCCTGCTCGGGAACAGGAGAAAAGAGATACTTGTGGGTCATGAGGGAGGACCACCTGGCTCAGAGCAGAAAGCCGGCACCTTGACCCCACCATTTGTGGCAAGCCCTTTGTTCCTTGGGGGGGCTCCCACCTGCAGTGGGGAGACCCTCACCTGCTAGTTCTGCTAGCAGCAGGCAGTGTATCTGCCCCCCTTTTCCTGCATAAATACAGAGCAGAAGTATTTTTTCAGTGCCTCTGCCTGCTCTGTCCATTCTCCACCCACCCCATCCTTCTAAATCCTCACTAGCTGATCCTTGCTCCTTCTTCTTTCTCCAATTTAGTGGAAGAAGTTTTTTTCTGCACTTTTGATTCCCTATGCCAGTCGCAGCTCCCTGGATGCCTTGGCCACCCTGACCAGTCTGGTAACCTCCCTGGATTTCTCCATATATGTATCCTTATCTTCATTTCTCCCTGATTTCCTGTACTATCGAAAGGCTGCATTCTTGGCTCTCACCTTTCCATAACCTTCTGTGTCAGCCAACTGGGTTTCTTTGCCCTTCACTTCTTGCTTTTCTGTCTAGTGCAAGACTCCATAGCCTCCGCCAGCCCCCTTCCTTTGTAGTGTCCCATTTCTGGTCTGAATCCATGTGTGGTTGCATACCTGTCAGGTGCCTGCCCCAAATTTCCTCCATCTTCTTAAAGTCCACCCCCCTGAACTCAATCACCCTTGTACCAGTGCCCCCTATTTCCCTCCCCATGTTGAGCATGAACCACACAGGACAGTGGTCACTCCCAGCTAGTGGTTCCTCCATTCCCAGATTCCTTACAGATTCCCCATTATCCAGTACATGGTCCAGTGTCCTTTCTAAGTGAGTCGGCCCCTGGACCAGCTGTGTCAGGAAGCTGTCTTGAGATGCTTCTAACATGACCTACTCTCTTGCACTCGTGGTGGATGGGGTGCCCCAATCCACCCCAGGTAGGTTGAAGTCCCCCACCACTACTGCATTCCCCTTTCTGCAGACTTTCCTAATTTATTCAGCTAATTCCCTATCCAGATCACTCCCCTGAGCTGGTGGCCTGTACACCCCCCCATCCTCAGTGTCCTATTCTTTGCATCTTTGAATTGCATCCATAGTGCTTCTGTCCTCCCCTCCTCACCTTCCTCCCTTTCATATTTTATCCCCTCCCTTACATAGATCACCACTCCACCCCATTTCCCTTAGCCCTATCCTTTCTGAATTACCTGAACCTCAGGATCATCATATCCCAGTCCCAGTACCAGGTGGCCCATGTTTCCATGATGGCCACAATGTCCACCCCCTCCACTGCCTTGATAGCAAGTAACTCCGCTGTTCTATTCCTTAGACTTCTTGCATTCATTGAGACCACCCTCCAGCCAGTCTCCTCTCTTTCTCTACCACTATCTTCCCCCCCTTATCCCTCCCTGTGCCACTTCCCCACTGCCTCTAACCATAACTTGGGGGGTGAACTCACTAGGATCCCCTCTGCAGACCCTTTTTCCCATCAGCGGTCCCCTCGCCAGCCCCATCAGAGTTTAAATCCACCTTTGTTGATATATACCCCTCTATTCCCCGTTTTAGTACTCCCTTCCCCTCCCTGCTCAAATGTAACCTGTCACCTGCGTATAGGTCACTATTGCCCCAGGTCCTGCCCCAGTCTGACACTAATCTGTACTTGGTTGCTGCCTGGCTATCACCTACATTTCCATTTTCATTTCCTGTGACCTGCTTATCTCCTCCTATAATTGGGAGCATTATCATGTTGTCCACGAACCTCACCTCAGTTGCCACCTAAGCCCCTTATATATATCTTCTCCCAATGACTCCTTACACTTCCATACCTACCCAAACAGCATGCTGTCTACATAGATCACTGGCTATATTATAGTCTATCAGTGCCCACCCCTAGACTCAAAAAGTGGTTCAACCACAAGCTCCATTTAGTTTGTCACCTCCTGCTAGCTGGTGATGTGGAGCCTAATCCAGGACCCTTAGCGAACATCAGTCTCTCCCAAATCCCTCATTCCACATATCACTGCAACTCAAAGTGGCTCAAAATTGTGCACCTAAACTGCCAGAGTAAATGTCCAAAAATGGCACAACTCAAGGCTTGAGCCAGCTCCCTAACACCAACAGTGCTTGGGATCACAGAATCCTGGCTAAAACCATCCGTCCAACCACATGAAGTCACCCTGCCAGGATATATCACATTCAGGCATGAAAGAACTGGCAAAAGAGGTGGCAGTTTACTCCTGTATGGAAAGTCTGACATTGTAGCTACTGAAATCACCCCTCCAACCCCTACCTCCTTAGTGGTGGAATCAGTATTCATTTCTCTGACCATTGGTAATAACAAAAAACTAATAGTCAGTTGCATCTACCTACCTCCCAAAACTGATACTGCAGCCCTCCCTGAGCTTTTGACCTCTATCACCAACCTCCCTCACCTTGAGATGATCCTGTGCTGAGATTTTAACATAGACTGGAAGTCCAACAACTTAGGGAATGTCCACTCTACCCTTGCTGGTGTCAACCTAATGCAGCACATTACTGATCCAACCAGAATAAACCCTAGAACAGGTAACCACTTCACCATCCATTGGATCTTATCCAACTGCCCACATTGAATCACAGGCACAGGTGTTCTGCCAGATAGCATAAGTGACCACTCACCAGTATACTGTGTTTGGAGTAACAAAACACCCAACCCTCCACCTAAGATGATAGCGTACCGAAACCTAACTATCTTTAATTGCATCTCCTTTCTTGATTCACTATGCAGTATAAACAGGAGCCCATTTAGTACCCTGCCTACCATTGACCAGGCACTGGACTTCCTAATTGACTCAGTTTCTACTATCATAAACAGGCATGTCCCCTCACCCAACATAGGTCCAAACTAAGCCGGCCCCATGGTTGAAAAAGGACATCAGGAAAATCATGGCTGAATGTGATGTGGCATGGAAAATCTTCAAGAAAACTGGACTCCTCTCTGATTGGCACTCATATAGGTGTCTTAGAAATACCTTTAAGGCTTCTATAACCAATGGTAAGAGAAAGTATTGTCAGACTTTATAAACAGAAAAAAGTCTGTGATCCCAAAGAGTTTTGGTCTGAGATGAACTCCCTCCTTAAGGGAAAAACTTCCCCCTTTCCTGACTTGCTTCAGGCCAAGGATAAAATACTCCCAGACCCTTCCTCAATTGCTGAAGGCCTTCACAATTTCTTCACTGATCTCTGCACCTATACCTTGCAATTTGCCATGCCAAAACATTGTCACCCCTCACATACCACCAACACCCCTAATACCACTACAGCACCATTCCATATCAAACTAGCTACCCAAAAAGAGGTTCTCAGACTCTTGAATAACCTGGGGAAGCATGGATCACTGAGCCATGACTCACTAGAGCCCCTCTTCCTCAAATGGGGAGCCCCCATATTGGCCTAGCCAGTCAGGGATCTGATCAACAGATCATTTCTAGAGGGAATACTCCCCACTAAATGGAAGGCAGCCCGTGTCATCCCAATTCACAAGGTGGGATAGACCTCTCCGGTTGAAAATTATTGACCCATCTCCCTACTTTGTCACCTCACTAAGGTATAAGAACAAATTCTTTATAACCAATTACAGGATTACCTAGAACAATATCAACTTCTGTCCCCTTACCAACATGGTTTCTATAAAAACCACAGCACTTTCTTATCTCATATTACGGTCACATTGGACATTCAACTCACTTTCAACCAGGGCCAAGCAACTGGGGCCATCTTCATGGACCTCACCAAAGCCTTTGATTTGGTGAACCATGAATTGCTTCTACAGAAGTTAACTTCATTGGGACTTGATGCGCACTTCACAACCTGGACAAAAAATTACCTCACTGGCCACTCCCAATGTGTTACAAGGTCCAACTGTCACTCCTACAAACCCATTGACCTCAGTGTGCCCCAAGGTTCCATTCTGAGGCCACTACTCTTCTGTCTATTTATCAATGAACTACCCACCTCCTGCAGTGGAGCAGCTATACAGCTTTATGCAGACAACACCATCATCTACAGGTCCTCAGCTGATATCCCATGGCTCAGTCAGCACTTGAACATGGACTTCTATCAAACCTGAAGCATGATTTCCGATGAATAATCTACTACTAAACACTAAAAAAAATAGAAATGATGCTTTTTCTTTCCCATGCCCACAAACCTGTCAGCCTCCCCATTTCTCCATCACCTCTCGTACCCGAGAACCCTTAGAACTGGTGCATTCTTTTAAATATCTTGGTATTCATCTTGACTCAAGCCTGTCCTTTGAGGCACATGTTAATAAAACCATCACAACTTTTCACCAAAAGCTTGGTCTGCTCTATCAGCTCCACCCCCTTCTATCAGGTGTTTCCTGACTAAAAATTGTCTTGGCTTCCCCCCTTCCTCTACTTTTCTATGGTGCTCCATTATTTCTGTATTTCAGAACCTCCCTTTTGAATCAATTAAAGCAATTGTACCATAGGATAGGATGCTTTGCCTCAGGTGCTGCCCCCCCAACAGCATCACTGCACTGTACTAACAACTCTTGGTTGGCTACAGTTGAAACATAATTTCCTCTATACCTCCCTCTGTCTTTCCTTTAAGCTCACTCACCTATACACACCCTAAGTCTTTCTAATATCGTAGTAAGAAAGCAGGCCTGCTGGGCTCCATGCTCCTCCTCCTCCTCTCTCCCTCTCTTGGCTGTGCCGACCTGTTGCCTAGCTGTAAGAAGGAGATGCTTTGCCTATGCTGCTCCCTGAGCATGGAATTCTCTCCCCCTGTCTCTCCTCTCTTGCTCTTTCTACCCCAGTTTCAAAAGCGCCATTTGAAACTATCTAATTGACTTAGGGACTTGCTCCTGCCTTACCTAACAACCTTGCCTCTTCTTTCCTTTTCTCAGTACTTAGCCAACCAGTATTATCTATGCTACACCTTGTCTTTAAAGGGTTGAATGTTAAATTATCTCTGTAAATTAATTAAATGATTAAATACTGTACATATGCTACTGCTCCAATTAGGTACAACTGCTGTTTTAATGTGTAGCTCTATAAATGAATTAAATGTTTAAATACTGTACATATGCTACTGCTCCAATTAGATACAACTGCTGTTCTGATCTGTAGACCAACTTGTCTGTTTCTGCCTTGTTGCACTCCCCTTTCCCTGATATCACAGTTTTCTTTCAGTACTTTGTGTAACTCTGTACAATCGAAACTAGGATTCAGGGGATCTTTGCATCCTCATGCATGCAACTGCCTCATTGTATACACACTGCTTTACTTATTTTCCCACTCCCCATCCTGTATTCCTCTTATGTTTCATGCATTTGTATCTTATAGTATTATTATGCTATGTATTATGTGATCATGACCATGTTTATATTTTGTACTACTCCTCCTCTGTACTCTTCCTCAGGTCACCCCTGAAAAAGGGACTGCATTTTCTCAGCAGGCTTACCCAGTCACCAGAATTCAAATACATAAATAAATGTTTGAAGTTGGGAGATCCCTTTGTGATGTACTTCACAAAGTCTCCTCAATTTCACTGGGTTGAGGGAATACTTTGTATAGATTTTGTCTACCTTTGCCTAGTGAAACTATATGTAGATGAACATTTCCATGGAAAGTGCTGGCAATGTGCCACTATTAATAGTTTTCAGTTGGTGAAGTAGCACATTGCCTGCAGAGAACTATGGGAGCTTTGTCTAATTAAAAAAAAAAATAAAGCCAAACCTGCCCCCACCCCTGTACATAAATCTACCAGCCCTGCCCACGTCATAGAAGTTTTAAATGAATTCCACCCCACTCATCCACCTTCTAGCACTCATCTCACCCCTTCCCCAATAGTCCTTGTGAAGTCCCATAGTGTAAAATATATAGGGGAGCAAGGAGGGCATCTTATGGATATGTGTGTTGTCTTCAATGTTCTTAGGGCTGGAGAACTGTGAACTGAAGGTGAGAAGGTCTGATTCCCTAATGATGCAAGAGACAAGATCATGCCATGATTCTTTGAGGTTTCTTTCTGTGTAGCATGAGTAGCACTAGCCAGATACCCATAAGGCAGAAGAATGCATGAGACTCTTATAGAAATAAGAATACCTCACGTGCAATTAAAGGAAGCCCCAGGGTTGGTTGAGAGCATCCCATGATGCTCTCATAATCCATAATTAGTAGAACCAAAGATCTCTTGCTCCATCTATGCCAAATACATAACCACACCCCCATGCTGTCAAATGCCTGACTCCATAATTCATTGGAAAACCCCTCCACTCTAGCCCTCAACTTCACTCTCATCCTCAGTTTATAAAGTGAAAGGATCACAAGGTTGATTTCAGTCATAGATACTGCTGGTAATTCCAGTGGTTTCTGTCCCCTCACAGATGGAAAACCCTATTTGCTGCAGGGCAGTGGCAACCAGCAGTAGGCCACGAGACTCATTTACATATGCTCTGCATTGGTGTGTTACATACAGGATGGGCCAGCCAACAGATAAACATGCAGAAGTTAGGTTTGGAAATATTCTGACTCAGTTGTCTGTAGCACTGTACCAGCCAGAACCTGCCCGCAGAACACATGAACTGGATTGCAGGGTACCCAGGATTAGTAAGGACTGTAGCAGTGAACAAGACTACAGGCATCAGCTGTTGTGGGGTGGCTTACCTGCTGTTTCTTTGGGTCCAGCCACCTTGACTGTTGGGATATCAAGCACAGAATGCAGAGCAGCCCCCTGCTATGACACATAGACAACACTGCACTGGCAGGTGGCAAGGGGAGTGATGCAAAGCTACCTATATGCTCATTCACATTTATGAGCTGTTGTCCACCTGATGTACAGACAGACTACTGCTGCTTGCAATCAAGGGGATCCAGATCCATTCATCCCACAATAGGGTGGGATCCATGGTACAGGCAGTGGTAGCATTATTTTCCTGGTTTTGGCTTTCGTTTTTGTTTTTCATTTTTTTATTTAAAACAAACTTCACCAAACGAAACTGGGGACAGAGTCAGAAAGTCTGCTATGCATAAAACAAAGTTCCCCATATCATATCGACTTCACCAGCAAAGTCTTAATTAATTGCACCTCTAGTGGGAATACCCTGT
Organism: Neoceratodus forsteri; assembly: GCA_016271365.2. Taxonomy (NCBI): domain Eukaryota; kingdom Metazoa; phylum Chordata; order Ceratodontiformes; family Ceratodontidae; genus Neoceratodus; species Neoceratodus forsteri. The sequence goes on along the minus strand of CM057459.1, from coordinate 777,078,205 downwards.
CATTGCTTTTTCTGCTTGGTTGCTAAGGGCAAAGCAGACATGTTGGTAGCAGCGATGAAAGAAATTGGGGCTTGGATGAACAAGCGATTCAAGGAGTTGAAGTTGGGGGTTTGATCATCTTCACCCAGTCAGCAACTGGGAGCATGGTGATCCTCAGCCAGTCAGATCGGGAATACTTACTATGCTACTTTATCACTACTAGTCAGCCTGCACTACATAACAGAGCAAGTAGTTCCTCTTGTATTTTAAGTCAACTTGAAGCAGTATTTGTGCTGACATATCAATAAAATGATTTTGTGCCGGCCCACCACCACAGAGGTACTCTACCACCTGTGATGCCACAGACCCAGGTTTGGGAATACGTCCAGAGCATCTGAGCATTACCCCTCAGAAGGAGGATTGAGCATCCATTGGACAGCTCACTTCCTCCAGGATGGGTTGGTCACAACACCCAGCAATAGTCTGACCCCCTAGAAATGGCTGTGGGTTAGTACGCCTGGGTCCAGAACGAGTTGTGGGATTGGTTGAGTAGTGGACGTTGGCACATTGGTCATGGGAGTTTGCCTGATGTGGCTCAGATACCACTGCATGTGCATTCCACAGAGGGACTATATCAAAGTAAAAAAAAACCAAAAAAACCTTAGCCTGAGTTTAATGAAGCCAGCTTTCAGCTCCACTCTGGCTGTCACCAGGGGACCCCAGATTAGCATATCTCTACTCCCTCCACTCTCAGCCTCCAGAGGGGCAGGGGCCAACCGTGTGGATCGAAGTGGTCTCCTGGTAAGTACCAGGTGCGAGGGGGCTGTGAGGTCTAAAAGAGCTGACAAATGGTACATTCCTACCAGCTCAAGGGAGTCTAAAAAATAATTAAAAATAAATGAATAAATGTTTTTGCAAACAGTCATGTAATGTAGCATTTTTTCTTCCCCAAATCTTGGATGTGTGTGCTATAGGTGGAAAATGGTTATTTAAGGCTGCTGGTGATGTTCACAGGTATCTGCCTCTGCACATATGCAATCCAATCAGAAAGCAAAAAAATCATGTTCACCTCTCTTGGTGAACTGTTTTAATTTAAATACCACTTATTATTTATTCATTGTTTATCATCCTGTTCTTAAGGTGATGTTAAAGGTCCGTTCTAGATATTAATGAATTTTAAAATTATGAAAAATGATGGATTTTGTATTACTCAGAGATCACCATTTTTTTCACTTTCCTGCATGTCATTATGGTGTGGAGAACTTCTGTTTCTGTTCCAGAAATCAATGAGCCCCAAAATTGTATACATTATTAAAACTACAGTAAGCTGAATTTTTTAGCTCTACTTTAAATGACCCTTACTGTTTTTTCACTTTGTTCCACATATTTTCATAGTTTGCAGGTTTTGTAGGTCTGTTCTACAGATCAATAAATTATAAAATTGAAGAAACTGCTAAAATAAAGATGTAATTTTCAGAGATCTACTTTAAATACCATTGTGTTTTTACTTTTGTCCACCTGGCATTATAGTCAGGGCCCCTAGTGCTCTGAGGCAGAATTTTCTGATTTCTACGGCAGGGCTCCAAGGCTTCTGTGGCAGCATTTGCTGAATTATTCAGCATGATTTATTAATTGTTGTGGCAGAATGCAGCCCTGCCATTGGGTAAAATGTGAAGTGATGTAATTGATGACATCACCTACCAAGCATAGAGGAGGGACTTCAGGATAAAAAAGATGGGTGCTGGAGCCTGGCACTATAGAAAACCTGTATATTTGAATGAAAATTCACCAAAAACAATGAATTCTGTGGCACTATATAAATTCTGCGGCATGATGCAAATTCTGCAGAAAATTCCGCAACTGCAGTAACACAGAATTCTAGGGGCCTTGATTATAGTCTGGTGAACTTGTAGATCTCTTCTAGATATCAATGAACTGTACAATTGCAAACACTGCAACCAATAATGAATTATGTATTTTTTTAGATCTACAATCCTTAAAATACCAAATGTTGGGTGTGTCACTTTAATTGAGAGCTATATACAGAGACCCAGCACTAAAAAAAGTCTCCCCATGGTAAGGCCCTGTGTTCATGTGAAACATTAGGGTGTTTATCTCTAATGGTTTGGTGTATTTTATTGAGAAAAGACATTAAAAGTATAATTTTAAAAGTTCATTTTGCTTACCAATTCTTTGGCATTTGGATTTATGAAACCATACTTGCTTTTGTTTGGCGCCCCCTGTAATTCAGAGTGCAGGTGATCCTTCTTATTTACTAACACTGCAGAATATCTGGATGAATACAATAGGTCCAGCCTGGAGTTATAGGACTCAAGCATGGGTTGCTGCTCCACCCCCACTCCAATTAAATGCATTGACATCTTTAAACCGTCATGCACAGGTATTGTCACTACTTCCAAGAAACATTGATGTCACCACCCACACACACACACATATGCACTGTTTCCCCAGATCCCATGCATGTGTGCTATGACCCTCACACCCCACATGCTGTGTCACTGTCAGACATTCCCATATGTGCCCTCTAACTACCGCACCCCTGCATGCTCTGTCCTCTGCAAACCACTCAGACTCATGTACTGTACTATCAACCCCTGTCCTCCTAAAACACAAGCATCCTCACTCAAACTACCAACACACATTCACTGTCACCCACACAACCCCATACTCATGTGCTGTCACCCATAGACCTCCAAACATTCACAGACCCTCCACACACATGTGCTTTCATCCACAGATCACCCAGACCCATTCATCATCCCCACACAGCTCACCATACATTCAATTTACCAACGACTCCCACACCACTACTCTTCAATTCAAATGTTCACTTTTACTCACTATATTTCTGCATCACCTACAGAAACAAACACCACAATAACACCACACAAGTGAACAATGTTGGCTTTTGCCAGCTCCTGCTTTTCAAGATACTTCTTTAGTTTTTACTGGAAAGTAAAAACAGTGTCAGCTGTCACCACTTCTCTGGAAGTCTGTTTAATGTTTTCATCACTTGTTCTGTGAAGTAATCCTTAAAGAACCACCAACATCTCAAGAAAAACTTTTAGAAACATAATGGGCCCGATTCATGACAGGGCATAGGGTACATGCGAAATACGTGTACACCACCTTTGGAGTTGTACATCCACAGACAGGTGTGCTGGTACTGGCAATCACAAATGCCAGCCATGTGTCCACAGCCCCACCACTCTGACACACAGATCCATGCAGGGTAGGCTTGGGAGGAGTCATGTACCCAGCCGGGCATCCAATCAGATACCCTGCATGGGTCCATCAGTGGATCCCTAGCATGGCGGGGCGCACATTGGCAGCACACCCCACAGATGTCTGAGGGCCAGTGGCCATAGTGAGTGTCAGGGTTGCAATGCCACTGGCCCTCATTTTTGGCACTGATGCGGTGCCCAGTGACAGAGGGGAGGGGGGTGGGCATGCCTGATGACAGGGGGTGGAGGGACACAGCCTCCAGTAGTAAAGAGGGGTGCTGGCATGCGGTGCCACTGGGGTGGATGGGTAGCAGCCCTGCCTGGTGCCCCTGTGAGGAGTAGGGGCGTCTTGGGTGTTGGGGGTGGGGGTGCCACACACTGCTGTGTGCAGGGGTGGGTGGGTGGCTGCAAGCAGCTGTGAGCTGTGGCCCAGGTGCTTTGGTGGGCTGCTCTCCCAGTCCTATGGGGTGTATGTGGGGTGTGTAGGGGGTTTACAGCTTGGTCTCCCTGGTGTACCCATGACCCCCTACACACCCCAACAGCCAGCACTGCACACCTTAGTGCATGGCGCGTACTGCCAGCCTGCCCCTTGCCCACCCCTGGCGTGTTGCTCATCACACAGTCGGGTGATTGGGTGCATAGTGCCTGTGTGCCCCCCTTTCATGCATCTCATGTGGGGTGGCTACTCACCCCAGATACGCGTGCATAGCCACTCCACACCATTCATGCATGGGACCCAATATTTGGACACAAGCAACTTATATTTCTCATTGGCTTTGTATTTCTTATCCCCATTACTTATTACCGAGGTAATTTGCATCAAAAATGGGACATTTGTTCCTTGAGGGTTAATCAGCTCCTATTGCTTCTTCCCAATCTGATGACAATACTCTGCTTGTGAAATCATAGTTATTCCTATGGCAATAGACTGTGATGTCACAACAGGGTATTATGATTTCAAGCAGAGAATAAGCTATAGAATCAGATGAATGCTGAGGGATAAAGATTTTTGTTTTTGTGGGAATTTCTTCAGTAAAAAATAATGGAGAGGAGAAATCTATACAAGGTATATCAAATACAAGCTGACCTGCGTCTAAATATTATGGTTTGCAATGTTTTCTCAAAGGAGTCAGCTGTTCTTTGAACATGACTGTTGTACATTTTAAGAAATGCTGCAGGAAACCATTCATTGACAATGAAACTAAACGAATATAGACATCCAGTAATAAACTATATGAAATGAGGAGTTCTAGAATTTGATTAATACAGGTGCAGACGGTTGCCGCAGAAAAAATTTATTCAATGTATTGCTCGCAGTCTGGAGACATACAAAGAAAAAAAAACAAGGTATTAAATTATGACAAAAAAGCCTTCAACTGTTGCTCCAATTAACTGTGCAATGCGAAGTTTCTCTATATTTTATACACAACAAATGGCACCCAAGTAAAGTTCAATGGTATAATTCCATTGCTGGGTTTGTGGGGCATGATCATTTTTATGGTGAATCTCAAGAGGATTATTGACCCCACAACCGTGTGATGGAATTATGCCTTTGAAATTCTAATATATGTATTTTTTATTTTATATAATATAAAGTATGGTCACTTCTAGGGGTGTCACAGCTGTAACTGAAAGCGAACCGAGACCTGTAAAACCCAAATAATCCTCCCCTCCTCCATCACCTCCTACTAATTTCCGCAAACCCACCTGGACTCACCAATTATATTTTATTGAAAATGCCTTTTTTTCTCTTCTTCAGTCAGAAAAGGAGACTTACTTTTGTTTAACTCATGGTGTGGCCCTGTTAGTAAAAGCAATATTGTGCTGTGAGTCCCGGGATCAGTACTGACTCACAGCATGTCAGTGCTTTTACAAACAGTACTGTGCCACAAGTAAAGAAATAGAAGTCTTCCTATTAACTGGAAACAGAAAGGATAGTTTTTTTAAATAAAATACATGTGGTGTGTTGTGGTGGGTTTGTCCAGACTAATGAGAGCTGAAGTATGTGAAAAAATATTAGGTTTCAGCAGGTCTCTGCATTTAGTTATGGTTTTGCACACTGCTTTCAATAATAGGAGTGAGAAGTGTAGGTTTTAATTCATGATTATGATGTCATACATATGAATTAGGGCAACAATGTTGTCAGCATTATGAATTACAGCTCTGTAAAACAGTGACTTGTTTGTGAATTATTGGTCTTAATACTGTATTATAGTACTAGAAGCCCTATTACCAGTTTCATTGCCATCCTGCATTTGCTTTCTATCTTTCTCTGCAGTGAAAACAATGAGCCTCATTTGAAAGAGTTTTTATATCTAAAGCCTCCCTTTTCTTGAATACAGACTGCATTTTTACATTGAGGCCTGGATATTCAGACTGTGCGAGGCAGTGGTGCAAGCCTGGATGCAGCACAACTGTGGTGCGCCAAGGCCAGGTCCAGATGATATTCAACAGGGATCCACCATGGAGCAGCACCATTTTATTTTATTTTATTTCATAATTTGGATTTACAACCTTTGAGTCAAAGACTCATTTACAAAGGAATCTCATCACAGGGAGGGTAGATAACAATTGGTGGTGGAGTACAACAATGGAGAACATTGAATATGGCATGGTCAGTGCACATACTGAGCGTGGTGCAGTGGCACTGCGCCAGTGCAAGCCACAGATAGGGAGTACGAGGATGCGCCAGCACAACTGCAGTTTCCCTAGGTGCATCACCAATGATATTCAGCAGGGGGGCATGCAAATGAGGCCATAATATATGCAAAGCACAAATGGATCTATTTGCATGTCATTATGGCCCCATTTGCATGCCTTGTGAAGGGCAGCCTGGCAATTTGCTCCTGGCGCCCTGCACAGCATAGCCGTGATTGTGTGGAATATGTTTAAAGATAAATCCCTGGTAGTCTAGAGGCCCTCCTGAGTCCCTGCTTCCACGATAAATATAATACATGACTATCCCTGGTGGTCTAGTGGCCCCCCATCCCACTCGAGTCCCTGATTCCCTGATATATGTCAATATGACCATCCCTGGTGGTCTAGTGGAACCCCTCCCTCCTGTTGCTGTGATTGTGTGGCATATGTTTAAAGATAAATCCCTGGTAGTCTAGTGGCCCCCCCCGATTCTCCAATTTCCTGATAAATATAATACATGATAATCCCTGGTGGTCTAGTGGTTCCCCTTCCCACCTGAGTCCCCGATTCCCCGATATATGTCAATATGACCATCCCTGGTGGTCTAGTGGAACTTCCCTGCCCATTGCTGTGATCATGGCAAACCTCCATAATTAAATGCCCTGGTGATCCAGTGACACCCCGACCAATCCCACCCACACAGAACCCATCCCTGATCCCCCATCAGTCCCCCACCCTTCATCCCCCATCAGTGCGCATGGCACTGATATCCTGGGAGGCAGAGCCAGCCACTATACAGTGACCCATGCTAGCCAAGGCTCTCTTTCACCACCACGTGTCACTTTCCAATTAGTGTGTTGTTGCTCCCTCCCTGGGAAGTTAGCATTCCTTCCTATACCAGCCTCCACTCCTCTTGTCCTGAGCTCAGGGTTTGAGCCCAGGTCGCCAGCATACCCAGTGAATGCCCCACCACTTAGCACCATAGGGCCAGTTTTTCTGTGTTTAAATATTCATTTATATTCTTACCTCTATGTTATCCTGTCCTGCACATGTCTTCTATCATTTTGATATAGATATTTATAATATTTAATATGTAACCAGCATACACTGAACTTCCTAGTTACTGGTATAATTGTGTGATCTTTGTGATAATATTGAGGTATAGGAATGTAGTAATATACTGAACTCTCTACAAACAAATGAAGACTTGTGTCATACAGTAATTTATACAAACTACTACATCCAGAGAACATAACTGATATTGAAACAGATGACAAAATAAGCACTGCACTAAGAGGCAATGAAACATTACTAAAAGAAAAGCTTCAGCCAATGGAAAATTCATAATTTCAGTCAGTAAGGTTATGCTTCAATCTTCATATCCAAAGAGTCTCCTATCTCTCACAGATCCAACCTACATTAAAGACACATAGATGTTTACTGACAGGAAATGACTCATGCTCCATCTGATCTAACCTGTTGCTACCTAGGTCTTCACCAGCCTAACACTGGCCAAGACTCTAACAGATCAATAATCCCTCACTTCCACTTGACCTAACCCCATGCTCCAGTTAGCCCTAACCTCTCCTTCCATCATTTTCACCAATCCCATGTATCTATCACATCCTTTCTTGAAACTTGCAACCATCTTAACATTTATCAGCTCCTCTGACAGTCAGTTCCAGATTTATTTATTTTTTATTTTTATTTATTTATTCTAGGATTACAAGTGCCTTTGAGCCAAGGTTCTTTTACAAAGGTTCCACGTCAGAAATAAGAGACAACAAGGAAGCAACAGTGAAATAACAGTAAACAATTCATGTACAACACTGCTATAGAGAGGGGTCAATTATAAGAAGAATAAAGTGTAGAGGAGGAGGAGAAGTGTAGGTAGTTAACAGAGGCAGCTATAGTAAAATGGTGAACACAGCTAGGATGCATGTGCCTACAAGGAATAGGTAGGGTCAGGCTCCCGGCGGTGCCAGAGAAACAGGGATGAGAGGAGAGGGGGAGGATGAAGATGCAGCCAGAGGCATTTGTTGAAAAATAAATGGGAAGGAGTGATAGAAGAGAAAAAGGGGGGTTGGTGAAGGGGGGAAATAAGTGCTATAATGGGGCAAGGAGAGACTAATGAGGTGGTATGAAGATTTAGGATTTGAAGTGGTGCCTCAGAAGCTGGGGGATGGGGGCTGGGGGAGACCTGGGGTTAAGCAGTATATAAGTTAGGATTAAAGCTGTGTAGGTCATCATCTGGGAGAGGCAGTCACAGGAGCTAGAGGCAATGGGGTGGGCCAGGAGCCTGGATTTGAACAGACCTAGTGTTGAGGCAGAAGAGATGGTGTGGCTGAGACCATTCATCCATAGAGGAGCCCTATAGGTGAAGAAGCATTGGCCCTGTGTAGTTCGACAGCGAGGAACTTATAGAATCTGGGTTGCCGAGCTCCTGGTGTTCTGTTGGTTGGTGTTTTGATGTAACAAGGCAGTAACACCAGGGGGTGTGTGGCCAAGGTTAATTTTTTCTGCCATGGCACATATGAGATACTTTATACGGTTGGAGATTTGGAGCCTTCCGGATTGTTCATAAAGGGTAAAGGTGTGGGTGAGGCAGTGGGCACCAGTTGTGAGTCGGCATGCTTTGTTAAGTGCAGTTGTTATATGTCAGAGGGCAGACGTCATAGCGGGGCCATAGAGAATGAGGCCATAATCAATAATTGACACCACAGAGCTCTGGATGGCAATCTTTAGGGCATCTGGGGTGAGGTGCTTCCTCTGCTTGTAAAGTAATCCAAGGTGTGAGTTGGAAGCTTTAGCCATGCTGTCAATGTGAGCCATATAGGAGAGATTGGGGTCAAGCAGAATCCCTAGGTATTTAAATGAGGAAACTTGTTCAAGGACAGTCCCCTGCTTGGTGGAGAGATGGCAAGGGGGTGTTGCTTGTAAAGGTTATGTGAACTGCAGAATAGCAATGACTTGGATTTCTTGTGATTGACGACTAGTTTATGATTGGAGAACCATGTTTCAACGGCACTGAATCCGAGTTGGATGCTGTGTTGTAGTGGTGAAAGGTCTTTGTCTGTAGAAAAGACAACAGCACCATCTGCATACAGGATGATTTGTTCTAAACTGGATTGTGGTAGGGAGTTAAAAAAGAGGCTGAAAAGGACAGGGCCCAGTATGGACTCCTGAGGGACTCCGGAGTGGACAGGCAAGGTGTCTGAGATAGCACTGGCAATTTTCTCTCTTTGAGAGCGGTTGTCAAGTTAGCTTCTGAACCAGCAGGATGAGTCCGGTGCAAGGCCAGCAAGGAGTAGTTGGTCATACAGCAGCCGATGACAGATCATGTCAAATGCCTTCGAGAGGTCGATGAAGACAGCCCCAGTAAGAAGACCTTTATCAAGGGAACTATGCACTGCACCGGTAAATTCAAGCAGGGCAGTGGTGGTACTGTGCCCTTTTCTAAAACCGTGCTGTTGTGTGGACAGAATATATTTGTCCAAATAATCGGTGCACTGGTCCGCAACAATACACTCTAGGGCCTTGGATAGTGGTGGCAATATAGAGATCGGGCAGTAGTTAGAGTGGCAGGTCTTGTCCCCACTTTTGTGGACCAGGGTCACAATGGTAGTTTTCCATATTTCAGAGAATGTACTGGTGTGGAGAGAGAGGTTAAGAATTTTAGTTAGGGGACTGAGGACCTTGCCAAGTGTAAGTGATAGCATCTTAAGGTCCAGGGTGTCACTGCTGATTCTGGAAGTGGAGATAGCTGAGGCGATGTGGCGGTGAGCTTCATTCATCTTAATCTCCCTGAAGTAAAGATGAGGGTGGTTTGACAGAGTGTAGGGTGTGTTAGAGGGGGTGTGATGGACTGTGAAGAAATCAGGTGGTAGAACAGTACTGAGGTCAGTAGAAGCCGTGTTAAAGGTATTTGCAATGACCATGGGATCAAGGGTAGTGGATCCTTCAACAATTATGATGGCCAGAGGGGGCTTTGATTGTTTCCCAGTAATGTCCTTGATATTGTCCCAGAAAGCACGACCATTTCCCTAGGTGTTGGTGAGGACGTCCTTATAATATGAGCTTTTCATGAGATGAATGGATTGTGTGCAGGCATTACGGGCATGTTTGTATTTTTGGATGTCAGGTTGTTTGCCTGTGGCATTAGCCACTGCCCACAGGTGGTCTCTAGATTTCGGCTGGGAAAGGAGCTCCACAGTTATCCAAGGGTTACAGAGGGCTTTTGTTTTTCATTTTTTTGAAGGAGCGAAGAAGTCACAGGACTTATTGAAGGTGGTGATGAAGTAGCTGAGGGCTAGGTCAACATCCGTCGCTTTGTAGATGGGCAGCCAGTCTTGCAAGGATAGGTACTGTTTGAGATGGGTAAGTTGACCACGGGGGAGGACTCTGCTAGTAATGATTATAGGGAGTGGCTTTAGAAATTCATTAGACCATTCACATATAACCGGGGAGTGGTCACTGAGAGAGTCTGGGAGAACGGAGGTATGAAAGATTCTGGTAGGGTGATTGGTAAGAACCTAATCCAGCAGAGTACTGGTGCCAGTTTTGTAATTTATCTGAGTTGGTTTGGTGACAGTTGTCAGAGGTTGGCAGCTACAAGGGCATCCTTATGAGTGTAGACATCAGATGCGAGACAGTTTATATTGAAATCAACAAGCAAAATGTGTTCAGAGCCAGGAGGTTGGGAGCTGACGAAGTTAAGAACTTCTTTGATGCCAAAATCTTGATCTTGAGGTAGAATATATACAGAGACAATGGTAAGGCTTTTTGATTGGGACATAGACGAATTTTATTGGGTAGAAGCTGGGACGAAGAGGCAGGGACAGGGGTTGGAACAAGGTGCCCCAGGAGATTATCCTTAATGTAGATGGCACGGCCCCCTCCCCTTTTAGACACACGGTCCAGTCTGAAAACACTGTAGCCCTGTAAGGTAATTGCCAGATCAGGAACTTTTGGTGTCAGCCATGTTTCAACTACAGTAAGGATATGAGGATTATGTTGGCTGATAAAGGCTTGGAGTGCATCAAGCTTTGGTAACAGGCTGAAGATGTTGATGGTTGTGATGGTGAGGGCACCTGCCTTTTTCAGAAAGTTTGAACAGCCCGGGCCAGGGTTTGGATGGACGTTGCCCAAGATCAGTAGGAGAAGTAGGATGAGCTTCATTGAACAGAGGCGCAGGTCCAGTAGTGATAATTTGTGTTTCCTTTTAGTGTATGGGCAGTAGGTAGAATTCATATGACAGCCCCGATGATATGCAGTGTAGTACAGTAGGGATAGGCTGGCATTAAGACCAATCTTAGTCGTGTTAAGAAGCAGCCAGATATTTCCAAGTGGAGGCCCATGGGGAAGACTGGTCGAGAAGTGGAGCTTTCCCAAGGTGCTACTGGTATTGATTAAGTAGATAGTGGGTATGGGGTGGGGGTGGCAGGGGCCTGGGAGAGAGAACAAGGGATGAAGGACAAGGAGGGAGAGAACGGGAAAGAGCAGGTGGGGGAGGGAACTCATAGCTGGTGTAGGGCGAAAGAAAAAAAAAGAAACAGGCAGGGAGCGGTAGTTGAAAGATTACATTTCGGCAAAATAGGATTTAGTAGGGAGGCAGTACAATGAAGGTGTATAGCAAGTAAAGCAACTGTGACTTTAAGAGGGTAGACTTTTTTAAATGAAAGAACAAGATCCGTCTAGTGGCGGATCTGTATAACCTGCTAATGGAAAACTAGCCACTCAAAAAAACAAACAACCAAAAAAAAATCTCTCCATGAAGAAGCATTTCCTCATGTCTCTCCTAAATTCCCTCCTTCCAGCTTATAGGTGTGTCCCCTTGAGATGTACCCTTCACTAAGCTTAAACAGTTTTTGACTGTACAATCTTTTTATAACCTTCAGGGAGTTACAGGTTTCAATCCCCCCAGCCTGTATTGAGTAGCTTTTAAGGCCAGGCACTCTTTTCTTATAAGTTCTCTTTTGCTGGCTGTGAATCATTTTAATTGCTTCCCTTGTATTGATATTAAGCAGTCTTTGTCCTTTTTATGTGATGGTTCCAGAACTGTGTACAGTACACTTGGTGTGGCTGCAATAAGGACCTCTACTAGGGCAGGATCTCTTCCTTCTATCTACCTGAGAAGAGTCTACCTATGTGCCCCAACATCCTGCTAGCTTTCCTGTAAGCCTTGTTTCATTGGCAGATGTCTGTAGGCTGCCAGTAATTAGAACTCCTTGATTCTACTCTGATGTCTGCACCAGTAGTACCTCCTTTCAATATTCAGTCATTGTATTACCTCTTCCCAGGTATATAAACTTACACTTATGGACATTAAATTTTACTTGCCAGATCTTGAAGCATATTTCTAATTTCTCCAAGCTACTTTTCTATTCTCTTATACCATGCTTGCTATCCACTCTGCCTTATTCAGCATCTTGGTGTAATCCACAAATAGACACATACTGCCATATATCCCTTCTCCAATATCAGAAATGAAAGTAGTGACTAGTATCAGGCCCAAGACTGACCCCTGTGGTACTCTGATTCTTATCCCCTGACCTTGGAGTATGTACCATTTAGCAGTACCTTCGGGGTTGCACTCCTATCCAGTTCCCCACCAACCTAGAGCTTTTTTCCCTAACACCCAAGTCCCCAGTCTTCTTACTAGCCTTTTGTGGGTCATGGAGTCAAAGGCATTGCTGATGTTTAAGTACAAGATATTCAATATTTGACTCTTGGCCAACGTATTATCTCTGTTCTTTATAATTGTAAACATTAGGTAAATGTTTGGATTGTTTCCATTGTGAACATCCACTCTAAATTTGGTTTTGTTAATCTACCAAATTATCCTTTATATATCTGTCCTAGATCTACTGTACTTTTATAAAATGGGTCATGACATCTTCTGCAAATACTACTCTCTGACTGGACAAACCAGATCAACTGCAATGCCTACATACTTACAAATGCACAGTGCTGAATTTCCTAAGCCAAAGCCTTTAATACTAGACCATTTTATAAATGCAATAAAACATTCTACAGTGTTGTGTTCATTGGAAGATATAGGCTTTCCATTGGTGTGCTGAGGAGCACTCAGCCTGCAGTCATGTGTCTCAGCAGACACTGGAGGAGTACTTTTATCTCCTAGTGAGCTCACACTCTGTCATGAGTTATTGTCCACATATTATGTTCAACCTCCCTCTTGATGTTTGCCAATAAACTGGCTTTGGTTTCTTTTGAAGATAGAGGCAATCTTACATTATACAATGGCTTCATAAATAAAGGATTCTGATTGGCTGGCTGGCACCTTTGAGCCATCGTAAATCCTAGCTTTACCCAATGGAAAAAGGTGCCAGCCATCAGTCAGCCGCATCAGTAACTCCCCCTCAAATCTCTCAGAACATCAGATCCTCAAGACTGGCTTGCTAAACCATAACTGAGCTCCGGTGCAAAAGTGGTAATTTCAAAATGGGCTACCATAAAAAGAATTCACAGCCCCAGACCAAGTATAAATATCAGCAACCTTTTGTCCTTTTTTGTTAAATAAAAGTTCAGTACTTCTGAATGCTGCCACATTTCTGAAACGATCATACCTCCTCCTACCTCCCTTGTACTGTAACTTGGAACTTGATTCCCTTAAAAATATTCATCTCAAATGCTTCTTTATCAGATTGGCCACCAAGATTCACCCCAGAACAACAAGCAGTAGAATGCCAGCGAAGTTGCATCACGCTGATTCACACCCTTATTTACAGACCCACTAACTTACTCTCCTGCTTTCTCCAGTACTTCAATGCAGCCAAGTAATGCTGGTCACCCCTAGTTTAAGTACCAGTACAGAAAGGGATGTGATATGGAAGCAAAATCCCCGCAGACAATCTGATCGAGTGTGAGAGATGCGATTGGGATTATAGTGAAACAGTATGGCAGCATTCGTAAAGTCAAGTCAGAGGTAGGAACAGCAGCATACAGGGGTTTCATGCAGAGTGCAGCCAGTGCCAGTTAGGTGTCCTTGCCTTTATTATGCTGCAGAATTAAAAAAAAAGTTTGTAGCAAGCAGACATCAACTCATGGTTGGGGTGTGTATTGGAAGGGCATCTCATTAATGTTTTACCTAGCAACAGAGAAATATTTATTTTCTGGTGTCAGAATAAATTGAGAAAAAATGACTAAAAATAAAAAGTAAAAAAGATCCCCCCTTTTTTTTAAGTATACAGTAGGAGAACATTGCATCATCACAATATCTCACTCCAGGGTGTGGGTGATACCTAGATTTACCCACACCTGGTGTGTTTTGCTCACTTGGCCTGCAGCCTCATGACCAAACAACACACCAGGTGAGTATCCTGTGAGTTCAGCATCTGCGAATGGGCATCTAATGAAATGGTGACTCAATCATGGCATCTTATGCCACAGTGACGAGGGAGGGAGGGCAACCAAATGGAGGGGGCATGACTATAATGACATCCTGTCGCTACATGTATACGCACCTGGGGGGAGAGCGAGCATGCTGAGTGTGGGGTGGGAAAGGAGGGAGGGATTGTGAGGGGTGGCACTGCAGTGAGCTGCCAAGCTGTCCCGTGCTGTGGTGGGTGGGTTCAGGGCTGGGGTGAATTTCTTTCTGGAGAAAGGCAATTTAAATAAACAAAAACTATGATTGTGTACATCTATTGCCTTAACTAAGAGAAAGCTCTTTACATGTTTGACATTTAAGGGGTTTGTGTGTAATGAAACACTTGTACCCAATATTCTGTCTCCACATAAAGCTAACACGAAACGGATAGAGCAGTTGTTGTTTTACTAGTCTGCAATCAAAAGAACTACTTTTGTGTGCCCAAAAATAGAAGCACATCTGCCTGATAACTGACTCTTAAACTTGACTTTCTTAGTTTTTACGTTTGCTCAGAGAAGTTGGACAAGTTATTAAACTGCCAGGAAGATTTTACTTGTCAAGAAGATTATTAGGTGCTGTACAACTTTTACTTCCATCTTCACTGTTTTATAGCGTAATTATTTTGTAGTATAAGTGCTAATGTGACAGCTGTTAGAGCAGTTCTTCTGCTTTTAGTAAAATATAATAAAGTGTTTGTAAGTGTTCATAGAAATAGATCTGCTGTTCTTTTGGACAAATAGTTCTTCTCATAAATACTCTGAAGGGAAAATACTTTAAATATTTTGCATCCTTTTGTAATTGATGCTATTTGTTAAATTCTAAATCCCCTATATAAATTCAACCAATCAGTGCTCAGAATCACAGGGCCTGTTATCCTGTACGTAGCTGTCATCTTGAGCAGAAATGTTATAGGAGAGTGATCAACATAAGATGTGTGGGGGGAGTGCTACATGTGCTTTTTAAACTTAAAAAAGGAGAGAAAACATAACTATTGCCAGTTTTTGTTGGCTGCTATTTATACGAATAAACATGTGTGTGGTTTCTAATTACTGTCAAGAGATATGTGTTTTTAATGTGTTGAATATGTGTTTTCATTGTGTGATGTATTGCTATTTAGGTAATAAACCATGACAGGGTGTAGGTTATGCTGGGGTTTACCCACAGCTGGTATTATTTGGTCATGAGTCTGTAGGCTGAATGAATAAACCACACAAGAAGTGGGAAAATCCCAGTATAACCCACACCCTGGAGTGGTTTATTGTGATTATACAATGTCCCCCTTTATTTTTGTGCCAAAAAGAAAATTAGGAAAATAGTATTTTTTTTTTTTGTATTTTAAATTATTTTTATATCATTCATTGCTGTACCAGAACAAATTATTCGTGAGTTGCTAGGGCTCTGGTGTTACTGCACAAGTGTGAAACTGTTTTGTCATTCCTGACCCTGATTCTTTCCATGGGGAGAGGAACTCTTGAACAGTGAGCCTGATGTCACCCCTTCACTGTGTCCCAGCTCTGTTTTTGTTGTAGTAGCCAGGACAGCCTCCTGAAGTTGGTTATGGGCACGATTTGTGCTATGAAGCACTGGCTCCAATTTTTCTGCATTGTGCACATGTGCAACAGCATACATTGCTGCGATGCTTTATCAGACTCCTTTCCTGGCTCTCTTCGGTTCATGGGCTGGGGAACAAAGTTGCCATAGTTTTTCTTTTCTATGCTCTTTGCCTCTCCCTCTGGAACTTGGAGAGAGTCCAAGGTCAGGGGGTGCCAAGTGGCAACAGCCACACACTTGAACTGTGGAGCCCTGCTGTGATTGCCCTTCTGGTCCCCCTTTTCAGCAGTCCTGGGACTGGAGGGTGAATATATTGGGAGACAGGAGCAAGGAATTACCTTCAGTAAGTCCCCAATTTGGGAGGGGGTCTTTACCCTAATTAATGGCTGTTGAGGGAAGTTTACTTTTTCTTAGTCAGGTTTGCAGTTCTCTGTTGGTATTTATGGAGAATCCAATATGGCGGCTTTTATCTTTTCATTTTCTTGGGGTTGGACTTATTTCACAAAGAGGGGATTCCAGATGCAGCTGACTGGCATGTTTTGCATAGCTTATGCTAGGATTTACCATGGCAGAAAGGTGACAGTCAGAGTCTTTCATTCTCGAATCCCATTGTATAATAAACAAAAAAGGAAACTGGGCTTTGCTTCATTTTTGGAAGTGTTGTTTTCTGTCTTAGATTGTGTAAACTAAGGCCATTAAAAACAATATATATATGGTAGGATCTGTTATGAGCAGATGTATACACCGCAAAACTGCCATCTCCATTGACACCAACTGGCCCTTATGTTTGTAGCCTCACATGAAGGGACAATAATTGAAAACGTAATAGGGGTGTATGTGTGTGTGTGTGTGTGTGTGTGTGTGTGACGTCTGGTGAATATTTCCCAAGTATTCCTGTTCAGGACACCCAAATGTCCATTGTTTATTTCCAAATAGATACAAACTCTTCCAAATAGGTATAAAGTAGCTTTGAAAATCCTTTTCCCTCTTGTAAGTGGTCAGAGCAAGTCCCATGGCTAACTTCCACCACCCCCAAATATCTACCAGCTCAAGTCTTCCCCAGGATCCTGTCTTACAGTAAGTTCAATAACTCATATCTGTCATTCATCCAATCCCTCTCCTGCACCACACCACTTTTGTAAAGCCACAGTCCATACCCATCTCATGATATATAGGGTCCACCAAATAGAGGTGGTCCACCCATGACACACTTGAGGGTCAATAGTAATAAAGTGAAAGGAAACAGCAAGCATTAATGTCCAAACTAAAAAAAGCCAAAAATTGAATAAAATATGTTCAAAAGGCTGGAAAGCAGTTCTTCTGAACTTTAGTCAGTATGTGCTTAGGACATGATTTCATTTAGATGGAAATTTTGCTTGGTTGAATATTGCAGTATTTATTTTATTAGGACACTTCTTCATTTGTGTTAGTCTATGTTAGTATTTACAGTTATGGCAACTCTTATGGATATAAAAGTGCCTTCTTGTGTTCTTTTGGGTGAAAGGACTATGAACAAGGACAATTTTTTCATATTTTTCTGGACCTATTTCAAGGCAAGGAAAGCATTAAACTAAATTTATTGATTTATTTTAAGAATGAAAGAATGTACCTTTGTGCCCATTTGCAGGCAAACAATGGGCCCTATTCTTAGAAGCATGGATTATACACATGAAATGTGTGTATAACACCCCAGAAGCTACACAGCCCTAGACAGGAGCAGGGTGCATGATATTTACATATGCAGGCACCCTCAGGGCACCTATCTGTGGCCTGCCACCCCAGTGTGCAACTGCATGGGGGTGGATAGCAGTTGCATGAGGGGTGGATCATGAGGCACAGGCAGGAATCCAATGGGATGTTTGGCCTGGGTCCTGTACTGTATACCCTGCTGCGTACATGCATGGGTTCTTGGGAAGGTGTGGACCTAGAGAATTGCGGTCAGATTGGTGACTGCTTTAATGGCTGCCCCCTGCTCTCCCCAGCAGCTTGGAGGGCTGGGGCAGCAGTGTGGTGTAGGTCTCTGTGCTGACGCCAAAGGCAGGTGTCCATTGGATTGGGCACTTAAAAGCTACAGCTGGGTCCCCATCATGTAACTTGTGCCCACCAGCCCAGCACTCCAGGCCAGCTCCACACCTTCATCAATGGTGCAAAGTGCAGGCACTCCCCCTGGCATGCCCCTTGACAACCTGTGCTGCATAGCTGTACAGGTGGCATGGGGATCTGGTGCACAAGGCACTATCACACCTGTTGTGAATGCCACAGTGGTCAGCCAGACTCTGCTGCATGGCATTCAGTCATGGGCATGTCTACACCCCACATATTTGACATGTAGGCATTAGTGAATAGGGACCATTATGTTAAATTTAGATGAATCAAACTTTCCCTCAGTTACACCAAAATAGAACATCATCATTTTTCACATTTTCAGTCCTGTTACACTACTTCTAGTTTTGATGCATTATACATTGTTTAACCTATCACTTAACTCCACTTTCATGTTTATATTATTGCCATATTTATATTGCTGAAGGTCATCAGATGAATTCATATTTTTTGCCAGAAAGTGGGAGTTTGCTGGTTATTTTTAAGGATAAGGGTGAGGGGAAAATGGAAAAGACTGCAAAGGTAAAATGAAATGAACAGATTATAGATTGTCATGGGGATATTGCTGTTTTTATTGTCTTAGTGAGCTGAAGAACCTTATGCAAGTTTTACAGCATCATAATGCTGGGTCTGCTACTCTAGCTGTATAAACAATGATGACATATCTACTACAGTATGTGTATAATTTTCTGCTTATAAATTTATGCACATAGTAGACTCTTCACTGACATAGATAAGTAAGCACTTGTTAATGCCTTGTTTGCTTGTTTACTGGTATAGACGAGTTATAATACTGAAATTGTCAGGATTTGGAAATGAAGAGGTTTACACATAGTGTGTGTTTTTTTGACTGTATCCTTGAATTTTCAAGACAGTAGTTTCTACTACCTCATGATATAAATAGGACATGTGTTATTTATCAAATGTCACCTAAAACATGATTTGGCAGTCTGACCACAAAACCAAGTTTTGGAGGGAAATTTAAAAATGGCACCTGCTATGCTCATTAGATGAGGTTAAAAAAAACATAACTATGTTGTAAATTTCAGTTCAAAACGTAAAAAATGGCAATGTAATGAGTAATGTCTATGTTTTCTCATAACATCATTGTTTTGGTACATTTTTGACCCCAAATGTTCAACATAGTTTTTTATTACACCACCTTATGAACATAACAGGTATCATTTATGAAACCCTGTCCAAAATCTCATGTTGCAGCACAAGCGTGGAATGGCATTTTGGGCAGGATTTGAAAAATGGCACATGTCATGTTCATGAGGTGAGGTAAATAAAATTGGCAAGTTAAAAATGTTGGATCAAAATCTGGACAAATAGCACTGGCATGAGTAAACATTGAAGAATCTCAATGTTTCTTCATAACTTCGTTGTTTTTTGAGAATTTGACACCACATTTACAACTTGCTCTTTTTATTACCCCCATCCTATGATAAAGATAGGATGCATTTTTAAAATCCTGTCTGAAAGATGGGTATGAAAACATGTTTGGAAGGGATTTGAAAAAATTACACCTGCCTTGTTCATGAGATGGGGTAAAAAAGGCTATGTTGAAAATCTGGGGCCAACATCTGGAAAACATCAAAGTTATAAGTAAATGTTGAATAATTTTAACATTTCTTCATATCTTTTTTTCCTTTTGGGATTTTGTCCCTAAATCTTCAGCATAGTCTTTTCATTACCCCACGTTATGATCAAGACACATGATTATTTTTAAATTCCATCCAAAATATGATTTTTCAGAGCAACTGCTTTATAAGGTGTGATGAAAAAGGACTTGTCGAAAATTTGTGATAAACGTAATAAACAAATGACAAAGTTATGACTTAAGGTATACAATGCATTTATAAGAAATTAGCTGGACTTAGGCTGTTTTCAGTCAATTCTTAGTCTGGTACAGTAGGAGCATTAGGACATTTGAGAGGCAGAGATGAAAGGTAAGTGAGAGATATAGGAGATTGGAAAGTGGTGTGTGCTGAATGGGGTGGCTGGGTGGGTGGGTGGTTGGGGATAGGAAGAACCCTTTATTGGACCATTTTATTTATTTTAGATGAAACCACAAAAAACAAAAGTAAATTACAAGTGACAGTTTCCTTTATTTCAGGTACTGACACTAGAGATTGGGCACCCCAGAACTGATGTGTTCTTTGGTAGCACCAGGGTTGGGCACCCCAGTGTTGTGGCCAACAACACACTTCCTCACCAACCCTAGGGCAAGCAGTGGGGTCAAGAGAGGAAAGTGCAAATGATCACATCCAACAGTACACTTGTTCCCTGACCTCAGGGCAGATAGTAGGGTCAGGAGTGGAAAAGAGCTGCTGATCATGCCAACAGCACACTTGTTCCCTGTTACATGGTCATGCAGTGGCATTGGGAGTGAGCAGCCTCTGATCGTGGCCAACAGCACACTTGCTCCTTAATTCCGGAACAGGCAGTGGGGTAAATAGCAGAGAATGGTCCTGATAATGAGCAACAGCACATTTGCTCCTTGACTCCAGAGTAGGCATTAGAGTTGGGAGTAGAAATTGGCCATTAATTGTAGCTGGGGACAAGGAACCGAGGATAGGAGTGGGACATCATGTAGAGGGAGTGAGTGGGAGGGTTTTTGCCCACCAGGACAGGGAAAGAAGAGTGAAGGCATGACAGCACCAAGAAGGAGGGAGTGGGATGGTTATTTTTCTTAGCCTGTTGATGATTCTTATTAGCTGGCTAATGGGCAGAAAAGCCTTGTGACTGGTGCAGCTGCATCATTTCAAATGTAGGAAGTTTCTGCCTGTCAGGCAGCAAACTAACATCATCAGTGGCCTTGTCAGGACTGGATTTTGATGTGCACACCTTCTGCAGTCTCAACTTCATTTGCTGCATTCTGCACATACCTCAAAAGCCCATAAAATGCCAGAGTTGTACTAATATCTATCTATCTATCTATCTATCTATCTATCTGTCTGTCTGTCTGTCTGTCTGTCTGTCTATCTATCTATCTATCTATCTAGCTATCTATCTATCTACTTATCTGCTGTTAAATGGTATGATTACATACTTTATTATTTATTAAAATATGTTCCCTTCTGTTTTACCTCCCTAACTGACGTGGGACCTTTGTAAAAGAGCATTTTGAGCTCAAAGGTATTATTAATCCGAGAAGTGAATAAATAAATATGCATGTATTAACTTATATAGTTTTCTTTTTGTTTTGCCTTATGTTGTTAGGTGCTCTTGGTTTCCAGGACTGTGCCCAGCAGAGTAAAAATTGATACCTTAACCCAGTGCACCATTTGTAGATCTTCTGTTAAGTGAAGAAATCAGCAGATTCTATATTAACACCATAAAGATGAGCAGATGACTGATGCTACTAAACCAATAAACTATCAGTTGAACAGCTTATATACATATATTTGTAAGGTAATATTGAACAAAATATGTATAAAAAGAAAATACAGACTACAGAATTAAAAAAGTCTAAATGAATACCAAATTCTGGTTCCAAGTTACTGTAACACTCAAACACTTTACCTCTTCATTATTCACTAATTTATAAAGCAACTCTCAAATTGTCATCACATTAAATGGCCACAGGACTGCCCCACATGAGTCCTAGTTTGGGGGTTTAGAGAAGGGGAGAGAAAGCTGCTTCTGAACACAAACAAGTGGTCCACATTTTTTAATGCTGTGCACATTGGGCCTGATTCTCAAACAGGATAGACTGCTGCAAGCCCTGGGTGCACCAAATACATGGTGCATAGGGCTTGCAGCAATCCCTGGCTGGCAATTGGAATTCTCAGTCCTGTGCACCACATGGCACAAGTTGGACCAGCCTTTGCTGGTCTAATTTCATGCACCTATATGGAGTTTGTGCCACATATTTGAAGCACACCGCCATAAAGGGGTAAACTGCTACAAATGTGAGTGACCTTTGAGAATCAGGTGCAAGGTGCAGCAATGTATGCAGCACAGCTGCAAGGTTTGACATAGGGCTTGTGCAAACCCTGCATCAACCTTTGAGAATCAGGCCCATTGTGTCTAAGAGCCCAGTTTTAAAACCACTTGCAGATGCCACAAGTCTCTGGTGCACCAAACATATGGAGCAGGGGGCTTGCAGCATTCCTTTGACGCAGATTACAATTTTCTGTTGGGTATGCCAATGCTGCAAGTAGGACGAGCTCCCCTGGTCTAACTTTACACCATTTGGGTACCCTTTTTGTGGGGCTTGTACCAAACGTTTGGTACAAGCTGTGTAAATTCTGGAAAATGTCAAAACTGCACCAAATGTACTAAAATTGGGCACACAGTTGCGGCAATGTGTTTAGCAAAGTTGCATCAAACATCAGGGTTGACACAGGGCTAAGCACAAGCCCTGCATCATCCCTTGAAAATTGGGCCCTATCCTTTTATTCGTAAAGTTGAGATTTGCGATTTACTGCAAATACTACACATTTGAAGGGTCAGTGCTTCACATTTCAATGCTGACAGGTTGAAAAGTATGTGTAAACAGTCTCATTTAAAATGTATTAGTAGTGTTTCAGTTTAATGGATCATTTAGGTACAACACCCTGAAGGCTTTCATGCAAAACTGTAAGATGATAGTTTGAGCTACCATACCAGCTATGCATGATACATATGTCGTTATTTTATTTATTGATTTTATCATTTTCATTGGGGCTTGCAATTTCATGTCACAAAGTCATGTGCTTACACAGATAATTATTTCATCTGCCATGCGAGCCATAGTATGTAACAAAAATATCAAACAATGAAATTTATAGCAGCTGCATTGCAAATGTCAATGACCTGAAAATAACCAATTTATTTATCTGAATGGTTGGGTCAAGGAATGCAAAAGCTTTCATTACTTTATTTGAAATTTGTGACCAGAAAAGGTACACTGAGCTTAGTTTCCAGCTGCATCCTGAGGGGTGGTTACATGGACCTGACTGACAGGAGGAATGTTGACCAGACACTGAGAAAAATCCTCTACACTTACAATATGTACCATGGGATCTTTATTTTTTGCTGGATAGCCACCACAAGTGGGCAGAAGGACCTCAGTTTAGTACTCTGTTGGAGATGCAGCTATTTTACTAACCCAACTGGCTAAAGGTTAAGGTTTATTTGGTGAAATGTAAGATAACCATATGCTGAATCCCCCTTATAGCCTCAAGAAAGAGATGCTTTCATTTCAGCTAATGGCTACTGAGCCATGGATTAATGAGTTTCCCCTTTAGTCTGGCCAGGCTTTCATGGACAGGTATCTGTCTGGTTATCTCCTATGTGAGCCTTGGAGATTAATGTTAGGATTTAAGGGAAAGTCTTGCTTCTGCAATGCACATGTGGCTCTAAGGCAGGGACAGAAATTGAGTCATCACCAGGGTCCCCCTGTATGTCAGTTAGTATTAAAAATGTTTGTATTTATTTTTTTAAGAGTTTTAACTAAGATGTTACTCATTGAGAACCACATCCAGTTAGGTCACAAAGACAAAGACAAAACAGGTACATAAGTTGCAACAAATATAGTAACTGATCAATTAGGCCCAGAGGCATTGAGGAAGCATGTCCCCTCCCATGAGAGAAAGTCAGGTACATAGCCCACGCTCAGTGTTTATGCCAAGTCCTTGTGGATATGGGGAGCCCTGTGATGGCAGTATGCTCAGGCTCTAAGGAAAGGGCACTGACAACACAGCTGCTTAGCTACTCCCTGTAGCCATTTGGTGCAACAGAATTGTTGTGATGTTGTTTCCACTGCACTGACCCTCCATATTGTGTGTTTGGTGCTGCTGGGATGAGATCAGAAAGGGGAGATGAGAGGGGTACAGGTGCACAGAAGGTACATGAAAGAGAAACTCCTCCTTGCTATGCATGATGGAGCAAAGAGACTCACATGTCACTTGGCCTATATTCTTCTCTGGCTCCTTTCTCAGGAATACTTGCTCCCAGTCCCCCAGGTAAAAATGCCTAACTGTATGGTGGTAATGCTAACTGGGAAGTCTGGATAGGCTGAGGCAGCTCACCTGAAGAGTCAGCAGTCCTGATGATAGAAACCCCTGCAGTTCTGAAGGAAAAAGTTATAATGAGGTAAGACTGGTAGAGAAGAATAAAGAAATATAGCTATAAAGTGCACAATTAAAGGGACACTGTCAACCTGTTTTTCATCAAATCATTTCTAGTTAAAAACTCACATTTTATGGTTGCTTGCCATCTCTAAACTTTATTGATATTGCTGTTTATTTTGTCTGTCTCATTATTTAGTAGAACTGAAATGTATGGCAATGTATATTTATAAACAACTTTGTTTTTGTTTACAATCCTGGATCTGTTCTTACTACATACTTCCTGAGCATTAGAAACACACCCAACCAGTGCAGTCACTCATAAGGCAGTAGCCTTCTAAACTGTCACTGCATCACAAGTGGCTAGACTGTGTAGCGGGTGTTCCCAAGTCCAGAAAAGATGCAGTTGGAGCTGATCATGGAATGTAAGCAAACCTGTGTTTGTGTGGTAACACCAGTATTGTGGGCAGTCTGATTTTCACTTTTACTAAGAAAAAAGGAGTCAGAATCAAACTACCAGTTACATCAGCAATCGTTACAGAATGTTGGCAATCATTAAGTGCGTTTTTTAAACTAGGGATACTTTGAGACCTAAGGGAATTGACAGTGCCCCTTGAATAAAATTCAGTAAAATGAAAGTGATTGCAAAGCATGCAATTTTACATTTCATGTGGGATAGCCAGAAAATCCACTATATATATATATATATATATATATATATATATATATATATATATATATATATATATATATATATATACTGTATACATACACATAGATATGTTGCAAAAACTTTTTTAATCTCCAGTTAGGATCAAAGCAGCAAAAGCTGGGGAATGAGGTGTTAGGGTTTCCCTAACACCCCACCCATCCAAACCAGGCAGGATAGCAGGTGTGGGGTGTGTCTTGGACTTCTCAAGCCTAACACTCACCTTATTCCATCTGTAAATAATGTTTAATATGTAGACTTTACATCTCAAACCAAAAATGGCAATGAACACTATGGCAACTGCCACAAACAGTGACGGGCACTTACTTTCTGTGTGGGGGGGTGATGTAAACTAGCTTTGCCCCTTGCAGCCCCTCATAGTAAATATCAGCTCGGGGGGGAGTTAGCAACGTGGCTGTGCAAGTAGGTGGATTCATTTGGAGCTGTGTGCAGTGAGTGTCCTGGCTGAAACATAAATCCAGGGTGCTCAAACATATATTTGAGGTCCCTTGGAATGTCTAAAAGTTTCAAGATGGTTAAAGAAATGTCACTGGTCAATCAGAAAGAAACAAATATCAGAAAACAGTAGAACAAGGAAAACACCATGGATCAGAGGAACCAGCAGTCCACTCTGCTCAACAGAGGTTCAAGGAACCCAGATTCGCTGCAAGTAGTACAACTTGCATTTAATATAACATGCACTACTGAAGCTACAGGTACGTGTTCTCCTTTCAGTAAATCAATGGAGTTTGCATGAGAGAAGCTTTTAGAATTAAAGGAAAGCCATTGGAAGAGTGAATCAGCAGATAATCTTTTAGCTGATGAAAAAAGACTAGGGGAAATTACTGAGTCCAGATACCCTAGCTGTCTTCTCTATAAGTGCTGCAGTAAATGGGGCATGGGTGGGTGTGGGGAGAATTACAGAATTTAACATGAGTGTCTTGGATGCAGCAATCAATAGATAACTTTCTGGACTCTTCTGTTTGTATCAAAAAGCTACTGGATAATTCAGAGATGTCTGCAAAGATGAGGTCAGCTAAATGGGGAAAAACTGGAAATCTGGATAAAAATAACATTGAGCAAATGAAAAGAAAAAAAAAAAAACTAAGCCAGAAACATAAAAAAAAATCAGGTGCAGGAACAGGTATTAGAGATAGATCCAGAAATAGAAATGATGGGTTCTGAAGGGGAGAATGAAAATCAGAGTATCAGAAATGGAGCCAGTAGTGAAGGGCCCAGGAGAAAAGCCAAAGTATCTCAGCAAAAAATCATAGCAGAACTGAGAGCAGGTTTTGGCAATATAAATACTGTTCTACCTTTACTAGATCAGAAATTCTCTAATATTGCATATAAACTGGAAGCTTTATCCTAAGGTTGGATGTGTATGAGAAGAAACTCAGTGATGTTGAGGACAAACTGCCAAGAATCTCAACAAACCTGTCTAATACTTCTAAAGAGCTGAAACAATTAAAACTAAAGGTGGAAGATCTTGAATCTCGATCTAGGAGAGATAACCTCACACAAGGTAATCTGCCTGAAGGTGTGGAAGGGATTGACCCCAACACTACTGTGGACTAATGCTCACAAAAATTCTGGGGCTACATTTTCTAGAACAAAAAGTGGAATTAGATCGAGCCCACCAAGCTTTAGGGCCAAGGAGGTCTGACTCCCAACCAAGGTTTATGTATGTGAAACCTTTGCACTTCCAAGACAAAGAGAAATTTCTCTTTAAAGCCAGAACAGAGAAAGGTTTATATTTCAATGGCTGGAAGCTCCAGGTATTTCCTCATATCCATCCCTCAGTTATGGTAAAGTGAAAAGAATTTGACCAGATAGGGGCTATTGTCAGGAAGGAGGGTATTCATTTTACCTTGCTTTACCCTGCAAAACATAGAGTAAATCTGGATGGAAACATCTGTTTTTTTACCTCACCTCAAGAAGTTGTGGAAGCATTGCAATCTAGGACACATTACAAACCTTCCACCTCCAATGCTGAACCCCAGGCCCCTACTTCATCAGAAAGCTGTACACCACCTCATAGTTCTGAAAATTTTCAGAACAAAGCCAATGTATGAGATCAGCAGAACTAATAACCAATGAAATAAAAATATTCCTTCTAATCCAATGAAAGACTACTTTACTATTATGAAAGGAAAGGATGGAAAGAAAAGGAAGAAGAAGAAAACAATTGTGAAAAAGATCCTGTGTTTACCAAGGAACATATCTAGGAACATATTTAGCTATATGTCTATGTGATATAGAATAACAATTTTTAGTGTATACAACTGTGGAAAACAGAGTGATTAGTATGTGTATATGAGCTGAACCAAAGGGTTGTGTGTGGGGGGAGTAATAAAGAAAAGGGGAAAAAGGGGGGAGAAAATGGAATTAGTCAAATGGGGAGGTAAATTAGAAAGTGATAGAACTAGTTATCAGCTGTAAGAATGGAAGAACATCCTATTTTTTTTCACGTGTTATGAAGTACCAATAAAAGAAAAAAAATCTAATTTATTTAGAAAAGCAAGGCAGGCTCATGTAATTTCAGCTTGCACACAGTAATAATTAAGCCATCATTTTTTTTTGGGGATGGGGATATACCTAGGCATAGGTGTACCAGAGAAATGGGAGGGTGGGACTTAGGGTCTCTGAGAAAAACATTAACATTCGGTTAAGGGAAACAGAATTGTTGGTTTCTAAAAAATGGGAGGGGTCATAGAAGTATGGGGTAAAAAGTAAAAAGCTCAAAAATGGTTATTCTAAACTAAAATTACAAACAAATAAACATGGGTAATTCTTGTAAAAACGTAATAGATTAGTTAGAAACACACTGTTCAATTTAAACAACCATTTAACTATCCTGCAACTTTTCTTGGAATGGAAAGTAAGCTCAGGTTTTGTTTTGCTAAAATTAGGTAAAAAAAAAACTATGGAAAGTGCACAAACTTAGTGTAATAATCTAGAATCTGAATGGTGCCATAGATGGGGCCTAAATTAGAAAAATTGCAAATTCTATTAATGCTAAAAAAGTGGATTGTCTACTGTTGCAAGAAACACATTTTGTAAAAAAGGATCTGATGTATTTTTCTAACTTACCTCACGCTATAGGGATTTCCACTAATTTCACAAGTAATGCCAGAGGAGCAGCAATATTTATTAAGAAATACCTAAAACCACAAATTCATAATCCATTCATAGACCTCAATGACACCAAAATCAGAGCAGTGGTGGATGGAGAGGAGGAATGGAATCAGCTGCAGGGGACCTATGCAAGCTAGAGGAGTGGTCAGAGAGGTAGCAGCTAGGGTTCAATGCAAATAAGTGTAAGGTTATGCACTTTGGGGTGAAGAACCCAAAGAGAGAATACTGGCTAGGGGGAGTTAAGCTGGGGATCATTGAGGATGAGAAAGAACTAGGGGTAATGATAACAGGGACCATGTACAATCCAGTGCAGGAGAGTGGCTACAAAGTGAACAAAATGCTCGGGTGCATAGCGAGGGTTTTTTCCTGGCGAGGAGAGGTGATCTTGCCCCTCTACTGATCACTGGTAAGGCCGCACTTAAAATATTGTGTACAGTTTTGGAGGCCATACCTAAAGCATGATATCAGGCTACTGGAGGGGGTGCAGAGGAGGGCAACAAAGATAATATGTGGAATGGAGGGGGGAGACTATGACAGCAGGCTGTGAGTCCTGAATATGTACACCCTAGAGGATAGAAGGGATGGGGGGGAAATGATAGAGACATTCAAGTATCTGAGGGGACTCAATAAGGATGGGCAGATGGGGTCTTTAAGTTAAGGAGGGGGAAGGTCACCAGGGGGCATGGGCTAAGAATACAGACAGGAAGATTTAGGTAGGAAATGAGGAGACACTATTTCACAGAGAGGGTGGTAGCAAAATGGAACACCCTACCACAATGGGTAGTATCATGTAAATCTGTGAACAGCTTCAAAAGGGTATGGGACAGGGAACAGGGGAGAGTGAGGGTGGGGGGTGACAGTGGGATGACAAAGGGGAGGGGGTGGGGCAGCTGCAAACTAGGGGTGTTTGCCTGCACACTCAGACAGACTTAGATAGACCAGGTGGTCTGTTTCTGTTGGCACATTCATATGTTTGTAAGATGGGTGAGTGCAAGGGTCCTAATAGACCAATCTCAATTAACTTTCTATAGCATGTATGCTTCAGACAAAGAGAATACTGCATTCTCTACCAATATTTTTTTTTTAAATCACAGCTACTAATGGCCCCATAATCATGGGAGGTGATTTTAAAGTTGCACTCTCATCTCTTGATAGAGCACACTCCACCCCAGAAAAGAAAATTGAAAACAGTTAATTTAATAAAAAAAACTACATCAAGGATTTAGCTTTACAATACCCTTTTTGGTTTCTCTACCCCACCTTACTAAATATTCTCATCACTTTAAGGTCTATAGCACATTCTCAGGAATTTATTTTTTTCTAATAACTAATACTTTGTTACATAAAGTGGGATTTGTAAGATACAATTCTATATTAATATCAGACCATGCCTCCTGTTACATGGAGGTGGATATCTCCCAATGAGATAAAGTTAATCTTAAGCAAAGAAGATTTGATAACCTATTATTACAGGATCAGCAGTTTGTGAATATGATTTTAGAAGAAATAGACTTATTTATATTGAATAAAAAATCCTGGGATTTTTCATGGAAATCTATTTGGGGAACCTTGAAAACTTACTTAAAAGGGTGTATTATCTCGTATGAAAGCAATAAAAGGAAAAAAAATGAAAAGAAACAACAGACACTCTAGAAAAGGAGCTCATGGAGACAGAATCAATATATACTATGGGGAAGGAGATTGCAACATAATATTAGAAGAGTGTCAAATTTGATGGATTTTAAGTAGGACTCTAATCTAATGGTGCTTTCCCACGATGCCAAAAAGTCTTTTGATAGGTCCACTGGCAGTTCTTATTTCAACATTTGGAGGCTTTCGCATCTGGGGAAAGTACCTGGACTGGATTAAGATGATCTGTCACTCTCCACAGTCATCTGAGGAATCCAATTATAACATTTCAGATTCCTTTAAGCTGACCCGAGGCACAAGACAGGATTGTCCCCTATCCCACCTTATTTTTGTTATTTTTTTGGAGCCATTGGCAAATATCATTAGAGAATCTATTGATCTAGGAGGCATACAAGCTGGAAATTGGGTTAGCAAAATATCACTTTACGCCAATGATATTTTGTTATTTATGGTGGAGCCTGAAAAAGAATATCATATTACATTGAATCTTTTCACAGAGTTTGGAAGATACTCAGGGTATAAAACAAACTGGAGTAAGAGTGAAGTGATTTTTACATGCAGTAACAATGGGTTATTGCAGAATCACCCTCTTACTACTTTGCAAAGACCCTCCATGAGATACTTGAGCATTCAGTTATCAATATATAAAGAACTCTTATACTCCCTAAAATATCTTCCTAGTTTAGAATAAATTCAGCAAGACTTGGAAAGAAGGTAAACACTTTCATTAGTCCTTATTGGGCATGTGGCTATTACAAAAATTAACATTCTACCAAGATTATGTTTTTATTTCAGGCTTTGCCTGCAATGGTTCCAAAATCATTCTTCATTACATTAGACAAAATAATAAGAAAATTTTTATGGAATAAAAAAAAAATGTCAAGAATAGCATATTCAAAGTTGCAACAGTCAAAAGACAATGGAGGGCTGGCATTACCCAATTTCTGGATCTACTTTTTATACTAAGGTTCATGCTACTAAGGTGCAGATAGGAACAAGAAGGCTGAAAACAGCCCATAAATGTTCCATTATCATACATAATAATTCAAAACACCTCCTTCAAGTAGATATTTATCAAGACTGGCTTTGAATGCATTTTTAATGTTAGATAGTATTACATGATATGGTAACCGATTCCATAAATTCACAATTCTAATTGTGTGAAATTATTTTCTGGCATTGGTTTAGACTGCTTTCCTTGTATCTGTAAAGGCTGTCCCCTAGTGTCAATGCTGGTGTCCTTAAAATCTATCTCCAATTCACACTTAAGTTATGGGTAATGCAACACATCATACATGAAAAGTATGTCACCACATGCTCTACAAGTTTCCAAAGACAGTAGTTGAAGGGATTTCAGCCTATTTTCATAGGATAAATCATGATTTTCTTCCACCATTTTTGTAAACCTGCACTGCAGTCTTTCCAACCTATGTCTTTCCCCCAAATTGTACAGATTCCAAACCTGTGATGAGTATTCCAGGTGGGGCCGTACATATGATCAATAAAATGGTATTAGGACGTCACTAGATCTTGACTGATGTTTTTCTTGATTGACCAGAATATTTTATTAGCTTTGCTAGTGGCCTCTATGACTTGACGTTGAGAACCCAAATTATTCATTATAGACACACACTCAAATCCTTTTCACAGTCAGTTTTAACAAACAAATGGCCATTAATGTAATAGTCAGACATAATGCTGGACATTCTTATATGCATTACTTTGCATTTGTCTAGGTTCAGTTGCATGTCCCATTTTTTTTGATCCATAGTGCAATTTTATTTAGATCGTCTTGTAATTTGGCTGACAACCTTAGTTATACAGGGTACACCTATTTTAGTATCATCGGCATAATAAGGAGACATGCAATTAAGTTGTGAAGTCATATCAGAAATAAAAAATATTAAAGAGAGTAGGGCCCAGGACAGAACCCTGCGGGACACTACTGGAGATACACCTTTCTCCTGACACATGATCATTAACAGTAACACATTGTCTTCTGTTTGAAAGTCATTCTGCTACCCAATTGACCAGGACTGTATGTATTTATAAGTTTGCCATTTTTTCTATTATAGCCCAGTGTGGAGTAAGATTGATGGCTTTAAGTCTAAACAGACTACATCACAAGGCATATTGTTATCCAAATATTTACTGATCTGTTCATAAAAGACCAATAGGTTGGTAATACAACTTCTCCCCTTTATAAGGCCATGCGGTTCCTTATCAAGTCCACTAATATAACTTGATATTTTATCTTTTATAATGCTTTCCAGTACCTTCCCAATGACACAAGTCAGGCTAATAGGGTGATAGTTCTGCATAAGCTCCCTATTTCCCTTTATAAAGGTAGGTATGATATATGCTAGTTTCCAGTCACTAGGGATTTCAGCTCTATTTATGGACTGTTCAAACAGTAGTTTAAATGGTGATATCAGATGTTCAGCCATGATCTGTAATAAGCCTGAAGATATTTTATTAGGCTCTGGAGATGAGTTTCTTTTTAATGTTTTGATTTTGTCATGGATTTCAGCTTTCATTATGTTTATAACAGAGTCTGAGCATGAATGGCCCTTTTTAACTTCTTTTAGATCTTCTTTGTGTACACTACAGAAATAATGATTAAATGCTTCTGCCATTTGTTTATTTTCCATAATAATAGTGGGACCTTGTTTATTTGGTCCTACCAAATTTGTCGATTTCTTGATAGAGTTTATTTATGAATAAAATTGTTCAAAGTTTGATTTGTGAGCATTTGTTACTAAATTCACTTCCATTTTCCTTTTAGCTTGCCTGATTCTCACTTTACATTGTTTCTATATTTTCTTAAAGGCCTCATATGCTGAGCTAGTACCAGAGTTTAGATATTTTTTGTATAATCTGCCTTTCTTCTTAATACGCTGCTTAATTTTTCAATTCATTCATTTAGAGCATTTATAAGGTGATGCTTTTTCAATTTGAGGGATGTTATCTTTAGCTGTCCTTAGGATGATATTTTTAGTAGTATCCCACAATTCATCAACTGTTTTATTACTCAAAACTTCATCCCATGAGATTTTATCCATGGCAGTTTTAATTCTCTTATGGTCAGTTTTATCCAGTAGAAATATTATGGAACAGCTCTTTCTGGGGATGTATGAGTACTTAACTGTAAACCATATTATTTTGTGATCACAATTGGCAATAGGAGAACCTTGTAACACAGTCTTTGATGATAATATTGGATGAAGCAAGGACCAGGTCGCAAATTTCCTTTCCCCCTTGTAGGATCTTTAACATGCTGAGTTAAATTTAATTCACTACATGTGTCAAGAAAAGGAGAATCCAGGATAGAATTCAAAAAGCCATTTGACCAATTGATACCACTAATGTTAAAATCACCCATAATTATATGTTCACCCTTGTCTCCTGCCCTGCTAATCTCCATCACTATTTGTTTCGTCATCTCAGTTGTACTTTCTGGAGAACAGTATATACAACCAAAGATAACAGACTTATTAATGCCCCCATTTATTTGTACCAAATAGATTTAAACCTTGTATCAATTTTAATCTTAGAAGTGATATCTATACAAACTATACTGTTTTTTATTTATAATGCAATCCCTCCCCTTTTTTTCTGGACCCTCTTATTCTCAAAAAGAGTATAGCGCTCCGTATTTCTGCTCCAAGTTCCTGCATCATCCCTCCTCCATGTCTCCATAACAGCAATTATGTCGACAAGTTTAGAATCCAGGATGACCAGAAGATCATCCATCTTATTGTTTAGCCTTCTGGCATTGAAAATTCATATTTTTAGTTTGTTTTTACTATGCATCCTCTTATTCAAACACTTCTTACCCACTTGATAGAGGTACTGTCCCCCCCAGAACTAGTTTAAATCTCCAGTTCCCAAAGCTTTATTTATGCTCATTGCCAGTTTGTGAGCTCCATTTCTATTAAGATAGAGACCATCTTTTGCAAAAAGAGCTCTTTTATTATAGAACCTAGACCAGTTGTCAATTAATTGAATATCCCTTTCCTGACAAAGATTTTCTAGCCTCACATTTATGCTTTGAATGGTATTTTCCTTATGTGCTGTTGGGATAGGTAAAGTATTGAAGATAATGACTTTGTAACCCTCATTCTTTAAATGAGGCAGTGAGATCAATTAGTTCATGACATATGTCTTTTTCTTGTGCTTTCCCTACGTCATTTGTAGTGACATGAAGGGTGACAGTAGAGTTATGGGAGTGTTTACTATACTTTGCTATGTCATTAATTCTGGCACTAGGGTAACATGAGACCATCATTTTCTCTTTATTATTGCCACATATATGTGTATCACAATAACTAATTATAGAGTCCCCAAACACAAATGTAATAGAGCTATCCTTAGCTGAGCTCTCCTGTGACTTCCTATTGTGTTGCATGATGTGCTGGGAGGCATGGGGTGAGGAATCTAAAGTAATAGGCTGGTCAGCACTTGAAGGGTTGTGGGGAGTGGTTGCTGGCACACACAACGTTGTCTGAATGTTCATCTGACTGATGAATCTGAAACCTATTATAAGTTAAAATTATTTATTTTTTTCTTTTGTCTTCTGACAGTAACCTGATTTTTGACAGGAGTTGGGCTGTCCTCATGATTTTCCTTCTATTTTTTTTTAGGATTGGGGACATGCTCAATGGAATGTTTAGGGCTAACAGGAGTGTCTCGTGTTCTTTTCCTGTTTTTGATCAGAATTTCACTTTCATGATCTACCTTATTTACAAAATCCTGCATTTGTATTATTTCTTTAAGTTCTTTAACCTCACTTTTAAGTAAGAGTTCTCAGCTTGTACTGTACCCAGCAAATCACATCTTGTACCGATAAAATCATTGGCAGAGACTCCAGTTCAGTCCTTTGTTTGAACATACTACAAGCAGTGCAGAGTATGAGGACATTATTTTGTGAAAGTGTGTTTATTAAACTTTCTTGTGAGTCAATAGAGGTAATTTCAGCCATATTAGATTTGTGAGGGTCCATGAGTCACAAAGAGAAGAATGCAGCTGATTACAATCCAGATAAACTTATATTTAGATTGGTGGGGCAGCTACTAAAAGTAAAGTAAAAAAAGCATGTGTATTATTCACAATCTTTGATTTAAAACATAAATCCAGTAGGCCACTCACTTGGGCAAAATTATAATGTCTGAACTTTAATTTAAATGCAGGGTTGTCTCACGTGCTACAATGAACAATTTCACAACTTGTACTCAAAAATAGTAAACAATCACTTCAATAACTACTGTATGTATTGAGCATTGAAAGTAGAGTCAAATAAATGGGATAACTCTGAAAAAGGTAGATCCTAAATGTCCACAATATCTAAGGCAGGTAAACAATCTGCTCTCAGGCTCTGCGGCTATTCTGTGCATGCTGGACACATGTGCTATGGTGCACACACCTCACATGAACTCACGCTAAACACAGAAAGGGAAATATTATCAGAAGTCTTCTCAGGATTACAGGAGAGTCCAACCAAGATTGCATATGTAGAAGAAAACACAAATAAAAACATACTCCACAAGCAGAACTTCCCCACAAAACTGTAGAAAACTACAACACTTGTTAGAGAGCAAACCACAAGGTAGCTCAAAAGGCAACACCAAAATGGAATCTGCAGACAGGCAGAAATAATACATTGACAAGCTTTATCTTACAGATGTATGGATTTTAGCCCTTGTCCCCTTTTCCCTGCCTGACATGCCAGACGTGCACTGAGAACTGCGTGTCTTTGTGCACATGGTCACATGTGTGCCCCACTCGTGCTCACCCTGCTCACAAAGGGGAAAAACTTTATCAGTACCCCATCTTGGAAGTAACCTCTGAGGTCAACCATCTCCTTCCAAAACTAAAAGCTTTCACAGTATGTAAAAACAGAACTTCATGGCTAAAATCTCCATTTTATAGCAGGGAAAGTATCTATATTTAAGCACCTGGCCTAAAGTCGGCTATAGTTTACAACTGTAATCTGTGGCCAAGAGCCACATGGACTAACACTTCCTCCTATTTCCTGTATGGAGCCCTGATAGCTATGGAGACTCCAAACTCTCACTAGCCACACAAGCAGGTCTAAAAATAAACTAAGATCACAAAAGTGCTGTAGAAGCCTGTCCCATGACACTGACGGCTGTCTTACAGATCAGCAGCAATAAGTCGGTCAGCTAGAGTGCTTTCATTACTGGTTCAATAATGATGTTATAGATTGGGTATGTGATGATATAGAACTAGCAAAAACTTCATACACAAGTCTGCTTCATACCTTAGCAGTACATTTGAACACCTCAGGACAATATAGGAATGTTGCTAATTCTACCAAGGTAACTAACCAAATCTGAATTATAACAAAGAAGTTATTAGGGGAACTGAATAATCTATCTAGATTTACCCCATCATCGATAATGTGCACTTCACACCTTCATTAAACATATGTTTAGTCAAAACGGTATTTTTGGACAGAGGATTATGTGAGTTGACTGATTTCTTTCATACACAATCCTTTTTTTCCCCAGAACCCCACCAAATAAGGGCACAAACAATTTAAATGTGATTACTCAATTTGGCAATGATTTTACTCATTCGTCAAATCACAGTTCATAATACATGTTCATTATCTGATAAAATTTCTACATTTAATTTCTCATCTCTTCCCACTATATTTATATACAGTATATACATTTTTGTATCTTTTGAAAGCTATATTCCCTTATCTTGTTTTTTCATCTTCTCTCCCCAAGACGTCCTTCCTGGGAGGGACTCTGCCTCTCCTTTTTGAGTTTCATAAGTAACAGGTAATACAACTGCACCCCTGCCCCCTTGTTATTCAATGCTGTGTCCCTGATTGTTTTCTCTTTTTTCTTTCCTTTCTTTCCTGTCCTCCTCCATCTTTTCCCCTTTTTCTTTTCTTTTCTTTTCTGATGTCCACCTTCAGCAGTCCATACTAGAAGCCTGCCACTGTGCACCACCTACCAAAGTGGTGCCCTGTGCTCCACCTACCACAGGACCTTCTATTCCTTACTTCAGGGTGGGAAGGTGGAAAATTCCTGGAGCAACTTTGTGAGCTCCCATCTGCTGTGTAGCCCTTCATGAGGGGCCCCCCTTTGTGCCTCCCCCTGGCTCCCTGCCCCAGTCTCCTGTTGCCACCTCATAGCTCCCCACTTCATCTCCCCCTTCCCTTGGTGACCTCACCTGGTCCTTCCCCTCTGAAACCCAATGCCTCTCCTGGTCTCCCCCCCCCACTACCTGAGCTTCCACACATATTTGTTGATGCCTTGGGACAATGGGGTCTACCCTTTAAAGGGGCAACCCACTTTGTCCCCAGAACCCCACCAAATAAGGACACAAACAATTTAAGTGTGGTTGCTCAATTTGGCAGTGATTTTACTCATTCATCAAATCACAGTTCTTAATACATGTTCATTATCTGATAACATTGCTACATTTCATTTCTCATCTCTTCCCACTATATTTATATACAGTATATACATTTTTGTATCTTTTGAACGCTATATTCCATCATCTCATCTTTTCATCTTCTGCCCCCCAGATGTACATCCTGGGGGGGGGGGCTCTGCCTCTTCCATTTTTGGTGTCAAGGAGTACGAGAGTACACACTGTGCCCCTGCCTCTTGGTTCTCAGTGCTGTGTCCTTTGATTGTTTTCCCTTTTTTCTTTCCTTTCTTTCCTGTCCTCCTCCCCCTTTTCCACTATTCCACCTCCAGCCTACGATGGACAGTGGACTTCCTCCTACCAAAAACTGCCTCCCCTGTTCTGCCCCACCCCTCACCTTACTCCTGGTCCACCTCACCCCTCTGTCAGAGGCAAAACTTCATGGTATTACCTATTTCTGCACTAAATAATGCCAAACCTAAACCTGATAGGTGTACCTCGTCTCCCCTATAGAACTTTCCACCCATTCCAAAATACCATGCCAGATAACCATTCCCCCAATGCCCTCAATTAGTCTGCCCACCCAGGCATTCATGCATTTTCTGGCCCTGTCTACTCCCTTGTGGCTCTCAGCCTGCTGCCACAGCCTTCAGGTGTGATCTCTGACCAAGCCAGCGTGACCTCCTGTCACCATTTTTTAATCTTTTCCACATCATGTTTTATTTGGTAGAATATGTCCGACCATGGGTTTGTTCCCAGGTCATTGCCACCTAAGTGTATCACCAATAAGTCTGTCCTCTTATGTTCCTTCTTGAGTCCCCTGAGCTCCAGCAGCAGTTGCGCTCACTTTATTCCCCTCTGACCTCTCCAAACCAGCCGGATGGTGTCACTGTCCAAGTATAACTGCTTTCCCTCCTTGTCACCTTGCTGCTCATTTCTCTGCCCAGTGTATAAATGAATGTCCACAGATCCATGTCTCGAGCCTCTGGGGACTCCCTGTATAATCCAAAATATAAACTAATTAATCTCTTGTGTCCTTCAATGTCCCATCTCCCCTTTCCCCTTCCCCCCGGACCTTGTACCTGCTAAGGGAAAGAAGAAAAACATTGTTGGTGATTTAATTTCCTTATGTACTTCTTATAACAATCTGACCTCCACCTACCCCTGTCTCATATCTCTCCCAGACTGCTGCCCTGTGCCGCCATGGTGGATGCTGCTCCAATCTTAAAAGAGTGGGAGAAGTATCCTTCCCCTGGTTCTCCCAAGCATCTGAGGCCTTTGTGCAGCACTGCTGTCACCTGATATCCTGACACAGGCCTGACGTCCCCATGTATGAACAATGCCATGCCGCCACCACTCGGGCGCTCTGCCATGTATGCATGCAGAGTCCTACCGGGCAAATTCTTGTATTGGGATGCCTCCTTAGCCACACCTTACTGCCTTGCCCTTGCTGATCTATCTATGATCTCCTCAAAAAAAATGCAATTGCCTCACCGGTTCACTCCAAATCCTCCCATTGTAGACCCCCCTCCCTCCCTCTTCTTGTCATGCCCCATCACTTCTCTCACCCTAAATGCCTCACCATACATGGTGGTGTACAGGGCTTTGAACAGCACCGCCTCACCCCCTGAGCTGCAGACCTGGGGTAATATTCCCATCAGGCATCCCATCAATGACTCTGATACTGACTTTCTGTCATCCTGCCTCCTATCCTGACCTTACATCCATCCCTGCATCATTCAGCATATCAGGATGCTTTTTGTTGGGTCCTCCCAGCCCCTCAAGGTACAAATCTTTCCTATTGCTGCCAGGTGCACCACCATGGTCGCATGCGCCATGTCTCGCTGCCATCCTGCCACTACAAAATGGGCTACCTGCTCCCTCATCATGGCCACACTTACCTGCCCACCATCTCATTCCTGGAATGTTTGAAACACCCTCCGAGAGGTTTCATAAGCTCTATGGGTCCTTGGGGCCCAGGAGTTGTGGAAAAGAACTGTGGCTCCCCCAATCCAATCATCCATATGTACGTTGGGATGGTCCTGATATCTGCTCTGGGTGCGATGGTCTGAAATTTGTCCATCTGCAATCAGGAGAGGCAATTAGCAATCACATTATCCACACCATCAATATGATTGGCCCTGAATGACATGTTCAGGGTCAGGCCCAAACATACCATCCTGCTTAAGACCCTCATGGCCCTGTCTGTCCTCAACCTCTTTTTGTTCAGAACCTCCACCACTGCTTTGTTATCACTCCAAAATGTCATCTTCTTGTTCATCAATTGCTTTCCCCATACCAACATCGCTTCCCATATCGGTAACAATTCCAGAAAGTGATGTCTTTCAACACACTCCTTCCCTTACCCATTCATTTGGCCATGCTGTCACAAACCACTTCCCTTGGAAATAGCCCCCATGCCTAAACCACCTGCCGCATCTGTGTATAGCTGGAGATGGGTATTGAATAACCAGTTGTTAACTGGGGGGAATTATATATCGAACTCAGCCCAGCAGCGGAGAATGAATTCGGGGATTGCCAGAGCCTGTAAGAGGTAAAGTGTCCTGCACTACAGCCTGACTGTTGTGAGGCACTTCCTACCCACCCCTCCAACTTCATTTATTGCTGCTGGCAGGTCACATGTTACATCACGTGACCTACCTCCTTTTTACTAAGTGTCTACTTTCCCATTTGCAGCTTATAGACACCTACCACTAGGGGTCACTGCACTCTCCACTGTAGCTCCTCTTTCAACTCTCTACTCCTCCTAGCCACTGCTTGAAAGCTGACCCACTAGAGGTCACTGCAGTTCCCTTTGAATCATTCTACCACCTACTCTCCTCACTCCTCCCATCAGCCTACCACTAAGCACCTGCCAGCATCAATCCTGGTACCTTTTTGTCCAAAGTCTACTGGCTAACCACTAAGCAGATGAACCAGGCCAACATCCACCTCTACTTTCAAACTCTTAACCCATCCTCCCCTTCTTCTCGGAATTAAAAAAAAACTTTCTACACTCTGTTCCTGAGCTGTGCTCAAACCCAGTACCCTTGTAGTCAGAGTCAGCAGCTCTGCCTCTGGACCACATTGCCTACCTATTTTATTCCTACTTTCTAAGCCTTTTAATCTCTTACCCCCCCCACCTGCCAAAATATAAGTTTACCACTTCTCTCTTGCAGGCTTTGAACCCTGCACCCTCACTTCCAAAGTCAGTAGTCCCACCACTCAGCTAGCACACCTGTCTATTATTATTACAGGATTTCAAAACTCTAAAAATGCTCTAACCCTCAGACACTGCTAAAAGTGTTATCTGAGTGCGTCAGCAGACCTTGAACCCAACTCCTTGCTGCTACAGCCACTGGCTGGGCTCCTTCCTGCTACCCTGGTCAAGACTTGAACCTACTACTCTGTACATTTCAGGCACCAACCCTGCCACAACACCATAGCAGCAACTAGGCTTAGAAGTGACCTTTCACTACTATCTCCCTCTATCATCCTAGTACCCATCTGCTCTTCACTCAGCTCCCCACCCTTACCAACTATGCATGTGCCCCCTGCTCGCCAGCCTCTCTCTCTCCTCCTCCTCCTTCTTTGCCTTCCACCAACCCTATTGTCCCTATTAACCCTCAGCCTCTCTATTCCAGTGTTCCTACCTACCCTCCTGTCTTCCCTCCTCCTCTACCACTGCTCTCCCCCCACCCTCCTCCTCCACACACCCCATGTGCTCCTCTCCACCTCACCCCCATCCAGACATTACCTTTCCTCCCCCAGCTCCCTGTGCCTCTGATCACACAAGCCTTCTCTGCCTGTGCTGCACACCCACCCCTGTTCTACTAAACCCCTTCCTCATCCTATCACTCCCGTGTAAACTCTCCATCTGGCACCCTCTGACTAGAGCACTTCTCCTCCTTCTACTCCTAACAGGGAACATACATCACAACCCAGGCCCTGGCCCCTCACCCACCCACCCAGCCCATTGGTCTTCAAGTAGCCTCCATGAACATATGCAGCCTGCTTGAAGAAATTTGACACCCTACAGTGTTGGGCCTTGGCTCATCAACCAGACATCATAGCCCTGGTTGAAACATGGCTGTCCAACCACCCCTGACTCATTTGTTTCTCCCAGGCTATACCTTATAATCGAGGACCGAGTAAGCAAACGAGGGGTGGCTGTGCAATCTACACTAGGGACACAATACTTGGACATGCACTCCCCAACCCTGCCCTTGTAAATGGGGCCCAGGCTCTTACCCTCAAACTCACCCCAGACCCCTCTAGGAGCCCTCTCTATCTCACCACAGCTTACATTCCTCCAAAGAACCAGCACCCGGCCCTGGTATCTTTAATGGACTACCTGGCAACCCTCCACCATAAGGCAGAGCAAATCCTAGTTGGGGACCTTAATGTAAATTGGCTCAGTACCTCCTCATCTGCGATCAGAGACTCATTTGCTGCCCAAGACCTGACGCAACTCGTCACTCAGCCCACAAGAATAAACCCTAAGAGAGGTACCAGCACCCTTCTGGATGTTATTATAACTAACCGACCCCATAAAATCCAAAACATCCAGGTCCTCCCAGACTCCCTAAGTGACCACTCTCCTATCCTATTTCATTGGGCTGTCTCCAATCCCAAACCCAAAGCCCAGACCACCCTCCGCAGGTGCCTACGCCATGGTGGGCTGAAAAAACTTAAAGTATTCCTCACCCAGATAAACTGGTCCCCCATTCATCATGCTACTGACATTGACACTGCCCTCGCCTTCTTCACTCACACCTTCAACATGGCCTGTGATCTCTTTGCGCCCCTCACCAAAATCCGGTCCAAAAAACAGAATGCACCCTGGGTTAGCCCAGCCCTTCTACAATTACTAAGGAATCAGGATAACCTCTGGCACCTTGCCACTGAAACGGGTCATCTGTCTGATAGGCAGGCTTACAATGCAGCCCGGAATAAGTGCTCATGGGCCATCAGGAAAGCCAAGGCCGACCATTACCAGGCCTCCCTTACCTCCTCCTGGGGCTCGGCCTGGACTTTCTGGGATAATATTAAGCAACTTAACGGAAAAAGCTCACTCCCCTGCCCCATCCCAGCTCACTAGAAATGGCACTACCACCACAGAGCCTGCCACCATAGCTAACTGGTTCAACACTGCTTTCACTGACCTTAGCTCAGTCCTCCCTAGTAATTTCTTTGATCCTCCCCCAACCAACCTCCCCCTATCCTCCTGCGCCCCAGCTTCCACCTGCACAAGATTTCCACCCGGGAAGCCAGACCCATCCTAGTCAAAGCTTTGAATGGCAACAGTCCCGACAATGACTCACTGGACCCCAGTATCCTCAGGCTGGTGCTAGATGAAGTCCTTGCCCCAATCACCAGCCTAATTAACCAGTCACTCTGCCTGGGACAATTTCCCACAGCATGGAAAACAGCCATTATCACACCAATTCACAAAGGGGGCGACAGGTCATCAGCCAACAACTACCAGCCAATCTCCATCCTCCCCCCCATCTCTAAAGCCCTGGAGAAAGTGGTGGCCATTCAAATCACTGATTATCTGGCTAAGCATAACATTCTATACCCACAGCAACATGGCTTCCGTGCTGGTCACAGTACCAGCACTGCCCTAATTGAATTCTCCAACTTCCTACACTCCTCCTTGGATACCAGCTCCCTAGCTGGTGCAGTGTTCATAGACCTCTCAAAGGCCTTCGACACCATCTCCCATCCACTTCTGCTGAATGCACTCTGCCACACTGTTCTCTCGGCTGGCCCTTAGCATGGTGCACAAGCTATCTTGACGCTCGATCGCAGTGTGTAAAAATCAATAGCACACTCTCCAATACCCATCCCATTCACTCTGGGGTCCCCCAAGGCCCCCTTCTCTTCTCGCTCTATCTGAACACCCTGCCCAGTGCTTGCCCTTGCAAA
This sequence comes from Neoceratodus forsteri, assembly GCA_016271365.2. Taxonomy (NCBI): domain Eukaryota; kingdom Metazoa; phylum Chordata; order Ceratodontiformes; family Ceratodontidae; genus Neoceratodus; species Neoceratodus forsteri. The sequence continues at coordinate 777,035,410 of CM057459.1, read as the reverse complement.
ATTCTACTGTATGCAGATGACGCTGTCCTTTTTGCCACCCACCGCAATCCCATCTCCCTCCAGGACACCCTACAGCAGTCTTTCAACAGTGCCGAAGCCTGGTTTAAGGAGCGCAGACTCGACATCAATCTTAAAAAACAAAGCTATGCTCTTTTCCCACCCCCAAAACAAAGCTAGCAACCACCCACTCTATATCCTTCCAAGTACCAGTCAGCCACTGGAACAAGTCTGCTCCTACAAATACCTTGGGGTTACCTTTGACTCAGCCCTCACATTTCACAACCACATCAATGCCCTAACATCCACCACTAACATACGGCTGGGCATTCTCTTCCACCATAGAACCTGCCTTCCCCCAAATGCTCTCTGGCTCGCTGTTACATCATCTGTTCTGTCCCTTGTAGACTATGGCCTACCAGTGTATGGTGCTGCTGACACCACTGCACTCAAAAAATTCACTTAACCCTGAACAAAGCCTGCAGATTGACTACTGGTGCCCCCAGGCTCACTCACACCTGTCAGCTGTATGTTGAGGCCAAATTGCTTACCCTGGATGAACGGCCCAATACCAAACCTGTCTCCTCACAAAAAAAACCCTACTCGGGCTCTCCCCCCCTGGGGTAACGGCATCCATCCACCAGAGCCCTCCCACTATTGCAACACAGTCTTCCAACAAGACCACTCTAATGGTCCCCAGATCAAGAACCAGCCATGGCCAGAGGTCCTTCTGCTATAGAGCCCCAACCTGGTTTAACTCTCTCCCTGCCCCCATCTCCAATGCCACCACCATCTCTAAGTTCAAAACCACCCTTAGAAACCACATCATCAACACTCGTAACTGCTCCTGTCTCTGAAAGCTGCCTTCACCTCTACTTCTCTTGACAACGCCTCGGGCGCTCTCCACCCTAGCCATCCCGCCACCACTTCCCTGTACACCATGCTTATGTTTAACCTGGCCAGTACCAGCTGTTTCAGTGTTTACCTACTAGATTGCTCACTATTGATACCAACTTGTGTTAACCTGTTCTCAACTTACATGTACCCTGTAACCCAAATGTATTTGCCTGACCACAATGTGACGTGGCGCCTCTGTTGAACGCCTATTGTTTTGCAAACCTACGCTATGTAACCAAAAACACAATGTATGTCTTTATGTGACGAAGTACCTTTGGAAATGAGCCTCTGGCTCAAAGGTTGTAAACTGATTTTACAAATAAATAAATAAATATAGTTTATACAGGTTCCTGGTTGGTAATTCTCAGTAATTCAATAAAGCCAACACACTATTTCTTTGCCAAATTAGTTGTACTTTATTATGATAGTATTAATAAGATTAGCCAGAAAATTCTATTGTAACAATAAAAACACACCCTGACAGGATGATCCTGTCATGATTAATAATCCTAGTTTACAAAAGGGAATACATGCTAACATTATTTTTAAACATCAGGTAGCCCACCACTACCTAGGTGTTCCTGTTACAATTTAGTTGTAAAACAGCCAAAGGGCAATCCCAATGGGGTGTTTCTAACATGCAATCTAGACAGCTAGTAATATTTGCATTACAGGGCTACATAATTTCAGAGACACATGAAACCATATATCTCTGGATCCCCTGAGCAGTCTATGGATAGTCTCAGACTGCATCTTGTCCGAGACTGTGTCTTCTTAAAGGGACACTGGACATAACCATAGGTCTCATATTTATGTGTAGCAAGCTTAGAAAAAAAATGCAAGGCTGGAATTTCCCAAAAACTACCTCAGCAGTTTTAAACACAGACAATATGTCATTCAACAAGTCATAAGACTCGGGTTTGAAAATACATTGGCCATAAGATATCTCGGTCATAAGATACTTTTGACACTTTGCCAGAGACATACAGTCATTCTTAAATGGAAAAACAAGTAATCAAGGGTTTTTTATTTATCAAAAATACTTACTTCAGGATACAGAAAATATGCAAGGGTATGTGACTGTTTTAAAAATACTTGGTTTACAGATAAAAAACAGACAGTGCTCAAATTGGGGAACTCAAATCATTAAGGCCAGCCATGGTTACTAGCAGCTGCATTCTTATCTTAGCCATAACCTTTAAAAAAACTGCTGAATAGGGCAATTCCCAGTAAGACCTTGACTGTGCTTAAGATTTATTTTATTTTCTTCATTTTATGAAATCTTAACAATTAACCCTTTTAAAGTCTTACACACATACATACATATTAAGTGACATGGTGGTATTTAGCCACTTGCATCCTATTGCTACTAGATATACCAATTCAAATGCTGGCATCATTTAGTCATCTTTTAGCCATCTTCACTTTTTACTAGCCCTTTATCAATCTACACTAGCCATTTTACACCTTTCTATCTCTTCAGCCTTTTGGTTAGCCAACTATATATTGTTGAAAAAAGTTTTGTCACTGGTTACTAAAACCTTGGCCACTGGTCACTAAACTCTGGCCACTTTCAACAGTCCCCACCTTGAAGGTAAGGGGCCCCTGAGGGAATCAAACCTTCTCAAAAATGGAACATAAATGTAAAAATTGGTTATTAACTGAAGGTTAAAAAAAAACTAAATAAACTTTTTTATTCTTAAACTGTTACTCTAGGTGAATAGGTATATGATTTAAAACTGGTTGCCAGCATACAGATAGTCAAGGCATTTATAAAAAGCATCCTGTTCTGGAGTTGGTACAGGGGTGGTTACAGATGGAACACAAATGGTGAATTTGTAAAACATAGTGCAGAACTCAGGGATGTCAACACCACAATTCAAATATGTGAAAAGATGCTAACATGTGATACCACATATAACACAATATGACATAACAATATTTTTTGATGAAGAAGAGTTGATGGAATCCACTTTGAGAGTGGATAAGGTAGGTGTTACCTGATGCTGAGGTGTGGCACACCCTTGGAGCTTGATTGAAGAATCTGTTGATAATGTATCTTGTTAGGTAGGTCATTATAAGATGTAGATGACCAGTTTAGGAAGTTTATACAAGTAACAGTCCATGAAATTAACAGTCCATAAAGTTCATATAAATAACCACAGGTTGGTGTAATTACAGTACAGGTGAAATATCATTTGCAGAATGGTGGTAACCCCACAATGCACATGGTGGAATGCAGACAGGAATTTAAAAACAAAACACCAGCATAGTAGAAAAGTCAGTGTTCACGTTGCTGGCTGCTGGATGACTGATTGGCAGACACACTAGCCAGGGGTGCATTAAATTGTGCATTGAGTCCTTTTAATGGAGTAGCCACACACACACTGGCATGGCATTTGTGTTGTGGTAGTTGATTACAAACCCAGCACAAAGACTAACAGTCCATAAAAAGGTAACAGTTTACAATAAACCATTAAAAACACAGTTCATAATAGACCAATAGGTTTGTATAAAGTACCAGTCATGTTTGGAACAAGCAGCAGTGAAGAAAATGGATGTCTTGCTTTAAGATCAATAGAAGAAGAATCTTCTTGCTGAAGTTAGGGGATTGACCCTACCCCAGCCTTAACTTCATAGTAAGTAGAAACAATAAGCTTGATTGCAGAGTCTGAACTGACTGGACCTTTTTCAGTTGATTTAAAGTTCTACAAATAGGTGTAATTTTGCTGAAAACATTACACTTTCAGAGGTTATAATAACTTGATTCATGTAGTAGTTCTTATGTGTAACCAATCAGGGACAAAGATAGTGATAACTTCAAAGCTGTGGCAGTTGTTTTCTTTTCAGGAAAAAGATGAAGGTTTTTGGCAACTTAGATAAAAGTATTGCTGCTGTTGAACATGGAGATCTTATGTGTGCCACCTGCAAACTTGCAAAGTGTGATAGAAACTGAGTTAAAAACACCTAAATAGCAATCTTTTAAACCAATCACTTTTTGTTCTGTAAAGAGTGGTGAGACAGAGTCTAAATTCTGGCAATTGTGGAAAGAGAAAAATAAAAATAGGGCATTAACTGCACACCTGGGGGTGCAGGCCAAGGTCCAGTTATACCATTTGACCATCTGTAAATGCATGACAATGATATAATTACACCCTGCTTTCAAATCACAGAAGCTGCTATACGGTTATTTTCCTCTATTTGTTGCTAGCGGGCCTAACTGAGACCTGAGTAATAAAATCTGGTAATGTTACAATAACACACTTCAAACATATAGTTCATAGCAATATGCCTGTTACACTATGCAATAGTAGGAAAAATATATATTGTTGGCCTATGCCAATCAAATAACAGTGCCTATTGCACCTGTGACAAGTGAAAGGGTCTACCTTCTTTACCCCATAGTGAAATATTCCAAAGTACTGAGTGAGGTAAGGCTTGAAGCATAGGTTTGGAGCACAATTTAAATTCTGCATATTATAATTGTTAAGATTTAAAATGACAAAACCTGCATAGAGTGTACTTATTCTTCAGGGGTACCTATGAGTAAGACAAAAAGAACATTAATTTGTCTGGGGTTTTGATTTGGAACATATTGTAGGGATGGGTCAGCAATGCTGGCCCCAGTATTTAGGTTTGGTTATGAGCATTAAAAACATTTATACATGTGGAGCACTTTTCTGAATACACACATGATACAGTGTAGCAAGATGTATATTAAAACAATATAACAAACGTGAAACATAAGCATTTTTGCAATAGAACAATTTCAGAATTCAGCATACTGCAAAAAATACATTTTAAACAACAAGTACAAACTGAAAATTTAAGTCAAAGTCCAGGAATCTTAGAGCATTGTGACTTTACTTGTTGAACATAACCATGGAATAAGTTGCAGAGGGTGTGTAATACAGTTTAAGTTTATAAGTTTCAGTCCTTGATTAAAATTACTTAGTTTGGGTTGAAAAAATTATTGGAGCAATCCACCACTCTGTTTTTGTTAACTTGTAAGACTTTTCAGGGTCTGCAATGCTTAGAATTTTGAAATTATAAAAAAAAACTTTGTTTGCACTTATAGGAAGCAGACAATTGCATCCATTGCTGTAAGACTATGAGAAGTTGTTTTACATTTGTTTTGACAGGATAAGAAAGCTGAAAAGACAATCAAAAGAATGAATATGTGGAAATATATACACAACTCCCCCTTCCAGCTTAACTGATTACTTGCTGAGGGCAGAAGCTCTTGTACCAATGATAGGTATGAGGTTTAGCTGTTTGCACTAGAAAAAGCAGAAGAACTTGGGCTGGGTTATACTGTTAAAATACCTTCGGTCTTTTTAAAACCTGTAAATAAGAAATAATTATTGGCAAATACACATTTTCTTTATTTACCCCTTTGGGGAGACAGTGATGTACCTTGCAACCTTTGTGGGTATTACACTGGAAGGAAGGGTAGCATGCCTTCCCTTCCAGCTCCTACTGGTGGAAGAGACAGCTCGAATACTGTAACAATAAAAAGGTTAGCTGTGGATAGTGACATGAATATTAACCCAGAAATGGTCTGGCAATATTAGTAGCCAGTTGTGCATCACCTTAAAAGGGTGGGCACAGGATAAATGGTAATGGGGTGGCCCCATTGCAGTCCCCACCTACCACACTTTGAATTATAACAAGATAATATTACAATTAGTTTAGTAAGTTTCATACCTTACTATAAAGATGGGCAACTTCTTTTTCTCTAGAAGAAAGAGAAGAAACACACAGACAAACAACAAAAACAAACACACAAGTCTAAAAATAAAACAAGATTATTTCCATAGGATAAAAGAAGCCAAGCATCTCTAGGTTCCCTTATGTCAGCTGAGTTTATAAAAGATGAGGATTGATGGTAATACCATACGTATGTATTTCTTAGAATGCATTTTAAAAAGGAAAAAAATGATTACACCATGGCACACATAAAAATAAAAGCCTGCAATCTCTCCACCTTCTTCCTTGGTAACCGGTATAGTTCCTTTACCGTGTTCATCTCCAGCCCTAGAAACTCTATTGTTCGACTAGGACCTTCCGTTTTGTCCACAGCCTAGGGGATTCTTAAGTCCTGGAGTAATACCTTAAAATCATGTAGCATGGCCTTTGTCTCTTCCTCCCCATCGCCTATAAAAAGGAAATCATCCAGTTAGTGCACTACTGTCTGGTATCCACACCACATCTGGAATACCCATTGCAGCCATGTACTCAACATTTCAAAAGTGGCACATGCTATGGAACTTCCCATCGGCATGGCCTTGTCAAAGTAATACTGCCCCTCTACTTGAAACTCAGCAGATCACAGTCCTCTGTCCTAACCAGTAGTAAGTGGAAAGTGGATTCTATGTCCGTTTTTGCCAACCAGGCATTCTACTTAGACCTGCTAAGCTGCACTGCGTCTTCCAAGGTGGCGTATATAACTTTACTGTTCTCTTCCCCTATCACATCATTGACTAACGACCCTTTGGGTATGATAAGTGATGTATCACCCGATACTCCCCGGCCTGCTTCTTGGGCACTAGGCCCAGGGGGTAAATCCTTAGGTTTGGTACAGAGGAGGAGGAGGAGGTAAATGGCCCCTCTACCCTCCCCGTTGCCACCTCTTTTTGCATTTTCTGTGCTAATGTGGCTTCTTTGCTCCTGATGGATTTGCGGTTCCTTGCCACCATAGCCTCCCATTGATCTCGAAACCATAAACTAAAACTTGTGCTGAAACCTGTAGATAATGTCCTAGCTACTTCCCTTTCCGGGTATGCTCCCAACCACCTCTCCATTGCTTCCAATCTTATGGGCGTCCGTGCCAGGCAGAATACCCCTCTCTCTCTACACCTTCAATTGTCCAGGTGTCGGGTTTGATAATTGTGACCCCTCCCATTGCCCTTCCCATTGCCCCTCCTCCATTGTTGCCCCCTAAAGGGAGTGGGATTAGCCCAAAAGGGCTGCTGGTAGTAGCTCTCTTGATTACTGGTCCCTTTTTTCCAAGTTGTGCCTGCACTTGGATGCCGGATGATGTCCACTGCACTTACAGCAGACATGCTGGAATCATCAGTTGGGCTAAGAGCAAGATGCTCTGTTGTATCTCCAGCACACCTTTGCCCCTGTCCCACCTCGCTTGTCACCCTCTATCTCCTTCTCTGTCGGCTCCATGTATATCTCCAGCCAGAGGTCTGTCTGTCTTGCATCCCACTTTACATCCCCAAAATTTACCATTCTCTTCCTGAATTTGTCATCATACCTCAACCAACTGTGGCCCACTTTCTTATATGCATTTTTAATTATGAGTGCATAGGTGAGGAGTGGGGTGGCTAATTCTGGCCGCTTTTCAATGACTATGGCCGTAAAGTACGTGAAGCTGTGGACCAGTTGTCCAAAAATTTTTCCTTTTTCCTTTCCCTGCTTTATCCTCTTCTCCTTTTCCTAATAGAACCACTACCGCCGCCATATCTTTCCTCTCAAAGCTATCCTTTTCTTTGTACTTGTCCATGGTGTCAACATCCGTAAGGGTGAATATATCCATGTACTCTCCCTTCTAGATTTTTTCTTTCACCACTGTGGGGATGTGATCCCTGGTCCCCTATCTCCCACCCCATCATAGGGGTCGAGGTCAGTGTCCCCATCCCCACACCTGCCCCCTTAATCTCACCTAATGCCTTTTCTAGTTGCCCCAACTTGTTTTCCCCCATATTCTTAAGCATTTGCTCTACATATTCTTTTACACTACTTTCCAATGTCACTACCTGTTTACCTGCAGTGTCTGCCAAGTTGGTCCCCAGGTAAGTCAATGCAGATGGGCCAGATGTGATTGTCCCCACATGTGTCGGCTGCACTGGTTCTGGAAGGGGTGGCAGTGATACTGGTGTGGAGAGTTCCGGCACTGGTGCTGGTACTGGCTCTGGGTTAGGCTCAGTAGTCAGGTAACGGGGCAGCTGACCCTGCTGAGCCAGTGCCCCTGTCATCTGGGCATCCTCTTTCTCCTCTCCTGCTCTTTCCCTTGCCTCCCCTTCTACTTAGTGCCTCTGTCCCCTCAACAGGCTCCACCACCTCCAGCAGCCAGTTCACCTTCTCAACTAGGTCCTTCACTGTGCAGTAGCATTCCTCCTTGTTGGGCCCAACTCTCTTTGGTGCCATCCTGCTGCCTCTGAGGTACCTGATGAATACAACAAGATCATTATACTTATCTATTGATATATATATATATATATATATATATATATATATATATATATATTTGTGTATTTCTTTTTAAAGCCTTCCGGTCTCCTGCTTGGGCCTTAGGCCTCGCTTATTGGTCCCAATGAAGTATCAAACCATCCTCTCATTTGCTTTTTTATTATATATATTTAGTTTATTGATCCCCTTGCCAGATATGCATCCCAGCCCTTTTGGCTCTGTGCGCTCCTCTGCCATGTTTCCCTAATGGAGAGGGACTTCTTCCTCCTTTAATAGGGGGGTTCCGAAGCCTTGCCTGCATCTGTAGTAGCCTCGCCTACTCATTGGCCACTCCACTAGCCTATCCCCACATGGAGATAGCGTTTAAACCACCCCATGTGGTAGGCCCCACTTCTCGTCGTTTTTATGAGGTACTTGCTCATCCCCTTAGAAAATGCCCCTCTTCTGACCCAATCCATCTTGCCTGGTACAAGATCCAACTGTTTTGTTACAATTCTCCTCCTTTCTGTTTGATCTCTGTGCTCGTTTGATCCACCCGACTTTGTCCTGTTACTACACCCCCGAGCTCGGTACTGCATGGCAATGATGTCAGACGCCATTCCCACGCAGTAGGTCCCAGGCTTTTCCTCCCTCAGTTGCTCATTTTCTTTTTTCTTTTCTCCCTTCTCCACTTCATTCCTTTCAGTTCTTTTCTTCTCCCTGTCCTGTCTTGCCCCCTTTTTCTGTCCCCTGGGCCCTGTACCACATGGTGATGACGTCAGATGCCATCCCATGCAGTAGGCCCGATTGCTTATCTGGTACAAGTTTACTACTGTGTTTGCCCTGTTTTGCAAGGAATTTGCTTTCAACAACACCGTGTGTCGTACAAGATAAAAATTGCCTCTTTGCGAGCCTGCATCCCTGAAAACACTAGTCATGAGCTTCTACAAATGCTAGTCATCCCCCACACTTTGCACTCTCCCCTGTCCCACTGCCAATCCTAAGCAGTCCCATATCCCCATCCTTGCTGGCTTCCACCTCTCTTCTCTTCCACGCTCCAAGACCATTTATGGCCTTCCTCACTCCCCGCCATGTAGCATCCTTAAACAGTCATATCCCCCTTTACCTCCAATTCTCTCCTGCCTGCCCAGGTATCGCGAGCCTCCTGTGATTCATGTGACCGTGCCGATGCCCTACCAGCTGATCCACCTGTACACCCCTCCTGCTATGAGCTTTAAAACAACAAGACACCTGCCACGCTGCTCGGAGAATTTCTCCTCCTGGCTTGGACAAGACATGCCTTGTAGCTGCAGTTTGCTGCTGTTGACTTGTACCTGCTTAAACCAACTGCATTGTTCTTTCTGCTAAGGTAATTAAATCTCTGACCTTACCTTGCTTCCAGTGAATTGCCTGTTTACTCATGTATGAGGCTGCCTCCAATTCCACTTGGCTGCTTATCAAAAACAAATTTCCCATCTTTTTATTTTAAGTGTTACTGTTAATCTTATACCCCTCTAAATCAGAATACAATCCTATGCCTACTGGCTCAATAATTTGCCAAACTGAATGAGCTTTCAGGTTAGAGTTAAAAATTCTTGGAGCAACTTTGTGAGTTCCCATCTGCTGTGCAGCCCTTTATGAGGGGGGCCCCCTTTGTGCCTCCCCCTGGCTCCCTGGCCCAATCTCCTGTTGCCACCTCATAGCCCTGCCTTCATCTCCGCCACCCCTTGGTGACCTCACTTGGTCCTTCCCCTCTGAAACCCAATGCCTCCCCTGGTCCCCCCTCCCACCTGAGCTTCCACACATATTTGTTGAGGCCTTGGGACAATGGGGTCTACCTTTAAAGGGGCAACCCACTTTATCTTTTTCTGATATACAGAGGGAATTTTGTTTGCCAGTTAATGCACTATTTCCATATCCACAGGTGAGAGACTCTTGTCTATAAAAAGAATAAAGACTTTTGCATGCCTATATTTTCTAAACTAGAAGATTTTTTGGTAAGTCTAAATATTTCCAAAAATATAATGGTTGAAATTTATTAATTCCTTTATCAGAATATAGCTAGCTCACCTTAATGAATGTAAAGAAAGATTAGAAAATGGAAAAATCATTTAATTTTCTTGATCTTATGTGGCAAAACATTGTTAGTCTTCAGGGACTTAAAATAAAAATCAAGAGACTTAAACAAATGTATATTTATATACTACATAGACATATCTAACTCCTGTTATATTGAACAAGATGAATGTCAACATTTCTCAGATGTGTCAGAGATGACAGGAGGAAAAGGGCACACTGGAACATATGTTGATTTCCTCTAATATATTGAAGGAATTTTTGCAAAACATTTTTGCACTTTTTGTTAAAGATCACAGGTTGAGATGTTCCCTTCAACCCAGGAATTGCCCTTTTTGGAATGAGTACACCAGAAGCTGATGTGGAACTCCATGCCAGCCTTATCAACCCTGGAGTACTTGTGGCAAAAAAAATCAATGTTGCTTCATTGGAAAGACTCAATTGCTCTGGGTTATATGGAGTGGCTGAGTTTAATGTTAGATTTGAATGAGATTGAGAGAATCTTTTATAAACTGGAAAATTGAGAAGATGCCTGTTCTCAAACTTGGCATACGTTCATGAATGCCATAGGGTTAACTTAACTTTAAATTAATAAAGTAGGGCATCGGGACAGTTTTTCAGGGGTGTTTGGCTATAATGAGAGCTAATGGAACTGATCACTTAAGTTCCATGAAGGATCATATACCCAGGCTCTGAAGCCAAATAAAAAAAAAAACATTTTTAAAAAACTCTGGGGGAGGGGATGAAAATGGAGGACAGGGAAAAACGAACCTGGGTCCGCCAGCTATGAAGGTGGTGACATAAAGCCACTACACCAAATGGCCTGCTGGAACTGCTTGACTGAACATAAACCCATAGCTGATGTAGATGGTGTAACTCACTGCTACACTCACTATATACTGATCCTCACTATTCTTCAGCACTCACTATTCCTACCGGCCTTCAACCTGAGTCACTCAGTTTGGCTCGCCCATATTATGGGATACCCCAGAAAATCTATTTGTTGCCTTTATATTAAGAAACAAACATCAGAACCTAGCTAAATGGATCCCCTTTAGGTAGGTTCTAATGTTCCTTTTTTAAAATCCCAGCATTTTATGAATTTTCCAGGTTTGTTGGTTTCTTGGAAAAGATCAGCAAGATGGTGAATGGCACAGCACAAAAAAAAAATGTTTGGTGCCATGTCAGTTCAGTGATGCGATACCAAAAACCAGCATTGAAGTCATTGTTTTTTTTCTATTGCCACAGAACGTTATCTGGAAAACCCTACTGCGCATGTGCAGGTCAGAAAACAATAACATTTGAAGCCTAATAACCCTGGAACCCTTTGATATTGTTTTCCCCAGACCTGTCCAAGGCACTGCTTTGCAACATGACACATGTCCCCTGCAAGTTTAGGAAAATAATTCCGTTCAAAGTATGCTGTAGGAGAAAGCAAAAAAATTAAGTATTAAGTATAGGAAAAAGGATGTTTTTTTTCCCAAAAATGACCCATGCAGATTTTAGAAACCACACAAGCTGCCATCACAGAAATTAAAACCCATCAGTACCTTGCCTTCTAGACAACACATACAAAATTTCAGCTCATTTTGGCAAAGATAGCCAAATATATTAATGTGCAAAATTTGAGGTTTAACATTAAACAAGCTACTCAACCTTAACTATAGGGGCACTGCTGCACCCCTATTATATGTATGTATATAAGTGTGTACATATATTTATTATTCATTTATGTATATTTTGGGGGTAACCAGGAAAAACCCACTAGGCTGAATGCCTGTTTCCAGGGGAAACAAGGAACACTGGGGAGGTTAACTGACTTACTCAGGATCATACAGTATGCAAGCAGAGGTCGTAGGAATCAAAAACAGGTCCATTGAATGTCGCAAGCTCAGTAATAGCTTATTACTGTAGGCTATTCAGCCTTGCCAATATTTCTCGGTACCAATGCAGATAAGTGTTATTTACCTCCAGTGGTGGGCATTCCAGAGAGATGGGGCAAAGCCACTACAAACTCAAGAACCAATATGGATACAGTAGGGGAACTACCTGAAGACACTGCTTGTCCACCACACTTTCCCAGGATTGATTTATCTCTAATGTCATGCAGTCAGACCCCTGAAGCTTGGTGTTTGAGAATGTGAGTGTACTCTCATATTCAGGTCTCCCTGTTGGCAGTGGTAGGCTTTGTTGCAGGGCCACTAGCTAAGCCTCATCTACCACTAAAATTGCATTTGGGGGATTTGAGTGAGGACAGATGAGCAGCTGGGAGATGGTAATGTGAGGGAAAACAGCAGATGGGAAATTATTAACTAAATTCTTCACATGTCCTTTAATATTTCTGGAAGAGCCCCTCAAAATGTGCAGATAAAGATATAAAACTTAAATATAACAATAGTTTTGGAAGAATGGTTTCCTCATGTCACAATTTATGTAATGTGAGTATTAAGCGAGGCATTTTTTTGTATTGAGTGCCGTCAGATATTACTGAACATGTCATAACATCATGATTAATAATACAAATTTCTGAAATCAGTGTCATGTTATATTCCAGGGCATGGATTACTTGAAATTTTAATGACATTACCTATTTAATAACAGGGTAACTACTGTTATTATCATGTAATTTTCAATCACAAGGGTGCTGTGTGCACATTTATGGAACCCAAACAAACAGAAGAGAGAAAGACATAACCCTTAGCTGAAACTTGAACCCTGGCCATCTGGAATACCATTCCAGTTGCATTAACGACTGTGCCACCAAGCCAGCTGGAAACTGGGACATCCAGAGGAACCTTACTCTTTCTCTGATGCACAACCAAGTGCTTCATAGATAATTACATTTTCAATGACAAGGGTGCAGTGTGCACATTTATGGAATCCAAACAAACAGAAGAAAGAAAGAAATCAGTGCCTTAGTTAGGACTTAAACCCAGGCGGCTTGGAATAACCATGCAATATTTATTTACTTACTTACTTTATAAAATGTTTGTTTTATTTATTTATTATTCTTTGGTAACTGGTAATGCTTATTAGGCACACGTGTCTGTTTTCAGGTGTGATCTAGGAACACTGGGGTGGTTAAGTGATTTTCTCAGAGTCACAGAGTATGCAAGTGGAGGTTGTGGGGATCATGTAGTAAGTAGATAACTTAAATTTCACCTTATGATTCAAACATTGTAACTTGAGTGGTATTAACAATGTAACTATGAAAATTATCATCTAATTACACAGACATACTGTAGCAGTTAAAATGAGACTATATACCTACTTATTACATGTCAGTTACATGGTAATACCAATAGTTATCCTGAAAGCTGGTAAAGTATTGTTAAACCTTGTGAGCAGTCAAGGCTGGAGGTATTAGTAAAGATTATAAGATCATGAGCCCCAAAGACGTAAATAATACCCATTGGTAGAAGTCTGCTGTGTTGTGCTTTGTACTTTGACAAAAAGGCTTGCAGAGCTTGGGCTATGAGGACAAACTGGCAGAACTAAGACTATTTTCCATGGAAAGTAGTCTCCAAAACTGTCAGTCCTTCACCTTTTACCCATGCAAATTATTTCACAGTGTGGGAAAGTCCACTTTGTACCTACCCACTCTGTAACTGACCTTGTGCCTAAGCAGATGGATTCTGCCTCCCTTGCTGTCATTCCATCTCTTCCTTGAAATACTTCAGCTCCATTTTGCAAATTTAGAGTAAACAATAGATTTAAGTACAGCTGCATCTACATTCTTGTTACATTTACTGTATATGACTATTTTGGGGCTTTGTTTTATCAAAGTAAAATAATATTTATACAGTCAGTGACAGTGTACTTTTTCATTTACATTTCTCCTTTATTGTAGCTCCAACTCTGTGAGGTTCCCTTGCCATTCTTTCCTTTAATGACTTAGAGCTCCTCAAAGTTCTCTGCTTATTGTATGTCATTAGCAATGGGAAGGGTGATCAATAGTCTTTAGTTATGGAGAGGCATCAACAAAGCAAATTTCATAGGAAGCAGGTAGAAGTTATTTTTTTGAAAACTGCTTGCTGTAATGGGGAAGGGGGCTTAATGATGTAGTTTATCATAACATTTTTTTTGTTAAACATAAACTATTTCATACACCCAGTCAGGAGCAGGTATGTAGAACAGGCCAGAACAGCACAGGAATAACAAAAATGCCAAAGTTATAGAAATGTCTGAGGTCCATTTGTGAACTGAAAATGAATAGACACCACATCACCTGTGGAGGTTCTCTCCTGCATTCTGTCAGTTTCTGAAAAGATCATTGGATGCCTCCAAAGGATTTAGTGGGGCATGGTTGTAACACTGCCAGTGTGACTGTAATATACTGTAACTTTGTCTGATGCACCACAATGACAGTGACGACATAGGTGCTGTGTAGTAATAAATATTGGTTGAAGGGGCAATAACAGGGAGTTTCTTATTAAAAAAAATACATATTTTATTAAATATATTCGTTCAGAGCAAAAATCTCACTTTGCTTTTCCATTCCTCGTTAAGCCATAGAACCAATGGAAGATACAATAGATAAACTCAGGCTAGATAAATTCATGCTATTATTTTGAATTTATTTAAAAATATTGTCAGGAAATATAATAAGAAATGCCCCCTCAACAAAACAAATATAAGATACATGCCCGTTTCATTACCTTTTTTCAGTTTTATTCTTTGTTAGGTGCATCTTAATACAAAATAATTGTCTAAGAACAAATTCAGAAATTGCTGAATTGAGTTCTATTCAGTATTGTCTTGACTCATACATTTTGATTCTTAATGTATACATCCTCAATCTGTAATTTGCTTATAAGGTAATGGCCAAAGGTATTCAATACTTTTTTCAAAATTAAGTGATTTTGTTTCCATTTTTAAAATATGAGCCATCACATTTAGCCATTTTTCTTGCTTGAGATTTTTTAATCTTTTAAACAAGCCAAGGAGGGAGGCACTGAAAAGGAGTAGGGAAATCCTAGCGCCCCCCAAAAAAATCAGGGTAGCTTGTGAGGTAAACACCAAGATAGAGAAGTCGTTAGGGAGAAGGGCAGGGATGAATGGAGAAAAAGGCAAAGGCAGTAGGGCCGGGGACTGGGCAAAAAGGGGTAAGGCCATCAAAAAATGGAGGGTAATGAGTACCAATGCCCATAGTCTAGGTAACAAACTCCCTGAACTGGTGGCTTTGATGGAGGAGGGATGCCTGGATTTGGTGGCAGTCACAGAAACATGGTACACAGAGAACCATAACTGGGATGTCAACATACTAGGGTACACAATCTACAGGAGGGACAGGGATTGGAGAAGAGAAGGAGGAGTAGTTCTCTACATAATGGAAGGGATTAAAGCAACAGAACTAAAGGGTCACCCTGGAGACTGGAAATGGCACCACAGTCTGCACAGGGGTTGTATACTGACCCCCATCTCGGGGGAGGAAATGGACAAGGAAATGATAGAAAGCATCCTTAGGATGGCAGAAAAAGGGGAGATATTGTTGATGGGGGATCTGAATATGCCAGATGTTAATTGGAGCACCTTTGCTGCAGCCATATCCAAGAGCAGAGTTACTGTATTCTCTATGCCCTACAGGGGGCATGCCTCAGACAGCTAGTGTTGGAATGCACTAGGAAGGGAGTAATCCTAGATCTGGTACTCTCAAATGGGGACAGAGAGGGGATCTCAGATCTAGAAGTGGGTAGCCATCTGGGAACAAGTGACCACAAAACAGTATGATTAATGATAAATACAGCCACAGAGTCAAGCCATACAAAAGTGATGGTACTGAACTTTAGAAGGGCTGACTTTGTCAAAATGGGAGAGTGCCTCAGAAAACCACTAGCAAACAGGCAAGAAGGAGGGGTGGAGGAAAAATGGGGACACATAAAAACTGCCATCACTGAGGCAACAAGCCTTTGTGTGAAGCAAATAAACAAATTAAAATGAAAGAAAAAAAACATTATGGTTCTCAAAAGAGGTGGTGGGGAAGGTTAGGGAGAAAAGATAGTATTCAAGAAGAATAAGAAAACACAGAAGAAGCAGGACAGAGTACAGTACCAGTTAAAGTAGAAGGAAGCAGGGAAGGTAGTCAGAGTAGGAAAGGCCCAAACCAAGGAAAAGATAGCCAACTCGGTTAAGAAGGTGGATAAAACCTTTTAAAGGTACATTTAGGGAATGAAGAAAGACCAAGGGAGGGATAGTGAGGCTTAATAAAAGGGAGAATGGTTGGGCAGAAAGGGACTGTGAAAAAACAGGGATACTGAACTAATACTTCTGCTCAGTATTCACAAAAGAAGAGGAGACGGAGGTACCCATTCCAATCAATAGAAGCACTCTGGATGGGGGGGTCATTACCAGTCATTTCTCAGAAGAAAGGGTTCTGAAAGAACTCCTAAAACTGAAGGTGGAGAAAGCAGTGGGGCCTGATGGGATTCACCCCAGAATTCTAAAAGAACTAAGGGGAGAACTAGTGACACCACTGACTACCCTTTTAACAAATGATAGGAGGAAGGTGTGGCACCTGAGGACTGGAGGAGGGCAAATGTGATTCCCCTTCAGAAAAGTGGGAGCAAAGCAGAGGCAGGAAACTACAGACATGTTAGCTTGACCTCAGTGGTAGAGAAAATGATTCAATCACTTCTGAAAGAAAGAATAGTTGAGTACCTGGAGGCCAGTGGAGCACAGGACCCAAGGCAGCATGGATTCACAGCAGGAAGGTCATGTCAGACAAATCTAATAGATTTCTTTGACTGGGTGACCAAAGTAGTACACCAGGGAGGGGCTATGGACATTGCCTACCTAGACTTTAGCAAGGCATTTGACACAGTCCCACACAAAGGATTAATAAACAAATTACGGTAGCCAGCCTTGGAGTGGGTCCCAGGGTGGTAACCTGGGTTAAAAATTGGCTAGACAAAAGGACACAGAAGGTAATAGTAAACAGAGTCCACTCTGAAGGAAAGGGGGTTACTTGGGGGGTACCACAGGGTTCAGTACTGGGACCAGTTTTTTGATGTCTTTATAAGGGACATGGCAGAGGGCATGGAATGAAAAGTACACCTCTTTGCAGATGACACAAAGATCTGCAACAGGGTTGATACACAAGGGGGGGTGGAAAGAATGAGAAGGTATTTGGCAGTGTTGGAGGAATGGTCAAAAGAATGTCAGCTTTGAGTCAATGCAAAAAAGTGCAAAGTAATTCACCTGGGAAACAAAGACCCAGGGGAAGAGTACACAAAGGGGTGGAGGTATTAACAACAACAAAAATAGAAAGGCACTTGGGGGTAGTTATATCAGATGACTGAAAGATAAGCAAGCAATGTGAGAAAACAGTAAGGGGTACTAGGGGGATGCTAGGATGTCTAGGGAGAGGCATCACCAGTAGAAAACAGGAAGTTGTTCTCCCTCTGTACAGTCAGTTGGTGAGACCCCATCTAGAGTACTGCATGCAGTTCTGGAGACCCCATCTCCACAAGGACATAGGCAGGATGGAGGCAGTCCAGAGGAGGGCAACTAAAATGGTGCAGGATCTGCAACAGAAGCCACACAAAGAGAGACTAAAGGAGCAGGGCTGCTGACTGATATATCAGTCCAGAATTCCTATACATTCTAATTCTATTGGCAGCCTAAGGGTTATTAAGTGTACCCTTGAAAAAAGGAAGGAGAGGGAGGACATGATAGAAACTTTCAAGTACCTCAAGGGAATCAACAAAGTCCAAGAGGGTAACATCTTTCAGAAAGAGATGTGCAAGAACAACGGGATTTGAAGACGAGGGGGCTCAGTGGCAATGTGAGGAAGTATTTTTTCACAGAGAGAGTGGTGGTCATATGGAACTGACTTCCTGAGGAGGTCATGGGGTCAAAACCAATGGGGGATATTCAAGAATGAATGGAACAGACATAAGGCAATTCTGGTGAGGGGTAGGAATAAATAGGCTGTTGGTTAACTAGGATCTGCAGCTTTTCCAATAGGTGAGGAAATGTACAAACTAGGTGGGCCAAGTGGTCCTTATCTGCCATCAAAGTCTATGTTTCTATGTTTTCTTTTCAATAATATGCATTTTTTACATTGTTAATTCCCACCATTACTATAGTAACTATTGTTGATAAATATTGCCTTGCTCTGAATGTTGTCCAGTTTCTATTATAATATCCAAAGCATGTTTTCTTCTATGTCAATGTTGGTTATTTATTCCAGTAATTATATTACCTTGTTCCAAAATGCGCGTATTTATTTTTTTATGTTTGTTTTGCATTTTAAGAATGGGCAGTGATCTAACTTATACTGTATTAGGCATTAATTGCACCTGTCTTTCATTTCTGGGTTCATTTTATTTAATCTACTTGGGGTTTAATAGCATCATTGCAAAAGGTTAAATTGTATTTGTTCTGTTTTGTTTGACAAGAAGTTAGTAAAGGGTAATTTAAGAATTTGATCTCATTGTTCTCCTGATATTTTTGGTTAGTATCCATTTCACATTTTCCTTTTAGTTATACCAGTTCTATTTGAATAGCAGCTATAAACACGCTCTATATTTTGGAAATGAGCTTAGTGGGAGCGTTGTCAGTCAATAATATCTGTTCTATTGGGGTAGTATTGGTATCTCTGTTAAGGAGTATTTTTAATGATACAGGTCCTGATATTCAGAAATTGCTTATAGCACTGCAAAAAGTATTGTATGGTGCAGCATGTTAATTAGCACATGGTAATACTATAGATATATTCTTACATGCATAGTGCCCCTGCCTGAGGTGCAATGCACATATGAATTTAGAGCTAGATAACAAGGCCCAAATAGGCGAGGTACAGGGCAAATCAGCTCCCTACAGGCAGTAAACACAGTCACGAACTAAGGCAACTAGTGTATCACAAATATGAATGCATACATTACACAGTTGGCACTCACTGACAGTTCAGTCTGGTGGCTGGCTGCAGAGGTGGGGGTGGGCTGTGCCAGTCACCGGCTGTGTTTCAGGATTCAGGGATGGGATCAGGGTGGTCGGCACTACCTCTTAGAGTGGGGTGGGGGGTGGGCCACTAAACCACCAGGACAGGGACAACTATTAATTATTATTCAAACGGGTGCTATTGGGGGTTTGTGGAGGGTGGACCACTAGACCACTAGGTCAGGGACATTAATAAGTCTTATTAATATGGGTGCTATTAAAGGACTGGGATGGGGGACCACTAGACCACCAGGTCAGGGAAATTAATAAATCTTATTAATACAGGTGCTATCGGGGGATTAGGGAGGGAGGACCACTAAACCACCAGATCAGGAACATTAGTAACTCTTATTAATATGTGTGCTAGTGGGGGATTCAGGAGGGAGGAACACTAAACCACAAGGTCAGGGAAATTAATAACTCTTATTAATGTGGTTGCTATCAGGGTATTGGGGGGGCCAACAGACCACCATGGAAAGGAGCAAGGATGCTTGCCTTTGCTGTAGGAGCTTGTGGCACATGCCTCCCATGCACCAGGTGTTTTTCACAGAGGAGTGGCTGCTGCATGTGTGGGGACTTAGGGCCGGGACCCGTCCTGTACCTGAATCTGGTGCAGGAACCCTGGTGTACTAGACTTCAGCACAAGCTGCTGTTTGCCACAGCTTGTGCTGATCCAAGCCCCTTTTATGAATTGGGCCCACTGTGTGCAGTATAGGAGGTGTCTAGAATATTAGGTATGTCAGGCATGCTAATATTTTTATTAACTGTAGGTGAAACTAGCTTTTTGAGAATTCATTTTTCATTGTACTGCTGCTTTAAAACAGCATGAATTAACACACATACTCTCTCCAGCAGGTCTATTTAGCAGAAAACACTACTTCACATTGATTGGTCTATAGGATGTTGGTTAACTAGGATCTGCAGCTTATCCTGTAGGTAGGGAAATGAGTAGACTAGGTGGGCCAAGCGGTCCTTATCTGCCATCAAAGTCTATGTCTCTGCGTTTCTATGTCAGAGTAAACAAACCACTCCTTTAAAAGGCAATGCCACTAACAGAATGTAGGATAAAATAGGATAAGCAGACCACACAGCTCATTTGTAAACAGGAACCCAATTCTTAAAGGGACAATGACTTTCCAACTTAGAACACTTGATTTATTTCTAATTTCAAAACATTTAGCCAATGTATAAATGGAATAAAGCATTCCAGATGGGGCATTATGATATGTCCTTGTACCTCCTGAAGATTTAAGCCCATGCCTTCACCTCTGGCTCAAAATCACCAGTTAGCACATTAACAAAGCACAATAACCCCTCTGTTGTCTTATTTCTTAATTAATGGCTTTGACTCCAAAATGGGTAAGATTTTTCAATTGTAATTTAAAGTTACAACAGAGGGAAAGAAACATGCTTGGATATGAAGGTGTTAGTGTTGAAGCAGCAAACCTGTGAGTCCTTATTAAAGTTCAACATTTCTGGCAGTAAGATCCTCAGGAGACTGCATCACTTAGGATAATTTCATCACTGTCAAAGCATATGTTAAAAAGAGGTCCTGACAGCATCACTTGGCACTAGTTGAAGGATGAAGATACAAGAAAACTGATGTCACTCCCTTAGATATGTCTGTAAAGACATCGGGAGCCATATTTTCAAATCCCTTTTCCTGGGCAAGGTTAACTGGTATTTTCTAGGGATATGTGAGTTATTTTTTTTTGGGAGGGGGGGATACTCCATGAGTCTTTACTTGGAACCACAGATACTCCATAATTCATTAATCTGTGCTTAATATTTGACCAAATTTTAAGAAAAAAAGTCTAACTACCCAAGATGGTCATGGCAGTCTTGTGGCCACCACTCTCCCCTACAAAAACTGCCAAAAGTATACCAATCCTACAGAAAGGGGACCCAAGCTTTTGAATAACTAATGACCAGTTGCCTTGCCTCCCATACTCAGTAAATTACTGGAAAGAGTTGTTGCCTCTGAGTTGCCTGAATTTCTCCTGTCTCACAAATCTTCTTTTGTCTAGCTAGTATAAATTTAGGAAGGGACACAGCAACACTACTGCCCTGATACATCTAACTAATGACATTAAAAGTGCCATGGATGCTAGTTTCCTTACTGCAGCCATTTTTATTGACCTCTGCAAGGCTTTATTCACTGTTAATCACATGCTACTCCATTCCAAATTACTTGCTTTGGTCCTCTCCCTCCATACATTCTCTTGGTTCAGGATTTATCTCTCTGGGGGGCAACAGTTTGTCCAACATTGTTTCATCCCTCACCCCAGTAAATCTTGGTGTCCTTAAGGGGTTCATACTTGATCCCTTGCTCTTTTCAGTTTTTATTAATGGCTTTCTTTCCATTCCAAGTTGCTGGTCCTCAATCATATGTGCAGACAATATTGTTTTGTATGTGAGCTTTCCCTCCATCTCCTCAGTTCATTCCTAATTACAGGAGGGTTCTCCCTGGTCCAGTTATGGCTCATCAGAAATAAAACTAATCCTCAATTCCTCAAAGATCCAATCCATGCTGTTCAAATCAGATGCCAAAATTCAGTCATGCTCAGCTTCTCTCTCCATCCTGTGTATGGATGGGTCCCCCCTTTCCATGGTGATAGACTTTAACTATCCTGGGATCATCTTTGTTTCAGGCCTGGACTTTTCCATCCATGTTTCTCAGATCTGTAAAGCAGCCAACTTTAGGCTTGGCTTAGCCTAGTGTGTCAAATGTCCCCCTCACACTTAAGGTCAAGTCTACAATTTCTCAGAGCATTCTCCTACCTTGCCTGCAATAGAGAAAAAATATTTATTCCCATGCCTCCAAATCAATCTCTAATAAGTGGGATGTGTCCTTCAATAACATTTGCTGTGTCTTTCTGTCCTCTCCACACCTCATGCACCACTGTTCCCAGTATGCTTCCCTGGGTTGGTTCTCCCCCTCAAGAGTCCAATCCTACTCCATGGGCTGCTTTATTGACAAAATACTCAGATCTCCTGCTCTACCCATTCCCCTCCCTCCTCCACTATGACAAGTCTATTTATTTATTTATTTATGTATATATTTTGTTTAATTTATTTATTCATTTGTTAACTGGTTTGGTGCACTGGTCCAAGGACCCATCTCAGGCATGGCCCAGGCCAGAAACTGGCGCAAACCATGAGAGATACAATGAGAATGAACAGCAGTGAGCATACGTAAACAATAACTAGAACCTAGTGCAAGTCAGGCTACATACAGAGGTGAGGTAACCGTCATACAGATAACAGTGCAAGATACAATAAATCAAGGATTACATAATAAAAATATATATATAAATACATATATACAATGCATTAGGTAGCAACATCCTCTAACAAATCACTCTGAGAATACATAGCCAATGTCAGCACCATCAAAAATATACAGAGTACAAAAAATAATTTAATAGGTAGAACACAGCTGGTATCAGGATAAGATGGTAATTAGTGAGACAGTTTCAAGGTGGGAGAAAGGACAACTAGCGGGGGGGGGAGACAAGGAAGTGCTACCTAGGAGGCACAGCAGTGCTAATGGCCTGAGGACAGTGGCAGGTCGAGGAGGACAGGAAGTGGGTTCTTAGTAGGGTAGTTAGATTTAGCATTACCAAACAACACAAGAATGGGGGTCCTGGACTTCAGGAGAGCATCTGTTACTAAAATAGATGAATTTCTCAGAGATGACCTAGTGAGGGTATGACCTAGTTGGCATAGAGGAGCAGTGGATGAAGCTATGGGATGGCATAGTGAAGATAACATAGAAACATGGAATGTGTCAGCAGAAAAGGACAAGTAGGCCCATCTAGTCTGCCTATTTTCCTCTGTGCAAATGAAGTGAGCAAAAACAAGAGGAAAAAAGACCATTATGGTTTTCAAAGGAGGTGGCTAAAAAGGTAAGGGCTAAAAGGATATCATTCAGAAGGTATAATGAGACATAGAGGGAGGGAGGACAAGGAGCTATATTAGCAGAAGCAGACTGAGGCAGGGAAAGCAATGAGGATCTCAAAGGTGCAAACCTAGAAAAGACTAGCCCAGAGGGTAACAGAAGGAGGCAAGACATGTTTTTAAGTACATAAGTGAAAAGAGGAAGAAAAGGTGATGGAGTGTGAAGTTAAAAAGGGCAAGGGGGCACTAGAGGATGATCAGAAAAAGATAGATATGCTGAACAAATACTTTTGCTGGGAGGAAGGGGAAGGGGATGGGTCACATAAAAGCAACAACAGCACTGGAGCAAGTGAGGTAGACACTAGTCCCTTTACAGAGGAGAGAGTCCTAAAGGGGCTCTGAAATGTGAAAGTAGGCAGGGATATTGGGCCAAGCAGTGGACAACCAAAGGTATTGGAGGAGCTCCGGGAGGTATTGGCTGCACCTCTGGCAGTCCTCTTTAACAACTTCCTGGAAACAGGAGTGGTTCTGGATGACTGCAGGAAGGTAGATGTAGTTCCACCTCACCAAAGCAGTAGCAGAGAGGAGGCTAACAACAACAGACCAGTTAGGCTGAGATTGGTGGTGGCAAAGGTATTATAAATACTGCTATAGGAAGGATTGCAGAGTATTTTGAATACAGCAGGTTACAAGACTCAAGGCAGCACAGATTCATGGGGGGGTTATGTCAGACAAATCTGATAGATTTGTTTGACTGGGTGACTATGGAAATACTGTAGATGGTGGAGCACTGGATATGGCTGTCCTAGATAATGGTAAGGCTTTCAACACCATTCCACATAGGAGACTCATGAGGAAACTGGGGGGCTTGGGGTGGATTCTAAGGCAGTAAACTTGGTAAAAAATAGTTTAAAGGATAGACAACAAAGGGTGGTAGTAAACAGAGTTCACTCCAGAGAAGCAAGGGTGACCAGAAGGGTACCTCAGAGCTCAGTACTTGGACCGATCCTCTTTAGTGTCCTTATAAATGACATGCAGAGGAGCTGGAAGGGAATGTTTGCCTCTTTGCAGACAATAGCACAATTTGCAATAGAGTTGACACTGGGGGGGAGGGGGTAAAGAGAATGTGAAAAAAAAAATGAGAAAACTCAAACAGTGATTGAGGGCATGGCAGCTAAGTTTTAATGCCCAAAAAATAAAATGCGCAATCAATACACTTATAGCACAGAAACCTGGAGGTGGAGTATAAATTGGGAGAAGTGGTACTGACAGTCACCAAACAGGAAAGGGATCCAGGAGCAATAATATTTGATGATCTCAAAGGAGATGGAGGCAAAAATGGTGGTGAATTACAAGAGTGCTTGGGATAGGCAAGTCTATGGTGACACTATCGGCCGGTAGGGAAAAAAGACAGACTTGGTGTGCCAGGAGGTCCTTATCTGATATCACATTCTACATTTCTATGTTTCACTAGCATAACATAAATTGTATTTTATATGGCAATGACTGGGAATGTACACAATAACTTAGAACAAGCTGAGGAATGGACTTTAAGAATCAGGGGCTCAATTCCAAGTCAAATGTGGCAACTCGCTGGTGCATGATTGTTGAGATATTCAACGCTATGCCAGGGACCCTATGCCTCATTCTAAGAGCAGCAGGGTCCCAGCACTTGCAACATGCAGTTATGCCATGTGGAGGCGTACACCACGGGCATGGAGTAGAAGTCCAGCATGTCACAAGTAGCAGTCAGCTACCGGCAGCCCTCCTGAAGCCCCCCACCCCAGAACATCATGGAACACACCACTGGGCATGGGGGGCAGGACAGGTGGCATAGGCATCCAAAGGGGGTGCACTGAAGAATGGACCCGGGTGTCCCTGACATCTGGGGGGGTGGAGGTGCATGGGTATGCCTGTGGGGGCATGAAGGACTCATTGGTGCCATTGTCACGGTGCCACAGGGTGGGAAAATGATGGATAGCACCATCAGATGACCCCTGGAGTAGCTCCGTGCTGCTCTAACTTAGCGGCACCAGTGCAGCTCTTGGAATCGTGCTTGTGGGTTATGGCAGCCACCCTCCTAGAATAGGGCGCAGTTGCTACCATAACCCACAGTTGTGCCATAGTGTTGCAGGCTGCAGCATAGTGGGCAATGTAACCCATGGTTGTCATAGCCCGCAGCCACCATGGCACAAAGGCGCCACTTGGAATACCAGCCGTCATACCACATGGAGTATGTCACGAGATACACCAAGGGGTTCGGCTTATCTCAGCTTACGCCAGCATACCCAGTCTTGGAATCAGGCCCCAAATCCTCAAATAGCTAGCCTGAGGTAATATATTGATTTGTCCAGCCAGGTTTGTTAAGATCCTGCCTTTCTACTATACTGGTTCCACCACTGGACATTGCCCATCATTAGGGCACCAG
Organism: Neoceratodus forsteri; assembly: GCA_016271365.2. Taxonomy (NCBI): domain Eukaryota; kingdom Metazoa; phylum Chordata; order Ceratodontiformes; family Ceratodontidae; genus Neoceratodus; species Neoceratodus forsteri. The sequence continues at coordinate 777,009,993 of CM057459.1, read as the reverse complement.
GGATTTGAGTTAAAATCCCACTTGTAATGTGAGGGTCTGTGCCCCCCATGCCTCCTCTAACTATGGATTCTAACTCGGGGGGGGGCAGATCTCTGGGAAGTGGTGGCAGATCAGGGATTTTGGTGCCCTGTTGATGGAAGCAATTGGACCGGAGCATGGATGATCAGAAGGGTACTATGCTTTCTCTCTTAGATGACACTGTCTCTCCTACTCAGTCTCCTGTATGAAGACCTGCAATGAGAGTCCCATTCTGTTACAGGATCCCCATTCTCTGGTCTAACTTCTACCACCACTGCTCCAACCCTTTCTTTCTTCCCTGAAGCCCCTGTTCCATAAATATATTTCCCCTATCTGTCTCTGCACCATATCTCTCCCCCTCTTTCCACACTCCAAGCATAATCCCCTCCTCCATTCCTACCTACCTCTGTTTTCCTTCTCCCACCCCCTACACCCCAAACACTTAACCTACCTCTGCTCCCACTGAGTGGGCTGGTTATCTCTATTGGTCCAATGGGTCCTTATTTTCTTTTCACCACTATACACCAGTTGCTGATCTGCCATTAATTAAATTTTTCTGATGTATCACTGTAATGGATTTTGCCTTCCCGGCATTGTTTCTTTCTATATTAATGACTAATGAATATTATGTAGTTTGTTTTGCTGTATTTCTCATGTATGCCATTCTACCAGGATATATCTGCAAATGAGCGGTTGTTATCTCAGTACGCTATTCTGGCCAGATTATTCAAATAAATAAATACTGATCTTCATATGTTGCAAGCATTCCCTTTATGCTACATTAAACTTGTAAAATCTTAAGCATTCTCATATGTTAGGCACAAGAACAAGTGAGGATCAATTAAAGTGAATGTCTGCCCTCTCCTGGAGTTAAGTTTCCTACAGGGAGAAGTGAAATACTGTGAGAACTGGGCTTTTCACTTTCCTTTAGTATTTAGACTCTGGACTATTAAACAGATGTTAAGTGTGATTTTCTTAGAAATGGCACATAAATGCTAATGTTTTATAGTTAAATACCCATGAGGGTACCTAGTCAAAGCAATTCTTCACATTTTCAACTTTTATGCTGATTGGAGAAGCCGTTGCAATAATTACAGTTCTGTGGAGAATGGGCAGTCACCGTGGAAAAAAGTCACAGAAGTCCTGGCCAATTTTTTTAGTCAAAGATTGGTATCTCATTTCATAAAATGCAGCTTAGAGTGTTTTTGTAGTTGCTAACTGCAAACCAAATACAAATTTAATGGTAATTGAAAGTGTCTTTTTCTAATAAATAAAAATTCAGTTAGTCTGCATATTTCCTTGAAGAATCCTCTCATGACTTGGCTCACAGAAGGAGAGTGGAGACATCTGACTATGGGAATTTAACTTAAACTATGTAACATAAACCAGAGAGGAAATTACACCATTTCATTTAAACTTTAGACTTATTACTGTTGTAAATTAAGTCAGCTATGAGCCCCTTTGTTCATGTTGTGCTGATCTGATGCCAAACAAGAACATCAAATCCTCTTATGTAATAAGAATTTGATGTTCTTAACAGTTGGAACACAACACATTAATTAAAGTGATTGTTTGTGAAGTAGTGGGAAATAAAGTAATATGCTGTAACAGCTAAAGCTAATGAATTGTACTAGAAGTAGCGGTGAGCATGAATAGTATGAGCAGTATTACAGTTTTAGGAATTCATTTTACAACCATGCTATAAGGACACAGTGGAAATAAACTGATCCAACCATACAGTGGTAGCCATTGCCATCTGTAGAGATAGTGGGCCATGGTGTTTGCTACTGCAACACCAATATGGGTTGTTACCACCACAGTGCATTAAGTTACATTGCAGTGATGGTGATAGAGATTGCTATTGCATTGTAATGTGCTATAGTGAGCAAAGTAATAACGGATGTTGATGACCACTGTAGCATGTTACCTTCACTCAGGCACAGGAGACACTATCTGCTTTAAGAAGGACATTATGTCATATGATGGAAGCTGAGCTAGTCCACACTGTATAGACTGATGCAGTACACATCCCACGAAACTGTGCTTTTAGAACATTTGCATACTTTAATTTTTTTTTAAATTATTGATGTTTATCCCTCTGGGAAGCCTGGCAGGCAGCTCTGTTCCCTCCCTTGCAGGGAACTCGGGCTCAGTCCCCACCTTTCTTGCCCTGAATCACCCAGTGATCCCCCATGGGTTGCCCTCCTGTGATAGAGCCAGGGCGAGGAGAGCCATCTTTCTCCCTACACCAGAACACAAATTCAGATTCTGAGCATCAGGATGGGTGCAGGCAGGACCATTATGTAACCTGCTAGCTCCATTTCCTGGTTTTCTCCCTTCCTCCCTCCCCGCTGACTTGTACGTTGGCTTGAGCTTCCCAACCCATATGTCCACGCAGCCATCGCTAGAGGTCAATCAACAGGTGGGACAGCTATCCCCCCCCCGAAGAGAGGAGAGCAGTCCTCCAGATGCTCAATCCTCTCTCTCTCTCTCTCTCTCTCCCCTACTGGACCCCAGTGGTCCAGGCTCATTCCCAAACCCAGGTCGCTGGTGTGGCGCAGAGATGTGGCATCCAGAACTTCACCCCTCAGTGTCACCTGTCCGGCTGAATATTTGCATATTTAAAGCAGTATAAGAACTAGAAGTCGGAAATTCCTGGTAATTGAAGTTTCAAAAATGTTGTTAAAACAGAGCCTATCAGTAAATAAGCAGATGAAGTATAATAAATACAGCTGACTTGTGAAATGCAGTATTACAGGACCATCAGTTGTGACCTGCTCACAAAGGTTTAACCTCACAAATGTCATAACAGTCTAGTGAATCATTTGATCCAAATGAAAAAATGTCTTTTGTTATAGGCATTTACCTATTTTAGACTTCCCGTATTTGTATACAAATAAAAACCTACATGAATTTAAAAGCTCAAACCTACTCTGATATTTTGTTACTCCAAAGTAATGAGTTTTTTTCTACTCAGCTAGTATTAAGCCACTTTAATATGAATTTTAACAGAACTTTTAAAAAAGTAAAATAGTGAGTTCACACTAAGAATTCTGCTATCATTTTATTTTTTATATAACAAACTACACTCTTAAAAATTAGGCATAGACAAACTGTTTCATTAAAAATTTAAATGACACAGATCCTGCACTTCACCCCAGACTGAGATAAATATGGACATTGTCCCTAGACTTTAGTTCTGAGTCCTTGGGTGAGATTGTGTGGAGCTGAAGAACAATATGCAGTGCTGATTTTGTTATGGTGTATCTTCTCTCCAACCTTACTCTTGACTCCAACATAAGCATTGACACCGTGTTGCTCCTTCTCTAGTACTAAGTTCCCTTAATCTTGTCTGGTGATACTGGCTGGGGATACATAGATACATAGATGTTATCGGCAGATAAGGGCCTTTGGACCAGCTAGTCTCCCTATTAATGGTAGCAACTGTCCTTCTTCAAGCTTTCCTGAAACTAGGTTGTACTCTTTCCCTCTGTACCAGGATCCCCCTGTGCTAATCCAAGGCATTCATAAATCCCATAATTGTTTCTGCCCCCACCACCTCTTCTGGTAAGCTGTTCCATTTATCCACCACCCTCTCTGTGAAGAAGTACTTCCTCATGTTCCCTCTGAACAACCCACTCCCTCCAGTTTCATCCTATGTCCCCTTCTCCTGGAACATATATTTCTCTGAAAATTTTTTTTCCCATACCTTATTCTTCCATGTGAGGTACTGAAATGTTTCAATCATATCCCACCACTCTTGACTTTCCTCCAGGGAGAACATATTTAAGTCCCTCAGCCTATCCTTGCAGGGTTTGTGATGTAATCCCTGCACCATCTTGGTTGCTCTCCTCTGAACTGCATCCCCCCATCTTTGTCCTTATGTAGGTAAGGTCTCCAGAACTGGACAATGTACTCAAGGTGTGGCCTACTAATGTCCTGTATAATGGAATTAAGACCTCCCTTTTCCAACTAGTGATTCCCTTGCCTATGCATCCCAGCATCTGGTTTGCTTTTCCTGCTGCCTTGTTGCACTGACTTCCTAACTTGAGGTCATCTGAGATGATAACTCCTACGTCCCTTTCCTGCTTAGAGCATTTGATATCCTACACCTCCCAGTTGATATGTTGTTCCTGAATTTTTGTGCCCCATGTGCATTATGTTACACTTTTTAACATTAAAGCTCAGCTGCCAATTCATCCACCAGTGCTCAAGCTCTTGCAGATCTCTCCTCATTCTGGCCACACCCTCTGGTGTGCCCATCCAGTTGCAGAGCTCTGTGTCATCAGTGAAGAGGCACATTTTCCATTCTAGGTCCTCTGCAATGTCATTCATAAAGATACTGAAGAGGACTGGACCTAGCACTGCTCCTTGTGGTACCCCACTAGTCACCTTTCCTTCCGCAGAGTGACTGCCATTTACCACCACCCTATGTGTCCTGTTATACAACCAACTACTCACTTTACCACCATCTTATCCACACCTGTGATAGGCCACATCCACTGCCCCCCTGATCCACCTCCCTGGTCACCCAGTTGAAGAACTCACTGAGGTTTGTCTGGCTCAACTTCCCTGCAGTAAAACCAACTTGCCTTGTGTCCTGTAGACCATTGACAATTAGGTGTTCCAGTATTCTTTCCTTCAGTAGTGCTTCCATGATTTTTCCCACTTCTGCAGTCAGGCTGACTGGCCTGTAGTTCCTGCTACCTCGTTTCCACTTTTGTACAGAGGAACTACAGTACATCAACTCTCCTCCAGTCTTTCTCACCTGTTTCCAAAGACAGATTGAATAGGGTTGCCAGGGGTTTCACCACCTGTTCTCTTAGCTCCCTCAGCATCGTGGGGTGTAGCCCATTAGGTCCCATGGCCTTACTGACTCTTATTGCATTCAGTTCCCTTAGGACCCTTTCCTTTGGAAATGGACTTGCATCCATTTCTGAGCCCTTTGTACCCTTTCTTCTCATTTCTGGCCTATATCATGCCCACTCCTCTCTAAAGATGGAGCAGAAGTACCTGTTCAATATGTCTGCTTGGCGGTTGTCCTCTACACTACACCTGTCCTCCTCTTTCAGCTTCGCTATCCATCCCTTTGCTTTTCTTTTCTCAGTGATGTACCTGTAAAAGGTTTTCTCCCCCCACCACTGATTATGCAATGCATTGCTCCATTTGTGCCATGGCTTCACTTACTGCCCTCGATGCCTACCTTTGTTTCTTATGATAGCTCTCCCTGTGCCCTTCCTCCTGTATGATTTTATACTGCCTGAATGTCATTTTCTTTGCTGCTATGTCCTTTGAAAACCATAACGGTTTCCTCTTCCTCTTCTCCTTGCTAACCTTCTTAACATAGAGTTGTATCACCATTGTTACCCCAGTCTTGAACATCTCCCACTGTTCTTCTATCCCCTTTTTCTCCTTTATTCCAGCTAGTACTTATTCTGTGGATTTCCCCATTTTCCTAAAATCTGCCTTCTTAACGTCAAGGATTCTTGTTCTTGTCTTACTGGATTCTGCCCCTTCAGTTATCTTAAACCCCACTGACCAGTGATTATTGTTTCCCAGATCCTCCCCTACTGTAACCCCTGTCACGCTGTCTCCATTTGTGAGCACCAGGTTCAGTATCACCATCACCCATGGCAGTTCTATGACCAGTTGTTTAAGGAAAGCTCCCTGTAGGAAGTCCAGGATAAACCTGCTCCTGGCTGTTGCTACTGTGAGGATGCTCCAGTTTACATTTAGCATATTGAAATCACCAACCAGTAATATCTCCCCTCTATGTGCCATCCTTTGAATAACTATCATCATCTCCCAGTCTATTTCCTCCCCTTGAGCTGGTGGTCTGTATATTACCTCCATGCAGATGTCTGACCCCTGTTCTCCTTTCTAGCTTAATCCACAGTATTTTCCCATCTCCTTGTTCTCCTTGGATCTCTGTGGCCTTTATATTATTCTTCACATAAAGTGCCACTCCTCCCCCCTTCCTGCCTACCTTGTCCCTCCTGAATAGATTGTAACCTGGTACAGCCATTTCCCAGCTGTAATTTTCATTACACCAGGTCACTGTGATGGCCACAATGTCCAGGTCAGATTCCTCCATGGCCACCTCGAGGTCCCACATCTTGTTACTCAGACTTCGGGTATTAATGCACATGACTCTCCAGGATGTGGCTTCCCTCCTCTACTTTGCTGACTTGTGCCTCTCCCTGTTCTGAGCACATTTTTTCCTGGTCCTCCTTGTCCCTTGCCCTTTTGTTGAATTTTGGCCCCTGAAGGTCTATTTTCTTCTTGAGTGCCCTCATAGTGCCTGTGCTGATGGGTGGTACACTTTGTCTCCTAACCTTCCTAGACCTCCCTTTGCCAGTTTAAATGCCTGCCACTGAAGTATTCAAAATTCTCACTTATGATTAGGATTCCTTTCCTGGATGGATGCAGACAGTCATCCTTATACAGGCTAGTATCCTCCAGGTGTGTCCCCAGTCTCCCATGAAGCCAGACTCCTCCTTTCCAGACCATTCCTTCAAACAGGAGTTGAATTTCTGAATTTCTGGATGTGGAGCATCCTAGCCTCTCCCTTGCTGGTGTCAAGTAGTACCTCCAAGAAGGAGGCAGAGCATGCTACCTTCTTTAGGCCTCCCTCAACTTCCAGAAATCCTTTGGAATTCTGCCTAGTTCCACCTTATCCCGTGCCAGGTCATTTGTCCCCAAGTGGACAATGACATCCAGCTCCTCCCTCCTTACTACCTCCCTTGTGGTCCTCTGGATTAAATTTCCATCCCTCCATGCTATGCCTCCTGGAAGGCACTTGACCTCTCTGTCTCTCCCTCCTGCTAATTGTTCCCATCTCCACTCCCCTAACTAATGAGTCCCAACACCAGGAGTATCTTTCCTTTCCTCTGGGGTCCTCTGTCCCCCTTCCATGGGGTTCCATCTCATAGGACCCACTCTTCCTCATTGGTCTCAACCTCAGGATCCCTTGTGGGGCTTTCCTGCTCCTCTAAGACAGCATAGAAGTTATTTAGCTGAACCAGTTGTGGGATATTCTTCCAAGCCACCTCCCGCACCCTCCCTGAGCCCACTGTGGTCTATCCACTCCTTCTTCTGGGCATCCCTTCAGGTTTTGGTTGCAAACACAGTGACCTCTGGGTGGAGGTGGATGTTCCCTGAATCCTGGCCAACTCAGCTAAGAAACAGGCAACCTCTGCCTTCAACCCATAGAGGTACCTGAAGATGGGGCAGCACTGCATGATCCAGAATGTTCTCCTGTAAATTGTGGCTATGCACCCACTACACTACACCACTCCCTGCATCGTCCCTGCCTGTACTAACTACATCTACCTCCCTCTCTATGTAGGCTTTCATGCTGCTCTACAATTCCCTACTACCGGTGACAACCTCCTGTACTCTTTGTTCCCAGACTATATTTTTGTTCCCTTTAGTCTTCCTCTATTCTGCTAGGTTCTAATTGAGTTTTCCCCCTTTTTTTCTTCTGCTTAACTGCCGCAATGCATGAGTGCAATCCCAGATTTATCTATTACTTGGGTATATGTTGTAGCTATAATCTCTCCTGCCCTGTCACTGAGCAGGAAACTGAAATTATGTATCCTGGTTGTCCACTTATAAAGGTGGACTAGCCTAGGGTGGGTGGGTTGGTGAAGGGAAGTGTTGGCCAAAGTCCCTCAATGTGCTGTCTGAGAAAAACAGTCAGCTACTGATGATTGGGAACAGGAATGTGAGTAACTGTGTTTTGTTTTCCCCTGCTAAAACCTAAATGGGAGCAGAATCAAAATGTTAGTGCTCTGTATCCCTGTAAAAAAGGAGAAAACAAAATGTTAGTGATATGTGTCCCTTTACAAATATAACAAGGTGTCCTGCCTGATTAACTCTATGAAGGTGTGCTGGCCCAGTGGCATGGAGGGCTGAGGCAACATGCCTTACCTCCTGCCACATCAGCGACCCATATTCATGGTGCGAGTGGGACATCGGGGGTCGGCTGGGGAGTGAGAGGATCGAGCATCTGGAAGACAGCTCTCCTCCCCCGAGGAGGGGGTGGGATGGAGTCCGCTGCATGCTTGACCCCTATCAGAGGCTGAGGTTCAACACCAACACCAGTGGCTCACATCTAGTTGGTGGTTACAGGGTAGTCACCTGACATGTTGAGGCCTGGTCACTGGTGGCATTGCACGTCGCTGTGCCACTCGGGGGGGGGATTGGAAAATGGCCTCTCGGATGGATGACTGCCTGATGCAGCAGGTCCCTCTCCCACAATAACAGCAGTCCCTCACACCAGATCTGAACCAGCAGGTTGAGGGATCCCCGCCATCCTGCCATGGGGGGGGAAGCTGTGGGGGAAAGTGAGGGGACAATGCTGTGAGCGGAAGATGGAGCTGGGTGCCTTGGCAAGAGGGAGCTCCGTATGGGATGGGTGGGACAAAATAGATTAACAGAGGAAAAAAGAAACGCTATGAAGGTGTACTAGCTGACAGTGCTCCCTGCTCCTTGCAGCTGAAATGTTTGGGTGTACGCACTGCAAATGTAAAACAATTACACTGTGTTCCTGGCTCAGATCTCCTCTGAAAACCAATGAAGTTAACAGTGGGTATGGGATTTGGCAGTTCTCACTTTTCCGCTGGTGCTACTATCTGTCTTGCTGCTAAAAGAATTAGCTGCAGTAAGGTTAAATCAGTTAGTACTCCTCCAACTCCCTCCCCTCTCCTCTGGTCTGTGACAGACTTCAGAGCAAGCCACATGAGGATCTATATAAGCACCTTTACCAAATTTTAATTTGGCACCTTTTCCTTTGTTTGCCAATTGGCTGACTCCTACCTCTTGGTGTTCCAGTGCAGTCCTTTTACGCCCCTCGATGTGCTGTCTGAGAAAAACAATCAGCTACTGCTGTTTGGGAACAGGAATGTAAGTAGCTGTGTTTTGTTTCCCCCTGATAAAAATGAAATGGGAGCAGAATCAAAATGTTAGCGCTCTGTATCCCTATGATAACAAAGCATTAGTGATCTGTATCCCTTTACAAATATAAGAGTGTGTCCTGCCAGATTAAGTCTGTGAAGGTGTGCTGTGCTGACAGTGTTCCCTTCTCCTTGCAGCTGAAATGTTTAGGTGTACGGTTTGCAAATGTAAAACAATTACACTGTGTTCCCAGCTCAGATCACCACTGAAAACTAATGAAGTTAACAGTGGGTGTGGGATTTGACATTCCACGCTCCTCCGCTTGTGCTCCTGTCCATCTTTCTGCTTAAAGAAATAGCGGTAGTAATGTTAAATCAGTTAGTACTGTTGAATCCTCTGACCCCCTCTCCTCTCCTCCAGTCAGTGATGGACTTCAGAGCTAGCCACTTGAGGATCTATATAAGTACCTTTGCCTAATTTAAATTTAGCACCTTTTTCCTTTGTTTGCTGATTGGCAGCCTCCTGTCTCTTGTGTTCTAGAGCAGTCCCGTTAAGCCCCTCATTGTGCTGTCTGAGAAAAACAATTGGCTACTGCTGTTTGGGAACAGGAATGTAAGGTTCCATGTGTTAATATCGCAGAATAAATATTGTGGGACAAAATATCATTGTCAAACATTGCAGAAAAAATAAACTGTGGTAAAAACACCGCAGGACAGAACAGAACAGGGAGCAGGCAGTACAAGTTGCAAGGTGGCAAAAGAGCACAGGACACTTTAGAGTTCATTGGGAGCCGAACTTGCACAGCTACCCATCGGCCACTTCGATGTGCCATGCATCACAGTCCTGCTTTGGTGGGCTAACTTTGCACTGGCTCTACAAAGTTATGCCCCCCCGATGCAGGACTATAATACATGGCACAGTGAAGTTGCCAAGGGGTGGTTGTGCAAAGTTAGCCCCCCCCCATGAACCCTCCAGTGTTTATCATCGAGACACAGGTCAGGAGGCATAGGAAAACCAGGAGCAGGTATAAAATTTGCAACACATGATTTATTATTAACAGTAAAATAAAAAAAATATTCAGTATAACTGTTTGCAGAGGCAGTATAAACAGAAAAAGTCCATCTGGGTTTCTTTTCAATTTCCAATCTCAGTCTCTGTGTTTCTCTCTCTCTCTTGCAGGAAATTGCAGCTTTGTTTTTATAAGTCTTTGCAACCCCCGATCATTAAGAAAACAGCATGCTTCTCACATACTGTAATGCTCTTGTAAGTTTCAACAAGTGCCACAAAAAGAACATTGTGACCCAGAACTGACCTCTTGCTTACAGCTTCTCAGAGAACTTGCAAACAGGTTAACTCCTTGAGTTCCAAACAGATTTTTGCAATCATTTCAACAGTATAACTATATACATTTCAACAGTAAAAATATACACATTTCTAAAACAAGGGATCCAAATATCAGTTACATTTCCACATAATGGTTCACATATATTTTTATACCAGCAGGTATGCAAGGGGGCGGGGGAGAAAAGACAGAACAGCAAGTGAAGGTAGAGAGATAGCAAGAGGCAGAGATCTACAAGACCATTGGGATGATCAAGTCCTAGATCTCACAAGAAAATTTGGTTGCGCAACCAGAGAGAGAAGAGACAGAAAAGGAGAGGATAGAACAGATCCTTGCATTTAAACTCTGTCTCCATAACAACTGGAACAGGGCCAAATTCAGCCCTGTCACAATCCCCCACCCCTTCTTAAGAGGGAACCTGTTTTACAAAAACAGGTTTCCAGAACTTTCTAGTAATTCTCATCTAACAGAGGCATATGAACTTTACATTTCTTTGCATATGCAGTATCCCTTTTTACATAACAACAGTACAGCAAATAGTGAAGTTTAAACTCACACATTTGTTTTTTCAGTTTTCAGAATTCCCAATTCCAAATCTATATCTTCACAGAAAGTCAGCATTGATATTCTCTTTCCTAGATTTGTGCATTACTTTAAATTTAAATGTCTGCAGTGCCAGGTACCACTGTGTGATTCTAGAATTCTTATCCTTCATTTGGTTAAGCCAGCAGAGAGGGTTGTGATCTATTACAGGTAAAAAGTCGGCTCCTAGTATGTAAAACTTAAGGGACTTCACAGCCCACTTTCCTGCAAGACATTCCTTTTCGGTGGTGGAGTACCTTTTTGTCTATCATGCAATTTCATACTTAAGTATAGAATAGGATGTTTATTCCCATCTATATGCTGACTCAAGTCTTCACCTAGGCCTACCTCTGATGCATCTGTTTGTAATAAAAATGGTTTCTCAAAGTCTGGGTTACTTAAACCAGGGGCTGAACACAATGTAGCCCTAGTAACTCAAAAAGCTTTGTCACACTCTGGGGTCCATTTCACATTATTTGGATACTGTTTTTTCATAAGTTCTGTAAGGGGAGTAGCCAACATTGAAAAGCAGGGAACAAATCTCTAATAATAACTAGCCACCCTAAAAATGACCTGACATGTTTCTTTGTTTTAGGGAAAGAGGGATGTTAGCTACAGCTTCTATATTGGAAACCTCTAGCTTGACTTCTCCATTTCCCAAAACATAGCCCAAATATCTGGTTTCCTGCATTCCCAGTGCACACTTGATAGGATTAATTCTCAGACCTGCCTTTTTGATCAATTGGATAACTGCTCATATGTGTTCCAGATGGCTTTTCCGGTCTGGACTATACACCATGACATCATCAAGGTACGCAGCACAATAACCAGTGTGAGGGGATAAAATTATGTCCATGTACTGCTGGAATGTAGCGGGAGCACCATGTAAACCAAATGGCATGGTGGCGAACTGATAGAATCCTATCGAAGTGGCGAATGCAGTTTTGTCTCTGGATTCTTTAGCTTGGGGGATTTGCCTGTAACCCTTAGTGAGATCGAGAGTACAAATACACTTGGCACCCCCCAGTCTGTCCACCAAATCATCTATTCTGGACATAGGATAACTGTCAAATTCTGACACTTCATTAAGTTTCCTAAAATCAAGGCATATTCTTGCATTCCCTTTTCTTTTGTTTACAATCACCATTGGTAATGACCAAGCACTTCACAACTCTTCTATGATACCCAGTTCTTTCATTTTTTGCATTTCCTTAACCATGTCTGCGCTTAACCGCTCTGGTAATCTGCATGTTTTTTGTCTAACAGGGCAAGCATTCTTCGCTACTATTATGTGTTCGACACCTTTAGCTCGGCCTGGCACTGTGGTAAAAGTACTGTTAAATGTCTTTAGCAAGTTACAGATTTCTGCTTTTTTTTTCAGAGGTTAAGGAAAAATTCACCTTTACAGTATTGAAAGTTACAATTTGCTCCAATCTATCATAAGCTACATCAATAACCTCTTTATCAGTTTCTGGTAAAACTAGCAAAGCAGACTTTAGTGTTTTTTCAACCCATTTCTTGAGGTGGTTAGCATGGTATATCATAGTAGGATTTTTCCTGTCAGGGGTCTCTATCTCATAGTTAACTATGCCAGTACATATAAGAACCTTATTAGGCCCTTGCCACTTCATTAACAGTTTTTTTTTTATTTTCTGTTGTGGGTAGCAGTAACAAGACCTTTTCACCTGGCTCAAAAGCTTTTTCTTTTACCCTATGGTCATGATATACCTTCTGCTGGTTTGGGGCTTCTTCCTGATTATTATGGGCGATTTCAACATATTTTGCCATATTCTTTCTCAAGACACATGTATAAGACATAATAGATTATATCTGATTGGGGTTATCATCTTATGTTTCTTTTATTACATGTAGTGGCCCTCTAGGTTGTCTACCATACAACATTTCAAATGGTGAAAAACCTGTTGATGCCTGTGTCACTTCTCTGTAAGCAAAAATCAGGTAAGGTAAATATTAGTCCCAGTCTTTCCCTTCCCCTTTACAAATGTTTTTAACATGCGTTTTAGAGTTTGGTTGAAATGGCCAACAAGACCATCTGTCTGAGGGTGATAAGGGGAGTTCTTATGCAGTGATATCTAATAGTCTGTACAGCTCCTTAAGTTATGAAGCATTAAAATTACTATCCTAATCAGTAATGATGTTTTTAGATATGCCCACTCTGCTGAAAATGTTGGCAAGCTCTGCTGCCACTTTTGGAGCTGTGACAATACACATTGGAACTGCCTCTGGGTATCAAGTAGCATAGTCACATACTGCCAAAATGAATCAATTACCCTTTTTACTTTTGTCTAATGGGCCAACCACATCTATTGCAATTCTCTCAAAAAGGCGCAACTATCAAGGATAGTGGCACCAGGGGCACCTTGTCTTTTTTAGTCACTGGGGCTACTTTCTGGCATTAGGCACAAGAACTACAATAGATAACAATATCTTCATGAATTCCAGGCCAGTAAAATCTGTACCGCAATCTCACAAGGGTGTGATCCCTCACTGAATGACCAGCCATAGGACTATCATATGCTATCTGTAACAACTCAGATCTATATTTGTCTGGTATAACTGATTGTTCTATCTGGTTCTGTGTCTGAGGTTTAACCCAAACTCTGTACAGTAGCCCATTATATTTTTTAAACATAGGTTCACCCTGTCTTGATTTCACCCCCAGCTGCTTAAAATAATCTTGGAGAGAAACATTGTTAGCTTGTTCTGAAAGAAAGTCATAATCAGTTATCAGTTTTGTTTCAGCATTTTCATATGTTAATTCCTTATGTCCATTAGTCTTTTGTTGCCACTGTTTCTTCAGGTGTTGTCTTTCTTTCCTGGATTTCTGGATCTTGAAACTGTGCTCAAACAAGTCTGAATCAAAATTAGTGAAATGAAAAGAGTCCTCACCATCAGAGATTTTCTTTGCCTAAATGTTTGCCACCACAGCTGCTGAAACATTAAGATTAACTCCCTCTTTGATTAACTCAGTAAATTCTGGAAAGTCATTTCCAATAAATATAGGCACAGGTAACTTAGGTGCTGCCCCCACTTTCATTTGGTGTGACACCCCATTACTAGTCAGAGTCACTTGACTGGTGGGATAGTATTGAATGTCCTCATGGATGCAGGTGACATCAGTACCTGGTTCTTTTGGACATTGTTTTCCCAGCACTTCAGTATGCACTAGGATCTGTCTGCTTCCTGAATCTATAAGTCCCTTCGCAGTTGTATCTCCCACCTTCACATCTATTAAGTACTTGCTCCAATTTGCTAAGGACAAATCTGCTTCAGTGTCACTCTTCTTACGGTAATTTCTTGCAATATGACCTGGCTCATTACAGTTATAGCAAATAACATATTTGGGCACTGATTTGTTACCCCCACCATAGTTCTTATCAGACTTGGAGTTTAATTGGGAAAAAAAGTGTCTTACCAATGCTTGGCTGTTACCTCACTGCTGTGGCATTTGTCTGGCCATTTGGTAGTCTTCGGCTGAAGAAACAGCCTTTTCTCCACATTCTGGTCGATGTTTCTTTACCTAAAGCTGCACATCTGTAGGCAGGATGTTAATGAATTGCTCCATTGCATATGTGTCAATGATCTGTTGGACTGTTTTGCTCTATGGTTGGAGCCATTTTATCAGGAGTTCTTTGAGTCAGATGAAGGCTTCTCGAGGACTGTTGACTAAGTTGTACTTCAGAGATCAAAATCTCTCCCTGTAGGTCTCTCCTCAGATGTCATGCCTTTTCAGGATTTCACTTTTCACCAGGTCATAGTTCTCTGACTGTGCAGTGTCCAGATTGCTGTAGGCAAGTTGGATTTTCCCTGTCAGGTAAGGTACCAGTTGAATTGCCCATTGCTGCTTTGGCCACTGGCATGCTGTGGCAACCCTTTCAAAAGCTATCAGGTATGCTTTGATATCATCAGAGGAATGCAACTTTGTAAGTTTAATGTCTTTCAAGTTGTCTGTGTCCTGTTGCTTGTCTGTATCCATGCCAGATCCTCTGCTTTGATAGCCTGCAAGCCATCCATCCATCCATCACTGCTTCTCTTCTCTTCTCTTCTCTTCTCTTCTCTTCTCTTCTCTTCTCTTCTCTTCTCTTCTTTCCTGCTGCTGTCACTGCATATCTTCTTTTCTCTGTTGTTCAGGTTGTTGCATTTCTTTTTTTTTGTAATTTAAAGTTTATTCATACATTTTCCACCATAAAAGGCAGCATACAAAGAAACTGGTAGAGACTCATTGATACATAGTAAAAAGATGCTACCCCCTCACCTCCCCTTACTGCAGTAACCCATCTCTGTGCCCATAAATGCTGTGCCTCTAATCAAAAGACCATATAGAGGCATCAAGCCTAGTATAGGTTTAGTTTGGAGCCAGAGAGATTAGTGAGTGAAGGGGATCCCAAATTCTAGCATAAACTGCCAGTCTGTTATGTAGGCTGGCTATTGCTTTTTCTGTGTGCAAACTGGATAATACTTCTCTTACCCATTCCTGGAAAGAAGGGGAGGACCTGTCTTTCCAATGATGGAGAATTATTTTCTCAGCCGACAAGGTGACCATGGATATGTGAAATTTATGCACCTTGACTCTAATAGAAGACAGGTCCCTCAACACACATACCTCAGGGATAAAATATTCTCGAAGGCCCAATAAGGGGTCTAAGGAAGTTTGGATTGAAACCCAAAAGGTTGAGATATTTGGACAAGACCAAAGCGTATGAAAAAGTGTGCCCTCATCTTGCAAACATTTATTACACTTATTAGAGTCTAAGTAGCCCCACTTATGTAGCTTGACTGGGGAGTAATATAAGTTGTGCAATACATGATATTGCATGAGACGCAGTCTATCCTGAGTGATAAATTCATGACATGACTTCCAGAGAGAATACCAATCCAGCTGCAGATGGGGGAGAAAGTTACTCCAAAATCTTGATGGCACAAATGGGCCCCCAAATTTTTCATGAAACAAAATCTGATATAGTTTAGAGATTACATCAGGAGACCCAGAAAGTGGGGATACCTCAGGTATCAGAGAGGAGATGCTCTGAGAGGGAGGAGTACTCCCCAGGGTGATTACCAGTAAATGTCTCAATTGCAAGACTTTGAAGTAAGAAGAAGTCAGGATGAGAAATTTCCTAACCATCTCCTCCACTGATAACCAATGCCCCTCACCATCAGTAAAGGTCAAGAGCTTCCCCCCTTTGAGTTGAGGTGACCAAAGATGGGAGATTTGATTCTTGTTAATAGTAAATGATGGAGAGTTCCAGATAGACTGGGCCAGGTCCAGATGGGGAGAGTACTGCAAAAAAGAACATATCTGTAAGTAGACCTTTAAGGAGGTCCTTATTATGGGACAGTCTACAGCCATACTTACTTGGGATAACTTAAGGAAAAATAACATGAGAGGGTCCAGATTTTTGGCCTTAATTGCATCCAATTCTATTTCGAGCCAAATGGGTTGCGCTTCCTTTGGGCCGGGAGATACCCACCGCAAACATTTCGCAAGATGACTAGTCCAATGATATATAGCCAGATGGGGGATTCGCAACCCCCTTCCAGTTTTGGAGCTGCCAGCTTATGGTAAGCCAAGCAGGAATACTTGTTGGCCCAGATGAATTTAGTAAAAATACCATGAACCTTTTTGAACCAGGAACAAAGGTATTGAGAAGGGAAAATGGATAAAAAATCCTAGGAAATACATTCATTTTAATTATATTAATTCAGCCCCACAGAGAGATAGGGAGGTTAGACCACATCTCTAGGTCATGTGTAATTCCCTGAAATAAAGAATCTAGGTTTTCCTTGAACCATACTAGGGGGTTACGTGAGAGTTTAATACCCAGATACTTGAAAGACCTGGGTGTCCAGCATAGCCCCAGGGGGCTAATATCAGTCTTAAAAACTTTGTGATTTAATAGAAAAAATAGGGACTTACTGGCATTCAATTTATAGTTAGACAGAGCACTAAACCTTGCCACTTCACTTAATAAGGCCGGGATGGAGGATACCGGATGGGACAGATGTATTAACAGATCATCAGCATATGCAGTGACTTTCACTTCATGTCGCCCAATTCTCACTCCTTGTATAGAATCATTATTAAGAATGTTTTGGATAAGAGGTTCCAGATATAAGTTAAATAATAAAGGGGAGAGGGGGCACCCCTGTCTAGTACCTGAGTGAAGCAAGAAAGAATGGTAAAAGGCCCCATTCACGGAAATTCTTGCCGATGGGTTTTTATAAAGGGCGGCAATCCAGGAGATAAACAGAGAAGGGATGTGGAAGGCCTCCAAAGTGTGGAACAAGAAATTCCAGTTCACACAGCCGAATGCCTTCTCGGCATCCAAGGAGACTAAGCCCGCAGGGAACTCCGCATCCCTGGTAGCCGAGAAGACATGCGACAAGGTGCGTAAATGATCAGAAGATGAGCGCCCTTTCATGAATCCAACCAGATTTGTACCTATTAACCCGGGAAGTACCAGTGCCAACCTGTTGGCCAGTATTTTAGAGAAAATCTTAACATCCTGGTTTAAAAGAGAGATGGATCTATAACTTTGAACCTTGTCGAGGTCTTTACCAGGTTTGGGAAGCAGAACAATCAGGGCCTCATAGAGATATGGATCTGTCTCCTCCCCAGATAGGAGTTGTTGAAATAAATGACCAAGTATTGGTACAAGAAGGTCTCGAAAGACCTTGTAAAATATAGCAGAAAATCCATCTGGACCAGGGACCTTATCAGCAGGCAATTCACTAATAACCTTAGCAATCTCCTCCTGAGAAATAGGGACAACCAGAGTTTCACCACACCTGTCAGGAAGAAGGGGCAAGTGGGAATCTCTTAGATAACCTTGTATATCTTCAGGGCAGGGAGGTTGCTCCATGTCGCTATACAGTTTGGAATAATAAGCAGCAAATTCTTGAGCTATTTCAGTAGGAGACACCTTAAGAGATTTGTCTGCTACTGACCTGATAGGCGGGATAAATCTCATTGATTCCTGTTGTTTAATATGCAATGCCAGTAAACATCCTGCTTTTTCCCCGATCGGTGTATTTAGCTCTGGTACGAATAATAGCTAGTTCTGCTCTCCCTTGAAGTAACTCCAGATATTTATCCTTTAATTTCAGGAGTTTCTGAGTATCCTCATCTAGGGGATTAGCCAGAGGGTTAGCTTCCAGAAATCTGATTTGAGATAATAAGGATTTAAGCTCTTCCTCCCACTCTCTTTTCCTACCAACCGCCATGCTAATCAGTATCCCTCTCATGAAGGCTTTAAAGGCCCCTCAACAAGATATCAGGTTTTACACCATCTAAAGGGTTTAGTGAAAAAGAATATTCTATTTTTTCCCTAATAAGTTTGCAATATTTAATGTCTTTAAGGAGTTGATCATTGAGCTTCCATCTAGTTTCCCTATTAAATGAATTGAGCAGTACCACATTGCATACCACTAGTGAGTGGTCGGAAACTGGGCCAGGTTGAATCGAGGAGGTCTTCACCCTGGGCAGGAGGCACTGAGAGATAAGTAAATAGTCGATGCGGGATTGTGAGACATGCGCCATGGACCTATAGGTAAACTCCCTAGAATCAGGATATAATACGCACCAGATGTCACAGAGTCCACATTGGTCTAATAAATCCCTGAATGCCTTCTGCCCAGGGGTAGCCCCACCTAGGCCACTGCCCAGTCTGTCTAATTGAGAATCAAGTACTTGATTGAAATCTCCCCCTAGAATAATTTTAATTGGAATCATTGGGAGAATGGTAGATATAAGCCTCATAAAAAATCTGGGGTCGTCCAGATTGGGGCCATAAACACAGCCCAATAGTATTGGGACAGACCAGAGGGTACCTTTGACTAGAATGAACCTACCCTCGGTATCTTTGATCACTTGTGTAGGAGAGAATGGGATACTCCTGTTAATCATGAGCATGACCCCACAACTATTTGTGGTGCCCTGGGCACTGTAAATCAATCCCACTTGTTGCTTCCTTAACTGCAAAGCTTCCCCTTCTAATAAATGGATTTTTTGCAAAAAAGTTATCTGTGAACTGAATAGACTTAAATGTTTGAGAATCTGATATTGCTTATGTTACTTTCTGATCCCCTTAACATTCCAAGACATGAATGTTAGCTCATTCACCATCCAGAAGAGATATCAAGCTGAAATAATTATACTCAGCACACAAGATGCAAATCCCTTTTACATGTATCCCCAGGGTTACTGCAGTAAAACCCACCCTCTTCCCTCGCCCCCCCAGAAGTAGATACCACCCATCCCCTCTAACCCCCCACCCTCCAACCGAGCCCCAGCCCTCCCACACTCCCTCCCAAACTGTCACAAGCAACGCTCAGCACAGTACTGGTTCTAATCCCTATACTCCTGCCCCCAATAATGAGCATTGATATTTAGTGCTGTTGCACACAGATCACAGCCTTCAGAGATCAAGCCCTGTCAGTTATACCTCCAATGAAGGAGAATGGCCCTGGGCCTTCACCTCAGTCCAGCCAAAGCATGGATATGAGAAAATTGACATAAGGGGATATGATAAGGGCATCACATCATCCACTCATTCGTGATAACCCAGATTAAGATCAGAGGTGCTGGGTGAGCTGCCAGGAACTGGGACCAGATCAGCAACACCTGGAAGGAGAAATGCCCCAGCTCGAATTAAGAGCAAGAATTAAAATGGAAAGGCTGATATCGTTCGATCGGAGGAGAAGGCATACAAACTACCTTTACCCACTACCAGCCAGTATCTGGTAAACAGAGCCTCTCTGAAAGATTGAGAGTGCTACATCTCAGCTAAGTAGTGCCCCTGCTAAATCCTTCTCAAGTACAATTTCCCCGCAAGTCCCCAGAGGTTGAAACACCCTCTAGTGGTCGATTCCCTGGCCCAACCAAATGAAGAGCGAGATGGAGAAAGCCCAGGACCATCCCAGTAACAGCCCAGAAGGAAAAAATGAGAAACTAGCCCACAACCAAACTGGGCTCTTTCGACCCCCAACAAAAATAGCCATCAAAAACCTGGCTCACAAGCCCCCCCCAAGAAGGCCCCAAACCCCAGTGTCCATTGCATCACACCATCATGGGCCCATTATGAGATGGAAAGAAAAGAAAAGTCAGGTTGGTCTGTGGTGACCCCTCAAGTCCACTGCAACATATGCAGTCGCCCAGGTCTTCACATTCCTAAAATTTCTCTAAGGAAAGAAAAACTAAAGTTCAAGTTCTTGACTCCGTGCGATACTCGATACTATGCCACCACCATTCAAGGGTCCTTAAAGAGATCTGGCAGCATGGACTTAAGGCTTCTCAGAGTTTCTTCAGGGTCTTCATAGCTTTTCCAGGATCCATTAGTTGAAATCTGCAGTCTAGCTGGATAACTCATTCTAAACTTCAGGCCTGCAGCAATTAGCTTAGAAACAACAGGGTGGAACGCCTTGTGTTTTATGCGGACCGAGATGGGTAGATCTTGTGAGATTCTCAGTTTTATATGTTCCCAGCGAACCTCTTGCAAAGCACGCACTTTTTGTAGGAAATGTTGTTTCTCTAAATAATTCAGGAACTGGCACACAATAGGACGGGGGGTTCCTCAGGGGGTGGCTTAGGACGTAAAGCCCTGTGGGCATGCTCTATAATGTAGCCAGAGCCCAATGGAGATAGACCAGCCACCCACTCAACCAATTTCTGAATAAATGCCACAACATTTTGGCCTTCCTCTCCCTCTGATAAACCGAGAACCACTACATTATTTCTTTGGCTCTGACCCTCTAGGTCCTCGAGCTTGACTTCAGAACGAGACAATTTCTGGTGCATCGAAACCAGTTCAGGGTCAAGACTACCAATTATTTTCTCTATAGAAGCTATTCAGGCTGCGTTATCGGAAACAGACAATGAGAGTTCATCTATTTTTCTGGATAATGACTTCAAATCCATTGCCATATCCTTCATTTCCTCTCAAAAGGGTTTGAATTCCTCGAGAAATCTGGACAGCATTAAGGGCTCCTGATCACCACTTTGGCTCGGGAGGTCAAAGCCAGAACCACCCGAGGCCCTGGATTTCTCAGGGGCCTTCTCGGGAGTTGCTGGAGGGGTATGCTTCTGTGGGGCTTTCTTCATATAAGCCTCCATCCGTTCAAGATATAACCAGACCAGAGTGCAACAGCTATTGTACAGCATAGAATCTCAGAAACAAGAGAAAATAGTAAATTAAAACATCAAAATGAGCTCAAATAAGAAACAGGGGGGCAGGAGCTTCTTGAGGGAGCTGCTAGTCAGCACTCTGCATCACGTGATCCAGGTTGTTGCATTTCTTCTTTTCTCTGTGCTTCAAAACATTGGATTTCTTGTTCTGTCTGCTGTATCTCCTCTCTTCTCTGTTTCGCCATCTCTTTTTGTTGTATAGCCCACCATTTGAAAAAGGCAGTCAGTTTTTCAGGTTCTGTCACTGCCTGTTCCTTTTCTATAACTGGTGCTTGATGTACAATCTCAGCTTGGACTTCTGTCCCTGCTAGTTTGGCTGCCATTCTCCGGGTAACCACCCCTGGGCTTGCTGCTGCAGAATCCATGCCTTTCTTCTATGATTGCCTAGTACCAGGTCTAGTACCCATGCACAAAACTCCTGGCTTAGTGTATGCATGGCATAAATCCCAGTTAGGCTGACGCCATCTGTCATCGAGGCACAGATAAGGAAGTATAGGAAAACCAGGAACAGTTGTAAAATTTGCAACAAGTGATTTATTATTAACAGTAAAATAAAAAAAAAAATTGTTCAGTATAAATATTTACAAAGGCATTATAAACAGAGAAAGTCCATCTGTGTTTCTTCTCGATTTCCAATCTCAGTCTCTGTGTTTCTCTCTCTCTTGCAAGAAATTGCAGCTCTGTTTTCATAAATCTTTTCAACCCCTGCTCATTAAGAAACAGCATGCTTCTCACATAGTGTTCTTTTAAGTGTCAACAAGTGCAGCAAAAATAACATTGTGACCCAGAACTGACCTCTTGCTTACAGCTTCTCAGAGAGTTTGCAAACAGGTTAACCCCTTGAGTTCCAAACTGCTTTTTGCAATCATTTCAACAGTATAACTATATACATTTCATTTCATTTTATGTTATACTTGTAGGCAAAATGAGCATGTCTGCCCATTTTCATATGTGACTAGTACAAATAAATGCATATATTGACAAATAAACCACAAAACATTTAAACAATCAGTACTTACAGTTAAAAGACTATTTCACAAAACAGTTACATTCATCCTTATCATACAACCATTTCCCAAAAAAAATATTTTAAAGTAAATAAGGATGTGAACTTTACCAAATAAGAGGTGAGAGAATTAAAACAAAAGGGAGCTGTAAATAAAAAAAGAAGATCTCTGACAAATTGATTTCTTACATAACAGAATTAAAATAGTGGACTTATTCTGAGAATGGGTGCCACAGGCATTTAAAGCCTTAGGAAATAATGAAATTATAGAATCTGGTAACAAACCAACAGTCCCCTTAGAAATAAATAGAGCAGACCTAAATAACACCCTGTTATTAAGCAAATCACAGGTGTGAAACGTGGTGCAGCACTCGCCATAAATCTTAAAACTTAATTAAATGTTACCTTCAGGCTACCCAAAATACTATCTGTAGTAGCAGAATAAATAATTAAACCATAGTCAATCAAGCTAAACAAAAAACTGTGAGTCACTAATTTTTGAGATCCTTGAGTGAGAACTGGATGCACCCTATATAACATTCCTAATCTTTGATGAAGGGACTTACAAAGAAATGTTATATGAAACTCTAATGTCAAATGAGAATCAAGGTAAATACCCAAATATTTGAAAGATTCAACTTTCTCAATAATATTACCCCTTAGATCTAAAATAGGGGGTAGGTGTGAGAGTTTCGTCCTGGGCCCAGTGAAAACCATCAACTTGGTTTTAGTAGAGTTAAGCACCAAATGTCTAGAAATAAGCCATTTCTGGAACTGAGTAAAAACATCCTGTACATACTTCAATGCTAAAGTGCAGTCGTCATCAATGCAGTATAATACAGCATTGTCTGCCTATAACGACATTGTAGAATTGATACAATTAAGTGGTGCAGAATTAATGGAAAAGGAAAAAATCATTGGGCCCAGGATGGAACCCTGGGGAGCACCACACAAATTGTCATGGTAATTAGAAGAAACTCCACTGACTATGGTACAATGATATCTTTTCTGCAGGTAATTAGAAACCATTTTCATTTCACATTTCAACAGTAAAACTATATACATTTCTAAATAAAGGGATCCCACTATCAGTTACATTTCCACATAATGATTCACATATATTTTTATACCAGCAGATATGCAAGGGGGGAGAAAAGACAGAACAGCAAGTGAAGGTAGAGAAATGGTGAGAGGCAGAGATCTGCAAGACCTTCGAGGGGATCAAGCCCTAGTTTTCATGAGAAGATTTGGTTGTGCAACCAGACAGAGAAGAGACAAAAAAGGAGAAAATAGAACAGATCTTTGCATTTAAACTCTTTCTCCATAAGAACTGGGACAGGGCCGTATTCAACCCTGTCACAGTGTTCTGTGCTCTTTTGCCACCTTGTGGCTTGTACTGTCTGCTCCCTGCACTGTTCTGTCCTGCGATGTTTTGCTACACTTTATTTTTTTCCCCACAATGTTATTACTGCAATATGTTGTCCTGCGATATTTTGTACTGCAATATTAACATAATGAACTGAAATAAGTAACTGTGTTTTGTTTCACTTGCTAAAACCTAAATGGGAGCAGAATCAAAATGTTAGCACCCTGTATCCCTATAAAAAAGCAAAAAACAAAGCATTAGTGATCTGTGCCCCTTTACAAAAAAACAGTGTGTCCTGCCTGAATAAATCCATTAAAGTGTGCTGTGCTCACAGCATTTCCTGCTCCTTGCAGCTGAAATGTTTAGGTATGCACTGCAGATGTAAAACAATTATGCCATGTTCCTGGCTCAGATCTCCCCTTAAAACCAATGAAGTTTACTGTGGGCGTTGGATTCAGCATTCCCCACTCCTCCACTGGTGAGTCTATCCATCTTGCTGCTGAAAGAAATAGCTGCAGTAAGGTTAAATCAGTTAGTAATGTTGAGTCCTAGAATCTGTTTCCGCTCTCCTCCAGTTAGTGAGGGGAGGGAGAGGTGGAAGAGTTGATGCAAAGCAAAAAAGTTTACTGAACTGCAAAGCACATGCATGTCTCACAGGGTGGGAGAACTGCAACAGCCAGTCTTTTTCCTTTGGCATTTCTTTGACATAATTTCTGTTGGCAGGTTACATTCTGTGCTTACTGCTCAGCTGTTGCACATTATCTGTGAGTACTAGGGGAAATACAGACATACTGTGCCTCTCACCTGTCTTTGAATACCATGGATGTCCTTGGTTTTGCCTCAAATACAGTATATCCTCAGATCCTCTAGAATTAGACATTTCTTTCACTAGACAATAGGGATTAAAAAAAACATAATGCCAGATGTTAGTATTTCAGTCTAGTTCTCTGCAGAAAGTGGTTTGCACACTGCAGTAGGCCAAATTGTGCAACAACTTATTAAGCTGATACTACCATTTAAGAAAATATGTCCTTGATTTGGGTCATTAGTCCATCATTTTAAGCCCTGTCTCTGACTTGCAAGGATGGAGTTTGAGAGGCATGGGCACAGGGGTAGAAATGATGGTTTCTCAACTAACTTGATCTCAGAAGGGACATTATA
The DNA here is from genome assembly GCA_016271365.2 of Neoceratodus forsteri. NCBI lineage: Eukaryota > Metazoa > Chordata > Ceratodontiformes > Ceratodontidae > Neoceratodus > Neoceratodus forsteri. The sequence goes on along the minus strand of CM057459.1, from coordinate 776,985,416 downwards.
AATACTTTTACTGCAAGACAGATACAGACTAAAAGACAAGGCAAGAGATAATAACTGAGAATGGAAATGCAGAGGCTGAAAAACAGAAAAGAGAGTATCTCCCAATCAGTTCAGCAGAGTTCCTTGGTGCAGAGGTTATGTGCACTAATATTCAAATAAAATAAAACAGGGCAAATAGAAAGGGAGAGCACACTATCATTTTAAAAGCAGCACTTTTAAAGTCTTTGTTTGTTGCAAAGAGGGAGAGCAAGAGGTATGTAGAAAGAATGCAGGGATAAAATCACAAAGTGAGTGCTCTTTATGTCTCTCCCAGTGCACAATTGAAAAAAAAAATCAACAGAAAATGGGTCAAAGAACAGACAGAATTTCAAAAACAGTCATTGGTACTGTAGTAACAAAAAGGAAGAGACAAAGAACAGAGGCTGAGTTGAAAAATGGGGAATGATGCAGGGAAATGTTAGAAAACACAAAAAAGCAGCCTCTTCCAATGAGCAGGACAGAATAAGTTGTATTTTGGGGGAGCAATGGGAAGGACATTTCTAAAGTAACTTTTTTTAACAACTTTACTTTTCCAGTATTGTTTTAGGAAGGAGAAGGGCAGTAGAGGAATAGAGGAATCCTAACATAAATTCTGCCTTTGTACACACTACGGGGAGATGCTGCAGAACTGACTTCTTGTTCTTCACGTCTGTCATTTAATTTATATATTGATAATAAACAGAATTATTAAGAACCCCTTTTCATGTTCTAGGTTTTCATTTATGAGGCTCAAAACATTGTGGATACTGTCAAATATAGTAGAAATGTTGTTATGTTCTCATGGTGCTTCTGTCCCCTGAGTACGATGTTCTCCTTTAACCTATCATCTGTGAAAATATTTTCTGACATAACTTTCTCAAACATAAATGCTCCTTTTTTGCCATATGAACAGTATCCCTATGCCATATATGCACTGAAAGTATAGAATAGAAGAGGGTGACTGTCAAACAAAACGTGTGTTGCAAACAACTATTATTTGTACCATATACCATATCTTTTGAAAACTGCTGATAGTTGGGGTTAAATAGACATAGTTATGTTAAATGTTTAGGCTGATTTTACAGTGCATGTTGTTTTCTGCCATGATGCTAATTAGTAGATCGCATCACAGGTGAAAAATAATTAGAAATGCAAAAAGGAAACAAAATACTCTTTTGTTCTTTTAATTGCACCTTGCTGCCTAATGCCACACTGTTCCCTGATCTACCATGGTAGTCACAGGGTGGAAAACAAAATGCTGCTTGCCCTAACTATGAACCAGCAATCATATGAGCTATGGGCCTAAAAAATGTCATATACTTCCATCAGTACAGTATAGAAAAACCTTTGTCTAGAAAATATTTTTAGCAAAAACTTTTAATTTTTGGAATGGGGCTTGAAAACAGCAACACTCTGAATTTTTAGATGCATCCTATAAAGGGATAGCTAAAAAAGTATAATAAATATTTGAAATGCAAAAAAATTAGTTATTCTGATCCTTACACAATGCTAGTGCATTTGTTGATTTCATTAAAAAAAAAGAAACACAAGAAACATTACAACATTTAAAAAAATAGTCAGCCTTCCAAGCTTTTTAGTACTTTTTGCAAAATTTTTAATTGGGTATTTTAACAAGACCATAATCACATGGTAGGAGACCACAGGAATGTGCCGTCATTATGGCCTTTTTCTATAACCACATGAAGTACCTGTAAGTGTATTTTATGCATTGACTGATCGTAAACTGCTTTCCCTATAGCTATTTAAAAAATGGAACACTATTGTTCCTTCTTTATTGTGTTCCTGGACAACCATACATTAAAAAGTAACCCCTACCTTTGTTGCTTTGTCCCTATGCTACTTTGTTGTGCCATCTGGTCCTGAAAATTAAGTAATAAAACATGTCTGCTATCAGTAATCCTATAAACTAGCAAGTTTGCATTGTGGAGCTGTGTGGTTTAGGTATGTGTGGAGGGAGTGAGGCTGCAATCAGACCTTAGGATGATCTTGACATGGGAATGGGTACCAGGGGAGTGTTTGCTGCAGAACAGGCAGAGAACTTTGGGACATGCTTGATAAATGACAGGGGGATGAAAGGAGTTCAACTGGACACCAATATGTGCTTGGTATAGTTCGGGGAGAAGGAGGTGGAAACCACTAGATACAAGTGACTGCTTGGCAAGAGATTGAGAAAGGTAAAAATAATTGCACATTTGTTGCTATTAAATATTCTTTTAAAATTATATAAATTAACTGCAAAAAAAGTTCAATAAACAGTTAGAACTGAAGCAGAAAGTGGGGAAAAGAAAAAAAACACACTGTCATGGTAAATATTCTCCTCAATCTTAATGATTAGATGGTGTGGGGTTCCTAGGTGCTGAATGGTTACTTGAATCTATGTTGTTATTACTTAACATCAGCACCCTTTCACAAAGCATTGTAAAAATATTTACTGGTGTATAAGTACATATCTTTTAAAATGGTGGTGAACTTAGGGTAACATCAACCTGATAATCATTCAAACCCTAGGAATACCACACCAGAAAATCACTAAGATTCAGGAGAACTTTTACCCTAACATTATAGTTTTCTTCCTTTGAAACTCAGTGCTGCAAACCTCACTGCATGTTTGGGATATAAGGGTGTCTGTAGTGTGGGGTATGCACGTTTGAGTAATGAGTTGGGTGAAGTCTGTGTGCACACAAAGGTTTGCATGTGAGTGTGTGTTCTCAATAGGCAACAATCACAGTTTCTATGTTATGCAGATTGATTCAGTTGTATATATTTTTTTTCTCTTAGTCTGATTCTGTGTAGGATTACAACATCACAATAATACACAGAAATTAAAACCTGAGGTACATATCAATTCTATATCCTTTATTGGGTTAACACATTGGCAGTTGTTTTGGCTCTGACCAGAGTTTGTTTTTTTTGTAATAAATGCTACATAGTGTGCATGGTGGCATTAAGGGTCTTGTAAGTATTGCAAGTGGAATATCACAAAAAGTAAGGAAGAAAGCAAATCAATAGTTTTGATACATACCAGTGGGAAACAAAGCTACATAAATTACTTAGGAGTAGAGGTGTACAAAATGGGAAGGTTTTGGTTTTGGTTTTGCCAAATCACCCCTGGTTTTGGTTCTGGTTCTGGATTTACAGTCAATATTTATTCAAAATAAGACATTGCATGTACCTTCATTTTTAAGTATAATATAGAGGAAAACAGGTTAAATTCAGTAGAAAACAGTTTAAATGCATGGCAGCTAGCAAGGCCCAGCTGTTAGTAAGTTCACAGGAAACTACATATTATTTTGAGCCCTTGCTTAAGTTGGAGAAACACATAGTTTCATTTGCTTGCAGTCTAAATTTCTAGCAATAAATGACAGGAGACAAGATGCGTGAATACAGGGACATAGCCTGAGGCAATGCAACAGCTGAGTATAGCAATATAGCCCTGCAGTATAACCTAGAGGTTAAAGTAACATGCTGTGACTGAACGTTGTCTAGTAGACCTGGCTTTGATCTCCCACAACCTCCATTTTCATACTTTGTGACTCTGAGCAAGTGACTACTTAACCACACCAGTACTGCTGAAAACAGGTACTCGTGCCTAGAGACACTCACCTAGTTATTAAAGAATAACACACACACACACACACACATGTAACTCCTGGCTATGTTATTTAGTCTGTTAAGCAAGGTGTGCACAGTTAACAAAATTTACTTTGTGACTGAAGGATGGTAACAGTACAGGAGGACACATTAAATGACAGGTGATGGTCTGAGAGGAGAATAAAAGGAAGCAGCATGCATGTACAGAATATATTGGACCCTCCCACCCACCCTTTGAACTGATGTTTCTTTTATTTTGATAAGCAACTTTGTGGTTTGTGCTGCCAGTGATGGGGCCCCACAGTTTCAACATTTGTTTTTACTCAATTAGGATGTGGATGAATGCTATCATTTTTCATGTTTGCTTGCAGGCATGCACAAGGAACATCTTGCAACAGTGTGCCTTTTGGAGGTGTGTAACTCTCCTCCCCAATGCACTGCTCAGTGTAGCAGATATGACCCTAGGGGACCAATACATGCTGAGCTGTGTATGACAGCAGTTTGGCTGTGCTGGTCTTCACTTCTAACAAAAGATCCACTGCAAAAAGAGATGGTAGCATGTATGCAATTAGCATACACATCAACTGAACTGCTGCCATGCACAGCTCAGCTTCAAAGCCCTCCTGCTTCCTCCCTCTGCTAATGTCCTCCCCCTCCCTGTTCTCCCCAGCCTCATTCTTGTGTGCCAAGGGGAGGGCAAATCCCTCTTGGATCATGCACCCCTCAGCACACTGTGTTGCTGACGGGGGTGCCCAATCCCCCGCTGACTGCAGACCCTCACCCCAAAAAACAAACAACTAGTTGGGATGCTGGCAGTCCACCCCAGCATGCTCATGCTTCCCCACCCCCCCCACACACACTGTAAAGCCGGTGGGGGGTGCACAGTCCCCGCCAGCTCTGTTCCTTGCAAACATGCAGGTGGCATGCTGGGAGCCCACCCCAGTGTGCCAGCAGCATCCATTTTGTTGTCCCTCATCCCCGCCCACCAACCCATGGCCACCCTCTGTGCTCCCACCTCCCCACACACACACCCTTACCTAGTTTGCATGCTGGGAGCCCACCCCAGTGTACCAAAATCCTCTGTTTTCTTTTTTTTAATCTTGTAAAACAAGAAAATGGTCCCTCAGTGAGTTCTTGGCACCCCTGCCAACCCGTGCCCACCCTCTGTGCACCCACCTCCCCACTTCCCCCCTCACCCCATACTTACCTCTGATGCCTGATGTGATGATCTTTGGTGAACCGGGAACATGTCTGCACTCTTCAAAGCCAACCGTGAACTGAAGAAATACCAATAAGCTGTATAATGGCATAAATAGGCTTTTTTCAACTTTGGTGCATATTTCAGCCATTTTGGGGAATTTTGGCACCAGATTTTCAATATGGGGTTATTGTGACCCCTCCTCATTAATTCAGTCACTGTTATGGCATTATACAGTCCTGAAAGGTGATTTCACAGTCCCTGCACGGAATCACCATCTTGACTGATTAATGAAACAACAGTGTTGGTGTTCATGAGGTGGGCTCTCAAAAAGCCTATGTTGCAAATTTGATGAAAAAAATTCCAAAACATCACTGTTTCATGAGTGTGCATTGAGCAGTTTCCATGCACACTCGTAAGTTCATGAATTTGTAATATTTTCACTCCAGATTTTCAACATAGGCATATTTCCACACCTCCTTATTAACAGTGCAGCTGTCATTTTTCACACATACTCCCCGGAATGTGTTTTTGCACTTCTGACACAAAGTAGCATGGTCGCAGCTGGAAATCAGTGTTTGCTACAGAGTAAGACAATCAGTGACACTGTTCATGGGCAGAGGTCCTAAAATGCCTATGTCGAAAATTTGGTGGCAAAAGCCCATGTAATAGCTGTGTTTCGAGCGTACGTTGCGCTTTTTCTATACACAGTCGTAACTTCATGAATTTCTAATGTTTCCACTCCAGATTTTCAACATTGCCAATTTCCCACATCTTCTTATGACCAGTACAGTTGTCATTTTTTACGTCCTGTCCAAAATGTGTTTTCAAACTTCCGGTGTACAATAGTGCAGACACTGTGGGAAATCATGTTCGGTACAGAATAAGAAAAAACAGTGACATTGTTCATAAGCAGACATCCTAAAATGTCTTATGTTGAAAATTCAGTGCAAAATTCCAAAACATGACTGTTTTATGACCGTGCCTTGAGCAGTTTCCATGCGCACTCATAACTTTGCAAATCTGTCATATTTTCACTCCAGATTTTCAACATTTGCATTTTCCCACACCTCCTTATGAACAGTACAACTGTCATTTTGCACATCCTGGCTAAAATGTGTTTTCACACTTCCAGTGCAGAATAGGGTGATTACTGAGGGAAATCAGTGTTGGATACACAGTAAGACAATCATAGTGACAGTGTTCATGACCAGAGGTGGCAAAATGCCTATGTTAAAAATTTGGTGAAATAATTCCACTGAATGGCTGTGTTATGAGCACGGGTTGCACAGTTACCATGCAGGTTCGTACCCTTGAGCACACTCAGGGTTTTAGGGTTCCAAAGACAGACACTTAAGAAGCATGAGGGTGAAATGTTGATCCAAAGCAAGAGGAGTTTCAGAGAGGTACTCTTGGGATGTGGATGCTAAAGGGGCATGGATACAACTGTGGGGGGGTCCTGCATAAATGCCAATCACCAATGCAAATACTTGCAAGCAAATGTTATGCATTGACAAATACTTGTTTGTAGTACAACACCATGAAAAGTGAGACTGAGGCAGCATTGTGAATTGTGAAAGAGAATATCCAATTTTATGCAGAGTTTGTAATTTTTTTTTTCATAGATGACTATCAATTCAAGGGCAGCAAATCAGTCAAACATCAGAAATGGGTTAGATGTCCACGATAGAGACTTGACGCATAGGGTACATAACTGAACGATATCTGCCAGTAGTCAATACAGTAATTTTTACAAATTTAAGTTAAGCTTACACAGAAAAGTTTTAAGAAAAAATCTGTGAGTGTGAAATTCTTTGATATGTTCCATAGAGTCAGAGAGTAGACCCTAGCTTTTGTAGTCTTACTAGACAGCAGTTAAGTGGAAGAAATTAAATGGTGACTGGCATGAGCAGTACATGAATGACATGAAAGACAAATTGATGCAACACTCTATTTCCCCCAATACTGGGCCAGTAGAGTTATTATTCTTTTTCACAATCACTGCCAATAGGCTCATCATCACTACTGTCTCAGCAGTGTTTTGGAAGTGTCCCTGAGTATCATGCAAATACACCAAAATTTAATTTAATAAAAGTTATAATTTCAATGTTTTAAGAAAGGAGTTTACTCCTCCTTGTACTAGAAACATAGCTGGCAATGCTAAATATTCTTTCTGAACAGACACTTGTTACTGGGCAACTTAAATAGTAAAGGGTCACTTTTTGTAATGCTGGTCATACCGTACCCTTTCCATGTCAATACTGAAGGGTTGTCTTGGACATTTATCTTTCTGGGATCCTTTAAGAAGTCATTCACCATACTGCTTGCTGAGTAGCTTGTGATGGAAGAAGTAACATTACTGTCTTTCTTTGTGTCATCCAGTCAAGCTCAAATATTTTCCATGGAGGTACCATACAAATTGGCCCTGGGTTCCGATTCATAATGCAAGGCTTTTTTTTGAGGGGATCATGACTGACTTTGTGAATAGCAGTTACAGCACTTCGAGCTAAGAATTTCTGTTGTAATTTTTAGAGCAACTTTATTAATAAGCAGTTTTTTTTATAATGCTTGAGTTCTACGCTACCAGATTGGAGAAGTCCTGGCAAATTGGTTTTCAAATGTGGATCCAACATTGTTGCTATCGCATAATGTTCAAATTCTGAAATAATGACAATCTTGCAGTCCATTTTCAAAGACACAAACAGGTTTTCAGCAAGAATGACACATGTGCTTGCACCTTTCTCTTCAAATATTTCTCAGAATGTTTCCAGTCTCTTCATGAGAAGGCATATCAATGGAATGACTTGACTTATTGCTATGTTCTCAGCACTTGCTTCAAGTGTGGCTTCCTCAAATGGCTGTAGCAACTGACATACATGATATATGATTCCACTGCCCAGAGGTGAGTTTAACATCTCCTTTCTCTACTGCATGGTCCATGGTGTACTGGTACACTGCTTTGCATTGTTCTTGGAGCCTCTGTAACATGTAAAAGATGGAGTTCCATCTAGTGGCAACTTCTTGTTTTAGCTGGTGAATTGGTAAGTAATTCTGTTCTTGTAGTTCCTGCAAAATTTTACAAGCTTTTCCGGAGTGTTTAAAGTGGCAACATATCTTATGTGCAGCAGCCAGCATATTCTGTGCACTCCTGTCTTCATTGAGGAAGTCCTGCATCGCTAGATTGAGTGTACTTGCAAAACACAGTAAATGCAGTAATCCACCATCCTTTAATGGTTTCACAATATTAGCTCCATTGCCTGAAACCACAAATTCTGTGGAAAGACGATTAGGGGAAAGCCATTCTGAGAACCATTTCTTTAGCTCCTGTAAGATGCTCATACCAGTGTGATTTTCTTTGTCAAAACTTGAAATACAGAGGGCAGCCTGTTAGTGAGGATTTTGTTGGTCCCGGCTGGTGGTGCCAGAAGATGTTACAGAGGAAAATGATACCCAGTGGGTGGTGACAGTCATGTAATCTACTGTTTGACCACTCAGCCAAATATCTGTTATTCTATGTACTTCTTTAACAGCCGATAACTACAAGGCACTGTTTACCATCTGGTGCAGTTCCCAATAAAGAACTGGCACAACCAATCTGGAGTAATATGTCCATGGTAGCAGCTGATATCAAGGGGCAGCAAGTTTCATCACCTCCTGAAACCCAGCAGAATCAGCAATAGAAAATGGATGCATGTCCAGTGTAATCATTGCAGATACTGCTTTACTTAACTGCTCAGCAGTTGGATGGCTTTGGTCATATTTTGTTCTCCGTTCAAAAGTCTGCTGCATCATTAACTGTTTCTGAGGTGCAGCTGGCTCACTAAAGCAGACTGGAGGAGACAGAGAATAAACTCATTAAGTTGTACATTCAGGAGCTTTCTGATTCTGATAAAGACCTAACAGATAATTTAGGTGATGCAGTCAAAGGCCTGCTCGGTGTCTGAGGGGTTTGTTGTTTATGGAAACATTTAGCTATACCACCAGTGTGAGTACCAATGTTAAGCCATACATCCTCTGCCATGCCACCTTGTGACTTATCCCTGGCCCACTGAAGTGGATTTATCTGCTGTAAGTGTCTTATTTAGGTTGAATTGCCTAGGTTGCTGGTCTGTCTTCCTCTGCTGATAGAGGCCTTACATAAGCAACATATTGCACGCATACTTCAAGGTGAAAAAAACTCCAAATCGAAGAGGATGTCTTTTTATTATTGGCCCTGGCATTGCAACTTCTAAGTCATCATCTGGTGTGTCTATGCTAATTTCCATATTTTGATTATTTTCCTCAGTGTCCTCACTGGATGATTGGGTGTGAGGTCTGCCCTCAGCAGAGGAGACAGGCAAGCCAGGCATAACTTCCTTTTCAGTTTCACTGGCCCCTAATGACCTTTCCTCTGATGACTTTTCCCAGGTGTATTGGTCTGGCATCTCACAGGGTCTTCTGGCTCCAAGCCTTCCTCATCAGAGTCCCCATCATTCACTGCTTCTCTTTTAGGAATGTACTCACTGCCACTGCTATCCACATGGTCTAACTCTGAGGAACAAGAAATGATAGAATCTTGTGAAAGCGGCACAATGTATGCATGTGTGCTTATTCTTTTCTTTCCTTTCCTTTCCACTACATGTACTGCCTTCATGTATTTAATAACTGTACCTGAGGCAGCTCTACTTTTCTTAGTCAGTGGTTCAGCATCCCTGCATTTCTTGATGCCTTTTACTAGGCTTGTATTTGTTAACTGGGTATCACCTGCAACAGTAGAAAACATGATGGGATCTCAGAAGAGAAGGACTCAGAGAATGAGGAAGCTTCAATTGACAAAGAAGAGGATGCACCTACTGCAGTAAAAGAAGCACTTATAGGATTTGTGACTGTTTTTTTTTCTGAATTGTTGGCTTTGTCTTGGAAACTTGTTTCACAGGATTACTCCCTTCCATCATTACTTTAATACCAGTTGCTGATCACTAATGAAGCCAGCTCCCTTCCAAGAAAAATAAACAGTACTTAACCTTGCTGCCTTCCTCGGTCACTAGGTGGCATTAATAATGAGAAGTTAGTGCACATCCCAAGGCAAGGAATATGAACTAGTTATCTAGCAAGTTTTCAAGGTGGGGCTACTATGAAACTGGCAAGAGCTGCTCCCTCTTTCCATAATGTTTAACATTTGACACAAGCCTTTATTTGACAGGACTACACAGAGACAAAAATAACATGGTCCTCTTGTCCTGACTCCTGCTTATATGGGAAATGGCTGGTGAAACTGCAGACAGAGGCTACTTCAGGCTGCCCACTCCCCAAAATGTTTCACACATGACACAAGCCTTTATTTGACAGGCCTAAGCAAAAAAATATGGTCCTCCTCTCCCAAATCCTGTTTGTGTGGAAAATAACTGGTGACACTGTGCAGATGGAGACAGAGGCTACTCAACTGCCAGGCTGCCTTTCCCTACAAAATGTTTCACATGTGACACAAACCTTTATTTGATAGGACTACATAAAAATATATGGTCCTTCTGTCCTGACTCCTGCTTGTGTGGAAAATGATTGGTGACACTGTGCAGACAGAGGCTACTCAACTGCCAGGCTGCTCCCTCCCTCCAAAATGTTTCTCGCATGATACAAGTCTTTATTTGACAGGACTACACATAAACAAAACTACTCCTCTTGTCCTGATTCCTGCTTGTTTAGGAAATGGCTGGTGAAACTGTGCAGACAGAGGCTACTCATCTGCTGAGCTATCCCTCCCTCCAAAATGTGTCTCACAGGATGCAAGCCTTTATTTGACAGGACTATACAAACATATATATATATATATATATATATATATATATATATATATATATATATATATATATATATATATATATATATATATATATATATATATATATATATATAGTCCTCTAACCCTACTCATACTTGTGTGAGAAATGGTTGGTGACACTGTGCAGATGCAAACAGAGGCTATTCATCTGCCAGGCTGAATCTTCCCAAAGCATTTCACATGTGATGCAAGCCTTTATTTGACAGGACTATACAAAAAAATAATAAGGTCCTCATGGTCCAACTCCTGCTTGTGTGGGAAATGGCTGGTGACACTGTGACAACAAAAGCAACTCAACTGCTGGTCTGCCCACTCACTCAAAATTTTGCACACATGATGCAAGTCTTTATTTGACAGGACCACACACACAATAATAAACAATGGTCCTCCTGTCCTGATTCCTGTTTGTGTGGGAAATGGCTGGCGACACTGCAAACAGATGCTACTCAACTGTGGGGGTGCCCCCTTCCTCCAAAAACCTTTCCCACGTGATGCAACATGCATGCCTTCATTTGACAGGACTATACAAAAAATATAGTCCTCCTGTCTGACTCCAGGGGTGACACTGCTCTGACATTGCTTTTGGGGTAGTTGCACAAGTAACTTCTTCTGCCAGCATCTCACACTATGCCAGTGTCCCCGTTGAGCTGAAAAAGCTTAGTCAATACTCTACTCTTAGCATAGGCACACTAGGCACAGATGCCTATTTTCCGTGGTGAAGCAAGAGCACTGGGTAGGTTAAGTGACTTGCTCAGTGTCACACAGTATGCAAAGGGAGGTTGTAAGAAATAGGAATCAATATCGAACCCATGTCTGTCTGCTGGATGTCCCACCAAGCTGATTCACAGCTCATTACTCCAAAATCTAGGCTATACTGCCAGCTAGCCAAGACAACTAAGTGCCAATGCAGTGGAACTTAACTTTGAATTGACCAAGTTCTTGAAACATAGAAACATAGACTTTGATGGCAGATAAGGACCGCTTGGCCCACCTAGTCTGCCCATTTTCCTACCTAGAGGATAAGCTGCAGATCCTATTTAACCAACAGTCTATTTCTTCCTACCCCCCACAAACATTGCCTTATGTCTTTCCCATGCATTCTTGAATTCTCCCACAGTTTTAGACCCCACAACCTCCTCAGGAAGGCTGTTCCATGCATCCACCACCCTCTCTGTGAAAAAATACTTCCTCACATTGCCCCTGAGCCATCCCCCTTCTATCTTCAGATTGTGTCTCCTTGTTCTTACACATCCCTTTTTCTGAAAGATGCTACCCTCTTGGACTTTGTTGATTCCACTGAGGTACTTAAACGTTTCTATCATGTCCCCCCTCTCCCTCCTTTCCTCAAGGGTATACATATTAAGCTCCTTTAGTCTTTCCTTGTATGGCTTCTCTTGCAAACCCTGCACCATTTTAGTTGCCCACCTCTGAACTGCCTTCATCCTGTCTATGTCCTAGTGGAGATGGGGTCTCCAGAACTGGACACAGTACTCCAGATGGGGTCTCACCAACTGTCTGTACAGGGGGATAACAACTTCCTGTTTTCTGCTGGTGATACCTCTCCCTATACATCCCAGTAACCCCCCAGCCCTCCTTACTGCCTTTTCACATTGCTTGCCAACCTTAAGGTCATCTGATATGATTACCCCCAGGTCCCTTTCCATTTTTGTTGTTGTTACTACCTCCCCCATTGTGTAATCTTCCCCTGGGTTTTTGTTTCCCAGGTGCATTATTTTGCACTTCTTTGCATTGAATCCAGGCTGCCATACTTCTGACCATTCCTCCAACCTTGCCAAGTCCCTTCTCATCCTTTCCATGCCTCCTTGTGTATCAACCGTGTTGCAGATCTTTGTGTCATCTGCAAAGGGGCATGCTTTTCCTTCCAGTCCCTCTGCAAAGTCACTTATAAAGACATTAAAAAGGACTGGACCCAGTACTGAGCCCTGCGGTACCCCACTAGTAACCACTCTTTCTTCAGAGTGGACTCTATTTACAATTACCTTCTGTGTCCTGTTGTTCAGGCTATATTTTACCCAGGCTACCACCCTGGGACCCACTCCCAGGCTGGTTAATTTGACTACTAATCTTTTGTGTGGGACTGTGTCAAATGCCATGCTAAAGTCTAGGTAGGCCATGTCCACAGCCCCTCCCTGGTCTACTACTTTGGTCACCCAGTCAAAGAAATCAATTAGATTCATCTGACATGACCTTCCCGCTGTGAACCCATGCTGCCTTGAGTCCTGTGCACCACTGGCCTCTAGGTACTCAACAATTATTTCCTTCAGAAGTGATTCCATCACTTTCCCTACCACAGAGGTCAAACTGACAGGTCTGTAGTTTCCTGAGTCTGTCTTGGTCCCACTTTTGTGAAGGGGAATCACATCCACCTTCTTCCAGTCCTCAGGTACCACACCATCCTCCCATGATTTGTTAAAAAGGGTAGTCAGTGGCGTCAGTAGTTCTCTGCTTAATTCTTTTAGAATTCTGGGGTGAATTCCATCTGGCACCTTGCTTTGTCCACCTTCAGTTTTAGGAGTTCTTTCAGAGCCCTTTTTTCTGTGAAAGGACTGGGATCAACCCTCCTATCCAGAGTGCTTCTGTTAATTGGATTGGGCACCTCCCCCACTTCCTCTTTTGTGAATACTGAACAGAAGTATTCATTCAGTATCCCTGTTTTTTCACTGGCACTCTCTGCCCACCCACCATCCATTCTATTCAGCCTCACTATCCCTCCCTTTGTCTTTCTACACTCCCTGATGTAGCTATAAAAGGTTTTATCCCTCTTTATAACCGAGTTGGCTATCTTTTCCTCAGTTTGGGCCTTTGCTATTCTGACTTCCTTCCCTGCTTCCTTCTGCCTTAACTGGTACAGTCCTCTGCCCTGCTGCTTCTGTGTTTCCTAAATATTATCTTTTTCTCCCTAACCTTCCCCACCACCTCTGTCCTGCTCCTTCTGTGTTTTCTTATACTTCCTAAATGCTATATTTTTCTCCCTATCCTTCACCGCCACCTCTTTTGAGAACCATAGTGGCTTTTTCTTTTGTTTTGATTTGTTTATTTGCTTCACACAAAGGCTTGTTGCCTCTGTGATGGCAGTTTTGATATTTCCCCATTGTTGCTCCACCCTCCTTCTAGCCTGTTTGCTAGTGCTTTTCTAAGGCACTCTCCCATCTTGCCAAAGTCAGTCCTCCTGAAGTCCAGAACCCTCACTTTTGTATGTCTTGACTCTGTAACTGAGTTTATCGTGAACCACACTGTTTGGTGGTCACTTATTCCCAAATGGCTACCCACTTCTAGATCTGAGATCCTCTCACTGTCCCCATTTGAGAGCATGAGGTCTAAGATTGCTCCCTCATGAGTAGGTTCCAAAAATAGCTGTCTGAGGCATGTCACCTGAAGGGCATCAAGAATGGCCCTGCTTTTGGATGTGGCTGCCACAAAGGTGCTCCAGTTAACATCTGGCATATTAAGGTCCCCCATCAACAGTATCTCCCCTTTCTCTGCCATCCTAAGTATGCCTTCTATCATATCCTTGTCCATTCCCTTCCCCTGACATGGGGGTCTATATACAACCTTTGTGCAGATTGTGGTGCCATTTCCAGTCTCTAAGGTGACCCACAGTGCCTCCTCTCCTCCCTGTTTACTCTTTAGTTCAGTTTCTTTTATCCCTTCCCTTACATAGAGAGCTACTCCCCCCTCTTCTGCCCTCCCTGTCTCTCCTGTAGGTTGTGTACCCTGGTATGTTAACATCCCAGTCATGGTTCTGTGTGTACCATGTTTCTGTGACTGTTACAATATCCAGGCATCCCTCTTCCATCAAGACCACCAGTTCAGGGAGCTTGCTGCCCAAACTATGGGCATTGGTACTCATTACTCTACATTTCTTGATGGCCTTACCCCTTTTTGCCCCATCCGTGTCCTTATTGCATTTGTCACTTTCTCCATTTACCCCTGTGCCTCTCCCTGTTGACATCTCTATGTTGGTGTCTACCTCACTTAGTAGCCTGATATTTTGGGGGGGCTAGGATTTTCGTGTTCCTTTCCAGTGCCTCCCCCCTTGGCTAGTTTAAATGCTTGTCAATTAAGTATTTAAACCTATCACCTAGGATCCTGGTTCCCCTCCTGGACAGATGCAGATCATCATGCCAGTATAGGTCTGCATCCCTCCAGGTGGACCCCCAGTCCCCAATGAAGCCAAATCCCTGAGCTCTGCACCAGTTTTTCAACCACTGATTGAATCCCATGGTGTGGAGCACCCTATCCTCACCCATGCCATAGACAGGCAGCACCTCCGAGAAGGTTACTGTGTGTGCTATTTGTCTAAGGCCCCTCCCCATCTCCACAAACTCTTCTTGCGCTGCTCTGATCCCTTTCTTACGCAGGTCATTTGTCCATAGGTGGACAATGACATCTAGCTCCCTCCCCTGTGCAGCTGCTCCTGGATCCTGAGGATTCAATCCCTTTACCTCCAAGCTATTGCACCAGGCAGGCACCTTACCTCCCTCTCCCCTTCCTACCCCAGTTCTACCTTCCTAACAATTGCACTATAACACTCCCCCCCCACACACACACAAATACACGCCCACAGTCAGTCCCTGGCCTGAGTCACGACTGTATGTTTTTTTTTTTGTTTTTTTTTTATTATTGTTTTATTAGTTTTTCTATTACTTTCATAATGTTGGTGGTGTGGGTGGTGGATGTAACTGGTCCAGGCATGAAGACATAGTGTTTCCCTTCCTTCTTGTCTGGCCATGCACTTCCCTGATCCCAGGTCCCTGGCCAGTGTCCCTCTGGAGTCCCCACCCGACCCCCTCAGTTTTTATCTCTTATTTCTTTAAAGTTTTTCTCTGTTTTTTTTTGTTTGTTTTCGGGTGCCAAAAGTTATGGTCAAACTCCGACCATGAAGACCCTTCCCTTTCTGCCCGACTGCTCACTGCAGTACTAGAAAGCTCCTCTCTCTTCTCAGTGGCTCAACTCAAATGGTGCCAATGAGAGCTATGCATCCAGTTATACTCCAGTTTGTGCAAGTGCAGACTGGGGTATCTGATCTGCCAAATCACTATGACAGGCAAGAGCTGAAAAAAATAGTTGGAGATCCAAGCTGATACAAGTCAAGCCAGCAAAGTTCTGCTTGGATCTCATGGAAACTGAGTCATATGTGTTCAGGATGACTCAGTTTTGCCCCTGAAAGTTCAGAACACCTCTACTTAGGCGTACATAACCAGGGACTGTTGAAGCTCCTAGTGCACATTGTGTCAGCAATATTCTCTACCTCTCCTCGCCAGGACTATAAATAGCCAGTTTTTTTAATGCAGTGCAAAATGGTAAAGGATCATTCATAGGTCTTAGTACAACAGGGAGAGCTTATTCCACATAGACAGTCCTAAGACAACAAAGGAATGATTGCCCTTAGCTGAGAGCACTTGTGGTAGATAAAGGGCCATTGTATTTGAGAAACACATTCCCAAATGAATATGTCTCACAGACAACTGGCTGGTAATATAATGTGGAACTTTCTTTTGTATACATTTTCTCTTAGCTGGACCAAATGGTGCTTGCATCTTTGTGTCAGTGGGAGTCAGTTTAGTGAGGAGTATAGACTGCAATGGTGAGTGTAATGTGGGGCTCCAAGAATAAACCTAGTCCATCTATTTGTTAAAGTATCCAATTTTGACAAATAACTGGAACCCACCCCACCATAATTTATATCACCATAGCCCAAAATAGGCACTACCATAGTTTCCACAATGCAGTTTTTGACCTCTGTAAAAAGTATGTCCCAGTGTCTGTAAAGGAACTATATTCTGGGACACACTCCTTCAAGATTTTATCATTGTGATATCCCCATGTGCGATGCTTATCCAGTGACTGGCCCAAATACTTACATCCGGGAAATCACAGACAGCTGAACCCCATCATTGTTAGAAATGTACAATGAATCATTACCAGTCACTGTTTTTTTGACAGACCTGAATAGCACTGTCTGGGATTTTTTGAGTGCGGCACCAGTCTGTAGTGTTTCTAGCACTGCTTTGGGTTCATCCGTATAAGAAATACAGAATTTCCATTGTTTATTTCCATTGCTTCTATCAACATTTGTAGCCTTCTAGCAAACTAAACCTGCTCCAAGCCTGGGTTACTCAGCACAACCCAGATGTCCTGTCCATTACCGAACCATGACTTACACCCAGGACCTCTGACAATCAAGTTCTGCTCCATGGGTACACCCCATTCCATCTCAATAGGCTAGGCAAAAGAGGTGGGGACTGCATAATCTACATAAAAAATCACATCCATGGCATAGCTCTTCTCCAGTTACCAACAGGTAATAATGTTCAGATATCCTCAGTGAGGCTTACCCCAGGCTCCCAGTGCAAGGGTCTTACACTTGTCTCAGTCTACATCCCCCCAGGGAGAAAGCCGTGGGGGTTTACAGTTCTTCATAAATACCTCGCTGACCTTCAGTCCAATAGTGAAGTCATTGTTCTGGGGGACTTCAACATCAATTGGTTATACCAGACTCAGCCACCTTCAAGGATGCAACCTCCTCTATCAACTTCCATAAACTAGTTGACCAACCCACTTGAGCAAACTATAGAACCAGAACCAGTACCCTAATTGACTGGGTATTAACAAACCACCCTGAGTGGATCTCAGGCCTAAAAGTGCTCCCGGATTCCCTCAGTGACCACTCACCCATTACCTTCCACTGGTCAAATAAGGCCCCTAAACCACCAGTGAAGGTAATAATATCCCACATACTAAAAAAGGGCAAGCAAAGTCACTTTAAGCAATACCTTCAACAGCAAAGTTGGACCCCCGTCCTAACCTCTAATGACATTGCAACAGCGCTGGACAAATTTATTAAAATTTTCAATGAAGCCTGTGATATCTCTCCCCCATTACCAAAAGAAAAGTCAGTGGTGCTCATAAAACATGGGTTACCCCCCACCTCTTTGCTCTGATGCATGCCAGAGACCTGCTCTGGTATAAGTGTAATAGTACTTGTATAGCCAATGACTTGCAGAGCTATAAGGCAGCACAAAATAACTGTACTCTTGCTATCCACCAGGCCAAAGCCAATTGCTTCAAGTCCGAACTAAACTCCTCCTAGGGTGATGGATGTAGATTCTGGAAAAACATCAATAAAATCACTGGAAAATGCGATACCTCTGAACACTCAATGCTGAATTTTGAATGGTCCATTACACAAGACCCCAAAACCATTGCTGGCATCCTTAACATAGCTTTCACTGACCTCAATGCTGTGCTTCCCCCCAACTTACATAACCCTGCATGTGAGACTCTAAAAAAACACCTCAAACATATCCAACAAAGCATGCCCCCCACTTCAGAGTAATATCCAAAGTTGAGGCAAAAAAATACCTCTCCAAAGTACTGGGGAAAACTAGTAACAGTGCCGAGGGCCTGGATATAAAACTAATCTCCCTGGTGCTAGACAAATTGTTAACACCCTTCACCAGAATTATCAACATATCTGTCACCACAGGTACATTCCCTAAATTATGGAAAGCCACAGTTGTAACCCCTGTTTTCAAAGCAGGCTGTAAGACAAGTCATACCAACTACCGTCCTATCTCAATTCTTCTGCCGATCTCAAAAGCCCTGGAGCGTATTGTCTATGATCAGCTGGTAGAACATCTTGACAAATATCAGCTACAATGCCAACAGCAACATGGCTTCTGTTCTGTGAACTCCACAGTACTACAACAGCCCTACTGGAGTTCACAGGGTATATTCATGATGCCTTTGATCATGGGCACTTGGTGGGGGCAACCTTTATTGACCTCACCAAGGCCTTTGACACTGTCAACCATAACCTCCTCCTGGCCCAACTTGAGGCAAAATGGCTTTCCCCGATTCACTGTGCTGGTTCTGGAGTTACCTCATAGGGCATGTGCAATGGGTAAAAATATCTGGTACCCTCTCGGACTCACAGCAAGTGTCCGCCAGGGTTCCCCAAGGATCCATATTTGGCCCGTTGCTGTTTGACCTTTTTCTAAACAACCTCCTACTAGCATGTCAACACAAAATCCTTCTCTACACAGACGATGTGGTTATTTACTTCAGCCACACTGACCCTGTCATCCTAGAACAATGTCCTCAACATGACTTTAACAATGTGGAGGATTGTTTTGACCATGCTAAGTTGGTTGTCAACCACAAAAAAAAAAACAAGACCATGCTTTTTGCCCCTGCCCATAACTGCCACAAGACATCAACAATTTACATTCTAAGCAATCAAAACATAGCAAAAGAAATGGTCCAAAACTTCAAATACCAGGGGTTCACTCTAGGCAGCTTCCTTACATTCTCTGCCCACATAGACTGTGTTGCCTTATCTGCAAAAAGGAAGCTTGGTCTTCTATATAAACACCGTAACTGCCTTACTGATAAAGCCCTCCAGCTCGCCATCACCAGCTCAGTCTTCTCAGCTGTTGACTATGGTCTTGCAATCTACAGTGCGGCACCTAACAGTACTCTTAAACAGCTTGCCACTACGCTGAATAAAGCCCACTGCCAAGTCTGTCTACTAGCCAAAAAAACAATCCTAAGCCTGTTACCACCAGGAAGCAGTTCCCTCCTTCACCTGATTGAGCCTACTAGGACTATGACAGCATCAAACAGTCTCTTCATCAAGGTCCCCCTCCGGTGCACCTTTCAAGGGCAGAGATACT
The DNA here is from genome assembly GCA_016271365.2 of Neoceratodus forsteri. NCBI lineage: Eukaryota > Metazoa > Chordata > Ceratodontiformes > Ceratodontidae > Neoceratodus > Neoceratodus forsteri. Next base: position 776,966,071 of record CM057459.1, on the reverse strand, counting down.
TTGAATACAGAGCCACACTCTGGCTTAGCCTGCTCCTACCCGAGCTAACCACTCTTAGTAAAATCGGCCCATTTAAATCATCACTCAAATCTCACCTGTTTAACCAACAGGTATGCTCCTGCTTCCCCCAATCTCCACTCTGTGCCACTGATACTGAATACATCCAACTGAGCACTTCTTTACTGCCTACCTGTAACTCACCTCCCCTTTTTCCCATCCCACAGCTCCCCTTCCCATGCCTGCCCCTCGTTTCCATTTCACATGTTCCCCAACTCACCCGACTAACTTCTCCTCATCTTCTACGGTACCTCATCTCCCCATCCCCCCTCTTATCCCCCATTCGGGAAAATGACCCATAGCCTGAGGTTACTGCCACCCCACTCCACCTCCTCTACCTATTATTCTTCCTCCTATTCAAGGCCTACTGTGCTGCCTAATTAACCTTCCATCCTCTAATATTAATTATTGTATATTTTTGGTTTTAGTACAACTACCTGAAACAATTGATCAAGTCTATGTAATTATTTCCCTACAGCTTTCTCTGTGTTTCACATCTGTAATTTGTGCTGTGTATATTGATTTCCTGTATGCCTGACATGGAACCTTTGCAAATGAGCTTGTAGCTCAAAGGTTGTAATCCTAGATTTCAATAAATAAAATAAAAAAAGAAGAATCCACAGTATACTTTACTATGCCATCAGCATACATGTGGACCCCCAACCCTGGCAACCATGATTCAATATCATTCCTAAGTAAAGAAAATTGAAGTGAAACCAAAACAGACCCCTACAGCACACTCTTTTCTACAGTATATGCCTCCAGGCCAGTCTAGAGCCTCACACTTCAACTACTTGCCTCTGTTTTAATAGATAACTATCAACGCACCTTAAAGCTGCTCCTCCAAACCCAATCCCCTACAACTTACTAGGCATGATCTTGTGACCAATGGTGTTGAAAGCCCTGGAGAGATCTATAAAAATAGCACCTACACTTTGGCCACTCTCCTGTGCCATCTGTATGTCATTAATAACTTTGATGGTGTGTTGAAGTATTGTGGTATTTTTAAAATTCAGATTGGTTACAGGTCAGTATGCTATTGCTTTGTATGTGGAAGTTCAGTTGTTTTGCCACTTATCTCTCAGGCACCGTCAACACCACCACCAACAAAGAAATCAGTCTATAGATACTCAAAAATTGCCTTTTACCAGTTTCTTATACAGGAATTCCCAATGTGTACTTTCACATTGTGAGAAATACTTTCTACTGTAGTGATAAATTAAAACTTTTTGTCAATGGGTGACAAATTAAGGGTGTTACATGCCTCAAAAGACAAGCTTGTATGTCTGCAAAGGCAACTGCCTCTTTGGCATCATGTGCTGATGATTTGTGAGCCACCTTAGAACTATGTAACAGTTTAAATTCAGTCAGCAGGGAAAAAGTCACCTATTTTACAGAAATTTGATGAGTCCATTGGGGGAGGGGGGCTAAGATCCTTAAGGTCAGAAGAGGTGTCTTGGCCAGTAACAAACTGGCTAGTAAAAGCATCAGCAATCTGGGCAGCTTCCCCCACAACTGTGTTGTCAAACAGAAAGGAGGATGAAGGCTGTAGTTTTCTGATACCATCCAGTTTTAAGAATTTTTAGGAAGTACTAGAGTTTGGTGACACAACTATTCTTATTTTCCTTTAACTAGTATTTATATTTGGCCTCTCTAATCTCCTTAGCATGTATGCTGTTTCTTAATGTACTGTATTCATTCCAAGCCTACACAGAATTTAAACTTTTTGCAGATTGCCAGGCTCTATTCTGTATTTTATGAGTTTTGAATAGGGATGAAGTGAACCATGTAGCATTATTCTGCTTAATTCTTTTGCTGCAAAGTAGAGCATCTTTGTTACAGAACTTCCAGAAAGAATCTCCAGGCATTCTCTGCATCAGGAATCAAATCAAGTCTACTCTGATTAATTCCCTTAATATCCAACATGAAGTCAGGGTAGCTAAAATGCTTAAAAGTATGATATTTGATAAAAATGTTCTCTGTGTTTCTTTCAAGCCTATTTTTAATACAGTAGGTAAACTGATGGTAGGAAACATTGTCTAATAGGGCTCCAGCTTCAGAAAACTGTGGTCAGCTCACAAAGAACAGCTCCAAAGTAGTAGATAGATTAGGTGACACAGTACTGATTCTGTTTGGCTTAGTAATCAACTCAGTTATACTGAATTCAGCAGCAACGTCCTTTAAACAGCTAAGACGTAAGCCACCCTCACTGCCCCAGTTAATAATAAAATCCCCAGTCCAAATAAAATCATGGGTAGATCTAAATGGGGAGAAGATATCTATAAGCTTTTTAAATACTTCAGGACTACACTTTGGAACTTGATAACAACCCACAAGACACATGGGTTTGGTGGCTGCATAGATAATCTCTGTAACTATTGCCTCCAGGGAACCCATACTGGTTACTGTGTGAGCAATGTGGTTACTGTATGAGTAAAGGAACTGTGTGCTGTGGGTATTTCATGTATTAAGGCTGCAAATAAGGTTCCCGAGGTAGAAGTATGCAAATTGTGTAATTAATATGCTCATTCACATATGCAGGGAAATGAGCAGCCTTGGAATTGGTGGCAGTATCACATCCTTGTATGGCAGCATTATGGATATCAGCAGTGTTGTGTGTTGCAAAAACCTGGTTATTGGACTTGGAGGCCTTCTCTAACATTAAAAGCTAGCCTTATGGTAGGGGCTTGTAAAGTCTGGAAAAGCTCCTTTCCCCTGCAGTGGTGAGAGCATTGAGGGTGAGAGCAGAGAAATAAAACTAAATCTACTGATTAGAGATCTGAAGGAGCATTCTGGACACTACAATAATATGAATCTTTGATAGGGTTTATTTATTTATTATATGTTTGAAATAAGGGGTATAGGTTTTGTTAGACAGATATTATTTTTTATATTTAGTTTTAAGTTATTTGGTTATTTGGTTACTTTGTTTATCAGATTTATAGCTTATATTATTGTTTGATTAATTGTATGTTATTTATTGTAGAGCTGTTGTATTTATTTAAGAGTTTTGAGGGGGTTAATAATTTTTAGATTGTTTATTGTTGTGTTAATTATGTGCTGGGACAAGATTAGGACAGTTAGGTACTATTCCCCCTCCAGGCTCAGGGACCTTCGTCCCTTCTCCTGTCCCCCCCATCGCCGAAGGTCTATAAGAGATGTAGGGCTTTGGGGATTGTGGGGAGGAGGAGGAGGGCTGGTGCTGGGTCTGGAGGAGGAATGGAAAGGAGTGGGCGGATAGAGATAGTGGGGACAAGGAGATGCCCTGGGGTGAAATGGGTCCAGAAAAGGGGACCTCCCTGTCTGGTGCCCATACCCAAGGGTTCTGACTATAATCAGCAGGTAAAGCGGTCATCCTTGAAGGCTCATCCTATTCAGGCAGTGTTGTGCAACACCAAGTCTATTAAAAACAAAACGGTTATTATAGCTGATTTTGTTAGGTCATCTGGCCTGGCATGCATCACCGAGACCTGGCTGGATGAAAATGCTGGACCAGTCTTGGCAGCAGCAGTTTCAGCCGGTTACTCGGTGATACACCGCCTGAGGTTGGATCGTAGGGTCGGGGGTGTTGCCATCTGTTTTAGAACAGAACTGGGCCTAGTGGAGGTACCAGTGGGAGTCACCAGGTCCTTTGAATGCATCTTAGGCGAGGGTGTGTGGTGCAGGATACTTCTTGTTTACCGTCCACCAGGTGATGAGAATGTTTTCCTGCGGGAAGTTACAGACTTCATTGTTGACCTGACATTGGGGTCCCCCAGATGGTTGGTTCTGGGGGACTTCAGTGCCTGGTCGATGATGGACTCTCACATTTTGGTCAAGACTTCCTCCAGTTGATGATTTCACTGGGCTTCACAGAAGTTATTTCCTCCTCGACCGATATTGGTGGGCATTCACTGGACTTGGTGTTCCTTCTGGGGATGGGGATATCCGACTTGGTGGTGGAACTGGTCGGATGGTTGGACCATCACTCCATTGGGTTCAGTTTTGAGGCCACCCCTAATAGGTCAGCCCCTACGGAAATGGTCCGGTACCACCCATTAAGGGGTGTTTCCCCGGATGACCTGTTGGTGGTGCTGGACCTATCGGGCCTACCGATGGATTGCTTGGATCCAGGAGACCTGGTGTGTGCCTATAATAAGGTGGTGGCAGGGGCCCTGGATTCCATTGCTCCTGTTCATGTTCATCCTCTCACTCTTCATCCCAGGTCTCCTTGGTTCGATGAGACCATGAGGGAGTTGAGGAGAGTTGGACGAAGGTTGGAGAGGCGCTGGCGGAGGTCCGGTCTGGATGATGACAAACTTATTTTGATGAACCACTATGTGGTCTATCAATCCGCAATCTCTCATAAGAAGGCAGAATTCCTGTCCAGAGAGATTGCGGCTGCACAGAATAGACCAGCTCAGCTCTTTTGGACCGTGGACAGACTATGCAATCCAGCCTGTCTTCAGCCCGGAAGAGCCTTTTCTCAAGAACGGTGTGAGGAGTTTGCTCTCTTCTTTGCAGATAAGGTTGCCAAAATCAGATCGGACATCCGCTTGACCCTCTCCAATGGGAGTTGTGATGGTCAGCAGGAGATGTCAGACACCCAGTTTGCATGGTCTGACTTCAGCCTCCCCACAATCAATGACATTGTGATGATCATCCAACCACTGCGTCCAACCAACTGTAATTTGGACCCTGGCCCCATGTGTCTTTTAGTGGACTATGTGGATAAAATCAGCTCAGTCCTGGCTGAGATAGTCTGGAGGTCCTTGGAGAGGGGGATCTTCCCAGATCCTCTTAAGGATGCTGTAGTTAAGCCTCTTCTGAAGAAGCCCTCCTTGGACCCGGATTGTCTAGCAAATTACAGGCCTGTCTCTAACTTACCCTTTGTGGGTAAAGTTATTGAGAAGGTGGTTGCAGCACAGCTGGATGATCATCTGACCAACAACAATGTCTATGTTTCTCTCCAGTCTGGATTTAGGAAAAGGCATAGTACCGAGACAGCACTTGTTCAGGTTCTAAATGACCTCCTAATAGCGAGAGATCATAGGACCTGCTCCATCTTGATACTTCTTGATCTCTCTGTGGCATTTGACACTGTTGACCATGGTGTGCTATTGGAGCATTTGCGGTCTATCTGTGGACTGTCTGATACAGTCCTCAGGTGGTTTCAATCTTACCTTGAGGGTAAGACTCAGAGGGTGGTGTCGGGAATTTTTTCTTCGGCATCAGTCTCCCTAACCTGCGGGGTACCGCAGGGTTCCATTTTGGCACCCATGTTGTTTGCAGTGTATATGCTGCCATTAGGAGTGATTGTTAGATGATACGGTTTGGGTTTTCATTGCTATGCAGATGATACCCAGCTGTATATGTCTTTTGTGCCCAGCCAGGATGCTGCGATTTTGGTATTTAACAACTGTCTTGCTGAGATCCAAGACTGGATGAATGGGAGTTGGTTGCGGTTGAACCCTGAAAAAACTGAGGTGTTGGTTGTGGGCAAGGGTCGCTGTGAGGCAGGCTTATTAGCTGGATCGCCCTTGGGCTTAAGGCTTGGGGGTGTCCAGCTGATGACCTCAGACCAGGTGCGGAATCTGGGCGTTGTATTTGATGACTGTCTGACTTTTAAATCTCAGGTGTCAGTGGTAGTCAAAACCTCTTTTTACCACCTGAGGAACATTGCCCGGTTGAAGCACCTGGTTCCTCCAGAGGATCTTCCAACACTGGTCCATGCCTTCGTTACCTCCCGCCTTGACTATTGCAATGCCCTTTACCTGGGGCTATCAGGGGTTGAACTTCGCCATCTGCAGCTAGTGCAGAATGCGGCAGCCAGGCTGTTGACTGGATCTTCTAGGTCTAGTCATATAACGCCTGTGCTCTGTGGACTGCACTGGCTGCCAGTCTTCTGGTGAATCACCTTCAAGGTCGGTTTGCTGACCTATAAAGCCCTACATGATCAGGGACCTACTTACCTGAAAGAGTTCTTTCGTCCCTACTGTCCTTCCCGCTCTCTCCGATCCGCTGATGAGGGATTACTAGAGATTCCCAGAGTCCATTTAAAAACTTCAGGGGCAAGATCGTTTAGTTTTATGGCCCCGACCCTGTGGAATTCTCTACCTCGTCAGGTGTGAATTTGCCCGACTGTCCAAAGTTTTAAAGGAGCTTTGAAAACGTATCTTTTTAACAAAGCTTTTAATGAGTTATGATAGTTTTAATGCTGTTTAATTATTTATTGTTTTATGTATTTGTACAGGTGCTTTGGTTATAAGAAAAGAACCTTATATAAATAAAGAATGAATGAATGAATGAATGAATGAATGGCGGATAAAGATGAAAGCAAAAAAAAAAAAACTTCTGTCACAAATAGTTGCATTTAATTGCAAAAAACAGCATGACATAACCATGGATTCAAAAGAAATTGATGAATACACTCAACCCCCATCAAGCCAGTTAACAAGGCACTGAACTTAACCATTGGCACATTTTGAGTTCATGGAACCAAAGTAAAAATAAAATATTTCAGTGTGTAGAAAACATAAAAATATTTCAGAGTGTAAAAATAAATAAATAACAATGCACCTGGAGATCCATTTTTTGTTCAAATTCTGCTGTAACTCCCAAATCACTGTATGGCCCTGGGTAAGCCATTAGACCTAAATGTCAGTCCTTCTTAGCTATAGTAATGAGTAGAAGTATAACCCCGCTGAAAAAGAGATGCTACTTTTCAGCTGGGAAATCCTGTGTAAACAAACTGTACAAAAAAAAAATAACAAAGATGTCTGAAATGACCTTTGTATTTACTCTGCTGAGCAACGGTAATATAGTATTCTATCTATGTATGTAGGGCATACCCACAAAAGTCATTACATTTGCAGTAACGATTTTGGCAGCACCATTAACAAGGCTAGCAATACTTTAAAGTGGCAGTGTCAGTTTGAGATCTATTTTGGTCATTCTCTGTAGTGCTGTTCATTGAACTGTGAAAAACAAAATCATAGACTATTTAATAGCTTTTTAGTTTTATTTATTTTTTTTTAAATTAAGTGTGGTTCTGAGTAGATTGCCCTAAATGTGGGCGACACATTCTGGTACCTGATAAAATCCCAAATATGTGCTGAGTAGTTAATTATGTGAGCTTTTTTCACATCTCACCTTTATCACTGCACCTTTTTTCTTTTGTTCCTCCCATCCTTTCCATTTTCTAAATTTATGATGGCTCTAGAACTTCACCATGTGTCTTTTCATTCAAAGAAGAATACATGACTGCATAATCCCAGGTTTCAGATGCCTGCACTGGCCCTATTTCCTAAAGAAGTGAAGATAAGGGTCACCATTTCCAGAAAGTTAGTCCATTGCTAAACATGTTAGTGATGCACAAATTGGGTGTTGTACAATATCTGGTGGCCCCATTTGTACAGCATTAAGCAGACAGCAGGAGCATGCACAATTTACTGCTGCATCTAGTCATGTGAAGGATCATTCTTGCATACTGGGTGCAGTGGTATCTGTGGTGCAAGTGGTAGACAAGAAGTACAGGAACTCAGATACTGACAAATATGAAATGCAGAATGAAGATCCTCAATGTGAAGGATAGCTGTGTCAAGACGCATCTATCTGTTTAGACATGAGAAGATTCAGTTACAGAAACTGAAGTATTTCTAGGAAAATAGCATTGCTGTACAATTCAAATGTTGTTTTGGAAACCCTGATATCAGGTCAGAGGGCCAGAAATTGTCACTATGTTGCTGGTTTAAGAATTCCAGTTCTAGTGTCAATGGAAAGAAGTACAGGAACTCCATTCCTGCTGCAAAAAAAGGTACAGGAACTGAGTTTCTGTGCATTCCTGTTCACTTTTATTACTGAGTGGTATATTCAGAGGCTGTGGAAGCAGTAAAAGGCCACTGTCATGATGCTGTATAACATTTTAAAACACTACTCTTTTCAAAGCATGCAGTGGTGTGTGAGCACCCAGCCATGTGCCCCCAAGTTGTGAGTCAGGTAAATGACTGACAGCAAGAGCCATCAGTCAGTGTTCTGCTAGTGTCTTTCCTCACCCCCTCCTGATCACCATACAAGTGCTGCATTATAATATCTCATTACCTGGAAGTCAAGTAGTACACCCAACCTTGATTGCCATACTAATGTCTCATTATGATATCCCATTCCTTTGTAACCCAATGGACCCCACCATTCCATTCCCTTGTAGTCTAATGCCTCCATACCTCACTGTCAAACTTTCCATCCCCTGCTCACCCACTCAGCACCACTATCCCCACCCCCATCAACATGGAACTCACCTCTCCTAACTGTGATCAGTAGATACATTCCAGGCCCAGAGGCAATGATCAGCAAACCCCCTCTGCTCACCACCTTGGCTGGTCACCTTCTGAGCTACAGGAAGCTGCACATGCGTATTGTAAAAGCAGCTGTTTTTATAATATACACATAATCACTCACTGTTACTCAGATGGCAGCTGGCCAAAGGAGTGAATGGAGGGGGCCATGCCAGTCACCATCTCTGGTCCTGGAAGATATTTACTGTTCAGTTATGAGGGATGAGTGGGATGTCATGGGTGAGGGCTTGGTGGGTGCTGAGTGGGTGTGCTAGTGAGGGAATGTTTGACAGTGACTGGGCATAGGGGCAATATACTACCATGGAAATGGATATTAAACTGAAACCTGGGTACAGTGATCAGGGTTGGGGGACTACTTGCCTACCAGAGAAGAGGATATTGTGAAATATTGTTATGGTGACCATGTGGGGGGAGTAAAGGGAACAGTAGACTACAAGGCAATGGGATATTTAAATGAACCATTGCTGTGGGGATTGTGGTATGGGGAGACCACTAGACTACCATGTAATAGAATATTATAATAACACATTGGGATGGCAATTGGTGGGGATGGGGTGATCAGTAGATGACAGAGAATGGGATATTATAATGAAACATTAGTATGCTGATTGAGGGGGTTGGGGAACAATAGACCATCAGGAAAAGGGATATTATAAGGAAACATCAGTATGGACATAGGGTGTACTCTTAAGAATCAGTGAATGGGATATAAAATGAAGCACTTGTGTAATGATCATTGTAGGTATGGAGACACAAGCTGGACAGGGACTGATGGTTTCCACTGTCAGTCTGCTACTCAGGGATTGGGCAGGGCACAGAGAAGGCTCTCTACAATGCCTTCATGCATCTGTGCATGCAGCATTGTGCAGAGATGGTAATAGTCACATAATGGTATGCAAATGGTCCCGTAGTGCCTTCTATGCCATATGGGCTCATTAGCATGCCTGCTACTGAATATGGCTCAAAGAAGGAAAGGTACTATCCTGTTTGGTATGTACTATCTCCATTTGCTTCCATGAATAACTTTTCTGTAGGGGGCTGTGTTATTCAAGTGGAGTGAGACTCAAAAGTACCAGCAAGCATCATACAGGTAGCCCTGGTGTCATGTTGCTAGATTTTCAAATGTGGCATAGACACAAGTTCCTGTTTTGGATATAGCCTGACTCATGGCAATGCGTTAAAATGTCTGTGTTGATAGTTTTAAAAGTGTGGAGGTAGTTGTAGCATTTTCCTCATTTATGGCCCCCAAAAGATACCTGCACCATTATTTTAATGCATACATCATTTTTGGAGCACAGTTTGCTGTACTTTCAATGTTAAGGTAGATCATATTTTGTGTGGTCCAATAGTCATGTTGCAAGTAGCACAATTGTGTGAAAGCTGTGCAACAATTCTTTGACAATCCAACCAAAAGATTTTTTCTGTGTTTGGTTTCTGACCCCTGGTCCCTCCTACCTCCTACTGAACCAGGGAAGTCCCACACAGGCCTTAAATGCACACAATGATACACCTGTGCAAGAGACAAGCTCCCAGACCTACACACAGGGGTTGCTGTGGTGGCATTGCCACAGCATTATCCTTCCCCAGCTGGGACCACTGCTACATGGCTGTGACACCCCAGCCACTGCATATGTTCCCCAGCTCCATAACTGCACTCACAAATCCCAGAGCATGATGTACTACCCACTGAGCCATTGGGCAGCCCCTGCCACTGGATTTTTTATTTTTATGCATTATGTAGAATTTCTATTTTATGTTATTTTTCTTTACTGCATTTTAGCACTTCTTATATTTATTTTAATGCTTCTAAAGTCTTTGCAGAGCACTTGGGAGAGACACATATATATGACTATAATTGCAATGGATTGTAAAGTAACTGGGAATCACCAGGGTATGCAGAAAATATATATAGAATATATTTCTGATTTGCATTGATTTTGTTGTAGCTATAACACACTGGCAAGCAAATTGGGGGAGGATTATATCAGGAAAAGATCCATTTAAAACATCATTCTAAATTAAAAGAAAAACAGAGTTTTTCCTAAGGCTCAGTAGAATGATGTTACTCATGCTGGAGAAAAAAGCTGCAAGTTGAACACAGATCTTTTAATTCGCCAGCTATAGAAGGATAAATGTATCAAAGGATAACTGTAGTCCTTGGATATGGAGGTCCAGAGTTCAATTGGTGTGTCATAGATAAGTTGAGCTCAACTTGGAGTACATCTGACATGTAGGAAATAGGTGACTTATGGCAAGTGGCTGATATTAAACAAGTTACTAGGGGGTTATTAACAGATGGGGGATAAGGGTGGGGGAGAGTGAGAGGTAGGTTTAAAAGAAAAAATGGAATGACCATTCTACTTCATTTGCTCTCTTTTTAAGGATGTATTCTGGGCCTTTCTCTTTTTGTTTGCTTTGTGTTGAGGAAGTTTAAGTTGAAAAGGAAAGTGATGTCTATAACATGTTTCATTCTGTATATCAATAGTGAAAAAAGATTTAGTAAAAAATATAGAAAGTAACTTAACCAATGAGAGTAAAACAGACTGTGTCATTCAATAAGAGACACATTTTTTAGATCAGTACTACACATACTTCTATTTCAACAGGAACATTATAGGGTTTGGCAATGTTTTATTGTTTGTCCCTGAGACTTTAACTGACATGAATCTATAGACCACTGTCTCAAATACAACAGAGTCTCGGACATCAAATTTTGCATATCCAATAGCTATAGATGGCCTCAGCATATTGGATGCATTAGAGGAGAATGAATTGGACATTTTTTTTCACAATGTGGAGTGGGTGAGTGGTGAGAGTATTCTGTTACAAAAAAACAGATCTATGAAAAAAGACAATGTTCTCTCCTTGAAATATGGGGAGTTCAGTAAATTAAAATTTTCAGAAGGCAGTCCTGAAGGATACGGCCAATGCTGTTCAGTGTAATAGACATATTCACCATCTTTATGTTACTCTGTATTCAGTAGAAAAACAAGCTGTAGAGGAATTGTCAAAAATTACTAACATTATCAAACCCTCAGATAAGGGGTGCAATGTAGTGATCTTCGATCTAGACTAATACAGGGAAAAAGCCATGTACCATCTGAATGTTGCTACAAGTTATCGGTCTTTGCTAGTAGATCCTAGAAGTACATGTGGGCCAAAGCTCATCAACATACTGGAGGACAGCCATCACAAGGGTTGAATAATGGAGGAAGAAATGGAGGCCTTGTGGTATGAATATCCCAGCTACCAGTATTCAGTCATATTCCCAAGCTCCATAAGGCTAGACATATGGATAGACATCATCCCTCAGGATGCCCCTTATATCTAGAAATGGGTCACTTATAGAAGAAAAAAAACACATTCTAAAAATATTGATAGAATACTCCAGCAAGAGTCTATCAGACTCAAGGCCTATATGACATACATCACAACTATATTGCAACAGCTGGAAAGTTTACAGTGGAAAGAAAACTGTTTATGATTGACAATTAATGCCACCACACTGTTACCTCAATATAACCTGATCTAGGTTTGTTGGCAGTGAAAAACATGCTGGACAAATCCAGCATTATTTTCTCCATTCTCTTCATTGTCCAAGCTATTGAACTGATTTAAATGAGCAATTTCATCCTATGTGATGACATATTTGTTCTTACAGATAAAGGGAACAGCAATGCGTGTATTAATGGATTCCTGCTACACCAACTTGTTAATGTGTTGGTGGGAGGACTGGGCCATCTACAGTCCCATTGCCAATAAATATCATGACAAGTTTGTGAAATAGGATGGCTTTATAGGTGACATTGTATGTCCAGTTGGGGGTTCATTCAGGAGCTTCATGACTTTGTGAAATACTAAAATGCCAATAAAGTGGAATTGTACTTCACATATAATCACAGTCCAATGGAGAAATGTTTTGTATACTTGGTCTTGTATGGTATGGTGGAGGAAACTGTGTTCACCATACTATAGCCCTCAACCAAAGCATCTCATATAGATTATCCTCTATACAAAACTCAAGATTACACAGAAATTGTACAAAACTAGCTTTCTGAAAAGGAAGCTGTGGATATCATTGACAGATTCTGAGTGAGATTCCATATGGAGAGTACCCTTAAGGATGTTTCCAAAGAGTGAGGAACACTGCTGTGCAAACAACAGAAGGATGTTGATGTCAATAAAGTGTCCTTTGTAAGTACTTATGACCCTTTGGTTATGGATATAAAAAATGTAGTAAAGAGTAACTGAAATTTGTTGGCACTTCATGAGGCCCTGAAAGAGGCAGAAGCTGCAAACTCAAGGGTTAGCTTCAATAAAGCAGACAGCACATGAGAGCAGATGGAGCATAGTAGCTTTGACAGCCCAAAATCTAATGCTAATTGATTACCCCCAAAACCACATGTTTTCTTTCCCTGCAAAAACTGATTACTTTCAGATTTGCAATTCAGGGTGACAAGTTCATCAGTCCTTCCCCAAAATGTCTCAGGAAGTTCATATACGGCATTTTATTACATGCCACACATCATTCATCGCCTGTGTCCTGTAGTGCTCCTGTGGAAAATTGTTTATTTGCTGCATTGTACAAGTCCTTAACTAAATAATTGACGATCAGTTCAGGGCAATAAACAACAAAAAGCCTGACCATCCAATTTCCCTGCACTGGTAAGAAAATCAGAATACGGGGGTCCATAATATTTCCTATTTAATAATTGAATATATCGTATATAACAACAGATGTGGTGACAAGGTTAATATCCTTCTGAAAAAAGAATTGTAGTGGATTTTCAAGCTTAGAACAAGGAGACCAAATGGATTCAATGAACAACTAGGATGGAACAATTTCTTAACCATTCACATATTACTTCTTGCCTGTGACCCCAAGAGCTAGTGCTGCAAGGCTGGATTTTATGAATTTTTTTTCTCAGTGTAACAGTTTCCTAAATTAAATGAGGCACATGAGTGTTTTCATGTCTCTTTTGGTCCCAGCTGTTTCCTTTTCCCTTTTATTCATTTTATGGCTTTGCTGTCTTGTTTATTGTGTTTGTCCCTTTCTTTAACATTCCTTGATCTTTTCTACCCTTTCTAGGGGTGTGTGAAATAAAATTCCACTGGAGGAATTTTCATGAAAGTGCAAATTTCACTTCCACAAAAGTTTAGAAACCATTTTCACAACTTCCATGGAAATTTAGTCTTAAAACTGTGGAATAAATATACAAATAGTGTGTTAATTTACTAAACGGCAGGAAAAAATTCCACAGAAATGATCACTGCCAGTGGTCAGTTCTAAGGTTTTTTTGACCATAGTTTAATTCATTAATCCACCCCTGACAGATCAGGGGTTCCAGTAAATAAATAAATACCTCCAATCCCTTCCTCAGACCCTCCTGGTGTCTAGTGGCCCCTCCACCCACCAATCATGGCCCCCCAAAACATTTTCATTCTTTGGTGTCTTGCAGCCCCCCTTCCTATCCTGGATTCCTTAATCCACAAAAAAAAAACAGCCCATTGTCCACTGATGCATCCTCCTCTATTCTCAGTATTCCCTGGTGTCTAGTGGACCCCCCATTCCTGATCCCTCTTAAAAAAGTAATCCCAGTTCCCTGGTGTCTAGTGGACTCCCCACCCCCCACCCTGACAGTTCATCTGCCATCACCCCACACACCCCACCCTGCTCCTTAGCAGGCCACCGGTGCAGCCCTCCTCTCTTCTTCACTACTGATGGCCCACTGAATTATCAGTGAATGACTGCATGGTTGTACAAGCACACGATCATTCACTGACAGTTCATTAAACTGTGGATAGAATAAATTCCGCAGTTTACATGCATTTTTATGCAGTTCACAAAAAAGTCTGCATAACTCAGTGAAAATTCATAGAAAATCCCAGTTTTGCCAATGGCGAAAGTTCTGAAATCTCTACGAAATTTGTAAACTTTTACAGAAGTTCCACAAAAGCAGAATTCACAACTTTCACCCACTTCTGCTTCCTTCCCTTCTTAGTTTTCCTTTGTTGCTATTTTTCCCTTCATGATTGCTTGTTCTGCATGTTTTACCTTTTCTTCCTTTTCTTTTTTCTTTTTCCCTTATTTGTTTTTGCTTCTTTATATGTGCCCTTTCCTGAGCATTTATTGTACCTTATTATTGGTTCTGAATGAACTGAATATTTGCCATAAACCTTAGACTGACTCTTTTGGGGTTGGGATTTTTACTTGCTTTCAATTTCCTTTCAGTTTGCTCCAGTTCTGCCTCGGTGGAATATTTTGAAAGTCAGACCATTATTGGTTTAAGATCTGTTCTTGCTGCCTTTTAGGTTGACTAGATTTCTGCACTGGGCAGCTGGATTCCTGAAACTACAACAAAACATCCTTATTTCCCTCTCTGGAAATGTTTGAATTCAGGTATGCTTACTTAGTCTGGTCTGACAGTAATTAAGTCAAGGAAATGTTCACTTAATAATGATAGTTTTTACAATGTGAATGATTGAAATATTAATGACTTTCATACTACAACTAATTGTAATTACTGTGACATTTTTATGCTTTTTGTTGTTGCACACCTTTTGTGCTACCAAGATTATACTAGCTTATAAGCTTTTGTGGTCTAGCACCCATGTAGAATATCTGCTATTAGATTACAACCTGTTTTTTAGTTTACATGGAACACAATCTTGGACTACATTGTCACATAAGTGTAAAATCAGTTTGAATACCTTCAGGTTACTTTGACTTTGCACCTGAGGGTAGTTTCTCTAGGTTAACATCACTAAATCAACCACTACATAAGTAGGCAGGCCATTCTGCCTGAGAAAGAGGGTCCACTCTTGAAGCAGTGGGTTTCCTAATGAGCACAGTATGATCATGGTGCAACCCATACTTTTACAATTTATAATTAATTTTTTCACCTGCTTGATTGTGCTATGTTGTCCACTAGCAATAAATTTGCACTATTATACCAACCTAATGTGAGTGCTCAGTTTCTGTACATAGGACTGTTGTTTATGTACTGAGCATCAAACCTAATGAGGTCACCATCAATTCTGTGTTCCTCGATCATTACATAAGTAGACTACTTATGTGAACTGACCACACACCCTGAGGAAGAGGGTCTGTCCTCAAAGTGCCAGGTTTCCCACAGGCTAAGGTACAGTCGAAGTACTGCCAATACTTTTTTGGTTTTTGATTTTTGCTTATACACCTTTGCACTTTATAGCAGATTTTTTGCACCTGCTTGATTGTGGTATGTGGTCCACTGTCAATAAATTGCACCTTTTACTGAACTGATTTAAGTGTTCAGTTTCTGTGCCTAAGACAGTTGTCTCTTTATTAAGCAACAAACCTAAGGAAATCACCACTGACTCTGTATTCTTCCAGGTACTTCTTTAGACTCTGGAAGGGCAAGAGGTTCATGAACTCAATTCACCTAGTTCAAGAAGGGTAGCAATATTATTTAAAACAAAGTTTAAATTTTCACTGAGAAAGAAGGAATTCATAATCTAGGCTAAACTGCAGCTGCAGCAATTGACGTAGTCGGATATTTCCTGAAATGTTGATCATATCTAGAGAGAAATTCCCTGCCTACTATACCACTAGTATGCCACTAGAGAGAATTGCTTTAGAAATATTGCAAAATATTTGGAAATATTTGACCATGTAGATTGCTACAACTGTAAGAACACCCGGAGCAGCAAAGTCGTGTTTGTGACAAATGGTAGCAGGAATCAGGGTTCCTGGACTTGCTAAACTTTAAAAACCATACACATTGGAATACTAAGAACAATACTAAGAACTAAAATAAGCAGAAGGCTGTGAGACCCATGGTGCTTCAAAGCTTATACTGTATATAGTATTTCAAGTGTTTTCCTAATCTCATGTAACTGTCCAGTCAATTTTTTAAAGGTAGTCTTCTTATTACTGACAATAATATTGAAAGGCAAAATATTCCAGGGCCTAACAACTCTCTGAGAGAAATAGTATGCTGTTTTCTTTGAGTTACATCTGTTTCTAACAAGTTGCAATGGGTGGCCTCTGGTATAAACGTGTACTTGCTTACAGTCTAAGCCACATTCAGCTGAAAGGCATGGGTCATGAATGATGTCCCATATGAGTAAGAGATCACCTCTAAATCTTCAATCCTCCAGTCACATCAGATTAAATTTAGATAGTCTTTTCTCATAGGAAAAAGCTTTATTAGATACTACAGATTTAGTGATTCTTCTCTGTACTCTCTCTTAATTCTATGTCCTTCCTTCTAAATGGGCTCCATAGGTGTGAGACAAAATCAAAATGAGGTCTTACATAATCTCTATACAGTGGCAGTAGAATGTCTGAGTTTTTCAATGAAATATGATGGCGAATGGACCACCATATTTTGTTTGCTATACTAATAGTGTTTGTAATATGGCCGTCAAAATTTAGACATGTATCAACAGTAATCCCCAAATCTCTTTCACTAGCTTTACTAGTTAATATATTACCATATAGTATTGCTTGTTGGGATTATTTTTGCCAAAATGCAGAACACTGCATTTGGATGAATTACAGCGTAAGTTCCATTTTATGGACCAGGCCTCCAACTTGCTCAGATCCTTCTGAATAATATTATAATCATCTGGGTTCATACAGATGTTAGCAAGTTGGCAATCATCTGCATATTTCAAACTGTTACTATTAATTTGCTGGATAAATCTGATATGAAAATCTGAAAAATGAAGGGGCCAAAAACAGATCCTTGCAGAACACTGCTTTCTACATTTTTCCAGGCAGATGTGTGTCCATCAATTATGATGCTCTGCTTCCTGTCAGATAGCAAATTTGAGATCCACTTGATATATACATACCTTATGTTGTAACACTGTAACTTTTGAATTAAAGCCCAGTGTGGTGCAGAATCAAAGGCTTTCTTTTAAATCTAACAGAATAACATCACAGAAATTACTCTTGTCCATATTTTCACTAATGAAGTTATAAAACTAACCAAATTTGTTGTACATGAACAACCTTTAATAATTAAGACCCTAGAATGTATACTTAGGTAGCAATTGTGCTCTTAATAAAGAGGACCCCATTTTTTTACTGAATTTATTAGTTTGCTTAATTTTCCCGAACCCATACATTATGACATGAGAATTTAATTTTAATTTTGAGGAGAGTGATCAACTCTGAGCAACCTTAGAAATGAAAAAAAATCACTGCTATGTGTTATACAAGATTTATCTCAGATTTTATATTGATTAATCCCTTCAGAAAATCAAGCACCAACAAAAATGTTTCTTATTCTAGTATCAAGTCCGCAATTTATATTCAAGATTGTAAGACTAATTAAACATTCATTGACCAAGTGAGGCTCATGATTGACTACTGGATTGGTCATTAAAGGGACAGTGTCAACCCTCTTTGCATCATATTTCTAGATGAGAACCCACATTGTATGTCTGCTTACCTCCTCTAAATTCATTGCTGTTGCTGTTTGTTTTCTTTGCTTCCTTTCTTAGTAGAACCGGTGGGAGGTGGCCCTCAGATGTGCCTTGTGCCACCCATCCCTCTAATTGGTCATAAATCCCTCATAAATTACCCGCCTTTTGGTCACTTTTGCTTAAACAGACATGTCGTAGTATCAAAAAGCATGCATTATACAAATCAGAATGATGAAATGCCTTAAAAATATCTGATTTTATGCCTCTTCTTGTTTGAGCTAGAGAACAAGGTGGAAATTATTCAAAGAAGCTGGTACTTCAATCCATACCTTTGGAAAGGTATAGTCTTATCAAATCTGACAAAAAAGGAAGTGACAAACTGAATCATAAACATTAATATACCAGACTTTACTCCATTGGTGTTGTGGGATGTCATGACATCTTTTGTTGGTTCGATGAATGATCTCTTTTTCAAAATATAAATGAAAAAACTGGAAGGATACAAAAAAATAAAAAAAAAACCTAGAAAATAATATTGTGTCTTGATGAGGCCAAACATATGAGCTCAGGTTCACAGCCTATTCTCTTGGTCAAACTTCAATTCCAGAAGTAATGCAATGAGTTCACCTCAATCAAAGCCAAAATGGCACCTCTGAGATTTAAGATCAAAGCAATACTCATTGGGAGACAAGCCAGATAAAGTTCTAGCTCTACAATTACAGGAAAAGAAAGTACATAACATTACAATTTAGGCTGAAAACTCAAAAGGTAAGTTGGTCTCAGACCCCCTTAACTGTCAATCAGCTTTGAAAACAGAATTGTATAGATCTGTACAGCAGTCCTGATGCCTGAGTTACCTCTGAGATTCAGAACTTTCTGATTGATTCACAACTGCCTTAACTTGAGCAGGACCAAAGCTCCTTACTGAAACACAGTATTTATTCCATCAGGAAAGAAACAGAGAAGATAAAAAGCACCCCTCGTTAAAGGAACCACAAAGAAATGGCACAATTTAAACCATTTATTTAACATAAGGTGCAGTAACAAATCAGGACATCACTAGAGATGAAACACCCATCTAACCATACAGACACAAAGCAGTGAGCGATTACAACTGATGTTTTCTCCTATATACTATGAGCTTCCTCAGAGTTAGTAACCACAGATTCCATTCTTCCATAAATAGTGTACACTCATGATAACATTGTGAATCTAACCAATCAGAAATATCATGTGACACCCTTTTAAATTTTAAAACTTAATGCAAGATCACCAGCAATTAAATTATCAATTACCTATTGGAGTTAAATTTTAAGCCCAAATTAATTTATATTTTTCACTTTTTATTCTTTTTTATTCATTTCAAAAAGTGATTACTTGGTAAAAAGTCCAATATGTGGTTAAGCCATTTCCTAAATTTTATCAGCAAAAGTTGCTACAGTAAGTAAAACCATATACACTTAAAGTTTTCTGTGAAACTGGATTAAATGTTATAGAGAAACAAAATGCATAAGCTTATAATAAACAGATAAAATTGCAGGTATCCCACATTAGGTAAATACTTAAAGGATATGATACAGAATCATTATGATGGTGTACTCCTCCCCAACCCCCCCCCGAGCAGCAACCACAACCACAACACTAGCCAATCTTAAACACTTGTCTATATCTTTCTCATAAAGTATTGTCCTCTCACTGCTTATGCAGAAATGCTGACAGCTCAAAGTGTTCATTTAAACCGTTTTCACCCGGGCTCCTAATTCATATATCCAAAAACTCACACGTCTGTCAATGTGATTTTGTAAATCCCCACCCCCCAAGCTGAACTTTTTCTATGCCTACAAAACTAATATTGTGAGCCCTATTGGGGAGACAGTGTTTTGTACTCTCTGGATTCCATTGGGAAGTAGATATCATAATTAAATCTGTGAAGTTAAATCTCTTGTAGCAGACAGCATTAATTTTGACTTGTACAATGCATTCTCACACACTCTAACCATCTACTTCACTGCCTTATTCAGCTCTTTTATAAGGCTTGCCAAGTTACTATTCTCTTTTAATGAGGCAATAATGTAACTTATATTGAAGGCTGATAATCTTATAAACTAAAGTAAATCTGATAGACCAATTTCCCTCCTTAATCAGTATTATAAAATATTTGCCGAAGTCTGTGCAAAACATATAATATGGGTTTTTGGTTCTATTATCCATACTGGCAGCCCCAATTTATCAAAATAAAATATTAGCACATACTATGAGGAAAGCATTATATATAACAGAACAAACAAAAAAAGAATGATTGTGTTTTAATATCATTAGATGTTGGGGAAAGTCTTTGATTGTGTTGATTGGGGTTTCCACTTTGTTACATTGTGGAGACTTGGCTTTGGACCAAAATGCACAGGATGGGTTAAGTACAGTAAGGTACAACTCATAACTGGGCAAGTGTTTCTAGAAAATTAATGTAAGCCTTGGGTGAATTGGAAGACATAAGGTCAACACAGCTGAGTGTCTTTCAACATGCCTGTGACATGCCTTCTCAGGAAACCCATGCTTTTATTTATTTATTTGGAACTTAGTGAACAGGAAAGGCATACTGAGCCAAGGCTCATTTCCAAGAGCAACCTAGGAAGAGGGGGTTTGGGGATCAACTGCATAGCAAAAAGCATACACAGTGGTACAAAATAGAGGGAAGGCAGAGACAGAAATTACAGTTGCAAAAACATACACAGCAGTACAATGTAAAGTACAGAAAAGGTCCATTTACAGATTGTGTAATAAGCAAACATTTTATGCACAAACAAGAGTCTCCCTTGGAAATGATAATCATACTCATAAAATGTAAAAAGCTTTTAATGAAAAAATATGTTTATATAGTTAGGTTGTTGCTAGGTAGATTAAGGAAAGTTAGTTATGAACTGTGTATATAACAAAGATTAATCATTGGTAAGATGATATATTTATTCCATTGAAGTTGTGAGGATTCTGAAGGATTCTGAAACCCATTTTATAAGCTAATCTACTCAATGCCATCAGTATATCAGCACAAACAGTACTTTGCCCCATTCAGATTATTTAGAAGAACCTGGCAGGGTGGGTCCATTATCCCATTTTTTTCTTTGCACCCATTATTGGAGCCCTGGCAGATCTTATCTGTAAGAGCAAATAAAAGGAATTAAATTGGGTAGAAGGATGAAAAAAAAAAATAACACTCAGTGCTGATGTCCTTATGTATCTAGTAGATTACCAGAACAAATTATCTAATCTCAAGACAGCCCTAAATTGCTATGGGCAACTTTCCAAATGCAAAACTAATCGGCTAAAAACTGGAGTACTGTACTTATGCTCATTGACATTGACCCAAACAAAGTCATCCACACCTTGTTTCCTCCAGCTACAACACTGATTAAATACCTACGCACCTATATAAGTAATGATCCCAGCCAATTGTATAAATTTATCTATGACTAAACTTCCAGTATTATTTGCAAAAACTTAGAAAAATGGGAACTTCTTCCAATACTGTATTTTTAATGGGAAGTGTAAGTATGATTAAAATGATTCAGCTCCCTAAGCATTACTTCCCTTCTTGGAAAACTCCCCATTAAACCTGGCAAAAATGTTCTGATTTTTTTGTTTGTTTTTTTTAATTTCTGGAAAATAAAATTTCTATATTCTTGTGGAAGAGTAGACACCCTTGAACACTTTGCACCTTTTCTCCCATCTTTTGTTTCAGTCTGTGTGACAGCAAAAAGTTTTCTGATAGACTGCTTCAACACAGAACAAATTTTATGTGTTTAAGTGTACTGTGCCAGTGGATTTTGAAACCAAACAAGACAAGGATTCAAAAGAAATCAGTGTCAAATAAAAACCCTTGCCCTACCTTGCTCTGCATTGTTTCGACCAAACCCAAGTCTGAATGCAAAATTGTCACTATATTTGAGAGTATTTAATTTTATTAAAAATGTTAATACTTTTTACACAGTTCAATACAAAAACTCAAAAATTGCAGGAAACTGCGGAACATGTCAGTTTTTGTGGAGAATGGTGAAAATTGCGGATTCCGCAAAACAATTGAGGGCACAATTTTCCAGTGGCCCTGCTCATGAGTGAAACCCACAATGACACAGAACAAAGGTACAATTGAACCTCATTACTTACAATAAAATACTCAACTTCTGAAGTCTTCCACTTATTAAAAACTTCAAAAGGGCAGTAATTTCCCCGTCACTAAAAACCTTCAGCTGGGCCCTAATCTCCCCCTTACTATACATATACACACATTAAAGAATGATGTGTTACTCTTAATTTTCTGGGTTTTATTTCCTACTGTGAAAACTTCCACACTATCCTTACCTGAATACCTGGGAAATCTCTGCTGCTTAATCTACAGCAGATAAAACTGATGCCCTGGTATATAAAAGACCTTCTGGAAGAGCTTGTACATGGGGGAGGGAGTGAATATCCTGTCAGCAGAGTTATGCAGAGTTTGAATTCTTAAATTTCATTGTAAACATTTCATACTTGTGTGGGTGGGTGAGCATTCTGCCAGCAGAATTCTGCAGAATTTTGGATAATTCTATTCCATGTTAGAAAATGGGCTTGAAACATAAATCATGCTTACTGGCTGAAAGCCATGGTTAGGCATGCATTTAGTTTTCAACAGTGCCTGGACAAAATCAAGTACCATTTAAGGGTGCCCCATTACAGTGGTATCCATGAGAAACCTGAATTTTCAAAGTGAGCAGCCAACATTTGTTTTTGCCCGCTAAGCAAGCTGTAAACTAGCAACTGATCTCCCCATGCCCCCTAAAGTGAACCATAAACTAGTGGCTGATTTCACCATGTCCACCTGGCAAGATTCATGCTCAAAATTGAAAAATCAGAACAGTTGTGGGGAAAATGAAGCTCAGTTCCAAAATTTCAAACTGTGCTCAGTGAGACAGAGAGTGCTAGCACTGGCAGAGCTGTGTATGAGAGCAGCTGTACTTTCTTTGTTTTCAGTACCACAGATTGACGTTCATCTGAGGTGTGGAAAACAGTGAAAGCACCACTCCTTTCACACACAGTAGCGTTATGTGAGATACTGCACTCTGTCTCTCTCTTGCTCGCTCAGCTCACTTTCCGATTTTACAGTCAAGTTACTTTCTCAATCAAAAGAGTGTCTCCTTATCCATTCTGCAAATATAGGAAAAGTTAAAAAGATCACATTGCCTCATTCATGTAGCTCCATAATGTGTTTTGCCCTAAACAGCACGTGCCACTCTTCCAATGCTGCCATTCTGCTAACGTTGACACTCAGGAGGCAATAAATAGTAGTTGAAAAAAGTGTTGCATCAATAAATAGATTTAAAAAAGCAGCAAAACAAAATCATTTTAACCTGTGTGTGTGGGTGTGTGAGTTAAGCCCTGTGTGTGTGGTGGGGGTAACCATTACAACTAGCTCCATACTCACAACTACGGGGGCTCCAGTAGGACAAAAGTCCCTAGCTCAAAAAACAAACAAATAAACTGACCCAATAGTCTTATGCAGGTGGAGGAACTATTTTATTACAAAATAAATGAAAGACATGAAAGATTTAACATATAAACATAAACAATATTTTTTTCCAAATATATATAATACAGTGGCCCATTTTCTTTTTTTTTTCTTTTGCCCTTAGTCACCTTGCCTTCAATGCCACCCTCAGACGCCTATCTTTCTGCCCTGATAGCCGTACCTCCACAATACTCCCTGACTTACACCCCAGGGTAGGGCCATGGCATCTTACTTGATCCAGCTGTGCTGGGAGAAGGTGTTGGTGATAGCAGACATTGCCTCACTGGCTTTCCCCCACAGCAGGGTTCGGGGCCTGTGGATGCCTATGTGGAGCAATGATAGGACATTGGAGAGGCAGGGGAGCTATGGAAACATAGAAACATAGAATTTGACAGCAGATAAGGACTGCTTGGCCCACCCAGTCTGCCCATTTCCCTACCTACTGGATAAGCTGCAGATCCTAGTTAACCAGCAGCCTACTTCTTCCTACCCCCACCCCCAAGAATTGCCTTATGACTATCCCATGCATGCTTGAATTCCACCACTGATTTTGACTCCACAACCTCCTCCGGAAGGCCACTCCATGCATATACAACCCTCTCTGTGAAAAAATACTTCCTTAAATTACCTCTGAGCCCCCCCATCTTCAAATTGTGCCCTCTTGTTCTTGCACACCTCTTTTTTTGGAGGCCAGGTTCTGGGGGGGTAACCATCATCCATAGTGGCCAATGATTTTCTAGCTTTAGCCCCAGGGGCAGGGATGTGCAATAAATCCTGTGTCTGTCCCATCCCTCAAGCGTAAGGTGCTGGCTGCTCGTAGTTCACTTGGCCTCTTCTATGAGTCCCTCAGGCTTCGGACACACCACCTCACCATCCCTCCAAAGAAGAAGAGCAGTCCTGGGGATGTCCAATGTTTTTGCCTGGCCAGCCTTCCAGCTCCCCAGGTCCATCCCTGAACGTGGGTCGCTGGTGTCACAAGTGGAAATCCAACTGTTGCACTGGCCGGGCAATGGCCTATTTTCTAAGCTCAATAATACCCTCAGAGTAGGTGGCAAAGGCTATAGCAGACCATCCAGGGGCTATAAGGCCCTTGGCAGTCCAGCATAACCCAATACTGACAACCCTGCTGGGTATTATTACTTATGTAAACAATCATCCCATACAGTCATTGTGGAAGCCATAGAAAAACACAGAAAACAGCAACAGATGAATAAGAGAAAATTATGAAATGGAATTAAAGAATACCAACTTCTGATTGGTCAATAGGTACTTTCAGTTGGGCCATTATCCCAGTGCAACAGCCTGGCTGAAAATACTCTCATATAAAGAGGCTTGTCTCTCTTCTTTGGAGCCATCCTCCTTGTTGTGAACTGAAATGCTCTCAGCAAACACACTGCCTAGGCATTTAGTGTGCTCCTTCATTTTACCATTTTGAAAGTATAAACCCCCATCCTAGTTTTGTGTTACAGCATCAGAGAATTTCTTTTTAGAAACACTGCTAAATATTCAGATTTGTTGGCTCCTGGCTTGCTTTCCTGTGTCTGCAGTCAGCCGATCATCACACTGCCAGCTACATGTGGTCGATTGCACTTTTTCAAAAAACAAAAATGATTAGCCCTGTTCTTGGTATCCACTGATCATGAGGTTGATTTTTTAATGCCACAGAGGTACTATCACACCTCAGCAATCAGCCCAGGCCTCGCTGTGCTGCCACTAGCAGTAAACACAACCAACTTGCTTGTCTCCTAGCAACTGCCAAAATGCAGACATGACAGAAACTGTCACCATGTGCTCACTTACAGTCAAAGGCACAACCATGTGCTCCCTTACTGCTGAAGCCACCACCAAGCAGCACTCACTACAGCCATACACTCCAGTCACACTGTAACTTGCTGTTTTCATGTGTCTCTCAATTTCTCAACAACCTTCGCTAATCACTGTACCAACTAGACTAACCAATCACACAATGACTGATTCTACACAGGTAAGTGCACTCATGTAATGGCTCAGACTGAACTGACAAAGACTGAACATCATTGCCCTTCCTTTATTTAAATTAAAAAAAGCACCTTACTGTTCTGCAGGTTTTCCAATAGTGGAACATCACTGGCAGTACTTTTAAACAAATCAAAAAACTAAGACCAGGTTGATGTTTCACTACTGGCCAATATTAAAACTACACACCCTGATAGGGACTACTTTACGCTTGTTGTAATTTATTTTAATATTTTGTATAATTTTGTTTCTGATTTAAGTAAAAACACTTGTAAAAAATTATTTCCTATTCCTAATAAATAGATCCATTTCATAATCACAATATGGCACTCCAGGGGGTATGTTGTGGTGGGATAATGGCACTTCTCAGGTGGTGGAAGCACTTGTTACCCAACACAGTGCACCCCCTGTCATGCCTTATACACCTTCCCCTGGACTTTTCTGATCTTCCACTCCTTCTGGCTGTTCACCATCGAAGTCTGCCAACCAGTCTCTCCCTTTGCAACCACATCCAGCCACCTGGCTCCACATTCTTTCCTGAATCCTCAGAGGGTCTGGATTAACCCAGATGGGGGGCCCCCCTCTCTGTGAGTGAGGAGGGGAGTAGCTTTCCTAGGGTCTCTCCTGAGGTACACAAGACTGGGAGGGTATGAGTGGCGCATTAGGGAGACTAGGCAACCATCATCTGGGAGGCCAAGACTGGTGCTATTTTTCATTTTTGTGCACCTCCCCACATCCAATCCTTTACACTGTGGTGATGATCTGAAGGTGGAGCCTGTCAACATGTGGTCACCCACACAGGTAAGGCTCTGCACACAACCAGATCTTGCTTGCCGAGTGGTGCTCTGCAGCACCCACCTGCAGGAGGAGAGCATCCATGCAGATGCTGTATCACCCTTCCTGTCCCCACCCAACTTCCTCAGCCTCTGCTATTGATGTCCTGGGCTTGGGTCTCAAACCCAGGTTACCAGTATGCTATGCTGGTGCTGCAGCACTCATTGCCATGGAGCCAGCATTGGATTATATTACTGATTGGTAGATGCATCACATCTTTATTTATTGGATTCTTTTTAAATAAACTACATAAATAACAAGCATTTGTCAATGCTGAATGTGTGTGCATGGTTTATGTGGCAGGGGTGCATTGTGTTAGTTGAACTTCTATAGGGAGAAAAAGCCTGCCTGATACATGTTTTGACAAGCTGTCATATTTTGGACAGCATTTGAATACAGAAGCTTGGGTAATAGGAAGGCTATGTTGAAACTATGAGGTGCAAATATTTAACATTTCTGCAGTTATGAGCATGTGTACCAAAATTGCAATGAATGGGCAAAACTTTTGATCCCAAATGTTGAACATAGCCTTCTTATCACCCCACCTCATGAACCTCATAGGTGAAGATTTTCAAATCCGTGGGAAAACGGCATTCCCTGCCACAGGTGCGAAAACATGTTTGTGGCAGGATGTTAAAAATGACATCTGCACTCTTGATGAGGTGGTGTGATAAAATGGCTATATTGGAAATTTAGAGTGAAAATATCAAAAATTACCAAAGTTACAAGTGTGCATAAAACATTTTGAATGACTGCATGTAACTCGGCTGTTTTTTGGAGTTTTTTCACCAAATTTTCAACATGGCCTTTTTGGAACCCGACCTCATGGAGAGTGCTGTTGTCATTTCATATATTGGTCCTGAAAGGTGATTTCATACAGTGCCAGTGCCATTCTGCACCACAGGTGTGAATAAAACATGTTTCAGACAGGATGTGAAAAATGCAGCTGTACTGTTCATGAGGAGGTGTGAAAAAAGGCAATGCATAGAAACTGCACAACACATGTTCATAATGCATTCATTTTTGGGATTTTTTGCACCAGCCTTTTAACATGGGCTTTTTAGGACCTCTCCTCATGAACACTGACACTGTCATTTCATTAATCTATCCCAAAAGATGATTCCACACAATGACCAGGAAATCACCTGTTGGAAGTGAGTAATGAAATGACAGTGCCAGTGTTCATGAGGTGGGGTCCCAATAACCCCATGTTGAAAATTTGTTGTGAAACTTCTTAAAAATAGTTGAGATATCAATGTAAGTTAAACCCCCCATTGACAGCCATTATACAGACTTTCCTTGATCCCTCAGTTTTCAGTTCGGCTTTGAAGAGTGCAGACATGTCTTGAACCAGAGAGGAATATAGCTGCTTACCTCCGTAGATAAGTATGGGGGGATAAGGGGGATGGGTGCACTGATGGAGGATAGGGATGGGGGAAAGGGACTGGGATGGGGAAAACAATGAGGGGCTGTTTTTTCTTTTTTTTACAAACTTAAAAAAGGTTATCTGGGGACAGTTTTCTCTTTTTTTTTAAGACAGAAAACACATTTATTGCAGGACACTGGAAGTGGGTTCCACAGTGTCAGTGGGGAGGTAGATAATGCTGACATGTGGATTGGGCACCCTGATGTCAGCATAGGACAGGGAAAAGAGGGAGCATTGCAGAATGCATGCAGAGGGAAGCAACGGGAGGGGTTATTGTGCTGTTGGGACAGGGAACGAAGGGTGTGGGTGGAAAGCATGCAGAGGGAGGGAGGAGTAAGCAGGAGGGGTTATTGTGCTGTCAGGATGGAAACAGAGGAGCAGGTTGGACTGCACGCAGAGGGAGGGAGGAGAGTGGGAGGGGTTATTGTGCTGCCAGGATGGGGAACAAAGGGTGAGGCAGAGAGCATGCAGAGGGAGGGAGTGGGAGGGTTTATTGTGCTGCTGGGATGGGGAACAGGGGGAGCAGGGTGGACTGCATACAGAGGGAGGGAGCAGAAGGGGTTATTGTGCTACTGGGAAGGGAACAGAGAGAGCATGGTGGACTGCATGCAGAGGAATGGAGCAGGAGGAGTTATTGTAGTGCTGGACAGGAACAGAGGGAGCAGGGTAGAGAGCATGCAGAGGGAGGGAGTGGGAAGTGTTATTGTGCTGCCAAGATGGGGAACAGAGGGTTTGCCTAACAGCACTATGCAAATGAAAGAAATGAAGCACTCTCAATGGAGCGCTTCATTTCTTTCATCTAGAGAACGGCTTCCAGCTGTGAAATTCAGAATAGTGTCACAGTCTGGTTGTATTCTCATTGGTCTGTGAGGAACAAGCATGCTGTAGAATGCTCTGCATTGGAATTCTCCCTGACACACCTCTCAAATGTCATTCTACCACAAGATGTTTCTTGCGCACGTGCAAGGAAACATAAAAATGATTGATTTTGTACTCTGTTTTTCACAGATGGTTCAATTTTATAGTCACAATAAGGCACTTCAGCACATGTGTTATTGTGGGATGTAGACACTTCTTGTATGTTTTAAGTCAATCAGTTGCAACTCATGACACACTACATGAGGTGTGTCAAAATCCTACAATGGTACATGCCCTAATTATTTATTTATTTATTGAAAACTGATAAGTGGTAAAGGCAGGACACTGGGCTGAGGCTTGTTTTCAGGAGTGATCTTGGAGGAGGGGTACAGGGAGACAAATACATACAGTACTAAAGTGCAATCAGTGTTAACAAAACAATATACAGGAAAGTTTGAGCTACCAAGGCAAAATAAACATTAGGATGTTACAGACAATAGAACAGTGACATTAAGAATCAGGCATTTATGGTAATCCATGGCAGTATGTACAATGAGCAATCTCCTGACAACAATCTAGGTAAATTGTGGTGAAAATATTATAAAAATATATCCAACACTTTCAGTGTAATCAAGAATTGGTTGAAGAAGGAGTACTAGGATTTACCTAAGCCAGGGCTGACTGGCATGTGGCAGGAGTAAATCAGGAGAATGAGCACAGAGGCCACAAACAACTTAAGAAAAGGGGGAAGATATAGGACAGACTAATCAGGGCCTGGGTAAGAGCAAGATTGGGTGGAAAGGAGTCTGAGCTGAAGTTTGAAAGAACGATAGGAGGGAGACAGATGAAGTAGTGGGGAAGAGATTGTTACTCATTATGGGAAGGCAGGAGCACAATGTGAATTGCCTAGCAGCAGATTTGGAACAAAGAATGTAGAAGGGATATGAGACCATGGAGAAAAGTGCATAAGAGCCAGAAATGTTAGAAGTGAGGGGAGAGAGGAGAGTTAATTCATTTTCACCTGGGTGGTCATTTTGTATCAGATTAAACAATTGATGGTTCAGGTTTCATATGAAGCTATTGTAGGTGATGGATTAAAGAGAGAGAGAGAGATGGAAACCAGTATTTAGAAATGAATGATGAACAGTTGATGAGATGGTGGTAGGCAAAAGGTAGCATTGAGAAGTTAGTGTGTAGGAAGCAGTGATGAGTATGAGGCAGAGTGCAAGCAGCAGAATTGTTGAAGGCATTGCATAGAGTATCCAGTCTGGCAAGAGTAGGTGTGGGGGCAGCACCATAGACCACGTATGCATAGTCAAACACCAGAAGTACCATCTTGGGGATTATTGTATTGCAGACTGGGAATGGTAGGAAGTCCTTGTTGGGTACTGAGTTTGGGGCAGAGTTCTCTATGGATAGCATCCATATGGGTGGAGATATGAAGACATCTGCCCAACCACACACTTACAGTGGGTACTTGAAGTGGGAATGACTTGACCTGTCTTACTTCTTAATAGCCATTCACCTGAGCACCTCTCATTAATGTTGTGATTATGTTACATAGAGGATAATGTATGGGGATTCATCAGTAACCATGCTGTAATTGTTTCTTGAGGTTACCGTGACAACATGTAAACCTCGACAGCAAAGCTTGAGAGGTTTTAGATTGTCATGGTAACCTCAAGAAGCAATTTCAGTGAGGTTACAGATAAATCCCCACACATTATATTTCATAGTGTCTGGGGGTAATAAAAAAATCAAGTGATCACCTTACTTTGCTGTTTCCTCATTGCTGCCACTCTCATTAAGGATCATCTCTCACCATCACAGCCATTCGGTCTGAGCCGCTACTTAAAATGAGAGCATGTGCGGATAGGCTCATAGTATAAGCCTATCGCTATGATGTACTCAAGAGGGGTTAACAACCCCTAACTTCATAACGATGAAATTATAAGAAAACAATCTTACCACTTTTTAGCAGTAATAAGGTCTCCCCATATATTACATTGTTCTATTACTATTGGCTCTCTAAAGTACAAAACATTGCCTGCTGTTTTTTGTAATTAATAGTTATGAATCATTCACATATCTGGAATGTGTAGCATGGTATGGGCTGCACGCCCATTGGCTCACGCTGTGAACCAATGGGCATACAGCCCTATCGACGGTGTCAGTCGGTGGGTGGCGGGGTAGCAGGCGAGTAGGGTGCTGCCACCCGCTGGCTGACCGGGGTGAGCGGGTAGTGGGGCCCTCAGTGGGTGGGGGGGTGGGGGCACCACACCACCAGGGATGTAGGAAATATGTCTATTTTTACACAGATGCCCGCGATTAGGCAGATAGCGGTCCTCTGGACCACCAGGGATATAGGAAATCTTTCTATTTTTACACAGATGCCCGCGATCGGGCAGGTAGCGATCCACTGGACCAGCAGGGATATAGGACTGAATTGTTCTTTTCTTTTTTACAGATGCCCACAATTGGGAATGGGGGGGTGCCGCCAGGTGCAGCCGGAGCTCAGGTGGTCACCCACAGGTGGCAGCTGCAATGTTGCACCTTGCAATGCAGCAGCTCACCTGTGGGTGGCCATCAGTTGTTCCTTTTTTGGGGGGATTAACTTTGTGCTGGCATGGGTAGGGGTTGCGCATGCATGGCTCTGCACATCCTGGGCTGAATATCGGGCTGTGCAGAGTACGCGTGGGCGCACACCCCTGCCTGTGCCTGCATACATTACTGATGCACTCTGGCACATTGGGAATTGTGCCGAGCACTTTTCTCTTTTGAATATCACATCGGGGCACATCAGTGGGTTGCGCATGGCACAACAGTGTTGTGCCATGTGCAACCCTTTTGAATATCTGGGCCAGAATGTCAAAAATATGTTAAATAAAACAAGGGTGCATTATATTGCATGTTTGTCTCAATGGGCCCTTTAGTTCAGGGATTTTATTAACATTGGATGTTCTAAGGATATAAATAATATATCAGGGTTTCAGATATATAACAGTTAAAAAAGACACAGTAAGAACAAATTTGTTTGGCTTGTAGTGCTTGCACACAGACAATTACAATTTCTCTGACACAATTCAGATATATTGAATTCCAAGCAAATTCACCCCCTTGCATCAGACAAAGTTTTCTTAGGTGAAAGCTATTTCTCTAAATGTTTTGTATGATACCTCTCCCAACAATTATTTCAATGAAGCAAATTGCTGAATGTTAGGAAATTATACTACATGAAAATTTTAGTGTTATCTCGTGACAAAATCCATAGACAATAACATGTCATATATTCATATAGAGTAAACAAGCAACTGGCAGTTCCCCTTTAAGTAACAATCAGTTGACTCAGCAAGTGAAACTTAAGCCTTATATTGTAAATCTTCTTTCCTCTGAAGTATAATTAAAGAGGTTTGGTATGATATTGTTGCCTGGATTTGAGTTTTGCTAAGCTCTCACTCACTAATCCAGCTTTCTGCCTTCCTAATTACACATTTTAATCAGAAGTGTTGTTACTGATTCAAACACTTGATAAATATCTATCTTTTTAATTAGTACTTAATTGTAATATTCCCCAAGGTGACTTCCACTCAATCAATTTATATTATATGGTTTCGTACATACGGACTTTGTAGTCTAAATCTGTAATCCTGTCAGTGTTCTTTTTTAAATCTACACTTCTAAAGTTAGTCATTTGAAAATGACTTAATAAAAGGGTCATTTTTGGAATGGGTTGACACTACATAGTTGTATTACTAGAATATCACACACCCATCATAAATTTCATGTATCCCATGGATGTACTTAGGAGTTTACTTTGTTAAATAGTTACAGGTTTCTGACCAGCTGCATAGGAAAATTGTATATGCACATTTTTGGCTGGGGCTGCAGTGAGTTGGGTGGGTGGTTTTCAGCTGTGAGTGGTATTCTGGAAATGTATAATATTGATAGCAGTTCTGTTTCAGTGCAAACAGCCAACCACTATTCAGCACTTAATATATTTGTCAGGTGTCGAAACAATTAGTAAAATGTTTAAAGCAGCAATAATATTCAGACTGCATTGCTGGACCACAAATAAAAAAGGAGGCAGAGCTATAAAATCTCATTTCTTTAAAAGGTATCAGAAAACAATCTTTAAAAATAACTATATGCATTTATAAAGTTCCGTCAAATTTCTTTATACAATGTGTAGAAAAAAGGGGAATTCTGAGGTGTGTAAAGATTTTCCATAACCAAACTTCTGAAAGTATTATGAATTACAGAAGTCTAATTTTCCAACAGATTCATCACTCCAATATCCATACATCATCTACATATTACATAAAACTAGCTTGACATAACCAGTATGGCCATTACCTGCCCACCAGTCACCCCCTTAGAAACATGCATATTAATTATATACAGCCTACCTACTTCTAAAAATAATTAACTCTGCACCAGAAACCAACAGCTTAGAACAGCTTAGAACCCATCACACAGTTAGCATCCTGTTAGTTAATTAACAATAAGTAAAATTTCCTTCATCTAAATCTGCCTCCCTCAGCAACTTTTTCATACTAGCATACTCATAAAAACCATCATAACAGTAACCATCACACAAGTACCATTCTACAGATTCAGATTGTGTGTCAGCTTCTTCCACTGACAGCAGGTAAGAAATGGGAAATGACAGAATAGAAGGGAAGAAAGAAGGGCAGAGAGAGAGCCCTGTATAGTCAATCAAGATTGAAGACTGTGAAAAGGAGTGTCTAGGCTTTTCAGGAGCAAGAGGGGCAGTCTGAGCGGAAGTCAGTGGTGTTCAGACCTTCTGCTGGTGAGAGAAAGTGGAGGCCTAGCCAGGCCAAACTTCATCTGAGCCCTCTCCAAGGTTCAGTCTGAAAAAATTCCTTGCAAACTTTCCCCTGGGTTTACACTATTCAGAGACTGTTTCTACTATCCCTTGTGTGGAAGAAATTATTGAGAGTGTGAGCCTGGGGGCTGCTGCTATTTTCCAAAGCTACTAAGCTATACAGAATGGAAGCAGAGACCTGCATTCTTCCCAGGTTTCTGGGGAGCTATGTAAGGGGCCTGCTAGCCCTTATCTAGTGGGAAGGATGGCTAATCAGGGGCCACAGGATATGTGCCTGAATACGGGTGTACTCTTGATCCACTGGGGAGTCAGACCGTGTGGTCACTCATGGGTCTGGTCTCCTTGGGAACCAAGAAACCACTTCATTGTGCTCCTCTGATTAAGAGTTGAGCCAGAAGGACTATATCTAGAGAGGCTTGAGCCAGAGGGGCTATGCGGCTGCAGCACATTTGAGAGAATTTGAAGATCCAGATTGCTGTTTAACCTGCTGTTGTGTACTGTTCCCCACATTGTGTGATCTGCTTCGTCCATAGGTCACATGAGTGCTGGTACTGCTAGATGGGTCTTTGTATTTCTTCAATTTGGAATACAGTTTGGGGTTTCAAGACTTCTTATCTAGATTTTTCAGTTCTTAACATTGTGCTAGGATACTATTGCCTGGTGGGTGGTTAAATTGAAAACTTGATAAATTCATCAAGTGCACCTGTAACCACCAAGTCCTCTGGGGTTACTAGAATCCCATTAGTGTTAGAATAGGAAGGTTTCTGGGCAGTCTGTAGGCAGTTGTTTAAAGCTCCTTACAACATGACATCATTGTTTACTCACCTAGCTTGATCAGAGAATGGATTATTTCATTTAGAATTCTCCCAGCAGCATAAGTCACTTTGGAATCAGCTGATATGGGGCAGTTTTAGAATGTTGAGATGGAAGTATTCAGTCAAAGCATTCCAGTAGTGGAGCTCAGATTGAGCAGCAGTTCTCAGAGTGTGAAAGTGCCTGCCAGTCTGTTCTGAGAATAGATGAAAGACCTCTGGTCATTTTCTCATTCTAGTGAGTAAAACTCCAGCAGTACCAAATGAAGTGGTGGAGACCATTGCCTGCAGAACACTAGTGGGTCAGTCCACAGACAAATGGTAGGGACTTCAATTTCTGTGGAGCCAAACGGCAATCCCCTGAAAGTCCTGAAGAGTGTCAGCTACCCAGAAAGAAAGAGTGTTCTGCGTGAAGCTATAAAAAGCTACCTGTAAAGGGAAGAGGTGTTTCTTCAAGCATCCATGTCTGTAATAAAGGACAAACAAAATTGTGAGTACAGTTACATGGGCTGTTTTCTTAGGGAGTTGTCTGAGGTGTGTATTCCCAGAGATAAGGCTAGAATACATCTTTCAGAGCCCCTGTATCATCACAAAAATTTGCTGAATGTGAAGTTTAAAGTTGGGAGTCCTTTAGCAACCTGAGGGAATTGAAGACTAATTTGGTGTAACCCCATAGGAATGGCAGAGACTGGTTGGGGCCAGGGTGGGCAGAGCCCCATCTGAAACTTCAGTCAGGGCTAACTGGTTCATGGAAGGGCACCAGGTTCCCTTGGGCATGTTAACAAAGTTCTTTGCATTAGGAAGAAATAATTTAAAATGTTTTTAAAGTGGGTGGCAACCCCCACGTAGTAGACACATAGAGAAAGAAACAAGAAATGTTGAATTAAAGTGTGTGGAACGCCCGACAAAATATACACTTTGGGAAATTAATGGCTAGAGATCCCTAGTTCTGAGGGATGGACAGTTTGAATCCTATGTGTGGAAAAGAATGTACTAAATGTCCAAGACAAATGTTTATGGAAAGAAAAGTGTGTTGTCCCAGAAAGTCAGTTTCCAGCCTGGGGACCACCCTATTCTGTGCTTTTCCATCTGTTGTCAGAATAAAGTCATTCTGCACAATCCCATCTTTGGTAGTGGACAATCTAATCTATGCGTCCAGTGTGAACTTGTTATTGGCAACTCAGAAATTAGAACTAGTGAGGCCCTAGCACCTCTCTCCCAGAACTGGGAGTAAATGCAAATGTTAGTTTTTACCCTAAACCCCCAACCTCTGAGACTACTGAGCCAGGTATTTGCCCCAGCACTAGGGGTGATGCCTATTGTTTATGCCAGCTTGTGGCCTGTTGCTTTGCCTGTGACACAGGTTTATGGGGGTCCCAG
The DNA here is from genome assembly GCA_016271365.2 of Neoceratodus forsteri. Taxonomy (NCBI): domain Eukaryota; kingdom Metazoa; phylum Chordata; order Ceratodontiformes; family Ceratodontidae; genus Neoceratodus; species Neoceratodus forsteri. The sequence continues at coordinate 776,930,577 of CM057459.1, read as the reverse complement.
TTGTCAGATGCTGCTCTTGGCCAGGGTGTGGGTTGCACACCACTGAATTAACCTAGGCAATGTTGCTACAGGGTCTGCACAGGGACTCTAGCAAAATCCCTGGATAGCCAGAGTAATTGTCAGTTCTGTTATATGTTAGACCGGAGTGCACATTATATTTATTTATTTTCAGAAGTTTCACCAGGAATGATATAATGAACTATGAACAGCTCATTTCCAGATATGTCCAAGGTGAGGAGTGTTACAAGAGAACAATTAGAACAATGAAACATAAAGTACTAGGGCTAAGCAATTTACAGTACGCAGTTTGTATATACAAAATATGTGGAATTTGTACAAGGAACAGGCAGATGCCTGCCAAATCTATTGGTGTATCTACTGGAACTAATTGAAGAGATTAGCATACCCCGTGTAAAATAGTTCCTCTTGGTATGCCCCATTGCTTGGTCAGATACATCCTTAGACTGTGTTGGTCTGAGAGGGTTTACAGTGGCCTATATTGCTGATGCACTTAGTATGGCATTGGTATATGGTGGGAGTGCTTAAGGTGACTTGCAGTTGCTTAACTTTTCTCTTTTTTTCCAGCTGCCAGGCCTGTGTTCACAATCAAAAACACTGTTAATTGCTTGAATTCCACTCCTGTGTGTGCTCTCAGTTTGTAGGATCTGACTAAAATCTTTATTGGTGAAAATAATAACCTTTTGTAGTCCCCAGGGGGTGGTCCAGTCCAGGGTAGGGAGGCATGTAGGTACAACATCCAGAGGGTGGTACTGCACACTACATCTGGACCATGTATTCTCTTTAGGTGGAGGCACTGCACTACTTTTATTTTTTCAGGAATGACCCCCCCACTACAGGTGAAAGAATTAACCCATACCCTTCAACCAGGTGTGCCCTGTACAGTTACCAGGCAGCGGTGTAACTTGGGACATAGTGTCATGGGGGTCACATTTGCAATCTTCTGCTGAGATGACAAACACAAAGGCTGGCAAAGTCCATGATGTACAGTTAAAACAACTGTTGCAGCAGTAGCTTGATCCAGTTGAGAATATGTCCCGGGCAAGACATCTGTGCTTGGTTGGATTACCTGAAGGGGCAGAGGGTGACAACCCCAAATGATTTGTTGAAATTTTGGTGGTTAGGGGCTAAACATTGAGGAACAGAAGTTGCCTCACAATTTAAAAAAGACCTACTGCACTACCCCATGGTGGGTGGTGATGGTGGATGGCATGAGAACTCTACTAGTAGTATGCACTGTAACATCAAAAACTGGATATTAGGAGCTACTCAAGACCAGCAGGATGCAGAATTCTGTGATGTTAAATCTGCAGTTTGTCTGGGTCTGTCTTACAGTACCAGGCATTGTCCAAAACAATTTGGCCACATCAGAAGGAACTTGCATGAACTGAAAGTACATGCTCAAATGTTGCTAGCCAAGCTACTGGTGGTTGATTGGGGATCATATCTTGATTTACCTGGATTGAAGGGAAGCACCAAAACTCACTGCTAGAAAAAAGTGGATATGCACGGCTGGGAAGATGCCGAGATGGACTCAGTAGAAGAAAACATAATTCCTGGGCAGTTTCACTCATTTGGACTGTGCATCAGTACTTAAAGCCATGTGTAGTTTATTGACTGTGACACACACCTACAATGGTGCTTGGAAATTTTATAGTGCTGTCTCCTGTGTCCACTCACTCCCCTGAGTGTACCTACGGTCTCTGCCCTGGTTGATTTTATTCTTCATGCTAATGTGTAGCCCTTGTGGGATTCTTTCACTCTGGACCTTGGTATTCAAGTTTAGAGACTAAACACAGTTGTTATAGTAGTAACTCACTGTGGACATTTTGCACTCAAATTTTCTAAGCTCAAAGAATGCCGCAAGCCACTGGTGTGCCGATCATTTGGCAAACAGGATTTGCGTTATTCTTCCAGTTGGCAATTAGGATTTTTAATCCAAAGTGCCAAATGCTGTAAGTTAGAACAGCTTTTCCCTGGTTTAACTTGTACTATTTGGGGGACCCTTTTTATGGGGTTTGCACCAAATCTTTGGCACAAGCTGCTGTAAACCAAGGAAACTGTTGAAACTCTGTCCGGCAATAAAATATCTAGTGCAGCTTCAGGAAAGGAGTTTAGCACAGCTGTGTCAAAAATGGCTTTGATACTGGGCTTAATGCAAGCCCTTTGTCAGCTTTTGAAAATTGTGCTCCATAAGTCCTCCTATTGAGTTGCTTATACAGAAGTTTGCAGTTGGATACTCATTAATTTACAGGTTGGAACAGTTCTCTGTTACAATACAGGGTCTCATTTCAGTAATGCAGTAATGTCTACATTTTTTCTAAGTCCTCAGTCAGGATTTCTTCTGGCAAATTTTGGACTGCTAATTTTGCTAATTATGATTCTGACTATTGTTATTCTGGGAGGGAGGTCATTAGGAACTCAATTCTGACTGAAATATTTGCTGAGTTGGTGTGGCAGTTTTAGGCTGCTATAGTTTTTTTATCTGCTGCTTGAATTACTGTGTTTTCATGTTTATTATGTACTGGCCTATTTCAGAGGAAGATATATGTGCTCAGCTCTAAAGAAACAGAAAAGCTTAAACTCACCAGAAAAGCTGGTGCCAAGCTTGGAAAACAGTGCTTCATGAAGCTTTGGAGGCTTTGCATAGTTCCCAATGGCCACACAGTGTTTGACAGTCCTTTATTAATTAATGTATTTATTTATTGGTGAAAAAACACAAGGCATGCATTCCTTTCACAGCCCACTCTACCTTAATTTCCATCTCCTTCCCAACTCCCACCACAGTTTTAGCTATGCATCCCTCTCCCATTTCTCTGTTAGTGCCCTCCTGGCCCTCTTTTGATGAATATATATATATATATATTCATTGCAAAAAAAAATGTTGTTAATGCGTCGGTAAGGCTTGAAGAGACAGTAGTAGGGAAATGAGGTCTTAGGATTGAGACCCTAACCCCCCCAACCTCCACAGACCAACTGTCAATGGGGTGTGCCTTGGAGTCATCAGCATTAACTCTCACCCATTCCATGTGTAAGAAAGCTGACATAGGTACTGTATAGGAGAATGGGGTGAGAGATAGGCCTGACAACCCCAAGGCACACCCCTTTGATTGTTGGTCTGTGGAGGGTGAGGGTTGGGAGGTAGGGTGAGGGGGTTAGGGTCTCAAACCTATTGCTTTATTTCCTACTTTTGTCACTTCAACCCTAACTGATGCATTAACAAAGTTTTTTGCAATGAATTTCCTTATGTTTTGATAAAGTGTAATCTTACCCTTATAAGGTTTTGGTGGTGACAGTTTTCTGGACTACAGGGCCTGTAATGAATGAGCATCTTCCTGTGGCCCTGTGCTCCCAGTATAGCATAACAGATGTCCCAACAATTCCATTACTGCATAATGGTATCCATATGTGAGAGCGCAGGTCTCTCCAGGCCCTGTGCTCTCACCTATCTATAATTGTGGAGATGCAGCACAGGCCTAGATACATTCCAAGTAACCTTTGTGGTGCAAATGTCACAATATCTCAGAAATCCTAGTAACCTTGGAAAAAATGCCACTGCAGTTGCAATAATGGACTGGCAATCTGCACACGTTCTTAGTACCCTAGAGCAACTCTTAGCAAAACACCGTATCTATAACCATTTTTGAAATGTTGCCACTGAAATGTGTTGCATTCACCACAGTTATCATAAGGGAAATTTATCAACTTTGGAATGCCATAATTATGGAACTGATGCCAATTTTTACACCAAACCAGCATATGTCACATTTGTTGGACAACCCCTTTGTACTGTGCAAATTGTAATCCAAAAGTCCTAACCATTTCTTTGCAGTGAACTGGCAAAGAAACAGCAACCTTTAAAAATCCCTGTTTATGAGGTGTCAAAATCCTTGTTCGTGAGCCAAATCCTTGTTTGTGAGGTGCCAGAATTCTTGTTCTTGAGAAATCCTTGTTCATGAGATAGGGCCATCTGTTGTCCCCTCACAAACAAGGATTTTGACACCTCACAAAGAAGGATTTCTCATGAACAAGGATTTTGACACCTCACAGCAAGGATTCCTTTTTATAATCCTTGTTCGTGAGGTGTCAAAATCCTTGTTCATTAGAAATCCTTGTTTGTGAGATAGGGCCATCTGGTCCTGATCTCATGAACAAGGATTTTGACACCTCATGAACAAGGAATTCTCACTAAGAAGGATTTTGACACCTCATGAACAAGGATATTGATATTTCACTAACAAGGATTCCTTTTTATTATCCTTGTTTATGAGATGTCAAAATCCTTGTTCACAAGTCAAATCCTTGTTTGTGAGGTGTCAGAATCCTTGTTCATGAGAAATTCTTGTTAATGAGATAGGTCCTTCTGGTCCTGATCTCACAAACAAGAATTGTGACATCTCATGAACAAGGACTGGCTCACTAGCAAAGATTTTGACACATCACAAACAATGATTAAAAGTGAGTGGTGAACATGGATTTAAAAATTTTAAAATGGCAGATTTTTGACAAGACTAAAGGAAACTAAACCATTGGTTTGTAGAAGGCAACACCCTGAACAAAACCCATACTTTAATGTTCACAGAAGACACCGCTGGTGCAAGTTACAAGGTTTTGTTTATAAGTAAAATTGAAAAACAAGATGGCAGCTCATGAACAAGGAATTTTTTCTCATGAACAAGGCTATTTTTTGAATCCATGTTCATGAGCTGTCAAAATCCTTGTTCATGAGGCAAATCCTAGTTTGAAAAAAATACCCCTACCCCTGAAATGAGCATACTTAGAATCCAACATTTCAAAATTGAATAACTTTGGAACAGATTAATATTATTTCACCATAGCAATGCTGTGGTGTTCCTTGGGGCAACCGCTTTCTACCCTGAAAATGTCAGGCCAAAATTCCAAACAATGTGGCCACAGTGTGACTGGCAAAAATCAGCAAAAACTGGCAAAAAAAGGAAAAACACACTTTTTTCACTATACACTGCACATAAACTACACATCCAATTGAAACAAAACTTAGCACTTCAGGAGACCGTCCCCTCAGACCCATGCATTCCAAATTTTGTGCAAATCTGTTGAATGGTTGCAAAGCTATTAAAGTGCAAAATTGGGAGTTTAACATTAAACTGCTTACTTAACCATAACTTTAGAGGCGCAACTGCACCCCTATAGTTAGGGTTGAGTAGGCACTTTAATGTTAAACTTAAATTTTTGCATCTTAATAACTTTGCAACCATTCAATGGATTTGCAGAAAATTTGGAATTTTATGGTAGATCTCTTGATTTACCAAGTTGTGTTTCAGTTGGACATACAGTTTCTGCACTGCATAACACCAAAAAATGCACTTTTCAACAGTTTTGATATGTTTATTTGCCCATGGCATTGTGACAAGACTGTGTGGTATTTTGGTCAGAAATTTGGAATGTGGAAAGAGTTTTGGTCAAGGAACAATCCAGCATGTGTTTGGAAAAACAATATCAATCCATTCAAAAGTTATTACATTTTTAATTTTTGAGTTCTGAGCATGCTAACTTCACTCCAAAATTTATATGTATTTTTTGTGAACTAAGAATGGTCTCATGTTCACGGAGTTTGTGATCTCACAAACTAACATCCTAGTCCATCAGAAAAATTCTTGGTCCGCAAGCCACCATCTTGTTTTCAGATTTTCAGCCAAACAAAATGCAGTAGCTTTGTCTATGGGTGACTTTTGAGCCAAATGAAGCATGTTTTTTTTTTCAGGGTGATGCCCTCTACAAAACCATGCCTTTGGTTTGGTTCATTTTCTCAAAAAATAGCTTTTTAAAAATGTTTAACTCTTTGACCATGACTCACTGACTATCCTAGTCTACGAGCCTACAAAATCCTGGTTCACAAGATGATTCTGGTCCATGAGGTCTGTCCACCATAGGGTGACCAGATAGCCAGAGTTTCATGACCAGTTGTCCCTGGGCATGACCAGATGTCCTCGATGGTGTGACCAGATGTCCCTGATGGTGTGACCAAATGTCCCTTCGAAGGCTAGAATTTTTTTAGCTTGTGGGCTAGGATTGACCTGACAGCCCAGGATTTTGCTATCTCATGAATGAAGAATTTTTAAAGGTATAAAACTCATTAATTGTTTTGTCTTTTTACTTGAAATTTACAGAGTGTTGAGGGGATGCCCTACAGGAGTGTATTATGCTGTTTAGGTGTTGGGGAATTAAGTGGTTCCATATATATGCCATCACAAAGTTGAGATTTTACCCATAGGATAACAATGCAGGGTCTGTCATGCCTTTCAGAACCCACATCTCAAAAACAAAGCAAGATTCAGAGTTTTCACTTCTGGTGGAATTGAATTTTTTTCATGGGTTGCACGGTTAATGAGATATTGTCAAATTACTGTCACAAGGGTTCAAAGAGTGCCTGTGCAGTGCTTTTTGGTGCCCATATTTCAGAAATGATATGAGATACAGGTTCGGTCATTGTTGTAGTGTGAACTACTCACTGACATGATTACGATGACACTTGCACTTTTTTCTACATGCTACAGTTTTTGAGATACTAGCAAATTAGTGTTACAAGGGTTCCTTGCCCTATAGGGCTGCTGTATGGCTCTGTAACTATGCGTAAGTGGGAGCGCAGGCCACAGATGCATATTGTTATGCAGAAATGGGCAACTTGGTAGCAGCATGGGACCGAATGACCCCATGCTCCCACCAATGCATGTTATTTTACACGTTTTCCAAAAGTAAGGAAATTCATGGCAAAAAACTGCATTTAATGCATCAGTTAGTGTGAAATCAACAAAAGTGAGGAAATGAAACATTAGAGTTGAGCCCCTAATCCCCCACACACCCAGCACCCCATCCCCCACAGACTGACAGATGCAGGGGTGTGCCATGGGGTTATGAGGCCTAACTCTCACCCCATTCTCCTTTACTGTAGCACTTCAACCTGCTCACACATGAATTTATCTCTTAGGTTGTATATTATTTTTGTTACATGCCTCTGAACCCTCTCCAGTCTCTCCACCCCACCCCTAGCCAAAGGACTCCACATGGGACTACTATAGTCCAACTGCAGCCTTACATATGCTCTATAGAGTGGCACAAATTAATCACCCTCTGGTCCCTGCTCCTGAAACCCCTTTTTATAGCCCATAATACATTATTTGTCTTACTGATTTGGCTTGTACACTGAGCTTGGTAGTTTAATTTACTATCTATAATTATACCCAAATCTTTTTCTTCATTTGAGTACCTTATTGTTTGTCCATTTAGGATGTAATTTGTGAGCTTATTTTGTCTACCAAGATGAATGATGCAACATTTGCCCATATTAAAGCTCATGCCTTTTCTGATAACCCACTGGTTTATTCTATCCAAATCTCCCTGTATTGCAGCTACATCCTCTTCCTGAGCTGAGATTCCTGTGAGTTGTGTGTCATCTGTGTAGTTACTAAACCAACTTGCTGCATCCCTCCCCATGGTATATATAAATATTCTAAACAGTACTGGACCCAGAACTGACCCCTTTGGGACACCACTTCTCAATGATACTGGATGGGAGTAATATCCATTTATACACACCCTCTGGGTCCTGTTCATCAACCATGTGTGTGTATCCAGACCACCATTCCATGTCTAATCCTATATTCATTAGACTATTTATAATTTCACAATCTGGTACTATATCAAAGGCTTTAGAAAAATCCAAGTATATACAGTCCACTGGCCTCCCACTATTTAACGCTGAGGATATTTATTCATAAAAACAGAGCAAGTTCATGATGCATGACCTCCCTGTCTGAAAGCCATGTTGCTCATGATCTATATTGCCACTAGTTTCTAAATAGGATTTAGTTTCATCTTTATTATGCTTTCAAGCAATTTTCTCAGGATGGATGTCAAACTGTTTGGGCGGTAGTTTGTATGGTCTGCCCTATCTCCTTTCTTGTGTATAGGTACAACATTAGCAGCTAGCCAGTCCAGTGGTAAATCATTTTTCTGTAAGGACTTTAGGAATATGTACCTTAGTGGTTTTGCAATCTCGGGGGATAATAATTTTAACATAGCATTTGATATATTATTTGGTCTAGTGAAGAATGAGTTTTTGAGCTTTATTTTTTCATTTATAGTGTTTTCTGTAATCTCAGTAGGTGGCCTAGAATTTATCTTTATTTGGTGATACATTACCATTTTCTTGGAAAACACAGTCCCAAAATAGGAATTAAAAAAGTTTGCCATGCTAGCTTGGTCTTCTACTATTTTGCCCTTTACTGTAAGAGTGCATTGTGATAGATCAAATGCAAAAAGTCCTGGAATGCTGGGAGGACATCCCTTTGTGTTTCTCTGTACCCCTGTAATGTTTTGTGAATGTATGTACATGGACTGGCCACCCATGTTTAAATGTTGTCATTCAGTGTTTGTTTTGTCCCCCCCTTTTGCATTCCATTTAATTTGGTCTCTAATAGTACAAGTGGACCTCCAATAGTCATAAGGTGAAATCCCCAAGGTTTCTATAACCAAAAAGGTAGTTTGTAGCACATTCATGAGGTTACTGGAAATGTTTGAAAGTGCAAGTGGTTTTAAGCTATAAGGAAGCACAAACGATAGGGTGATAGGATTGCTCACATTCCCATTTCTCTTCTTTTTTGCACTTTCCCTAATAGTGGTAAGATTTAAAAAGACTTTATTGTGATTTGCATTTTTTAGGCGACTCTGAATCACTTTGGAGTTCCCCCCCCCTTTCTTGCCTTTCAACGATGCCTGCCGTTGTATCTGTCCAAAAGCAATATAAATCAAAGCCAACTCACTTTTTATCACAAGTACTCTCTATAAAAAGATGATGTGAGGCTTAGCTGTGGTAAGGCTTACTTTCATTTGGAGACATGCTCCTCCATTTCTTCTTGTAGGTTTCAGCTGTTTACCTCGCAAATGTGCGCACGGTCGCAGAGGTAATATAAGTCAGGCAGTGCTCAAGCCATACGCTTGCTTAACTCAGCACTCAAACTTAGGATTTGAGCACACAGGAAAGAAGCTAAAAAAAAAAGAGTGTAATCCTTACAAAATTAAATTAGAAGGGTATTTAATCCAGTCTGTACCTTGTTTAATTTCTGTTATAAACGAAGTGCTTTCCAGCCATTGTACAACCTCCTGTGAGTCTTCTCTCTTTGATGTTTCCCTAAGAGCCGTCCAACCTCATTTTCACCATATGTATTCATAGCTATCAGAGAGGAGGGGTTCCAGAGTGGCTTGTCTAACAGAAAACTCTTTTGTTGTTGTTTGAAATAAGTAATGTTTACTCCATATGGTCTGTTATATGAAATAAAAGAATATGGAATGGAAATGGATAAAGAAATGCAAGGCTAAAAATGTCTAAAATACATGTTATGTTTGTTACATGATTGACATGTGAATGAACCATTAGTAAGGACACAAACCACTATATATTTGGTCAGAGAATGCTCCATGGCAGAATCGAATAGGGTGTTGAAGGCGCAGCACCTCAGCCTAGAGCTTGCTAGTGCTGTTTGGATTAAGGAACGTGGAACTTACTTGGATTTTCTTTCCTTTATGTATTGATTCATTTACAGCCTGTTATTATTTTCCTGTTGATTCATTAAAAATCTTTTGTTTGGAAACATTTGGTGCCAACGTCCATCTGTACATCCCACACCCCTCTGAAAGATGGTGGCAGTGGTGGGATACCAGTCGATGGACTAATCAACTGGAGGATCTGGACTGAGACCTAGAGGTGGACCAACTGATGCTGCAGGAAGAAACGGACATACATCGACCTATTGGAGTATACACGAGATCGGTGACGGTGAAGTTCCAGCTCCCTTTACTATCCAGAATGGAACCTGGGGCAAGATGTAAGGAAAGAAGGCTATAGATAGGTGAGCCAACATGTCAGCTTCATATGGAGGAAGATAAATGGGAGATGAAGGCACAGGCCACTGGGGGGTGGTCAGAGGAAGAAATGCCCCCACAAGAAACAGATGAATTATTAAGGTGGTTGTGCATCAGACAAGTGGAGATGGAGAAGCAAAGGAAGAAAGATTGGAAAAAAAGTGAGGCCAGGTGGCAGACACACTGCGGGCCATACAAGCAATTGGTGCCAATAGACCACCCCATCACCATTGGGTACAGTACAAAAAGTCAAATTGACTAAATTAGGGGAGAAGGATGATATAGCAGCATACATGACTATGTTTGAAAGGGTAGCTGCCACCTGTGTATGGCCCAGGGACCAGTGGGTCATAAGGTTGGCCCCTTACTTAACCGGTAAAGCCCAGTTGGCCTATAGTCATGTTGATGTGCCACATATGAATGACTATGATCATGTAAAGGCAGCCATACTGAAAAGATATATCAATACCGAAACATATAGACAACGATTCCGAGCTTATAAATATCATGCTGCTGATACTCCCCAAGATGCCTATATACAATTTAAAGACCTTTGTGGTAAGTGGCTGCAGCCAGCTACAAGAAATATTGATCAGATATTAGAAGCAGTGGTAATGGAGTAGTTTATCCACATCCTGCCTCCTGATGTCCAATTATGGGTGAAAGAACACCGACCTGATACAGCAGAAGTTGCCATAAGGTTAGCCGAGGACTTTGTAGCAGCTCAACCCTGTAGACAGAAAAGCCCACATGTAAGCTTAGAGCAGACTTTGGCAAGAACTGCCTCTTCTCCTCCCCCGGCAATACTAGTGGGAACAGCAATCTTACAGGGAACAGAAACACTCATCTGGTGGGGAAAAGGCAAAATCCAGACATAATATGCCACAAATGTAAAAATAAAGGACATATTGCCAGATTCTATCCAAAAAGAAAATCTGAGACAGTACACCTTGTACTTGCTAACTGGAGACATTTTAGCGTACCAGTCACAGTGGAGGCTAGAACTGTACATGGACTACTGGATTCAGGAAGTAAACAGACATTAATTCAGGCAGCAATATTAAAGCAACCACCACCAGTTGAGGGGCCCACCATTAATGTGACCTGTATACATGGGGACACCCACAAATATCCACTATTACGACAGAGATAACTGTACAAGGGGATAAACAACTGTTGGATGTAGGGGTTATCCTGACACTGATGGTTCCCATACTTCTGGTCCATGACCACCCTCATTTTCAAACTTTGCTTACCTCCAACATATGTGCTGTGGTCACTAGGGCTCAGGCAGCTGCTGAAAAGACTTTGGAATAATTTATCCTTTTGAAGAATAGATTTATGGTAAGGAAGGTAAAAGTAGAAAATCAAAGAAGCAGAAGAGAAAGGAGAAAGAACTATGGACTAATAAAGATGTACATAACATGGTTAAATCCTTGGTAAAGACTGAAAAGTTTAAAAATGCATAGTAAATGGATGCTACTTTGCAGACATTATGGAAGCAAAATGGAAAAGTTATTAACACTAATACTAAGGATTATAAAATTCTAAATGGTTTATTATATTGAGTGTGTGTGAACCCTAAAACTGGGGATGAGTTAGAACAATTGTTAGTACCCCAGTATTATAGGGAGCAATTGTTACAGTTGGCCCATGATATCCCCTTGGCTGGACACATGGGTAGGGATTGCACACTTAGCTGCCTTTTATGCTGATTTTTCTGGCCGGGCATTCATGACCAAGTGTCTGAATATTGTTAAACTCGTCCTGAATGCCAAAGGGAGACTAAATTGGGAAAGAAATATAGAGTACCCATAATACCAATGCCTTTGGTTACAGCACCATTCGAAAGGGTTGCCATGGACTTTGCAGGTCCTCTTCCCACAAGTTCAAACTGCAATAAGTATATCTTGGTGGTTAGTGATTACATGACTAAATATCCGAAGGCAATCCCATTACGTAGTATTACTGCCACCAAGATTGCAGATGAATTGGGTAAGATGTTCAGCCAAATGGGCATTCCCAAGGTTATTCTAACTGATCGGGGAAGCAATTTTTGTTCATCTATTTTTTTAATTTTTTATTTTAGTCTTTATTGACCAGGTAAGTGCACTAGACAAATCCTGCCTATTTTCAGGCATGACCCAGGGAAGGGGATACAGATGAATGCTAACTGACCTTGAACCAGATTAAGCTGTTGGTGGTATTTTTAGTGAATGAGGGAAATTTTGGCCGGGACACTGGAGAAATTCCCCTACTCTTGTCAGTAGGGGGTCCTGACATTGCGTGGAGAATCAGTCTATGGATGAGGCTGGAAGGGAGAGGTTGTTGGAGGAAGACTCTGTGGAGCAGATGAGCATGGATGCAACAGCAGAGGTATCTGGAAATACAGAAGAGGTGGCTGGGGAGCACCCGAGGGGTGGCCAGCTTATCACCGGCGAAGGTATTGCTAGCATGGAACCAGGAGAAATGCCTAATTTGGAACAGAAAAAACAGTGCATGGAAGAAGAATTGTGGAGAATTAATCAGCAACTGGATACTGCGCTGGTACAGCATGATGATGACCTCAAAAGAAAACATTCAGCAGCTTCCCTGATGTCGGGCACCTCTTTGGGTCCTACAAAGGTTTTGGCTTCTGCGGAGCCTGTAACTCCACTTCTTGGTCAGGAAGAAAGGCCCCTATGATGTGACAGGAGTGAGGGAGATGACGTCGGATGGTCGCCAGAGAAAGCACTCCTTTCAGCAGGATGGACGTCCCCTTCTCATGGAGTGTGGCAAGCAGACCCGGTTTGTTTGCCAGTTGGATCAGCAAATCCATTAGCTTCTCCCACTTTGGATTCGGGAAGGTCACTAGTTTTTCCAAGTACTGTTTGATCTGGGGACTCAAAGCTTCAGCAGGGGGAAGGGGTAGAACTTGAGCTTCCACAAACTGATCAGAGGGTTTCTTCTCCAGATGAAAGGACAGTTTCTGATACAGGACCTCCTCCCAACCTATGCAAGCCACTTTCATAAAACCATCGATTTGGCAAAATGTAGGAATGCAGTGAGGTTACGATATGTGGGACATAAGGAGCTGGCACCAGATTGATTTCATGTGGGAAAAGTTTTACTCAAACAGCCTTTGGGTTTTTCCCCTTCAGAGGTATATGCCTTAATTGATGCACCAGGAAAAAGTACTTTTGACATTAGTTTCAGGACTCCGGCTTTGCTGGAGAAATTCTGATGTAGATTTTCTAATTTAAAAACCAACCCACTATGGGTAGACTTTATTGTAATACCCTTAACTAAACAACCCTTTCGGGTTATTACTATTCTTTTTCGTAATGAAGGAGTAAATATAACTGATGTGGTATACTGGCTGGAAAAGCGGTGTACTATTCAGGGGAATCCCTCCTCCATTATGGATGATGAAGGATTTTGGACTAGGGGTTGAAAGTTTAAAATTAAATTACATCAAACTGATCAGGATGCTATCCATTTGCCTGTTTTTTTATAGGTCGTGATAAAGGTTTTTTGTTTTACCCTGGGCAACCTAGGATGTGTTTTAAATGTGGGTCTACCAGGCACATTAGCACAACATGTGAGGTGTTGAAATGTACTTATTGTGGGGAACTAGGTCATGTCAGTGCACATTGCTTTCAAGACTCTAAATGTAATCTTTATGAGGAGGTAGGTCACATATTTACTGATTGTCCTTGGGAGGCCAAAAATACAGAAAATGAAGATTTTGGGGTTCGAGATTATTATATCAAAGAAGCTATCTCCCCCACAGTCTTTTCTGGGCCTAAAACCCCTGGTGGTAGACAAATGCAGCAGGGACTTGAAGGTGGACCACCCCCCACTTCATCAGATGTCTTGCCTGGGGGTTTTCCAGCTCAGTCAGCTTCACAGATAGGTATGGATGGGCCCCTCCTTCCATCAGATCCTTTATCTAGTTCCCAAGATTTTGTAGTGGTTCATCCTAAGAGTGGAAAGGGTTACACGCCAAAGGTTTCAAAAAAAACAACAGAACCCTTGGAGGATATAAATAATTATGAGGTTCTACGGGATGTTTCCTCTGACCAGGAAACAGAAAATACTGTAGTGGAAGGAAGTCAGCCTCTGGATGGGGAACTGTTGGATCCAGGAGGATTGTTGGTTGGTACTCCAGGGCCTAAAGCTAGTGGCAGGATTATCTGAGCCTCTAGCAAAGTAAAATGGGGTACATCTGTCTCTGTTTTTAGGTTGCTATGACTACTCCTCGGTATCAGTTCCAAATTGCATCATTGAATGTGAATAGCATCCAGTCTGAATTTAAAAGTCTGGCTACATATGGGCTTTTTTTAAGATCTGATTTGGATCGTGTTTTCTTTCAGGACATTCGTCTGCATTCCCCATGTGTTCTGGACGTGGCCTCTGGAGGCTGGTTATGGGGGGCTAGTTATTGGTCTCAGGGGTCTGAGCAGTGTTCTGGGGTTGGGATTTTTTTTTCCACCGGTTAAAATAATCCAGCATTTAGACATTCTGGAGGGGCGGGCTTTATTGTTAGACATTGTAATGAAGAATTTACCCATGAGGCTAGTGAACATATATGCACCCCAATTAAAATATGATAGGGTAAGGCTTTTTCATTCTATACAACCTTTTTTTATTTACAAGTATGCCAGTCATTTGGGGGGGGATTTTAATTGTACCTTCCCTCAGATTAGAAGTAATGTGTTGGGGAAAAAACAATATTGTGATGTCTCCTGTTTATTGAAGGTTATTTCGGATGTAGGTCTCATTGAAGTGTTCGGGTATGGTGGTGCAAAGGCTCCCCATACATATGCTTGTGGCCTTCATACATCGAGGATTGATTATTTTTTTATTTCAGCCTTCTTTTGTATTCAAAAGGTTGTGGTAATCGATGTAGCAACTTCTGATCACCAAATGTTGGTTTTGACAGTAAGGAATGTACCTGAACAAAGACAGGGTCCAGGGTTCTGGAAGCTAAATATTTCCTTATTAGATTTACCTATGGTACAGGAACGTTTTCAACACGTCATGGATGCTAGGAAATCTGTGTTTTTTCTTTATGAGGATAAAAGTCAATGGTGGGAGGACTCTAAACATGATTTTCATTCTTATTTTCAGTCTATAGGGAGGCTTAATGGCTCCTTTAAATGGCATACCTTGTGGAATTTAAGGGCACAGCTCAGGTTTCCAGTTGCTCAACACTATGAGAGGGGCGAAGGGGATCTTGGCGCTATTAAGATTCTAAAAAATAAATTAATAGTTTTACAAAAAGAAATGATGCAGGAGGTGGTCAAACAACAACAGTATCAGGTTTTTGGGAAAATATCTGATACCATTCCTTTTGATACCCTGGCTCAGATTCGGGAGCAGAAAATTATGGACACCTTACGGTTACCTAATGGTACTTAGGTTACAGATAACTCTGCCATATTGACTGAAATTGGTAGGTATTTTATGAATGCTTTTACAAGTGCCAATTTGCCAGAGGATGTAATGTCCTACTGGTTGAAGGGTTGTGACCTCCCTTGTATTTCGGAGGAGTGTGGTCATAGTTTAGTTACACCTATCTCTGGTGTAGAACTTAAGCAGGTTATTTGGTCCCTTTCTAAAGGGATGTCCCCAGGATCTGATGGCTTATCACATGCCATCCATAAAGTAATCTGGGAAGTGCTAGGGGAAGAATTGGTGTCGGTGTTGAATAGTGCTCTCCTTACAGGAAGTTTATATCTCCATTGATAAGAAAATATCAGTAGCTCATATACCTCAATAAATGTGTATACAGTATGACAAAGCTCCTTTCATTCAACAAAGTTACATCTGCACAGTCTATGCCATCAGGCGATCTAATTCCTTGGATAATAAGATTTCTGATATAAAAAGAAGGTACAGGGTACAGAGTACAGACATTTTAAAATGTTGCACTAAAACAAAAAAGAAAAAAGTAGAAAGCCCACCATAATGTCTGGCTTAGTGTAAAACCCATGTTCAAAAGGAAATCTAGACAATAACACTTTTGTATTGAATAATGTTATGCTTTAAATCCCTACTTTCAGCAAAGGAAATGTGACTTTAAGATGGACTGTGGAAATGTATGAGGCAAAATCAGGAACATGCTTGAAAATTTGAGACAGTTGAGTGAAATACCATAGTGGGAAATTAATTCATGATCATGTGACCAGTGTTAAGCAGTAAGAATTGCTGTTTAATCCAAGCCATTTTAAAAGTAACTCATTTATATGCACTACACATTTTGTATACTTGTCTGTTTGTTGAATACATTAGTTGTTAGGTGCTACTGTCCCAGTGGATCCTCATGAACATGAGATGTTGAATCTCATGAGGCTATTCTGTTAAGCACAACAATAAATAAATAAGGTTTATTTTAGAGGTAAGAACAGTATTGGCTGATACATTGTGCTCTTGGAGTCTTTTCAAAGTATCCTTACCTGTTCCACCTCCATTACTTCCTCAAAAAAGTTCAACAAGGTGGATTGGCGTGATCACTCCTTAGTAAATTCATGCTGACTTTCCTTTAATGGATGGAACCAGTCCAGATGTTCACATAATTTGACCCATGGTAATCATGTCTACATAGTACTGTTTCAAAAAATGTAGGTCCTGCACACTAGCTTATTGTTACTTGGGTTATTCATACTTCCCTTTTTAAAATATGTGGTCACATTTTGCCTCCTCTAGTTCTGGGCATCTCAACACTATCCAGTAACTTCAGAAAAATCATTGCCAGAGTACTCTACCTTCTGTTCTATCCTTTTGTTTATTGAGCATCATTGAATGCATACCATCTAATCCCTATCACTTATTCACCTTTAACGTACCCAGTTATGCAGTAACAAAGTTAGTGGTAATATTAGTTGTACCACAAAAATCAACTGTTGATCTCTTGAGTGTCTCATCTAATTGTGGGAAATTTCCCAACACACTCTTAGTAAATACTTGCATCATACAGCATATTCTTGTACTGTACCCTTTTGACTGTCATTGTATTGTGTAATGCAGTTGTATCCCAGGATTTCATTCCTTAGGGTCCCACCTGTCCATAATCATCCTCTGCTCTGATATAGCTAAGACATTATTACTTTTCATGTTTCTTGCCATACCACTCTTACATTTCTTTTTTGCCAGCCATGTGCCCTTGTAACATTTGTCTGGTGCTTGATAAAATGCAGTCCCATTCTTTATGGAACATTTCTTCACTGCATACCTTAAAATCCTTTGTTCTCCTCACTAGTTATTTGATGATCCCATCCATCAAGTTAGAGCACTTCTATGCTTTTGTTCCCCTACATCTGTTATGCACACAATAATTCTGTGCATTTCTTTTTGTCCACTTGAAGAAATTCTGCATCTCTTCCAACTCATCTCTGCTTGTTATCTTCAAACAATATTGTCAACATATCATATTTGGCCATCTTGATGTTTGTAATTTTTGGTTTTGTTTAAACCTCGGCCCTAGTCCTTATTTCTGTTATACTATAGTGGCCAGAAACCATACAGTGGATACTACAACTGGCTGTTGTTCTAGTACCCCTGCAAGGACAGTCTTGCCTCTGAACATGCCTCAGCCCATTCTTGAATTAAAAAGGAAGCATTCTCTTTACATTAGTCTTAGGTGTCATCTCTGTTAGAGCTCTAGCTGTTACCTAGCTGGTGGTCTCTGCTCATCATGTTTGATCATTAGCTACCATTCCATTACTTAACCAAGCATTTTCAGGGAATGATCCAGGCTCAAAAGCCAGTGGTCCAATTCCCATTGGAAGTGCCTTGCCGATAACCTGGTTCTGTCTCCTGAGCCATTGCCCAGCTGTCCATGTCATCTGTTAGTCTCTTCTCAGATATGTGACCTGCCAGAGGTTTCTTGACCCTGGAACAATGCCCCTAGAATCCCACAGAATGCTTGAGAGTATAGCTTCCAATCGTAAGATCAACCTCTACTCTTAGTGATGTCTGTACCCAGATGTGGCCCTGCAAATGTATGTTTACCAGCGCTCCTTTGAGCACCTCTGAAAAGCTTCCCTGCTACCTAATCTTAAACTATTCCACACACCCCATTCATATAACAGGAGGAGCACAACAAAGGGTATTGTGCCACTCTAATCCTGACATTCTGACACTAATCCAAGACCAGTGTTCCCATCTGAGTTCCAGTGCTTCCCGTGGCCCAACAGAATCCCATGCCAGGCTAGTCCTGGCACCCTGCCACTGAGTCTGGGCCAGTAGGACTTCCTGGAGCACCATGAACATGAACTTGCATGTTAACACTATTACAGATGCTGTCTCCTCCCATGAATTGCTACAGGCACATCTTCAGATTCAGACCAGACTAGTGAATCCCCCGCTTCCCAACAAAGCCTCCCATTTATACTGTCACTGTGCTATGCCCCACATTCTGAAGGGCAAAGCTATTGGTGCTCTGACACTTACTGCTGTGATGGATGGATTAGTAAGAACCCACCCCTTCATAGGAAAGAGTTACTACAATTGCCTTCATTCACATTTTATTTATTTTGTTTTTGTTGACCAGGTTAGTGCATTAGACAAATCCTACCTATTTTCAGGCACAACCTGGGGGAGGGGGATACAGATGAATGCCAACTGACTTTGAACCAGATTAAGCTGTTGATGGTATTTTTCATGAGTGAGGAAAATTTGGCCAGTGCATCAGGGAAATTCCCCTGCTCTTTTTGAGAAGTGCCATGGGATCTTTAACATCCACCTGAACTTCCACCAGAACAGGCAGATGGAACCTTGGTTTAACATCTCATCCGAAAGATGGCACCTCAGGAGTGCAGCACCTCCTCATGCTGCACTACAGTGTCAGTATTAGGATATTAACCCAAGTGCCTGGTGTGGGGATAGAACCCACAGCCTACTGATATCTCCCAGCCTCAGAGGTAAGTATGCTACATGCTGAGCCACTGACACTGACACATGTTGTGATAGAAAGCAATACCTCATGAAATTTAAGATATTTAGTCCTACCTTCCCTTTGGCATGATCACTATCATAATTAATATCAGGTAAATTAAACCTGACACTTAGATGTAATTTTGTACTCCTGGTTCCCTTCAGATATATATATATATATATATATATATATATATATATACCCATAATGATTTAGTTTCTCCCTCCATCCACATCATATCTACCCTTATCTAGAACTCTAATTCCTGTTGAAAATAAAGTTATGCACCACACCACACCACACCACACCACACCACCCACTTAACTTTTGCTTAAATATTTGTTCACTCTTGTTTTTGTTTATTGTGTGGCAAAGTATGAATCTTTCAAAAAATTATTTATCAGAAATGCCAGCTCACAGTATATTGATTAAACACATGAAAAAAGGAAGCCCTTTGTACATCAGTGAACGGTATTATTATGTATTGCTTGAACTTGACTTTTTTGTATTGCACATTGCTAATGTTTAATGCAAATTTTTACCTACGCATTCCCATCATCTGCTGTTGACCTTTTGCATGGATTGGGTACTAATGGCCTGCAAAATGTAAATAATATTTTGCCCCAGTTTATCCAAAATGTGCAGTCTTGTTCAGTGACAAACTTCACTGTCACACCATGTCAATCCATAGCTCTCACCAACTCCTGATGACAATGGTTAATCCTGTCAATTTAAATGTATTTTATACAAATGGCTTCCTAGTGCTGTAACTGTTTTTTACTAAGGCAATTGTGATAATAGTATTAGCATTTGTCAACATACCAGAAAATATCACTGAGCTCTGCTGTAGTTATTGAGTCTTTACTAGATTGTATGTTCTTTGGATCTATTAGTGGTTATTTCATTGGTGCATCCTCAAACATCTCTGTTTTATTAGGTAAACAAAAATGCATGACAGAGTGTGGTTTACTCTATATAAACACATGTCTAGGGGTGTAGAGAGGCCTGAGACCACAGGCTGAGTTTCTTACTGCCTCTGGAAGTGCATTTATCCAGAATAAACCACACCCCAGAGTGTGTTGTTACATTTAGACAATGGGTATATCTTTATTACTATAATAAAGTAGAAAAAAATGCATTTTATTAAATAAAATCCTAAATTTTATAATATATAGTCCCTCCACTTTTCAAAATTGTTGCGTGTTCCCCAGTTGTCAGTAGGGATGCTATGCTGTGCTGAGCTGTGTGACACTGAGGTGCTAGGTCCCTATGCTAGGTCACCAGCAGGACAAGGAATTTGTTCAAGTCTTGCTGACAACATGCTGCCATCTGTGGTAGCACTGTCTATGAAACTGTCACTGGTCTCACCATCAGCAGGTTGTGAGTCACAGCAAGACAGTGCTGGTGGTTCCATTCAGGGCTGTGAGCTGGGAAAACAAGGCACAGGGAGGTTTTTATTTTAAATAAACATGTTCTTTGGGTTTCTGTGCAGTGTCCTACTTAATTTTAATTTCAACTGAATGGATGAATGCAGCAGTCGATCGCTACTCAAATGGTGGCCAAAAAACTCAGTCACACTCAAGGATATTGGACTGCACTATGTACACAGGTACAGGCACTTTTTTTACCTGTGATATAGTCTTTAATAAAAGACACAGATAGAATCGTGTCTTTGCTAATCAGGATTCAGAACTGTCTGTACTCTTTTTATAATCAAAAATATTCTGCATGGGTTAGAGCAGTCCCTAATGTCCATCTCTTTAGATGATTGACAATAATGTATTTTTTGTATCTCTGCTCATCAACTTAGTAGCCACTGACCTGGCAAAAAGAACTACTAAAGTATTATTACATACATCTGAGATTTTTCTAGTCATTCTTTTTGAATGACAAGCATGATGTTTATCATTCTCCTGACAAAAATCCAGTTCCTTTTAAGCTATGCAAATTGAAGAAAATAAACAAGATCTGTGAAGTATGGCAGATGGTTTGATGATGTGCATCAATGCTAAGAAATAATGTTCAGCTTCCCCTGCACACCAGCTATTTTTATTTAAATGAACTTGTGGAGGTATCATAACTGCAAACTCTAAATCTTTATATAAATGTAAATTTTATTACATGCACCACAAAGGAACCTGAACACTTATTTTACAGTGGTGAAACAATATGCATTTTTTTTAATTTTCCAGCCAGATGTGCGTTTCTGTTTCATTTTCCCTTGTTTCTACTGTGAGCATCAGGGTTGCCATATCTGCATGTGATTCTTGGTCTCTCAAATGGTGATGTGGGTACCAGGTTCTATTTCCAAGTGGTTAGCCTATGTAATACTTAATATGGAACTGCTATGCTGTACCGCACTGTAAGTGATCTCATCTGACTCAGAAGAAATGCAGAAAAGGACCACTATGCAATGAAAGTGTTCTATTTAACACACCTGTTTTTGCCTGTCTGAAAAGTACAGTAATTTGAATCGCTTGATCTGATAAACCTCTGAATTTCATTCCCAAAATGTAAGCATAGGAATGCTAAGTATATAGAATTGGTTAGAGTATATAAGATGTAGACTATTCCTGTTGCAAACATCAAGTGAAAATCTCTAACCAAATAAATATTCAGTTTTAAGCTATTTTTCACTTATTTACTCATTGTTTTTTAAATTATAAATTTGAATTTTAACCACTTGTATTGCAAGTCACTCCAATGCAAGAAAACAAAGCCATCTTAAAAACGTTTCCCTGTTAAGTGGCAAAATGCCACAATGGGCAAAGGCTGTTAGGCATCTGGTATGTTTGCTCCACTAAGTATTTCTTTTAAAGTTTAGCAGAGTATCAAGGTTCCATTTGTGTGTGATATGAGTTTGATATTTTTTATGTTTTCACAGGCTTTGCTGGTGGCACTTATCCCAGAACTAGAGCATGCTTTATTGTACTGTTCTTACAAAATGCCTTGTTCTGTGATGGTACACTAGTAAATTGATATCTTTTGGTAGTAGAATTTATATAGCATATCAAACTACAAATTTAGAAAATGTGGAAGACTACTGGCCCATTGTGCTCTTTCCCTACACCAAGTCAGTGGAGATATTTTGTCACTCCTTTTTTTGTTAAGGTATTTGTCTGGTTTAAGCCTGAAAGTAGAAAAAGTGTCAGCTGACAACACATGTTCTCGAAATCTGTTCTGAGTGTCCACCACTCATTCTAAGTAGGCCCTCCTGATATTTCCTTTAATCTTTCCTATTTCATTGACCTTGAATGTGCACTAGTCCTCATATTCTACTTTCTGAGGTGGTACATTTGGTATGATGGTGTATCTTTTTTAGATATTTTATTATTGTAATAATGTTGCCCCTGATTCTTTTCTTTTCAATGGAAAACAGTCCCAGTTCTGCCATTTGACCTTCACAGCCCATGATTTCCAGTTCTTCAACCACTGTCATCTCTTCACACTGCACCTTATCAGTTCTTCTGATATCTTTCCTCAGGTATGAATGACAGAACTGTTTACTATTGTATATTCCAAATGAGGTGTCACCAGTGATCTGTATAGGGGCATTAAAACATTGCTTGATCTGCTTAAAGTATGGCATTTTCTTTAACAGAAACATAGAAACATAGAAGTTGATGACAGATAAGGACCGCAAGGCCCATCAAGTCTGCTCATTTCTTTTTCTACCTTATAAATATGCCATCGGCCTTTGCTCTGTCAGTGGCCTATCTATTCATACTCATCTGTATTGCTTCCTTATGCATATCCCATGCCTGTTTGAAGCCCTGCACTGTATTCATAGCCAGCATTTCCTGAGGTAGGCCATTCCATGCATCCACCACTCTTTCTGTGAAAAAGAATTTCCTCACATTCCCCCTTAATTGGCCTCCCTCTAATCTCATGGTGTGTCCTCTTGTCTTGCTATTTTTCTTACATTTAAACATGATAGACTCTTTCACCTTGTTAATGCCCTTAAGGTGTTTGAATGTTTTGATCATACCACCTGTCTCCTTCCTTTGCTCAAGGGTATACATATTGAGCTCCTTTAATCTGTCCTCATATATCTGCTGATGCAGTCCCTGCACCATTTTGGTTGCCCTTCTCTGGACTGTCTCAATTTGGTTAATGTCCTTGTGAAGGTATGACCTCCAGTACTGCATGTAGTACTCCAGATGGAGCATAACCAGTGTCTTGTAAAGAGGGATTATTACCTCCCTCTTATGACTTATGATGCCCCTACTAATGCACCCTAACATCCCCCTAGCCTTACCTACTGCTTTAGAGGGCTGCTTGGTTGATTTCAGGTCATTGGAGATGATGATGCCCAAGTCTCTTTCTTCCTTTGTGACTGCCAGCAACTCCCCTCCCAGCCTATAGGTGGCTTCAGGGTTTCTCTTCCCTATGTGCATGATCTTGCACTTCTTTGCATTAAATCCCAGTTGCCACTCTTCTGACCATTTTGCTAGTTTATCCAGATTTCTTCTCATTCTGCCCACCCCATCTGGATAATCTACTCTGTTGCAGATCTTGGTGTCATCTGCAAACAGACAAGCCTTACCCTCTAGTCCATCTGCAATGTCACTAATGAAGATATTGAAGAGTATTGGCCCCAGGACTGATCCCTGAGGTACCCCACTAGTGACTTGCATCTCTTCTGGCTGTATACCATTTACCACCACTCTCTATTTTCTGCCTGTCAACCTGTTTGCCACTGAGTTGACCAACTTCTGACCCACCCTGAGTCTACCCAGCTTATTTATCAATCTTCTATGTGGAACAGTGTCGACAGCTTTGCTGAAGTCAAGGTAGGTGACATCAACTGCTCCCCCTTGGTCCACCACTCTGGTTACCCAGTCAAAGAAATCTCTGAGATTAGTTTGACAGGACCTTCCTTTTGTAAACCAATGCTGTCTTGGATCCTGTGCCCCTATGGATTCCAGGTATTACACTATCCTTTCCTTAAGGAGTGCCTCCATAATCTTGCCTACTACTGAGGTAAGACTGACTGGTCTGTAGTTCTCTGCCTCCTCCCTGCTACCACTCTGGTGGAGCGGGATCACATGAGCCCTTCTCCAGTCTTCTGGGACCTCTCCTGTACTCAGAGACTCACTAAATAGTTATGCTGTTGGCTCTGTTAGTTCCACCCTTAGTTCCTTAAGCACCCTGGGATGTATGCCATCTGGTCCCATTGCCTTGTCCACCCTGAGCTTAGCAAGCTCTTGTAGGACTCTTTCTTTTGTGAAGGGAGTAGTGCTCACCTCCCTTCCCCCTGTGTCCATGGTGCTGAGCTGTGGGCCCTGCCCTACCTTCTCCTCAGTAAATACTGAGCAAAAGTATCTATTTAGGATAGATGCTTTACAGGGTCCTCCTCCTCACATGTCCCTTTTCTCCTTTGAGCTTAGCATACCCCCTGGACTTTCTCCTTTCACTAATGTATCTATAGAAAGTCTTGTCACCTTCCTTTACTGTTCGTGCTAGTGTTTCCTCAGTTTGGAACTTTGCCTGCCTTACTGCCTTCCCTGCTTCCCTTAGGGCAGTTTGGTATGCCCCCCTATCTTCATCCCGCTGTATTCCCTTATATTTCCTTAAGGCCAGCCTTTTGGCTCTGACCTTTTCTGCTACTCTATTTGTGAACCAAAGTGGTTTCCTTCTTCTTTTTCACTTCCTTTTCTGTCTAACACAGTGGGATGTTGCTTCAAGTATTGCATCTTTAATGCTTGCTCACTTTGCCTGTACCCCCTCCCCTGTGTTTCTTTTTGCCAGGGCTAGCTTAACTCTGTTGGCCATCTTATCAAAGTCATCTCCTCTGAAGTCCCATATTTTTACCTTGGAATGGTGTGATTTAGATGTATTGGCCAAATTGAACCATACCATGTGATAGTCACTGGCCCCCAGGTGACCTTCTACATGGAGATTTGTGATCCCTTCTGTGTTAGTCAGTACTAGATCTAGGATAGCCCTGTCTCTTGTGAATTGTTGTACACAGTGAGTTCATTTACTCTGTGAGCTACTGCTGTACAGTATTGCTAGTAATTTAAAGTTCAAGATTTTTATTTAAAACAGGAATGTTGATGGCAAAACACCAGTTGAGCTGAAGCTCATTTAAGCAATGGTTTCCTGATATCAAATTCATTACATATATGAGTTACATATGGATCTGAAACAAAGTGCAGTAATCATAAACACGAGGAATTGAACTTATATTAAAATTAAACACATCAGAGAAACTAACAGGCACCAATCAGTCCTTTTGTAAATTAACAGCCAATCTTTTGTTTGCTTCTGAACCAGAATTTTAAACTTTCTAATGTCCCAAAGCTCTCGGATCTATTATGTATGTGGTAGGGAAATTCACTCCATCTCCTTTGACCTTTATAAGAAAAGGCTGGCTGACCACAGTACTGTGGACTTGTGAAATAATATATTAAGCCCTCAGACTGACTTTGATTTGACTCACAGTAATAAACTCAGTGATATACAAAAACATTTTTTACTTTGTGCATTTCCACATAAATAAAGCGATGTGCATCTGTTGTAGCTGCTGTAATGGCATCCACTTTAATAAGCTGAAGAGATCACTGTAATGTGTTCTTCTTGGCATTTTCAGAATGTATGTAGCTATTTAAAAATAAATGGAGACAAGCTTATGCAAAGGCTGTTTTGCAGCTACAGCATATACAGTATCTTTATAGTCCAGAAGGGGAAAAATCATCATTTGAACTATGTATAAAAGTATATCCTGTGAGAAGTGTAGTTTGTTTGGGTACAAAGAGCTAATTCTGGAGTTTTTATTTTCTTTATCAAAACATATAAAAAACATGATGGTCCCATTTTAGATTTTCATCAACCTAACCCCAAGATAATTACAAATTGCTCCTTTTTGTGTAATGTAACATTATTCACAGTGACAATAGCCAGATTGAAATCAGAATTTTTGTTTGCTTTGTTGTGTGTACTGTGCTGCATAATTTATATTTGTGTTGATTCATCTTAAATCTTTCCTAGAAAAAAAAAAGGCTTGACCCTCAAGTTACTATTGATCATTACTTCTAAGTCATTTTACTACTGAATTTCATTAATATCTCTGTTGTTTAAGTAGCATTATGCTTTTATAGTCTCCCTACTTTGGTCCATCACTTCACATTTGATTCAGCATTGCTGTTCATCTGTCATTTGTCAGCCTACTTCCTTAACATGTTCAGGTCCCTCTGCATTTCATTAACCAACTACTGTGAGGTAACTATACTTACAGTTTTGGTTTAGCAAACTTGTTAACCCAGCTACAGGTGCTTAATGTACCTCCATATCATTTATAAATATATTGAACAACCTTGGAACAATTACAGAACCTTGCTGGATTCTGCTAATCACTTGTTTTATGTGGACAGAGTATTCTTTTTTATAACCCTTTTCTCCTGTCTTGAAACCAGTTCCATATCCATTGTATTGCAGGACTAGTTATAACTAAAGTAGGTTCTTCATTTCATAAGCTATCCTTCTGTGTGGCTCAGTGCTGAAGGCTTTGCTGAAGTATAGATATAAACATCCAAACAGTTTGCTCTCTTCATCCTTCTTGGTGACAGAATCAAAATACAAAATGATTGGTCTTAAGTTCTGCCTGCTGTATAGAAGTCATATAGTACCAAGCCATAAAATGAATTATTAAAGGAGAGAGGAAATGATTTTTACATAGTTAACTGCCCTTTCATCTTCCTTTCCATGCCAGTTATGTATTCTGATATGCGTTGATGCTTTTTTGATAAATAAATTAATAATCTAGCTTTGGGGTGCCTTCAGATCTACACTGAGTTCTACTCTCCTCATCAGCTACTACTCCTGATTTTAAGATTTTTAAGACATTCTATGACATCACAAACTCCCTTTCCATGTTGTTCATCTGAATGACCTGGAAAGAGTTTGTGATATCACAGAATGTTCAAGCAGTATGAAAAGAGAAAGCAGCAACTGCTGAAGAGAGAGGGGTTCAGGGTAGCTACAAAGGCAACAAAATTAGATTACTAATTTAACAAAAAAGGTCAAAAACATATCAGAATACTGGGTAGCCAATAAAAGATAAACAAGTGGGCATCTAGAGGTATAAAAACTGTGTCCTATCATCTTTAAAAGGAACTGCACACATTATGTAGGGTCTTGTCAAGATGTGATGAAGATCACTATTTGTGTAACCCCAACTCTGTTCCCCTGGTTACATTTTCTCTTCGCTCCCATTAGATGTGTTGCATCTGATAATGTCTTATTTTCTACTTTTGTTAGCATGTTCACTGAAAATCAATTGAATAAGTGACTTTATTTGACTTATAGTAGATGTATTCCAAGAGAGAACCAGAAAGTATCCGATGTGGAGTGAGGCAAGTTTATTTTGTGTATTAGTTTGTTATATCAGTCATAAAATAACACTTTTCCTTTCATTTGTATACAAATTAATTTTTAATGAAGTTTATGTAAATCTTGCAACCTCCACCCACAGGTTTACTAAATAGATAAAGGTATAAAGAATAAAATATGACCAATATGTACAACAAGCCTGTATTTACCTCTAGGGTATTCTGGCAACACTGTAGACTGAGAAGAAAGCTCAAGAGGTCTCTACAGTGTCATTAGATTCCCTGAGATCAAAACCCTAGCAATCTGAAGATAGTAACAAAACTATTATCATCATCCAGTGCTTTCTCAGGCAAAGCCTGTGATATCAAGGGAGACTAGAAAATGCAAAGTGAAATGTTCACAATGCAATTAAGGACATTCTGTTTCTATGTTGCTAAAGCCTGTAAAAGCAAGAAAGAATTGGAGGTTGCTGAATTGGAGTGAAATGTTCACAATAATTAAGGGCCTTCGTTTTCTGTTTCTAAAGCCTGTGAAAGCAAGGAAGACTGTGGATTGCTAGATTTCAGAGTGAAATGTTTATAATGCAAATAAGGGCATACATTAAATGAAAATGCTGTCTCATTGCCCTCATCAACTGAAGCCTGGTGCACTGCGCAACCATTATCGCTAAGTTCTGGTTCAACACCCTTCCCCCAAATCTTGTCCCTCCTAGACTCAGTTCCTAGTACTGGCTACTCCTTGCACTCATGAGATAATCACTCCTTATTCCTGGCCACTCCTTACTCACTTGCCAGGGAAATAGCCTTCACCTATCAGCTCTCAGCCCTCTGGAACTCCCTCTCCCTCAACATATGCAGCCTGCTTACCCCACTATCTATTAAAAAGTACTTCAGGCACCTGCATCTCCCCCTTGCAAATGCTTCCACCTTCCATAAATGCTCCCTACAGCCAGTGTTTCTACCCTTACTAAGTGCTCCCTCCAGCTTCACTGATCTTACCTTTCATTACCATCCCTGCCCCAACTCCACATGCACACTCCTTGCCGCATGTTTCCAACGCACTCTTTATTGTATCAATTCTTCAAGCCTCACCAAAGTTAGGACGTGCAGTGCTATTTATTTCAGAAGTTGTCATTGTACATAGTTAGATGAGCTGTTAGGCCTTACTTCTCATTAAGATGTACAGAATCTACTGTTTATTCTTTCTATTTTTGCATATCTCTTGTTTATAACATGTATGTATGCTATGTATCCATTGCTTCAACACCCTTGCCCTGGGCCACACCTGGAAACAAGCCTTGGTTCAGTGTGCCTTTCCCAGTTATCAACTTTTAAATAAATAAATAAATACAATTAGATTGTAAACTGCCTAAGTTGTTAATTAGTGAGATCAGGAAATAACTTATAGTTGACAACTGTTTTTAATGTTTTCATTTGCAGCCATGATATCCATAAGCCTAAATGGCCAATATGTAACTGTACTTGAATAAAATGTGATGCCAAAAATTGTATTTTGCATTGTTTTGTTTTTATGGTAGCATTTTGTTGCATTTCTCCTCATAGAACCAGTGATCTGAAGTTTTAAATAGGTTGCAGTTTATGCACAGAACCATGAACACAGGTCTGATAGGTCAACAGCTCATGATTAGCATTCTGTACACAAACCATGAAATAGTAAAAATTCCAACTTACTTGTTCCATAAAATGAACTTTTCAGAATGTTGTCCATAAACAGAATACAATTGAAAGCACAGTTTATCATATCACTGTTTATTCTGGTACAGTTAATTATGAATGATATGGAGGTATGACTTTTATTTCTGTTAATAGAAACATTACATACTGCTGCCAGTTAACACAAATTTCCTATCTTCTTTAAAAATGATGTAGTATTACCAACATTTACAAAAAAATGTAAACATTTTTTTAATCTGTCATGTAAATTTAGGCATCCATGCAAAAAGTTAAATTGATGCAGTCAGTTGTTACAAACAAATAGTATCAATGCAATGGGATTAATATTCAAAGCCCAATTGCCTCAAGTCATGGGTACGCCAAAGATGTGGCACATGGGGTTTGCGGCAATCAACCACTTGGCAATCTGGAGTTTCAACCAATGCACCAGGTGCCAAAAGTTAGAGCAAAATTTTTTGGTCTAACTTGCCATATTCCTGGGGGCTGTTTTTATGGAGCATGCACCAGATATTTGGTACAAGCTGCTATAAGATGTGGAAACTGATGCAATTGTGCCTGAGATTCGAGATGTGGATTCAGTTGCAGCAAAGGGTTTTGCTGCACCATCAGAACCTAAGTGTCATGGTGCAGATCTCAGCACAGGTCCTGCACCACACTTTGAAAATCAAGCCCAATGTGTTTTCCATTATGTTACCTGTGTTGCAACTAAGAAACATGTATTGATATACTTGAAAACCATTTTCAAATAGTATAGAAACATATAGAATAGTACATCCCCATAAAAAACATATTACTAGGACTGATTCTTAATGACCTTACTCCAAGCTTTTATTAAAAAAAATATGCTTCTTGCCTGTACAGTTCCAAAGATAAAGCTTTCGAACAATAATTTAATTAAAATTAGATAACCTTGAAACTGTTAGGGCTAGAAACTTAATTTATTTTTGAAATGAAAGCTTGGAGTCAAATTAGGTGATACATCAATGTTGCTAAATCTTCAGAGTATTGATATGTAAAACATATGGTTCAACAATGTTTAAACTCCAGGGGCTCAATTCATAATTGGTGACACAGGGCTTGCGATAAGCTCTGCAACGCACCTGTCTTTTGGCACAGCAACACCAAACATTTCACTGCAAAATGCACCCAATTCAAGAAGATTGGGTGCCTTTGCCTCACTTTTCCCAATTTACAGATCGTTGCACCAAATATTTGGCACAAGCCCCATAAAAAAGGGTAAGATTGCCACAAGTTAGAGTAAAAAAGTTGGACTAACATGTGGCAGTTGGTGCACAGGACTGAGAAATCCTGATTGATGGCCAGGGAATGCCACAAGCCCCATGCACCATATGTTCAGTATACCTGGGTATCGTGGCATTCTTGGAACATTTGTAAATTAACCACCTGCTATTTTAACAACATATTATATTGAAATGTATAGACATTTATTTATTTATATAAAACTGGTAACTGGGAAAGGTGAACTGAGCCGAGGCTCATTTCTAGGTGTGACCAGGGAAGGAGACAATGGAGTAGATACTGGCTGGACAGTTATAGTACATCCAACATGCAAAATGCATTCATCTGAGAAAGTAAACTACATAAACAATTCAGCACCATCACTCAAATTCACAACTGAATTTTGTACAGAATATGTGGACTGCTACTAGTGGCAGTGCAGGAAGGGTCAATAGTGCTTCGTATACAGAGAAAATCCAGAGCTGTGAGCACCATTAGCCCTGATTTAGGGGAGTCCTAGGTGGGAGGTGGAGTTGACAGTAAAAGGAGTAATAGGAAACATATATCAACCTATGAGAACTGTATTGTTATGATCTATTCATGCTGATCAGAATCTAAGTTACTGTTTAAAAAAATAACAATTTAAGAGTTACAGCTTTCAAAATATAATTTCAAGCATTACCAAATATCATAAAAATTGTGTTGGTAATGGCTGTAAGCTTTTAGTGGTTACTCTGTTTAGGAATTACATTCTTTTCTAGTTTTGTATAGTAGATTAGTTTTTGTGTTTGTTTTACACCATGTACCCCCAAACAACATAATATTTTTTCAACATTTCACCATTTAAAAAATGTAAACCCTCCCTTCAACCAGCTGCTGAAATCCACTCACTACTGGAAATAGTCTTAACCTACCAAATATGTTGAAACAACATTAATTTTATAGAAACTGTTATGCAACACTGAGAGAAGTGACCATGACAATCCTCAGTATAAACCCTTCCATTCAAATTTGTGTAGGCACCTTGTCTGAGAATCATCATGGACTCTTCTCACTTGGTGCTGGAGAGGTTTCTAGAAAAGTAATACTATTTTAGTTATTTTTTAAATGGACAAATATTTCAGGCATTGTGTGTTCAGCAGCAGATTGGGAAGAGATTGTATTTTTAAAATGATAAAAGAATTGCTAGAGTTTTGAAGTTTGCATGATGAATGGGGGTTATGCAAAACACGTGGCACAAAATGTTAACTAGCTAAAATGCTTTTGCACCACACAAGGGTATAATTGTGCTCCATGATGTTTGAACTGTTGTACAACAGCATTTTATTTGCATTAGAAAAAGTGGAACACAAGATGCACATGTTTGAAACTCTGAATATTAGCATAAGGAGTTCACATTTTTTTACCTTTACTTCAGTATTTTGATAAAAAATGGAACTACATTCACAGATTAACGACTTTTCAGAGGCAATTTTGAAACAGAAACTTTCAAAATGCTGAAACATGCTGTTAAAAAAGTTTTCAAAAGTGTTCTATTGATCAATTTGTGTCACTCAAAGCTATGATAAGGGGTTGATGTCAGGGTTTATGGATTTGGAAGAGAACTCCATACCTAAGAAGTTGGCTGAAGTCAAGGTGCACCAGAAACCATTAGCACAAAGTGGTAGACAGCAAAAGAAAATGAAAATACACTGGTTACAACTCTTACTGTACTATAGTTCAGGAGATTCTGGCAGCTGGGAAAAAGACCATTATCAAAATTAACAATAAATTGACCAGTATTACTAACATAGTTGCAGCCACGAATGTTACAATGTTGGATTCTCAACAGTTGATGGCAGACATTGCTACAGTAACTGCAGTTTGGAATCTCACATTTAGGAAGAGACTTAGATCAATGCTAAAGTAGAGGGCTTGAAGACTGTCATGAAAAAACCGGTTTTGCACTTTTTAGGTGTTGCTAAAAATGAATTCCAGGCAGGTGGTGGTGGTGCTGCTTTAATCTTTGTAAAACAGCTGTTGGCTGCATTTTTGGGATTGCCATCTATCTCAAGCTTGGAAAAGTTTTAATAATTCCAAAGACCGAAACACCAGTTTGTAATTTGTCTGTTTCTGGAAATTTAGCAAGTCCTTTGGAAACAACATTAGTTTTCACTTTTTCTAGTCTGGAAAATAGAAATACTATCTAGGCCCTGGCAAGGAAGTCAAAGGGACAGCTGTATCAAAATAACAAAAAAATGTGGTCTTTTAGATTTAGCGAGGGAAGCAGAGAAATTGACAAGGAGACTTTTAACTGTAAAAGCTGTCTTTTTTATAAATAGTCTCTAATGTTCAAGATGCAGGCATATCTGAAACTGGTTCTAGTTGGTGGTCTATATTCTTTTACTGACATGATGGCTAGGACATTTTTTAGCTTCAAAGATTTCACCAGATGTTTCTATGAGTAAGGACATTGAGACCTATTCTATATTGGAGGTCGGGGGACCAAAGAAATAGGTAAATCTACATGCTCAGTAGGATCTGCACACTATACACTATTTCCATTGACATCTAAACACTAGAAATAAATCAGATATTACTAAGTTGACTGTTTTGTGATGAAGAATTTCATAGCTCTTTTTCTCAGTTTTCATGTTGTGTTTATTTTATGCTCTGTTTGTTAATCTTCTGTTTTATCTTGGTACTCTGTGATATTTACTCAGGGTTTCCTTTTTCTCTAGAGTTAATGAGGATTCCATCAGAAGAAAGCTGTCAGACTACAGAACAGTTAATGGTTAATTAACCAAGTTATTTTTTTACACAAGTATTTTCTAACCTCCTAGAAGTGGTGGTCTCTTCAGCTCCTGCTCACCTCTCTCACTCTTTAGTACCTCCCTCAGAATCTGTCTGGCACAGAATCTACCATGGATTGCCTTTGTTTGTGGGACAAAGGAGGGAAGACCATCCACATCCAGATGGCAGTGGGGGGGTCAGAGTGGTCAAGCAATCAGCAGTAGGCGAGTGAAGTGTCATACACCTGCTCTCAGCATTTTCCACTTTTCTGTCCCACCCTGACTGGCAGCATGAGATGATGGCAACTGTGCATATGCAAAGAGGAGCATTTGCATTATGGGGCCTGCTGCCAGCCAGCCTCTTGTGAGTCACTCCTGCTGCCCTGCGACCACACCATGATGTGGTGGTAGTGTGGTAGTAGTTTGGCCTGTCACCCTTCCCCAGTGGAGAAGAGGAGTCAAGTAGATGCTCAGTCCTCTCCCTCCTTTGCCAACCCTCAGTGATCAAAGTCTGTTCTCAAATCCAGGTCATCTGTGTCATGAAAGGTGTGCTGCACAGTGCCCCAACCCTCTGCACTACTATTCCAGCCAACTCAATTATTTATGATGCTTTTATAGTTTAATAAATGTTGCTGTTTTTGAATATTATGTAGATACCTCCCTAATTGTAAGTCACATGGTATAACCTTGACGCTAATCATAAGTAATGTAATTAATGCACCACATTTATGTTTATTAATGTGTGTGACATTATTGATGATTGTATTGTATGTATTATTGATCATGATTTATATGGCATAATCAATAAATATGTTTAATATAGAAACAGGACTACAGCAAAGGATTTCCATATACTGTAGTATTATTTTGTGATATATGGATAAGCCATTTTAATACTATAGTAAAGCATAGAAAAAAAATGGCAGTAAAAAAATCCCAGAATATCATCCCCCAAGAACTGGTAATACCATCAAAGAAAAGGGATAATATCATACAGAGCCCATATTATTATAGTTTGATGCTCTGAATGATGGTATTATCGGCTAAACAGAACAGCACAATTGAAGGACTCTCTCAGCCTTAGAGCTGGTTGCTATGCAGTCAAGTGCATGCTTCATGATGTGCAGTCCTTTGTCTGTGGGTGGGCAGAACAGTTTCCAAAACATGGCAGTTGTCTCTCATTTAGTGAGAGTAATTTGTACTGAAAGAACTCCATACCCTTCACTTTTGGCTAAATAATTTTTCTTTTTTTCACATGTAAAGCATTATCTGGTTCATCCTGCATTATCTGGTTGATCTTACATTTAGACTCCAGTAAAAACAACAGATAGGACTTGTAACCTAACTTCATGACTGCGGGGTCATGGGGGGGATGAAGATGGAGCTAACGAGTGTTCACTGTGGTTCTTGGGCAGCCATTGTTAAAGGTTGTCAGAAAAAAAATTCAGAGTGGGATAGTCTTAATCAGATCAATATATTACAAAACAGTTAAGCATATGAGTGTGTATTACAAGTGCTAATCCCATCTCAAGGTTCTGGGGACATGGGAACCTCTCAAACGTTGCTCTTGTGGTTCCCATGTCCACAGAACCTCTTGATGGAATTACTCCATTATAGTGTATGGTAGAATGTTATTGTGGACAAAATTCAGTGCAAACACACAGCTGTTGTACCATCGTGGAGACGTCACGGTGGTGTGTACCTGCCTGAGGACATCACCACGATGTTATAAAAATATGGAACGTCCCTACGCATGCACATTAGGCAGCACTCAGCCACGAGGAGAACAGATCCATGGCAATCATGGGGAAAAGGCCACTGATGTGTGATTTTTTAAAAAATGAAAACAGCAACTTTGATGAAACAACGCAGTCCTGATCTTCTTTCTCGGTGGATAGCATCATATTTTATTAAAATACTTTAGTCTATGGCAGTTGGAGAATGGGGAAAAAGCAGGGCTTCTTCTTGTCACGTTTGGTGGGGGAATGAGCAACAGCACAATTATTATAGTGACTATTGAGATTTTTTTTTTTTTGCTGATGCCCGTACACTATACAAGATAATGTATGGGCATCGGTTAAGAACAATGCTGAATTCACATCTCAAAGTTACATGGCAACAGTAAACCTCTCGAGCCTCGCTCTCAAGATTTACACAGTTGTCATGGTAACCTCTCAAAGTGAATACAGCGTTGTTGTTAACTGATGCCCATACATTATCCTCTATGCAATGCACACACTTCTATGTATTATTCTATTTATATTTGTCTGCACTGGAATGCCTCTGTCACCCTCAAACTCAAGTTGCCTGACTAAACCCTTTGAATGTCGTTACCTTGCTACACATACTGGTTGCATATCTACCCTTTATTTACTGTTATGCTCTAGATCAACCATAAGGCAATACCACCAACTCAACCTGTAAATTTGGATCTCCTTATATTACCTTCCTCCAAATAATTCATATGT
Source organism: Neoceratodus forsteri (assembly GCA_016271365.2). Taxonomy (NCBI): domain Eukaryota; kingdom Metazoa; phylum Chordata; order Ceratodontiformes; family Ceratodontidae; genus Neoceratodus; species Neoceratodus forsteri. Next base: position 776,895,233 of record CM057459.1, on the reverse strand, counting down.
GGAATAATCCAGATTGTTTTTTGTGTTACTATGATGTTTTGATGACTGTGGGCCTGATTCACAAAGGCATCAGAAGGCCTTAACCACCTGCAGAAAGGTGTGAAATGTTGCTGATGGGATGCTGAGGTCAGCGCCACTTATACTGAGATCTCCATGCATCTACAGTCCTAGATGCATACCCTCACTACACCAGATCCACGGTCACTCTTGAAACCATCTGTGTGACTGGGTCAGAGGCAGGCACAGGGGTACTGGCATGCTAGGACCAGTTCATAAATGAATCTCTGTAGTGCAGAGAGAGTCTGCAGAGGGGTAGAGGATACAGGGGGCAATACCTTGACATAGCATGTATGCACCCCAATCAACACAGCTGCAGCACTGTTTTGGAGGCCTGCTCAGTCTTTCTAGTACCTGCCCCTGCTCTTCAAGCTGGTATGGAGGGCTGGGGATCAATCCAGAATATTGTTTGTGTTTTAAATGTTTAGTTTCCAGTAAGGGAATATGGTGGTCCTCGGAGGGTTGCCACATCCAGTGACCCTTTCCCCTTTGTCTTGAATGGGTGATCCACTGAGTAGGCAACTCAGGCATCTGATTGGATGTCCAGTGCCCTGTACAGTTCTTTCCTTATGCCACCCTTGCCCCAGATGAAACTTCACATTTGCAGAAGCAATGGGTTGGGGCAGTGGATGCCATCAAGAGTAGACAGGCATTGAGGTGCAGAGGTATGCTACTATGGTATGTGCAACTCACACATATCCCTAGAAGCACTGACATGGAGAGGACATTTAAGTGTTGATCCAGCCCCACACTGAGGTACTTGAAATGAGAAACCTCATTATTAAGAAACTGAATAAATGTATATAATAGAGTAATAATTTAAATTGATCCTTTATTTAAGAAATCAGTTTTATCTTTTAATAAATTAATTTAAATGTGCTGTGTATAAAAAGGGACTCAGTTGTGTGTTAACACTTTCCTGAGAAAGGTAAAGTTAGGGATGGGTGATAGTATTTTTTGTATGTATATAAATATATATGTATGTATGTGTTGATTGACTTAGAAATTGATATCTGGAAGAGGCACTCTACACCAAGACATATGAACATATGAACATATGAAATTGCCAGCAGAAAAAGGCCCACAGGTCTGTCAAGTCTGTTGGATTGTGCAGCTCTTAGTTTCATATCACTACTGCTGTCCCACTCCCACCCAAACCCCTCCCTTCCTCTCTTTCCTGGTCCTTCCCCCCTTTGTGTTCTTGTCTGTACTAACCCTGTCTTTTACTCTATTCCAATCCTGCTTAAAGCTATCCACTGTCCTTTGAGCGATTAATGCCTCTGGCAGTGCGTTCCTACCCACCACCACTCTGTCTGTGAAGTAGTGCCACCTCATCTCCCTCCTAATCCTTCCCCTTTCCAACTTCAGACTGTGCCCCCTCGTGACCCTTTCCCCCTTTAAGCAGAACAATCCTCCCTCCCTGACTTTGTTTCTGCCTTTCAAGTACTTAAGGGTCTCTATCATGTCCCCTCTTACCCTTCTGTCTTCCAGCAAGTACATGTTGAGTGCCTTCAACCTTTCCTCATATGGCAACTCCCCTAGACCCATGATAATTTTTGTAGCCATATGCTGCACCCTTTCCAGTAATCTCACATCCTTTTTGAGGTATGGGCACCAGTACTGTACACAGTACCCTAAGTGTGGTCTCACCATGATCTATGCAATGGCAGTATGACCTCACCCTTTCGAGAGATGATCCCTCTGGCAATGCACCCCAGCATCCTATTTGCCCTTGCTCCCACCCTCCTACACTCTGCTGATATCTTCATGTGCCCTGTGACTATTAACCCCAGTCCCCTTTCCTCCTCTGAAGCTGTTACCTGCATTCCCCCCAGCCAGTAGCTGTTCCTGGGATTTCTGGCTCCAAGGTGCATGACCTTGCAATTCTTAGCATTAAACCCCAACTGCTACTCCCTAGATAAGTGTTCGAGTTTAGCTAGATCCTCTCTGAGTGCCTGCCTTTCTTCCTCATTGTCCACTTTTGTACAAATCTTAGTGTCATCTGCAAACAGGCTGAACTTACTCTTGACCCCCTCTGCAATGTCTCCAATGAAGACATTGAACAAAACTGGGCCCAGCACTGAACCCTTTGGTACCCCACTCATTACTGGCCTTGGCTTGGATGTCTCCCCCTTACAACTACCCTCTGCTGTCTGCCATGTAGTCAGCTCTCAAGCAACCCCACCAGTTTTTCCCCTGCTCCCATGTCCCTCAGTTTGCTCATTAACCTTCTTTGTGGAACTGAGTCAAAAGCTTTGCTGAAGTCCAGATACAGGACACCAACAGCGTGGCCTTCGTCAACTGCCCTAGTGACCCAGTCGAAGAAGTCAATCAGGTTAGTTTGGCAAGATCTTCCCGTGACAAACCCATGCTGTCTCTCATCCTGCAGACCATTGTTATTGAGAAAGGCTATCAACCTCTCCTTCAGAATGGTCTCCATCAACTTCCCCACTATGGAAGTAAAGCTCACCGGTCTGTAGTTACCTGGTTGGTCTTTGGGTCCACTCTTGTGAATGGGCACCATGTGAGCCATCCTCCAGTCCCTGAGTACATTCCTCATCTCCAAGGAGATGTTGAACAGATCCATCATGTGCATTATCTTGCACCTGTGTGCATTGAACCTCAGCTGCCAATTCCTCAACCAATCCTCCAGCTTCTTTATTTATTTGAAATATCGAAATTACAAACCTTTGAGTCAGAGAGTCATTTACAAAGGCTCCATGTCAAAACAGTGCATGAGTTACAATACAGTGAAAAATATATTACATTCTTACTGGTAAGTTACATACAGTATACAAAACCAGCCTAGATGCAATAGGAACTGTAACATTTAGTTGAAAATTGTTAAAAACAAGGTAAAAAGTATGAAGCAGGCAGATTTGACCTTCTCTTTGAGGAATATTAGAAATTAGGAGAGAAAGTTAGAAAGTAGGTGGAGGAAAAGGTGGTGCTAGGAGCAGTCACAACTGCTCAAGTCAAGGAGGTGATGCCTGAGATGGTGTTTGAAAGGGCCTAACTTAACTATAGTGGAAACCTCCGGGGGCAGCCCATTTAACCACCGAGGAGCTCTGTACATGAATGCACTCTGCTGTAGGGAAGTCCTACAGAAAGGGACCAGGAAGGTGACTTTAGAGGATCGTCTGGTAGACCTGGGGATGGGGCAGGGGTTAGGAGATGTAGGGTTTCAGGGGGAGTGAGACCCATGGCTATCTTTCTGGCTAGAAGGCAGGTATGGTAAGCAAGCCTTCCTTTGAAATTTAGACAGTTTGCTTGGTTATACAAGTCACGGGTGTAAGTGAGATGATCTCCACCAATAACCAGTTGACAGGCTTTGTTCAGGGCTACCTTAATACACCAAAGTGCAGTATCAGCCATAGAGCATATATTACAATGCCATAATTGATTATAGACATAACTGAACTAGTAATGGCCAACCACGGGGCATCGGGTATCATGCAAGACCTATGTCTATAAAATAAACCAATCCTGGTGTTTGCTGTCTTGCAGACCTGATTAATATGCTCATGAAATGAGAGAGCGGGGTCCAGAGTGATACCCAGGTATTCAAAACTGGTAACCTGCTCCTGTGGTTGGTGCTGGCTATTTAAAATGCTTAGAGTTAGGCTTTTGTTTTTGATGTGAGCATTTGCAAACATCATGACTTTCATCTTTTTTATAGTTTAATATGAGTTTGTGGTGGAAGAACAAGTATTCTGTTTCAGAGAAGAGCCTTTAGAGATTACATTGCAGGGGTAGGGATCAGAATGGCTAGAAAAAATGATGGCATTGTCTGCGTAGAGTAACAATTGACCAGAGCAAGCAAGGGGAAGTTTATTGAGGAAGAGACTGAATGGAGTTGGCCCAGAATAGAGCTCTGAGGGACCCAAGAGTGGACTAGTAAGCTGATGGAAAGGGTGTCATGGATTTTTACCTGTTGTGATCTCCCACTAAGGTAGTTGGAGAGCCAAGAGGAGGCATCACATGAGAGGCCCAACTGTGAAAGGGATTCGACAAGGAGAGCATGATTTATTGTGTTGAAAGCTTTAGTTAGGTCTATGTAGACAGACCCAACTAAATGACCATGGTCCAGGGCTTTGTGTATATAGTTGGTATATTCAAGAAGGGTGGTAGTGGAACTATGACCCTTCCTAAATCCATGCTGCTGGCAACATAGCAGGTTGTAATTTGAGAGGTAATCTGTGAGTTGGTCCAATACTATCCTTTTGAGTGCTATGGATGGTGGGGGGATTGAGATGCAATGGTAGTTGGAATGTGAGGCTCTATCACCAATCTAAAGTATGGGTGTAATTACTGCAGCCTTCCATTGTGATGGGAATTGGTAAAAACAGAGCAAGAGAGGTTTAGATCCCCCCCTTCATTTCATCCACTTCCATGTAGTGTCCACCCTGTTGCAAAGCTTAATGTCATCAGCACACATGCAGATCTGCTCTTCTAGACCCTGTGCAAAGTCACTGATAAAGACATTGAAGAGGACCAGGCCCAGTACTGATCCCTATGGTACCCCACTGGTCACCTTACCCTCTTCAGAGTGAATATCATTTATAAGCACCTTTTGGGTCCTATTATCTAGCCAACTTTCCTCCCACTTCACCACCTTCTTTCCTACTCCAATGTTCTGCAACTTTTTTAGCAACCTACAATGTGGGATGGTGTCAAAGGCCTTATTGAAATCCAGGTAGGCCACATCTACTGCCCCCCCTCCCGATCTACCTCCCAGGTTACCCAGTCAGAAAACTCAGTGAGGTTAGTCTGTCACAAAGTGCCTCCTATAAAACCATGCTGCCTTGTGTCCTGTAGACCGTGGACAACCAGGTGTTCTGAGGTTCTTTGCTTCAATAATGTTTCCATGACTTTCCCCACTACTGAGGTCAGGCTGACCAGTCTAAAGTTTCCCTCCTCCTCCTCCTTTTCCCCACTTTTGTATAAAGGGACTACATCAGCCCTCCTCCAGTCCTTGGGAACCTCCACTGTTTCTAGAGACAGGCTAAACAGGGCAGGGCAGTCTGTGGTTCTGCCAACACTTCCTTTAGCTCTTTTAGAATCCTGGAATGTATCCCTTCTGGTTCCATTGCCTTATCAACTCTTAATTTTGCCAGTTCCCTGAGGATCTCTTCCTTTGAACAAGGGTCAGTGTCCATGTCTGTGTCCATCATGCCCCTATCACTTGTTGTTGGCTCATTCCCTGATCCCTCCACCATTAAAACTGAGCAGAAATATGTGTTCAGTATATCTACTTTCTGGCAGTCATCCTCTACACTGCTCCCATTCCCCCCTTTCAGTCACACAATCCCCCCTTGCCCTCCTTTTTTCACTGATGTACCTGTAAAAGTTTTTGTCTCCCTTTACCACTAAATTTTCTATACGTTCTTCTGTTCACAACTTTACTTCCCTAACTGCCTTCCTTGCCTTACTTTGTTTTTTCTGATACCAATCCCTGTCCCCTTCCTCTCGAGTCTTTTTGTATTGCCTAATTGCTGCTTTTTTTTGTTTTAACCTTTTCTGCTACCTCCTTCAAAAACCATAGCAGTCTTTTCTTTCTATTCCCCTTACTCACAAGTTTGACACAGAGTTGAGTCACCATTGCAATCCCTGCTTTGATTGCCTCCCACTGTTCCTCTACATCTTTCTTATCCCCTACTCTGGTCAGAGCTTCCCAACTTTCTGAAGTCTGTCTCTTAAAGTCTAGGATTCTTGTCCTTGTGTGGCTTATTTCCCTCCCCCTCAGTTATTTCAAACCCCACTGTTCAGTGATCACTGTTCCCCAGGTGTTCCCCCACCATAACCCCTGTCACATTGTCGCCATTTGTAAGTACCAGGCCCAGTAATGCCTTCACCAATGTAGGCTCTTTGACTATCTGTTTTAGGATTACCCCCTCTAGGGAGTCCAAGATGCTTCTGCTCCTAGCCACTGCTGCTGCAGGGATGCACCAGTCTATATCTGGTAGATTGAAATCACCGACTAGCGACACCTCTCCATTGTGTGTCATCCTTTGGATTGCTAGCAACATCTCACTATGTTCTCCCCCTGAGTTGGTGGTCTTAAAATTATCCCTGTGCAGATGGATGTTCCCTTTTTGAGGCCGTTCTCATATTTTGTACCTTGCCTCTGGGTTTTTGTGTCCTAACTGCATGATTTTGCACTTTTTTGCAATAAAACCCAGCTGCCATACCCTTGACCACTCATCGAGATTTCTCTGGTTTCTGTGAATTCTTTCCACTCCATCCCCTCTCCTTGGAGTGTCCACTCTATTGTAGATGTTGGTGTCATTTGCAAAGAGTCAGACCTTTCCTTCAAGCTTACTTGCAATGTCACTTACGGAGCTGTTAAAGAGGACCTGTCCTAGTACTGAGCCCTGAGGGACACCTGTTGGCCCCCACTTCTCTGGAGTGAACTCTGTTTACTGCCACCTTCTGTTGCCTATCCTTTAACCAATTTCTTACCAACTTACGTTTGGACCCACCCCTAAGCTGCCAAACTTCCTTATGGCCTATGTGAAACAGTGTTAAAAGTCTTACTGAGATCTAGCCAGGCAATGTTCGCTGCTCCACTCTGATCTATTTCCATTGTCACCCAGTAAAAATCTATCAGATTTTATTTGGCATGAACTCCCCCTCCCCCCATGAATCCATGCTGTCCCAGGTCTTGTAACCCACTGAATTCAAAATGCACCAAAATCTCTTCCTTCAGCAGTGTCTCCAATAACTTCCCCACCACCAATGTCAGGTTGACTGGCCTATAGTTACCAGTCTCCTGCCTGGTACCATTGTTGTGAAGTGGGACTGTATTTGACCTACTCTAGTCCTCCGGAACCACTCCTGTTTCCAGTAAGCTGTTAAAGAGGACTGCAGAGGTACTGTACAGCTAGTACCCTCTCTGAACTCCTTCAATATTCTTTGATGTACCCCATCTTGTCCCAATGCTTTGTCCACTTTTAGATGTGAGTCCCTTCAGAATTCTCTCGCATAAAAAAGGACTAGTGTTTATCTCCCTCCGTCCAGTGCTCCTGTTGCTGCTATGTGCCCCCCCTTCTCCTTCTTCCTTGAACACTGAAGAAATGTATTTGTTTAGGATATCTGCCTTCTCCTGGTCCTTCTCTGCACATCCCCCACCTTCTCTTCTTGACCTTACAATCCCTCCTCTGGCCTTCCTATTTTCACTTATTTAGCTAAAAATGTCGTCACCTTTAGTTATCCCTGGAACTATTCTATCCTCAGTTTGTCCCTTCGCACTCCTTACTGCAAGTCTTGCTTATCTCTGTTTCAACTGATACACCTCTCTTCCTCCTCTGTCAAAGTATCCTAATACCTTCTGAATGCTATCCTTTCAGTGTTTACCTTTTTAATCACTTCTTTCAAGAACCATAGCGTCCCATTTTTCCTCTTGCTTTTGCTCACTTGCTTTGCACAGAGGTTTATGGTCTTCACTATGTCCTCCTTTAGCTTCCCCACTATTCCTCTACCCTACCCAAGTCATCCCCTTGCTAGCTCATCCCTGAAGCATTCACCCATCTTTTTACAATCTGCCCTTCTGAAGTCCTGACTATCGCCCTAGTATGGCTTGATTCCACTACTGTCCCTATGTTGAGCATGTTGATCACTGGTCCCCAGGTGGCATCCCACCTTGAGGTCTGCAAAACTGTCCCTGTTAGTGAGCACCCATCCAGTATTGCCCCATCATGAGTAGGTTCCCTAGCTAGTTGTCTGAGGAACATCCCCTGCAATGAGTCCAGGATGTCCCTGCTTCTAGCAAAAGCTGTAGCTCGGAGGTTCCAATCTATATCTGACAGTTGAAGTCCCCACCAGCAGCACCTCCCCCTTTTTTGACATTTTATCAATGGTTCCCACCAGTACCTTATCTAAATCCTCCGCCTGTGTTGGAGGTTTGTAGATCATGTCAGTGTGACCCAAGACATTGTGGTTTCCCAAGTGGGAGGTCATATCAAATGAGTCTGATACATTTCTTTGAGTGGGTGACCAAGGAACCAGATCAGTGAGGAGTGGTGGACATGACCTACCTAGATTTCAGTAAGGCATTCAACATTGTTCCTCATAGAAGACTAGTAAGAAAGCTGGGTAGCTCACAGCAGGTGTGGATCCAAAGGTGGTAAACTGAATAAGAAATTGGTTTAGGGCAATGTGACTGAGGGTTGTAGTAAACATAGTTCACTCCAAGAAAAAGAGGGTGGCCAGCGGGGTGCATCAGGGATCAGTGGTGGAACCTGTCCTCATTACACATTTTTATAAGTGACATTGTAGAGGAGCTGGAAGGGAAGTCTGTCTCTTTGCAGCTGACACCAAAATCTGCAATGGGGTGGACATTCCAGAGAAGGTCGTGGTGGAAAGGATGAGCAGAGACCTGAAAAAACTAGAGGAGTGGTCAAGGGTATGATTTCAGGGTTTCAGTGTGAAAAAGTACAAAATAATGCTCAAGACACAGAAACCCAGGGGCAGAGTACAAAACAGCTGGAGTGGTATTGATGACAACCAAACATAGAAGATACCTGGGGATAATTATATCAGATTACATATGGTGACCAGGCAGCATTACAAGGCAGTAGGCAGGGTGTGTGGGATTCTGGGGGGCATGGGGAGGGGTATTACCAGCAGAAAGAGGGAGGTGGTGTTGTCACCGTATAGATAACTGGTAAGACCCCACCTAGAGTATGGTATCCACTTCTAGTGATGACATCTCTGGAATGGCATAGACAAAATGCGGGCATTTTACAGGGGGGGCAACTAAAATGGTCAAGGATCTGGATCAAAAGACCTATGAGGGAAGACTAGAGGACCTCAATATACACACACTGGAAAAGAGCAAGGAGAGGGGAGATATGATAGAGACCTTTAAATTCCTCTTGTGGGTAAATAAGGTACAGGCAACAAGTGTTTTCCAGAAGAAAAGATGCTCAATAACAAGGGGACATGCTATGAAGCTGGAGGGGGTAGATTCAAGAGAAATATGATGAAGTACTTCTTCACAGAAAGAGTGGTAGATTCCTGGAACAGCCGTCCAACGGAGTTGGTGGGGGTGAAAACAATGGTGGGGTTCAAGAATGCATAAGATAAGCTCAAGGGAATCATAGTGGAAAGCAAGAGGGGGACAAAGAGCTGTAGATCAAGCATGGTTTGTAATAATAGTGTAGGTAAGGAGAAATGGGCAGACTGGATGGGCCAAGAGGTCCTAATCTGCCATCAAGTTCTGTGTTTCTATTTGTCAATAGTGGTTCTGTTTCCCATTTCCAGGGTGACCGACAGTATCTCCAATTCCCCTGGATTCCCTGTAAGTCTATCCCTTTGATATCTTCCCTGACATATAATACCACCCATCCTCCATTTCTTCACACCATGTCTTCCCTGAATTGAGTATGGTCTGATATGGCCATGTCCCAGTTGTGGTTTCCAGTGCACCATGACTCAGTAATGGTCACAATATCCAGGTTTGCCTCTGCTATGATGGCCTCTAGGTATGGAATTTTATTTCCTAGACTTCTTGCATTTGCACAAGTGGACTTCCTAATTTTGTTTCCAGGCTGTCTGCTGCCCCCTTATTTCCTTTTTGTTCTCCCTCCCCCCTCCTTCCTTTTATTGCTCATGTTCCCATCCTCTTTCATTTCTACAACTCTAGTTATTTTATTATTTTGCACCTTGGGGGATATGTCTCCCCTCATTTCCTCCCTAATCTCTATTTCAGTCTGTTGGAGGGGCAATCTATGCCTCCATACTACCCCTCACAACTAGTTTAAATGTTCATCAAGGTAACATGTAAGTTATGCACTGAGGACTACTGTTCCCCTTCCAGAAAGATGCAGGCCATCACCCCATATAGGTCCTTATCCCTCCTGGTTGGTCCCCAGTCCTCAATGAAGCCAAACCCCTCCTTTCTGCACCTTTCCTTCAACCATGAGTTGAAGATCCTTGTGTGGAGAACCCTATCCTCCCCAAGTCATAGATGGGCAGCACCTCAGTGAAAGGTACTATGTTCCCTAACTGTCTAAGACCTCTTCCCAGCTCCCTAAACTACCTCTGCACTGTCTCAGCCTCACCACTGTCTGGGTCATTAGTCCCCAGATGGATAATGACATTCAGCTCTCCCTTCCCAAATTGTGCTAGCAAACCTTAGGATCTAATTTCCATCCCTCTAGGCCATTAGCACAATATAGGCAGCTCACCTTCCACTCTTCCTCCCTCACTATTCCCAAACTGACCTACCCCCTCATAATCAAATCCCCCACCAGAAGTTGCTTCCTCCTCTGATGGGGTCCTCTACCACCTCCTTGTGGTCTGCACCACAGAGGCCCCAAACAGACTCCCTGGCCACTACCATGTGTGCCTCTTCCAAACAGTACCATTCTGCTAGATTGGTGAAAGAATTATGTAGTGGTACCGACTGAGGAATGTGCCCCAGTCCACCACCTCAAACCCTTCTGGAGCCCACCACAGTCCAGCTGTACCTCCTCCCTGACATCCTCTTGGTAAGGGTGCCAGACTTGGTGGCCCCTGGGTTGGGGAAGAGGACCTCCAAATCCTAGCAAACTCAGCCTAGCATCTGATGGCCTCCTTCCTCAGCCCAGATAAGCACATACAGATGGGCAGCACCACAGTATCCAGAAGATCTCTCTAAATACTGCCACCCCACAGCCACAGCACTGCACCACTACCAACATTCCCAGTATCATCACTCCATATGTTACCTGGAAACACATTTGTACCCTTACCCTACATGGGGTGTTTCTAGTTCCAACTTTTGTGTTTGCTAATCTTCTTTGTACCCTTACCACAGATTGTGTTAACTCCTAACCCCCTCAAGTTGTTTCCACTTGTATGAATTGTTTCTTCCTGCCTTTACTCCACTACCTTCCTCAGCCTTCTCCTACTTAGGCAGCAGCTTTTTACCTAACCCTTTGCTATGCGACCATAGATAGGGTGTTCTTTGTGTTTCCTCTTTCCTCCCTAATTCCCTTTATACTCCTACCTTAGATAAGGTGTTATTAGTTTTCCCCATTCCCTCCTCAAATCCCTTTATACCCTTACTCTAGTTAGGGTGCTGCACATATTCCCAGTTAAGGCCTACCATTTGACCTCCTCCCTTCCCTGCAGTGAGTGTTACAATCAGAGTGACCAGGAACCTTACCTTTGTTGACCAGCAGAGTCCTCTTCTTTCCTGATTCATCCTTCTAATACTTGCCAATGCCTAAGATTCTAGTAACTTGTCCTACTCCTCTGGTGTTCATTCACTCACTGGGACATGAACATGAATAAGGCACATTAGGAGGAAGTCCTTTCATAGTGCTCTTGCAAGAAGGTTAGGGAAAACTAAATGCAGATAACTGCTGCTTAAAAATACAAGGTGGCAGTATCAAATATAGAATAATGAATGGGGGAGTGTGTGATATGGAAATTTAATTTACACCCGAGGTGTGGGGTGCCACATAAACCTTGAGGGCAAAGTCTGAGGGGTTTATCAGAGCATCCCGCACCAAGGGGAGTGCATTAAATTCTCATATGAACACTTCCTCATCTTTTATTTTACATGATTTACTGATGAACAATTCTTTCCAGCCCTTGTGCTGTGACCCTGTCTCTCACACACACACACACACACACACACACACACATATCTTCGTTTCTCCTCAGGATAAGGATTTTTTTTCTTACTGTGTTTGGGATCCTGATTCTGTAGCACTGCCAGATGTGCCATCCCCTCTCTCAGTGTTGCTAAAGGTGACCAACAGCAGCATCAACCAGATAAAATCCTTTGTCTTTGTTTGTTTACTTAAAAAATGTAAAGGCAGGATTGACCAGATAGATATTTCTACAGTTGTGGGACGGTGTTGCAGTTCCTCGCTAGTGCAGATTCAGGAGCCACCACAAATACAGAAGTATTCAGCCCGCCCACACACAGGAGCTCAGCCAATGGCAGAGCACTCTTGTTACAGTGACAGAGCGTGTGTTAGCCATAATAACCCTCTGATTATTACAGCAAATGTCAACTGGCTGAGCAAATTTAAAAAATTGCTTGACAGTTATTATAAGAAAATATGGCAGTGTTTAGAAAGGGTATTAGCAGGCTGTGCCATCCATGTCCCTTGGACTGGAAAAAGAGAGCCAAGGAATGGGGTTGGGAAAAAAGCTTCATGCTTCCCCAGAGAAAGAGATTAAATGAGAAGATAGTGAGGGAGGTCCTCGCTGGGAAAAGGAAAGGGGCCCCAAAGCAATAAGATGAAGCTAAAGGATAGGAACTCACCAGTGCCAGAGGAGTTTGTGGGTTTGGAGCTTCACCTTCCAGCTTACCTTAAGTCTTTGTGTCATGGTGGAAAGAACTGCCATTGTTTTTGAGCTGTGTAAAATCTCAGTGCTTATACCCTGTCAAAAGAACTCTCTCCTTCTGCACTGAAAAAAGGAGATTGTCTATAAACTTGTGGACCCATGGAGCCGATTGCTTATTTTGCTAAGTAAAAGGAGCCCTGTAGTCCCTCCAATCATTTGGGGCTCAAGTAAATAAAAGTGATTGATTGGGGAAGAAATTTAGAGTCCCAGTTTCATATGTAAATAAGGATGTTAATGAAATATTAATCCTTAGGTTTAAAAGAATTCCACTGAGTTTACTTTCAGGGGTTCCCATTGATTTTGCACCCTTGGGTCTCCAGGGCTGATGGGGGCTATTCCAGTTGCTGAAGCTTAAAATTCAATGAATCAGCAGATCCACTCCAGGTCTTGGTGTGTTTGAGTTATTGCAGTCCAAAGAGGCCTCGGGTTTCCAGGAGGACAGAAGACATCCTAAGGTAGGCTGCATTTATTCCTACAAATGCTGTTTTAGATTGCTGGCAAGATTCTGTGTTGTCAGCTCCTTTTTCCCCAGAACATCAATACCCCTAGATGCTGTGAGGCAGGGGGTGCCACATGAAATTCACAAAATGCATGGAGGGTGGAGGGACTGGGAAGTGTGGAATTTCATGAGCAAATTTCCACACTTTGAAGTGAATACTTCCCTGTGTCTAGTGGTCTCCCCCCCCGTCCAATCACTTACCCCAATCTAAAAATAATTAGTTATTAAATCCCTGGTGTATAGTGGTCCTCCCCCAGCTGATCACTAGCCTCAAACCCTGGTGTCTAGTGGCTCTATTTCCCTTACCTCATCAGGTAGCGTCCCATCACCCCACATTCCCCCAGTCCTGAATGAGTGACCAGCACAGTCCTCCACTCTCCATCATGGCTGGCCACCCAACTGAGCTGGAATGAATGAGTATGTACTTGTACAAGCAAGCACTCATTCATTCCAACTCAGTCGGGGGGCCAGCCATAGTGGAGAGTGGAGGGCTCTGCTTGTCAGCCTCTAGAGGTCGGGGTTGGGGAGTGGTGTGATGGGACACTACCTGATAGGGCAAGGGGCCCAGTAGACAGCAGGGCTTTTAATTAATACTAATTTATTTTTACATTTGGGCCCAGGGATCTGTGGGGGTAGACCACTAGACACCAGGAATTTAATAAATAATTATTTTTACATTGGGGCTGGTGATTGGCAGGGGGAAGGGCACTAGACACCAGGGATTTAAACAGATCCAATTAGAAGTAAAATGAAGAACCATGAACAAACTGTTTACTGTTCAATAGAGATTATGCAAAATTAAATTTCACCTGCAAAATTCCACCCAAATCAGCAATTTCGCCATGCAAACATTTCATGAAATTCTGCCATTCTGAAAAAATTTTCGCTGGTGTGAAATTGCAAAATTTCACCTATGAAATGCAAAATTTTGTTGCAAAATGCACAATTTTGACAAAATTTCACCTGAATTTCACCAAATTTCACCCGAATTTCACCATTTTGTTGGCAAAATTTCACATTTTGAGGGTGAAATTTAGCAATTTGTGGTGAAATTTTGCCCATGGAATTTTGCATTTCACACCCATGAAATAGTTTGTGAAATGTGCAAATTTCATGAAATATTTCATGGAACAAAATTTTCTAATTTTGCACATCTCTAATGTTCACTAGTTTTCACACCTGTCATGCAATATTTGTGAATGCTTACATCTGCCATGATTCTCATGCTGCAATATTTATGTGGTTATCCTGGTGTAAGAATGTTATTATTGTAGCACAGTAATGCCACTATAGTTCGGTCTTAGAAGGCATTTCCATATACAAACTCTAAATTTTCATGAGCTTATAATGTAGCTGTCTTTTGATGTAGGGCCATGAATTTTACAAAGATTGTGAATTGTTGCAGGGTCTCAAGACATTGCAATTTTGGTAAAATCTGGTTAAGCAGTTTTTGTTCAAAGGAGTTGCAAAACATCAAAAATATAAAAAATAAAGACTGTTTTTGCTCATCAATAACTAAAAAAAATGATTTTTGTAGTTAACAATTTTTATTGAAATATTTCCACACATACAATATATGCATCTGAACAATTGAGAGTCTGCAGCAGTTTACAATCTTTGTAAAATTCATGGCCCTACGTCAAAAGACAGCTACATTATAAACACATGAAAATTTGGAGTTTGCATGGAAATGCCTTCTCAACCTGAACTATGGTGGCATTACTGTGCCACAATAATAACATTTTTACACCAGGATAACTAGATACCTAGAGGGATGTTGGAGTGTATTATTAGGGGTATTACAAGTTGTAAGAGGGAAGTAATAATTCCTCTTTACAAGACACTGGTTAGGCTCCATCTTGAGTACTGTGTGCAGTACTGGAAGCTGCACCTGCACAAGAATATTAACAAAATGGAGGCAGTCCAGAGAAGGACAACCAAAATGGTGCCGGGACTGCATCAGAAAACATATGAGGACAGATTAAAAGTGCTCAATATGTATACCCTAGAGCAAAAGAGAGAGGTGATGTGATCGAAACATTCAAACATTTTATGGGCATTAACAAGGTGAAAGAGTCTAACATGTTTCAATATAAGAAAAATAGCAGGACAAGAGGACACAACATGAGATTAGAGGGAGGCCAATTAAGGGGTAATGTGAGGAAGTTCTTTTTCACAGAAAGGGTGGTGGATGCATGAAACGGCCTAGCTCAGGAAGTGGTGGATATGAATACAGTACAGGGCTTCAAACAGGTATGGGATAGGCATATGGGAGCAATACAGATGAGTATGAATAGATAGGCCCCTGACAGAGTAAAGGCCAATGGCACATTTATAAGGAAGAAAAATGGACAGACTGGATGGGCCTTGTGGTCCTTATCTGCCATTAACGTCTATGTTTCTGTGTTTCTATGTAAATACATAAATGATGCAGCATGAAATGTAGGCATTCACAAATATTGCATGACAGCTGTGCAAAACAGTAAACATTAAAGAATTAGTTTGTGGTTCTTCATTCTAATTCTGATTGGATCTGCTCAAATCCCTGGTGCCTAGTCCCCCCCCCAGGCTGATTGCCAGTCTCACATGTAATAATAAGTTAGTATTAATTAAATATTTGGAGTCTAGTGGACCCTACACACCTCCACCCTATCAGGTAAGGCCCCACCAACCTGCCCCCTCACTCCGATCCAAAGAGGATGACCATCACAGGCCTCCACTCTCCACCATGACTTGCCACCTGACTGAGCTGGAATGAATGAGCACATGCTTGTACAAGTACCTGCTCATTCATTCCAGCTCAGGTGAGTGGCCAGCCATGTTGGAGAGTGCAGCGCTGTGCTGGTCGCCCAATCAGGGTAGGGTTGGGGGGAGAGTGGAGTGGTAGGTCACAACCTGACAGCGTTGGGGGGGGGAATTTAATTAATAATAATTTATTTTTATGTTGGGGCCAGTGATTGGTGGGGAGGGGGAACCATTAGACACCAGGGATTTGATAAATAATTATTTTTACATTGGGACCAGTGATCAGCAGGTGGGGGGACCACTAGACACCAGGGCTTTAATAAATAATTTATTTTCACACTGGTGCTGGCAATCAGATCGGGAAGGGGACTAGACACCAGGGATTGGAAAATAATTTATTTTTATATCAGGCTGGCAATCATTGGAGGGCGCACTAGACACCAAGGATTTGGGGGATTCACCATTTCTAACTTCTCTTTGCTTTGGGGTTCTTGAAGTGCAATTTGCACTTAAAAAAACAAACAAAAGCAAGGTGAAGTTGCAAATGGCAAATTTTTATTAAATGGGACAACTTTGTGATGTGATCCATGTAGGCAAATTTGTTGATTTCACTGAAAATTCGCTGGCAAAATAAAACTTTGCTGCATTTCTATTTAGGTATTTTAAGGGAAATTATGAAAATATAGAGGGGCTGTAGAGATCATTTGTGGAAAATGGGAAATTGTATGATGGTGGAGAGAGAAAAAATAAAGAGGCTATATCACTGCAGGAGAGAAAAGAACTAGTAAGGGAGAACTTGAGATTAAAAAAAAAGTCCAACAATGTTATTGTCATCCTTTTAAAATACTGAGATAGTACTATTTGTGGCCCTTAGAAACACAGAAAATTGTTGACAAAAAAGCTGCACTAAGCTTATCCAGGTTGCACAAGGGTTCCCACCTAGTGCACTTTTTCAGACTCTAACTGGTCTCGGGGTATCTTCCCCATTCCCTGTTTCTGTAATTTGCCCCTGTGTCTATCCCATTCATGCTTGGAGTCTTCCACCACTCTAGCCTCCACAACATCAACAGGCAATCAATTTGTTGCTACTCACAACAATTTCTGTGAAGGAGTATTTACTTACATCCTTTCTGAACTTCCCCCTTCCAGTTTCATTGCATGATCCCTAGTTCTGGAGTACGTCCTCTCTTTCAAGAGCATCTTTCCCTGCCCTCTATTCACACCTGTGAGGTAATAGTAGGTCTTGGTCATGTCACCCCATTCTCTCATGTCCTCCAGAGTGTGAATATTTAGATCTCTCGGTCTCTCTTCATAAGGCTTCTCTTGCAACCCTGGCACCACCTTGATTATCCTTCTCAGGACCACCTCCACACTGCCTATTCCTTCCTGAGTTGAGGCCTCTAGAACTGGACACAGTATTCCCGATGGGGACATACCTTGATTAGTAGAGTGACAGAACCATCTCCCTTCTCCTGCAGGTGGCACCTTTTCATATGCACCCCCAGGATTCCACTAGCCCTACCCATGGCTTTGTCATAGGGTGCTGCCACCTTACAGTCTTCTGAAATAAGAACCTGAGGTCCCTTTCTTGCCTAGTGTATGCCAACACCTCCCCCATCCTATTCTCAGCACAGGGTTTCTGTGCCCTATGTGCATGATTTGATACTTTTTGACATTGAACCCCAACTGCCATCCTTTCAAACTCTCCAATAGCTTCCCTAGGTCCCGGTGCATTGATGCCACTCCCTCCTTGGTGTCCTGTCTATTGCAGAACTTGGTGTCATGTGCAAAAAGATAGACCTTTCCCTCTAATTCCTCTGTAGAGGTCTCTAGGAAGATATTGAAGAGAACTGGTCCCAGCTCTCAAGCCTGCGGTACACAGCTGGTCATGCCCACCAGTCCTTAGAGTGCATGCCCCCTTACTATGCCATCTGTCTCCTACAGGATCAGTTAACCTGTTGTGAACCCAAGTTATCATTTTGGCCCCATCCAAAATTGGTCAGCTTTCTAATCAGCCTTCTTGGCAGTACAGTGTTGAAGGCCTTGCTGAAGTTTAGATAGGCTATGTCCACTGCTCTCCCCATGTCTATTTTCCCGGTCACGTAGTCAAAGAAATTTATCAGATTTGTTTAGCATGACCTTTCACTTGTGAACCTAAGCTGCTTGTGATCCTGGAGCACACTGGCTTCCAGGCAAGTTGCTAGCCTCTCTTTTAGCATGGTTTCCATCAGTTTCCCTACCACTGAAGTTAGACTGATTGGCCTGCACTTGCTAGATCCCTTCCTGCTGCCACTTTTATGCACATGGACCAGGTCAAACCTTTTTCAGCCCATCAGAACAAATCCTGTTTTGAGTGAACTGTTCGACATGGTTGACAGTAGGGCAGCTAGCACTTCCCTGTGCTCCCTCAGTGATCTGGTATGTACCCCATGCAGTCCCATGGCCTTATGCACTTTTAGGGCTACAAGTACTGTCAGTGCTCTATTGTCTGAAAATAGTTGTGTGTTCACCCCCTCCCAATATATGGTCTTACTCCTCTCTGGTGGCCCATCCCCCTTCCCTCTACTCTGAAGACCAAGTAAAAGTGTTCATTAAAGTATTAGTATTTCCTTGGTCTCCTTCAGCACAGTCTCCCCCTTCCACCCTTTTTATCCTCACTGTCCCATCCATATATTTTTTCTTCTTACTAATGTATCTGAATAAAGTCTTATCCTCCTTTCTCATATCCCTTGCAATCCATTCCTTTAGCTGTACCATAGCTCTCCTAACTGCTTTTTCTGCTTCCTTCTGCCTAACCTGGAACACTTCCCTGTCATCTTTTCTTTGAGTTTTTTTTTGTATGTTTTGAATGCTGCCTTTCTTCTTTTACTGCTTTTGCCACCTTCCTGGACAACCATAATTATCTCCTTTCCCTCCTTCATTTTCTTACCTTTTTTACACAGAGGATCAACGTCCTAATGATACCCTCTCTTATTCTCTTCCAGTGCACTTACACCCCTCCCTGGCTATTCCCCTCCCAGAGGCATTTTCTGAGGCATGCTTTCATTTTTTTGAAGTGTGCCCTCCTGAAATCAAGGACCCTCATCTTCGTAGGGCTACCCACTTCAGTTACTTTTCATAAATTGACCAAGACTGAACCTCTGCATACCCTAACTTGTCTCCTGTGACTATTCCTCCTCCCTGCCAATTTACTGCTATTCCTCTATGTCTATCCCACCCATGCTTTTTCACTAGAAAGCTGTTTATCTCCTTCAACACCCTGATAGTTAGCAATCTGAACCTGTCTGCCTGTTCAATTTATCTGGAACTTACCATCTCTGATGGTTCTATCACAGGACTCTGGTTTGAAGGCACCCACATTCATTGAATTTCTAAAATCTAAACTGAGTATTAATTGCAAGCAAGGGGTGTATATGTGCCCTGTTGTAGAAAAATCAGAATTTAGTCATATAGGAGCATCTGTACCAGTTAATTATTGAACAGACAGTTCACAACTGTCAAGCAATGGGTAATACCAGAGCATAAGAGATTACTAACAGTGAGACAGAGGACATTTGTTAACTGACTATAAAAACTGTAGAAATATGATAGAAATTAGGTAAATAAGAAGTTGAGTAAATTAATGGCACACTGTTAAAAAGGAAGTTTAAGGGATTAAGTACTGTTGACCCATATTGATAAAGGCAGCAAGTCCAACACTAACAGGGACTCAGAATGAAATAGGTGAATTGTTTGAGACCCAGCTAAGAAAAAAGTAACCCAAGCGTTTATATATATTGTTGAATAGAATAAATAGGGAGGGGTTACAAACACTAGGAATTCCACCCAGTAATGAATTGGAAATAGGATACAATTATTCTGCCATATTGAGTTTAGCTAACAATAGAGGAGGTTAAGAAAGAAGTTAGGCAAATAAAGATTAATAAACCAAAAAGGCATAAATAAAAAATAAGAAATTGGATCTGGAGGGAAGGGGCTGAACATTTTGCTCCATTTAGGCAAATAAAGATTAATAAACCAAAAAGGCGTAAATAAAAAATAAGAAATTGGATCTGGAGGGAAGGGGCTGAACATTTTTCTCCATTTGTGTATTTGATTTTTAATATGTCAATGGCTGAATGTTACATACTGATATACAGTAGGGAAGCTTGCCAATTTAATCTGTCCACCAAAAGGGAACAGTGCCCCGCAAACATTAGTAATGACCTTTGACCTGTCAGTCACTGAGCAGATTTATAAATGGCTCATTGTAAAAGGGGTCATGGAGGAATTAGATACAGTAGGTTCATAGAAGCAAATCAGTAAAGTTCAGATTCAGGGAGGGCAACAGTACATGCAATAGGGAAATGTGCTAATTATTTTGCCGTAAGTGTGTAGATACTGGTAAAGGGAGACGAGCAGATGTGCTAAACTTTACTAAAATATTTTAGCTGATGCATCATAGGACTGTACTGAATAAGATGAATATGTATGGCATTCACCCACCTTTGATATGATGAAGCCAGCCAAGCATTTATAATTAAAGATTATAGAAACTATGGGTGGTTTTCTTTCTGATTTGGAGGGGGGTAGATTCTCGGGGAACAAGATTGGGATCAACATTTTTGTCAGATTTTAATAAATGATTCATAAATCATGGATAAATTCAGAAAGTATGTGGATGATGGTAAATTTTAAATAAAGGTCTCAGGAATTCTGGAATGTGGGGATGCTTAGTTTCATTGCTGTATTTTCTTAATGCGTGGAATGCAGTTGAACCCAAAGATGTGTAAGGAAATATGATTTATTCTTGTGAATAAGAAGCCATTTTTAAAAGAAATGGAGGTTAATTGAGAAAAGGTCCCATCTATAAACAATGTAACTGCGTCCAGTTCTGGAGACCCCATCTCCGCAAGGCCATAGACAGGATGGAGGCAGTTTAGACGAAGGCAACTAAAATGGTGCAGAGTCTGCAAGAGAAGTCATATGAGGATAGACTAAAGGAGCTTAATATGTATACCCTTGAGGAAAGGAGGGAGAAGGGGGGACATGATAGAAACATTTAAGTGCCTCAGTGGAATCAACAAAGTCCAAGAGGGCAGCATCTTTCAGAAAAAGAGATGTGCAAGAACAGGGGAACACAATTTGAAGGTAGAGGAGGGACGGCTCAGGGGCAATGTGAAGAAGAATTTTTTCACAGAGAGGGTGGTGACTGCATGGGACAGGCATAAGGCAATTTTTGTGGGGGGTAGGAAGAAATAGGTTGTTGGTTAAATAGGATCTGCAGCTTATCCTCTAGGTAAGGAAATGGGCAGACTAGGTGGGCCAAGCGGTCCTAATCTGCCATCAAAGTCTATATTTCTATATGTTTCTATGTTATGTTATTAGATATGAAGCTAACCTCCAAACTTAATTCAGCTGACCATATACAGCAGTGCCTGACATGCAATGCAGGATGCAGTGCAATATACCTTACAGTGTTACTACAGTATGCTGCTTGTAACAGTGAAATTAAGCCCTTTTGTTTTGCATTATTTTGTGACATAATTTACTGCAAATCTCATTATTGCATTCTGACTGACTCCAAGAAACATGAACCAACATGGGCCTCAGTGGTTTACAAATATTGTTATAGAACATACTTCAACTTTTTTGGCATCCTTCTACAATTTCTTAACTCACTGTATATCAGCCTTGGTATTGTGGGTCACTTAGGAAAGGAGTTTTATTCCGGAGGCTCCCATACCATATGGAACTCTATCTTGTCATTCAACCCTTCTCCTCATACTGGTCACTGAAGGGACACTTAAGGGAACTACTCCTCATGTTCTCTGCCTGCATCTCCATGCCTCTCTAGACTGCTACCTACTTGCTAACAGCTGTCCACTTGCTTGGCTTGTCCTCCCAATATTTGCTGCAATGGTCCCATTTAGGATGTTTGTTTCATTGGCTGCAATAATCCACATTTTAGGATCTGTTTGATTAATAGCTGTTCTATTATTATTTTGTTTTGACTGTTTTGACTTTGTTTCACATACTTCCTAGTTTTATTGTTGTTATATTTATTGTAGTTTCTTATGTATTTGTATAACTCCATTGCCCTTTCCCTCACAGTACACCTGGAAATGAGATGTATAGTTCAGTGTACCTTCCTGGCCAACTCTTAGGCAAATGAATGAATCAGTCAGTCAGTCAATCAAAAAATAAAAACATACATATGCTGGGATCCAAAAACAATAGCCTGCTCAAAGTATCAAGAACCCACAGGTCCACTGAATATAAAGGGTGGCTTTGAAACATCTGCACCGACCACTTGGTTTCCCCATCCCACTAGCCTCAAAGAAACATCAACTATCATTTAATTTAGAAGTGTCATGTTTAGCCATCCCAGTACCTGCCACATTGCCTTGTTCCCACCTGCTACCCACACCTACTACCTAACCAACCATTATCTCTCTTTCTTCATTAGAAAAGCTTTAAGTCACTTAAACTATGTAAATATGTATAGGTTACATTGTAATATATTTTATTAGTGGTATTACATTTGTATTTTTTACATGTCTAGCTTTGCTATTTGTATTATTGTAACCTACATAAACTAGCCTGTTATGTGATTTTCTTATCACCCTACTGATGTCTCTAGGATTACAGCCTACATGGAGATATCCCAGTACGAAGAAAGTCTAAATAAATAAATAATAAGCAATTTAAGGAAAATAAAAAGATTTATATATTGTTGATATTTGAAAGGACCAGGGTGCATACCACTGACTTTATTGAAGTATATAATTTAAGTCAGTGATAAGAATGATAATGGAGTATTGCTACAAGTATGGGGCTCATTCCTGATCAAACCAGATGAAAACTCCTATAAAGTATTCAAAATAGGGTAATCAGTATACTATCTAGGTATAATGCAGCTGT
Source organism: Neoceratodus forsteri (assembly GCA_016271365.2). NCBI lineage: Eukaryota > Metazoa > Chordata > Ceratodontiformes > Ceratodontidae > Neoceratodus > Neoceratodus forsteri. The sequence continues at coordinate 776,872,681 of CM057459.1, read as the reverse complement.
TTACAAGGTGATAGACAAAATGAAAACTCCTCTACTGAGTGAGAGAAGGTGGGGGATGTGTGAACAACAGTTCACTGAAATACAGACATTGCTTACATATCATTCCACTGCAGATGAGTGAAAGAAATTGTTCACGTAGACATATATGTGGGTGGTAAAGCCATTGGGGACTACTGAGAGTACAGGATGTGCTTCATCCCATGGACACTATCTCTTTTTATTTCTTCCTCCCTCCCTTCCATAACTTCCACCCCCATCATGCCATGCCCTTGTGCCTTAACTGAATACTGAAAGTAAGAAATTATTCATTGCCTCTGCTAGTTCCTTCCCTCTTCATTGGCCTCTCCAAATGATCAAGGGTCCCACCTGTTTCATCTCTTCTTTTGTTCTCTGTGTATTAAAAAAGAGTTAATTAGTCTCACTGATCCCAGAATTTCCATTTCCTGTTCATTAATATGTCCATGCTCCTTCTGCATAGAATTGGGCCACTTGCATCCCAACAGTAAGTACTAGGCATTGCTGAGATCCAAAAATAAACAGTGGATGAAGGTTATCTCTATTGTGGTTCAAGAACAGTTAAACATATGGACATAAGTATATTTTAGTGCAGTGCCACCTTGCATCTGGAATTGTGCATGCAAGGTAGCCTTCTTTGCAAAATGGAGCTTGGATAGTCATGTCCAGGGTGTACGAGGGGATGATGGGAGTGGATGACTACTAGAGTGGGAGAACAATGCAAACAAAGTAAAATGGAAGAAAATAAAGTTCCAAGAGAGGTAAACTGAGAAAAGATAATAAAATGGAGCCTATAGAGCTAATTTTGTTACAACACATTGTTAGAACTTGACAGAGTACTACTACACGGGGTAACTTTCCCTTTCAGTCTTTGCAATAGGTACACAAGTCAGATTGAGTGGAATCAAATTTGGTAAGTTTACTTGGGGTATAGAGTAGGTTGTGTATTATGTTAAACCGAATTTGTCTCAACTTAGAGTTTTTAGAAGTTCCTTCCAGTGAAGCTAAGACTCTAGACCAATTTATATTTTGTATTGGAATACTCAGTTCTTCTGATCATTTTTGCTGCCAATGATTAACATTCCATTTATTGGCATCTAGTAATAACTTGTAGATTTTTTATAACAGTTTTCTTTCATTCTGGGGGACACTCAACAGGCTTTCTAAGGGGGAATGTATTGAAACAAAAAGAAAGAACTAATTGTAAAAATACTAGATAAAACCATTCCATTTGATCCAGGAGTCCTTCTCTTCAATTTACCTTTGGACATAGGTCTTACAGAGGAAGATACAATGTTTCTTTCTTTAGCTGTGGTTTTGGCAAAAGCAGTTATCCTTTTACACTGGACAGATGAAGTGTCACCTACATTTAAGGAATGGTTAACCCTTTTGACTGATTGTGGGAATTTTTATATAAAGGAAGGCAAAGAAGCTCTTTTCAACAAAATGTGGATCCCTTATTTTACATATTTAACATATATATATATATATATATATATAATGAAGAAATTATACTAAAATAGATGCAACTAGGTATAAGGGAGACTGCTTTCCCCTGTACCATGATGTTGCATTGATACCAACACCTGGCAACATACAAATTGCCTAAAAGAGAGTATTGGGCTGAGTACAAAAAAAGAGCCTGTCGAGCTACAGTAAATGTGATTACACCAAGATGATGACAATGAGAGTGGGTCAGAGAGTTCACAGATTGGAAGTGGGAGTGAGATTTGAGATTGCAGAGAAAACTAGAGGTCAAAGTGTCATCAGGGACACTAGCATACATATTGTAGTCACCACTGATAGTAAGATTGGAGTAAGACAGACTAATGAGAGCAAGAAGAGAAGTGAAATTGGGAAGAAAAGATTGATTAGGCTTTGGTGGGTGATAAATACAGATCATGAAGTTGAATGAGAGGAAGAAATAGGGAGAGCATCATCTTCATCAATTATGTTTATCAGAAAATCAAGGAATGATGTTGCAAACCATTGAGCCTCACCTTCTTAGCAATGATATCCTTTATAAGATCACAGTTACTTAGGTACAGAAGGGTACACAACACTTCTAAACAGCTCATAAAGGTTACACAATAACAATAATAAATAATAAAATACATAAAATGCAACATTTATTTATTTATTTATTTATTTATTTATTTAGTTAAACATCAGTTTAGATTTACTCCTGTACAATCCCAATTTGCTCATAACATCACAACACATTGCCAGTAAATATCATTTAACATTTATGTTAAGCAGTTATATGCCAATGCGATGAGCTTATAAAGAGAATAAAGTCTGAGAAGTGAGAGGAAGAACTTCAGTCTAACAATAATGAAGAGACTGCTGCAATGCCTAGAATATCTTGCTTGCTCAAAGAAAGTGCATCCAGAAGCCATGACCTCATTGAAAGAAAACAGGTCATATGGGAACATGTAGGTCAAAATGAGGCATATAATGTTAATAATTAGATGAAAAACAAGAAGTGGGTTGCCAGAAGTAGGCAGGTGTTAAATTTGAGAGAGATAGAAAAAATACGTAAGGACAGTAAAACATACTAAATGGAGATGAGGTATGAGAGAAACAGATGAGACACATAACACTAGGGCATCCAAGTGTGGGAGACGGAGGGGAGGGACTGGAGGAAGAGCATTGTCACATGAGGGGAAAGCAGTTTTGAATGTTGATCACCAGTCCTGAAGCCACAATAAGGAGACAGAAGCATATTTAGGCCTTAACAGAGGAGGTATGCACTGGAGTCAAGAAAAGAACTGGATCTGGTGACCATAAAGAAATGATGGAAAGCATATATATAAAGAGGCAGTGATATCAAGGGAGAAGCTAGAAGGGATAAAGGCAGGAATATGATAAAGGTGTAGTAAAAGAAGATTGTAGAAGAGCAGAATAATAAAAAGCATTAGCAAGGTTGTGAGAAGAAATAAGTGGAAAAACAGCATGAGGTGATTAAGGCAACATGAAGAAGATATCTTGAACAACATTAGGAGCTGAAGAAAAGCAGCACAGGGTTGATACTCACACATAGATAGATAGATAGATAGATAGATAGATAGATAGATAGATAGACTGTGTATATCTATATATCTATTACAGATTCAAGAATGCATGAGTATTTTGTGAGATGAGGTACAGTGGAGCAATGGACGGTGCAAAATATCCAGTGAGAGAAATATTTTGTTTAATGGGTAAAGAAGGCAACTATATGTGGATAACCAGGGAAGCTAAGTCAAATGGATAATAAGGACATAGATAGACTTTGTTTAGGAAGTCCAATTAAGGGTAGAGGGGAATGCGTACAACAATAAAAACAGAAAACTCACGAAGCATCCAGCCCTTAGGTGAATTAAAGGAAAAATTAAGGGAGGACCAGGGAGATAGAAGCAACAACAAAGAAGCAAAAAATGATGTGAATGGTACCAAATTGAAAACTGATGCAGCAGTAATGTGATTGCAGCTCAGTTCCAATCTTGAAATCTTAATGGGTGGAGTAGACTCAATAATCAGAAAGTTGGGCAATTTTTTACCCTTGAAAGGGACATAATTCCAAGTAATTGTGTAACAGGTCAGGTAATTATCCAAATACTGTGTAAGGCACCTAGTTAACCTATAGTGTTAAGCACCCCAGTAGAGATGCAGCGAAGTTAAACTTTGTCTGTGAAGTTATGAAACTTTGACTTCACAAAGCTTTGTGAAGTTCCGATTGTCATAACCAACTTTGTCTTCACCAACTTTGCAATGTTTTTTCAAGTGAAGTGGCACGTTTTCCTCAAAATTTGCAACTTTGTGAGTGAAGTTTGGTAATATCACAGGGAAAGTGCAACTTCACCTGGTAAAAAACTTTGCAAAGTTGGTCAGCTTTGCAAAGTTCTGTCAAAAAAAACTTTTCTCAACTTCACATATCTCTACACCCTAAATAAATGGATTAGGCAGTCAAATGCAATTGTGGACTGTGCAGGTTTAGATGATTCAACAGTAATGAGAAATGATGGCAAGGTGGAAATGGTGGCAGGATGGAAATAGTAGCCCTAAATATAGATTAGAATGTCCATGTGTGCAATGGATCCTAGAGGTATGGACAATGTGTTTGCCACTTGAGGAAGCAGAGAAAGGCATTCAAAGCTAAGAGATGTAAAATGCTGTTGTTTGAGTATTGTACTTCAGCTTGACCTGTAACTGAGGTGGAGTAGCAGGGGCACTATTGAGAAGGTGCAGAGAGATTACAGTTGCAGAAGGCAGGATTGTGACAGGGATTGGGCATGGTTTTTCCAGTAAACTGAACTCAAATACAAAACTTTACAGAATACAGAACCAGTAAGAAGGAAGTTTAATGATCCAAGAAAAAAACAGAAAAGGCCAAAAAGTGATGAGACTTGTGCATACTGCAGTATTTTTGGGATATCCAAGAAAATTGTACAAGGCTCAGTTTTTGGCAATCCTCTTCCAGTAATATAGTGTAAAAAAATGTTTACAGAACTATATCAAAAAGTGACAGAGAAGTATAATGATATGTTTTGAAAACTGGCAGGCAAGCAGAAAGATTAGATAACTGCAAGCATTTTAAATTTCAGTAACTATGACTCAGAAGCCACTTTGCAAACTTTGTAATTCATATCTGACACTACCTGAGGGTGGCTGAGGACACACATACTGTGGATAATAACAGTCTTGTACCTAGAAGGGTTAGAAAGGGATTATAATATAATTATGCAACTTTATTAGGAGTGACCTAGAGCAGTGCTTATACATTAATTTCAGCATCTGATAGTTTCTCTAAAACCTGTATTTGCAGGATTTGTATTCTGTACTAAGTCAGATACCACAAGACACTACAGATTGGGTGGAGTTACCGTGAGAATCCTACAGTATATTAAAATGCAAAAAATCACAATGTGCCTTTTATTTTCTCACTGACAGTGTATGCCCTTGCAGGTGAATGATGATACTCCAATGCTGGTGCTGTATATAGAAATTTACTGGACTTCTGGCAAAAGTGTATTAACAAGATAACTACTGTAGAAAGGATAGGGAAGGACCAATGAATGTTATGATGCATACCCTTGCAGATAGCCTTGTTTCAGTTTTACAGGTATAAGGGCAATTACTGTATCAGCACTGGAGTGTGTTTCAAGCAGATGCATAACATTTCTGCAAGTTCAGCCATCAGACCTCTATTTGGATAGCCATTGTTTAACATTTATTACATAACCTAATGCAGTAAAATAAAATTCCACAGACTGAGTGTTTGGGAGTTTGCAAAAATGTGGTGACTGGATTAATGTTTTTTTTTCAAACTAGAATAAGAAACCATAACACAGCATTATGATAGGGCATAGATAGAAGAGCTACTGATGTATTTGGTACAACTTTTCCACTAATGCTTAATTCAGCATATAAACTCCATGTAACTTGTGTAAACATCTTCTTTTTTGTTTGTTTCTTTTCTAAGGATATTTGCATGAACAAAGAAAAAATGTTTCTTAGACTTATCGGATCTTGCTGCATGTCTTCTTGTCTGCAAAAGAAATAAAAATCTGCTTGTGACATTAGAGTCATGTCCACAGCAACAGACTGAGGTGTCATCAATTGAGACTGATGACATCACATGCAGACAAACAGTGGCAGATCAACTTCCATGAAAATGTCATTAGTAATGACAAACAAGGGGAAGACAAATTCATATAGAGTATGAGAATCATGAGCTTTTTATCAATATAATCTGCTCCAATGATTCCTGAAGCCATAAGTCACTCCTTATAAGCTGATATTCAAACTTAAGGGGACAGGGTCAACTCATTTTGCATCAGACTATTTCTAGTTGAAAACACATTTTATTATTCTTTACCTTCTCTAAAATTCACTGATGTGTCTGTGTTAAATATGGATCTTTCATGAGTCTGAACATCATAAGTAGGTCAGTCTTTATCCCTTATAGTTCTGACATTCATTTTAGCTCAGTAAACATATTAGTATATGGCGTGTCTTTTAAATCTATCATTGTTTTGATTGCTTTTCTTTGTACATTTTACAAATTTTCAATATCCTTATTTAATGTGGGCACCAGAACTGAGATGAGTAATCTAGGTGAGGGTGGAAATATGCTCTATATGACGGGAATATAAACTCTCTGCTTCAAGATTTGATGTTTATTTTGATTGTCCAAAATACTCTCTGATCTTTTCCAGTAGATTCAATTATATGTTTTCTATGTTCTAGATCACTTGTTATTTTCATTCCAAGATTTTTCTGTCATTTTTTCTAAGCTATTACTGCATAATGTACTGTATATTGTTGATTCAGTCCATGTCATAATGATGTTTATATCCCTTTCTATGTCTTCCCTTTGCATAATTGCTGCACATGGCCACCAATTTAGTATCATCTGCATATTTGGAGGCCCAACTAGATATGTTATTTGTTAAATGTGATATGCAGATATTGAAAATTACTGGTCCCAGGACTGATCCCAAGGGGACTTCACTGGTAACATTGCTGATACTTGATTGATATCTAGTCAGTACTAATTTCTGTGTGCAATTTGTTAACCAGGTTAAACTTCAGTTTATTATGTAGTTTGTAATATTTTGGTTTTGCATTTTTTCAATGATTCCCAATTAGGGACCAAATCAAAGGTATTACTAAAATCTAGGAAAATAATGTCTCATTGAGTGTTTTTGTCTAGTGTTGCACATATCTTTTCATAAAAACATAGCATATTTCTGGTGCGTGGTTTTCCTTTCATGACAACATGTTGTTTTAAATCCACATTTGTTGTTTTATAATGCTTTCTAGTAATTTTCCCAGTATTGAAGTGAGGCTGTTCAGTCTATAATTATCTGGGTCTGTTTTTCTTCCTTTTTAAAAATGGGTTTTATTTTTGCTGTTTCATTGTCCTCCTTTCCTCTGATATAGGACCAGTTGTTAATAATTTTTCAAAAAGAGTATTTAAGTGAGATTACTTTTTCTTCAGTCATTATTTTGTTTCTGGTCAGTAACATCATGGAATGAAATAAAGTGGACAAAATTAATGCTGCAAAAACAGTGTCACCATCAGGGCATGGTGCAACCACCACTGGGGGAAGCAGGCCATTGGACATCTACCATGGTAATCTAATGGCACAGGTACCCAGATGGTGGGGTACCTCCACCCAGAATGCTAAGTGCTGGAGAACATGCACCGGGGTAACCACTGGAGGACAGGTGAACCATGGCCACCATGTGGATGGCCTTGTATAACGCAAGGTACCAGGAGCACAAGCCAGCATGTCCCCAGCAACACATACAGCACCCAGGACAGGGGAGATGGCATGATGGCTTGTGCTCCTGGCCCCTATGGTTCTAGTGCAGTGTCTCCATGCAGTGGACATTGTTTGCTACCTGCGTGTCATGTGGCCTGCATTGTTCTGGCATGCTACATTTTGTGCTGCCAATATTGATGGTGACACTGTTTTTGCCACTTCATTTTTGTCCACTTTATTTTGTTCCATGATGTTACTGACCGGAACAATAATTTCTATAATCCAGCTGCTGGTTTTCTTGGGTGCCAGGGAAGGAATTTGGCTTGATTTTATTTATCTGAGTTTTAATTTCCTCTAAGGTTATTTTGCGGTATTCAGATTTGTTGTATATTTGTATTTTTATACTGTCATGTTTTGTTGCAAATACTGAACAAATGTATTTATTTATGACATCTGTCATTGCTGATGGTCAGTAATAATATTATTTTCTTCAAAAGTCCAATTATATATTTTGTTTTCTTTAATGAAGTTATATATCCAAAAATGATCTATTGCTGGCTTCATTTGCTATTTTTGCTAATTTTAGTTCTGTCAACCTTTTTGTCCCTTTTACAGCATTTTAATTTTTTTTAAATTTACTTTATGATTATTCCATAATTCCTCTTCATTATTTATTAAATATGTTATATGCTTTGTTCTTTTTATTAATTAACTGTCTAATCTTTCTTGTCAGCTACTTGGGTCTAAGTCCTGCTTTTCCACATTTTTTTTAACCTGAGGGATGTGTGTATTGCTTCCTTTTTTCTATAATATTTTAAAAGCTTGCCATAGTGCTTCTACTAACTTGTTTTAGAAGATTTGTGGCCAATTAATTGCTCCTAGGTCATTTTTAGAGCTCATATGTCTACTTTTTTATGTAAGAAGAGTTCAGTGATAAAGTGTACATGGTCAAACGTGGTATTGATTTTAAATATTACTGAACTATGATCAGAAAGTGATGGCCCAATTTAGCAGTTTTGCATAACAACAGTGACCAATGCAATAATTAAATATAGAATTTTATCTCCTGTTGTGGATTTCTTAACACACTGCTTTACATTTAGTTGTGTTGTTAGATTTAGGAGGCATTTCCCTAGTGTTATTTCTGGACTGTGGTTTACCCAATCTGTAACTCCCAGGTTTATATCTCCTTGTATTCGGATGTCCCCTACTTTGCAAGCCTACTTGATCAATGTAAAGGTTTGATTAGTTGTTTCCATAATGCAATTGGGTTTTCTGTAACAGATACATATATTTAATATATTATTATTATTTGTCATTTTGACCCAGCAGGTTTCTCCCACTTCTGGGTTACTAGTTATTTTTTTCTGTTACATCAATTGAAGTAATGCCTTCCTTTATGTAAAGTACTGCACCTCCACCTTTTCCCTGATGTCAGTCCATTTTGTAAAGATTGCAGCCTTGAATAGTTGGACCCCATTATTTGACTGATTCATCCATGTTTCTATTACTGCAAATGAGTCATAGTTCCATTTAATTATTAATGCTTGTAATTCTTCATTTTTTATAAGACTCTTTGCATTTATTAGTATGCAATTGATTTTGCTGTGTTCAATAGTCCTACTTTTATTACCTTTCTTTGATTTCATTGTTTGTTCAACTGATTTCATTCTTTTTTTTTTGCCCTGTCTAGTTATTACACTTTTCTCCCACTTCCATGAGTTTAAAGTTTGATAGTCAGCCATTTCTTTTATTCAATTTCCTAGTGTCCTTGACTTCCATTTAGTTAAGTGCAAGCAGTCGACTAAATATGTTTCTTTTTCTATTGATATTATCCCAACAGCTTTTTTTAAGTATGTTTCTTTGAAACACTAATTTTCCAATCAGACATTTATTCTTTGACATTTTTTTCTGAGCTGAATTTTGGAATAGGTAGTATCCCAAATATCGCAACCTTGTAACATTTGTTTCTGATCTTTTTAGCCAAGTCCAATAGCTCATAACATATATCTTTGTCATATTCTATGCCAATGTCATTTGTGCCCAAGTGCAGAACTACTAATTTAATTTGTTTTTGGCTTGAATGAGTATTGTTTCAGTTAGTTTGCTAATATCTTTAACATTGGCACCATCAAAACAGGGAACTAGATTATTCAATTTATTTTCTTTACATAGTGTTGAGTTTGTACATCATACTATCAACTTACAAATTACTATGCAGAGAGATTTTCAAAAGCTGAGGGGTGGTCAAGGATTTGGAAATTGAAATTCAATGCCAACAATTGCAAGGTTACGCATCATGGAACTAGAACTCTAGAACTGAATACTGGATGGGGGATGAGACTTAGTAGCAGGCTGAGGGATGAGAACTTGGAATTATCATAAGTGACTCCCTAAAGCAAGCAAGTCAGTGAAACAAGGCTTACAGCAAAACAAACAGGATACTTGGTTGAATTGAGAGGGGTATTGATAGCAGAAAAGCAGAGGTAATTCTTCTATAAATCCTTGGGGAGGCCACACTGGGAGTACTGGGCCCAGTTTTAGAGTCCTCTCCTCAGGAAGGATAGGGATATAAGCTAGAGATGGTGCAGCAGCAGGTAACAAAAGTGATTCAGAGTCAGCAAGGCAGATCCTATGAGGAGTGCCTCAAGGCACTGAACATGTTCATGCTGGAAACTAGAAGGGAGAGGGGAGATATGATAGAAACTTTCAGATTCCTTAAAGGAATTAACAGGGTGAAAAGCAGGAAATTATTTAATTTGAATACTAGGTCATGGTCACTTGGTCATGAATGGAAGCTAACAGGAGGAAAGTTCAGGAGGGACATGAGTAAGTACTATTTTACAGAAAGAGTGGTGGAGCAGTAGAAAAGGCTGCTGGCCAAGGTGGTGGGTGTGAAAACCATCAGTAGTTTTAAGCACAACTGGGACAGAATGAAGGGCATTGTAGTTGCTTGGGGCATCAGAAAAAGGGAGTTGAATGGGGGTAAGGATGGGAGGGCTAGGACCCTGGAGAATAGGGTCATAGGTTCACAGGTAGTTTACGAGTTAGGAGGTCAGAGGCCGATGTAAACTTATCATTTATCAGTGGTAATGTCTGCAATTCTCACTACCCATATAGTCATCTAAGGAAGTTTTGAATGTTTCCATAGAACTACTCATCACTACATGTTCTGGTAAAGTGTTCCATACTGGCACCACCCTTTGACTGAACCATTTACTTCTCTTAAAGGGACACCTTCAACCTTTTTGCATCATATTATTTCTAAGTAAAAACCCAGATTTTTTATTGCTTACCTTCTCTGAAATTCGTTGATGTTGCTGTTTTTTTTTTTACCTGCCTCCTTGCTTAGCAGAACTAAAATGCATGGTAATTTATAGTTATACTCAGTCTTGTGTTGCTTCAAATCCTTGAGCTATACTTATTGTATACTTCCTGAACATTAGAAACCCCCTCAAACAGTGTGCCCGCTCATGAAACAGTAATCTCCTCAACCCCCACTTCATAATGAGTGACTAGACTGTGTTGTGGGTGTTCCTAAATCCAGGAATGATGAAGTGGGAGTGTTCATGAAATAAAAATAAACATGTTTTAGTGTGGTAACACTAGTATGGTGGGCAGTCAAGTTTTCACTTTTTAAAAGAAAGAAGGAATCAGAATAAAACTACAAGTTGTATTGGCAGTCTCTACAGAATGTAAATAATCATAAAATGTGTTTTTTAAACTAGGGACATGTTGAGGCCTATGGTGGTTGACAGTGTCCCTTTAATAGTATTGAATACTTCTATTAACTCTAAGGACCCATGACTAAATAGGGAACTTGGGCAGACTGGATGGACCTTTGATCTTTTTATGTCATCACTGTCTATGTTTCTGTTTCTGTATTATTAGAGGGACAATTTTGGTACATCTTTTCCTGCTTGTCAGTTAATGGCTTTGCAGAGTGGCTAAAGTGGTTGTTTAATGTGAATGCTTCCTAGCAGGCTTCTATTTCCCTTCATCCCTTTGATCTGTTTTTAATCTTTAGGGATGAGTACTCATTCATCAATTGAATTTCCGTCATCTCCCATTCTCTTTTTGGATAATTTATTTCTGGACTCAAATTATCAGCTTCTTAACCTTCCTCTCTGTGTCTTTATTATCGCAATTGAAATTTTTCTTTAGGGGGTTTTCTGCTGCAATCTCATTTACAACTCATTCTATTTCATTTATCTCTTTTGTGTTTCATGTTTCAAATGAATTAACTCTACGGAATGTGAGCAATCATAAAATGTGTTTTTCAAATTAGGGACATTTTGAGACAGAAGTTGCTTGACAGTGTCCCATTAATGTTTGATCTTGAAAATAAACCAAATGTAAAACTTTTTTTTATTATTTAAAAAGACTCTGATGCCACTGTTACAACTTTGAAAACAAATTAAAGATTTAGACACAATTCGGCTTATAGTTAATATTTTGTTCTGTGATTCTCACACTTACTTCTTTAGTACTAAGAACATTTGCATGTAAACCAGATTGTTGCCCTATCTGTTCTGGTTACTTGCCTACACCTGACATCATAGTTCTGTGTATGACATCACAGCCTGTTGCCACAAACAAAGGATTATGATGACATGTGTAGACAAGCAAAAAGATCAAAGTATAAGGAACAGTAATAATCCTTTATACATCTGCACTCAGCAATAAAGAAAAAAAGGAAAAGAATTAAAGAACATAAACGGGAGAAAGATGGCAGCTAGTGAAATGACTGGTGCCCTGACAAAAAGAAACAACCAGAGGGCAGTGAAGTCTGGCAACTCAGTCAATGCAAGATCAAAATTACCTTTAAGCAAGGCCATGATAAAAAACTGCATTTTATTAAATAAATGGTACACAGCAAATACCCCACCAGTATGCAGAAGTATGTTTGACATCATACTGATGCTTTGACAATGCAGGAACATCACCACATGGTTCCATGTTTTATAAGGTAATTTCTAAAAGGGAAATCACAACATAACCATAAAGTGCAAATGCAATAAGTTACAATATTATCACCTTCAAAGTCCAATGAATAATCACAACTCCCCAGTAATATATATAAACATTTAAAAACAAGGAATAAAGTGCAAAGTACTGAGAATCTCTTAAAAAAGTGTTTTAAATAAATAAATGAATAAAGGGATGTCATTGTTTTTCTTTCAAAGATGGTACAATGCTAAACATTGCATTCAGTCCTTTCTGCCTGTGTGCCCCTAATAGACATTGCCACTTGCTCTCCATTTTAAGTAGTTTGTTGTTTAAGTCCCCCCAGTGAATATTTTGTGTGACTTTCTCCAGGCCCTGAAAGTAGAAACATAGACTTTGACGGCAGATAAGGACCGCTTGGCCCACCTAGTCTGCCCATGTCCCTAACTAGAGGATAAGCTGCAGATCCTATTTAACCAACAGCCTATTTCTTCCTACCCTCAACAAAAATTGCCTGATGTCTGCCCCATGTATTCTTGAATTGTCCCACAGTTTTAGACCCCACAGCCTCCTCAGGAAGGCTGTTCCATGCATCCACCACCCTCTCTGTGAAAAAATGCTTCCTCACATTGCCCCTGAACTGCCCCCCCTTCAAATTGTGTCCCCTTGTTCTTGCATATCTCTTTTCCTGAGAGATGCTACCCTCTTGGACTTGTTGATTCCACTCAGGTACTTAAATGGTTCTATCATGTCCCCCCTCTACCTCCTTTCCTCAAGGGTATACATATTAAGCTCCTCTAGTCTCTCCTTGTATGGCTTCTCTTGCAGATCCTGCACCATTTTAGTTGCCCTCCACTGAACTGCCTCCATCCTGTCTATGTCCTTGTGGAGATGGGGTCTCTAGAATTGGATGCAGTACTCCAGATGGGGTCTCACCAACTATCTGCACAGAGGGATAACAACTTCCTGTTTTCTGCTGGTGATGGCTCTCCCTATACATCCCAGTATCCCCCCAGCCCTCCCTACCACCTTCTCACATTGCTTGCCAACCTTAATGTCATCTGATATGATTACCCCCAAGTCCCTTTCCATTTTTGTTGTTGTTACTACCCCACATTGTGTACTCTTCCCCTGGGTTTTTGTTTCCAAGGTGCATTATTTTGCACTTCTTTGCATTGAATCCAAGCTGCCATACTTATGACCATTCCTCCAACCTTGCCAAGTCCCTTCTCATCCTTTCCACACCTCCTTGAGTATCAACCTTGTTGCAGATCTTTGTGTCATCTGCAAAGAGGCATACTTTTCCTTCCAATCCCTCTGAAATGTCACTTATAAAGTCATTAAAAAAGGACTGGACCCAGTACTGAACCCTCTGGTACCCCACTAGTAACCCCTCTTTTTTTAGAGTGGACTCCATTAACAATTACTCTTCTATGTCCTGTTGTCCAGCCAATGTTTTACCCAGGCTACCACCCTGGGACCCACTCCCAGGCTGGTAAATTTGACTATTAATCTTTTGTGTGGGACTGTGTCAAATGCATTGCTAAAGTCTAGGTAGGTCATGTCCATAGCCCATCCCTGGTCTATTACTTTGGTTACCCAGTCAAAGAAATCAATTAGGTTTGTCTGACATGACCTTCCTGCTGTGAATCCATGCTGCCTTGGGTCCTGTGCCCCACTAGCCTCTACGTACTCAACAATTCTTTCCTTCAGAAGTGATTCCATCACTTTCCCTACCACAGAGATGAAACTGACAGGTCTGAAGTTTCTGCCTCTGTCTTGGACCCACTTTAGTGAAAGGGAATCACATTTGCCTTCCTCCAGTCCTCAGGTACCACACCATCCTCCCATGATTTGCTAAAAAGGGTAGTCAGTGGTGTCATTAGTTCTCTGCTAAATTCTTTTAGAATTCTGGGGTGAATTCCATCTGGCCCCATTGCTTTGTCCACCTTCAGTTTTAGGAGTTATTTCAGAACCCTTTCTTCTGTGAAAGGACTTGGAATGACCCCCCTATCCAGAGTGTTTCTGTTAATTGGATTAGGCACATTCCCACCTCCTTTTTTGTGAACAGAAATATTCATTCAATATCCCTGCCTTTTCACTGTCCCTCTCTGCCCACCGTCCATTCTATTCAGCCTCACTATCCCTCCCTTTGTCTTTCTACGCTCCCTGATATACCTATAAAATGTTTTATCCCCCTTCTTAACCGAGTTGGCTATCTTTTCCGCAGTTTTGGCTTTTGCTATTCTGACTACCCTCCCTGCTTCCTTCTGCCTTAACTGGTACAGTTCTCTGCCCTGATCATTCTGTGTTTCCTTATACTTCCTAAATGCTATCTTTTTCTCCCTAACCTTCACTGCTACCTCTTTTGAGAACCATAGTGGCTTTTTATTTCATTTTGATTTCTTTATTTGCTTCATACAAAGGCTTGTTGCCTCTGTGAAGGCAGTTGTGATATTTCCCCATTCTTGCTCCACCTTTCCTTCTAGCCTGTTTGCTAGTGCTCTTCTAAGGCGATCTTGCCAAATTTAACCCTCCTGAAGTCCAGAACTCTCACTTTTGTATGGCTTGACTCTGTAGCTGAGATTATCGTGAATTACACTGTTTAGTGGTCACTTGTTCCCAAATGGCTACCCACTTCTAGATCTGAGATCCTTTCACTGTTCCCATTTGAGAGTAGGAGGTCTAAGATTGCTCCCTCATGAGTAGGTTCCAAAACTAGCTGTCTGAGGCAGGCCACCTGAAGGGCATCAAGAATGGCCCTGCTTTTGGATGTGGCTGCAGCAAAGGTGCTCAAGTTAACATCAGGCATATTAAGGTCCCCATCAACAGTATCTCCCCTTTCTCTGCCATCCTACGTATGCCTTCTATCATATCCTTGTCCATTCCCTTCCCTGACATGGGGGTCTATATACAACCCCTGTGCAGATTGTGGTGCCATTTCCAGCCTCTAAGGTGACCCACAGTGCCTCCTCTCCTTCCTGTTTACTCTTTTTTCAGTTGCTTTTATCCCTTCCCTTACATAGAGAGCTACTGCACCCCCTCTTCTCCCCCATATCTCCTGTAGGTTGTGTACCCTGGTATGTTAACATCCCAGGCATGGTTCTCTGTTTACCATGTTTCTGTGACTGCTATGATATCCAGGCATCCCTTTTCCATCAAGGCAACCAGTTCAGGGAGCTTGTTGCCCAGACTATGGGTGTTGGTACAAATTACCCTCCATTTCTTGATGGCCTTACCCCTTTTTGCCCCATCCCTGTCTGTATTGCATTTGTCACTTTCTCCATTTACCCCTGCACTTCTCCCTATTGACATCTCTATGTTGCTGTTTACCTCACTTAGTACCTGATTTTTTTGTGGGGGCTAGGATTTCCCTGCTCTTCTCCAGTGCCTACCCCCTCAGCTAGCTTAAATGGTTGCCAATGAAGCATTTAAACCTATCACCTAGGATCCTGGTTCCCGTCCTGGACAGATGCAGACCATCATGCCAGTATAGGCCTGCATCCCTCCAGGTGGCCCCCCCCAGTCCTCAATGAAGCCAAATCTCTGCGCTCTGCACCAGTTTTTCAACCACTGATTGAATCCCACGGTGTGGAGCACCCAAGCCTCACCCGAGCCATAGACAGGCAGCACCACAGAGAAGGTTACCATATGTGCTATTTGTCTAAGGCCCCTCCCCATTTCCACAAATGCTTCTTGCACTGCTCTGATCCCTTTCTTAGCCAGGTCATTTGTCCCTAGGTGTACAATGACATCCATCTCCATCCCATGTGCAGCTGCTCCTGTGATTTTGAGGATTCTCTCCCTGTTCATCCAAGCCATGGTGCCAGGCAGGCACCTTACCTCCCTTTCCCCTTCTTCCCCCAGTTCTACCTTCCTAACAATGGAGTCTCCCACCAGGAGGAGTTTCCTTCCCCTGCGGGGTCCCATGCCACCCTCATGTGGGTCTCCTTTGTGGAGGTTCCCACCATCCTTCTTGGTCTCCACTGTGGGTTCCTCCATAAAGGAACCACACTTTTCCAGAATGGCATAGAAATTGTGGAGAGGTACAACTGGAGGGATGCACCTCTGTTCCACCACCCTCAACCTATGTGAGCCCACTGTGGTCCAACCGCTCCTTTTTCTTGCCAACCTGTGAGGCAAAGGCAGTGACCCTGGTTGTCTCTAGGAGGGAGAGGAGGTGCCACAAATCCTGGCCAACTCAGCCTGTAGATGAGCAACCTCCTCCCTCAGTCCAGAGAGGTGTCTGTAGATTGGACAACACTGCATCCTCCAGAACATCTCCTGGAAGACTGCTGCTCCACAGCCATTGCACTGCACCACTCCCATCATGTTTTATTTCTGGCCCCCTAACTGTTGTTTGGCATACTTACTCTTTCCTCTGTTTGTATTTTTCTTTTTTTTCTTTCCTTACTTACTTACTGCCTCTGTGCCCTTTTAGCTCCTGATCTTCCTGTTCTGAGACAAGAAGTTCCTATATTTCTAAAAGATTGTCCAGTACCTTTATTCAAAACATGCATTGCCAGTGCATTTCTAACATTTTTATTGGCTATGCATCTCAAATGTTCAGCAATCCTATTTATTTATTATTTATTTGAAACTTCTCTGATTAACACCTTTGAGCCAAAAGCTTTTTTACACAGGTCCCACATCAAGGTACATAAAAACAAAATGTGTAGGAGATATACAATAAAATACATCATAATGCTATAATATGTCATGATAAATCATAAAACATTAGAAGAACTAAGTGGATAAAACTGGCAGTCATAATACACAAGGGTGAGCGAGAGGCAGCAGGAGGCGGGTGCAAGTTGAGGTGGTCATTGAGAATGTAGATAACTATAACACAGTGGCTACCAGTATAGACGGAGGAACAGCCAGCTGGCCTTGTCAAATTGGAGGGAGGAGTGATGAGGTGATTGGAAAAAGGTATGGAGAACTTACTGGGAGAGACAGGGCTACCGGTGTAGTCAGAGGAGCAGCCAGCAGTGAAATGTCTTTTAGTTTTTCCAATGTAGAAGTCTTGACATGTGCAAACTGCTAAATAAACAATGTTTGCCATGGAACAATTAATGAAACTTTTGTTGATGTATTCTTTTTCTGTATCTGGATGTATAAAAACAGTACCTGGTTGTAGATGTGTGCCAAATGCACAATTTCCACACTGGAATGTCCCGCCAGGTAAATCTGACCTGGCTTGACACAATGGGGTTTCAAAAAGGCTATTAGTCACTAAATCAGCCACATTTTGACCATGCTTGTATATCTTCTGGGGGCTTTTTCATATCTGTGGCAAGTTTTGGCTCCAATTTCAATAAATCCCAATGTTTTGTAAGTATATTCCCAATTATGTAGCACTGTGGCTTGTATTCTGTAATAAAGTTCAGAGATGTTTGATTATCAATGTTAACATTTCTCACAGTATTTTATAACAATGTATTTCTCTCTCTCTCTCTCTCTCTGCCCCACAGTTTGTTTAGTTCGCATCAAATCTAGTCGGCTGTATCCCTTATCTTCAGATTTGTGTATTAAATGTATTAAATCACTTTTATATTGTTCAGGGAAGGAGGTATTCCGTTTTAGTTGCATCATTTGCCCTTTAGGAATATTTTTAGGAATATGCCTCGGATGACAACTATTGTACAACAACAAGGCATTCCTAGCTGGAGATTTGGTATATAGTCTTATATCCATCCGCCCCTTGTCATTTTTAGTAATGGTCAAATCCAAAATCTCTGTCTATGAAACCTTGATTTGTTTTGAAAACCATAAGTTCTGATTGCTTGATTCCAGGTAAAGTATGAACTCATCAAATGAAGATGGGTATCCCCTCCAGACTATCAATATATCATCAATAAAATGTACATAAAACAAAAGATGTAGTCTGTGGGGGCTTACATCTGAGATGACATGTATCTTTTCCCACTGCATTAAATAGATGTTGGCATAATTGGGGGCAAAAGAGGCTCCCATCGCTGTACCTTTGATCTGCAGATAAAAATCCTTATCAAAAACAAACACATTGCTTTCTAAAACTTGCTCAGTAAGTCCCAACAGACATTCAATAAAAGAATCAGAATACTCAGTGTATTCACAGAGGGAGGTTCTTAGTGCCTCAAGACCCTCATCATTAGGAATATTGGTGTATAAAGTACTAATATCTAAAGTAGCTAAAATATCTCCCTCCCAAATTTTCAGGCCCTGAAAACGATGTATCACATGTGTGGTATTTCCTCACATTTATAGGCCTAAGTGGTACCAACTGTTTTATATGTTGGTCTACAAGCTAGGCTAAGGGTTTGGTCACTGAACCGATTGAAACCAGTTCCCTCAAATATTTATGTATTTTGGGGAGCCCATAAAGTGCTGTGCATAATGAGTGTTCAACTGCAAGAAATTCACAAGTTTGTTTAGAAATAGCACCATTCGTAAAGTAAGTATTAATCTGTTTTTTACAATCAGAAATCAAATCTCTTTATAATTTCTGATAAAAGTCGGTGTTATGGGCAGATTAGGTGGGCCAAGCGGTCCTTATCTGCCGTCAAATTCTATGTTTCTATGTTATTTAGTTGGCTGAACATTTTCTGTTGATACTTAACTTTATCAAGTATGACCACAGCTCCACCTTTATCAGCACTTTTAATTTCAGTGGCTTGATTTCTCTGTAGTCCCTTCAAGGCTTCTCTCTCTCTCTTGTGTGGTGCAGTTATTGAATTTGGGGATAGATCATTCCAAAATATACTGTTGAATATCAAGCTCACAAGCTCTATGAAAAGCATTGGCAATGGTGGGTTTTTTGGAGGACTATAACTGGAAGGTTTCTTCAGTAGTTCTATGTTGCTCCCCATACTATAATTCTCCAGGTTGGAATCTTCTTTATAGACCATCCCTCTCAAATCCAATTTTCTTGTAAACTTATGTAAATCTAATATAACTTTAAAATAATTATTGTTCATTTTCAGTACACAATTATGACCCTTTTGAAGAACTCATACTTTTGTATCTGTCAGAATATGATTAGAAATATTTACCTCAAGTGACTCTTCAGGTCCTGTTAATTACACTGTCTGTCCCTCCTGTTCTGGCATCTTCCCTGATTCCATTTGCCTCGGTATGTATTGCCACCTCCCCCTTGCCCCAAGTTCCTGTCTGTGTCTTTCATCCCTGAACTGGATGAGGCAAGGGCTCCTTCTCAGTCCTTTCTGGATGACCATGAGTTCTGGTAAGTTTGGATACATTCCTCTGTTCGATGCTTCCATCTTGACTTGATTCATTTGTAAAATAGGTGGGGCCAGTGGGGGCAGTGAGGTTTGTGGGGGGATAATCTGTTGTGGGGGGTATTGTCAGTCTGTGCATTAGTGGAACCTGATTCACTAGCATTCCAGGTAGTAAAGTTTCTTTAGGGTGAGTCAGACCTGTTAATTTAGTGGAGGAGTACTCATCTGCTCCTGCCTATATATTAAAAAAGGGTGTTGTGCAATATTAGATCTCAATTTCATTCTGGCACAACTTATCTACTCTATTCAAGCCTTCTGGCTCTGAATCTGAGCCACTAGTGTAAATGTCTAAGTTCTGTACACGTTCATGTTTCTTTAGAATGGGTCTAGTGTTAATAATCTTTTTACTCCACTCAAAAATGTGCCCTTCAAGATAGTTCCTTCTGTCACATTCAAATTTGGTTTCTTTAACTTTCTTAATTCTAGCATCACGTCTATTAATGATTAAATTCAATTGTTCTCTGTACTTAGCATATTCAGCATCTTGGCTAAACTCCTTAACTTGCAACTCTTTGGCCAAAATAAGAGCTTTCACTTCTTTCTCCTGTTTGTCATCATCAGCCAGAATGATTTTAATCAAGCCTGCACTGTAATCCAGACAGTGCATCTGCCAATTAGTGAGGAATGGTATCTGATCAAGACCAAAAGCAGGTTGTTAAACGTCAAGCCATGTGGTGCTCTGTTTACTTCCAAATGTGCTGTCATGGTAACCTTTTGCCCAATAAAGGTGCCTTGCTTTTAATACAGTCCATTATAATTGTAAAAATAGAACATATATGAGATATAAATGGAATTGTGTTGAAATCACACATTTCTTTCAAGTTTTTCTAATTGTGTCAAGAATTCTTTATAGGTGGACAAACTGTGGCAGGGGGACTGGCAAGCAGTCATAGGAAGCAACAGGGATTAAGAGCAAACAGTTTAACCCCATTAGAACTTTGCTATAGGCTTCTTAAAGCCCATTTAAAAAAAGTTAAATTCAATTATTTAAAATTGTCAATCGATTTAATATCTTCTGTTGTCTAAATGGGTCAACTAATAGATGATACTGTACTAGCATGAATGACTCATTGCACTTTGGATTCCTCTAGTGGACACATACAAACAGAGAGAGGCCTCAAATCTAGTGGACCCTAGTAAATAGGAACAGCCTGGCTCCCCACTTATTGTGAACAAATCTTTACAAAGATTACAGCAATTATTTAAATATATGCAAGACTTTACTTATAAACTACTGCAGATTGCATAAACAAAAAAAATTGCCTTTGTGGAACACAGAATGGGTGGTGTTTATTAAACTAAATCACAATACTCTGCAAAAAGTGCAAAAATTCTACAACTGAAAACGGGTCTGCAAGAATAGTTTATTGGTGCCTTCTTGAAGCACCTCAAAAAACTATCACATGTGCACAACTTGCACCTGTTTGCTCTGTCTGAGGAAGGAAAGGGCATAATTTATAAGACATTGTTATAACATTGCTATTCACAGATTTACCCCTACCCTCAGATGCTTTGCCTTTGTGGATGGGCAGTGTGCAATGTATAACTCTTGGAAAGCACAAAATAAAGAGAAGGAATCCACACACCATTCTAATTATTATACCTAGCATGCTGTAGATGGATACTACTATTAAAGCTTTATGATGATGGGAAGCAGTTCAGGTGGATGGTGGTTGATTGTTTGTTCAGTATATCCAGACTTAAAGTTATTCCACATGAATGTGGTACAGTATAAGGAGCCTGGTGAAGTCCACTGCTCTTAAGACTAGGCAAGTAGCCAACTAACCAGTTCTCCAGTCTTGTTCCTGCATTGAGGTGAGGACACAGTTTACATGTTTAATGACCTAAATGAAGCTGGAAACGTATACAAAAACTGCAGAATTACTGAACACTACTGGATGTGAGAGATGGCAGATCAGGAAGATAGAGCAGGGACATTATAGAAACAATATTGCTCTTGTTGCTTCATTTGGCAATTACCACACTGGTGATGGCAATACTGCTGCAGATGTATTATTGTTGATTATATGTACAGTCAGGGGCCTGTCATAATCCATGGGTTGGGTGTTTCTGCTTTATTTGTCAATGCTAGCAAAGTCATAGTTTTTGTGAATCTGCTGTGGAGTTTATTACAAGTCAGCACTGATATGGGAATAAAATGGTCATTTTTCAAAAAAGCTAGTTTCAGCTACATTTCTAAAGAATATTAGTATACCAGACAAATCATCTTTTCTAGGTACATTGTATGCTATGCACATTTTTTTTTACATTTTCTCGATCCTAACTCTTACTTGGTGTACAGTGATATTTCTAAGCCAAACATAGCAGCTTTTTTTTTCTTGAGGAAAAACTGAATAAAAAAGTTTATAAAACACTTATATTTTGGAAGAGCTATAACATGCTACTAAAAAATAAAACATCAAGATGACTATAATCTTTTCAGGTGAAAAATGGTACTGTCCCATTTGTTGTCCAGTTTCATTGCACTGTTGCTTTAATGTTCTTCCCAGCTTTTGTTCATTATATAACCAAGCTGGTTTAAAAGCTACTGATTCATGTGTGCTATTTTGCAGTGCTGACATAATACAGCTTAGGCATTGTTTACAGTGTTATACATTTCAACAGTTCTTGGATGTGTCAAGCCAAGTTTAGCCTAGGGAAGGACTCTTGGGTTCAACCATGCAGTGTGCATGACCTTTAATGTTTTGAGTCATCATGTGGAGCCACATTTGATTACAGGATTGTCCTGAAATGTTCATCCAATTCTGGAACTTACATTATGCTTTAATAACAGTGACTACAGCTCTAACTCCTTGGCACTTAAGTTTTTATTTTAGTTTTCATTGTCCGGGAATGGGGGGGCAAAGAAATTCCACCTATTTTAGCCTTATCCATGGAGAGGTGGGGTTGGGGGGATAAAAGCCTTCTGACATATTGAATCAGGTTCAGCTGTTGGTGATATTTTTAGTGATTGTTATGCTATCATTAATAAATGTTAGACTTTAATTTGTTTCAGCGTATACTTACTTTTCAAACATTATAACTTCTAGGATGATGTCTATGTGAACACTGTAACTGATATCATGTACAGTATTTTCCACAGATAGTTTTTCATTATTTTGCTTGGCAGCAGAATTCAATAATGTCAAAGCTTAAAAAAAGAAAACTAATGTGTTGTGTTGGGGTGGGGTAATGAACATAGGTTGGGGTCAATCTCAGAGCAATTGCTAGTGTGGGCCAGGTGAGATCACTTCCTGACTACAAGTCTGACATCCTGTCTGATTTGCAATGATTTTGGGTTCTAAACTTTCTTGCTGCGGAATGTAAAATTTTGGCAAGGAATATTGCTCTTTTTTGAAATATTGTGGTATAGATAGCATTATGTTCTGAGTCTTGTGCCTCCAAATTCCAGAGAGGTCCCAAACAATGAGACCTACTGTATAAATAATGACAGTTAATTAATGGAACTCCTATGTTAGAAATCAAACCTAATATGTCTACATAGTATTTAACGGTTATCATGCAGCCATAATCCCAACAAATTAAGATGATAAGAATAACAAAATTGAATGTAAAATATTAATTTACATGACCAAGTCAAATTAAATTACACATTCTTCTCAATTATGATTACCAACTACACCATGATGTTCTTAAATAGATCAGTTTAATTAGTTTGTACAATAGGCATGGTGTCATCAGCAGCTGTGTTAGTATCATTAAGACATACTGTCATTCTCATTGATATAGAGTTTGGAGTCTGAAATAAAAGTTAACAAACATGTTTTTTAAAAGTGTAAACAGCAAAAGCATCTGAGCATAAAAAGGCCCTGTTACTTGAGCATGGCATTGCTTTGTCATAGACCGTCTTTAGTATAATTACACTGTATATTGTGCACACAATTGCTTTATTTTATTGTTTTTAGTTTGGCATCATTTATGAGACTGAGAGATGTTCTGAATTATAACGTGTTTTTCGGTGAAGTCTAAATTCTCTTGTGATATCACTGATATACATTTCTTCCTGCAAGTGGCCAAAAGTGGTGTAAATGGCAGAGGTGTTCCATATACTTTGGCAAGTGACAAAGTTGTTGAAGTGTGACTGCAGCACTTTGATAGAAAATCTCAAAAATAACTGATGGCACTTTCAGGAGGCTTGCACAGTGCAAGAAAGCACCAAGTAAAATCTGTACTAAAACAAAGTACATTATATGAATCATACTGTAGCTTACTCTACCCTATTCAGCATCATGATACCATACAGAAGAGGATGGATTAGGGCCTGCTCACCTCTGCCATCTTTGTCAACTCAGTCATAATCTTTAACACTATTGCCCACCCAATCCTACTACACAAAAGTGTTTGGATGGACTACATGACCTCACAATTAAATAGTTTAGATCTAATCTTGTAGATAGCCGTATTTAATGGTGACTGTCTCTCCCTCTCCACTCCCAGTCAGTTCAGCTATACCACAAGGTTTAGTCCTTAGCACAATGCTGTTCATGATTCTGCCAAACAATCCCCCATGTGTTGTGCCTTTTTGCATATCCACTTGAATGAAGATGACACTGAGCATTTTCCTACTACACTTTTGACTTAGGTACATAGCTACAATAGGACTTCAACAATATTGAATGCTGGTTCTGCATAAACCAGCATATTTTCTATGCAAAGAAAACAGTCTGCATGACATTTGACACCAAGCAGAACTTCACCAAAATCCAGTCCATCCTAATCTTCTCAACCCTGGGTAGTTCCCAGCTGGAAGAAGTAACCTCTTCCAAATACCTTTGTGGCTGATGGGACCATATTCATGACTTCTTCTGTCATGTTCACACCATGCATAAGAAACTCAACACTAAACTTGGTGTACTACATAGGAAGTAAAATTGTATAACACTACATCCCACCCATCACAAGAGCATTGCAGAAATTATCCTAATATATATTTTTTTAATAACTTTTTTATTTGAGTTTTGCAAATGTACCTAACAGTAGTGACAGCACGACCTTACTGCAGGGTTACAGGGAGCAGACGGTCCTCATGGTTAATACAGTACAGTATGAATTGCATTCCCTCAGTAATAACCTGTGCATAGAACTACAGATCGCTGTGTCTCAAATAGGATAACGAAAGAGCAAAATATTTCTCAAAAAGTAATATTCTGAATGTAAATATTTTTTTGACTGTAATGATTTTGTGGATTGCAGTGCTCAGAAATCAATCCAAGCTAGGCTTGGCCCCTTCTTTCACTCTTTCTGTCACTTTGCCCTTGACTACCATCCCCCCCCGTACTCACAATACAGCCTTTATCACCCCCCCAGATGCCTTTCCCACTGTGCCCCCCTCCTCATTTCTAAATTCTGGATTGGAACATTCTTCTTGTACCATGGATTCTTTTCTCCAGTCTCCTTACCTTCTCATATCATTTATGTATTGTTTGATCCATACTCCTTCTCTCTCACTGCCCATATATAACCCAGTGCTGGTACATTACCTTTTCATACAGGTTATCCAGCTGTGGACTAACTACCCCTTCCCGGCCACTCCTCTTTCTCTGCCTAAGTCCTGAAGGCCTTATTGCATGATCAAACCACTTATGTCTGCTCCTGTTCCCTACCTAAGCCTACTCTCCTACCTTTTAGTTTTATGTGGCTGACAGCCTATTGTTGCTGAACACAATTTACACTGTATAGTCCTGTGTATTTTTTTATATACTGCACAGTTCCATATTTGCACATTATATTTTTATGATTACTGGTGGTCTTCTTTATCAAACAGTTTACAAACATCTGTAAAATGCTGTAATAACACAAAAAACAGTTATTATGGAATTTTCAAATCTTCTTTTTACTGCCAATGTCCTCTAGTGCTACGTGCTAATAACTGGAGCCAACTCAAGCTTGTACTCAGTCAGCAGATTCCACAGTGGTCTCCGATCCCCTGCCAGTGGTGATCCGTTACTCCATGTGACCATCAGTATCTGTGAATCCTGAAAAAAAGATAAAAAATGGAAAAAAGATCCTGCTGTACGTGGGCTTCAGTTGGGGCTTCAGGAGTCAGTCAGTCAGATCGGGAACCAACCATGCCTGACTGACTACTCTTGTGGTGCCACAGTAAAAGGCACCAGTAATTATAAAACTGTAAAGTCTAGGCAGGTGTGTCTTAATGATGTTTTTTTTTACACACTTTTGGTGAGTGATTAGCTCACAAGCCTCTCAAGCTTCACTCTCAAGATTTATGGCTCATCACTCACCTCTGGTGTATAAAAAAACATAGCACACACCAGCCTAGCCATTATTCTCTGTTTGTCTTGCACTGCCCTGTGCTTTATCACTCTGTAAACTTACATCTTATTTTTGCTTTACTGGCATTACTAATTATTGCTGTGTTTCTTTCAACACTTTACCCAGGATAAATCTGAAAGAAGCTGTATGCTTTTCCTGATGGAACATTTTTAAATTATTAGCAGAATTAGACAATTACAGCTGGTATGTTGAAGATCTGTTGGTAAATTCTTAATAAAGTATAATTAATTGAAAAAAATAGTGAAATTATATTGTGAATGAGTACTAATATCTAAACATTTTCAGCTGTTTTTTTTTATATTGTACATAACAACAGAGATAAACATAGAATTTGATGGTAGATAAGGACTGCTTTGCCCAGCCAGTCTGCCCATTTTTCCCTACCTATATTATTACCCCAGACTGTACTTGATTTGCAACTCTTTCTCCCTCAACCCATTCCTTTCCACTATGATCCCTTTGTGCCTATCCCATGCATTTTTGAATCCCACAACTGTTTTTGCCCCACCACCTCTGCTGGAAGGCTGTTCCAGGAATCCACTGTTCTTTCTGTGAAGAAGTAATTCCTTACATCTCTCCTGCATCTACCCCCTCCAGCTTCATAGCATGTCCCCATGTTCTTGAGCACAGTTTCTTCTGAAAAATACTTCCCTCTTGTACCTCATTTATCCCCATGAGCTATTTAAAGGACTTTATCGTATTCCACCTCTCCCTTCTCTTTTCCAGGGGGTACATGTTGAGATCCTTTTGCTTTCCTCACAGGGTTTTTGATGCAGACCCTACACCATTTTAGTGCCCTCCTCCAGATGGCCTCAACTCTGTCTATGTCCTTCCAGAGATGTGGTCTCCAGAACTGGACACAATACTCTAAGTAGGGCCTTTTCAGTGATCTATACAAAGGCAAAACCACCTCCCTCTTTCTGCTGGGGATACCCCTTCCTAAGCACTCCAGCATCCCACGAGCTCTCCTGACTGCCTTTTTTCACTGCCTTGCCACCTTTAGGTCATTGGGTGAGATTGCCCTCAGGTCTCTTTCCTGCCTAGTAGTCATCAGAGAGAACACTATTTACCACCACCTTTGGTCATCTATCTTCTAACCGATTTCTCATCCAGTTTACCACCATGGGACTAGCTCCTACACTGCTCAGCTTGCTTGCTCGTCTGCAGTTTGTAATGGTGTTGATAGTGTTATTGAAATCTAGGTAGGCCATATCCACCACTCATTCTTGATCTAAATCCTTTTTCACCTAGTCAAAGAAATCTATCAGATTTGTTTCACATGACTTTACCCCTGTGAATCTGTGCTGCCTCAGGTCATGTGACTCTCTGGTCTCAAGACAGTCCACAATCCTTTCCTTCAGCAGGGATTCCATTAACATTCCAACAATCGATATCAGGCCAACTGGCCTGTAACTGTCAGCCTCCTTCCTGCTACCACTTTTGTATTACTGAGACTACATCCACCCTCCTCCATTCCTCTGGAACCACTCTTGTTTCCAGTTATCTGTTAAATGGGATTGTCAGAGGTGCAACCAATATCTCACTGAGCTCCCTTAATACCCTTGGATGCACCCCTCTGTCCTCTGCAAGCTATAGGATTTTTTTTTAAATAGTAGGGTCTGAATGAACAAATATAAAGGGTGGTGATACAAAATGGGAAGGAAACAGCTGCCCCCCATTATGTGTCATCACCTTTGGGAGGAGCTTTCTGAAAGAGCAAGGGCTCAAATTTAAAAATGCTACATACAGATGCATCTACCAGATGCACCAGCATCCACCAGCAGCTGTATCATCCATTATTCAGTTGCTTTCTTTGCATCTGATTTCTGACAGCTGAATATGGTATTTGGCAGCATGAGCCTAAGTGTGACTGCATCTACCAACTGTAACTAAATTAGCTTAGGCCATATAATAATCCTCAAACTGACTAAGCCACTGGCTTCACATGTCCATGGATGGACACAGAAACATAGTGACAAGATTCCAATGCCTGCTGAGATAAGCCATTTTTTTCTGAAGAAATAGGCACTTATTTAAATAACAAATTGTACTTTTTATATGCTTAAATATTGTCATCTATATAAGTGATTTTGCAAGAAATAAACAAAAATATTCTCTCCCATTGATGGAAATAATGTTAAACCAATCTACTCTGACTAAACCTTCTTTCACATTTTACTATTGAGACTCTCAGCATTCAACATGGGCATTTCTCATTTTGGGAAGGTTCTACCCCTTATTTTACTGTTTGGATTCCTAGGCAGGTCACTAGTCTAGTGGATTTCTAGGCTTAGTCATGATTCTAGTGAATTCAGTATCACTTATCTCTCTCCCACACACAATTACTGACCATAGACATATACATCCCCTTATTGCCTTCCACTTCTCTAACATACTAAGTCTATTATGTCCTTGTCCCAACACCACTGGCCTCCTTAAGAGGAAACTTACCTACCTCTTAGGGGCTGTTCCTGAGGGTTAGTCTTATCCTCACCCCACCACAGGTTTCACAGGCAGCCCCCCAAGGCAAGCCTTAGCATCTCTTCTCCTACTTTCGAGTGATATAGTGTTAAACCCTGTGCCCTACCACTCTTTTCCTTCCATGCCACCCTTCTGGGTGGGCTGTAAGGGGACAAATATTGTCCATCCTAACATACATAGTCTCCTTGCAAACAAGCCTGACCTCGATGCCTGGATGGATACGTACTCTCCCAATATTATAGGAGTCTCCAAAACGTGGCTTAAACCTAACATCCTTCACTGTGCCTGCTGCATCCACAATTACAACTCTATCAGACTGGATAGATCCCCTCCCAAATGTGTCAGAGGGTTTCTCCTGTACAACACAAATCATTTAAATGTCACAGTCCACACCACACCCACCTTAAAGTCTCCTAGTGAGATACGCCACTGGACCCTTGTCTTGGGGATTGTTAAAAAACTGCACCTCATCTGTCTATACACCCCCCAAAATAAAATTGTATCATTTGCCTGTCTGCCCTTTTCAGTGTCATCTCCCCTTAAGTTTAACAAAATGAAGTGACTCCCATAGGTGATTTCCTTTTTAACTGACTGGGTCCCCAGAACAAAGCTTATGGTGCCCACTCCAGTAAGCATGATCTTACCCAGATCATCTTTGACAATATCCTTCACCCACCCAATGGAGGGCAGCATACACTCCTGGATTGGATGTCTTCTAATAAACCCAACCGTATCCTGTCTTTGAAGTTCTACCTGATGCATTGAGTGACCCTTCTCCTACCTCTGCATCATCTGGAAGGTAGGAGCTCCCACTGCCCCCCACAAGTCCTCACCTTGGATGACCTGTCTAGCCTTAACATCTTTTGGAAACTAGGTTTAATGAAAGCTAATATTAAAAACTGCCAAAACAACAAGGTATGCATAATAAACTCAGTTACTAAAGGGGGTTAATCCAAGTTCTGGGAGGTAGAATATTTTTGCAGCACATTGTAGTGAGTGGTGCAGCAAACAGAAGTTACAACAATCTTGATTTGTTGATTTTAACAGAGAATACAAGGAAAGCATGACTCTACACTGAGCCAAAAATGAAGTGCAATAAATTAAATATAATAGGAACAGGCTCACAGAAAACTTTGCTGATGGTAGGAAATGTTGAAGAATATGAGAGATTGAAAAATATTTTGCAACATAAAAAATGTAATGAGGAGAGTAAATCTATTATAATTTATTATAATCTATTATAAACTGATAACTAAATATTATCTTAAAATTATGTATTTACAGAAACCTTTGAGAAACAGAATATCCAGTGAACAAGCTCATTAGAGGAGCAAGACATAGGGGAAGAATAAAAAAAAGATTGAAAGTACACTTGCAAGTGTGTTGGCCTTTGTTGAGAAATAAAGGCCACCCCACCCCCCTCTTTGCTTGGTCCAGTCTCACCTTGACTCTGCTGCCCTTCTCCATGAACTGTCCATTATTGACTGTTACCATATCCTCTCCTCCATCATCAGTCTACTCTTATCTGAAGTTACAGAATCAGTTTAATTCAGAATCGGCTGTTGAGTTAAATACTTATTTTTGTTCAATTAACTGTTTAAAAATCATACTGTTTTGTAACTAATATATAATGTTATCTAGTATTTTAGGCTTCCATCTGTTGCAGTCAGGGTAAATTTGATTCCAGTACTAACTGATGCTTTACAGGCATCTGACACAGGGGGCAGAATATTCAAATGCCTTCTGACAAGGGTGCTGACTTGCATCAGTTTTGTAGTGCAGTTGTACTATTTGCAACACAACAATGTACCATTAAAATTGTGGTCCAACATTTTGTCACAAGTGCCTCAAATTGTACATATAAAATGACACATATTTCAAATAAATTATACCTGCAACATTGTTTTAAAGCAGAGCAAGTAAACTGTCACAAAAATGTTCGAAGAGTTTGAAAATAGCAAAGATTTGGACACATTTCTTCTGACACAGACCCAATTCAAAACTATAAACTACACCTGAGTCTGGGGTTTTAAAAAATCTTGCACTGAATGTTTACTGTCTGTCTTAGAACAATAAGGAAGGCCTCACACTCAATCACACTATTTCAGTTATTAGGCTGTTATTTCTCCGTGACACTCCAGGGTTAAATAATCATGTTTTGAGGTGGCTGCACCACTCTGCTGTCTAACATAATTGAAATGGTTTGCTTAAGGAATTAAGCTAGGAAAACATTACAAAGATAATGCAGCATAAAGTAATTTAATTAGGGTTTGAAACTGCATTCCAAGAAAAATTAGAAACATTGAGGACAACCACACTGATAGATCAGTCATACTATGAAACAGTGACAAAGTTACTGTTGGCCAATTAGGAAAGTCTTGCTTTCATGGTTAAAATAAAAGGTTGAGTTGAAACTATTTGGGTGAATGTATCACCATACTTTATTTACTGTATATCTGCTGTGTTTGGTTAGTACCTCCTTGCACATGTACTGTAATTGTTTCTGGTTCAAAGAAACCTAAGCCCATGGAAACTGAATTGCTTGCTATTTATCTTAGCTAAATCCTAGAAAGATTAAACATTGCTTACTGCTTCCAACTTTCACTTTCTCATTTTGAGTCTTTGATCCTCTAAATATGGAATATTTCTTGACATAGAGCAGTACTTTCTCCTGCAGATGTGGTCTATTTTATACATGCTTTCATAGTTTCTGGGCTTAACTACAAACATTTTTTAATGGCAACTCTTATAAAAACTTCATGCTATTCTAATAACATTTCCTTCCCGCAACTAATTAGTTCTGGTTACATGCTTCTGCAAGGTTTCACTTCTTCCACTTGTAATTCATCTGATAGAAAGTCTTTTGCCTTCTACAGTAGGCCCCATCACCTCCTTCTCTCTGAACAAGTAATTACACACAAGTGTCCTTCAGAAAATGGCTACAGCCAACTGTTTATTAAAACCTGTACAATTATGCAGCATACAGCATAATGTGAGCAGCTTTGGAGTCTCCCCAAGTGTTCCGACTGTCAATGCCATATACTATTCGTTCCTTACTCACAAAAGGACCCTCATGGTGGACCCAGGTAATAGTGTACATTCTCTGGAGGGTTACCAGGTTCCAAGGTGGGAGGAGAGGGCTCTAGTCAGGAGCTGTGTGCTTATCTTCCATCAGATGGTGCTTGACCTACAAAACATGTTTTATGATGTTATCCCTTGACCTACCCAAATCAGGCCCCTGGTCATTTGGTCTCACCTAATACTGACTGGGGAGACACCTATCCAGAAAAGAAGCTTATTTCCCTAGTTTCCCTTTTGTAAGACTCCTTGAATACTGCAATATATTTACAATGACTGTGAGGGTAACTCTGTTTCTAAAACTCTATTGCACCCACCAGTGGAGTTGAAAACCCACCCAAAAGCTCTGTGAAAAAAAACCTGGGAAAATTTCTCCTCATCCCCTAAGGCGAACCCCCATAGCAGGGTTGTAGGGTTCCCTAAACTAACATGACTGACCCGAGGCCCTGCTTTTACAAGGGTGTGCAGGTGGGAATTCCAGCCAGTAGGGAGAGCAAGAGGGAGTGCAGGACCCACATAATGCTTCTTACACCCCTTGATCCACTCCTCTGATTGAAAGCCCATGCTCAGTGGGTGCCGCTATCTGGCCTTCCCTCCTGGGGAGACAACTAGATGATGCTACCTGAGCTACACTTTCCAGGCTCATGCATCTGGGGGAATGAGGCACCAACAAATCCTTGCCATCTTCAATGCTTTGCAGTCTGTATATTGCCTTGTATACCCCATCGTTCCATTCTCCCACACACAACTGTCTTGGAGGAGATGGCCACAACCATGTGTTTTTGAAACCTGTATCATTATATAGCATGCAGCACGACATGTGCATTTCATGAGTCTCCCTAAGGTCACCAAAGATTCATGCCATAAATCGGTCCATTCTATACCCACAAGGTGTCAGCATGGCTTAGTTCACAGCATATACACTTCTGGGTCAGAAGGTTGTGGGTTCTAGTCCCACACCGGGATTGGGCTCATACCTAAAATGCTGGTACTCGAGTGCACTATTTGGGCATGCTGTACTGTTGGGATGTGCTGTCCTTTGGATGAGATTTTAAACTGCTGCCCCTTCTACCCATCCTGATGCTGATCTGGTAAGTGTCCAGATAGAAGTAATAGAACCCAAGGCACCTTTCACAAGGGCATTTTTCCTTGTGTCCTGGTCAATATTCTCAGTCCCATAAAACTGGTTTATGCAATTGTCTAAGGTTATGTGTGGATGTTGATGTGTAAAACTGCTGCCACTACACATTCAGTCACTTCACTGCCAGTCTAACAAGGCTTGTAAAGCACGTTGGAATGCAATGTGTATAAAAAGCACTATACATACTGATTCTTTTTCTTCTTCTTCTTTTTCTTGTTCACAAAGGGACCCTTCAGATGGACCCAGGTACCAAAGTAGGGCCTCCAAAGGTCTACCAGTCTTCAAGTCGGGGGGGGGGCCTCTGGCTGGGTTACATGTGCCATCCATCATCAGATAATACTTCACCTGCAGGACAAGCCCAAGGAGGTTACCCACTGCCCTGCTAAAATCAGACCCCTGGTCATTTGTGCCTCACCACATGGTGGCCTGGCAGGAAAACAGTCCAAAACAGAAGCAGATTCCCCCATTTCTCAGTTGTATGATTTCTTTCAAGAATCCCATGCTGCCATATGAAGACAAAAGTCCATCCTCCCAAGCACATCATGCTAAACATTGCTCCAAGACCCATCGTATGGATGCAAGAAGCATGTCACATCCCATATCTAATATGTGTATGTCATCCTTCATGTACAGCTAGTGTACCATTATGAAAATATCAATGTGTCACAGCACAGTCCCACCAGTACTGTTCATAAGCAGGCACTTCACCACATTAAATCTTCTGAAAACATTTTCAGCTGTACAGGGGTCCTTCATGTGGCATTAGTCGTGTCTCTGAATGATGTGGGAACAAATAATTGTAATTTCCGGTCACACGTTCTGGATGGATCACAAGTCATCTTTCATTTTGCATAGAAAATCATTGGATTACTCCAACCCCCCCCCTTTGTTGCTGCCCAGGTGTAATACTAACACATCACAGTGGCCTCATCACCAGGCATTAGCTTTGACCCTGGGCAGGAAAGTCCCTCCACTGCTTCCCTTGCTGGCCCATCCATCACATCCATGCAGGGATGATGAAGAGGTTCATTATCTCAGGGTACAGCCTGGCCCATGTTGATGCCCAGTGAATGAAAGTATAGCCACATACCCAAATCGGTTTTGCCTTGAAGCAAGGACTACTTGGGGAGGGGAGAAACCATAGAGCAAATGCAGTCAGCGGTGACAGTACAGGTAAGGACAAAATGGACAGACTAGGTGGGACATCTGGTCCTTATCTGTCAGCAAATTCTAAGATTCTGTGCTAGTAATACAAATACAGAGCAAATGAGGATGAACAAATCCATCAAAGGCCTGTGACCTCCATGTCTGTATATATCTATCGGTTAGCCACCCAACCCTTGCATTGGTGGCCACCCCAATACAGAAGTAATGAAACATACTAACATAGAATCATAAAATCTGTTAGCAGAAAATAATTGCTTGGCTGACCCAGTCTGCCCTGATAGTCCCTCCTAGTCTGCCTCCACAGACGCTAACTGGTCTCCAGTGGTCCTCCTGCCTCCCTGGCTATTCACTAATATTCTCTTATGTCAATCCCATGCATGTCTAAAGCACCCTCCTGTTTTCATCTCAACCACTTCCACTGGCAGTCTTTTACAGGCATCTACCACTCTTTCAGTGAAGTAGCACTTCCTGAAATTCCCTCTTAACCCCCCCCCCCCACACAGCTTCTTCACATGCCTTGTGGTTCTGGTGCTCCTCTTCCTTTGAAAGAGCCTCCCATCCTGCACTCTGGTCACTCCAGTAAGGTACCTGTAGGTCTCTATCATGTTCCCTCTCACTTTGCTCTCTTTCATGTTGTTCATGTTGAGATTCCTTCAGCATCTCCTCACGTGGCTTTAGGTAACACTCCTGCACCACTTTAGTTGCCCTCCTGTGAACTGCCTTCCACCCTGTCTATGTCCTTTCTGAGGTGCAGCCTCAGGAATGGGACACAGTATGCCAGGTGGGGTCTCAGCTGTGAGCTAGGTCCCTCCTTCTGCTGAAGATACCTCTCCCCAATGTATTCCAGCATTGCAGTGGTCCTACATACTGTTTTGTTACACTGACCTGTCACTTTGAGATCATCAGATATATTCAAAAGTTCCTTTTCCTGCTTAGTGACTAACAATACCTTCCCCCATCCTATATTTAGTTCCTAAGCTCCTATGCTCCAGGTTCATAACTTTGAACTTAATGGTGTTGAACCCCAACTGCCTTGTTTTTTTACCACTTCTTGAGCTTTCAAAGATCCCCTTGCATTGTTTCCACCCCCTCCTGATTGTCCACCCTATTACAGATTTTGGTATCATCTGCAAAAAGTTAAACCTTCCCTTCTAATTCATCTGAAAAGTCACTTATGAAGACACTGAAGAATACCTGTTTTGTACTGAGTCCTGCACACCCCACTGGTCACTATTCCATCCTCAGAGTGAAAACTGCTAACTACCTCCCTTTATCTCCTATTTTTAACCAATATCTAACCAAATTCACCACTTTGGATCCTACCCATAGACTACTCAATTTGTTAATCAGTTTTCTGGGCAGCACATTGTCGAAGGCCTCATTAAAGTCAACAACTAATTTCAAATGGAGTCCTGCGTCCCCATTTCCATAGCTGTGCTGAATGGAGCACTGTGAGGTGAATGACTTACCCAAGGTCATACACTTAGCATTTAGCTCTAGTGGGATTGAACCTGCAACCTCTTGGTTCCTTAGCCAATATTCTAACCACTAGACCACATTGCCTCACTCCATAGAGTTCAGCGCCACCATCCTTACAGAACTGTTCAACATGTTCCTGAACTGGTACACTGTCAGTGGAGGTCTATCCTTGTGATGGAAGACAGTTGCCTATGTCTGAGCCATGTACAGTTGTACCAGTGCTTCCAGGTTTCATCATATCCCTGAAGGGAGCTTACATGCTGCACCAGCATCCCTAAGCCAAGCAGTTGGTTTTGCTTCTCTTCAGCTGGACCAAGACACTCTCTGAGGGTAGAGACACATCATCATCACGTAAGTCTACTAAAGCATCATGGTCCTTCATGGGTTGAACCAATTCAGATACCCTGAATGTGCCATTGAGGGCCACAAAGAAGGTCATACAGAACAACAGTGCCTCAAACTGAGATAAGAACACAGCTAGCAACTCATCCTATACTCACTTGAGGAGACTCAGAATAATTTGGTGTTGCCCATCAATTTGCTTTGGAGTCCCCTGAGTCCAGCCATCTAGCTTCTTGTGAAGCTGGAAGGCCTAGGTAGTGTCATCTAGCCCTACAACCTTGAAGGGCCAAGATATGCCTGCCAGGTGATGACCAGCCACCCCCGGAGTGAAACATTCAGGTTTCTCCTTAACCAGATATTGACATACAGAAGATGGTCCACTGACATCAGCCACAACTCAAGGCACCCCTGAGCTGTCTGGACAATTAAGGAGTTTTGAACACTCCTCTTGTAGGCTTTCTGTGTGCTTGGAGCTATAAAGTTTCACAGCATCTCCCAGGTTTTGTGGTCACCAACTCACACAAGAATGTTGGTGCTTCCTGCCTCCTGCAGTTGATTCTTCACTGTGGGTATCAATTACTGAAACATCCATTAATGAAAATAAGAAAGAGTATCAGCAATACTGTTGTCAATATCAGAAACATGCATTGCTTTAAACTGAATATTCAGCAGCAAGCACCTGAGTATGAACACTCACATCGAATCACAGAGGACATTAAGCTCCCAGTTGCCCATTGATGGTGTGAACACCTCCCATATTACTGCTTTGCAAAATAAATTTTTTGCCCTAGGAGCATCTACTCCACACCATCATTGATAGATCAATGGGAAAGAACTCCAACATGCTGACATGCTTCTTTAAGCAACATTTGACCCAGGAAACTATCAACAGGGTGGCACACCATGATCCTGCAAAATATGTTCCAAAGCTGAAGCATCGTAAAGCCTCTGTATACAACTCCAGCTCCTGACTAGTGGTCTCTGTGGGTAAATGCACACACATTTGTAACACACCAAAAAGGCATGCCACACCAAGATGTCCTCACTCATGTTCTCAGTTACACAGAGCCTGTGATGAGGTATGCAGCACACAGCCCCTACATTTGTCATATGCCTCAGTAGCGTCCAACCCATAGGGATAATCTTGCAAGTATAGTTTAGATGACCAAGGAGCTGCTGCAGCCCATACAAGATGATCTTTCCTGCCCCAACAACTTTGGCCAGCAATTTCTGACACCAGAGGAAGCAACATTCTGTCACCTGAGAATTGATCTCAATCCCTAAAAATGACAGGGTGGTGACTGATCCTTCCATATTTTTGAGCACCAACAGAACTTTGAAGTCCACAAACACATCCTGAAATGTAGTCAGCAGGTTTCCACATTCACCAGAACATCACCTTTCCAATGAACACAGAGTCATTCAGGTAGTGACCGATCACAGATTTGCTCAACCTTTCAGCCACTGTCCTATGCAGAAGCATGCTAAACTGCTTGAGTATGGCAGTGATCACAGCACCTGCCATCAGCATGCAGTTATCTATGTGATACTGGCTCTCAAACTTCATTATTAGCAGTTCTCTGTCAGCAGGATGAACTGGTAGGAGGAGGAGGAAGGACAATTCCTACGTCTGCTTTCCCATTCAGGTGCCATGACCAATGGCTCTCACTGCCTCCACCATCCTGTTGAATAATGCATACAACACTTCCACAAAAAGTAGTTTGTTGTGGTCATTGATGAGTCCTTATCTAGGTAAGTTGATTAATCCTCTTGAACTCTCCTGGAGTCTATTTTAGAACCATGTCAATGAGCAACACATGGAGACCTGAGAGGTGGGGAAAGGGTAAGGCAGGATTTGTTAACTCTCCCTTATACCTCTCAATGTTTTGTCACTGAAAGGAAGG
Source organism: Neoceratodus forsteri (assembly GCA_016271365.2). NCBI lineage: Eukaryota > Metazoa > Chordata > Ceratodontiformes > Ceratodontidae > Neoceratodus > Neoceratodus forsteri. The sequence goes on along the minus strand of CM057459.1, from coordinate 776,835,282 downwards.
GCATAGATGCTCAAAATAAGGCACAACAAGGGACTCCAATCTTCATAATGAGGGATCTCCTCTAACATGGAATACAAGCTCAGAACACTGTGAAAACCACTGCATTTACTTTGTGGCATTTCTAGTGCTGCTGCTCACCATTCTGATGGCGTGGGATCAGGAGTGATCACAGATTGTTGGGGGCCAATGTGGGGGGATAATAGAGCATTCACTGGACTGCTCTTCTTTTATGGGGAGGGATGGTTGCCTGTTTCTCAACATGACTGCCACCAGGTGAAGACCTGGTGGTAGGACAGGTCTGAGAGCAGCAAGGAAAGGAGTGAGCTGTGGGACTTCTGTGGAGCATGCATGCTTCCGTTTGCACATACTACTGTGTGTACCCCACTTACAGGGAGGGAGGGAGGGGGAGGGACCTAGAAACAGAAAAGGGCTGGGATGGCTTCATGAAGCCTGGCCTACTAGTCTTTGACCCACATTGTCCCTGATCACCAAATCTGGTCTTGATTGTTCTTGGGGGGACAGAATTCTCAGTTCTGGCCCCACCTCAGGGTGAAATCTACTAGGGACTCACAGTTGTTGGGGGAGGTAGGTGATGGTCGGAGAGAGGGTGTACTCAGTTTATAACCACTCATCCATCTTGTGGCAGAAAAAATCTTTTGGGGGAAAAATTAGAGTGGCATGTCAAACACACTCAATCCATGGAAGGATTTTTCTGGATTCTCTGATGAAATTCTTCATCATATTGCATCCATCTGATCCACCATTGTGTTTACACATGTCCATTATGTGCCCATCATGATTCCACAGGCCTACACATCATTCAGAGCATGCCTGGCAAAAGGTTTAGACAAATACCAGAAAAGCAGCTGACCAATTATACCAGTTGTGGTGAATTTTTAACCTTAATCCACTCCTGCTCCTCCCATTTCTCTTTCTTCTCCGTCGCTTTCAGCTCCTTCAGCTGGTTCAGAAAGTGAGATCATGTCCACATATTCCCAATTTCTGATCAGCAAGATGCAGCCTCTCTACCAGGTGGGACCCAACCAGTTCCTCTATGATCATGTAATTGGTAGGGGAGGGGAAGCCAGAACTAGGGCCAGCACTACCGGCACCACTGCAACACCATGCATGCCAGCAGACATCCTCTGGTCTGTAAATCTCACTGTCAGGAAGACTAGTAACATAAGCAACCAATCAGAAGCTCAAGATGGCAGTAACCCTGGGCTACTATCAGTAACAGTTCATATACTGTAGAGTTTTTAGCAGTTTTAAGGAGTTTTTAAGTAAATTCCTATAATAGTGGCAGTCTACAAAGTTTGCCTAGTTAGCAGATTAAGTTAGAATTTTAAGGATAGTTTGGAAGGTTGTAAAAGCAGCATAAGAACTTAGGTTGTTTTGATTTTTAGTCAATGAGTAAAGCACATTTAATCATAGTTTGCTAAGTATTGTTAAATTGCCATTAGTACTGGTGGACTACTGGATTTTGAAAGCTCTGATGTAGAGGTCTAATGAAGGTTTTTACATGAAGGAGAAGTTCCCTGTGAAAAAGATGGGGAGTTTGGATCCTGACTGATCCATGGAACGGTCTTCTGGTGGAAGGGCTTGCACCTGCTGAGGGAGTGCAGTGGACTTTGCGCTGTACCCTCGGCCATCTGGTCGATTCTGTACTATCTCCATTTTTAAAAGGCAACCCCTGGAAGGAGGACTTGTGTCCATTGTAGAGAGTATGTGCACCTCAAGCTACTCTTACAGGCAGTTGCTTGGTGTCAGCAGGTTGTACCATGCAATTATTGTCGCAGCTGGTGGGGAGTTTAATGGTGTGTCAGCTGGGGGTTGGAACTGTAACCGGCTGCTGCTGTTTGCATTGTTTGTGGTGGGCTGCTTTGCAACTGACTGTCTTGCTGGCAGACTAGGGCCATGGAGTTGATTGTTGGCAGCTATTGTGAAATAACAGAACCTGAGGCATCGAGGTGACACTGGGGAGCTACGGAGGCTGGCCTTATTTAAGACTGACATAAGACTGGGAAATCGGGAAACTGTGAGTACCCTATCAGCAATACTCCAACAGAGCAATTGTTAATTGTAAAATTGGACATAATGTCCCAAGGTACAGTGTGGATGCCGAAAAGCTGAATTAAAGAAACCATCCAGTATTATTGTGGTGGCTGTGAGAAAGCTAAATATATAAGAACAAATTATTTATATAAAACTTAACTGTTTCTTTGGGAAGTGAGAGTTCCTGATATTTGTAGAATCATTGAGCAGTGGGAAGTGGGAGCCCCACTGCAATTACACTGAGAACTGCATAGACTTTTGGACTTGTGTGTACCACAGGCTTTGTAAGGATTTGTTAAGAACTTTGCAATAATTTCTAGGACTGCCTGTGTGATAATTTTTGGTCTGGGAACAGGTGGATTGGGGAACTTTGGTGTGGTTAGGGTGAGTGGTTAGTGTAAAAGGTTGGATGTATGTCTGAATGTGGTAATTTTGCTGAGTGTTAAGGAATATAAATAGTATTTTTGTTTTGGGAGTTTTAAAAGGATAATTTGGGGTTTAGTGGGATATTGTAGACAGTCAAGATGTGCTGGGAATATAAGCCTACAAGCTGCAGTTATTCAGTGGCCCACCCCCATGACCTCCATCCTGTTGAGCTCCCCTCGTTATCTGTGGAAACATACAGCAGATGTAGGATTTTGTGGATTGCTCATGGGGGGTTCGGGGCAAGGGGCTGCTCGAGTGACATCCGGGGAGTCATCAGTGTGGATGGTGAGGTCTAGTACATGCCCTGGGGTGAAATGAGAACTGGAGAGGGGTCCTCCTTGTCTAATTACCATACCGAGGGGCTCCACCAAGGATAGTGGGCATTCGGTTGCTGATCCAGCAGCTCCCTTTCATCCAACTCGGGCTGTGCTTTGCAATGCTAAGTTGATGAGGAACAAGACTGCAGTGATAGTGGATTTGGTTTCCTCAGTAGACCTGGTCTGCATCACAGAGACCTGGCTGGATGAAAATTCTGCCCACATTTTGGAGGCAGTGGTGCCAGCCAGGTACTCCATGATACACACCCTGAGAAACGATCGCAGATTTGGGGAGTGGCCATTTGTTTTAAAGCCAGCCTGGGCTTCATGGTGCTACCAGTGGATTCTACTGGGTCTTTTGAGAGTGTTTCTATCTGGGGGGGTCCTGGTGTAGGCTACAATATCCTTCTGATTTACCATCCACCAGGTGGAGAGAAGCAATTCCTACAGGAGGTTGGAGACTTCATTGCTGGCCTGGAATCACCCAGTTGGTTATCTTTGGGGGATTTCAGTGTCTGAGTTGATGGACTCCTGTTATTTGGATGTGATCTCCTGAAGAATATGGAAGCTCTGGACCTTCCACACATTTTCATCACAGTGACCCACTGGCACTGTCACACATTGGACCTGGTGTTTCCTCTGGGTCTTGGAGTCATTAACTTCAAGATCGATTCAGTCATTTGGTCCGATCATGGCACCCTGAGATTCACATTCGGGGTCCCTCCTCAAGGTCCATCCTCTGTGGAGATGGTCAGGTACTGCTCTTTATGGGGATTGTCACCTGCAGGACTACAGGCAGTACTAGATCTATCGAGTGTGGAGAATGCATGTGTGATCTGGCTGGAGGAGGCAGTAGCAGACTATAATAGGGGTGTCACTGAGGCCTTCGACTCAATCACACTCATTCATATCCAACCGTTACCTACTCATTTGAGGCCTCCTGGTTTGATGAGGAACTCAGGAAGTTAAAGATAAAGGGTCGCAGGTTGGAGCAGCGCTGGAGGAGATCTGGATTAATGGAGGTCAAATTGTCCTTGAAGTCACATTATGGTGACTATCCGGGGACAATCTCCTAAAAGAAGGCATATTTTTTGTCAAGGGAGATTGCAAGGAACAGATCAGCTCTGCTCTTCCACATGGTGGATGAGCTATTACATCCAGCCTGTCTCAGAGCGGGAGGAGTAGGTTCAAGAACAAGGTGTGAGAAGTTTGCTCTGTTCTTTGCCACCAAAGTCTCTATCAGAGCTGAGATCCCCTCCAGTTTTATTCAAAGAGCTTGTGGAGTTTGACCTGAGATGTGTCGGGGCACCCCTCTTGTATGGGCTGAATTTTATCTAGTTAGAGTGGATGTAGTGGCTGGCATAGTCTTGAGGCTGTGTCCAACATATTGTGATCTTGACCCAGATCCAACCCGACTTTTGGTTGGATGTGTGGAACTGATTGGATCTGTGATTGCTGAGATTCTCTGGAGTTCTTTGGGGAATGGTATCATTTCTATGGCATTAAACGAGGCCTTGGTTAGACCCCTGCTGAAGAAACCCTCATTGGACCCAGAGTGTCTAACCAGCTACAGACTGGTCTCAAACCTCCCATTTTTAGAAAAGATTTTAGAGAAAGTGGTAGTCCAGCTCAAGACTTGTCTTTCATCCTCCACCACTTACAAGTGTTTCATGTCAGGATTTAGGCCTGGGCATAGCACAGAGACTGCTCTGGTGAAGGTGCTAAATGATCTCCTAATGGCAAGAGATAAGGGAGAATGTGCCATCCTGGTTCTCCTGGATCTCTCAGTAGTGTTTGACAATGCAGAACATGAAGTGCTGCTGGACTGACCGCAGAACTGGTGTGGACTAACTGGTAGTGTCATTAACTGGTTTAGGTGATACCTCATGGGTAGAGTGCAAATGGTGATGATGGGATTATCCTTATCTAACCCAATGCCTCTACACTGTGGAGTTCCACAGGGGTCAGTCTTTTCACCCTTGTTGTTCTGGGTGTACATGCTGCCATTGGGATATGTTATCAGGTGGTATGGACTGGGTTTTCATTGCTATGCTGATGATACCCAGCTGTACCTGTCCTGTGCACCTGGAAACCAGATGGTGGTCTCTGTGTTTAACACCTGTCTGGAGGAGATCCAGAACTGGATGACTCACAACTGGCTATCTGGAGATGTCCTTGGTCTAGTGCTGGGTGGCATTTCCTTGGCCCCTTAGTTTGGGTCAAGGATCTGGTCATGTTCTTCAATGACAGTCTGACACTTGGGGCACAGGTGTCAGCCATTGTCAAAAGTGTTTTTTTACCATCTAAGGAACATTACTAGGATCCGGGCCCTGATACCATCAGAGGACCTGGCCACCCTGGTAGAAGACTTTGTCACATCCAGGCTGGACTACTGAAATGCTCTGTACCTGAGGCTAGCTGAAGGTAACCTCCACTGACTGCAGCTGGTACAGAATGCTGCATCCAGACTGTTGACTGGTGCATTGCAATCAGACCATATTATGCCTGTCCTCTGTGAATGCACTGGCTGCCAGGAAGGTGAAGGCTTGCCTTCAAGGTCAGATTACTGACCAATAAAGCCCTGCATGGGGGGCTGCAGTACCTCTGGTTCCTCACTGCCCTTCACATGCTCTCCATTACTCCTAGGGTTGCCTCCTAGTGGTTCCCAGGGCTAGAGTGTGGTATTCTTGGGACTGTGCTTTCTTAGTTGCTGCACCGACTCTCTGAAACTCATTGCAGAGACACCTAACAAAGGCAATTGTTTCTGTTTAATCAAGTGTATGACCTACATAATTGATTATGAGCAGAACGTCATGTGTTAAATTGACTGCTATTTTACTTTTGTTGCATTTAGTTAAGATAGACAAAGTGATTATTTTATACTGCAACTCTGTACTATATATTGGAATTTATATTGATTGTTTTAAATGGTGTTTAACACTCCAAGCCTCCAGGAAGGGGCACTATATAAATAAAGCTTCTATCTATCTATCTATCTATCTATCTATCTATCTATCTATCTATCTATCTGTGACAGGGAGACCCCTGTCATAGTGGACACCCGTGGGATAAATTAAAACCCCTTCCCCAAGCCATTTAAATGTTTTGTATAATGTCCAACATGCTGATTGGCTGGTTATAAATTTAGTGCTGAAGTGCTTATAAAGCTTTCTGTGCACATCTACCTAAAAACAAAACTAAGAGTCCAGTTACAAAATGAAAGGGTTGTGTTGATCTAAGAATAACAAAAACTTGTGTCTGTTTTGTTAGATGTTAGCAGTCCCCTTTTCAGATATATTTTGCAGCAGACAGCATGAGATAATTTGACCCTGCAAGAGATTTTAGGAGAGCACAGAATGTTCTGACCTCGGCTCTGACCTTTTGCAATGTTGTTAACAAGTTATGTTTGTGCTCTAGGTGGCTCCCAAATAACTGTTTTCTATGGAGCAAAACAGTGACCCCTAGTGACTAGTTTTGTATTATATTTGCTGTTAGTCAAAAGGCAGTGGAACATTCTTCCAACTTCTAGTGAGCTTATAAAAAGCCCTACCTCAGTGCTAAGAGAGGATAGATAGGGTGATCAGTTGAATACTGACTGAGAAAGGTGAAAGACCTCCTGGTAATGTGTGCTTTCACACTGATAGGCTGAAGAAAAAGCCTTGGAAACTATTGAAGCTAAACAGTTGTCGGACTTACCATTTTTCTTTCTGTATATTTTACTTGATAAAAATAAAATGACAAATGCACTTATGTGTTTTTTATGCACCTGATGTGGTCTGCCTGAAATTGTGTCACCCTAAACTCATGGCCAGTGACATATGGTGTCAAAAGTGGGATCTGACTGAATGTCTGAGGTAACAAAGGGGAGTCCAGTCAGTTGGTGCCACACCTGGTACCAAGGATACACAGCAGAGGTGCATTGTACCAGGTGAAATGAGGACAGCACCTAATGGAGATGGTGATCTGGGCGAGGCACCATGGATGGAATGAGAGGGACCAAATGGCCAAATGGAGACCCTGATATGGCTTCTTCACTGGTTGAATAGGGGATGGCTGGAGGCTAATCAACACCAGAGAGCGGAAGAGTGCAGATGCCAGGAGCTACTCGAGAGGTCCCACTCAGAGGATATTAAGGAAGAATCAGTACACAGGATCTGTGGGTTCTGGAGGAGGAGGAGGACCCCCAAAGGAGCATTTTTAACCAACGTTTGTGGAGATCCTGTTGTAGCCCATTTTTCCAAGCTCCTATTTGGTGGAGGATGGTGAATGAGAGGAAAAGACCCCAGGTAAGACTTTGATTGGCACTATATTACTGGGAGAGAAGGCTTCATGCCAGATGGAAGAAGCCATTTTGGCTAAAGGGACTTCTGCATCTTTTAAACCTCCTGCTACGAAAAATGATCATTCTCCTGATGTTGACTGTGAAAAGTTGGAGGTGGGGGATCCTGAAGTAACTCAGTTAATGGAGTATGTAAAAATCAAGGATGGGAGACAGGTTAATGGTGGTGTGGGGGACAGATTTTGGTGGTATGAACTTAGGAAGGAAGTTCTATATCATATGAGACCCAAACGCCGGATGAAGCAGGTGGATGCCCAGGTAGTGGTGCCCTTGGCATATAGGAAAAGGGTGATGGAGGATGTGCTCTCCAGTCACTTGGGGCATCTGAGCCATGAGAAGGTATTGGCTAGACTCATCCCATATTTCTATTGGCCAGGCATGTACAGGCAGGTGGCAGCATACTGTATGACCTGTTATGGGGTAGACAGATAGCGACCAGTGATAGTGATGTGGGAGGAGTAACCCAGAGGGTGAAGGGTGAGAGATGGCAACCTTGGAGGAGGGGAGACTCCCACATAGAACAGGAGAGACTAGGTGGTAGCCAACACCACTAGTAGTGTAAGGGAGCTGATATGAAAACCCAGAGGTTAGGGACAGGCTGTTAGGCATACAGTGTGGTATGTTATGAGCCTACCTTTAAATGTCTAAGTGGGGACAGAGCAAGGTAGTCTCCCACCCGAAGGCAGTTCTACTGGGTGCCGGATTGTCCAGCCATTCGAGTGTATCTGGTTAGGAAAAGTCAGATGGTATAAAACTACTGCTGATAGTTCTTTCTCCTGGTATATGTAATGCTTTGCAGTTTAGTAATGTAGTAAACTTGTAAGATGTATCAGGGTATTTGTATTGTTATGAATAAGATTCTTTACAAATGTTTTTTTTTTTGAAAGGGGCCCTGAGACAGAGCTTCCAATGAGAGTGGGCCAAAGCTCCACACCCTACCAGGGTGATAGTTGAGATTTAGACAACCATAGCATGGTTGCCCACTTATGTGGTGGGATGTGTGATAGGGTGACCCCTGTCATAGTGGACACCCCTGAGATAAATTGAAATCCCTTCCCCAAACAGTTTATATGTTTTGTATAATGTACAACATACTGGCTGACTGGTTATAAATTAAGTGCTGAAGCACTTATAAAGCTGTCTGTGCATATTAACCAAAAAGAAAACTATGAGTCCAGTTACAAAATAAGAGGGCTATATTACTAGAAGAAGAAGAATAAAATTGTGCATGCTTTTTCTAGATGTTAGCAGCCCCCTTCTATGATATATTTTGCAGTAGACAGTATGAGATAATCTGACCCTGCAGGAGAGTTAGGAGAGCACAGAATGTTCTGACCATGCATCTGTCCTTTTCCAATGTTGTAAACAAGTTATGTTTGTGCTCCAGGTGGCTGCCAAATAACTTTTCTGTATGGAGCAACAATGGCCCCCAGTATCTAGTTTTTTATTATGTTTCCTGTTAATCAAAAGGCAGTGGAACATTTTTTCAACTTCTAGTGAGCTTATAAAAAGTCCCACCTCAGTGCCGAGACAGGATAGATAGGGTGATCAGTTTAATACTGACTGAGGAAGGTGAAAGACCTACTGGTAGTGTGTGCTTTCACACTGTTAGGCTGAAGAAAAAGCCTTGGAAACTGTTAAAGCTAATCAGTTGTCTGACTTACCATTTTGCTTTCTGTATATTTTACTTGATAAGAATAAAATGACAGAAGCACTTGTGCTTATTTTATGCACCTGATGTGGTCTGCATGAAATTGTGTTATCCTAAACCCACGCCCGGTGACACTATCTATCTATTTAACACTAAGTACTGCTGAAAACATATGTTGTGGTGCTACCTGAGATGCGCTCAATAGGGTGGCGCTGCCTTATGCAGACCCTGTGCCGTGATAAACACCAACAGCTTCTCCGACCTCTGTTTAACTGCTGGCCCTCCCCCTGGTGGAGGCAACTACCTGATGCTACCTAGGATATGCCTACCAGGTTCAGGTATCCAGGGGAGCGGCCATTAACAAATCCTCATATGCTGCAATGCTTCGCAGGCTGACTATTTCATATGCTAGGCCTTGTCTATGGAATACACTCTCAGTTTATCTCCACCCTACTTTAGGACCCATTCCTTGATTTTCATCTGTAGCTAAATGGCTCCCTATCCAGTCTAAACTCAACCCATCCTTGCTATATTATATTAAACTCATTAATGCAAATATCTACTTTTTCTGAATTATTAATGGTTTAAATTATCCAAATGTCTTATTGTAGGTAAAACAGTTATTTATTTTACATGTTTTGTTATGTTACAACTTGTAGACCCATTGTTGTGTTATTGTTGTATTATGGGATACCATTAAAAATCAGCTTATGCTAAATGGTTTTTGTACACCTCCTGCTGCAAAGACAATTTACTCACTTCCCATTGCAGTAAGAAATTAAAATCAAAAATGCTGTCCATCATCTACAAAATCATGTGTGACCTTGACTGGCATAAACACATAATTTAAAGGGACACTGTCAACCCCTCTTAGGTCTTCAAGTGTTCCTAGTTTAAAAAAAAAACACATCTTATGACTGTTCACATTGTGCAGAGATTGCTGATATAGCTGACTCTTTGATTCTGGTTCTTTGTTTCTTTTAAACAATGAAAAACAGATTGCTCACCATACTGGTGTTGCCACACCAAAATGTTTGTTTACGTTCCTTGATTAAGTCCCACTCATTGTTGTGGGACCTAGGAACACCCCTAATAATGTCTAGCCACTCATTATGCAGTAGGAGTAGAAGAGATTATTGTATCATGAGTGACTGGACTGTTTGGCAGTGTTTCAAATGTTCAGGAAGTATATAATCAAAATAGGTCCTGGATTCAAAACAAAACAAAGTTGTTTATTGTTATACATTAGCACACATTTCACTCCCACTAAGCAAAAAGGCAGATACAAAGAAACAACAGCATCAATTGATTTTAAAGTAGATAAGCACTCATAAAATGTGGGATTTTAACTAGAAATAATATGATGCAGAAAAGGTTGACAGTGTCCCTTTAATTCATGATGAATATTTCTTCTTGGTTGAAGCTTTTACACTCTGCTAGACTTTAAATATAAGGCAGACAACTACATAACATTTGACTGTACTAGCCTCATGCTTTAGGAATATGTAGTGTTAATACTGTAATTATGACTGCCACATTTGTCTCCTTGTCGAAGGCATGAGCAGGATTTTATTTTGTTTTGCTTTTAATGTGTGTTATTCTGAATTTTAATTCACAGCACTGTGGAATGCCTCAATATGAGAAAGTGTATATATATATATATATATATATATATATATATTACAGGGGCATGGTCATGCCCCTATAGTTAGGGTTGAGAAGGCACTTTAATGTCAAACTTGAAATTTTGCTTGTTAATAACTCTGAACCCATTCAACAGATTTTTATGAAATTTGGTATGCATGGTGGGAATGGTAGATCTCTTGATTTGCCAAGTTGTATATCAGTCAGACGTACGTTTTTTGTGCAGCGAAACACTTTTGTTTGCAGTTTTTCAGATATTGTCTGTGGCACTCCACAGCCACCATGTCACCTGCCAGTCTGTAACTTGGAATGTAGAAAGAGCTTTGATAAAGGAACACACCACTTTTTGTTTGGTGAAGAAATATTAATCCATTCAAAAGTTATTAACGTTTTTAGCTCCCATTATAAGTCTATGGGAAAATTTATATGGTTATTTAGCGAAAGAAGAATAGGGTTTTGGCCATCTGGTCACACCTCACGATCAAAGAATTTGCAAGCTTGTGATCAAAGAATCTTTGATTGTGAGAAATTTATAGTTTGCGATGGCCACCATCTTGTTTTCAGTTTGGGGTTAGAAAACATCAAATATCTCAGCCCAGGGGTGACTTGAAGTAAAACTAGGATGGGTTTTGGTAATGGGGCTTGCCTCTATTGACCCATGCCTGTGGTTTAATGTAGTTGTGTCAAAAAATGGAGTTTTAAAGTTTGAAATTCTTTGGTAGTGGCTTGCTAATGATCTTTGATCGTGAGCCTGCAAATTCTATGGTTGCGAGATTGTTTTCATTCGCAAGCTTCTTTCATGACTTCCCGACCAGATGTCCAGATTTTGTCTGGACCAGATTTCCCTGGGAGGGACCGGATAGCAAAGATTTCATGATCAGATGTCCCTTATGTCCCCTGATGGCCAAAAATGATCTTACAGTAGGTCGTGAGGTTGCTGCTCATTCTCGCGATCAAAGAATTTTTAAAGGTGGTAAAACTTTAAAATGAAATTTCTCGGAAACTGTTTAGTATTTTTACTTGAAATCTGGAGGGTGTTGAGGGAATATCATAGAGATGTGACTGATGCTGTTTAGGTGTTGGAAAATGAATCAGTTACAGTGATATTGAGTGACATATGTAACTTTTGGCCCATATGTTTATGCATGGTGATATTGGCTTGAAATGTATAGGGTTGGTAGCTGTAGTGCCACGGAGATGCATTTTAGTGGTTTGGTGTGTAAAACTTAAACAGGTGCTGAATTATGCCACTCCAATGAATGAAAATTTGGTTCATTCCATGTCAATAACTTTTGAACCATGTGTCCAATTTCCAATTTGCCTGAAATTTGGAATGTAGAAAGATTAATCATAGATCTTTGATTGTGACAATTTTCATGGTGGTGGCAGTTACGGTTGGTGAATTGTAGAGCATGCTCGTTATACTTAATGCAGAAGTATATATGTGCATTGTAAAAACCATGGTGAGCACAGTTTTGGGTGCCAGGAAGACCTCATTATGAGGTATTGGACAGCTCAAAAGGTATGGCAGAAGTATATTGTTATGCAATGCTGGGCAACATGGTGGGAATGCAGGGCCCTCTCAAAAGGCATGACAGAAGTATATTGTTATGCAGTGCTGGGCAATGTGGTGGGCCCCACACTCCCACCAATTCATATGATTCAGTACTTATATTGAGGCCTATTCACCAATGGGTATGGAGTGAGCGTAAAAGGCATGCGCAGCTCCGCACCCATGGGAAAACCACACAGGGACCGCATTCATGAAGCAGCAGTCTCCACCTGGCTCCCTTCCGCATCCTCACCCCTCAGGCATGAAGGTACACTGGGGCAGGGATGCGCACCCAGGTGGCAGCCCCTACCTGGGCCTGCAGTGGATCCCATGTGCTGGTATGGCACCATCTTGCTCGGGGAGTGTAGAGCACTGGCAATGCGGCCTGGGGAGCATGTGCTGGCAGTTCGACCCATCTTAATCCCCATTCCCCGACTACAGGGGCACCATCCTCTGGGGATCCAATGACACACCACCAACACCAGCATCTCCAGGGGTGGTGACTGCAGAGGGTACATATTCATTACTGCTGATGTCCAGACATGCAACCACCAGCACCCTGTGTAGGGCACTATGCCCATTCATGCATAGGGTGGAGTGCTGGAATGCCCCCCCTTAGTGTCCCCAGCTCACCCACATGTGAGGCTCTGTGCTCAGATGGGGATGTGGTAGGGGAGGGGGGCCGTAACTCATTTGGGAAGGCAGCGGTGGGTGTGCACAGGTGAAGGTGGGCTATGCACCTGGATTACATGGTGTATAGCCCATCCACACCATTTGTGAATAGGGCCCATTGTGTTGTTATGCAGAAATGTATAAGTTGGTGGGAACATGGGGTGCGAAGATTTTAAACCATAGAGTAAGCTTGCAGTGGAATTTTTTTTGTAAGTTGCATGGTTAATGAGATACACCAATATATGTTTTTTCTACTTATGTTACACATTTTCTAAAAGTAAGAAATTTCTATGCAACAAACTGCATTAATGTATCAGTTAGGGATGAAGTGACAAAAGTCAGGAAATTCAACGTTAGGGGTGAGCACTCCCCCACACTTCCATCTTCCACAGACTGACAGACACCGTGGTATGGCATGGGGTCGTGAGGTCTAACTGTCACCCCTTTCTCCTTTACTGTACCAGGTAAGTGTGGCTACACATGGAATGGGGTGATGGTTGGGTCTCATAACCCCATGCCACACCATGGCATATCTCAGTCTTTGGAGGATGGGAGTGTGGGGGGGTCCTCACCCCTAACATTGAATTTCCTGACTTTTGTCGCTTCAACCCTAACTGATGCATTAACACAGATTTTTGCATAGAATATGAATATATATATATATAAAATCACACACATATGCCCAGATATTCAAAGGGGTTGCGCCTGGTGCAACACAGTTGCACTGGTGCAACCCTGCACCCCTGCACTCTGCGCCGATGGGATATTCAAAAGGCTGCCAGGTGCAGTGCAAATCCCGATGTGCCGGGTGCAATGGTAATGTATGCAGTGCAAATGCAGTGGGTGTGCCCATGCATATGCAGCACATCCCGATATTCAGCCCGGGATGTGCGGCACATATGCTGGCACAACCCTGCATTGTGTCACATGGGGGGGCTCAAAGTTGAGCCCATGAAAAGGAGGAACAACTCCTGGCCACCCACAGGTGGGATGCTGTATTGTAGGATGCAACACACCAGCCACCAGCTGTGGGTGGCCCCATCACAGAACACCATCCACAAGCACCCATATGGGCCCTGGTAGTCTAGTGGTACCCCCCCTCCTGTTGGCCCAATCTTGGGCAAATGTACCATTAATATCCCTGGCAGTCTAGTGGTAACCCCCTCCCTCCCGTTAGCCTGATCGCAGACAGAGGTAAAAACAAACCATGCCCTATCAGTCTAGTGGACCACCCCTCCCGATACTGATCCTCCAATCGCCATCCACTGTACCTATGTCATATCACTGGTGGTCCAGTGGTTCCCCCTCCCCACCCGAATCCCCAAAGCTGGCGATGAGTCAGTGCCCAAAGTCATGGTGGTCCAGTGGTAACCTCCCTCCCCTTCCCTCCACCCACAGAGGATCCCTGCCACCCAGCTCCCCCCCAATCATTGGTGAGTAGCTGCACTCTGCCCAAATACTGCCCAGCCACCCGCCAAATGACAGCTTACAGTATGAGCTGTAAGCCAATTGGTCCACAGTGTGGATGAATGGGCTTGCACACCATGCTGTACTACACAGGCACAAATCTGTGAATGGGTTCATTCACAGATTCGTGCTTGTGTAGTTCAGTATGGTGTGCAAACCCATACATCCACACTGTGGACCAACTGGCTTACAGATCATACTGTAAGCTGTCATTCAGTGGGTGGCTGGGCAGTATGCGGGAGGAGTGCAGTCGCCCGCCGATGACAGGGGGGAGCTGGGTAGCAGGGGTCCTCTGTGGGTAGAGGGGAGGGGGGTTACCACTAGACTAACAGGGCTTTGGGCACTGACTCATTGCCAGCTTCAGGGATTCAGGTGGGGAAGGGGGAGCCACTGGACCACCAGTGATATGACATAGGTACAGCAAACAGTGATCAGAGGGACGGGATCGGGAGGGGGTCCACAAGACCACCAGGGCATGGTTTATTTTTACCTCTGCCTGTGATTGGGCTAAGGAGGGAGGAGGAGGAGGTACCACTAGACTGCCAGGAATATTAATGGTACATTTGCCCATGATCGGGCCAATGGGAGGGAGGTACCACTAGACTACCAGGGCTGGATGTCAGCATTAATTCTGCAATTGTGGTTACAGGGCGGGGGAAGCCCCGGGTTCCCCTCAGTCCACATGTCATTCTGTGCAGGGTGCCAAGTGCATTTCACCTGGCTTCACTGTGCAACGCATGCAAATGGGGCCATAATGACTTGCTAATGGCACCATGTGCACTATGCATATATTATGGCCTCATTTGCCTGCCTTCTTCTGAATATCATGGGTGCTGCAGTCAGTGCAACTGCATTTGCACTGATGCATCCCCATACTCCCTATCTGTGGCTTGCATCGGCACAGTGCCACTCCGCCATATGCAGTCCATGCCATATTCAACGGTACTGATCCATGGTGCATCACCATTGAATATCACCTGGTCCTGGCCCCGGTGCATCCCAGCTGCACAGCACCCACACTTGTGCCATTGCCAGGCCCAGTGTGAATATCCAGGCCATACAGTGAAGCCCACCATGATGAAGCAGGTTTCTTGCATGACAAAAGGGATTAACTCCCATTGAAAGTGCATTGTTTGCTGCAGTAACTCTACTGCTAAATTCTGCAGAGTTGGGTTTCATCCTGGTGGCTCTGTATAGATGTATAGAAAGATAGATAGACAGATAGACAGACAGGCAGATACTGTGTATATATATATATATATATATATATATATATGGAACAGAGAAGTATTATACTGTATTCTTATCACACAATCATTTGTATTGTTTTTATTTTTTTGTTGGGGGGGCTACGTACCCTTTAATATTTTGGACTGATATTTTTGAACAAAAGTAAAAATGCATGCTTTTTATGTCTTGCCACTGGATATTACATGAGCCTACTGCTGCCATTAATGTAAAAGTTTCAGTATGAATGAGTGATCTACCCATACTATAAATCACAACTTAAGATTTCCTTCATGCAATATGGAACATTTTTTACATTTTAGCGAACTAGCTTCCAAAAATTATTCTCTTTTTTAGTGTTAATAATTACTATTTTAAAATGACAGAAAGTGAGTTTAGTGGGGGAATCTAATTGTTGTGATCCCTTTCTTCATCAACATGACATAGTATAGGCTCCTGAGACTTGTGTTTTTCTTCATTTTAAACTAGGATTCTCCATTAGTGGTCTGTAGTATAACACAATCAGTCAGAAGTTCCCGTTTAACTGGTATCCTTTCCTGACATCTCTTTTAAGTGCTTACAGAGTATATCAATTGCCAAACTGTCCCCTTCCTTTTAGCTCTTGCCATCTTCAATTACTTCATTCCCAAACTTAGCTCCACTTCATTTATAACAGGCTAAAACACCAGATAGCAACATGGAATGCTCACCCTTGCTGTTTTAGCCTGCCTAGAGCTTTTTTTATCCTAAGTGTTTCCTTAATAGACTGTAATATGTTTTGATTTTTACATTTATTACATAGTCTATCCATTGTTTAACAAAACAAAGAGACTGAAAGTGCTTGTTTTACCTCTAAATTAGGGTAAGAACATCAGAGTGACTTTGACAAACATGCAAATCCCAGTGCAGTTTGAAAAAAATATAACACTGCATCACTTTTGCACATCATTACCATACACTGTATGATAAGTATTTAGATGGTTCAATGTCATAATGTCAATTGCCAAAAGGCGACTGTCATTAAATGGCGAGGGTACATCAATGAAATTCAATTTCGGGCGATGTACACCCCCCCCAGGCACACAGGAACATGGCGTGGGAGAATTAGATTTTAAATGTTAATGTGGAGGGCTGTGCTCCCACATGCCAGTTTGCCCCCCCCCACACCCCTCTACTAAAGGATTCTTAACTCCAGGGGAGTTCATGTTGGGAGGGGGTGCAAATTCTGGAAGAAATAAATTGCTGGTCAGACATATGAAAATGTTGCTGCACCCAGACCCAAACCTGGAACCATCACAGCTTTAGGCTGCCACCCACCCACCATGCTATGGGTCCAGCTTGGCAGCCCCATGTCAACCACATTAGGCCAACCCTCCCTCCCTTCCATCATGCTTGCCCCCCCACGCATGTATACATATAGCGATGTCCTATTGCTATATGTGTGAGCAACCTCCATCCTGTCACCTTCCTCACACCATGGACCTGTCCTACCTCCTCCACAAGTGGTTCACCATTTTGGTAGGCGCTCACTTGTGGCTAGCCAACATCACAGGATACCATTTAGTCAGTCAATATTTATCTATAATTTATAGCTCTAAGTTTTAGAGTCTTAACTAGTTATTTCTAGTACATGGAAGGAGTTGTATATAATATTACACAGCATATATTGTTGTTTTCATGGTACACATTTAGAATCTTATATTCATTCATTTTGAATATGATTTCCTAGGTAATGGCCAGAGAGAGCACTAATGGCTTACTGACATCAGAATCACAACTCACCTGTACAAATCACTTGCTAATCTTGGAGTCTTGGCCTGTGTTCACTTATTTATTTGCTGATTTTATGACATGTAAGAAGATTAGCTTGCAGAGAATGAACAAATAACATGTCTCAAAATGATGTATTCATTGTTTGTGGGTTACATAGATACAAGGTCAATCAGTATAATTTGTCAATTAAAGTTAATTTCCCCTTAGGGCTTAAATCAAACCATTAATCTGTTAACTTGTTTGCAGGAGATGGCAGTGAACTCTTTCCACATCAGTTGTATTAAGAAAAGTACATGGTACTATTTAAGTGTTCACACAAGTTGTACAGCAGGCCAACATAATGTCTTAAATTATGCAATTTGCTAAACCCATAAACTTATTGTGTTAGACCGATTAACTACTATATGTGCTTCTAGCTTGAGACTTTTTTATGCAGCTTTTTCTTCCTTTGGGGTGTTGGGAGGTCTCTCAGCACCTGCTCACCTCCACCCCTGGCACCATCTCCTGACCCCAGACTCACCTACCTAAGGATCTCATGGCTTCACCCCCATGGTGAAGCCAGGAAGTGGAGGGCTGTCCACCATGGAGCACTATCCAGGTGACAGCAGGGTCCCATAGTGATGAAAGGGTCTGGAGTAGGTGAGAGGGTCTTCCTGTAGCTCAACACATGATTTTCCCATTTTTCCTCTGTGGCTAGGTAGCATGATGATGATGCAATGATACATGTGCATAGGGGTGTACATGCATGATATGCTAGTCACCAGCCAATCCCCTTATGCTGTGATGCTCCTGCTGCCCTACCATTATACCTTCACATTTTGGCAGTGTAGAAGCAGTTTGGCATGCCTGCTCCTTGTAAAAAGAGAGCAGTCTGCAGATGTTAAGTCCTCTCCCACTCTGGCCAACACCCAGCAAATTGAGTCTGTCACCAAACCCAGGTCACCAATATGGTGGCAGAGGAGGTGCCCAGTGCCTCAGCCCTCCACATCACTGTGCTTGCTGCAAACTAGAGACTTGAACATAAAAACAAGGTGAGCAGCAAGGTTATCAAATTATCATTATCTCAGTCTTGTAAACTCAATGTACTGCTAAGTACTTACTTGTTAAAATAATAATGGACTAATAAATTAAATAAAACATGATTGTGCTCATATTCATAGTCATGAATGTTACTGCCTGGAACATTTTACAATATATATATATATATATATATATATATATATATATATATATATATATATATATACTGTATATATATAGTTTTTCCCATATCCAGGCTTTTCTTGTTCCTCCTTCCTTGGAAGCTGGCTCCCTCAATGCCCCTTCACTCACTAATCTGCCTTCTGCTTGTCTTGAACAGTGTACACCCATGGTGGGGATCCAGGGTAGGGCTGTCCTTTTGCAGACATATGGTTTCAGTGGTAGTCTGGCACCACCCTTCATAAGGTGGGATCTGAACATACTGGTCTCGTCATTCTGATGAGGGCTGGGTTTTGTATCCCACATTATGGCTTCTCCTCCCACCACCCTAACATTGGTCTCTGTTGCCTCATCTGATGCAGCACACTCATGTGCATGCACCACTCTGGCAAAGGAGAAGACTTCCTGTCCCACCACGAGGAGTCACTTTGCCAGCTGGTCCTGTCATCACTCTGTCAAAGGCTGGATTGTACTAGTGTTGGCAGCATTCCCCAGCCCTGGCTGTACCTAATCCCTGCTCCATGTTTACTCCTGAGCCTGGGTCACAGGCAAGGAAATACAATGAGTATCCACTAGACCATCAGGTGGTCCTTTCACTGGAAAAATCTGAAGGATACCAGTGATGTGAGAGACTTGAGTTGGCTATTTTTATCTGTTTTTCTAATGGCTGTAGGCTTTCAAATGTTAGTTGGGAAATCTATATTTTCTTCCAATAAAATGTTTTAAATCTTGGTGTGAAGTAATGCATAACAAAACAACTTGTTTCAATTAATAGTAGGAACCTGGAGGGCTTTTTTAATTTTATATGTTTTGATTTCTTAAAATTCGGTTCAAAGTGATATTCCTGATTACATACTGTAGCAAAATGGAAATACAGTTAACAGCTGTTACACGACCTAAGGGCATAACAATGTAATATTCACACAGGCATGATCATGGAGTATTTAGGATGATCCATGCATAACCTTTTTAATGAGATTCAGTGCAATGACTAAATGATAGACTTCTAATTTATGCAAAATGTTCCATAGCGCTGTACAGATTTAAATGAGGCACTTTTTCTGTTGCATGGATGAATAAATTCCCATGACCCTTAAACAGAATTGTCTTCCTGAGCATTTAGTACAAGAGATTGCTGTGCATTTGAACTGTGCTGTTTAGTTTACTTTGCTACAGTGGAATCTGTTTAAATGCACACTCATTTTGCAGAAAGAAAATGTGCATTTAAGCAGAATGTGCATTTATCCAAACTCCTATGTTTACAGTGCAACATAAAAAAAAATAACTGAGACCTGACACCATAATAGTATTCCACATTTATTTATTATAGCAATATACTAAAAATATTAAAATGTGCTACTGTAGAGCATTGACAAATAACTTAATGAAGCTCAATGCTATAAGAAAATATATCAAAGCCGATCACCTGTCTGTATTACCTGTATTGCTTCTGAACCTGAAAAAGGACATGATCTTAGTCTATTTGCACATTTTCAGTGCCAGCTGAGTGATATAGGGTGTTAAATGTTGCTTCACAACTGCTTAGAATAGCCTGTGCACTTAAGAGGTGCTTACTACCTAGGGAGAGATGTGTTGGTGAGCTGTGAAACTGTGTATTTAGCTGAAATGTGCAATTATCCAGGGTGCACTTAACAGATTTATGTTGTACTGTTTGAATAGTAAAAAAAATTGGGAAACAGAAAAAGTGTGCACTTATCAGAAATGTGCACTTATCTGATGTGCACTTAAGTGGAATCCACTGTAATTTAAAAAAACAAATACTAGTGCAGAGTAGTTAGATAGGATGGATAGCCTGGATGAGTCTGCAGGCCTTTTCTGACATCATTGTCTATGTATTAATGTAAATACAGTTGTTTTATAACGAAAGGCATGAATCAGATATGTTAACCCTGGATTGAATATAATACAGTAAGTGCATGCTGACATTTTACATTTTCACTATCCTGTGTATGTTATACATGAACATCGTAGAAGTGCATTTTTTACATATTTAATTTCCCAAACAGTATGCAGTTTGTAAAGCAGTTTCGATGTACACTGCATTATTATCAACACTGTACAAGTCATGCCTGTTTTTGTTGAAAATCGCACCCTGGTAAGATTTGTCAATTGCTTAAAGTTTGAATAAGAGATTCTCCAGAAGGGAAGAGATCACATTTCTTCTATACAAGGCATACAGGAGACTGACACTGGGTTATGGGAGCCAGGTGTGGTGCTCGCTCAGTAGGAAGAAGAGTGATAGAATGGAGAGGCTGTAGTGTCGTGCCACAACGATGATTTATAGTATAATACAGGACAGCTTTGAAAACTACCTATGACACCTAAATTTAATGTCCTTAGATTCAAGAATGAAAAGGGGTGACCTATTAATGTGTTATGATATTATGCAGGACCCTTATCTATTTGGTGATTTAAACTTACGAGTCAAAAATGACAGCTTGGGTATTGGGGGTCAACCTTTACAATTAAAGCCCAAAATAGTTAATATGGCTAAAAGAAAATGTTTTTTTCCTACATCATATCATTAATCCATGGAATATATTACTGGCAGAAATAATAATTAGCAGGGACAAAAAGGAATTCAACACTAATGTAGAAAAATATATCCTAAATGGTCATGAGGTACAGTACTATGGGTGAATAACAGGAGCAAGTATGGGTGAACTGCCTTTTCTGCTCCTCTTCCTCTGTAGTATGACCTTTAGTATTCTATTTGTATATATTAAGAATGGACATGCATGATCCATGAAATGTTCTTTTACCACTTAAATTCCAGGTATATGATATTGTTTAACAATGACATCAAGGCCGAATGTTCAAACATAGCCTCTGTGCATGCTTACCCATAAATTTGTAGGAGATGCTTTCTAGCCGGTGGGTATTGGTGTTTTATTGAATAATGGAAGGTCCCTTGTCCAGTTGTACATATGTGTAATGTGAGTTTATATACTTGTGGCAATGACATTTTCAAAACATTTTTTTTTTTTTTTGAGAAGGATGTAAGTCTCATTTTACAGCTCAGATTTACAGTAAAGAAATCATTACTCTTAGCTCTGAACAATAGCATTATGTAGCTGGAGCTCAGAACTGTTTTTTTTGTTAACTTTAGTATGGAACTGGAAAAAGGAACACAGATTTTGCTCTAGTGAATCAATAAGGTAATTTCTGACTGAGGGCAGTAGACAGGGCTAATTTGACAAAGATCTCACTAACTAAAAAAGTGATTATAAATATTATTTATTACTATGCTGTAAACTGAATCCCTCACTAAAACCATCATTTCACCATTCAGACTTCATAAGGGTAGAGGGACTTATTTTCAGATCATACTGCACAGTCTTCTGTACTCAGCTCATTACACACACCAAGGCCCCTACCCAACTGCTTTTTTTTTTCTTCCTGCCCAGTTGGCTCCCTGCTACCAAGCGCACCAGCCCCATCACCCCGATGTCCATCATAGATTTACTGCTGCCATCTTCCCCTAGGCATTGCCCCTCATTGGGGTCGGTGAAGTTCAACAACCTCCACTGTGCAATGGATTGAGTTCTGGCTGCATGCCCAGCTAGTCGAGTGCAGGGTCCTTTGGACTCTCAACAACATCCTGATTCCAACTTTTCTATATACTGTCCCCTGTGAGGCGTGGCATGAAATGGCACCATGATGCATGCCACATGTTCCCATATAATGTTCATTGATGCCTAACATGGCTCCTCCTTGTGTGTTGACATGGACTGCCTTTCTGCCAGCTTCCACTAGGGCCAGGCAAGCACCAGGGTCTGCCTATCATCCTTCCCAGAGGAGGAGGAAAGCAGCCTTATGGATGCTTGATCTTCCTCAACCTGGCTGGCCCTCCAACACCCTGAGCTTGCTTCCAAACTTGGGTCACCAGCGTCACAAGTGATACTGTTACCGATGCACTGGCAGGCTGGCCCACTCCATCTGTTTTTATTATCTTGTGATTCCCCCAGGAGAAATCCAGTATAGTTTGGATATAGTCATGGCTCACTGATGTAAGCAATAACTATGTTAAAAGATATAAACAAATGCAAATGAGTCTTTGTGAAACTAATGAGTTAAGTGCACAAGACTGTGCAGAATGATTTGAAAATAAGTCCCTGGAGCCTAATGAAGCCTAGAGAGTGATATTTTAGTTTCAACAGTGATTTTACTATACAGAAAAGTGATGAATGATATTAGTAATGCCTTCCATTGTGAGTTCTTTGTCCAGGGCTGGCAGTATAGTCTAGAGGTTAGACTAATGCGCTGTGAATGAGATTGGTACATCCAGCAGGCCACACCTTGGTATGATTCTCACAACCTCCACTTCCATACTGTGTGACTCTGAGCAAGTCACTTAACTGCCCAGTGCTCCCAGGTCACTCCTGAAAACAGGCACTTGTGCCAAGTGGGCCTTATCTGGTTACCAAAGACTATTGTACCTGCTGCGTAAATGAAACAGTGCAGCTTCCTGTATTTAAATATTTCCTGAAGGGCAGGTGATTAATCTGCAATTTCTACACTAATTCCTGACTGAATATAATATGTTCACACTCTCTTTTATTACCAAATTTCCCTGAAAGATTAAATTGTCCCTCTTAACAATAGGGCCACCACGTTTGCACTCTTCCTCCAATCAGGAGGATCATCAAGCAGTTGCATTCACAACAGATGCCAGTACATCTCTATGGCCAGCAACTGGGTGGGGGTAGTTATATCAGATGACCTAAAGGTTGGCAAGTAATGTAAGAAGGCAGTAAGGAGGACTGGGGGGATACTGGAATGCATAGGGAGAGGCATCTCCAGTAGAAACCAGGAAGTTGTCATCCCTCTGTACAGACAGTTGGTGAGACCACATCTGGAGTACTGCATGCAGTTCTGTGGATCCCATCACCACAAAGACATAGACAGGGCGGAGGCTGTCCAGAGAAGGGCAACCAAAATGGTACAGGATCTGCACCAGAAGAAATACGAAGAGAGACTAAAGTAGCTTAATTTGTATACCCTTGAGGAAAGGAGGGAAGGAGGGATATGATAGAAACGTTCAAGTACCTCAAGGGAATCAACAAAGTCCAAGAGGGTAGCATCTTTCAGAAAAAGAGATGTGCAAGAACAAGGAGGCACAATTTGAAGATAGAGGGGGAATGGCTCAGAGGTAATGTGAGGAAGTATTTTTTTACAGAGAGGGTTGTGGTTGCATGGAACAGCCTTCCTGAGGGAGTCATGGAATCAAAAACAGTGAGGGAATTCAAGAATGCATGGGACAGACATAAGGCAATTCTAGTGGGGGGTAGGAGGAAGTAGGCTGTTGGTTAATTAGGATCTGCAGCTTATCCATTAGATAGGGAAATAGGCAGACTAGGTCAGCCGAGCAGTCCTTATCTGCCATCAAATTATATGTTTCTATGTGTGAAATTGCTGGGTGACCCTCCCTTTTAAACAGCCAAGCAGCTCACCTTAATGTGTGGGTTTCCATGAGAAGCTTAGTCTCCCAGGTAGCATTATGATACCCTACTGCTATGCCACCTGGCCAGCCCTCTCACAATTGTTCTTGTTTAACATTTACTGTTCACCAACAGTTACAAAGAAAACATTATCCTGGTGGTCTAATGGATACTTATGTGAATGGATGTTAATCAAATGTCTAACACAATGGACAAGGGTCCAGGAGGAGGTCCAGTATAATAGACTTAAAAGCATTTTCCTGGTTCACTGGCATAAGTTTGGGAGGCAGCTTTGATGAGATAGGTGAAAAGCAGGTTGGATAAAAATGGGGAAAGTGTCGATATTTTAGTTATGTTACTTATTACCATTTGTTGACTAGGAGAGACTCAATGAGACAAAGCTCATTTCCAGTTGTGACCCAAGTGTGGAGTGGTTATGATCAAATTAATAGGTTAAGAAAAGGGGCACTATTAAATGATCAATTATACATTGTCAGGATAAAGGTTTAAATACAATGTGGAAATAATATGATCTAACACCAAAAAATACAAATAAGACATGGAGTACCAATGGATAAGTAAAGAATATCAATGAGAAATTAAATGAAAGTACAGGTGCCAGTATGGTAAATTTCAAAAAGTGAGAAACTCCAGTAGTAGTCCAAACCTCAAAGGAGATGGGGCAGGTGAGAGTCAACTCATAAGGGCAGAATGTTCACAGTCATTCATAAGGAGTTTTAGCTAGGGTACCTCAGGCATCAGCTGAAACTCCTTTATCCACCCACCTGCATCTGCTTCCCATAGGAGTTCTTCTCACTTATTTTGGCATTTTTAGGTTTTTCATTCCCCTCTGTACAACTGTTGCCTTATGCACTGTTTTAACCTACTTTGTAATGCTTTGATGCCAATCTCAATTTTCAGCTTGCACTTGTGCTTGTACAACTTATTTTGCACTTTATCCAGTTCCATGTTTGTACCAGTTAAGCATGTTTGCTACTAAGTGTCTGCACTTTATCTGCATCATGTAATGTACTGACCTGTTTCAGTGTTTACTCCTGTAACCCTTCCTCCCATTCACACCTAGAAACAAGTCTCAGCTCAGTGTGCCATTCTCAGTTACCAATTTTCAAATAAATGAATAAATAATTCAAGGGGGCTTCAAGCTGGGAAGGAAAAGGGGGGAACAGATGGGTGAAAGGAGAAGAAAAGGGAAGAGAAGCAGTCGATGAGATAAAGAATGGGATGGGCAGAGGCAGGGGGATACTTGCAGAGCAGGTTCATGAGAAGAGGTGATGTAGAAGGGCTTGAAGGAGTAGAGCGAAGAAAGGAGAGGGGAGCAGGGGAAGTTTGTTGCTGAGTAGGGGATTTTGAGAGGAAGTTGCACATTGCCCTAATGAGGTTTTACACTGGACGATACAGAAAAAGTGTATGTGCCATGTACATTTCACAACTCATTGAATATTTGGATAAATTTACTCTTTTTACACCTTTGAAGTCTGGGTTTAGGAAAGGACACTCACCTACAATTGCTTTACTGGAATTTAATGATTGTGTCCTCTTCTTTAGCACAAGACTGGAGACAGCTGTCACTTTTATAGATTCAACTAAGACTTTTGACTTGGTGGACCACCTCCTGCTGCTTGGCAAGACAGTAGCCCTGGGGATAAGACATTGTCCTTGGGATTGGATCAATACCTACCTGGAGAATCACTCCCATGGGGTGTCTGCCCATTATGCTCGCTCACCTAGGAAAGATATGGCTTGAGAGTTGCCCCATGGTTCTATCCTAAGTCCTCACTTGTTTTTTGCTTTTTAATAATGATCTCCCTCAGGTTGTTCAACATTCATTGGTGAGGTTTTATGCAAATGACACTGCCCTGTTTGCCATGGGTAGGGATGTTAATAGATCTTGGGGAAAAAATCCAGGCGGACTTCCTCAGACTACAGGGGTGGTTCACTAGGTCAAGGCTCATAATGAATGTCAAAAAACTAAACTGGTTCATTTTTAGATACAAAATGAGACCTCAATTACAAGTTCTGATGAATTATGGTGAAAAAATTACTATGGTTAGTGAATGCAGATATCTGGGCGTGTTTTTTGACTCTGAGCTATTTTTTGTTGGGCATACAACAATAGTTGTTAATAATGTCAACAAGAAGTTAGGGGCACTGAGACGTATTACTATGTGTCTTAAAAGAGCTGCTCCAAAGCAATTCCTGAGCAATTACTATAGTCTTAACTTCATTGAAATATGATAATTTGATATAATGTACTGCCACAAATAGGTTGTTAGACAAATTGGATAAGTTATATTACACATTGGCTTGGTACATATTGGGCTGTAGTTTTACTACTCATCATTGTGTAATGTTTAAAAGTTGAAACTGGCAGTCTTGGGGCACAAGAAATGTCAAAATTAGGTTGAAATTATTGCATAAGAATTTGAAACTACAACAAAATCATTACATTACTCATACTGTATTTAGTAAAAAAGTGGATCTATCTCATGATCTGAATAGATCTGAAGACATTAACAAAACTGGCTTTGCCACATCAATACTAGATTTGGTGAAAAAACTATTTAAGTTTTCTGGCTGCTTTTTATTTATTTATTCAAAAGTTGATACCCAGGAAAGGCACACTGAGCCAAGGCTCGATTCCAGGTGTGACCTGGGGCAGGGGTAAGGGTACAAGGACATAGATACATATATATATATATATATATATATATATATATATATATATATATATATAGATATGCAAAAGTACATAATAATACATAAATATGATACATATATAAATGTGAAATATGCAAGAGTACAAGATAAACAGTAGTTACAGCTTTTACATGACGGTGATCCTAAAAGTAAACCTAACAGTGGACAATTACATACAAGGAATTAACAACACCTGAGCTAACATAATAAGGGTAGGTACATTGAGCAGGCGAGAGGCACAAGTATTGTTCGGCCAAAATTATATACACAGTAATTATTGGGGAAACACATAACTTAGTAGGGGACAACAGAAAGGAAAAACTAAGAGCTAGAGTTGGCAAGAATAGAATGGTATGGGCCAGTGTAGCTGGTAGTATCTACCAGTTATAGAAGGTGGACACACTGGCTACCCTCCGTATTGGAACAAATTACCTTGCTCCAGTCATACTTTGTAATCAATACCTGCTTTTGTAAATGAATTGGAAAGCTGCTTCTCTAATGCTTGTAAATGTAATTTATGATATATATATATATATATATATATATATATTTGAATTCTTGTTTTTATAGTAACTGATATGTTTGATACGGAGCACTGTCTTGTAAACAGGGATACTTATTCCTTAATGACATTATACCTGTATAAAAAGAAAATTGCTATCTATCTATCTATCTATCAATCTATCTATCTATCTAATCTATCTCGCTGTCTGTCTGTCTGACTGACTGTCTGTCTCTGTCTGTCTGTCTATCCATTTATCTTTTTATCTACCTATTTAAAGTGGGAAGCAAAGAAAAATGTGACTAGGAAGAATGGAGGAAAGGGAACAGAAGTGAGGACAGGAACCAAGGGAGGGAGCAAAACCAAATTTTAAGAAGGGATGAGTTACAATGTGAGAGGCACCAGGGTTTGAGGGAGGGGAGTTAGCAGTTTGAGTAAAGGGGCAAAGAGTGTATGCAGGGGGCAGACAAGAGTGAAATGACTAAAAAAGGAGGAGGACAAGGGACAACACTGTATATCTCATCTGTATAATTAAACACTGGAAGGATCATCTTGATAACAATCTCATGGCCTTGCTTAAGGGGAACTTTTTTTAGATAGCATTGATGTGTGTAGAGAAGTCAAGGTTGCAGTATAGCAATAACCCAATGTACTGTACTTAACTTGGGGGACATCTTCTAGAAGGGATTTCTGAGTCGTAAAGATAGGATTTTTTGTGGAGCCTAGTAAATATCTGCTTATTTTTGTCATTCAGTTGATATGCAGAGAGATGATTTGAGGGTAGCCAGCTTATGACATTGTAAAAATCAAACTGGAACAATACTTCCAGCTTATAGATTGAGGCACCGGGGTACAATGCCATCCAAGTACATGTTAATATTTGAAGTATGCACAGACTCAGGTGAGGTTGTTTAGGAAGCTGGAAAACAAGATTGAGGCCAATATATTGCCCTGGGCTACTCCTAAATGGATACAGGGAGAAGAAAGATGTCACCCACTTGGTTCTATTGAAAACTGACAGCTAGGAGTGAAACTAACTGACCAAAATGACTGAGAAACCTGCTTCCAGAAGCTTATAGGATGGGTAAGTGACAGTATTAAAAGCTTTTGCCAAGTTGACAAAGATGACAAAGGTAAACTGGTCCTGATCCATCCCATTTAAAATGTAGTCAGTGAGTCAGAACAATAAAGAGATTGTCTCTTTATAGAGTCAGAGAACAGTGAGGGAAGAAAATATCATTGTTGACCTTTTAGGGGATCAGGTTGTGACTGGTGTTGGTTTCCTGGATATAAACAGGGATCTGACTATAACCTGTACAGTACTGTATACTGAATGAAACCTTGACAATTATTTCTTTAAAAAGTATAGATTTTCTAGGATTTCTTCTTTATGTGGACTGAGGTACAGAGTACAGTGACAATCACCTTCAAGACCATGACTCCACATGACATTCCTGGTATGTCCAGTGGGTAGAAGTTGTAAAACAACATTGAATAATCACAATATTGATAAATCAATGCCCTGATGGGTGAGCAAGAAGGAAACACACAATCAAATGGTCTGATAGAAAATCTGGCTGTGCTAACTCCATGGTAAAATTCTTGCTGGTGGTAGCAACACTGAGTGAAAAAAGACATTTTGTCAAGGATACATGTCACATAATGATGGCAATAGTGGTGCAATTTGTCACAGAATGATAGGGAAAACAGAAATCAAGCCAGTTACTTAAGAGATCCTGTTTATAAAGCTGCAACCACAGTAACATAGAAACATGACATTTCTTGGCAGAAAAGGATCATTTGGTTCAGCCAGTCTGCTGAGATGTTCCCTGACTAGTCCTTCTCCAAAGACCCTAACTGATCTCTAGCAATCCTTCCTCCTCCCTGCCTGTTTACTGTAGTAATACTCCTCTATGTCTATTCAATGAATATTTGAAGCTGCCCAGTGTTTTTGCCTCCACCCCTTCTGCTGACAATCTGCTCCAGGCATCAACCACCCTTTCACTGAAGTAGTACATCCACAAATTCCTCTTAAAATTTCCCCCTGCAGATTTATTTCATACACCCTGGTCCTGGTGCTCTTTCTCATTTGAGTGAGACTCCACTCCTGCACCCTGATCACCCCTGTGAGGTACTTCTAGGTCTCTATCATGCCCCATTTTGCTCTCCTCTCTTCCAGGGTGTACATGTTGAGATCCCTCAGGTTCTCCTCATAGGGTTTTTTTGTGCATGCCCTGCAACATTTTAGCTGCCCTACTCTGGCCTGCCTCCACCCAGTCTATGTCCTTTATGAGGTGCTGCGTCAAGAACCAGACACCATAAGCATTGGACACCAAACATATGGTGGGGGTTTCAGCAGTGAGTGATACAGCAGCAACACCACCTTCTTCCTCCTGTTAGAGATATACCTCTTTATGCATCCCATTATCCTACTAGCCCTACCTACTGCTTTCCCACAATGTCCTGCCATTTGAGGTCATCAGTTTTGATAACCCCAGTGTTCCCTTCCTGCTTAGTGCCTATCAGAACCTCCTATCCTATCCTATACTCAGCTGCTGGGTTTCTATTCCCTAGGTGCTTTATTTTGCACTTTTTTGGCATTGCACTCTAACTGTTATGATCTTGACCACTCCTTGTGTTTCCCAAGATCCCTGCACATTCTCTCCAACCCTTCCTTAGTGTCTCTCCTATTACTAATGTTGGTATCATCTCTAAAATGGCATACCTTCCCCTTCCAGTTGTTCCGTAATGCCACTTATGAAGACATTAAAGAGGAGTGGTCTCAGTACTGAACCCTGTAGCACCCAGCTGGTGACTCTCCCATCATTATATTAAGTGTCATTAATCACAACCCTCTGACACCTATCGATTAACCAGTTTCTAACCCAGTTCACCACTTTGTATCCCACCACTAGGCTTCTCAATTTCTTAATTACTGTAGTTTCCTGTTTGGCACACTGTGGAAGGCCTTGCTAAAGTCCAGCTAGGTCCCTTCTACTGCTCTCAACTGCTCCTTTCCCTGGTCACCCAGCAGAAGAAATCAATCAAATTCACCCACCATGACCACCTCACATGAATCCATGCTGCCTATGGTCTTTCAGCCCATTGGGTTCAAGACACTCTACCAACCTTTCCTTTGGCAGGATTACCATTAATTTCTCAGCCACCAAAGTGAAACTGATTGGCTTATAACTGCTAGCCTCCTCTCTTCTGCTGCTTTAATGTAAAAGAACCATGTCTGCTCTCCTCCAGTCCTCCAGAACCACATCTGTTTCTATTGAACTGTTGGATAAGGCCATCATTGGGGCTGCTAATATGTCCCTGAGTTCCTTTAGTACCCTTGGGTGCACCTCATCCAGTTTTATAGCCATGTCTAGCTTCAGAGTTGCATGTCCCTATAGGATTATTTCCCTTTAAAAAAGACTTGTGTACTTATCCACCTCCCCCCTTGCTCATGTTGCTCCCTGGTGGTCAATACACCCTTCCTCCACTGTGAAGACAGAGCAGAAGTACCTGTTGAGGGTGGCAATGTTTTGCTGAACCTCTTCTGCACAGTTTCCTTCTGCCACTCTCCTTATTCTCACTATCACTTCCTTAGTTTTCTCTTCTCACTTATGGCACATGGTACCATTTTGAGGAGATGATGGTGGCTTTGCTAAAGGAAGTGTGGGACTCGAGGGGTGACACCTCCAGAGTGGTACGGATGCTCACCAAATCAGAGTAGAGATAGCAAATGGTGAATATTTAGGTCTGCTAGCAGAACCAAGAGTCAAGGAAAGAACCCACCAATTTGTACTCAGAAGTTAGGAGCAGATGGTGAAAGAGAGACAGCAACACAAGACATCAGACACAGTGGTGCTTACAAGGCAAGGCATGATCTAAGGGTAGAAAGTAGTTTTTAGCCCTGTAGGTTTCCTAGGCTTGCATCAGAACTGCAGAAGACAGTCCAACCATCATGTGTGTCATACCACACAATGCTCTTAAATTATATGACAACAGGTTCAGAAGTCAAATATTGAT
The DNA here is from genome assembly GCA_016271365.2 of Neoceratodus forsteri. Taxonomy (NCBI): domain Eukaryota; kingdom Metazoa; phylum Chordata; order Ceratodontiformes; family Ceratodontidae; genus Neoceratodus; species Neoceratodus forsteri. The sequence continues at coordinate 776,804,257 of CM057459.1, read as the reverse complement.
TTAAATCACTGAATTAGTTAAAATGACCTTCCATTACATATGGGGTATATTTAAATGACAGACATACATTTTAATATAGCATTATTGGAGTAACCCATACAAACCCCCCAAATATAGAAGGACTACTTCCAGACTGGTAGGAAAAAATACAGAACCCAGGAAATTATTTATTTTGAGGTATCTTATTCAAAGTATGAGTCATAATGAGTTCTTTGTGCTTGTTTATACAATGCAGTTATTTAAAAACAACTATTATGACTTCCGGTGATGTCACTGTGCCATGTGATGATTCTAATACTGACCTTCTGTGACCCCCGTGAATATACGGTTTTTTTTTGCAAAATTTTAAATGATAGCAGTCTGTTATTTTAAGCCTTGAGACATAACAAGATGTGGCGAAAAGAAACAAACCATGATCGGGTGCAGGATGCAGACTGAAACAACAAAAGCTGACTCTGACCTCCAAGGGGCAAACCAAAAACACGACCTCTATGAAACCTCCTGAAACCCCTGACCTGGAGTATGACAGGTACTCGGAGGAGGAGGAAAACATCACTATTACATCCCACCAGCTCTGCTGCAAACTCAGGTGCCTGACAGGCACACTACAGGTGATACAAGGAGAAGTGGCTAACAATAAGAATAAAATCAAGCAACACGGCAAGCAACTCCAGTTGATTGAACAACACCTTACCTCCTGTTCTGAGTCCATGGACCTGCACAGAGGCACTATTTTACAGCTTCATGATCACTCGCAGGCCCTTCTTCACAAAATTGATGATTTGGAAAACTGCTAGATCCGGATAAACATCAGGCTTCATGGTCTCCCAGAACTTACAGAACTGGGCAACACAGTGGACTTTGTGGAAAGCCTGCTTTGTGAGATTCTCAATTTAGATAAAGATATGCCTCTGAATATCATCCAAGCTCACCAAGCATTGGTAGCTTTGCCTAAGGACCTGAAATGCAGGCCACAATCCCTGATCATCGAGTTTCTGGATTTTCAGACCAGAGAAAGATGCTCCTCCATAAAGGAAATTGTGTTTGGGGACCCTAAATTGTTCATTGAACCAGATTATGCCCTAGCCACAATGGCCAGAAGGAAGCTGTGGTTTCCGACAGTAAAACTGCTCTATAGTAAGGGCCTCAAGGCCAGAGCAGATTTTCCTGCTTGCTTCAGAATCATGTCGGACAGTGGGGTGAAGATCTTTGACAATGTCCCTAAAGCTAAAAAATATCTTGCTTCTCTAGACATTTTCGTCAATGATCTAATCAACCCCTCACTCATCAAGGACATAAAGAGAATGCAATGGCAAACTGTTAGAACTAGCTCTGGGTAAAAAAGTAAGCCTGGGAGGCCACTCTGACTGAAGTCCCTGGTCTAAACTGCAAGGACTGATCAAGACTGTCACTTGGCACTGAGCAGGGTGGTCCAATTTGCAGCAGACACAGGAGGCAATGGACACTACTTCTTCAGCCCTAGAGGTTGACCCTGCAGCTGAGGAAAATGGTTCTTCTACCTAAAGCGTTCCTGGGAACTGTAGGATGGTTCTGTCTTAAGCACTTTTTTTTCCATGGGATGGACACCATGGTCTGATTCATGGTTAAGTCACTTGCTACTCACTTGTTATGTCAGTGGGAAATTTATTCAAAACACTACCTGCAAGGAAACTGTTTCTGTTTTTTTGGTTTTTGCTAAGCCCATTAATATACTCTCCAAACTGGTTGTATTGCTTTGTCTAAAAACAGTCAAATAATGTCTTTCATGTTTAGATTATAATGCCCAAATCCTTCATACTTGTTCGGGGGGGGGGTTCCTCCTTCCCTTCCTCTTCCTCTAAATAGGCTGCTTACCAACCCTATTTTTGTGCTTATGGATGGGAAGCCCAGATCTGATTTTTGACATAAACTCCAGGGCAATAAGTGGTTAGTTCAGAATGCATACTATTTATATGGGGGGGGGCTCCTAGTCTTGAGAGGGTTCATCATGGGGAGTTGCCCTGGGGTGGGACTCCTTGGTTGCGCTGGGGCATCCCCCACTTCACAGGAAAGGATCTGTTAGATCTTTGCTGGGATAGGGGGTATATCTGTGTGGCACAAATTACACCACAAATGTTGCAGATGGACTGTTTTACTGGCCCTGTAGCATGGTGCATGATTTACTCCTGCACCTTCCACCACCATTAATCATCTCCAGTATGGTTGGATATTTGTGGCAACTTTGAAGGAACTTACAGAAGCAGGGCTGAACCAGCATAAGTATTGGATTTGTCTATGGTTTGTTACACTTGTTAGATATGTTTCCAATTATTTTGCAACACATTTTTTCGTTAATTGGTCTTTTACCCAGGCTGTGCATCCTCTCCTCCCCCTTCAGTTTTCTGAGGGAGAGCCCAGTGATTATGTGGCAGCACTGTTGAAAGGGCTGTCCATCGGATTCTCTGGATGCAAAGAGTGTTATCACATGACAATGGATGTTTTAAACATAAAGCTGAGTTAAAAAAATAAATAAAAACAACTATTATTATTTCATAGTGGAATAAGAATGATTTACCCCACATAAAAAATATAATGCATCATGAAATAGTCACAGTGAACTGATCAAATCCTAAAACATTTCAGCTGCAATTCATGGTATCCTACAGGGATCCTTTTGTACCTGGAGTGTTGAATTTTGAATTGTTAGTTTACACAAGTAATGATAAAAGAAAAGACTTTCATATCTTGACAGTAAGTGTGCTGTGTTTACTGTCACTTTTCCAAACTCAAAGCTTTTTTGTATAGTATAATCCTGTAACTAGAATAACATTTCTTGTGATTCATCTTAAGCAGTTTAGAATACTTTGCCAGGCAATGCACTCTGCATGTATTGGAAGCATTTTGTTTTCATTAAATAATACCCTTGTTCCCTATCAGGACAGGCTTCCCAGGAACCCAACTATGTTATAACAGCTTAACACTATCTACTCTACAGTTTAAATTAGACATAACCCCTCTATTGAATATCTGGCTGTAAATGAGCTTTAAAGATAAATGGTAGTTCCCATTCAATTGATGCCAATGTATTCCCAGCTCCTTGCACACTAAATTTATTCACATCCTTCTCTATGGTAGATCACCTTGTCTATAATGGCAGCGTAAAGCATCTCATTATACTAATAAGCAGTGCAATGATTTACAGTTTCAGAATGCAGTGCTCTTTAAAACCATAAGAAGGCATAACAAAGACGTAGGTCATTACTATGATTTGAAATCAAAACTATTGATGTAACATTTGATCTCAGTTGGTAGAGAATTAAAATGCAAGAGGCAGTAAACAGTAAAAACAACCCAAGGCTTAAGCCTACACCTGGAATCATCCAGGTGACTTTGCATGGTCAAACACAAGTCCCTGAATTATAGACACTAGGCAGCTTAATGAAAAAATAGAATCTCACCCTTGAAGTATTTAGAAATCAGAAGCACACTTTTAAAACCAATTCTGCATTTCACTTCATGCCTGTAGAGTTGAGTGAGAGTAGCCCTGCATGGTATTTTTTAGTTTCATGATCTGATAAGATTAAAAGCCACTGTATTTTGCATCAGCTGAGGTATCATGAGACTTTATTGTACTAGTCCACCAAACAGTTTGTCAAAAAAAATAGGAGTATAGTAGCATACAGTAGTTATGTCAGGAAAAAAATGAATAATAAAAATGGAACAATTAGAAGAAGCTTTTCCAACTAACTAAAACCAATGAATGCACCAGAAGTAGGAGTAGAAATGCCGTCTGGGTCCCCTTTAGACACACCACTCCAGCACAAAGATCCCTAGATTATAGGTGCCCTAAATGATTGAATGAACTTCCTGACACCCTTCATGAGTTCAATAAAATTGCCCCTTTCAAAGAGGCACTCTGGAACCACCTATCCCAGTCTGGTGGATGTGACTGCTATACCCAACCTCCCCCTTTCAGACAGGCAGCACATTCTCCCTACAATCTCCAATACCTTGCCTAAGTTTCTCTTCCAAACTATAACACTGAAATAAAACATGACAAATTCCATGTTGGCTGCTTACTTGCACCATTTTGTCCTATTGTACATGCTCCTCTGTGTTCTATGTATTACCCACAATTATCTGTACAACTTTGTTTGATTCACTGAGGAACTGCTGTACTTGTATAACTCTAAAGTGCCTCTGCACATTGATATTTCATGTGAAGCCTTTTAAACAAGCTCTCTATTGCAAAGGTTATGTAATCTGAATCTGCTATAAAGAAAAAATAAAATAAATAAAAAAATACATGTTTTTGGTATAGTATTAGCCACTGCTAAGCAATTTAAATAACAAATTATAGTGAGAATGAAATAATGTGACCTACTGGGAATTGAATCCTGGCCCACAGAATACAGTTCCCTATATTCTAACCAGCTGAAATCAGGAAGCAACGTGTGCAGAGTCTCATAACTAGCCTCATTAATTATGGTATTGTTGTCTATTGCTCTGCCTGTGACACTATACTAGCCAGAGTTAGGGATCTTCTTAATAGGGCTTGCCGGTTTGCCCTTGGTTATAAACGTGACACACATACTTGTATGCTTTACAGTTCCCTTAACTGGCTTGACCTGGACTCTTGGCTGGACAACTGCACACTCCTCTTTGACTACAAAGCAATTCACAGCCTACTATCCCCTGGTCTAATGAATTTGTTCACTGCAGTAGACAATAAATACTCTACAAGAGGTATGGAACAAAACTCACTGTTGAGTCTGTGTAAAAAAAAAACACCTTAAGACAATTGTGTTTCTCCTGTAGGTTTACCACACATTGGAATGACCTCCCTATCCACCTAAAGATTGATTCCTCTGCTGAACCTTTCAAGACTAGACTGCTCTCCTTACTCTTCCCCATTAGGACCTGTAACTGCTTTAATTGACAGGGCTCTACCATCACTGAGATAAATGTGACAGTTTATCACTACTGAATTTTCTACTACCGAATGTATATCTACAAAACCTAATTTGTAATTGCATGGTACTGTCCCCTATCTAGGATGCAATAATGTACTAAAATACAGTGATAAGATTGCTCTGTATTATTCTGTCCCTTCCATAACCGTTATTGTGTATTATTCTAACTTCTCTAGTGAAACTGCCTGCATTCAATCTATGTAACACGAACCAATGTTGTTTTCCCTGATGCTAAACCCTTAGGCACTGCCTAAAGGGTTTTATGAGTAATAAAAACTAAAAAAACCAAAACAAAAGGTTCACCCACATTAAAGCTAACTGAATCACCCTGCAGTAAAAACAATGCATGAAAAATGCAGGCATAGACGAGGGCCACATGAAACCATGCAGCTAGAAAAAACAGTGCATACTGTACTCCCATGCACGCCGCCCTGTGTAACACCAATTGAACTCTCACACAGGAAAAGAAAAGGATCACAAGAAAAATGCAAACATAATTCATGTCACTTTATCCAACATAGCAAATCACCCCTGTATACAATAGAGAACACGTCACACCATATTTAATATACAAAGAAGCAAATCACTACTCTCATTCACACAGTTACAAGCTCTGGGAGTGGAGGCAACTCAAGGGGAGGGAGAACCTTGGGGGGGCAGATTAAATATTGCAACTCTGGAGCTGGACACAACTGAGAGGGAGGGAGAACCTCAGGATGGGGACAGACTAAATATTCCAACTCCAGGGGTGGCCACAATTTGGGTGAGGGAGAACCTTAGGGGAAGGCAGATTAACATATTCCAACTCCGGGAACCACACAAAATGCTATCATACCATTATGCTAATAAACCCACGGTGCTACTATTCTGCATGCACTCATTCTGATGACTATTTCACTGTGCGATATTTCCAGCCTGGTCTTGACACTTATGACATTTATGATTTAAGGAGAACAAAAAGGCTGAATCCCATGGCAGTCTCCTGCTTATGAAAATTTATAATATTCCAGATCTTCATTATTTGCAATGTATTTGTCTATTCTAAGTTTAAATACATTCTTGTTCTCACTGATTACAATATCTACTGGCAATCTAGTCCAAACATTTGCTGCTCTTTGAGTATAAAAATACTGCCTTTTTTGTTCTAAATTATTTGTTTTTAACTTGGTGTGGGTGACCATGTGTCACTGAGTCTATATCCTTATAATAAATTTTTAGTTCCATCATTAGAATTGGCTCATTCATAACATTATAATAGAACAGCATGTCAGCCTTTTTTTCTCGTTATTTCTAGACTGTGCAAATTTTCCAGCATCATTGCATATGAGTAATGTTTCTGGTTCCTTATTGATTTTGTGAATCTTTGCTGTATTCTCTCTGTTCTACCAATATTACCCTTATTACATGGACTCCACATTTGTGATCCATAGTCCATCAATGGCTAACCATATGACAGGTACAAGGGCATCATTATCTCCTTACTCATCCTCCTAAAACTTCTTTTTTGACCGGGCAACTACAGCAGTATATTGTTCTTTAAAAGCAAATTTACTATCTATTAATAGACCCAGATCTCTTTCTACAGTGTTGGATTGTATTGCTACCTCATTTATTGTATATTGTTTTTGATGATTTTGTGTGCCCATATGTAACACAAAACATTTATCTCTATTTAGAGACACTCCCCATTTATCTGTCCACACAGCTATAACATTCAGATCTAATTGTATAGTTTTTATTTGTTCAATTGTCTTGCAAGGACTTCCCAGTTTTGCAGCATCAGAACATTTTGTAATATAATTTTTCACATTTTCATCTAAATCTGCCATAAAAATTAGAAAAATAATCAGCCCCAGCACCAAACCCTGTGGCACCCTGCTGAACACATCCCCAGAAGATGAGAGATACCCTTTTATTGACACCTTCCATTTTCTGAGATAGAGCCACTCCTTTATCCAGTTGATAATGTGTTTGTCTATTCCATAATTTCTTCATTTAATATCTACTTCTCTGTGTGATACATAATCAAATGCCCTCTTGAAATCCAACAATACAACATCTACAGAGTTCCCCTTATCCTGGTGATCACGTATATGCTCATAAAAACACAGTAGGTTAGTAAGGTATGATTTCCCTGGCTTAAAGCTACTCATGGTTAAACAACTAAATAAATAAAATAAATAAATAAAGCCGTGTTGATTTTTATCAAAAACTGGAATGTTTTCTAAACAACCTATGATTTTTTGCTTAATAATTTATTCCGAGATCTTACATGGAACTGACATTAGGCTTATTGGCCTATAATTACTCACATTCATTTTACATCCTTTTTTATAGAAAGGTGTTACTTTTGCCATTTTCTAATCATTTGGGATTTTTCCTGTATTCAAAGATTTTTCAAACAGTATCTTAAGAGGTATATACAGTCTATATATACTGTATATATATGTATATATACTGTATGCTGTGGAATTAAAAAAATCACACATGCCCACACAATGCAAAGCATCATGGGCTGCATATGCAAATCACCACAGAATATTATGCTGGTTCAACTTTAAGCAGAACTGCATGGTGCCAAAAGGCCTCTAACACAGTTTGCAAAGGGTGCTAACTGATGACATAGACACGTGTTTCTTCCTACCAGAACTCATCAGTATGCCTCATCTGTTATGCCTCGTCTATTTGACGCCTGAGTGGAATGAACCAGCTACCCTAAGAAGGTTTGTCTGGGTTATGTTGTGGTGAACCCATTAAAACAAAAAACTATTTAAAAGATGAAGAACCTCTGTATGCAAACACTGAGGCAATGGTTACCCCAAAGGGCATTTTGGCTGGGAAGCCAAGTTTCAAGGAAATACAAAATCACACATGCTTACACAATGCAAAGCATCATGGGCTGCATATGCAAATCACCACAAGAATATTATGCTAGTTCAACTATAAGCAGAACTGCATGGTGCTGAAAGGCCTCTCACACAGTTTGCAAAGGGTGTTAACAGATGACATAGACATGTGTTTCACCCTACCAGGACTCATCAGTATGCCTGGTCTGTTTGACACCCCAGTGGGATGAACCAGCTACCCTAAGACGGTATACTGTATGCTGTGTTTTATTAACTTCAGCATTGACAGTGTGATATCATCTCCCCCGGTGCACTATGTGATTTCAGTTTGTCAGTATATGCTATAATGTCATCTGTTTGTATAATATGCTGACCATTATTAATGGGAAGTGTTTCCAGTCTTGGATTTTCTACTGAGTGGTTGCAAATAGAATAGAAGTGCTTATTGAAAATCTCTGCCATTTCACATGGGTCATTTATTCAATGATCATTATCTATTATAGTCATTAATTCCTGATCATTCTTTTTCAGTGAATTGATGTATACATAACATTGTTTATTGTTAGTTTTTTTGGCATTTTTTTGCAATTTTTTCTTCATGTTTCCTTTTGGATTTGTTTATCCTAAGTTTGCATGCCTTTTGTATAGTTTCAAATCTTAACCAGCTCTCCTCAGTATCATATTGTTTGTACAGTACATACAGTATGCCCTATTTTTGTTTTTCATTCATTTTAAATTTCCTTTGTTCGGCCATCTAAGCTTTTTTCCTTTACTATTGTATTTATTTATACATTTTACATATTTTTTTATAACTGAATGTATTGTTTCTCAAATAAATTTCTAATCCTGATACACTGTTGCATCTAGTAATATGGTTTTCCAATCAATATTATTTAATTCTTCATTAATACCTACAATATTGTCAGTCTTAAACAGATACATTTTTGTACAACCTTTTTGTTTTTTTGTTATATTTTTGGTCAAAAAAGCCACACACTCATTGTCACTGTTTCCAAGTGGGGCAGTAATTTTACAATTATTTATTATGATATTTTCAGAGCTTATAACCAAATCCAAAGTGTTGTCCAATCTTGTAGCAGAATTTACATATTGTATTTGATTGTTCTCTAGACACGTTTCTAAAAATGCCTTGCTTTGTTTTGACATAGCCTGCATTTTTTCCCAATTAGTGTTGGGGTAATTGAAATCCCCTACTAGCAGAATATTTCCCAGATCTATTGCTTGCCTTATTTCTTCAAGTGTTTCTTTGTTAATGTTTTCAGCCATATCCAGTGGTCTATAACATAAACCACAGACAAAATCTCCCACATAGGAGTTTGATATCTTTAACCAAATTGTTTCTATTGTATAAGGCTGTTTTCTTATTTTATTTGAGATATCGGTGGTAATTAATTCTTCTGAAACATAGATTACAGTTTCACCACCTCTTTTTGTTCTGTCTGTCCAGTCTAATTGTCTGCTATCCCATAGTATTTTTATTCCACGTATCATTCTCTCCCCAACATGTATCAGTAATCAGTGCTATGCCAATTTGTTCAGCAATTAATTTTCCTTGAAGTTCAACAGATTTATTAGTTAAACGCCTTGCATTACTTAATAAATATTTTATTTGTTTCTTATTGGTTTTAGAAACAGCCTCTTTAACACTTCCATCCAATTTCCTGTAATTTCCCTTTACCATCTCCCCCTGCCTTATTAGTTAAAATGTATTGCTTCCATTTTGGATTTTATTAAATTCCCCAAAATGTTTGCTCCTTTGCTATTCAGATGTAGACCATCTGCATTATACAAGTGACTATTATCATAAAAATGGTATCATGAATCAATAAAGTAGAATACACTGTCTTCACATCAATTACTCAGTTTTACATTAATTCTCTTAATAGTCTGATTTTTTTAATCATGTTGCCCTTGGGATGGGCATGATTCTAGAAATGACTACTTCTGCTCCCTTCCTTTTTATATCCTCCCCTGTATTAATCAGATTGTAACAAATATCCTTCTCATGTTTGAACCTGACATCATTAGTTCCAGCATGAATTGTTACAATTTGTTTATTTGATGATGATACCTTAACTACATGTGGTATTGCTGCATGTATATCCTCAGTAAATTACATTTTCTTTACTAGGATTGCATACAACTAAGTAACACTTTCTAATGATTGAATCCCCCAGAATAATCATTTCCACTACCCCTGTTTGAAGATCACCCACATTTATTTCTGGATCTGTAACTTCCAATAGAGGATTAAACCTATTGTGTGTAGGAATTTCATTTAGAGAGATAACCCTCATTCCTTTCTCATTTTGAATGTTTCTTTATCTGATTGTATACCATTCATCTTCACTACATACCTTGGTATCTCTACTTTTTTTATTATTATTTGAGGAGTCTAGGATGTCAGTATCACAGTATAATTCATCATGAGTCATTTTCCTATTTCCTTCCTGACACAATGTTTCTAATATTTCTTTTACATCCCCCATTTTAACACAGTTAGTTGTGTTTATACACTCTATGGCAACTCTTTGAAAATGGTGAGCCTTTATTTAAATTGATACTTACAAACTTATTTCCCATTCCTTCTTACCCTTCTAACACCACCTGATATGTTTGTGGCAGATGTGTGCTCACCCTACTCAAGCTCACCCCTCTCACTCAGGGAAACTGTTTAAGTGTGGTTGAACACGGAAATACCATTGTCACATGACCAACCCTTTGTAGCTAAGCCCCTCATTGAAGTGTTACAGTAAAAATCATTAATCCCTTAGAAGAGCTTTAGAGTTTTATCTCCACACTGGAGCTACAGTATAGCCCCTAATTTCAGCTCCTGAGTTAAAATGCAGCCATCGGGCTGGGAGTGTAGTTCCACATTGTTGGTATACCACTCTAACCACTGAGCTGCTGGCTCACATGGTTGGAGTGGAGGTTCCTGAACACACTTTATTTTAATGGTTTTGCATATCCTGTAACTTGGAATAGTCAAGGTGACAATTAGATGTTGGTACAATATTAGCCACAGCTTAGCTTTTTAAATCACAAATTGTAATGAGAAAGAAATAATGTGCCAAAACAGAGGCAGTCCAGAGAATGGCAACAGAAATGGTGCAAGGACTGCACCAAAAGTCATATGAGGAAAAACTTGAGAACCTCAATATGTATTCCCTGGGGGAAAGGAGGGGGGTTATGATAGAGGCATTCACGTGCCTCAGTGGTATAAACAAGGTACAGGAGGGTAGCATCTTTCAGAAAAGAAGGTGTACAACAACAAGGGGGCATGCTATTAGGCTAGAGGAGAGTAGGCTCAGGGGCAATGTGAGGAAGAACTTTTTCTCAGAAAAAGTAGTGTATGCTTGGAACAGTCTCCCTGTGGAGATATTGGGGGGCACAAATGGTAGGAGAATTCAAGAATGCATAAGACAGACATAAGAGTACTTTCGTAATAGGGAAAACAGGGTAAGTCATAGATTAATTAGGGTATGTGATATTGCAATAGGTAGGGGAAAAGGGCAGAATAGATGGGCCACACTGTCCTTATCTGCTGTCACCTTCTATGTTTCTGTGTGAGTGATAAACAACAACTTAGAAAGCATTACCCAAATAGTAATCAAATTTAAATCTGAAGATATTCTTTTCAGATTTTGAGTTAAAGGAGATGGAACTATTACAAACTAAAATTTAAAATAAAATGAGAGCCAGTTGATGAAGATATTTTGTCTGGCATGCTCCATCACAATGCTAGGAATGGTGGATGGGCTTTGAAGTTTATAGGTGGTAAATACAGGGGTAAGGATAAGAGGCACTGCTCCTCCCATGGTTAGTGAACCTATGAAATAGTCTACCAGCAGAGTTAGCAGATATGAGGATGATACCAACCTTCTGAGTAAGGCTGGGCAACATTTATGACTATTAAGGGAATCATAGGGTACCCTGTGTAGTAGAGGGGGTGGAATATCCCTGTAGATAAGTGCACATTCACAAAGAACGTTTAATATTCCTGGCTTATGAAGTGGGGACACTTGATTCACATAAAGTTATTTCTGACCTCAAATTACTATACTACAAAGTGTATCACAGGAGGCAAGAAACCAAGAGGGCCTGAGGTTGGTGGAGGGTTTACACATCTGCATGCTCCCTCAGTCAATGCAGGAACCAAATGGAGGTGGGGGAAGATCATATATCTTTCAACATCCAGCAAGGATATTATTATGGATATTATGGTAGAGGACTCCACAGAACAGGATGACCACAACAATATAAAATTCCACATTCTGTTAGCTGCCCAACAATTGCATCCTAGCACTGTACAGTAGCCCTTGATTTTAGGAAAACAGACTTTGAACAAATTATAGAAGTAATCAAAGACCGTCTAGAGAATATTCACACTTTGGATGGGGCAAACAAATGTGGGCAGCAATAAAGTAGACAATATTAGAATGAGCCCAGGAGTGCATTACAGTACATTTGTTGGCAAGAAAAAACACAGGAAACCAAGATAGTCGATCAGACAAATAAAAGACATAATTCGGTACAAAAAAGTTAGCTCTAAGGGTCTATCAAAGGTATCAGAAGGAGGCCAATGGGAAAATGTATAAGGAGAAGCTAGACAAAAACAAGTCACTCTTTAGGAAGGTAAATGCAAGCCGAACAAAGGAGAAGGGAAGAGGTCAAACAAAATGAAGAGACCTTATGCAAACTACATTTTGAACAACAGGCAAGCAATAGTAATGAAAGGATGAAGAAAGATTGAGCGAATGTGTAGGAGGATGAGGGAAAAGTGATTATTGAATGAGTACACTAGCTCTGTGTTTATGATTGATATTACAGGGGCCACTAGCGGATAATATGACATAATTTGAGTATACTGCTAGTTACAAATTAAGGATGGGATGAATATCTAAAGAGAGAGTATTAAATGGTCTGTGGTGCCTAAATTTAAGCAGTTAATGAGGTACAGATAGGATGTAATCAAGGGTGCTGAGATAGACAAGACAGACCCTGAAGTACCCTTGAAGACCTGCTTCATGAATTATCAGCAAAGGGCATGGGGCTTTTAGATCGGGAGGTTGACAAACTTTGTCCACCTTCAGAAGACTGAGGATAAAGGAGAATCAGAGAAATTACAGATCAGTAAGCTTGACATTTGTACTTCACAAGCTGCTAGAGGCATTCATTAAAAGAGTGGATAGTTGAATTCCTGGAAGTAGATGGAATTATGGATATGAACTGATATGGTTTCATGAGGAGCAGGTCTTGTCATACAAACTAGATTTTTTCAGTTTGCTGACACATATGCTGAATTGAGTCCAAGCAATCACCAGCCTGTACCTGTATTTCAGCAAGACATTTGCTTCAGTACAACATAGGAGACCATTGAATAAGGTGGCGCAATCAAGGACTAGGGGAGGAAGTACTAGATGGACTGGACATTGGTTGACACATAGGACTCAGAGAGTGGTTCTGAACAGAAAATTATCTGATGTTAGTAAAGTAACTAGTTATCTGCCCCACAGTCATTACTCATTAACTGTACATTAGTGACATAAAGGTGTGGCTGCAGAGAAAAGTGAGTCTTTTTGCAGATGACACAAACCAGGAGAGTGGATAGTGAGGAGGGAATTTGTACTGTAACATGAATGAAGAGTGAGCTAGAGGGCCTGGGAAAGTGATCTAATAATTGGCAACTGGACATCAATGCCAAGAAATAATCAAAAAATTCATAGGAGAAATCTGCACAGATATTTCTGCATCAATGGAGTAAGGGTGGAGTACTCAAGGTGGAAAGGAACCTGTGGTCATTCATAGCAATAGTAGGAACATCTCTTCTCAGTGTGGTAAAGAATATAGGAAGGTAAATGAGATGTTAGATTACATAAGTACAGATTTCTGCAGTTGCAAAATAGAGGTTAAACTGCTACTGTACAGGTCAGTGGTTCAACCAAACTTGCAGTACTGTATGCAATGCTGGAGCCCAAATCTGAGAAAGGACAGAGATAGGTTAAAACCCATGCAGAGAAGGACATTGAAAATGCTCCTGGGAAAGCAGAGTAGGTCCTATGAGGAGTAATGAGAAAGTCCCAATATGTACTCTCTGGAGGACAGATGGGAAAAAGGGGATGTGATATTGACATTCAAATACATACTTACATTAGCATGAACACCACAGAGGAGTTTGAGCTAAATAACACTTCATGCACCAGAAGTCACAGTCTGAAGCTTGAAGAGGGAAATTTACAAAGGACATTACCATAGGTTACATAGTTGTCTACAGAGCATAGTCAACTGTTGTCCATTTACTGTAGCTCACTGAAGCTCAACATCTATATCCCATGATATTGTTGGAGGCACAGTATTCATCTAATTTAGTCTTATATTTCATTATGCTTCTACTACTGACTAATTCCTTAGGAACAAATTCCAAAGTGCCTCCACTCTCTGATTGTAACAATTTGATGTTTTATTAATACGACATGCCTCCCCCCTTTACTGTAAGGAATGTGATCTTATACCAGAAGCCTGGTGTTTCATTTCAAGGACCAGACAATCCCACAGGTCATTGTTAGTCAGTGCCCTGTATAGAAGGCACATGTCTCCGTTTAATCTCTGATACTCAGAGAAAAACTCCAATCTATTTCTGTCCTCATAATCTAGGCCCCCTAGGTCTCTTATCATTCTAGTGGCTCTCCTCTGTACTCTTTCCAAAGATTTTATTTCCATTTTTGTTCCTGGTGACCAAGACTGGGCATGGTATTCCAGGTGAGGCCTTACCAGTGAGGTATACAATGGTACTATTATCTCTCTTTCCATGATTTTGATGTGCCTGTTAATGCTATTTAATATCCCATGTGCTTTTTTTATTTTTGGTTTATCACCCCTACGTGCAGCTGAGCTGCCTCTCCTTCAGGCTGCCAAGGTCCACAGGCATTCTCCCTTCTATCCCCCCTTTGACCACCTTACCTCATATTTACAGCCATCCACAGAATAGCCTTGGTGTAACCCGTCACCGGGTGGGTCCCCGCTCCTCCAAAAGGGAAGGCACCGGCAGGGAGGAGGCACCAGCACACTATTTCTTTCTTGCAGTCCTGGGAGCTGTTGAGGCATTCTGTGGCTTCTTGGGGAGACTTCAGGGATGCCTGGGGTCAGCAGCCATCATCCAGCTAGAGTTCTGGCATGGATTTTCTGTTTTTTCTGGTTCCCCCTAGTGCACTGCTTCCTGTAGTGTCCTCAGTCTCCACTGGGGGCTGCTATGTGAGCGAGGCAATCCCTAACCCTCCCCAGGATAGGAGAGCAGTCCATCGGATGATCAATCCCATCCTCCTCCTGCTGACCCCTGACAACCCAAGTCCATTCCCAAACCCGGGTTGCTGGTGTGGGCCATGTGCTTTTTTAATTACATTGTTGCAGTGGCTCTTGAAGTTCAGATCCCTGGATACCATCATACCAAAGTCCCTTTCGTCTGATACTTCCCTCAGGCTTTTGACTATTAGAAAATATTTTGCTTTCCCATTATGTTTCCCCAGGTGCATGACTGTGCATTTGTCTAAGTTAAAATGCAACCTATATTTAAGTGCCCAACTTTCCAAATTAGCTAAGCCACCTTGTAGCCTTTCAAAATCCTCCATGTCTTCGACGACAGTAACAATGTGTGTGTCATCTGCAGAGTTTGCCTCCATATCCCTTCGCTACAGCACATTGAGGATATGAAGATTAAATAAGCACAGTCCCAAAACAGATTGATGGGGGACCCCACTAGTCACTACTGACCAATCCGAATTTATAACTATTATGCTCACCCTCTGCCTCCTTTCAGTAAACCAGGATGGAATTCACTTGATAATTTTACCATGTATCTGCATGTTTATCGACATATCAATTATTTTCCCTATATGGTACCATGTAAAAGGCCTTTGTGAAGTCTAAAAGCATCACATCCACCAATGCACCCCTATCCAGAGCCTGGCTAACCTTATCATAAAACTCCAGCAAATTTGTTTGGTACGAATGCCTATTGGTGAATCCATGGTATATCTTTTCTGATTTCCCTGTTCGATTAATAAATTATCCTATATAATATTTGATTGTGTCCCCCATGACCTTGCCAAAAACCAAGGTTAAACTTACTGGCCTATAATTCTTTCTTTCCTACTACCTTTTTTGTAAATAAGTATCATGTTAGCAGTCCTCCAAGAGTCCACCACCTCACCCTTGTCCAAGGACTTTTGGAATATAATAGTTAATGGCTTGGCCAACTCATAGGTCAGTTGTTTGACCACTCTCAGATGTATTCCATCAGGTTCTTGGGCCTTACTGGGATCCATCTTAGAAAGTCTAGTTTTGATATCCCTGACCTCAAGGATGAGTGAAACAACATAAGTCTAATCTCAGGTCTTGTCTGTATCATTATTGTAATAGGTTCCATTACAGAATATTTTTTATAGATTTGGTGGTGGGTGGCAGATGGAGAATGGGTGGAATAGTCTACAAAACAATGTTGTCAGTGCTAGGACTGCAGCTGGGTTCAAAACACAATACAACATCTTTAAGGGGTTCCTAGGAGGTAATCAATTTTTGAGCTTCAGAACAGACTTAATTGTTTATGGTCTTTTTCTGTCTTTATTCTTTTTTGTTTCTCTGTTTATGCGACTACTAAAATGAAGTGAGCAAAACAAACACATTGACTAGGGTTCCAATATCTTTAATACATTCTGTATTGAATGTCTTACAAACAATGTTGAAGAAGTGTAAATGACTTATCCAAGGGGTACAAACTGGCGAATGTACCTGGCTCTTGTCTGCATCGCTATTGTAATAGGGTCCATTGTTTCTGCTCATATCACTGGTAAATGGTATAAACCAAGAAACCAGTCAGAACAACAGATTTAAAAGATTTGTGTATGTATCACCATTAATGTGGACTTACTGATAAAGGGTGCTACTGATGTATCCACTAGAATGAAGCAAGGCCATTTTCTTGTTAGTCATATTATACACATTTTTGAAAATATGAAAAGTCATTTTATGAAATATAAACCTACAAAAATAGGACAGAAAAAAGGTTTGTCTCCAAAAATATACTTTATATCTAGCATTTTCCTTCATGTTTCCAGTCTTTATGAGTTCAATATAGTATTATACTTGGAAGTGAGTGCCAAATGCTCATCACTCTCCATGAGAAATAGCACTTCCTCCTTTCTCTCCTGAATTTTTCCCCTTGTACCAGCTTTTTATGACACTTAGTTAGGGATTAATTTTCTTTCTGACGTTGTTCCAATTCCTGAAGCAAATCTGGATCTTTTAAAAAGTCATACATGGCAGTTACTGTAGGCTTCCTCTTAGTGTTCTCTTTTCTAGACTAAACATGTTTGAAGTACTTAGTCTTTCTATGCAGTCTAGGCTGTTATTAGCAATCATCATTAGTGTTGCTGTACTTTGAAATATCTCCAATCGGTCCACAGCATTCATGAGATACGGGGTCCAGAACTGGCAGCAGTACTCTACCAGAGGCCTCAAATGTGCTCTAAAAAGAGAAGCTAGTTTTTCACTTGATCTGCTTGCAACATTCTGCTTTATACAGCGTAATACCTGAGCTGCATTCTTTGAGGTTGATTCACACCACTATTCCTGTTTGAAGCCTTATGTAATTATAGCCCCTAAATCCTCTTTTTTCAACCCCTTTCTTCAATTCCACCCCTTGAAAAGTAATAATTGTCCCTTCTATTATTCTTTACAACATATAACAATTAGCATTTCTCATGGTTAAACATCATATCCCTTCTATTTTCCCATTCAAATATTCTTTACAAGTCTCTCTGTATGATAGCTATCCCTTCCTCTGTCCATGCTGCTCCTCCCAGTTTTCTGTCATCTGCAAATTTCATAACTCAATTTTCTCTTCTTTTATTAAGCTACTTGATAGGAACATAGAAACACAAAAGTCTAGACTCTGATGACAGTAGGATGCTGAAGGTTCGTCAAGTCTGTCCTTATGATATAACTTCTTTCTACTAACCTACCATATTTGTGGGTTAATATATATAGCCCATCCCAAGTGGTACTGTGTTGGTGACATTTCCTTCATTGGACAATAAAATAAAAAAAAAAAAAATATATATATAATACCCTTAGGCGGCGCTATTTCTTTTTTTTGTGCCTCCCCTAATTCCTGGCTGCCCACTCCTTCAAGTCTCCATTGTCCCTCCCGACTGCCTGTCTGCCTGTCCCAACTCCCACACCAGTTACCAACCTCATATGGTGTTCCCCCCGGGTAACTCCATGTATCCCTTCACCGGACATGTTCCTCTCCTCCGAGGGAGAAGGCACCAGTGGAGGTGGCCAACGTGCTACTCTATTGGCCCGGGGTACCACTGAGGTGTGTCGATCATGGGATCGGCAGCAGCGGAGGATGGGGAGACCATCATCCGGTCAGCCAGGAAGCATTTTTTCCTGGTTTTTCTGTGGGGAGTGATGTCCTGACGTCAAGGCATACGCCGACGTCTGTCACTCCCATTGAACACTGAGCCCAGCCATCACTGCTGTACTCCCCACCTCCGCCAGGAGTCAGCATGCACCGGTGTGCATCCCCCCTCCCCCCCAGAGAAGGAGAGCTGTCCCCAGATGCTCCATCCCTCTCCCCCTAGCCGGCCCTCCAGCGACCCGAGTCAGTTCCTGAACCCGGGTTGCCGGCATCACAGACAGATATCCAACCACTGCACTGATGGGCCAGCTCAGTGGCACTATTTCAAGGGCTACTACCCCTGCATTTCTGGCTATGCAAAGGTTGAGGGGCCTGGGTTCACTAAGAAGGTGCCTCCACCTAGAATAGTGGTGTTGGGGATGTTTGTCTGTTCTGCTATAGCCCTCTGGGAAGCTATAACCACCCACCAATCCTCCTAGTGGCCTAGTACCTGACACAGTAGGGAATTCACAGTCAGTATGCATCAGTAATAGTATGCACACACCCGTCACACTTACCACCAGAGTTGGACTTGCAGCAACTTCTGTGGAGACCCCCTGTAAAATAAGATTAGCATTAAAATAGCACACTCGTAACACTACAACCAAACTAAGAATATGCACAGTAGCCAGTTTAAATGTGACAAAAGACAATCAAGTTTATTTAGGGGTACTTAACAAGGAAGGGTTGTGAATCTAGTTAAACAATTGGCAATCTGATTAGATTCAGTTTTGGCATGCATTTTTTGTCCCAAACTGACAGTCACACAACACTGATTACCCAGGATGGAAAGTCTGTCTAGCCAGAAGTGTTGCCCAGAGTGGCCGGCATTGCAGCTGATGTTGGGGCACTTAGTGGAAAGAAAGGCAGTTAACATGCAAAACAGCCAGATTATTTGTAATCTGAGCTGGTTGGCTCAGTCCCTTCTAAACCCAAGAAACTGAAACATTTTGATGGAACCACAGATGATTTAAACACTTGTTGCAGGGAGCTACCCTGATTGTACTCATGCTACCAGGATTCTGCTGCAAGCAGGCAATATTGAGACATTGTGGTGTTGACCAATAAGAATGGGGATGCAGGGGTGACATGACACATCTCTTCTTCACAGCCTTTCCTCCAGGTGGCTGCAACCTGCATGTTGTTACTGTGCAAGGGCTGGATCCCTGACCTGATCTCTCACTGAAACACTTTCTGGAGCAGGAGTGGTGGACTAGGCCAGATCGGTAAGGCTCAGGTAGGATGAGCAGTCTGGCAAAATTCATAAGTTCTGCTGGTGATGCCTCCAGCTAGCATAACAGGTTTGGCTGAGGGCGAGCAAGTCTCAGCCCACGTAACACATTCAGCACATTCAAAATAAACAGCTATCTCTGGGAACAGTTCAGATATAGTCCAGTTGTAGTTCAGCAGCTTTACTGAGCAAACCTTTTGATCCAAGCACATCTCACACACTAGCTGGGCTGGTCACTTCAGGAGCAAGTCTTCAGCCAAAATCGCAAGTAACACTGATAAACTTCTTCTTTTCTTCTTTTCTTCAGCTGCAGTTTCAGGCTGGAATCAGACAAGTCCAGCTTCTACTATAAGGCAGTCCCAAGCAGGAGAACATGGCAGGAAGGCACATTGGGCCTCTTCCTGCCAGTTCCCCTATGTTCCGTCTGGGAGCAGCTGCTCGAAAGCTCAAGCTGTTCACACTTTAGCCTCCAGCTCTAACTGATCCCCTGTCTCTTGGCACACTGGGGCTATCCCTTGTAAATCCAGCAGTTTGGTTTGTTGAAGGAGCTGTGAGTCACAGTTTAGGCTCCCCCACAGGTCAATTTTACGCCAACTGAAAAACTACAAAACTACAGATTTTCCTTCCCACAGAAGACTGGGGTCTGGATTCATCTTAGGTCCCCAGTGATTCTGTTGGTCCACTTACTGGAAGTCCCAGACCTAATATGGTGGCTCCCATTTAGATAAGCAAACTACAAATAGAGCAGGTTAGACAAACTTCTCTATTTCAAATATAACAAAGAACAAACAGTAAATGAGCACAGTTCCTACACAGGGTCCCTCTGCACAAATAGCGATTGCAGAGTGGAGCAAAACAGAACACTTTCTGGCCAGTTGCAAGCCCTTAATTGCTTGGACCCAGTTCAGACTATTTACTTAACACAGATTAGCTAGTCTCTTAAAGGGACAGGCGTGGAGGCTCAATATGGCACTCTCACACAAACAAACAGAACTACTTAAAGACAGAACACCAGCCTGACAGTGGGCATTGAGGAGACAAGAAAGACATTAAGGTAAACCCCCAAATTCAAGATGTGTATATGTATATATATATATATATATATATATATGGAAAAAACCTCAATTTGATGCATCATTTAGGGTTCTTCCACAGTGACAAAAGTGAGGAAATTCGGTGTTCGGGTAGCCACCCCTTGCACTCCACGCCCACCCACCCTTACCAACAGGCATCAGGGTGTATGTTGGGGTTGTCGGTCGCAACTCTCACCCCATTCTCCTATACTGCACCACCTCAGCTTATTTAAACATGGAATGGGGTGACAGTTAGGGTCGATGACCGCAACACACACCCGATGCCTGTTGGTGGGGTGGGGTGTGCAAGTAAGAGGTGTAACTCTAGTGTTGAATATATATATATATATATATATATATATATATATATATACACACACATATATATATGGCAAAATAATGTTTAATGCATCATTGAAGGTTAAAGCAAAAATGTCAGGAAATGAAACATTAGGTTGAGCCCATAACCCCTGAACATATTTCTGCACCTCTATCTTTCACAGACTGACACCGGGTAACATTGGGGTCATTTTGCCCAACTGTCACTGCATTTGATGTGTAAGCAGGTTGACATGCTACACTAAAGGAGAAGTGAGATTTAGGCCTCATGACCCCAATGGCACACCCCACTGTCTGTCAGTCTGTGGAGGAGGGGGTGTGGGGTGTGTGGGGGGGGTTATGGGTTCAACCCTAATGTTTCATTTCCTGGCTTTTTTCACTTTAATCCTAAATGATGCATTAAAAGCATTTTTTTGCCATAAATTTCCTTTCTTTTTGGAAAAGTGTAATATAACTACAAAAAAATATGTATTGGTGGAAAGGGCTCTGCACTCCCACCAACTTGACAATTTCTGCATAACAATAGACATCACAGAGAGTGTGGGTCTTCTGGGCCCATGCTCCCACTTATACATAGCTACAGAGCCATACAGCAGCCCTATAGGACACCGAACGCTTGTAACAGTAATTTGTCCATATCATGGGTACCATAACAGCTAGAAAAAAAAATTAAGTTTAATTGTAACTGTGGCAGTGAGTACGTTACATGACATTGCATGACCATACTGTATCTTGCATTGTTTCTGAGATATGGGCTCTGAAAAACAGTGGAGAGGCACACTTTGAATCCTCATGATAGTAATTTGACAATATCTCATGAACCATGCAACCTACAAAAAAAAATTCCACTGCAGGCTTACTCTACAATTTCAAATCTTTTTCCAACAGCATAGGTCACCTAAAGGTGACCTAAGCTGTCAGTAGCGAAAACTCTGTATCTCACTTTGAATTTAGATAATGATGCCAAAAGTCATGACGCAGATCATGATGTAATCCTATGGGAAAAACATCAACTACATCATTGAATATCTCTGCAACCAATTAATTTCCCAACAGCTGAACAACATAATTCATATCTCTAGAACATCCCCTCAACACCCTGCAAATTTCAAGTAAAAAGACCAAACCTTTAATGAGCTATGCAATTCTAAAGTTTTTACACCTTTAAAAATTTTTCAGTCTTAAGATAGCAAAATCTTCAGCCACAAGAAAATATTCAGTCATGAGCATGCAAAATCTTTGGCCGTGGGGGCCATTCTTCTTTTGCAAAATATGCATATAAATTTTCCCATAGGATATAATGGGAAATTAAAAGTTTAATAACTTTTGAACAGATTAATTTTGTTTCACCAAACAAATGCTGGAATGTTCTTTGGCCCACGCTCTTTCTATGTCCCAAGCATCGGACCAATAGCCACATGGTGTCTGCACAGCACCATGATCAAAAAATGTGCAAAAGTGGCGAAAAGTGCATTTTTTGGCACTTCGCTGCACAAAAAGCATATGTCCGCCTGAAACGTTACTTGGTATATCAAGAGATCTGCCATACCAGACCGTGGATTCCAAATTTTATGCAAATCCATTCAACGGTTGCAAAGTTATTAAAGCACAAAATTTATGTTTCACATTAAAGTGCCTACTCAACCCTAAACATAGGGGCATGACTGCCCCCCATAAAGTATGTTAAAGTTCAGACTTTGAGGGTTAATAACTGTGCAGATTTTAAGTAGTTTTGCCTGAAATTTGGCATGCATATTCTCTATGAGTAGGTAGTTCAGCCTACCAAATGTGGTGGGAATTCATTGAGTGGTTTCTGAGATATAAAGTGTTTAAAAACAGAACAGATTTGTTGACTTTTTTTGCCATCCAGGATCTCAGAAATGGCTTTATGTTGTGCATTGAAATGTAAAGGGTAGAAAACTCTTGGGTCACTGATGTGTCTTTTGAAGGTTTGGTGTGAAAATATTAATCCATTCAAAAGTTAGCTAACAACCCTACCACCACCACCCCCATTGACCACACACCAACAGGCATTGGGGTGTGCCATAGGGTCATCATGCCTAACTCTCACCCCATTCTCCTCTACTGTACCATGTCAGCTTGTTTACACATGGAATGGGGTGAGAGTTGGGGTTGGTGACCCATGGCACACCCCAATGCCTGTTGGTGTATGGATGGTTGGGGGGTTGGATAGTAGGAACGAGTACTTCACTTGATATCTGAATGACTGCACCCATATCTCACTTCATTTCTGAGATATGGGCACCAAAAAGCACTGGACAGGCACTCTTTGAACCCTTGTGACAGTAATTTGACAATATCTCATGAACCGTGCAACCTACGAAAAAAAATTTCACTGCAGGATTACTCTACAATAAAGGAATAATGCATGACAGGGTGTGTGTTGTGTTGTGATAACATCATGCCTGGGGTGATTAGGCATGTGGTCTCAGGGCAAGTGTGAATAATCACCCCAGAAGTGACGTTATTCCGGCATGACACACACCCTGGAGTGCATTGTTCCTATTATACAATGGCTCATTTGTAAAACAAAGGTAAAAAAAAGATTGAAAAAGTACATTTAAAGTATTTTTTGGGTCATATTTTTAATGGGTAAGGTTAATTTATAGAAAAATAGTGTGGATTTCTTGTTTTAGCCAATAGGTGGAGCTGCTGTGTTTTAATGTGGCTCTATACTCCCCATAGGAATGTGTTGTCAATGCTGCTAATCTTTGGTCACCATGTGCACTATACCCTCATTGTTTATGTTTTGTGCAGCAGACCGTTTTCAGTTGTTTTAATTTGTTTTCTCATGTTTGTGTTCCGCTGACTTGCATTTCATCCTGCTGCTGTCATGAATGTGATATTGATTCCCACCCCACTGATCATTCCGACTGCTTGCCTGCTGCCTTGAAGATACCTTCAAAATGAGAGGAGAGGATGCAGGAAGGTGGTAGGGAGAATATTTGTTTTAGTTGGCAAGGTTTGATGTTAAAAAAGGAACAAAGTGACTCAAAGAGCAAGTGAGCGAGTGAGAGCCGTGTGGTGGCTGTTTGAAGATACGCTTGCTCACTGACAGTGAAGATGCTCATACAGAGTGGCTTTTTTTCACTTTAATTAGATGAAGTGACTAAATCTATACAAGTACTAGGGATAAAGTGTATGGGGGGGAGTACTTTTCCTACTTGATGCAAATGTAGCTCATTGTTTCGGGAGTGAGCACGGCACTTTTGAACTCAGAAGGCACTCGTAGAATTCCACAAGAGAAAGTTAGATTTGGTACACTCAGCACTTTGCTTCGTTTTTGTTGTATTTGTTTTTATAAATTGAAATTAACTTGTGAAGTTGTTGGTGTAAGTGTGGAATGCATTATTAGTGCTGGAACAACTGAATCTCACCCCTGAAGGGATGACTAGGGGCTTTATAAGTAGACAGGCAGTGCAAGTACTGGGCAGTGGACAGTAATCTGTTTTAATGTTTGTATGTGTGATGTGGTCATGTGCGTGCTGGGACTAGATCCATGATGTTATGCCAGGATAACATCATGGGTCCATGCCCAGACTGACCAATCAAAGTCCAGTATTTTTTCTTGCCATTGTATAATTTCAAATCTTTTTCCAGCAGCATAGATCACTTGAATGTGATCTGAGCTGCCAGTAGCGGAAACTCTGTATCTCACTTAGTTTTCAAGATATCGGCGCCAAAGGTCATGACACAGACCACAATGTAATCCTATGAGAAAAATGTCAACTATGTCATTGAGTATATCTGCAACAAATAATTCCCCAACACCTAAACAGCATAATTCACTTCTCTAGTACATCCCTTCAACACCCTGTGAATTTAAAGTAAAAAGACCAAACTGTTAATGAGCTATGCAATTCTAAAGTTTTCACACCTTTAAAAATGTTTCAGTCCTGAGATAGCAAACTCTTCAACCACAAGAAAATCTTTAGCCATAAGCATGCAAAATCTTCAGCCATGGGGGCCATTCTTCTTTCACAAAATATACATATAAATTTTCCCATAGAATATAATGGGAAATTAAAAGTTTAATAACTTTTGAACAGATTAATATGTTTTCATCAAACAAATGCTGGCATGTTCCTTGGCTCAAGCCCTTTCTATGTACCAAGGTTCGGACCAATAGACCACACTGTGTCTGCACAGCGCCACAGGCAAATAATGCACAAAAGTGGCAAAAAGTGCATTTTTTGGTGCCTCGCTGTGCAAAAACCATATGTCTGAGTGAAATGCAACTTGGTAAATTAAGAAATCTACCATATCAGACCACGCATTCCAAATTTTGTGCAAATCCGTTGAACGGTTGCAAAGGTATTAACACACAAAATTTAAGGTTTAACATTAATGTACCTACTCAATCCTAACTATAGTGGTGTGACCACGCCCCTATAATTTATATATATATATATATAGATAGATAGATATGGAATTTCTTTCCTACTTGCTACAGTTATGGAGATATTGGCAAATTAGTATCACAAGGGTTCCAAAGGGTATCATTCAGTACATTTCGGTGCCCGTATCTCAGAAACGATGCAAGATATGGATTCAGTTGATTGATCGACCTTATCTGTATCTCACATCATTTATGAGATATAGGCACCAAAAAGCACTGTGGGTGCTAACTTTGAGGGCATAATACTGGCCCACAGACCTGAAAATGAGCAATTGGAATACTATTTTCCAAATATATCAGCAACCACACAAGTTAGAAAAAAACTCAAAATTCATGGTATTCATGGCTTTCCAACCTACTTCTGGGGGACTAAGAATTTTTGTGACGAAAAATCCATATCGTGAACCGTTTATGAGATATTGGCACCGAAAGGTGTGACGGCCACTGCAATGTTATCCTATGAGAAAAATTTCAAATTCATGATGGCATATCTATGGACTCACTTCACTTTCCAACACCTAAATAGTATAATTCACATCTCTAGGGCATCCTCTTAATACCCTGAAAATTGCAAGTCAAAAGACAAAACCGTTAAGTTACAATGCAGTGGGAAAGTTTTTAAAAGTTGAAAAATTCTTAGTCCATGAGGTAGCAAAATCCTCAACCATCAGATCAATCCCCATCCACGAGCTGTCAAAATTGCCATCTGTGAGAAATCATGGACCGTCAGATTTTGGCCATCTGATTTGTAAGTGACGGTTAAGGATTTTGCTACATCACAAAAGAGGATAGGATGGCGGACTGAGATTTTGGCAGCTTGAGGAATGCAATTTTGTCAACTCACAAAAGTGGATTCAAAAAACCAATCCCCTTTCACAAGCTGACAAAATCCTAGTCTATTCACCAAGCCTGTTTCTTGAGGTAGCAAAATCCTTGACCATGAGTCAATCCTTGTCCTTGAGAAGGGCCTTCTGGTCACAAAGTGACAGTCAAGGATTTTGTAGCTGTGCAATAGAGGATCGTCTCACAGACTAGGATTTTGACAGCTCAAGGACTAGGATTTTGTTACCTCATGAAAAAGGATTCAAGAACCCAGTCCTCCTTTGTGAGCTGAAAAAATCCTAGTCCATGAGCCGATTCTTCTTCACGAGAAGTCAAACTCCTTGACCATCAGCTTAATCCTCATCTATGAGAAGAGCCATCTGGTCACAAAGTGATGGACAAGGATTTTGCAGCCTCGCAAAATAGGATTGGCTCACAGACTAGGATTTTGACAGCTGGTGGACTAGGATTGATAGCAAGTCACGGTCAAAGAATATTTAATTTTAAAAGGCTTTTTTTTTTTACAAAATGAGCACACAAAAAGTATGGGTTTGCAGAGGGCATCACCCTGAACAAAACCCATGCCTCATTATACCAAAAAGTCACCCATGGAGAAAGCTACAACATTTTGTTTTGGGGGGGAAGGAAACAAGATGGTGGCTCACGGACAAGGAATGTTTCTGATGGACTAGGATTTTTTTAAATCCCCGTCCACGAGCTGACAAAATCCTTGACTGTGAGACCAATCCAAATCAGAAAAATATACATATAAATCTTGGAATGAACTGAGCATGCTCAGAACCCAGAAACAAAAAATTAAATAACTTTGGAATGGATTATAATTTTTTACCCAACCAATATTGGATTGTTTTTTGACAAAAACTCTTTCTATGTTCCAAATTTAAGACCAAAAAGACCACACAATGTGGTTGTAGCACCATGGACAAAACGTGTCAAAGTGATGAAAAACATGTTTTGCAGTGCTTCACGGCACAAAAACCATAAGTCTGACTGAAATGTAACTTGGCAGATGAAGAGATCTACCATACCAAACCCCACATTCCAAATTTTGTACAAATCCATTGAATGACTGCAAAGATATTCACGTGCAAAAATTGAGGATTAACATTAAAGTGCCTGCTCAACCCTAACTATAGGGCAGGACTGCACTCTATAATATATTTATATATATATATATATATATATATATATATATATATATATATATATATACACACACACACACACAGACACACACATGTATGTATATATATTGTTTGCAAAAAAATCCTTTATTGCATCAGTTAGTGTTAATAGTACAGTTATAAAAGTTTGGAAATGTGCTGTAAGAGTTCAATACCATAACTCCACATTCCTCCCCTCCCCCACATACACACATGCAAGCAGGGGAAGGGCCAAGGCAACACGAGCAATCAGAGACAACCAGTATCAGGTAACAGAAGTAATGTACAACTCTCTAAATTTAGTGCAAGACACATCCATCATCATGGGTGACCAACTGTATGAGTGCTGCTGCCATCACAGTGGCTTGGGGGTAGACATGTATGCCGGGCAACCTTGGATGATGCCCACAGTAAGCATTTTTGTGTTACAAATGGAAATAACAAGATTTAATCAGATGCCTATATTTCAATAGTGAAGAAGTGATGTAACACACAATATGTTATCCACAGATTGTTTCTTGGAAATGAGAGTTAATATAAGCCTACCAACAGTCATTGGATGTTTGCATTTATTTTTTCTGATAGAGTGAGTCAGTCCTAATAACAAATGGTAGTAATAATAAAAGTAATGATTTGTAGTATAGTTTACAAGTAACATGTGAAAGCAACAGTTGTAACATCCAAAGCTAACAATAGCATGCTGCTAATGAGTTTTTCCAGGTAACATAGCTGTATAAAAACATGTGATTTAGCTAGTTTCATACTTCAGCAGTATCTTAAAAGTAGTATATGTCATCTCTATCTGTCCTGTTACCACATGCCCATGTGATAGCCTGCAGCAACCCAATTGTTGAATAGTGACACATAAAAATCAGCATTTTGAAAATGTGTAAAGACTAAGTCTCATTGTATGAAGAAGATATGCCAGCAGTAATGTGTCATCATACTGTGCTGGCAGTATAGAGTTGATGATACTATATTTCTTTTTTTTATTACATAATGTTATGTGAAATAAGTAGAGTGTTTAGAGATGCAACGAATTTAAAATCTGCCTGTGAAGTGACTGCGAAGTGGCCACTTCACATTGGCACTTCACTACGTGGAGTGCCCTATAGGAAATGCTCACTTCGCATTGTTATTATTACTTTGCATTGTCATTTAAACGAGAAGTAAGGCGGAGTAACAACAAAACTGGCAGCACTCCACCCACACAGTCACCAGAATTAATGTGCATCCTCAAAGTGCTACTGTCTAGTGGCCAGAAAACTCCCCAGTGCTGATGAAGTGAAATGACAGCGTAACAAAAAATGCAAAGTCTCCTAGAATTAATGGAGTGCTCAGTCATGCATGCAGTGGTCACACGAGTCACCAGAATTAATGTGCATCCCCAAAATGCTACTGTCCTGTGTCCAGAAAATTCCCCAGTCCTGATGAAATGCTACAGTCTTGTGTCCAGAAAATTCCACAGTGCTGATGAAGTGAAATGAGAGCGATACAAGAAATGCAGTCTCTCAGAATTAATGGTGCACTGCAAACACGCAGACAGATTAAGATTGCGCTGTGCCCTCAAGGGATGCATTTGAAAAGGCACAACAACACCTAACTAGTGCACACAAGTCACAAATCCAAATCTGGAAAGGAATACATTTTGCCAGTTGGGGGATTGATGCATGGCAGCAACAATCCACTACCAGTAAAGATACCACAAAGCAGTAAAAAAAATTCATGCAGGTGCAGTGGATAGCAGGTTCACACTGCTGCAATTACTCTGTGGCACAATAAAAGGTGTCTGATTTAATGGCACGCATCGCACACACACTCACACACACACACACACACTACAAGTAATGCGTAGCAATTTGAAAACCTTTAGTAATATAACCAAATGTTTTAAACAGACAAACTGTACAGTGCTGCACTACAGCAATCAGCAAAAAAATGTCAAGAATTACTGAAAATATTACTGTGTGTACATTAACACAGTTATACAAGAAAAATATAACCAAAACAGAAAGACTGCTTTTTTATCCCAGTTAATGTACCTACACCACAAATACACTCCACCCCCAAAGCACACTTCACAGTACACAGACTGACTGTTCTAAATTAACATTTAAAATCCACACACACCAATAAACACTTGATGATATGAGCACAGAAGGGTTTCCTACAATTGATGTACTAAATTTTGAGCAAAACAAATGACCCAAAAAGGCATTCTAAACAGTTTTAAGAGGTTTTGAATTGAAGTGTCTCCATCTACCTCTACACACACACACACACACACACACACACACACACACACCACCAAGGTCAAAACTGAGGCTGTGCAGAACAGTCTAGAGACCATGTGACCTGCAATCCCAAGAATCACTGAAGAATTTCATTTGGAGCTCAATTACAAGGTAAGTGAGGCAAATTACATTGATTTCAATGTACTTCACCTTAAAATTGGTGGAGAAGTGGTTTGGGGAAGGCGGAATAATGCAAAGTCATTGGTTTCAATGGACTTCTCGTTCCTCATTATGAAGTGAAGTACTCCGCTTCACATTGTGGAGTTCTCTGTGTATACTGCGTTACTCTGTGAATCACTGGAGGGTGACTTGAGCCACTTCCCCCACAACTACTTACAGTACTGTAACTCACATGCTGTACAGGAAGGAACGCGACTGCCTATGGCTGTACTTCCCCGATGAGCTGTAGCACAAAACTTCCCAACTTAAAATCATGTATTAATGAGTACAATGGTGGGGTGGTGAAGCCTGGAGAGATACTACAAATCAGGCTTACAATACATCCAAGTAATTAGTAAAGAAAATAATGTTGTGATTTGTGACGTTATCGTGATTTGCAACTGCATTTGTGACAGTGATGATGAAGAATGTGATTCGGTGTCGACGGTGTGAGATAACCAATATGAAACTGTGTTGGGAACATGAATGCCTACAGCTGTACTTCCCCGATGAGCTGTAGCACAAAACTCCCTGACTTAAAAACACATATTAATGAGTGCAATGGTGGGGTGGTGAAACCTGGAGAGATACTACAAAACAGGCTTTCAATATATCCAAGTAACTAGTAAAAAAATGTATGTTGTGATTCATGATGTGATCGTGAATCATGATGTGTCACTGCATTTGTGACCGTGATGATGAAGAATGTGATTTGGTGTCGATGGTGTCAGACAACCAATATGGAACTGTATTGGGAATGCAAATGCTTATGGCTGTACTTCCCTGATGAACTGTAGCACAAAACTCCCCGACTTAAAAGCACATCTTAATGAGCACAATGGTGGGGTGGTGAAGCCTGGAGAAATACTACAAAACAGGCTTACAATGCATCCAAGTAACTAGTAAAAAAATTAATGATGTGATTCATGACGTGATCTTGAATCGTGATTTGTGACTGCATTTGTGACCGTGATGATGAAGAATGTGATTTGTATCATGAGTGACTCGTGATGATGGTCCTGACTTAAAAACACATATTAATGAGTGCAACATTCATGCAGAATTATGCACCACACCTGTCCAGTACTCTGAAGGGAAGGCAAAGAAACAACTATGACTTAAGTTACAGATGGAGAGTGGGCCCTAAAGAGGTGCAAATGCATAGACAGATTAAGATTGTGCTGCACACTGAAGAGATGCAGACGGAAAGGCACAACACCTAACCAGTGCTCACCATCAGAAATTCAAATCTGGAAAAGAATACCTTTGCCAGTTGGGGTGGGCCACGGGGGGGAAGGGTAGTGTACTGCTCTGCTGCAGTAACAGTCACTAGTACTAGTACCAGTAAAGATACCAGAAAGAAGTGCAAAAATCTCACAGCTGCAGTGGATAGCAGGTTCACATTGCTGAAATTACTATGTGGCACAATAAAAGGTGTCTGATTTGATGACACGCGTCACACACATACTCACACACACACTAAGGAATGCATAGCAAATTGAAAACTTCAGTAATATAACCACATATTTTAAACAAACTAAAATTGTGCACTGCAGCACCACAACAATCAGCAAAAAAATGGCAAGAATTATTGAAAATATTACTGTGCACATTAACACAGTTATACAAGAAAAATATCACCAAAACAGAAAGAACTGTCTTTTTCTCCAAGTTAATCTACCTACACCACAGATACGCCCCTCCTCCCAAAGCACACTTCCACTGTCTTTCAGTACATGGACTGAATGTTGTACATTAACATTCAAAATCCGCACACACAAATAAGCTCAATGATATGAGCACAGGAGGGTTTTTCTACAATCGATGAACTAAAGTGTCAGCAAAACAAATGACTCAAAAAGGCTTTTTTAACAGCTTTTCAAAGGTTTGAATTGCTGAGAGCTCTCAGAGCAGACTGTCTTCTACAGCTTCCTACACACACTACCCCAAACTGAGGTTGTGCAGAATGATCTAGAGCCCATGTGACTTGAAATCCCATGAATTGCTGCAAAATTCACCTTTGGAGCTTAAAAACAAGGTGAAGTGAGGTGAAGTACATTGTTTTCAATGTAATTCTCCTTATGAATTGGCGGAGTAGTGGTTTTGGAAGGCAGAGTAATGCTAAGTCATTGACTTTGTGTTACCCATTATAATGCAAAGTATTCTGCTACGTGTTGCGGAGCACTCCGCAAATTTGGGTTCACTCCGCGAACCACTTCATGGAACGAATTGAGGCCACTTTGCCCATCTCTAACAGTGTTGTGATTATTGTGGTTACAGATGTGATGGAGTGTTACAGTGTCTTACAATCTTGCATGTGTCCGTGTGTGTGTGTGTGGAGGGTGGGGTGGGAGATGAGGATTTAGTATTTTGAACCCTAACAGTACATTTCCAAACTGTTGTTGCTGTACTATTAACCCTAACAGATCCATTAACAGAGTTTTCTTGCAATGCATTTCCCTTCTTTTTTGAGAAAGTGTGATGTAAGTGGTGTGTGTTAGTGGGAGTGAAGGCAATCTGGGTCCTGTATTTCCTTCACATTGTCCATTTTTTGGCATAATGGTATGTGCATGTGGGAGTGTGTGCCCTCCGTTCCTGTACTCCTACTTATACATAACTACAGAGCCACACAGCAGCCCTATAGAGCAAGGAACACTTGAAAGACTAATTTGCTAATATCTCAGCAACCGTAGCAGGTAGGAAACAAATTCCAGTGCTGGTATAATCATGACAGTGAGTACTTCACACGACATAAATCAACTGAATCTGTATGTTGCATAGTTTACAAGATATGGGCACTGATGAACACTGAAAATGCACTCTTGGAATCCTTGGAACATGTTTTTGCCAATATCTCTGCAACCATAGAAAGTAGGAAACAAATTCCACTGCAGGTGTCATCTATGATTTCCAAACTTGTTTCAGCAGATTAGGTCACCTTTGGTGAAAACTCTTTATCTCATCGTTTTCAATATACGAGCACCAGAAGGTGTCACGGGCACCACAATGTTATCCTATAGGAAATTTCTCAACTTCGAAATGCTGAAACTATTTGCCCCTGGAATATTTTGCCACCAAACTACCAAAAGCACATCTGTGTTACCAAGGCTTGCCACCCTGCAACTTTCAGCCCAAAAGACCCAACCATTTTGTTACAGGAGGATGGCAAAGATTTGCAGTTTTTTTTAAATACCTTACAAATCACTAAAGTTTCGAAAAAAAGTAGCATGAACTTTTGCATTTGTGAAAGTATTTCGGCCATTTCTTTCATGATTTGAGAAAGTATTTTTTCCCCGATATTTAAAAAGGTAATTCTCGGGGGGATTACCCCCCCCAAAATAGATAGGGCTGGCATTCTCAGGATCCAACTAGCTAAACCCAGTAGTCAGTGTTTACCTAGAGGGTCCCAGATTTAAACACCAGGCACTTTTCTCTCTCACTAACTGAAAAAAAGATGGCTGAATCATGAAAGTAAAAGGGCCATTTGATAAATGAAAAGTGCATTTGCGAAACTTTCATGTTGCACATATATTTTCCCGCATTGATTATAATGGGAAATTTATTTTTGAATAACTTTTGAACAGTTTAATATTTTTACACCAAATCTTCAAAAGGCACATCAGTGACCCAGGCAGCATCTTCCCTGAAGATTTTGGACTGAATGGATGAATCATGCAGGCTGTGGGCATGAGCAAAGAAATGCATGAAAAGTCCTTTTTTTGCATTGTGTGGTGTTCTATAGCTCCGCAACCATATATCTGACCCCAACACAACTTGCCAGATCCAGAGAACTATGGCACCAGACCATGCATGCAAAATTTTAGACAAATCTGTTGTACAGTGGCAAAGTTATTATGGTGCAAAATTTGAGATTTAACATTAGAGTCTTTACTCAACTCTAACTATACTGGCACTACAGTGCCAGTATACTGTGTGTGTATATATATATATATACATATATATATATATATATATATATATATATATATCTTCACATATATATTAGAGCAAAAACTCCATTAATGACATCAGTTAGGATTGTTCCACAATGACAAAGTAATAAAATTTAGTGTTGAGTTAGCCCCTTGGACTTCAGTTCACCTCCAACCAGCATTAGGTGCACGTTGGAGTCATTGGCCCTCTCGCCCATCACATGTGTAAATAAGCAGAGGTATAGGAGAATGGGGTGAGAGTTATGGCCGATGACCCTAACGCACCCCATGCCGGGTTGGGGGTGTTGGGGGCCCAGGAGCCAACCTAACAATCAATTTCCTGGCTTTGTCACTGTGGAACAACCCTAGCTGATGCATTAAACAGAGTTTTTTGCCTCTAATTTCCCTTCTTTTTGAGAATGAGGATGATAAATAGTGAATGGAATGCGGTGGTGGGAGGGCCCCTTGCTCCCACCATGTGATATCCTGTTACATAGTAACAGGAACTGCAAAGCAAATGCAAGCAGCAATGGTTACGCACATGGTAAAGCAAACGTAAATGGTAAAGCAAATGTTAATAGAAATGCAAGCGTAAAGTGATGCCGAAGTGAACAGTGATGTAAAAGGACACACAAGCATGCATGAAAATGCAGCTGGTAATGTGCAGAGTGATGGCACCAGTACTGTAAATGCAAATGTTAAGTGTTACAGAAACAAAAATGCCAAATATAACAGAAACGAAAATGGAATGGAATCGCCCACGTAAACGCAAATCGTAATGTGCACAGGCATGGTGCCACAATTGTAAATACAAATGGTAAAGTTAACAGGAACAACACCAAAGGAAACAGAAACATAAATGCAAATGTAAATGCGTACATAAACACAAACCGTAATGCGCACGGTCACGTTACTGCAATTGTAAATGCAAATGGTAATGGTAACAGCAACAATAACATCAAAGGAAACATAAACGCGAAAGGAAACGCAAGCACATATGGAAACGCAAACCATAATGCACATGGGCACTGTAACACAATAGGAAATGCAAATGGTAACAGTAACAGCAACGAAGACGCAAAATGAAAGACAAACGCAAATGCAAAAGAAAGGGCTGCCATAAACGCTTATGCCAATGCACACGGTGATGCAATCCAAAATGCAAACACAAACAGTAGTGGAAATGCAAATGGTAAAAGTAACGCAAAAGCAAGCGCAAAAGAGAATGCAAAGCATAACGCACATGGTGACGTACACGGGAATGGTAACACAAACAGGTACATAAACGCAGGTGGAAACAGTAACTGTAACATTAACAGAAGTGCATACCCTGTTTTTCCCCAACAGCTGCATTGCACAAAGAATGTATGCATAATAATGGGCCTCGGAGATAAAAATGAGGTGTTGGATTACTAAATTGCTTATATCTCAGTAAACGTATGACGTAGAAAAAAAAACACATGATTCATGATTTTCCTGGTTACATTTTTGCTGAATGCATAGCCATAGGCATAGTCTATGCATTGTCATGGCGAAAATTCTGTATCTCACACCATTTTCGAGATGCGAGCCCCGGAAAGTGCGGCGTACGCCACCATGTTAGTCAATGGGAAAAAATGTCAACTTTGGAGTTCCATAACTTGCCATCCATGCAATATTTTTTCACCAAACCATGAAAAGACACATATGTGAGATGTTGGCTGCGTTCCCTCCAAATTTGAGCCCAAAAGACCAAACCGTTCTTTTGTAGCAGGGTAACAAAGAACTCCTGTCATTTTGGCCATAGTCTGGAAAAGTAGTGCCGCAATTTGCGAAAGCTTTTGCAAAATGTTACCAAAGTGTCGCAAGTGCGACATTACTATTTCTAGAAACTTGAAAAACATATTTCTGGGGTGTTTAACCCCAAAATAAAGATGTAGCTAGCATCCTGAGGGTCCAACTAGGTGAACACATAAAGAATTGTGTTCCTAGAGGGTCCCAATTTTAAATGCCAAGCATATTTCTGAATAGTAAGTGAAAAAAAAATTTCAGATTTGTGACACTACTAGGGCCATTTGCGACACTAAATAGTGCATTTGTGAAAGTGTTGAACTTTTTGTTAACTTTTCCCATTAACTTATATTGGGAATTTGTTTTTTGAATAACTTTTGAACCGTTCAATATGTTTTCACGAAATCTTCAAAAGGCATATCGGGGACCCCAGCCGCACGTTCACTGAAGTTTTTGGACCAGTGCAACCTATAGACGAGAGCAAAGAATTCACAAAAAAGCGTAATTGTGCTTTCAGTTGTTGCTTAATAACTACGCAGCCATATTTCCGACCAGTACGAAAGTTGGCAGATCCCAAGATCTACCATGCCCAACGGTGCCTGCCAAATTTCAGGCAAATCTGTTGACTGGTGGCAAAGTTATTAGGGTACGAAAGTTCACCCTTTAACCTTAAAAGTGCTACTCAACCCTAACTATGGTAGCACTACCGTGCTACCATATATATATATTATATATATAGATATATCTATCTATCTATATATATAGATAGATAGATATATCTATATATATATATATATATATATACATATATATATATATATATATACGTATATATATACTGTATATATATTAATGTTTGCTTTTCATTACTCAGCCAGTCACATCAAATTTACTGTCTTACAATTAATCCTGATTGAATCTAGTTGTTAATCCAGTTTGCATATGATGCTATGTCAGCTGCTTTGCTGATGTTCAGCAATGAGACAATGCCAGGTATGCCTCTCTCTATATGTTAATATCTGGCTAGTAAAAGGCTTTTAAATTGGTCAAACATATTTTCTTTTGTGAAGCCAGGCTATGCAGTGATTTGTCTATATGCACTATTTCTTTTAGTTCTTGTATATTTTTTCCTTTATACATATTATTGCAGTTATTGAAAGTTGACTAGTCTATAATTTGTAAACAACAACCCCATCCTTTAAATAATGGCATCACTGTGGCCCTCTTCCTTATCTCCAGGCACTTTCTGTGTCTAAACAGATCGGTTTATCAACGGTTCACCAATTCCTTGGCCAGCTCTTTAAGGACCCTTGGTTGGAATTAATATGGCCCAGCTGATTTCTCTACCTCTAAGCTCGTTTGTTTATCTAAAACAGTCTACATGTTGAATATATCTCTACAGTTATTGTTTCCCTGTTTCTGTCTCAGCTCTCTGATGCCAACTACAGCTTCTTTCCCACCAAATACTTAACAGAAGTACTTATTTAGTTCTTCCTCTTCCTATTTTTACAGCTGCAGTAGGCGGAGCCTGCAGACGTTTTGCATGTACAAAAGGAATGATGTCATGTTTTCTGTCTGACTGAAGGTGTAAATAGTCTCCTCCACCTTACCCTCCTCCAAGAAATGTTTTCTGCCCTCAAATAAATACGCTTTCATGTTAGTCAATGGTTGCAGTGCACTGTTTTCTTTTTTAAGTGGAAGGTGCAAGAACTGGAACCTGAGTAGTGGGAGGCAGCATTAGTTTTTGGGGGGAGTGAGATCCACCCCCACCTCCACCCAAGAAGCTCCTAATGATCCATCCCACCTTTTTTTTTGGTTCATGTGGGAGGGGCATGAGGTGGATTTATCATGCTGGAACAATTGACTATCAGAGCTGACTGGGGCATCAGATCATAAGCTTCAGAAGGAAAGAAAAAGCCTGAAATTGCATCCTTATATAGCATTTGTTTAAACAGCCTTAGCTCAGCTTACATTCCTCTCCTGGTCACACATTTTCACAAATACATTTCAAGAGATGGAAAGTCCCTCTTGGTGGGTATATGGTGTTATTCAGATCTGTCCTCCAACCCTGCCCCCACCACCTTACTCTTTATTTTGCATCAGCTGAAGCATGTCAGCACAGCAAGAGGCTGCAGTGTATATTTTTACTGGGCTTGCAGTTTTAAAGGAATAGTCCACTCAGAATTTGCAAAAACATATGTTATGCAGAGTGTTTTGATTTGTATGTTAAGTCCTAGTGTGTCCTTCCTTCTGCCTGCTATTAGGAGTTTTTCCTAAATTAGCCTATTAGCAGATACCTGAGAGCTAGCTAACTGGGGTTTATGTAAGAAAATCGCTACTAAATTAAGCTCTAATTCACTATTGTTGTTTTCTATGTGTGTTAGGTCTAGCTTGCAGGAGTGTTTTAATTTTAAAACTTTTAATTTCATCAAACTATATCCAACCATAAAAGCACAAAAATTGCCCAGATCATTAGCAATATAATTAGTTAAGACTCTAGCTGTTTCTATCATTAATTAAAATATGTATTTTTAATTTTTGTTTGCTTTAGTCTGTCTTTGTTTCTTTTTCAGTTGTGTTTCTTTATTTTTTTTGCAGTTTTTCTGAATATTCAGTATTATATGGTCTCTGTGTTTTTCAATTGTATTTATCCTTCTCAGCAGGTCACCCAGTCGTCTGCCAATCTACTGGACTCTGGGTTGTTTTGGGGCTTATATCACCTTGCCCAGCCCAGCGGAACCCCAGAGCCGGCCCAGAGGCTTTATCCTTGGGTACCCCATGATTTTCCTCCATTTTCTCCCCTAGGTGACCCACTCCCAAGACACTGGAAGCGGTGATGCATGCATGTGGAGGCACACATGTGCACTGCAGCTCCAGTACTAGCTTCTTCCACCCTTCCTTAGCCATGCTCTGAGGAGACTAAATACTCCCTCCTGAGGTGGAGAGCTGCCAGCCGGCAGCCACTCACATCCTCTCCCTCCCTCCCCCCCCCACCAATCTCTGATGACCCAGGCTTGTTCCTGAACCCAGCTTGCTGGCATGGCACGAGGTGTGGCTTCCAGCGCCTTAACCATCTGCTCCACCAGGCCAGCCTGGTCTCTGTGGTTTGACCTGACAGGTTTTACCACGGTGTCAATAAACCCTCTTCCCCATTCAGTTTAAATGGTCCCATGCAATCCTGTTTATCCTTTCTCCAGGTACCTATGCTTTTTTGTACTTCAAATGCAAACAGTCACTCCTAAAGAGGTCATCTTTGTGTCACAAGCTGTCCCAGTTCTGTAGAAAGGCAACCCTTTATCCTTGGTCTAATTACACAACCAGTAGTTCATTAATTTAATTGCCATCTTCCTTCCTTGACCAGTCTTTGGTACAGGTAAGATCATGAGATGATTAACTTATACCCCCTGTTCTTAAGGTCACTCTACCCTGTGTATTAAGATAGCAGGGACTGACATATTCTAGAATTGATTATTTACTTATAAGCCTACATGCAATTCCTGGGGTTACTCGCGTTGGCATTTCGGCAAGGGTTATCTCTGACCATGCTCCGGTGGATATGGAGTTTAGTTTAGGCGCCAGATCGAGACGCCCTTCTTTGTGGCGGCTGAATAACCAGGTATTAAAAGATACTGCTACCTTCTAACATATTAAAGAGCACATTAACTCATTTTTTGTTCACAATTTGGGGTCGGTTGAAAAATATGATATGGTCTGGACTTCCCTATAGTGTTCAGTGAGGGGTGAGTTCATTAAAATGCGTCTGTTAGGCCAAGCGCAGAAGGGTATAATGGAGGACCTTTTAACCAACATCAGAAATATGGAAAGCTCCTTATCCCGATCCTCACCAAGTGAGGAATGGACCAAATTACACCAGCTACGGGCCCAGTATGCAGGTTTACTAGCACAGAAAGCTGAACTGTCCTTACATAGGACTAAACTCCAAATATTTAGATGTAGGAGAAAAGATGCAGACTCATGGCGCGCCTCCGTCAGCTAGAGGCATCACATTATGTGGCTGGCATTCACTCTGAGGAGGAGGATAGGGTAATCACTGAGTCGCACAAAATGGGTGAAATGTTCAAATCCTTTTACCAAAATCTGTATTCAGTGGCCTCTACTACCCCCTCTTTGATCTCAGATATATATGCTTACCTTCGTTCTGTTGCCCTGCCCAAGGTTCCTGCAGAGGATGCGGCTCTGCTGAGTGACTCGATCTCTGTAGCAGAAATCCGAGAAGCAATTCAGCAGTTACCTCTAGATAAATCTCCCGGCCCAGACGGGCTCTCTAACAATTTTTATAAAGCCTATCAAGACATCCTTGCACCCACGCTAATGGAATTGTTTGGATTCTGGTTTGAGCAGGGCATGTCAGAGGTGAGCATTTTAGAGGCGGTGATATCCTTGATTTTAAAATCAGGAAAGGAC
This sequence comes from Neoceratodus forsteri, assembly GCA_016271365.2. Classification (NCBI taxonomy): domain Eukaryota; kingdom Metazoa; phylum Chordata; order Ceratodontiformes; family Ceratodontidae; genus Neoceratodus; species Neoceratodus forsteri. Next base: position 776,764,333 of record CM057459.1, on the reverse strand, counting down.
CCCCTGGATCTTAGTAGTTACTGGCCTATTTCATTATTAAACACTGATGTGAAAATATTGGCTAAAGTATTAGCAAATAGACTCTCTAAAATTATTGATAAACTAATAGGGCAAGAACAAGTGGGGTTCATGGCTGGGAGGTTGTCTCAAGATCATGTGCGTAAACTAATGCATTTAATAACAGTGGCCAGAGACTCTGACATTCCGACAGTGTTAGTCTCTTTAGATGCTGAAAAGGCATTTGATAGAGTCTCCTGGGACTTTCTCTTTGCCACTTTAGCCTCCTTTGGTTTCCCGGAAGACTTTGTCAAATGGATAAAAGTTCTATATTCCTGCCCTACTGCTAAAGTGAAGTGCAATGGGCTGCTGTCCTCGTCATTCGTGTTGGCCCGTGGAACTAGACAGGGGTGCCCATTATCCCCCTTGCTTTTTAACCTATATTTAGAACCCCTGCTTCTTAGATTGAAAGCTAATGTCATGATCTCCGGGATTCGTGTCGGGGTAACTAGATATGCTCTATCGGCTTATGCCGATGATATTTTATTACATCTAGAAAATCCCGAGGTCTCGATTCCGGCACTGCTAGAGGAGATTGCGGAGTTTTCTAAAGGGTCGTTTTACAAGTTGAATCGAGAGAAAACCAAAATATTTCCCTTAAACCATCGAGTAAATAAGGCGGTGTTAGCTCCCCTTGGTCTAGCGTGGGAGTCGAGATCAATAGTATATCTAGGTATCAAGATCTTTAGAGATCTTTCCGCTATCCGGCGTAATAATATAGATGCCCTTATTAAAACAATTACTAAGGATCTTGAAAGATGGCAAGATCTCCCAATCTCATTATGAGGCCGATTGAGCGTTATTAAAATGAACCTCTTGCCTAGAATATTGTATCCGCTGGGCATGTTGGGATTTTATATCCCAAAATTTGGTTTCTAAATTGAGAAGAAGGTTGAATCTTTTTTGTGGAGTAAAAAAGATACGTGAATCCTACAAGTTAACCACCTAAAGTTAGGGGTGGCCTGGCCGTCCCTCTTTTTCATATACCTAGTGCAACATCTAGGCAAGTTATGTTACTGGCAAGAAAAAGAGAGCACCGAATATCGTTCCTTTATGGGTGACTATTGAGAAAATACCTGGCTTCCCAGTAGTAAGATGCTCGCTACACTCGCTGCTTTATATTTCTTCATTCCATATCCCCCAAAGCCTTTCAAATAATCCCATGGGATGGTCGATAAAAGCATCCTTCAGGCACAAGCATTATTGGCAGTTAAATGGTGTCAATCTTCAATCAGCCCATTATTAATAATCCAGATTTCAAAATCGGCATGCACCGATTGCCAAGTCCTTTGGCATAGATTGAAAATGCTGGTAAGGTATCAGATGTCTGGAGAGAGGTGTAAATTTTATTTCGGCTCAATCTGGTGGCTCCGACAATCTCTCTAGTAAAGAGTCTTTTAAATCCTTTCAAGTTAATAAAGCCCTGTCCTGGTTTCACAAACATTTTATAATTGCGGATATAGGGGAAAAGGATCCTACTGTGTTATTGCAGGTTGCCTCACGGAGGAATAAAGTTTCTATTTTATATAAGACCTTGCTAGACTGGGACACCAGATTACAGTCAGGTCTCTGTCCTTATTGGATCAAAGAATTGGGTATCCCGGGCGATCCTAAGATATGGGATAGTGTCTGGACTACTTTATATAGAACTGTCAAACAGGATAGGCTCAGGGCAGTAAATTACAACATATTGCATAATCTGTATCTAACTCCCTCTAAGTTATACAGAATAGGCCGGGTGCACACCAATGTGCTGTAAATGTAAGACAGGAGGGGTCCCTTTATCATATATGTTGTGGTTATGCCGTGTATTAAAGTCTTGTGGCAAACTATTTGTAACTCCCTAGATTGATTCTCGGTTTTGGGAACTTTTCACCCTGAAGTTTGCCTAGTAAATTTTTTCCTGATTGGCACCCCAAGCAAAAGAAAGTCACACATGGCATTGATAGCGGCAACTGCAAAGCTAGTAATAGTGAGGCATTGGACCGATGAGAAAGCACCTTCAATTATGGAATGGTATAGGGAATGCGTCTTGGCACTGCAGCTGGAACACATGCCATGACTATATGAAACAGAACTAACGCATTCTCTACTGCTGGGGTAGTTTAGTCAAGCTATATGCGATATGGAAATCTCCAAATATATAAATGTATTTCTCTGTGTCATAGATCGTGATTTGTAGTACTGCGCAGCCTTGGGGAGGGGCTGGGCGGGGAGGGACAGTTTTGTATTTCTTTTTCTTTTCTCTTTCTTTTCCTTTTTTGGCTTATTTGTTTTCTTTTTTATGTACCTTTCTGCCCTTACAAAGTCACATGAAATTGTATATCTGGTACTACAATTAATAAAGAGTTAAAAATTAAAAAAAAAGAAAAGATAGCAGGGACTGAAGATGGCAATTTGTCCATTGTAAATGCTCCCCCACTCTCAGTGTTAATATTGTGTCACTTATCATGCCTCAGTGTCATTATCCAGATTCTTTTTGAATGTATCAAGGATGTCAGCTTGCACAAGGTCACAAGACACTACAGTCCACAAGCCAGTTATTGTCTGTGTGTTAGAAAAATTTCCAGTGCATGGTTTTAAAGGCCACCCACTGTAGCTGGTATTGGTATTATGGGAATTGTTGCTGAGACTGTAGTTCCAGTCATTGAATAACTCCACATCCCTCACTATTGCCTTGCTCAATTCCCTAAAGTAATGCCTAATCTAGCCTCTTACCTATGCTATTTGTGCCCACCTAAACAACCACTTCATGTCCCTCCCAAGTGCCCCTGAGAATTCTGTCTGCTAATCTCTATAGGTACTCCACCCGCACTCTCGGGAATCCACTCACCATCCTGTTCTCTTTATCCACTGTGCACACTGCGGTATCAGTGAACCTAACTATGGATCCCTTTATGATCACTGACTGCCTAGGTCCTCTGCATCCTCTGTACTTAACTTTCTTCCTATGTACCAAATGTCTCCATCTGACTGGTTCCCCTTTTCTCTCTCCTTCTCATCTCCTAAGTATACAAAGATCCCAACATTGTTACTGCAGCTAATTACCAGACCTTCTGCTGTGCATCCCATTTTCTGCCTGCTGCCTTGCACCCTTGTCCACTCTTCATCATTGTCCTCTTCCTTTCCATCCCACTATTATTTCCTCACTCAACCTACAGTATCTGCCCTCTGTAAAAAGCTTATCAACCTGCTGGCCCTCTTCCCAAACACTCTGAGTAGATACTGATTGGCAAATGTCTCCATTGCTCTGATGTGTATACTAGCTACTGTGCCCTTCAGCTCTCTTATCTCCTCCTGAAGAGTGCTTACCAGGCTACACCTTGCACACCCAATCCCCCCACCTCAGTCTTATCCTACTGGTGCATGCATGCAATACTCCTTGTACTTCATACATACCCCTTCCCACACGATCACATGAGTCTCCACTATTACCAGTTTAGTACTGGTTTTCAATACAATGACTACTACAGTACCTACAGTGCTGTCCACCAGGATCAAGTGCAGTTTTACAGTTTTCACAGGGATATAGTGCTGGATACTACAGAAACTCAATGTAATCCAGTGGTAATTACTTCATTTTGTCAAGCAGTAAACTGAAATCTCACAAATAATGCTTAATCCTGGTGGATAGCACTGTACCTAGTTCTCTGATTTGATCTCCTGTTCAACAGCATGGCTTGCTTCTCTGCCTCCTCCTTTGACTGACTCTAAGATAGACTCGAGACAGTACGCACCTCTGCCTCACTGGCCTCTGCCAAGCTTGCTTCTGCTTGTTAGGGGTAACCTTCTATAGTGCACCTGTGGCTCACTTAGTTCCCAACCTGTAAGGCTTATCTGAACTTCTTGTTGATTTGATCCACCCCCCTGCCCCGGAATCTGTTCAGTACATGCACACTGTGCTTCTCCTAGGAAACAGCCAAAAACTTATTTTGCTTTGTGTTTATAGTCCCCTCACTTGTGGCCACAATGGACGTTCCCTGCTACTTGACTATGTAAACAGCTGGGTGGGTTCAAGCAAGGAGCTAATTATAGGAGACTTTAACCTTAACTGGCTTTGATCTAATAACAAGCAAACTGAACCACTGTTACCTGGCCTAAATATCACATCGCTTATTTCTACCTCCACAAGTTTATCTGTCTGGGGCATGTACCATAAAATTATTGACTGATTCTATAATGGTGGCATTAACAGTAGTAACACCCTTACTTCTGCCTATGCTTTTAACAGGCCAGTCACTGACTTGTCTGCTTATACCTCCACTACCTCACCGTCTTTTAAGAAGGATCCCCCCCCCGCATCCTTCCTGCCATCCTCCCTCAAACTCCGACCTTTTTATCTGAAAATAGTGGTAAATAATGACACCCAGAAACACCTTATCAGCATATCTCCATATACTAGTTCAGGGAATAATGGCCTACAGCCCAAACTTCCAAAACTCAGTGCCCCCATCCTTGTCCTTTTGGACAGGCATATTTTTAATGAATCTCTTGTCTCTAATACTGTCCCAAATATTTGGAAAACAACCAAAGTTCTTCCAATTCCCAAACATGGAGACACAATGTGCCTTAAAAACTATTGTCCTATTGCCATACTGCCTACTCTCAGTAAACTACAGTAAGCAAGTTGTTGCTAATCAACACACAGAGTACTTATATACTCATGATGGGGCCAATGCACAAACATTTGGGATAGCCTATGCACCATGGATACATTGCACATAGGCAATCCTTTAACAAAATGTCATGCAGCAGGGGTCCAGAGGACCCACAGCAGCAGCATTCTTGGAAGGGTTATGTATCCCTTGCCCACATGATCCCCTGGCTGATCACGTAAGTATGCAGTGTGAGTGTTCCGGGGCATGTCCATTGACCTGCCCACACTCCTGTCATTAACAAAGGTGTGTCGTGTCAGGCAAGCAGGGCACATGATACAACAGCAGTGACCCTGCCATATATTTTTGCATGATCCCCCACAGAGTATCTCCAAAAGTTGTGGAACAATGGAACCACCACCTATCATGCTGTCCCAGCCCTCTCCCCTGACATGGTGGGCTGTGGGCAGTCATTTGGGCACTTACTTGTAAACATTTCTTTTTGCCATGTCGCATCATCCAGGAATCCCCAGCTCATGCAGATCATGGTATCCACTATGGGACTGAGGAAAGGGATCTGACTGGATGCCCGTCTGTGTCCCTCAATATGCCCTCTGCAATCATGCATGCTGGAGGGGTAGTTTAACAGTTATGCATACCACACACCCTGCACTTGTCCATGGGTGCCTAGCTATGTGGGCCAGGTATGCATGAATCACATGTACCCAGCATGAGTTCATGCATAGGCCCCATTATACTTATGCCCCAGCAACATGGCTTTCACAAGGCCTGTAGCACAACCATAGCTCACTAAACTGGTAACTGAGATTAAAACTGCTGTGGACCAGGGTATGCTCACTGGTCTAGTGTTTATTGCCCTATCAAAAGCATTTGACCTGGCTGACCGTCACCTCATATGTTCTAAGCTAAAGATTCTGGACTTATTCTTGCATGCAGTTGCATGGTTTAATCATTACCTTTCCAACCAGCAACAAGCTGTTAAATTTAATGGATCCATCTCAGACTTACCCCTGTCAAGCCTGGACTCAAAAATTACTTGTCGATTAATACTATTTGCAAGTGTTTTAATTGGTCTCATATTTTTGTATATTAAGGGTTTGATTCATTTGTTAATAGTTGTTTATGTATTACAAGTTTTGTAAAACGGTTTTGTACGTTTGCAACTGGACGTCTGTGAAAATAGACATTATCGCCCACAGGTCTTTTAGTATAAAATAAAAATGAAATAAAATGAAATGAAACTTGTCCTGAACGCTAGCCCAAACCATGCTGTTTTGGTCTCCAGCTAAGTTAGAACCTGTTTTGATCTTAGGGGATCCCATTACATGTAATGTCCTCCTTTTCGTATTTAGGCGTCAACCAGGATCTTCACTTTGATTTTCTCTCTACACATCCTAAGTACTTGCAGGGTGATAAATGTTTATATTGGCGTGGCATACTGAGTCAAGCATTGTCTAACCAAGGCCACCCACATAACTGTTGTGAGAAGAGTCCTATACCCCACCTCCTTCTCCCACACATCTAAGTCCTTGCTGTCCACGTGGAACCTAATTATAAAATATTGGGCCAAACACCCAGGTCATGTGACCCTAGCATGCCCGTAAACATGTGGCTCCTACTCCTCTAACCCTATAACAATCCTTTCTGTTCTACTTTTTAACTTAAGAAGATACATTTTCATTAATATAATCACTGTCTCATTAAGCAGAAAAGGCACATGAAATACAATAGCCTGCAAGGCAATAATACACAGTTAAAACAACAAGAATGTCAACTGTAAATCTGCCTACCAGTGTAGCACTAACAGTATCTTTAGGCACCTCAATACCATGATTGAACATAGGGGGTGCAAAGCAGGAGGCAAGTGTTATCCAATATGTCTGCCTCTGTATGGGTGTCACCAGCTTCTGCATGGGTTGTCTAGCAGCCACCAGGGGAAAGACCAAAGAGTCAGATTTTTGTCTCATGGTTATGTGGCAGAGTCTGATTGGCCCCCTGAGGTCCTGCTGTCTGTGTCAGCACCTAAATCTGCCCCTAAACTAAGGACTGTGCAGAAAAGTTTTTACAAACTGAGATACACTTCTTAGAAGGTAGCAAGGTAAGAAAATCTTTTGAAAACAGTCAGTAGAGATGTGTTTATTTGCTAAAGCATGGCAAAGATCTTGCAGCCGGCACTGCCCTCCAGCTCCAGCCGCAAAGGCTCCGAGCCACAGGGCCGAAGGCACTCCAGCCACCAAGAGATCCAGGAGGCGGGAGAAGCAGTGTGGCCGGCACTGCCCTCCAGCTCCAGCCGCAGAAGGGCTCCGAGCCACCAGCGAGCGGCTGGCGACCTCCAGCCGACCAAGAGATCCAGGAGGCCGGAGAAGCAGTGAAAGCCGGCACTGCCCTACAGCTCCAGCCGCAGAAGGGGCTCCGAGCCACCAGCGGGCCGGCGGCGACCTCCAGCCACCAAGAGATCCAGGAGGCCGGAGAAGCAGTGTGAAAGCCGGCACTGCCCTCCAGCTCCAGCCGCAGAAGGGGCCCGGAAGCCGCCAGCGGGCCGGCGGTGACCTCCAGCCGACCAAGAGATTCAGGAGGCCGGGAGAAGCAGTGTGAAAGGTACGGGCAAAGCCACAACCAATCGGGAAATGACCGCTGTCTCTGCCTTGCTTCCGATTGGTGCGCCTTTCCCATTGACTTTAACTGGACTCTGCAACACTTTTCTGATGGGATTTTTCTGCTTAGCTGTAACTTGTATTAATTTCCTTAAAGATGTTTTACTTAAAATTGTGGGTAATTTAAACATGTTTTGATGTGATGTTTGCTAGTGATTCAGCCTTTTCTGGTGATCTGTGTGGGCTAGACGCTTAGGCGCCTAACCCCCAAACCCTCCCAGTCTTTTGTTGTGCAGATTCTTGTTTCTTGCACCTAATTGCAGATTGCCTGCAATAAAATTGCCTTCTCACTGCCTTCTCCTCTGTCCCCTGACTTGCAGCCGGCACTGCCCTCCAGCTCCAGCCGCAGAAGGGGCTCCGAGCCGCCAGCGGGCTGGCGGTGACCTCCAGCCGACCAAGAGATCCAGGAGGCCGGGAGAAGCAGTGTGAAAGGTACGGGCAAAGCCGCAAAATTTTTGCCCGCCTCCCCCTCTTGGTTAATTGTATTTATACACTCTTTCCCGCCATTTCTCTAATCCACGCCCACATCTAATTCCCTTCTCTATTAACCCATACCTACCCTGCACAATGCTAACTTGTTTTCTTTTGCTCCTTAGCCTCTCATCGCCCCCATTCCATTATGATAATCATATTAAACCCCCTGTCATGACGAATAAATTAATGAGTATGTTCTGCTCTCCACTGCCATCCACAATGTACAACCATCTATTCCTTATTCACTTTGAACCACTATTACACTGCAACCCCTGGGGTATTCCACATAAAGCCTCTCTAACAATCCAGCACTCCCCTAGCCCCTTACATGTATCCTGGATTTATAAAAACCCACTATGCCTGTTCATCAGACTCCTATGTTATGATAAAAGACACACCTATATAACAGGACCATCTCCCACTACACAGTGGGCATCTAGGACTAAGAGGAAATGCTCTGATCACTCTCTATCCCTATCCCTTGGTGCCCTACTCAAATTAATCTTCTACCTCCTTTTATGCATTGGCACCATTGAGATTAATCCTGGCCCCATCGTAAGTTTATCTTCCGCTGCTGAACTGACTACCATAAAAGGACTAAGCTTCATACACTTCAATGCTTGCAGCATCCTAAAAAAGTTCATCTTAATACAGGCTTGGGTGGCACATACTCTTCCAGACTTCCTGGTCATCTCTGAATCTTGGCTCAGGCCTACAACAAAAGACAGTGTTGTAAACCTTCCCAATTACCAGCTCTTCAGAGCAGATCGCCTTCCAGGGGTGGTGGGTGGCCATATACATTAAGGACACCATCTCTGCAACCTGCCTCATCAACACATCTGAGCCAAATGAATTTGAATGTTTATCAATCAAAATATCCCTTCCTAATTCGCCTCCATTTAAACTGATTGGATGCTATAGGCCCCTCTGCAGGCCTTAAACTGCTTTCTCACCTAGGGTCAATTCTCAACCTAGGCCCTGAAGATACCGTCATCCTTGGTGATTTGAATTTAAACTGGCTGTCTAATGTATCTGCACCTTTGATAACCTTTTGTGACACCTATGGATTCACACAGCTAATTAAAGACCCAACTAGGATCAACTGAAGAAATTCCAGCAACAGCTCACTCCTGGATATTATGTTGGTAAACAAGCCTCACTTATACTCACATGCAGGAGTACTGCCAAGTGATGTGAGTGAGTGACCATTACCCTATAGCTGGCATAAGATCCACACTCAAACCACCAAATCCTGCAGAATTTATCCTCAAAAGGTCAAAAAAGAATTTCAATATCTCAGGTTACCTCCATGACCTGAGTACTACAATATATTGGCAAGATTTCTATCTTACAACCTCTGTTGAAACAGCTCTCCAGACTTTACAGGATATTATCACCAATGTTCTCAATATTCATGCACCTATCACTAGTATCAGAACTAAGGTAAAATCCTGCCCTTGGTTCACCTCTGAGCTTAAAGCAGCCTTGAGAACCAGAGACAAGCTGTGGAAAAAGGCAAGAAAACAAAGGACACTAGAGATTGGCTAAATTTCAGAAAAGCAAGGAATTCATGTACAAAAAAAATAAGAATTGCCAAACTGCCTACTATACAGCTGAATTGGATGCCTCTTACAATAACCCATCCAGACTCTGGGGTACAATAAAAGGACTTCTGGGACAAAATTCTACTCCTGCCTTAACCACCAAATTGCTACTAAATGATACAGAAATTACAGGTAAACAAGAAATCTTAAATACCTTCAATGTTCACTTCACCACTGCTGGCCTAGCATTTGACTCATCACCTGCAAATATCCTGAGATCTTCCTTGAACCTGCAAACTACTGTGGGACAAATGGCCACTTCAACTTTTCCTTCATCCCAATATCCGTGAAAGAAGTGGAAGATCTCTCTAATTTAGACACAACTAAAAGTGCAGGTGCAAACTCCCTGGATCCCTATTTCTGAAAATTGCTTTTGCATGTCTTATCTGCCCCCTTACTCATCCCTTCAATCTTTCCTAACTACTGGATCCATTCCATCTACTTGGAAAACAGCTCAAGTAGTTCCATTACTCAAATCTGGTGATACTAGGGATCTCAACAATTACAGACCTATCTCCATCCTACCAGTACTATCTAAGATGCTAGAAAACTAGTAAACTCTCAGTTAAGGGACTATCTGGATAACAATAACCTTCTAAATTCTGCACAATCTGGATTTAGATCAAAGCATAGCACCATTACTGCCTTAGCCAAGGTAACCAACGATTGGCAGACTAACTTGGACAAGAAAAATTTTACCTGTGCTGTGTTTCTGGATTTGAGTAAAGCCTTTGACACAGTGGATCATGACTTATTAATCACCTCCCTTAACTCATTAGGCCTGGATTCCCTATCACTCAACTGGTTTAAGGATTACCTTTCAGATAGGTCACAACTGGTTAGAAATGGAAATTACCTATCCACCTCGAAACCACCGCTAAGAGCTACCAAGGCTCTATTCTTGGCCCTATCCTCTTTGCTATTTATATAAACAATATTGATGCCAACCTCACTCAATCTAACATTCATCTGTTTGCTGATGATACTGTATTATATGTCAGCAATCCCTCACCTTCCAAAGCCTGTGAACTGCTACAATCCGGATTCTCCATTCTGCAGCACAATCTACTTGACAAAAAACTACTTCTAAATGCAAAAAAAACCAAAGCTATGTTCTTTGCCACAAAGAGTTGTACTACCACTACCCCAGCATCCAACACCCTACATATATCCACCTTACTTGGAGAGAAACTTGAATTTGTTGATAACTTCAAATACCTTGGAGTCTGGATAGATAACAGGCTTGACTATTCTGTCCATATTGAAGAGCTACTTAAAAAGCTAAGACAGAGGCTCGGACTATTTTTTAGAATAAAACATTACCTAAACAGTGATTCCAAAAAAAGGTTAATTCAGGCCTCATTCCTATCCCTCATTGATTATGCTGATTTTCTCTACTGCCATTGTTCAAGTCATCTCTTACATAAGCTGGACACCCTGTATCACAGGTCCATAAGATTTATTACTGACCTTCCTCCAACACCCATCATTGCTCCCTTTATATGGCAGTCAACTGGACATCATTGCAACACAGAAGAAATAGGAATGCTGTTATCTGGATATTCAAAGCGTTAACAGGCAAACTACCGACCTATATCACTGATTGCTTTACCCAAATTACAACTAGGCATACACCTTAAGGATCAGTAAACTCATCACATTAAAGATCCCCAATGCCTGCACCGTATGGGAGGCTGCTTTCAGCTATTCCTTAGCAGTTGCATGGAACTCTCTCCAAAAATCCATGAAGCTAGATAGCCTACTACCTCTGGCATCCTTCAAAAGATTGTTCTCCGCCCTTTTTCCAGAGCTCTGCAATTGCTTTTATAAAGCATAATCCCCTACCTATCTGACCCACCTCCCTTTGTCTATCCATTATATTAATTCAATTTCTTTCTTCCGAATCACCTATTATATTCTCATAAAAACTAGTTAGACCATATAACTTATATTTTATGACTGCTATACCCTTTGTCCTCTTTTTTCCTACAGGCTAAATGGTTCTATTGTTACTTGTATATATGTAAATTGTTGTTTATAATCATTTCATGCCATTGTATTGCTATTTATTCTATTCTTGTCTATGTAATAATACTTGTATCCTCATTTGTATGACCACTCAGGTCCATCTTGTAAATGAGCTTTGCTCAATGATGTTCGACTGAATAAATAAAGATTTTGATTGATTGATTGATTGATTGATTGAAAGAAGAGTTTTATGACACAATTACTCACTCTCAACAGCCCCTGTTAAACAAATGTAAATGGCTATTTGAAACCAGGAAGTGCTGAGCACTTAGAAAACAGAGGAGCACTTTCAGGGTATGTAACTATAAACTGGAATTATATAAATGTGAAACAATGAAAACTAATCAGTGCTACAATAGAGCCAGCTGATAAAAAATGCACTTTTGAAAACCAAAGTATCATACATTGAGATGCAGAGGAGTTCTTTTAGGGTATGTAGCTGAAAACCAGCACCTGTATGAAAGCAGCATCATGCATACTAGGCAGCATGGTATTAAGCAAATGTACTAGCAATAAGGTAGAACAGTACAAATACAGTATGTGTAAATAGGTAAGAAGGCCTTTAAAGCAAACACTATAAGTAACACTAGTAGAGAATGCTAAAATTGGTAAACTGGCTACAAGAACCAGTAGACAGAGAAGGTTGAAGCAACATGACGTATTTCCATGATTTTTCATACTAGTCAGCGTGGTATAAAGCAAATGCACTAGCAATAAGGCATAGCAGTAAAAACATGTGTAAATATATAAGCAGGCCTTTAATGCAAACACAATAAGTAACACTAGCAGATAATATTAAAATTGTTAAACTGGTTATAAAAACCAGTAGACAGAGAAGGCTGAAGCACCTTGAAGTATTTCCATGATTTTGAACAATATATGGGTACAGAAAAACAGCAAGTGCACTAAAAACAAGTAAAAAAAAGAAATAATAAACAAATGTTATGAGTCTGCATACAGAGAGAAAGCAAGAAACAGTAAAATGTTTTTAACAGAATGGATTATTTGACTAAAACAAATAATCTGTAATTGCAGAAAAAGAATCATAACAGAAACAGTGATATCATCCTATCAGGAAGACTAATCTAGTCAACAATAACTTAAGGTAAAACAAAGCACCCATTAAGGATTTTACAGACTTTTAAAGGTAAAAATGTTGAACACTTTAAAAGTATTATATAGTACTCTTATGTGATGTTTAGCTGGGCCCACAAACACAATTTAAATGAGACTGAATCAATGTTATGAAATTGCAATAACAGCACTATAAATACTTAATATACATTCAGTATGGTGTGTTAAAGTGACAGTACACTACAACCAGATTAAATTGAACAAATCCCCTTTGGGGATTTACTAAATTAATATGTATATTAAATACTGTAATTGTTATATTTCTTATAGATTCTAGCCCCTAAGGCATCCATGGGCCAGCCAGGAAGTCAAAAAAGTATGTCCACATGTGCTGCCATAAAATCTGTGTTCAAATGCTATGAAACCCGGGATAACTTATCAACATGACTTCTCTGGTAAGGCACACAATTATTGGAGAGCACTCAAAAATGTTCCCGTCAGTCAGCCTCTGACATTATTTTTTTTACACTGAATCTCTAACAGCATTTAGTTAATTGGTGTCCTTTTTCACAGTATTAGCTCTTCAGCTTCTAAATTAATTTGAATTTATTTGCACTGAGGGAGATGTCATTATGACATTGAAAAATCAGTTGGCTTTGGCATTTACTTTGTGAGTTATAGAGTCTCCATCTGTATTTACGTAATATCATTGCCATTTATGTTTAAAGATCTTGTATAAACAATATAATTTTAAGTGCTTCAATAAAAAAGTTTCTTTAATGCAGTGCTTGATTTAAGGGCCCTGTTGACTGCCCTCTGATGATTTGTTGTCTGTGCAGATATGTGTCAGGAAGCCATCCAGAAAAAAAGTATACTGCTTTCTACTAGGGAAGGGACATTTAGAAAAACACTGAACTATAATTTTCAAGTCTATTAGCAGTAAAGAGCAAAGAGTTTTGTACTTGGGGACCAAGATTTGAATGGCAAAATGACCACACACTCATATGTGGTCTTAACAGGTAACTTCACCTCTCTGTTTAACCTCCACTGTCTCTTTGCCCACCGTGTTTAGACTCCCTTAACTTTTATTCTCTTCCCTCACTCATTTATGCTTCCTTACTGTGCATAACTAAAGGCTGATGCCACCCTAAATGGCATGGGAAGCACTTTGGGATACAATGTGTCTGAAAGGCACTGTGTAGAAGCAAATCCTCACTACTGCTAGAATAATTGAATAGTTTAATTTATGCAACACCAGTGTCAGTTCATTGTACATTTTCTAGTCACCAATATTCAGTTAAATAAATGTTGTACAAAGATATTACAATACAAAGCTTCCAGGTACCATCAGGTCCTTTCATCAGGTTTAAGCACCTGACTAAAGTATAGGCACTGAAATCTTGTACACTGCAACATTGTTATACTATATTTTAAAGCAATAAAAGATATCAAACTATCCAAAAAATCTAGTGTTCCATGTACTAACATGGCTACAGATGTTTACCTTCTTATTTTATAAGCCTTCAGATTATTAAAAGCAATAGCTGAACCCTTAGCTGACATACATTACATTTCATTTCATTAGCTAGGTCAGGCTTACTGTAACATTTGACTAATGGACAACTGAGGGCAGAGGCCTTTATACTGAGCCAAAGTCATCTTTTATTGTGTCAGGAATATCTGTGTTGCTCCCTTCTCGCAACCAAAAAGAAAGATAACTACTCAGCTTGGTGGGTCATGTTATGATCACAGAGAATGACAGTGACTTGTCACCCAGATGATAAATGCTCCCCTACCTTGATAAGAGGATAAGACACTCCCTTCACAGTAGCTGCACATCACCACAACTATGGTCAAAATCCAGAAATAAATAAATACCTTCCCTCCCTCCCTCCCTTCCTTCCTTCCTTCCTTCCTTCCTTCCTTCCTTCCTTTTTCTTATGTTCAGATGACCTCTGTACTCAAGAGCCCTTTTTTCAAAGATTTCCAAGTCTATCAAGCTACATACAACAAGCACAAGCACATTCAACAGAAAACCAGTACAGTACAGTAGGGCTCAATACAATACAATATAGTGCAATACAATTCATGTATAACAATAACTATCATATTATAATGAGCGGTGAGTTCACAACAGAGTTCCACAATTATAGGAGGCATTAACAAGTGGTACAGGTTAATGCAACTAGCAGATATGGTTTAGGTACACATGCAGAGCAGTTTCTGGAACAGGTGGGCAGTGACCTGGGCTTTAAAGGGGAAGAAGTGGGAGAGAGTGATAATGGCTGTGGACAGGGAGTTCCAGGCAGGCTTTGACTGCTCTAGTTGAAAAGGAACATTAGCCAAGAGTAGTTTTTCTGAATGGCAGGAGGAGTTTTCAATCCCCCATCAATCAAGTTCCATATTTGTTCATGATTGGGAAGTAGACATTGCAGACACCCAGCAGAATTTGACCAAGAAGTACTCGCTTGCTTAAAAGGGCTTTGCTGAGGTTAACTCAGAGGTGGGAGTTTGGTTTCATGTTGAGTGCAAATCTGCAGGCTCAGTTGAATGTACTAAGAGTCTTTCAGGTACAATGTTATTGGCTGCAGAGAAGATGATCACACCATATTCAGTCCATGAGATGATGAGGCTGAATACTAGCAATTTCTTTCTTCAGGTATGAGTCTGTGCTTGTTTCTGTATAGCAATAAAGGTGTTAGTTGATATGTTTGACTAGGGAGTTGGCATGAGATGTGAAGTATAGGGCTTCATCAGTTTCTATGTCCAAGTACTTGAAGACCTGGATCTGTTCAATGGAATCCCCAGCTGTTGTTGTAATGTGCACCTCAGGGCCACTTTTCAGGGCATGGGTGCTCCCAAACAGAAGAGATTTGGTTTTCTTGGCATTAATGACCAACCTGCTATATGTGAACTAGTCGCAGACTTTGCTGAAGTCAGATTGTAAGTTGCATTTCAGTGTCTCCAGGTTGTGGTGTAAGGTGATGACGCCTGTGACTTTAGCATACAGTATTGCTTTGGAGCTGACACAAATTTCTGGGACCTTGTTGATAAACAGACCGAATAGCATAGGGTCAAGGACTGAGCCTTGTGGTACTCTGGTGGTTAGATGTTGCAAGCTGGAGAGCACTTCTCCACATCTAGCCTTTTGTGGTCCGTGGGCTAAGTAATCATAGACTCACACTGTGGCCTTATCTGACAGTCCCAACTCTTGAAGCTTTATGATTAGGAGGTCATGGCTAACTAAGTCAAAGGCCTTCGAGAGATGAAGAAAGTCTATGCCAATGTATTCACCTTTGCTAGGGCATTGTGGAGTTCTTCATGTATATTAATTAGGGTGGTTGTTGTGCTGTGCAAATTTCTGAAGCAGTGTTGTTCAGCAGTGAGGAGGTTGTGATCCATGATGTAGGACACCAGTTGGTTGCTCACAATCTTTTTAAGGCATTAGAGAGTGGGTAGAGGATTGAGACGGGCCTATAGTTAGAGACCACCATGCTGTCCCCACATTTAAAGACTGGGACTACACTGGCTCATTTCCAGATGGCAGGGAGGGATCTACATTGAAGGGAAAAGTTGAATATTTTTGGAAAAGGGAAGGCCAGTTCCTCAGTGGCCATTTTTATTATCTTCATGTCCAAGCAGTCGGATCCAATCCTCATTTGGTTGCTGAGCTTAGTGCATATTTCTTAACTGTATTAGTGCTTACCCACTTAAAATAGAATGTGGGTCTGTTTGTGCTCTAGAAAATATACTATGTTTTGTCATTGATGAGACAATTAACTGCAATTTCAAAACATATGTAGGTTGCAGTGTTGTCAAATAAATTCATTAGAATAAAAACATATTGATCTCTATGTCCTGGAAATAGTCATTGGTCAGAATCATTGGAAAAAAAGTTATACAAACTCAACAGGGAGTCTGGGCACTGCTCTGATTTGCCTTATCACAGAGAATCCTCCCAGGATCCCTATCCCAATTATATGTGCACTGAATGAAATAAGCTCATGGTGATTTATTTAAAACTGGCTCCCTTCCCCTATCACATTTGATCAAGAGCAATCTACTTGGGTCAATGGAGGGGCTTGCACATTAATAAATATCATTTCTGTTCCTAACCTCTGTGGCTGCCAACTACTGTATTAAATCAGCAGGAAAATCAAACATTTATTTGAATATGGGACACTGTAGGGCACATTTTCATTGGACTCTGGGATTCTTCTGATAAGGTAGAAAAAAAATTTCTCATTACAAAGTTCTCTGTGTCCCAGAGAACATTACAAGAAGAAATGGTAAGGATAATTGAGTCACGGTGTTACTCAAATAACTCAAAATTCTACCTTCAGCATTATAAGAATTGAAGAAATTTGAAAGATTTATTTGGAAAGCCAAAAGTGTTCATTGTCAGCTTTGCCCATGGTAGTTCTATTTCCCCATACTTTGAAGGGTTTCTGCTTTTGTAGATCATAGATAGGTGCATTGGGGTGTATGATCTTACAAATACTATCAGTGCCCTCTGTACTTCTTTAAGATCATATCATAAAACTTTACCTTTTAAGGTATGGTTGCAAGTTTTTCAGTTTTGCATCTTTATCAAACAACAGACTTAATATGTAACTCATAGTCTGTCAATTGTATTCAATATGAAGTTACCCAAATTTACCATTATTCACTATTTATTTGTAAGTTTTGACCTGGAAAGGCAAACAAATGTGTGATAGCTTGTTTCCAGGTGTGCACCAAAGGTTGAGTTACCTGGACCTGTTTTACTGATGGGGATTGTTGGCTAAGACACCAGGTAAATTCCTCTAGTAAAGATAGAAATACAGAAGTTTGCAATGCAATGTTACACTCAGGATGCTTGTTTAAAAGGAACAGTCTACATTATCTTTTGTGTATCAAAGTGGTATCTATTTTATTTGGTCATTTAATTCACATCACAAAGGGGTGAAGAAGAAAGTAAATTCTCTAGATGGATCATAGCATTTGTATAGACTGTATGTAGTTAAATGGATGAGTCATACAAGGATTGTGCTTTTTTATACTTTATTTTTAATTTATTTTCACAGGAGGTACAATACACAGCAGATAAGTTATAGCTGACATAGATAAATATCCACAGCGACAAATCGGTCAACAAGTGGTAGTACAATGGTAGTGGTGGTAATGTTTTCATCACATTCAGTAGTTAGAGTTCACAGCATATCATAAGCCTGACACCAGTAAGTTCCCTCCTCCACCCATTCCTCCTGTGTCTATCCAACTCCCCTCTATCTAGAAAAAAAGAGTCCTCCCTCATGGTGCCATTTATAGCTCCAAGCACCCATGTATTTGGACTCCATCATGGGGTCTCTTGCTAAATGAAAAAAGGACCCAATAAGCCTTCCACCTTATTTCAAACTGTTCCCTGTGCCCCATAGCCCTTGCAGTCATACGCTCTAGAAAATAATCCTCCACTATCAAATCATGCCAAGTGTCTACCACGGGAGATCTGACTTGCCTCCATAACTTAGTAATAGTCTTCTTTGCCAAAAGGAGGAAAGTGAATATAAGGGACCATTTTGTAATTTGAGCCCTTCTGGAGGGATTGACAAGAGTGAAAACGGTGGAATTAATACAACAACTGGTTAAAAAATCATATGTAAAGACTGCTTAACTTGTTGCCAGAAAACTTGTAATTTGCTACACCACCAGAAAATGTGTACCTGGTCAGCCCTTCCCTCACCACATTGTCTCCAGTAGTCAGCCCCCGGTGCAGAAAAGATCTTAACCAGTTTAGCAGGTGTATTAAAATATCTAATGCAAGATTTCCAAGCAAATTGTCTCCAATAAGGTGCCAGAGAGATCCCTAATGAGGGGCAAGTATATTTAACCCAGAGGTCATAAGTCACCTAAGAAGGCAGTTCCATGTTCCATGCCTCCATCACTGACTCAGATGAATCAGAGATAATTTCCCTTACTCATAGAAACATAGAAGTTGACGGCAGATAAGGACCGCAAGGCCCATCCAGTCTGCCCATTTCTTTTTCTACCTTATAAATGTGCCATCGGCCTTTGCTATGTCAGTGACCTATCTATTCATAGTCATTTGTATTGCTCCCTTATGCCTATCCCATGCCTGTTTGAAGCCCTGCACTGTATTCATAGCCACTACTTCTTGTGGTAAGCCATTCCATGCATCTACCACCCTTTCTGTGAAAAAAATTTCCTCACATTCCCCTTAATCGGCCTCCCCTAATCTCATGCTGTGTCCTCTTGTCCTGCTATTTTTCTTATATTTAAACATGTTAGACTCTTTCACCTTGTTTATGCCCTTAAGGTGTTTAAATGTCTCGATCATATCACCTCTCTCCTCCTTTGCTCAAGGGTATACATATTGAGCTCTGTAATCTGTCCTCATATGTCTTCTGATGCAGTCCCTGCACCATTTTGGTTGCCCTTCTCTGGACTGCCTCAATTTGGTTAATGTCCTTGTGAAGGTGTGGCTCCAATACTGCACGCAGTACTCAGATGGGGGCTCAACCAATGTCTTGTACAGAGGATTATTACCTCCTCTCACGACTTGTGATACCCCTACTAATACACCCTAACACCCCCTAGCCTTACCTACTGCTTTAGAGGTCTGCTTGGATGATTTCAGGTCATCAGTGATGATGATGCCCAAGTCTCTTTCTTCCTTTGTGACTGCTAGCAACTCCCTCCCAGCCTATAAGTGGCTTCAGGGTTTCTCTTCCCTATGTGCATGATTTTGCACTTCTTTGCATTAAATCCCAGTTGCCACTCTTTTGACCATTCTGCTAGTTTATCCAGATCTCTTCTCATTCTGCCCACCCCATCTGGATCATCTACTCTGTTGCAGATCTTGGTGTCATCTGCAAACAGACAAGCCTTACCCTCTAGTCCATCTGCTAGGTCACTAATGAAGATGTTGAATAGGACTGGCCCAAGGACTGATCCCTGAGGTACCCCACTTGTGATTTGCATCTCTTCTGACTCCTCTACATAATAATCCAATCAAATGTAACTGGATAGACCCCTGATTTGCATTAATTAAAAGCTGGATGGTTATGGGCATGAGATGAGGGAGGCAATTCATTAAAGGGCCCTTATGTAAAAGAAAATTACATACCTGTAGGTATCTGTAATGATCCAAATTTGATAAGTTAAATTCCCTTTGGGGCTGGGTAAATGGGACCACCCCCCTGTGGGTCTAAAAATTGAAAGATAAATGTGAGACCCTTCCTGTGCCAAATGCTAAATGTTAGATCAAATTGAGTGGGTATGAAATCCGTTTCTGCAAAAAGTAGCTGCAAAAAATAAAACACAGGTTCCATGGCAGGTACAGCTCTAAATCTATACCATCTTTGCAAGGTCTGTCAGGCCCCTGTATCAAAATCTGCTGATGCAGGTATGTCAGCAAGAGGAGCAAAAATTACCTTTTGTGGGTCATGCATATTATTGAGAATACATTCTATTTTCTTCCAAGGAAGTTGGAGGCTGTGGTTCACCCAGGTGAGAATTTGAGTTATTCACACTGACATTGCATATTGATTCAAATCCGGGACATTTAGCCCTCCCCTGTCTTTCGGGAATTGTAGCAAAGATCAACGGACAAATGGCCTGTACCCATCCCACACAAATCTAGATAGGAGCTTATTCCATGTATCAAAGTACATTTGGGGGGGGGGATTGTTTGAAATAAATATAATATTCTTGGCAGAACATTAGATTGTACTGTAGCTATACACAAGAACTGTTTTTTTGTTCAAGTTGTATGCTTTTTATATATTGTGCATAATGTAGTTCCTAGATTTTGGATATATAAACAATCTCTACTCTTTTCCTGATGAAAAGGCAAGAGGAGGAGCAAGGGGAGGGAGGGGATTGCAGGGGGCATCTCTGAACATAATGGATGAGTACAGATCACCTGGATATTTTCTTGAGGAAATGGAACTTGACCTGGACTTTTAGTTAAATCACAAGGATTTACATAATAAGTACTATTTTCAAAATGAATTTGGAAAATGTATCACATGAAAGTATTCACAAGAGTGATTTCAGCTGTTTTTCTTTAGTTTTTGGTGGAATGTATGTATTCTATATATTTTGTACATGCAATTTTTTTATAGTTTTGACAATAAAAAATTCCCGTACTCTGACTGCAGGGTGCTCCTTTGTTTCCTATATGTGTTGATGGAGGAGTCAGTCCCGCTGGAGCTAGTTGCAGAAGGTACTTGAGGAGATGGAGGTTCCTCTGGCAACTGAATGGATATGTTGCTGGAAGCTAGTACCGCTCCTTCAGAGCATTCTACAATAGTTTCTGTATTATAGGACAAGGATGACATCATAGTTGCAGAATGGAACCTACAGGATGCCTTAGAACAAAAGAAGAACATCCAAGATCAGTTTTCTGAGGATTAATGTACCTTCTTTGTGGAGAAAATGAAGTTTGATGAGGGAAAGAAACATAAACATCGGCTGACCAATTCACCAGGAATGCAAGAGAAAAAGTCAAAGTGTATTCTTTTGGTGCTGTGGCTAAGTCCCCGGATGCAAGCCTTGGTAGGACTGATCTGGAGCCACCGCAGTTTGTTGATGGTGTTTTGCCATGGTTGCCCGAGTTGACCTTGCAGAATGCAAGTTGAATCCACACATTGGAGGGTCAGTGGATTCCTGACCCCAACCTGGATTTTACAGCCTCGACTCTTGGCTCTGTTTCACTTCCACTGGGAGGTCCAGCTGTCACTCTGGAGTTACCTCAACCATCAGAGCATATGTCACTGGAGTCTACACCTGCAATGGAACTTATAGCTACAGGTAACCTTTCCTGTTCCCCTCTAGATCTCTCTGGGAATGTTTTTTTATGATGCTCTTACTGATACTGCACCCTCAAGGCTTGCCGAGTTGGATTTTGTTGCCTAGCCTAACAGTACTGCAGTCCCTTCAGCTGCAGCGCTATCTGGCATACCTACTGCGTGCCTGACTGATGAGCCTCCAGTTCCCCTGACATTTGCTAGTTTGTTCCACAAACCTGTAGAACTTGCCAAACATAGGAACATCATTGGGTTGTGATATCTTGGGGGTATTGAGACTCCCCCTGCTAAATACTTTTTGGGGAAAACACTGCTTAAGAAGGCTTTTGGCTTTTTGCCTGCAGATGTCTATGCCCTTATACATGCCCAAGGTGAGGGCACCCTTTGATGTTAGTCTTCAGTCAGTTCCATTGCTGGATAGCTTTTCATTAAAATATTCAGCACAGAAAACTACTCCCCTGTGCACTCTCTTCCAGGTTATTCCCCTGATGGAACAAACTATTAAAGTTATTGCTGTCTTGTTCAGGAATGAGGGAGTGAATTTGTCTGACATCATGTATTGATTTGAGAAACGTGATTTACTGGGCACCCTGACCCTATCATTGATGAGGAAGGTTTTTAATATGGGGGATGGAAATTTTGCATTAAGCTGCATCAGACGTACAACGGTCTACATCTCCCTAATTGTTTTTACTTGGGTAGAGACAAAAGCCTCCTTTTTTAACAGGGCCAACCCAGGTTCTGCTATAAATGTGGCTCCCCCAGGCATATAAGCAATACCTGTGAAATTATCAAATGCACAGAGAGTGGTGCTTTCAGACATTCCTGTTTTCATTGCATCTGAACACCAAAGTGTAATCTGTGTGAGGATACTGGTCACTCCTCCATTGACTGCCCCAGGACAGCTCACAATACTGTGAGTGCATATTATGTGGAGCAGGACTTTTACATCCAATGGAGCCGACTGAAAACTAACATCAAAGGTGCCCTCATCTTGGGCATGTATAAGGGTATAGACATCTGCAGGCAAAAAGCCGAAAGCTTGGGGTTGTCTACCGGCCTCCAGACCAAGGGGACGACATAGACACATTATTGTTAGAAGATATGCAAAACATGACAGCTAAAGGGGAAGTTCTGATAATGGGAGACTTCAACATGCCAGATACAGATTGGTCAACACCAGCAGGAACATCTGCCAGAACTAGACACATAGAGGATTCCCTGCAGGGGGAGGGCCTCAAACAACTGGTACAACAACCCACAAGAGACAGGACTATCCTAGATCTAGTACTGACTAACAGGGAAAGGATCACAGATCTCCAGGTAGAATGTCACCTGGGGGCCAGTGACCATCACATGGTATGGTTCAGTTTGGCCACTAGAACTAAATCATCCCATTCCAAGGCACATATATGGGACTTCAAAGGAGCTGACTTTGATAAAATGGTCAACAGAGTTAAGTTAGCCCTGGCAAGAAGAAATACAGGTGTGGGGGTACAGGCAAAGTGGGCAAACATTAAGGATGCAATACTTGAAGCAACATCCGATTGTGTTAGAGAGAAAGACAAGAGCAAAAGAAGAAGGAAACCACTTTGGTTCTCAAAAACAGTAGCAGAAATTATCAGAGTCAAAAGGCTGGCCTTTGGGAACTATAAGGGAACACAGCGGGACGAAGATAAGGAGGCATACCAAACTTCCCTAAGGGAAGCAGGGAAGGATGTAAGGCAGGCAAAGGCACAAACTGAGGAAACACTAGCATGAACAGTAAAAGAAAGTGACAAGACTTTCTATAGATACATTAGTGAAAGGAAAAAGTCCAGAGGGGGTATTGCTATGACCAAAGGGGATATGGGGAAGTGTGAGGAGGACTAATGGAAAGCACCTATCCTAAATAGATACTTCTGCTCAGTATTTACTGAGGAGAAGGTAGGGCAGGGCCCACAGCTCAACACCATGGAAATAGATCAATAAGCTCAGGGTGGACAAGGCAATGGGACCTGATGGCATACATCCCTGGGTACTAAAGGAGCTAAGGGTGGAACTAGCAGAGGCATTAGCAGAACTATTTAGTGAGTCTCTGACCATAGGAGAGGTCCCAGAAGACTGGAGAAGGGCTCATGTGATCCCGCTCCACAAGAGTGGTAGCAGGGAGGAGTCAGGGAACTACAGAGCGGTCAGTCTTACCTAAATAGTGGACAAGGTTATAAATGCACTCCTTCAGGATAGGATAGTGCAACACCTGGAATCCATAGGAGCACAGGATCCAAGACAGCATGGGTTTACAACAGAAATGGCCTGTCAAACTAATCTCATAGATTTCTTTGACTGGGTAACCAGAGTGGTGGACCAAGGGGGAGCAGTTGATGTCACCTGCCTTGACTACAGCAAAGCTTTCGATCCTGTTCCACATAGAAAATTGATTAATAAGCTAGGTAGGCTTGGGGTCAGTCAGAAGTTGGTCAACTGGGTGACAAACTGGTTGGTGGGCAGAAAACGGAGAGTGGTGGTAAATAGTATACAGTCAGAAGAGATGCAAGTCTCAAGTGGGGTACCTCGGGGATCCGTCCTTGGGCCAGTCCTGGTCAATATCTTCATCAGTGACATTGCAGATGGACTAGAGGGTAAGATGACACCAAGATCTGCAACAGAGCAGATGATACAGATGGGGTGGCCAGAAAGAGAAGAGATCTGGATAAACTGGCAAAATGGTCGGGAGAGTAGCAAACCGGGTTTAATGCAAAGAAGTGTAAGATCATGCACATAGGGAAGAGAAATCCTGAAGCCACCTATAGGTTGAGAGGGGAGTTACTGGCAATCACAAGAGAAGAAAGAGACTTGAGCATCATCATCACTAATGACCTGAAATCATCCAAGCAGACCACTAAAGCAATAGGTAAAGCTAAAGGGATGTTGGGGTGTATTAGTAGGGGTATCGCAAGTCGTAAGAGGGAGGTAATAATCCCTCTTTAAAAGACACTGGTTAGGCCCCATCTGGAGTACTGTGTGCAGTGCTGGAGGCCTCACTTGCACAAGGACATTAACTAAATGGGGGCAGTCCAAAGGAGGGCAACAAAAATGGTGCAGGGACTGCATCACAAAACATATGAGGACAGATTGACAGAGCTCAATATGTATATCCTAGAGCAAAGGAGGGAGAGAGGTGTTATGATCAAAACATTCAAACATCTTAAGGTCATTAACAAGGTGAAAGAGTCTAACATGTTTCAATATAAGAAAAATAGCAGGACAAGAGGACACAGCATGAGATTAGATGGAGGCCGATTAAGGGGGAATGTGAGGAAGCTCTTTTTCACAGAAGGGGTGGTGGATACTTGGAACGGCCTACCTCAGGAAGTGATGGATATGACTACAGTGCAGGGCTTCAAACAGGCATAGGATAGGCATAAGGGAGCAATAAAGATGAGTATGAATAGATAGGCCATTGACAGAGTACAGGCCTATGGCACATTTATAAGGTAGAAAAAATGGGAAGACTGGATGGGCCTTGTGGTCCTTATCTGCCATTAACTTCTATGTTTCCATCTTATAGCACAACATCCCCTCCCCACCCCCTCCCCAAGGAGGGGGGGCTGCTCAGCACACAACTTCTTCTGTCTCTGGTTTTTCTGTGCTTTCCAATGTTGGGCTTCTTGCACAGTCTTCCTACATGCTAGTGCTCCCTGAGCAGGATCTAGTTTCTATCCTGAGTATGTCTTCTACTCCAGCAGTTGCTGCTCTGGCCTGCCAGGAGGAGCCCCAACCCCATTCTGGGAGAGGAGGCTTTTCAAATGGTACTCAGAGTCAAGGGTCTGAGGAACCTTGAGAGGATTTCCCTCTCTCTGAACCTGTCCAGACATTGACTAAATGTTCTACCCTGCAATGGGGTGACACAGATGTAGTGGAACAATCTGATGCTGCTTCCATACCTTCTTCCCCAATGGATGTTACATCTGATTTGGAGGATCAGTCTCCTCGGACTAAAATCAAACCTAAATGGAAGAAATGGGCAACCAGATCTGGGGTGAGGAAGGTCACCTAATTGTATAATTTTGACCCATGCCTGCTTCCCTGTATGAATTGTCTGTGGCATCCTTAAATGTCAACAGTATTGAGTCTGGTAGGAAATGACTGGTTACCTATGCCCTGTTTGAGCAGTGCACTCATGATACTGTTTTTTTGCAGGACACGAGACTTGATTCTGTGTATGATATTCAATCTACTAGTGCTGCATGGATATGGGGGGCCTCATATTGGTCCATCATGGAGAAGGTTTGTAGTGTGGTAGGCATTTCTCTTAACAACCCCACTGTTAAGGTTTCCCACATAGTGGATATATGCCCTGGGTGAGTGCTCCTTGTGGACATTCCCTTTGATAACCATGAATTCTGTTTGATAAATATCTACACCCCACAGTCTAAGGTTGGAAGAACTGATCTGTTGCCCCTTATCCAACCTTATTTATTTACTTTCCAGGAATGTTCTCTTTGGTGGTGCTTTTAATTGCAGTTGACTTAAATCTGACAGGGGTTCCAAAACTGATAAAACCTTATGTGATTCTGGATTTTGAACAAATTGATTGCCTAAATGGGTTTGGTGAATGTTTTTTCCCATACTCAAGACAGACCTCCATATACCTATTTTAGAAGGGCCCTGTCCACTAGGATAGATTATTTCCTCATTTCCCCCAATTTGCAAGTCAGACAGTCATCTGTCCTCCATGGTGTTCCCTCCCATCATGGGTTGCTTAGTATGATCTTAGCTAATTTTAAAGGAACTTCTACTTGTAAAGGGTACTGATGTTTAAATACAAGTTTATTGGCGGACACAAATGTTGCCCAGGGTTCCAAGCAGTAATTGAGGCCAGCAGTTGCTGCATTTTTTGTATGATTCTCCGGTGGACTGGTGGGAAGACATTAAGCTTGATTTCACAGAATATTTGCAGGAGGTGGGTAAGCTCTGAGGCCGGTACCAGCATAACAAATATAATGAGTTATGCTTGCTCTTGTACCAGCTCATTTCATTACAAAAAGAGGGGAAACATGATTATTCCAGTAAAATTTCTCATGTTAAACAGGACATGTTGCTCCATCAACATAAAGGTTGAAATTTCTGGAGTTTGAACAGAGATTTGTTACCCATGGTAAGCAATCACAGACCAACCCCTTTGATAGTTGTAATGCAAGACAGTCTAGGAAAACTATTTCACACCTCAGAGCACATTCTGGTACCCTTTTGTCTGACAACCATGGGCTCCTTTCTGAGATACACTCCTATGTCACACACATTTTATCGGCCTGAACTTGATGAATACTACATAGCTGATTGGTTATGGCAATGCCACCTCACCCCATTTCCTCAACATTTGTCTGTTCTCTTGACACAGCTGGTTACATTTCAGGAGTTATTACATACAGTGTCTATGTTATAGACTAGGATGGCCCCTTGGATTGATGGGCTGCCTGGGGAGTTTTATATAAAAAACTACTCCTGCCCATGATCACAGAATTGATGGAGGTTTATAATTCCCACCCCCTTTGTGCCTGAGCCATGACTTCCACTGACTTAAATCATGTTTCCTGCACAAATACCACCTCACATGCCAGGTTTCTTAGTTCTACCAATACAGCCTCCCTTTTTTTCATTTAGAATGCTGCAAACATTTGCAGAAGCTAATGAAAACAACACCATATATTATACCATTTTTCCCCTACATCACATTCAATAAACAATCACTTCAGAAGAAACACACAACACTAAAGCAAAAGTCATATTTCTTTCCTTCTCTTCTTTTTCTTCTCCCCTCCCCAACCAAGTAGCCCTCCCTTAGCTCCATACTTTTTTGCAATACATTCATGCTTGATGCATCCGAATCCCGGTCTCCAGTATTTAGTTCTCCTTCTTTCTGAGATCCTAGAACTTCAAAAGGGTTATCCTATGCAAAATCAGATGACATCACTTTTTTTTACACCTCAAACTCATTCTTCTCTCATGTCCCTTGTTTACTTCCTGACTTTCTGAAGGAGGATGGGGGGAGCATGATTTCTTCCATACCTTGCTCTTCCATATTGAGCTCCCCAGTTCTCACTTCTTTCTCTCCCTGTGTTTCTTCTCCATTCTCTTCTGCCTCCATCCTTATTCTTGTCAGAACCTCTTTCCTTAGATCTTCATCCCTCTGTCCCTGGCCATTCTCAGCCTCAGTCTCCTGTCTGGGCATCTCCTGGGATGGCATACCACTAAACCCAGGTTTCTCTTCTTCCAATGGGGGGGGGGGCTATTGTCTTCCTGTTTGGTCTGGACTGCTGAGCGTTTTTTATTAAATCATCTGGATTCATACTTTTCACATTTTTCCTCACAGCCCATGGGCAATCCTGGTACATATGCCCATGATCTTCACATAAGTTACATTGTAGATGATTTTTGCACTATGAATTGCAGTGCCCAATTTCACCACATAGCCCACATCTTATTGCATCACACACACACCAGATAGATGGGACCAAGACCCACACCTATAACATGCCTTAGGCTGCCCAGATGGAAGACCACTCCCCTAGCCCTATCCAGAAAAAAACTGTTCAGGATATGAGCAATACTCTCTCCCAGTTGATGCAATCTCACTTTAAAATGCCACACTCCAGTCCATAAAAACTCAGAATCCACTATGGCCTCTGGAAGGCTCAGAATTGTGCATTTTTGGTTCAGCCATTGATCAATATCCCCTACATGCACACATTCATTTCTTCACATTACAGTTATTGTTTTTGTCATTGGCTTTGTCAGAGGTATTGCTATGGAAGGTGCCCATTCAGGAGAAAACTTCAGCAGATTGTATTTTTGCCAGGACCTTTCCAGACCCCTCATTGTCCTGAAACTTACATCAAACACATCCTCCCCTGATATATGTATAAGTGCATAGATTTCAGATGAAATACATTTTATAGACTGTTTCAGCAAACTTCTGCCCACATATATCCTGTCTAGAAATTCCTCCAATCCTCCTTTGAATCTCAGTCTCACTGCAAATCTTCTATATGATGGGTCACTATAGTTGCTTGAATTATTAGGCCTGCTTCTGCCTCTCAGTGGGGGGGGTACACTTGACCCTGCTGATGCATGGCCTGCCCCCCCCTCGGTTATTCTTGCTGACTGCTTCAGCATAAAGTCTTCTTCTGGGTGTGGTATCTGTATTCTTGGCATGTTTTCCAGTTAGCCCCTCTCCAGTCTGCCCATCTCTGATCTGACCTGTCAGCCCACATGCCTGCACAAGCTGCATGTTATCTTTAGGTATGTCAGATATCTCTCTATCCTTCTCTATCCCTCTTTCCTCCATTCTTTCCTCATTTTCCATCCTGTCCCCTGCATTTATCATTTTTGCACTCTGATCCAATTATTTCTTATTGTCGTGCACTCCTGTGCCCTGTCCCATACTTTCATTCTGCCGCCTCTCCCTCCCCTGCTTGGGTTTGTCAAATGTGGATATCTTACTGCTCTGAGAGAAGACAGTCCACTCATTCTCTTTTTGCCACCTTCCATTGGAATCTTGCTTCCAATCCACCCCTTGCAGCGTGGTGCCTGGCCTCCATTCTCCCATGGGAAACTCCTCTCTCAATAATCCAAAAGCATGAATGATCGCCTGACCAGTTGAAGCCACAGGCACCACACTTTCCTTGTTCAACGTGCTTCCTTCCTGGCCTTGCATAACACTCTCACCAGCCACACTACCACTGCTACCGGGTTCTGGGCTGATTCTTCTGCATGGGTCCTTCTATCTCTTAACCAACCTTCTGTTGTCATCTTCCTCTGAAATCTGCTGCAAGGAAATCCTCTTTTCTTCAGGTATCTGCTCCAATTACGCAGATGCCATGTTCTTGTCTTGATCTGAGGTTGTATACCCCTCTTCCTCTCCTGACACCATCAAAATAATCATGTTAACCTCTGATTCATTTCCCGATGCCCCGACACGGGAACCAACTCATAATTCTCCTCCTCTGATGCTTGCTCTTCCATCATGTCTCCCTCTGTCTCCATTATAGCAACATCCTTCCTCGAGGTTTCCATCTCATACACTGATCCACATTCACAGAGACAGCAGCTCCCCTTACAGATCAGTAGGGGAATTTCCCCAGTGCCCTGGCAAAATATCCCCCCATTCACTAAAAATACCACCAGCTGCTTAATCTGGTTCAAGGTCAGTTGGCATTCATCTGTATCCTCCTCTCAGAAGCACCAAGTTATGTCGGCAGCGACAATGCTAACCTCCCCCACAGTGACAGCACAATACCAATGCAGGTATTGTGCCGCCTGTTCTGTGGGTGTTTTCTATGGGGGCTGCACCCCCCACACCCTCAATGAATTGGGCTCTGCCCCCTGCACCACCCGGACTTTAAGATTCCAGCTCCAGGTTGGAGTTGGTCCGGGGAGGAGGAGGAACACCGGGGGAAGGCAAAACAAGGAAAAAGGACCAGTTCCGTGAATGTCGCCGTCATGGTCTCTTTTCCTGTTTCGCCATTGGGGTATCGCCATAAAGGGGTGCACCACCTCCTCCCCTGGGTCTCGCCTTAAAATAGAAAGAATTTGTCTAGTGCACTTACCCAGTCAACAAAAACTAAATAAACAAATAAAATATGTATAGGAGTATAAGAGTAAGTATGTGGGTATATGCTTAAAAACAAATATGTGTGTATATGTATAATGTATATGTGTATACAGACAGTATTCTAAATGGCAAGTGCTGCCTGCTTATCCCACAAAAATGTTTGGTATAGCTTTAAATTTATTTGGTAGTATGTACAGACTTAGCTCTCTGTATATTTTATTATTTGGATCTTGTATTCAACATTGTATTCCCTTTTCCCCCAGGACGCATCTGGAAACAAGCTATTGTAGCTCGGTATGCCTTTACTGATGAAACTTTTCAAAATAAATAAATAAATAATCTAGTCTAAGGAGTTTCAAATGTTCCTTATATGTTTTATGTTCCAAACCCTTTCTTGTTGCCTTCCTCTGAATAAATACAATTGTCTTCCTATTAGTAATAGTAATATTTAAAGCTGCCCCAAACTGTGAGCAGTAATCTATGATAGGTACATAATGTAGGAAGTTACTGCATGTTGATGGAATGCAGCTGTATACCAGTGCAGTTATCTGCATTATTGGATTTTATGTATTTATTTATTTTTAATAATCCATACATTGTCTACATACTAATGACACAGCCAAGAATGCTCCTTACAATCAGTGATTTTTTTTTGTGCCGCTGTATTCATTTTTGGGAAATCACAACCTTGCATGTGCTCTGTTTTACCAGGCTAACAATGGGTTAACCTTATCAACTGCAAAATGCTAGCTGTCTCTCTTCCCTTTCTCTCTCTCTCTCTCTGCCTCCCTCTCTCTCTCTCTCTCTCTCTCTTTCTCTGCATTTATAACACAGGTATCACTCCTTGCCACCCACACCACAAGTGACCATTCACAAGAGAAACTATTTAGCTTCACATCACAAGGCAAAGTAGAGGAATTGAAAAATAAATCTCACTGAACTAATTGTTTTAGTAGGTCTTTGACTATAGACCCTTTTCTCCTTTGTGCTTCATTGACTTCAACTTTGGAATGTCAGTAATGGGGGAAGTGCACTGACTAGTAGCATAGCATAGCACAGCAAAAATGTCATTCTTACATGCAAGGGGCCTGATTCCAAGATGGCTTACACATGGCACAAGCCAATGTATGCCAAACCCCATGTTGTAAATCGTGACTTGTGCCATTCGTTACTCCATTCCCTATTCCAAAAGGCACCTTGTGCCATGGTGTATGCAGGTTGCACCAAAGATGGGTTATGCCACCCACTAAACTGCAACCTGCAACACCATGGCACAAGGGTGGGTTATGGCAGCATCTATTCCCTATTCTAAAAGGGCAGTTGCCATAACCCACTTACGCAAATACAAGAGCCACATTGGTGCAGTGGAGTTAGACCACCTCAGAGATGGTATAAGGGGCATCCGTCAGTTCCAATTGATGGATGCCCACTCTGCAGCACTACAGCAAAGGTCTTGCCTTGCTACCCTTGTCCCCCCAAATACATCGATGCTCCCTACCCCCTTGAATGTTGCAGATCCTCAGAGTCCCTATTTCTAGCCCCTCCAGACACCTGAGCCACTTGTCCAGTCCGCCAAATGCCCCCTGATGCTTGCCATGGTGTTCCAGTGCAGGGGGTACTCCAGGGGGGCAGTTTGCAGTGGGCTGCAACTTGCAGCATGCAGGGCTATTCCACCATGCCCATAGCACTAGCCTACACCTGCCGCAAGTTGCTGGACATAGGTGCTGGGACCCTTCTGCTCTTAAAATATGGCACAGGATCCCTGGCGTAGTGGCAAATGTCACAACTCGCAGATGCCTGCGAGTTGTGGCATTCATCTTAGAATCAGCCCCAAGGCCCTCAACCTAGAAACACTGTGAAGGGATTGTCTGAATATAAAGGAGGTATAAATCAACAAAAATCCCATATAATCAGATATGTACTAGCTGCCGGGTTACTTAAAGAAGGCATGAGAAGAGAGACAAGAAAGAAATAGACAAACAAGATAAAAAAAATAGTGTTGTAACTGGTCTACTCAACAGTGAGACGAGAGTATATCATTCAACTGGTGTAGTGATTTGTAGTCATAGAAGGATTCACTGAAAACTCCAGAAAGTTGTGCTTCAGTATCCCATTTTTAAAGCAAAAGCAAGATGGCTATAGGCTCCACCCACAGCCATAATAAATGGAGGTTGAGTAAACTGAAGAGAATTTTCATGATTAAAACATACCTTTTAATTATGTTTTTACACCTTAGTTACATCTACCCTCCTCCAAGCAGTTCAAAACTAGGTTATACAGCTGCTTTTTTCAGTGCCTTTGGGGCAGCAGATTGAACCCTGTTAAGCATGAGATCACAATTTGTGGCTTGCCAAGGGGGGGGGGTCTTCATATGATAAACCCTCTGGTATTTTTATAGTATCATTACTTATTTCAATGTTAAGCTCCCATGGCTTGGCACTACTGCTATATGGGCCCCATGGGTTCTTGATCAGATTGGCACCTTATTATATTCTTGATGTTTACAGTCTCCTCTTCCAAAGCAAACATGGATTTCTGGTTTGTCCCTGTATTTTCAGTATTGTTTTAGTAAACTGAAGAAATAGGGGGTTTCCAAACACCAATTGCTTACTACCAACCAGAAATTATTTTATGAGATAATTGTAACTACCCATTTTTTGGATGTGCCCTCTTTTTCAAACAGATCTCCACATGATAAGGAGCACATTGGTCATATGCTCATGGACCCTCATATTCATGATAAAATATGAGAAGTTTTGTGGCTCAGCTCCCATGGGAAGTTGAATGTCAAAAATAACCTTAAACATAAGGAAATCAGTGAAATATATTGTCTGAAGAAGTCTTGTCAGAATGTTCTAGAAACTATGGCCCACTTGTATTTTGCTTGTCCATATATTACAAGGTTTTGGATCTTGCTTGCACAGAAATGGAAGTATTCCCCCTTTACCTCTGTTTCTTCTGAGTTTTTTTTCCCCCTGGGGATTCTTCTTCCCCATTAGAAGAGATATCATCTAAGTACCATATGATTGATTTTACTGTGTATTCAATATGGTATTTGCCAATTTCATAGTCGATTGACCCTGCAGCAGCTGGAATAATCACAAGACCAGTTGTTTTACTCTGTAATTTCCAATATCCAGGATAGTCATGATGTGGAGAAGAGGATTTATTTTTATTTATTTATTTTATTTTATTTCGTTTTTGTTGACCAGGTAAGTGCAGTAGACAAATCCTGCCTATTTTCAGGCGCGACCCGGGGGAGGGGGATACAGATGAATGCCAACTGACCTTGAACCAGATGAAGCTGTTGGTGGTATTTTTTTAGTGAATGAGGGAAATTTGGCCAGGACACTGGGGAAATTCCCCTACTGCTTTTCGATAAGTGCCATGGGATCTTTAACATTCACCTGAACTACCACCAGTCCAGGCAGATGGGATCTCGGTTTAACGTCTCATCTGAAAGACAGCACCTCAGAAGTGCAGCACCCCTCTCATGCTGCACTACAGTGTCAGTACTGGGATATTAACCCAAGTGCCAGATGTGGGAACTGAACCCACAGCCCTCTGATCTCCCAGCCTCAGAGGCGAGTGTGCTACCTACTGAGCCACTGACACTGTAAATGTCAGGATGTACCCCTCCAAGGTATATGTTGATTGGTGGCAGGAAACTCATTGGTTATACTCCACTGATTAAGTCTCAGGAAGAGGAGGGGTAGGTTTGTCTCCTATTGGGTGGCACGACGTCTTCGTGCTTGTGGTACATGGGGTGTCATTTACTTTTTTATTTTCTGTTAACCTTCCTTTCGGAGTGAATTTGTTTATTTTAGTATTGCTCATTTTGTGCATTCCTTGGTTCATTTTAATTCCATTTGTTACATTTAAGTTTGGTTTGTTTTCTTTTCTCTGATTATATCTAAGTGTATACGTTTGTTCACAATATTTTTGTTTCATGTTTCTATAAAAAATTCCCCTACTCTGTCAGTAGGAGGAACTGCTATCTAACAGTTCATTGGCTGACCCTGGAGTGAGAGGTGGTGGACACAATCAGCACCAGATCGACATGCCGATGGAAGTTAGTCTGGAGTTACAGTCCAAAGCCACACCTTTGTAAGTGGATTTTCAGTATTGCCAGCCAGTTGCCTCAAGGGGACCAGACTTGATGGATCTTGATTCACAACAGCTTTCTTCTCCTGACAGTCAGTTGACTGGAAACAAAGGCAGATACCCCACCGAATGGCCCTCAACTACTATAGAGTCTCAAGTTCCAATGCACCCAACTGTTACAGTTAGTAGACTCTGTGGATATTTCATCGATATGACTGTCGATGGCTCTGGGATTGGACATGACACCCCAAACTGACAGCTGTATTCAGCAGCGGGTTGCAAACTTCACCCAATGAGCCACAGTACTACCTAGGAATTCTAGTGCTGCTGTTTCAGTTACGGCTTTCCCTTCTCCCATGCAGAATCTGTTTTTTATGAGATCCATGGTCCAGAGCCTGATGAACGGAGTGCTGGTACCTGAACTTTCCCAGCCACACAGGACGCATGATGAAAATAATTTGGATGGGGTTTCAGCTTCGACTTTGCAGAATGACCCGCTGTTGACTTCTTTAACAAATTGGGGTCTCTCCCCAGAGTTGGGTCAGCACTGGAGGGGCACACCATTTCAGGGGTGGGGGACTGACAGAATTGCAGTTCTAGCCATCAGCTGGGCAGCAAGCATTGTGATTACTCACTACAGCCCACTTAGGAGTGATTCTTTCAGTGGCTCTCAGACAGAGGGCAATTCACTGGGGGGATACAATTGCTGCAGTGAGACTACCTTCAGTTTCTATTACAAAAACTGATGTTACTCAATTGGTGCATGATCCTGCTGTTTTGCAACAGCCCAGCACTGTTGATCCAGGGGCCCAGCATACTGACACTTCACATCTTACTATGCCCTCAGTTACACCACTTGATTTGAACTTGATTACATCAAGGGAAGGATTTCACTATTCATATTCCCACCATAGAAACATAGACACATAGAATTTGACAGCAGATAAGGACTGCTTAGCCCACCCAGTCTGCACATTTTCCTACCTAATGGATATGCTGTAGATCCAAGTTAACCAACAGCCTACTTCCTCCTACCCCCCACTAGGACTGCCTTATGTCTGTCCTATGCATTCTTGAATTCCTCCACTGTTCTTGACTCCACGACCTCCTCAGAAAGGCTGTTCCATGCATCCACAACCCTCTGTGTGAAAAATACTTCCTCACATTACCTCTGGGCCGTCCACCCTCTAGCTTCAAATTGTGCCCCTGTTCTTGCACATCTCTTTTTTCTGAAAGATATTACCCTCTTGGACTTTGTTGATTCCCTTGAGGTGACTTAAAGTTTTTATCATCCCCCTTCTTTCCTCAGGGTATACATATTAAGCTCCTTTAGTCTCTCTTCATATGTCTTCTGGTGCAGACCCTGCACCATTTTGTTTCCCTCTTCTGACAGCCTCCACTCTGTCTATGTCTTTACAGAGATGGGGTCTCCAGAACTGCACACAGTACTCCAGATGGGGTCTCACCAACTGTCTGTACAGAGGATAGTAACTTCCATTTTCTACTACTGATGCCTCTTCCTATGCATCCCAGTATCTCCCAGCCTTCCTTACTGCCTTCTCACATTGCTTGCCCACCTTTAGGTCATCTGATATAATTACCTCCAGGTCCCTTTCCATTTTTACTGTTGTCAGTATCTCACCCCCACTGTGTACTCTTCCCCTGGGTTTTTGTTTCCCATGTGCATTATCTTGCACTTCTTTGCATTGAATCTAAGTTTCCATACATTTGACCATTCCTCTAACCTTGCCAAGTCCCTTCTCATCCTTTCCACACCATCTTGTGTATGAACCCTGTTGCAGATGTTTGTGTCATCTGCAAAGAGACATACTTTTCCTTCCAGTTCTTCTGCAATGTCACTAATAAAGACATTAAAAGGATCAATCCCAGTACTGAATCCTGCGGTACCCCTCTAGTAACCCTTCTTTCTTCACTGTGGACTCTGTTTACAACTACCCCTTGCATGCTGTTGTCCAGCTGATTTTTTTATCCAGGCTACCACCTTGGGACCCACTCCAAGTCTGGCTAACTTGTTTATTAATCTTTTGTGTGGGACTGTATCAAATGCCTTGGTAAAATCTAGGTAGGCCATGTCCACAGCCCCTCCCTGGTCTACTACTTTGGTCACCAAGTCAAAGAGATCTATTAGATTCATCTGACATGAGTTTCCTGCTGTGAATCCATGCTGCCTTGGATCTTGTGCCCCACTGGCCTCTAAGTACTCAACAGTTCTTTCCCTCAGAAGTGATTCCTTCATTTTCCCTACCACTGAGGTCAAACTAACTGGTCTCTAGTTTCCTGCCTCTGCCCTGCTCCCACTTTTGTGAAGAGAAATCACATCTGCCCTCCTCCAGTCCTCAGGTACCACCCCAGCCTGCAATTTGTTAAAGAGAGTAGTCAGTGGTGTCGTTAGTTGTACCCTTAGTTCTTTGAAATTCTTGGGTGAATCCCTTCAGGCCCTATTGCTTTGTCCACCTTCAATTTTACTAATTCTTTCAGAACCCTTTCTTCTGTAAATGGACTGGTATCGACCCACGTCTCCTGAGTGTTTCTCTTGTTTGGTTTAGGTACCTACCCCTCCTCTTCCTTTGTGAATACTGAGCCAAAATATTCATTCAATATCCCTGCTTTTTCACTGTCACCTTCTGCTCACACTCCCTCTCTTTTATTAAGCCTCAGTATCCCTCCCTTGGTCTTTCTTCACTCCCTAATGTACCTATAAAAGGTTTTATCCCCCTTCTTAACAGAGTTGGCTATCCTTTCCTCAGTTTGGGCCTTTGGTATTCTGACTGCCTTCCCTGCCTCTTTCTGCTTTAACTAATAAAGTTCTCCATACTGCTCCTTCTGCATTTCCTTATATTTCCTGAATGTTATAATTTTCTCCTTAACCTTCCCTGCCACCTCTTTTGAGAACCATAGTGATTTTTCTTTTCCTTCATTGTGTTTTTTGATTTGCTTCACACAAAGACTTGTTGCCTCTGTGATGGGTGTTTTGACTACTCCCCATTGTTCCTTCAGCCCTCCTTCTTGCCTGTTTGCTACTGCTTTTCTAAGGCACTCTCTCATTTTCCCAAAGTCAGCTCTCCTAAATTCCAATACTTGCTTTTGTATGTCTTGACTCTATGGCTGTGTTTATCGTGAACCACACTGTTTGGTGGTCACTTGTTCCCAGATAGCTACCCACTTCTAAATCTGAGATTCTATCCCCATCCCCATTTGAGAGTACCAGATCTAAGATTGCTCCCTTGAAGTGGGTTCCAATACTAGCTGTCTGAGGCATGCCCCTTGTAGGGCATCAAGAATTACCCTGCTCTTGGATGTGCCTGCACCAAAGGTGCTCCAGTTAACATCTGGCATATGCAGGTCCCCCATCAACAATATCTCCCCTTTTTCTGCCATTCTAAGGATGCCTTCTATCATTTCCTTGTCCATTCCTCCCCGAGATGGGGATCTGTATACAACCCCCATACTTATTGTGGTGCCATTTCCTGTCTCCAGGATAACTAAGAGTGCCTCATCTGCTCCCTGTTTACTCTTTAGTTCTGTTATTTTGATCCCTTCCCTTACATAGAGAGATACCCCTCTTCTTCTTTGACTCTCCCTGTCCCTCCTGTAGATTGTACATCCTGGTATGTTGACATCCCAGTCATGGTTCTCTGTGTACCATATTTCAGTGGCTGCCACAATATCCAGGCATCCCTCTTCCATCAAGGCCACTACTTCAGGGAGCTTGTTACACAGACTATGGGCATTGTTACTCATCACCCTCCAATTTTTGATGGCCTTACCCCTTTTAGCCCCATCCCTTTCCTTACTGCCTTTGCTTGCATTTACCTCTGTCCTGCTCCCTAATGACTTCTCTACCTTGGTGTTTACCTCACTAATTACTGTGTTTTGTGTTGGGGGGCTGGGATTTCCCTGCTCTGTTTCAGTGCCTCCCACCTGGCTAGTTTAAATGCTTGCCAATGAAGTATTTAAACCTATCACCTATGATCCTGCCCCCCTGACAGATGCAGACCATCATGCCAGTATAGGCCTGCATCTCTCCAGGTGGCTCCCCAGTCCCCAATAAAGCCCAAACCCTGAGCTCCACACCAGTTTTTCATCCATTCATTGAATTCCATGGCGTGGAGTACCTTAGCATCATCCTTGCTATAGACAGGCAGCACCTCCGAGAAGGTTACCATATGCATTACTTGTCTAAGGCTCCTCCCCAACTCTACAAACTCCTCTTGCACTACTCTGATCACATTCCTAGCCAGGTCATTTGCCTCTAGGTGGACAATGACATTCAGCTCCCTCCCTCATGCAGCTGCTACCAAGATCCTGAGAATTTGGTTCCTGTCCCTCCAAGCCGTGGTGCCAGGCAGGCACCTTACTTCCCTCTCCTCTTCCTCCCCCACTTCAAACTCCCTAATGATTGAGTCCCCCACCAGGAGTTGTTTCCTTCCCCTGTTGGGTATCATGCCACCCTCCTGTGGGTCTCCTTTGTGAAGGTTCCCAGCATCCTACTTGGTCTGCACTGTAACCATTCCAGTAAAGCTGTGAAGTGCTTGGCTGTGTGGATACCATTCAGGATAAATATGGGATCTGGACTAGGGGTTAGAAGTGCCAGGTACAGTTCCGACCCTCAGACTCAGGACTTTCTCACCTTCCTACCAGCTTCTTCATAGGCTCTGATTGGGGTTTTTGTTTTTCTTCAGGTCAACTGAAGATCTGTTTCAAGTGTGATTCTCTTAATTATCTCAGTAACATCTACTCCAGTAGCTGTATATCCTCTGTATTGAACATGGCCACATTGCAGCACAATGAACCAACTGGATGAAATGAAATCTCTGCCAACTGGGAGGACATTCCTTCCATGATTGTCCCTGGGTGACTCATAATAAATCAGCAGGAGTCATTCCGGATGACACGACCACCCGAGCCACTTACCTGGGTGCTAGTTCTATCTCTGGGACTCCCTTCCCACAGCACACAGTTGACATGCCCTCCATTATGCCTCCCTCTGTCCAGCCCTCATTGTCCTGTCCTCAGGAAGAGTTCTTGCTGGAATCCTCGGAACCTGCCCTGTTACCCCAGGCATGTTTGGCCTTGAATTCGCCTGCCACTCCAGCAGTCCCTGCCAAACTGATTTAATCTGACCTCCCAGAGACCCCTTCCATGCCTCCACCTTCCTCTTTTACTGAAGTGTCCAAGAGATGCTATCTTCAGAACTGCATGATTCAAGATGGTCTACAATCAGTGCAGGCCAAGTCATTCCCTTTTCAGAATAGATTGCATCCTCTTGCTTAGTTCAAGAATTGGGGGGATACTGATGTGAATATTGACTCTGACGCCTTTTCTATGATGGCAATGGGGTTTGTTGGCTCCCCACACGCTGAGGATGACACCCTAAATAAGACAATAAAGAAACTGCAGGCCAGCTACTGAACAATTGGTGAAGCTACACATGAGAAAAGCAGAGCTAACACCAGTGAGAGTAAAATAATCATCCCAA
The DNA here is from genome assembly GCA_016271365.2 of Neoceratodus forsteri. Classification (NCBI taxonomy): domain Eukaryota; kingdom Metazoa; phylum Chordata; order Ceratodontiformes; family Ceratodontidae; genus Neoceratodus; species Neoceratodus forsteri. The sequence continues at coordinate 776,724,816 of CM057459.1, read as the reverse complement.
ACTCTTGGATGTCTGATTTGAAGAGCATTTATTGTGCAAAAACAGGATCCATAACAACACTGCACCCTGCTGCCCCAGTAACTTCCCCTTCCTCCCTCCCTCCAGGCCTAGTGCCTGACTCCTTCTTGGCCTGCACTGCCCCTAGCCTCCACCACAAGGTAGCCAAAAGCTGAGGAAGACCCACATACCTCCCCAGAGAGAAGAGCTACCTCTCGGCAGCTCAATCCAGCTCTGCACCCTACCACCCTGCCAACCTCCGGTGGCCCATGCTCACTCCTGAACATGGGTCGCTAGCATAGTGTGAGGTAAGGCATCCAGTGCCTCAGCTCTCTGTGCCACTGGGCCAGCTTTACCAGTCATATCTTGATTCATGTTATACTCTTTTTATACTTATTTCCCTACAGGCTGATAATGGGTCCTCCCTTATGGCCCAGATCCAGTCCGTTTCTGAATGCATGAAGTCCTTTCAATATGACAGGGTAAAATCATTGACATTTGAATGCTTTCATGGCCCTCAAAGCACACATTTGACAGGAAATATCTTTTATCAATTTTTTTCACAAGTTCAAATCACGACAGATGAATTACTTGCTTGACCCTGAAGGGAGGGATCATACCACCTGAGCTGGCATGCTACAGATGGTTCAGAACTTCCTATACCAAATGGTTGGCACTATGTTTCAGCCAAGGGATTCAATTACTACTTTTTGGACTCCTTGCCCATACCACAGGTGTCCTCCCTTGATAAAAGACTTCTCACTCAGCTGATCACTGAGACTGAAGTCCACTCTGCTACTCAGTCACTTTGCAAGAGAATTTCCCCTGGATCAAATGGTTTGACATCAGAGTAATACCAATTGTATCTATCCATTTTTGGCTCTGTACTCACTTTTGTTTATAATTCTATATCACCACACCTGTCCTTCACTGGATATGATGCTATTTAAATTATTCTCTATAAATCGGATGAGAAACATCAACTCTTAAACTGGCAACCAATCTGCCTTCTGAATATAGATGCTAAGATATTGAGAAACATTTTTTGTGTGCATTTGTCCCAAATGTTATCCACAATTATTCATCCCCTTCAGTCCTGCTCTATCCCCAGCTGTAAGATTCAGGGCAATCTATTGTTAATCCGAGACCTGATTGCCTCCTATCACTCAAGACAAGTGGGACGTTTCTTGTTTTTTCTGGATCAAGCCAAAGCATTTGATGCTGTTTCATCTGACTCCCTTTTTCTGATACTTTCCAAGATGGTTTCTCAGAAACTTTCATTCAATGAATCAGTCTTCTATACTCCTGTTCTACCATATCCCCATGGTCAATGGATGGTGCAAGTCCCATATTCAGCGGAGGTGGGGAGTCTGTCAGGGATGCCCACTGAGCTCACTCCTATATATCATGACTTTGGATCTTTTGTTGCAAGCTGTGATGGAAGCCCCTCAGATTGTAGGTATTTCCCTCCCCCTTTTTACTTCCTCAGTGAAACTATCTGCGTATGCAGATGATTTCTGTCTCTTTATTAATGATGTTACATTGGGTGAAAACACCATACAGTTGATAACTGACATTGCTTTACTTACAGGTTTGGGCATTAACTATTCCAAATGTCACATACATAGATACATAGACAGTGTCGGCAGATAAGGGCCTATGGCCCACCTAGTCTTCCCATTTGAGCTTGTAAGTTCAGTTTGTTTTCCTAGAAGTCTATTTCCCCTTACCCCTGACCTCTAGAATTCCTTTATATCTATCCCATGCATTCTTAAATCCCTTGATTGTTTCAGCCCCCACCACTTCCTCTGGCAGGGTGTTCCACTTGTCCACCACCCGTTCTGTGAAGAAATTCTTTCTCATGTTTCCTCTGAATCGTCCTCCTCCAACTTCATCCCATGCCTCTAGTCCTGAAACATCTTTTCGCTTAAAAATAGTGTTTTCCTGCACCTTTTCCTCCCTGTAAGATACTTGTATGTCTCTATCATATCCTCTCTCCCTCCTCTCCTCCAGGAGTACATGTTCAGTTCCTTCAACCTGTCTTCAAGGTTTGTGATGCAACCCATGCACCATCTTTGTTGCCCTCCTCTGAACCTTCTCTACCTGTCTATCCTTACGTAGGTATGGTCTCCAGAACTGTACACTGTACCCAGGTGGGGTCTCACTAGTGTCTTGTATAGCGAAATTATGATCTCCCTTTTCCTGCTGGTGATGCCCTGCCTATACATCCCAGCATCCTATTTGCTTTACCTGATGCCTTGTCACACTGTTTCCTATCTTGAGGTCATCAGAGATGACCAACCAAGATCCCTTTCCTGCTTGGTGCATGCTATATCCTCACCCCCCAACTGATATATTGTGCCAGGGTTTTTGTGCCCCATATGCATTATCTTGCACTTCTTTGCATTGAATTTCAACTGCCAAACCCTTGACCATTCTTCAAGTTTCTGCAGGTCCCTTCTCATTCTGTCTACACCCTCTGGTGTGTCTACTCTGTTACAGAGCTTTGTGTCATCAGCGAACAGTGAAATTCTGCCTTCTATATCCTGTGCAATGTCACTGATGAAGATGTTGAATAGGACCGGTCCCAGCACTGATCCTGTGGTACCCACTGGTCACTCTTCCCTCTGTGGAGTGACAGCCATTTACCACCACCCTCTGTGTCCTGCCACCCAGCCAGTTACCTACCCACCACACTACTGTCCTGCCCACACCATATTCCCCAGTTTGTGTAATAGTCTTCTATGTGGCACAGTGTCAAAGGCCTTGCTGAAGTCCAGTGGCCATGTCCACTGCCCTCCCTGATCCACCTCCCTAGTCACCCAGTCAAAAATTCAATGAGGTTGGTCTGACATGACCTCCCTGGTGAAACCATGCTGCCTTGGGTCCTGTAGTCCATTGACAACCAGATGTTCCACCAATCTCTCCTTCAGTAGTGCTTCCATGATCTTTCCCACTACCGAGTGGAGGCTGACTGGTCTGTAGTTCCCTGCTTCCTCTTTGTTACCACTTTTGTATAAGGGACTACATCTGCTATCCTCCAGTCTTTGGTACCTCCCTGTTTCAGTGATTGGCTGAACAGGATAGCCAGAGTTCAGCCACCACCTCTCTTAGTTCTTTAGGACCTGGGGTGCACCCTTAAAGAACTAAGAGAGGTGGTGGCTGAACCTCTGGCTATCCTGTTCAGCCAATCACTGGAAACATGCTTTCTATTGGGGCACATGGAGCCCTTCCTCCCACAATTGGACACATTACAGTTATACTGGAACTGGTTAAAATCCTTGGTATTCATTTTTTTTTTGGCAACACAAATTTGCAGACCTGAATTGGAATCATGCCTTGGACACTGGTGCAGCTGGAATGGCTCTCTGGAAATCTTGGCCATTGTCAAAAAAAAAGAGGATTGGTGATGTTAAAACATTTCTGATCCCTGTTTTTCTTTATGTGAGTGCCAGTTTTCCCTTCCCTTTAGTTCAGAAACCAGATTATATATTATATTTTCTACTATGATTTGGAGAAGCAGATTGAACTTCATTAAGAGGGACATTCTTTACCTGCCGAATTCTTTACCTGACATTCTTTACCTGGTGAATCCTATGGTATTTTTTTAAAGTATTTTTTTTTCTCCTTGCAATATGATTGCCTGGATTTTGGGACTCCCCCACTATGTGGAAGGAATAGGTTGTCATGGGATGTAATTCACACCCAACATAGGAAAGCCTTTTACATGGAGTTACTCCTCCCTCCCCCGGCTGTGGAAATTGTACCTGGGGTATGGCCCAACCTTAGACAGAAGGCTTTCCTATATCTTACTGATCCATACTTTCCTCACCAGTATTGGGATATCATGTGGCTGTGTTGTCATGGTAAACTGAATGTAAAGGGTAACAATAAACACATAAGCATCATGGAGCGATATTGCCCAAGGGACAGTTGTCAGGATATCATAGAAACTATTCAACATTTATATTTTGATTGTCCTTATATTCATCTTTTTTGGGTGTTCTTGGGACTTAGATGGGTGGACCCCTTTTGGAACTCCCTTACCTATGAGACCCTGATTTATGGTTCAGTGACTGGTTGATCCTTTGGACACAATCACTCGGCATTACTTCAGATTCTTTCCTGTCTCAAGGTGATCATCTGGAGGGTCTGTTATAAATATGTGTTGCATCAGGAAGTTTTTGATCACACTGCATTATTCAGGATGGTAGAACTGGACCTTCATAGACAGTGTGTGACTGAACGTACCAGCCTCCCCTTCCCATGACATGGATACCTCATTGGAAACATTACCCCTCAGCACTTTTTTGATCAAATGTTGGGGTGTGTACCTTTATATGGCCTTTCCATTGCCCTATGCTCCTATTGTTTGTTTCCATTGTTATTATTCTCTTTCTAGGGATCCTTTTTCCTTTAATTTATTCATGGGAATAGTTCCCTCTGTGTCATCTTTTTTGAGTTAATTGTGTATACTATTATTTTGACTGTATATGTTGTATAATTTTTTTTTTAACTGGTACTCATTGATTTTCTATTAATAAACAATTCCCCACTCTTTCAGTATGGGGAGCCCATGGCTTTGTTTGGCTGGCTACCAAGATGGCCAATCCTGAGCTAAATGTAGATAGAATGGACGCCTCGGAGGTTGAGGAGCAGGTCTCCTCCTCTGCCTTGACAACACCAGAGGCCACTTTGAAGAATGTCAGAAACATAGAAATGGATATTGAGATGAGCACTGAACTGAGAAAGGATGAATTGATAATACTACCTGAAAATGCAGAAGCAGGTAACTTACACTTGGACAAACTAGGTATGAGTGCAATCCCTGAAATTAAGAGTGTGAAGCTCCCGGTGACAATACAAAATAAAACAGAACTTTTGCAAGCAAAATTCCTAGAAGTAACAGCTAATTGCCTCAAACAGACACAAATCTTGCATGCAGAACTGTCTAAACTTAGAAAGCAAATGATTTCTGTTTCAGGATGTAATCCATCTTTTGACAAGCAGCCAACTCATGCTGACACAGGATCATCAAAGGGAAATGGCAGCGGCACTGACTCATGTCAAACTACAGGACAACCTGATTCTAAAACACCTCTAACTAGTTCAACGTCAAGAATCACATCACTTCCAAAACTTGCTGAAGGGAAAGGAATGTCTGGATCACCTGGAGACACTCCATTGGGAATGGCATTAATGAGCTGTGGTCAGCTCAGCTTAAAATGTACCTCTGAGAAAGAAACTACCATTACAAATGAAATACAATGGTCGGTAGGCAGTGAACTCTTGGCAGCAGGCTGGGAGTACTCCCGGAGACAGGCCAATAGATTTTATGGAAATCCCCCAATGTAATGCTGACTCAACCTGAAGTCAGTTTGAATACAGTAAATTTGGCTGAAAACTACACATGACACGGGAAACAAAATACTACTGTCAAAACTTTTAAAATAGAGCTACCACCAGAACTACAACTAACTAAGAACCCTGTGCTACAGAACTCAAGCCCCCCACTTGGGTACTAAACGAAAAAAGGAAATGACTGAACACAGTAGAGAGGCCTCCACCACTGCAATGTCTATCCCACTGCCTTCACTGACACCTCCCAAGTTTCCCTTGAACACTGGGGCCAGGGCTAATCCACAGCCATATGCATCTTTTTTTTTCACAGATGGATACTTTCAGCTAAGAGACATAATGTGGTGTACATCTGATACAATGGAGGCATGGAAGAAGCACCAGACAGTACTTTTGTAGCAGGAACACTACTAAAAGATCTAATGAAGTTATTTGTGAAAGAGATATATGCCATGATCCACATATCAGGCAAAACTACATTTGATTTAAGCTTTAAAACCGCTAATGGGCTGGAAAGATTTTGTGTCAAAAACTCCACTATGGTCTCCATTTACAGTTATCTCCCTCTACAAACCCACTCAAAAAACAGTTACCATATTATTCAGAAATGAAGGAGTCAGTATAAATGAAATTATATACTGACTCAAACAAAAGTGTACAGTTTTAAGTGACTCAAAAACTATTATAGACTCTAATAACATTTGGACTGGGGGTCAAAGGGCGAGAGTGATGTTAACATCCTCTGACATTGGCATACAGCTCTTGCCTAAAAGCTTCTTTATCGGATGAGACAAAGGGGTACTATTTTATTCTGGGCAACCTAAAGCCTGCTACAAATGTGGCTGTACAGAACACCTGAGTGGAATTTGTGATAAAATCAGATGCAGCACATGTGAGAATTGAGACATGCGAGTGCATATTGTATTGATGAATGGAAATGTAATCTGTGTGAAGAAACTGGCCACTCCTGTCAGAGTTGTCCTTCATTTGCAAACAACTAAATAACTTTGGATCAAGCAGAATAGCAACTGTATGTCTCCCTTGCCCCTTGCTCAGTGACTTAAATCTGCAGGACAACAACAGACAATGAGATCAGAAGCAGCAACACCGTTGGCCTTGGAAGAACAGGACACACATGCTAATCATCCTGACAATCTTTCAGGCAAAATTCAAAACTCACTTCCCATCACAAAATAACAACCAAGTACATCCAAAGAAACCACAGGTACCAAAAATATTGCTGAAGTAGTTATGCTCCCTCAATCCACCAGCAATGTTACAACAAGGTGATGCCCCCGAATCAGGGAGAAAAAAAAGATAATAACAAGGCATAAACAAAACTGGACTTTGCCATAACCCAAAGTTATAAAAACTGACACAGTACAAAACATAAACCATTACTTAGCTTTGCAGGAACTGTATGAGGATTCTAAGGTGGAATCAGATGCCTCATAACTCTAGTCCTCTCAACCAATGGATGCTGAAGATTCAGGGACAAATGATAAAGGAAGAAAATAAAGGACCTAAGTAATATACCAAAAAGAAAAATTACATCGACCAAAACAGGGAGGAAGACTGGATGGGGGACAAAGAGGAAGACAACATGTACAGTTTGTGGACTATCTTCCTTCTTCTCACCATGGAGACTCAGAACTTCATTATTAATACTGTCAATGTCAGCAGCACTAAGAATTAAAAAAAAAAAGGTCTGCAGTTTTTTTCTTATCTTTCTTCTAATGATCCAGCTGTATTTTATGTAAAATACACTAGGCTAATTACACTATCTGAGACTGAAAATGTTAAATGTGCATGGTACATGGGTCCATCCTATTGTTCCATTGGGCCAGAAACTTGTTCCGGGGTAGTTATTCTTTTTCTCAGGCTAAATGTTACTGTCATCAAACTAGTTGACATAGTTCCATGCAGAGTTTTGATTTTAGATACGAGGACGAACAATATATGATGATAAATATTAAGCTATTAAAACTAATGAAAGATTAGAGATGCTGCCAGCTCGCTCTATAGGAAAACTCAACTTAAAAGGGACTTTAATCACTTTAGACAACTAAGAAATGAATGTAAAAGAGGAATAAAAAAACTGAAGTAGATTACTATAAAAATGAATAGGTTACTACTTTTCAAGATTAAAGAAAATTCTGGCAGAGTATAAACCTGCTTACTCCAAGGAATAAGAATAATATTGTAAGTTTATTAAAAGATGATTAAGAGATAACTGATAATAAAGCTAGGGCCGATTATCTTAATGAAAAAGCCACAAATCTATCCGAGTACCTACAGGAATTTAAAGAATCTATGAAATGAGACAACTATGGATTAAATACTCTTGCATCTAAGTTTTATTTTAAAAAGATTACATGGACGGATGATTACTTGAAACTAAAAAGGCTAGATAAAAAAGGGTCCTGGGCCAGATCAATTAGAATACAAAATACAAAAATGTGTTACTAGTGAAATTGTCAATCCCTTGCAGATAATTTTTAATAAATCACTTAATACAATAGTCCCTAATATTTGGAAAAAAGTAATACTATCCTGAACATACATATGAACATATGAAATTGCCAGCAGATACAGGCCTTGTGGTCTATCTAGTCTGCTTGAGTGTGCAGCACATCAGTCCGTTAGACTGCAATTTTAGAATGTGATTTTTAAAGGAGGTCAGGCCAATTCACTAATCAGGTATCAACCAATTTCCTTGTTATCTATAGTTGAAAAAATACATGAACGCCTACTGTACTCCCAGATTATGGAGTATTTGAGCAAATATGGCTTATTAACATCATTACAGCATGGATTCCGCAAGGGGTGTGGCACGGAGATGACCTTGGTCAGGTTTACAAATGATTTGCATGAAAGTATGGATGAGGGAAAGTGTGTAGGTGCAGTGTTTGTGGACCTGATCAAGGCCTTTGATCTTGTGGACCACCCCCTATTGGAACATAAACTCATTGGCATAGGCTTTGGGGACCCCATGGTGGAGTGGTTCCATAACTACTTGACTGAACGAGAGCAGCAAGTCCATGTTAATGTACTGTCAGTACTGTCAGAACCAAGAAAAGTGTACGATGTGGTTCTCCAGAGTTCAATATTGGGACCCTTGTTGTTTCTATCTATATGAATGAGTTACCATCTATTTCTACAGAAAGACAGAAACATAGATGTTGATGGCAGATAAGGACCACAAAGCCCATCCAGTCTGCCCATTTCTTTTTCTATCTTATGAATGTGCCATTGGCCTTTGCTCTGTCAATGGCCTATCTATTCATACTCCTCTGTACTGCTCCTTTATGCCTATCCCATGCCTGTTTGAAGCCCTGCACTGTATTCATATCCACCACTTCCTGAGGTAGGCCGTTCCATGCATCCACCACTCTTTCTGTGAAAAAGAACTTCCTCACATTACCCCTTAATCAGCCTCACTCTAATCGCATTCTGTGTCCTCTTGTCCTATTTTTCCTATATTGAAACATGTTAGACTCTTTCACCTTGTTGATGCCCTTAAGATGTTTGAATGTTTCAATCATATCACCACTCTGTCTCTCTCCTTTGCTCTAGGGTATACATATTGAGCTCCGTTAATCTGTCCTCATATGTTTTCTGATGCAGTCCCTTCACCATTTTGGTTGCCCTTCTCTGGACTGCCTCAGTTTGGTTAATGTCCTTGTGAAGGTATGGCCTCCAGTACTGCACGCAGTAGTCCAGATGGGGCCTAACCAGTGTCTTGTAAAGAGGGATTATCACCTCCCTCTTACGACTTGTGATACCCCTACTAATACACCCCAACTTCCCCCTAGCCTTACCTACTGCTTCAGTGGTCTGCTTGGATGATTTCAGGTTGTCTGTGATGAAGATGCCCAAGTCTCTTTCTTCCCTTGTGACTGCCAGAAACTCCCCTCCCAACTTATAGGTGGCTTCAGGGTTTCTCTTCCCTAAGTGCATAATCTTGCACTTCCTTGCATTAAACCCTAGTTGCCACTCTTGCCACCATTTTGCCAGTTTATCCAGATCTCTTCTCATTCTGCCCACTCCATCTGGATCATCAACTCTGTTGCAGATCTTGGTGTCATCTGCAAACAGACAAACCTTACCCTCCAGTCCATCTGCAATGTCACTGATGAAGATATTGAAGATGACTGGCCACAGGACTGATCCCTGAGGTACACCACTTATGACGTGCATCTCTTCTGACTGTATATCATTTACCACCACTCTGTTTTCTGGCCATCAATTAGTTTGCCACCAACTTTTGACCCACCCTGAGCCTACCAAGCTAATTAATCAGTCTTCTATGTGGAACAGTATCGAAAGTTTTGCTGAAGTCAAGGTAGGCGACATCAACTGCTCCCCCTTGGTCCACCACTCTGGTTACCCAGTCAAAGAAATCTATGAGATTAGTTTGACAGGACCTTCCTGTTGCAAACCCATGCTGTCTTGGATCCTGTGCTCCTATGGATTCCAGGTGTTGCACTATCCTTTCCTTAAGGAGTGCCTCCATAATCTTGCCCACTACTTAGGTAAGACTGACTGGTCTGTAGTTCCATGCCTCCTCCCCTGCTACCACTCTTGTGGAGCAGGATCACATGAGCCCTTTTCCAATCTTCTGGACCTCTCCTGTGCTCAGAGACTCACTAAACAGTTTTGATACTGGCTCTGCTAGTTCCACCCTTAGCTCCTTTAGTACCATGGGATGTATGCTATCAGGTCCCATTGCCTTGTCCACCCTGAGCTTATCTAGCTCTTGTAGGACCCTTTCTTTTGTGAAGGAAATAATGCACACTTCTTCCCCCCATGTCCATGGTGCTGAGCAGAGGGCCCTGCCCTACCTCCTCCTCAGTAAATACTGAGCAGAAGTATCTATTTAGGATAGATGCTTTTACCTGGCCCTCCTCCTCACATGCCCCCTTATCCCCTTTGATCTTAGCAATATCCCCTCTGGACTTTCTCCTTTCACTAATATATATATATATATATATATAGTCTTCTCACCTTCTTTTACTGTTCATGCTAGTGTTACCTCAGTTTGAGCCTTTGTCTGCCTTACTGCCTCCCTATCTTCATGCTGTTGCATTCGCTTATACTTCCTGAAGGCCAGCCTTTTGGCTCTGACCTTTTCTGCTACTGTTTTTGAGAAACAAAGTGGTTTCTTTCTCCTTTTTCACTTCCTTTTCTCTCCAACATAATGGGATGTTGCTTCAAGTATTGTATCCTTAATGCTTGTCCACTTTGCCTGTACCCCCTCATCAGAGTCTTTTATGGTTATATACACAGATGATGCTCTGCTTTATATTGCCAATAAAAACATTAACTTGATCCAACAAAACTTAGGTAGTGAATACAGCAAAGTAATGGGATGGTTGGTGGAAAACCATCTTGTGCTTAACAAGAAACAAAACAAAGGGCATGCTTTTTTGCTCTTCCATAAATTCTAAGAGGTTACAGGAAGGCTTCACGATAATTAGCAATGATGGGACTAATATTGAAATTACTTCTAATTTTAAATACTTAGATGTGGCTTTAGATAGTAACTTAAGTTTTCAAACCCACATTAATAACATAACCAAACATTTGCACAAGAAAATAGGCATCCTCTACACAGTGAAGGACTACCTTACAGATGACACTAGGAGAACCATAGCACTGACCTGTTAGATTACCTATCTAATCCAGAAATGCGGTCTCCCGACCTACATTGTGCAGAGGTTGGGAGACCACATTTCAAAATCCCAATGGGGATTTGCTTTATGCAGGGGTTTGTCTCCAACACTAACTAAAATATCCAACTCCTAGGGGGAGCAGACCTTGGAGTTGGGTGTTAGGGACAAGGGTGAATTTGTTTTTTGAAAGTTCCTGCTGCAGAAATAGAACTCAATCCCAGATATCTTGGTGGTTAGCACTCCCTTCCCCTGCTCTGACATGCCCATTAATGTGCCGGTAATCTTTCTGTAACCCTGGTGGGCTAGCAGTCCCCCCCCCACCCTGATATGCCCAATAATGTGACTATAATATCTAAATTACCCTGGTAGTCTAATGGTCCCCCCACGCTGGCATGTAGTGCCCATGTAGTGCCCACCAACCCACTCCTTCAACTCTTACCCCAAGCTGAGGCCAGCACACCCCTCCACACACCATCTTCAGTTACATAACTGAACTGTCATTGAGTGCTGTACTACAATGCAGTACTTGTTCATTGACTGTGACTCAATGAATGTGTACTGTATTGTAGTACAGTGCTCAATGACAGTTCAGTTGGCACCAACTGAGGTGGTGTTAGAGGGGTGTGCCAGCATTGGCTTGAGTACAAGTTGGGGGAGGGGTGGTGAGCACTACATGCCAAGGTGTGGGAATGGGACCACAACGCCACCAGGGTAAATTACTTATTATATTCACATTTATGGGCATATCAGGGTGGGGGAGGGACCACTAGACCTCCAGGGTTAGAGAAAGGTTACTAGCACATTAACCATCATATCAGGTGTGAGGAAGGACCACTAGCCCACCATGGTTGAAGAAAGATTACTGGCACATTAACAGGCATGTCAGGGTAGGGGAGGGACCCCTAGATCACCAAGATTACATGAAGATTAGTATTACATTAACAAGCATATCGGGGATGTGTGTGTGTGTGTGCGTGTGTGTGTGTGTGTGTTGGGGAATGTGGCACAGTGCCGTACTGGCTAAACCCCTCCAGAGGAATTTGTTCTAAGTATCTTTAGACCAGCCCTGGCTGGTCTAAGGGTACTTGGACATTCATCATCTAGAGGAGTTTTGTGAATCCCATTTATGGGGATGTGGCAGTTTGCATCTGCCACATGCCCCCTAGTGTCAGATCACAGCCCATTCTTGGGCTCATGGGTGTCACAAGCCCAATTTGGAGCAGGCAGCCTGCAGTTGACACAGGCTGCTTTTGTGAATAGCTCAGGGGACATTTTTTGATGCAAGATGACACTTGTATCATTAATGTTTGGCACAGGCACCTTGCATCATTTTAAGGGCTTTGTGAATCAGCCCCATTGTCTTGTGAAACTAGGGATGACTATAGTTCACAAATTAGCCATAGAAAGAAAGAAATTATACAATACCACATGCAATAAGTGAACACTCTGTACCAACAGCAACAATTTGGAACACGAGGTAAATTTTGATTGTATCCCCATATAAGAGTTGTAAAAAGAGAGTAGAACAAAAAGAAATGGAAGGCTTGACCAATGAAGAAAATTATTGTACGGATAACAATGAGATTCTGCATATAGTAACTAAATATGCATTTACTCTATTTCAATTTACTGGAACTTCTATGAAAGGGAGTGAATGTACCTTCAATAATATATATATAAGGGATATGCAGGGGTGACCTGTGTGATATATGATTTATGCACACGAGTGCTGGCTGACCTTGGGTAATCTCACGCATGGCGTAAGCCACGAGTGAGGTGGCAAAGGGCAAACAGCACAAGTGTGCATAAATCATATATCACACAAGGTCCCCTCTGCATATTTCATTTATGCAATAGGGAAGGATCTCATGTGTCTGTGTAGTTTTAAAATATTTTTTTTTTAAATAAAAAAATATGGAAATCTTTGTGGGTTTATTTTGTGCTTTACCAGGTTGACGAGCCATCCTCTGTGGTTCATTACAGCTGATTGGCTGATAGTATGGCTTGACAGTTTTTAAATGAAAAAAATGGCGTCTGAGTTTAGCGAGCGCTGATGGTGTGAATAGAGGAAAACATCGGGTGTGTTTAGTGAGCGATCGCCGACAGGAAAGTAGCTGCTGTCATGAAGTTTTTATTTTTTAAAGGCATTTCTGTAGGAGAGGTGGAAATTTGGACTACAGCGGACTGCAACGAGTGGCATCAGGAAGAAGAGGTGACCAAGCTGATGGACTTGTACTGCCAATGTGAGCGAGCGAGTGGGTGAGAAAGAAAAAAACAACTGCGGTTTTGGAGAGACAGAATTTTAATTTCATGTTAGCAGTTCTGTTGCTTTTGGGTGATGGATGCAGGGGAGAAATTTAAAAAGACCTGCATTTTGTGTAGTTGGCAGTTCTTTAGAAAGTCAGGGGCTGAGGCAGTGTGGGATGCAGTTAGGAAGGAGACAGTGGCAAGAAGAGTGCGAGTGGCACATACTGCTTCATGGTGTGTGATTATACCATTTTTTTGATGTGAGGAACAAATTTAAATGGATGATGCTGGGGAGAGATTTAAAAAAAATTAGAAAACAGATTTTGGAACTAGATGAGTTACTGTGGATGGAGAAGATTTGTAGACAGCAGTATTGACTGTGTGTGAGAAAGTGAAAGTGTGTTAAACTAGGAAGCACTGTATATATAAATGGTCACTGTATGTATACATTTATTTATACATACAGTGACTGAGATAAATGCATTCATCACATTGAATATATGTCCACCCCATTGCATATATATATATATATATATATATATGTATACTTATATACCTCTGTAACCAGACAACATACAAGCATTGTTGATTAAACCTATAATGGACAATGAATTAACATCATCACTATTCACTCTAATAAATGAAACAGCCCCTGGAAAAGACAGCCTTACAAATGAAATCTATAAAATAATTGGTGAAGAACTCAAACAGGAGTTGGTTTTTAATCATATTCTAACTAACCAGACTTTAGCGCCTAGTCTATGTCAAGGGTTACATATTTTCCTACATAAAATGGGGAGAAAAAACATATTCAAAATGGGCAACCAATAAGCTTATTAAATACAGTATTCAAGATTCTTGCAAAAATTCTTAACAATGGACTCCTACAAGTGGCAAAACATTGAATTACTCCAGCACAAACTGTGCCACACCTGACAGACAAATTACAGAACATTTAATATTACTAAGGGAAGTCTTTGAAAGGAGTGTGGCCAACACATTGTATGGCTTTCTTCTATCCATGGACCAAAAAAGTGTATTTGACACTGTCTCTCATGAGTTCTTGTGGTTAGTCTTACAACCATATGGCATCCCTTTCCTCTTCCATATAATGTCTATATGAAAAGGAAACCTTACAGCCTGTGATTAATGGGCGGTGTGGGCCCAAATTCAGATTAGGAAAAGGTATAAGACAAGAGTGCCCACTGAGCCCCACTTTGTACACATGGGGTGGGATATTCAGAAGGGTTGCACATGGTGAAACACAGTTGTGCTATGCACAACCCACTGATGCACCCCGGCGCAATATTCAAAAGGGGAAAGTCGTGCTAAGTCCTGATATGCCGGGAGCATCAGTAATACATCTTGATGCAAGTAGGGAGGGTGTGCCCATGCATACCCCCACACATCCCGATATTCAGACCGGGATGTGCAGAGCCCATGCAGGCACAACTCCTACATGCACCGCATACAGTTGTTCCCAAATATCAAGGAGCAACAGCCAGCCACCCACAGGTGAGCTGCCCTATTGCAGAGCGCAACACAGCAGCTGCCAGCTGTGGGTGGCCACCTGAGCTCCGGTGGCACCCTCTCCATCGGGTAGTACCCCATGCCCAATCACAGGCAGAAGTAGGAAGTTAAACAGTCCTATATCCCTGGTGGTCCAGTGGACCACTCACAACCCGATTGTGGGCATAAGTATAAAAATAATAAACTCCTATATCCCTGGTGGACCAGTGGACCACCTGCAGTCCGATCGCGGGCATAAGTGTAAAAATAATAAACTCCTACATCCCTGGTGTTCATGGTGCCCCTCCCCACCCTCCCACTGAGCCCTGCCACTCTGCTCCCCCCAGTCAGCGGCGGGCGGCAGTTCCCCACCCACAAGCTGCCCGGCCTCCCACCAACTGACTGTGTACAGTACAGCTGTACGCCCATTGATCCACAGCATGGGTCAATGAGCATGCAGACCTTACTGTACTACACAGTCTAGATATGTGAATGGATTAATTCACATATCTGGACTGTGTAGTATGGTGGGGGAGGTTACCGCTGGACCACCAGGGATGGGATCTAATCTTTTTTTTGACTTCTGCCTACGATCAGTCTGCGAGCAGTCCACTGGATCACCGGGGGTATAGTAGTTTATTATTTTTATACTTCTGCCCACAATCAAGCTGGGAGCAGATCACTGGACCGCCAGGGATATAGGAGTTTATTATTTTTATACTTATGCCCACGATCGGGATGTAGGGCGCTTTGCCGCTTGTTCAGGGGGCGTCGGTCCCTGATGGCTGCACCCTGGCAGGGCGCCAGGTGCAAGTCACCGGGGATGGGTGCACCTGCATGCAAATGTGCCCATAATGATATGCAAATGGCCCCATTTGCACCTTGCATGCATTATGGCCCCATTTGCATATGCACCTTTGAATATCGTGGTTGATGCGCCTAATGCAACTGCACTTGCGCTAGTGCATCCTCCTGCCCCTCTCTGGCCACTTGCGCTGGTCCAGTGCCACTGCGCCATGCACAATGCGGGTGGCCACAGAGTGATATTCAACGGTGCTAAGCCATGGCACAGCACCGTTGAATATCACCCTGTCAGTGCCCTGGCACATCCCAGTTGCGCTGCTCCCAGGCTTGTGCCACGGCCTGGCGCAGTCTGAATATCCCACCCATGCTGTATAAATCCCTTACATAGACTCATAAATTGTTCTCCCATAGTAACTCCTATACATACTAATGAAGGAACTTTGTCTCATAAAGCAATAGCTTATGCAGATGATTTATGCTGTCTAGTATCTGATACACCTTCAGCAAAAGTAGCCTTGGAAATATTCAAAAGATTTGGCCAATATTCTGAGGCAATGCTGGATATCGACAGATGCATTGGAATACAGTTAGGGATGAATCCCTCCATTTTTCATGATATGGCAGGAATAAAAATACAGTCTGAGCCAATCAAAATCCTAGGACTTCGATTTGGAAATGATACTTCAGATACCTTAAATTGGAAAAATGAGATACAGATAAGGATGGAAAAGGTCAAGCAATGGAACAAATGAAAAATGGGGAAGAAGAAATTATTTTTTCTTATCAAAACTTTTTTTAACCTTTATTTTTATAAATTAGTTTTGTGTCCCCCACCCCCAAAAAACTTCATAAACAAAATTATTTTGAGTCTATTTTTCCAAACACTTTGGGGGAGTAGATTGAACACTGTAAAAAGGAACATCACTTATTTATTTTATTTAATTGTGGTAACCGGGTAGGCCCACTGAGTCCAGTAATAATTCCTTTTTCAGGGGCAAGCTGGAATTAATTACAGATACATTGAAATATAACATCTGCAGAAATTACAATAAACAATAGTTTACACATCACATAGAATGGAGAACAATTAACAACATACGACACATAGCAATATTTGTTAATACACTTATATACATTAATGAATACACACTGACAGAATTTTTTTTGAGTCAACAGGACTATAGTAGAGATGTCAACGGTGGCAAGTGCATTGATTTAGCTCCAGCAGGTGGGCCTTTAGTTCCCTTTTAAATCCCCATAATGAGTGGCACTCCTGAAGATTTGTTGGCAGTGTGTTCCAGAGTGGAGGTGTGAAAGCTGAGAAAGCCTGAGAACCTTGAGTGGACATTAGTCAGGGAACCTCAAAGAGCTGTCTACTTGAGGACCATCACATCCTGCTGTTCTTTTTTGTTCTCAGCAACTCTACCAGACTTTCGGGGGGGGGGGGCACTAGCCAGCCTTAACTTGTAGGCTAGGCATAGGGATGGATATTGTAATCTACCTTCCAAGGTGGACCAGGATAGGGCTTGGAGGACCTGACAAAGATGTTCTTTGTGGAGGGGCCCTGCTGCTAAACTGCAGATCCTATGGTACAGGGTTCTGAGCTTCAGTATCTCAATGTTTTTAACAGAGAGCAGTACAGGGAATCCATAGACTAGGGTGGGTAGGAGGGTACCTTGAGCAACCTTGACATCAGAGTCCTGTGTAAGATAGGGACTAAGGCGATACAGAAGTCCAGTCTTCTGGTTCAGTGTCTTAGTGGGCAGATCAATGTGGGCCTTGAAGGTGCAATCCTGGTCAAGGGTAATTCCTTGGTGCTTTAAGGACTCAACTACCTCGACCCTTGTCCTGGTTGATAGTGAGAGAACCAGTTAATTAGACCTGGTTGGTCCAATTTTCTTTTGGCCTGAATAGCATTGCCTTAGTTTTTTTCTATTTAGGACAAGTTTATTTTTATTCAGCCATCCCTCCAATTCCAGGAGGTCTTTAGATAGCAATCTGTTTAGGTCATCAGGGTCCTTTGTGGACCTGTAAAGCACTACATCATCTGCATACAGGGTGACCTTCACATTGTTACAGAAAGTAGCAGTTTGTTAAATAATGTGAATAACAGTGGCCCATGGATTGATCCCTGGGGGACTCCATCCTGTACTGGGCACTTATCTGATATGTTGTCCAGCCATCTGACTAGTTGGGACCTTCTCTGGAAATAGTCAGTAAACCACTGTATCACCAGACTATCTAGGCTGATCTGCTTCAGTTTTGCAAGGAGTAGTTGATGCTCTACCAGGTCAAATGCATTGGTGAGATCTATAAAGATCACACCAGTGAGCATTCCCTTATCAAGAGCAGAAATATATCCGTTCTGAGATTTACTAAGGCAGTATTCATTCCATGGTTCTTTCTGAAGCCATATTGAGCGGCAGTATATATGTTGTGTCTCTCATGGTATTCCACTACCTGATTGTACACAACCCTCTACATCACTTTACTTAGTATAGATAGGAGGGATATTGGGCAGTAGTTTTCCAGTGGTTCTCAGGGTCCACCTTTGTGGATAGGTGTGACCAGGGCCACTTTCCAGATAGAGGGAACTTTCCCTTCTAGGATGGATAGGTTAAATAGCCAGGAGATTGGTGTGGTAATGACTGTGGCAGCCATGTTTAGTAGCTTGGGTTCTAATTTGTCATACCTGGCTGTTCTGTAGGTTTTGATCCCCTTTTGCATTTCAGGACCTTAGTACTGGAGACTACTTTGAAGTGAAAGTCCGGGGTTTTGGGACTACCTTCATTTGTGTCTTGTGGGGAATTAGTTAGCCCAGGGCAATAGGTCTTGAACTTATTCAGTTCTGTGAAGAATGTGTTGAATGCCTTGGCAGCATCAATAGGGTTCATAAGCGAGGTTCCTTTTGCTATAATGTCACCACATTCTTGTTTGTTGCATCTCTTGATAAGGGTATTAGTTTGCACCAAGAATGTTTTGGGCTTAGATCGATTATTTTCCTGAATATTTCGGAAATGTTGTTTTTTGGCTTTTTTTAACTCTACTTTGCATTTGTTTCTGAGTTCCTTGTATTTCTGCCAGTCTGAGGCTAGGTCAGAATATTCAAATGTACCCCCAAGCCCTGTCTCTGCCCCTCATGAGTTTCTTCAGGTCACGAGAAAGCCATCTGGCTTCTTGTCCTTTGACTCAGATCTGTTTTTTTGGCATGTGCTTATTGGTGGCAGACAAGAAGTTATTAATGAAATAATCAAGGTCTGTATCAAGGTTAGGAGCAAATTTAATTTGCTGCCAGTTGACCTCAGCCAGGATATTAAGAAAGGAGAATGGGTCAAATTTTGAGTAGTCCCTAGTCCAAAATGTTCTGGGGGAGGTAGAGAAGTTATTTCTCCAAATACCGAACTTGGGTGAGTGGTCACTCAATGAGTCTGCAAAGGTGCCTGCCAGCTTGAATCTATCCAGGTTAATGACCAGGACCAAGTCCAGAGTGGTGTGGTTACCAGTTGTTATATTTAGTCTGGTCAGTTCCTGTATTAGTTGGGTGAGTTCAGCCTCTAATAGGGAGGATTTAAGGTCATCAGTGATGTGGGGTCCCCAGTGTATATTGAAATCCCCGAGGATAACTTTCTCACCCCAGGGGAGACCAGGTAATATATGTACTAGGGACTTTAATTATTCGGTGGCAGTCTTGGGATGGTTATACACAGTCTCAATAAGAAGTGACTTAGTCCCACCCAGTAATAGTTTTATAAATACTGTTTATAGTCAGAGTTGCTAAGATCTGGTATTAAGACAGGTGAGACATTAAACTTTGACTTTACATAAATCATAACCCCTCCTCCTTTTTTCTCAATCTGTCTTGCCTAAAGGAC
The DNA here is from genome assembly GCA_016271365.2 of Neoceratodus forsteri. Taxonomy (NCBI): domain Eukaryota; kingdom Metazoa; phylum Chordata; order Ceratodontiformes; family Ceratodontidae; genus Neoceratodus; species Neoceratodus forsteri. The sequence goes on along the minus strand of CM057459.1, from coordinate 776,705,354 downwards.
AGGTAACCATTTAAGTCAACCTCATGTTCCAATATATGTGGTTTGAGCCATGTTTCACTAATTGCAACTACATCTGATGCATATAGGCTTGCCCAGGCCACCAGCTCATGTATTTTTGGCCTTAAGCTTTTAATATTTATATGCGTTGTTTTAGCCCTTTAGTGGTGCCCCATATGGACCTGTTTGAGGTGGCTACTCAAATATTAGTTACAAGTGGACCAGGGTTTTCCTCATTGCCCACTGATAGCAAATTTTTTATAACATAATTTGGTTCATCTCCCATTTAAACAGGTAGGACCTCAGATGACTAATCCAATTGTCTTTTATTATTGTAATTTTTTTCTGTGATAATATCCAAGCACTGTTAATCACTACAGGCATGGGTAGGGAGCCATGGTTATATTCTGCAAGTAAGCCCTGTTTCCAACCATGGGACAGAAGAAAACTGAAAACAGTTAAATCATCTGCTATAGCACCTACTTACTTAATGGACACTTTCAGTAAATTAATAATGTGATAAATAACCAGTCAACAAATGATATCCGTGAACAAAAAAGTGTTGTATAAATGGATCTTAGAGTTGAACTTTAATGTTCCTAAGGTATTTGATAATTGCCCTCTCACCTACAGACATCCTTACTGACACTTATTTCTGAACCCAGGATCCCAGCAAGGATGTGGGATATGCATTGGCTCTGTTACATAGAAACATAGAATTTGATAGCAGATAAGGACAGCTTGGCCCACCTAGTCTGTTCATTTCCCTACCTGATGGATAAGCTGCAGATTCTAGTTAATCAACAGCCTACTTCCTCCTACCCCCCACTAGAATTGCCTTATGTCTGTTCCATGCATTCTTGAATTTTCCCACTGTTCCTGACTCCACAACCTCCTCAGGAAGGCTGTTCCATGCATCCACAACCCTTTCTGTGAAAAAATAGTTTCAAACATTACCTTTGAGCCATCCTCCCTCTTTCTTCAAATTGTGCCCCCTTGTTCTGGCACATCTCTTAATGTTACCATGAAAAACTTAATATAAAAACAGACTAAAAGCATAAACAGTTAAGTGATTGTACATGCTCTAGAGAATTCTGTCACGATCAATTAGAGATAATAGAAAATCTTTATTTTCAGCGCTCCTTCATCAAATGCTTTTGGGAACTCTTAGCAAACAGATGGCAAGCAAGGGCTTGCTCAAAGGTTAACTATGATATTTTAATTTATGGGCACTATGCAGGACTTAGGAGTCAATGGGACAGAGGACATTTGAATTCAATTTTTATTTGAACTACATGGCATATTTGGAGAGCTAGATGCTTGTTTACCCTACAGCAAAAACAATCATCACAGATGGAACTATTGCAGATAATTACTGAGGATCTAAAAATGTGTATTATCCAGAAGCTAATCATATGACTAGTTCCTTGCTGAGAATGTATTGAAAAAATACACCATGGATCATTGATTCAGACAAACCTGTTACATAGGTCTCACATCAGACATTGTCTTTCTTCAACAATTTATTTTTTTGTTGGTATGATTTTGTGATATTACATAGATACATAGATACATAGATACATAGACAGTGTCGGCAGATAAGGGCCTATGGCCCACCCAGTCTGCCCATTTGAGCTTGTAAGTTCAGTTTGTTTTCCTAGAAGTCTGTTTCCCCTTACCCCTGACCTCTAGAATTCCTTTATGTCTATCCCATGCATTCTTAAATCCCGTGATTGTTTCAGCCCCCACCACTTCCTCTGTCAGGGTGTTCCACTTGTCCACCACCCGTTCTGTGAAGAAATTCTTTCTCATGTTTCCTCTGAATCGTCCTCCTCCAACTTCATCCCATGCCCTCTAGTCCTGGAACATCTTTTTCGCTTAAAAATAGTGTTTTCCTGCACCCTGTTCCTCCCTGTAAGATACTTGTATGTCTCTATCATATCCCCTCTCTCCCTCCTCTCCTCCAGGGAGTACATGTTCAGTTCCTTCAACCTGTCTTCATAGGACTTGTGATGCAATCCATGCACCATCTTTGTTGCCCTCCTCTGAACCTTCTCTACCCTGTCTATGTCCTTACGTGGGTATGGTCTCCAGAACTGTACACTGTACTCCAGGTGGGGCCTCACTAGTGTCTTGTATAGCGGAATTATGACCTCCCTTTTCCTGCTGGTGATGCCCCTGCCTATACATCCCAGCATCCTATTTGCTTTACCTGCTGCCTTGTCACACTGTTTCCGTACCTTGAGGTCATCAGAGATGACAACCCCAAGATCCCTTTCCTGCTTGGTGCATGCTATATCTTCACCCCCAACTGATATATTGTGCCAGGGTTTTGTGCCCCATATGCATTGTCTTGCACTTCTTTGCATTGAATTTCAACTGCCAATCCTGACCATTCTTCAAGTTTCTGCAGGTCACTTCTCATTCTGTCTACACCCTCTGGTGTGTTCTACTCTGTTACAGAGCTTTGTGTCATCAGCGAACAGTGAAATTTTGCCTTCTAGATCCTGCGCAATGTCACTGATGAAGATGTTGAATAGGACCGGTCCCAGCACTGATCCCTGTGGTACCCCACTGGTCACTCTTCCCTCTGTGGAGTGACAGCCATTTACCACCACCCTCTGTGTCCTGCTACCCAGCCAGTTACCTACCCACCACACTACTGTCCTGCCCACACCCATATTCCCCAGTTTGTGTAATAGTCTTCTATGTGGCACAGTGTCAAAGGCCTTGCTGAAGTCCAGATAGGCCATGTCCACTGCCCTCCTGATCCACCTCCCTAGTCACCCAGTCAAAAATTCAACGAGGTTGGTCTGACATGACCTCCCCTGAAGAACATGCTGCCTTGGGTCCTGTAGTCCATTGACAACCAGATGTTCCACCAATCTCTCCTTCAGTAGTGCTTCCATGATCTTCCCCACTACCGAGGGAGGCTGACTGGTCTGTAGTTCCCTGCTTCCTCTTTGTTCCAACTTTTGTATAAGGGGACTACATCTGCTGTCCTCCAGTCTTTGGGTACTTCCCCTGTTTCCAGTGATCGGCTAAACAGGATAGCCAGAGGTTCAGCCACCACCTCTTTTAGTTCTTTAAGGACCCTGGGGTGCACCCCGTCTGACCCCATTGCTTTATCAAATCTTATTACTTCCAGTTCCATCAGGACCCTTTCTCATGTAAAGGGACTTGTGTCCATTTCTGCACCATTCTCACCCCTTGTACTCCCTTCAGACCCATTACCCCCCTCTTCCTCAGTAAAGACTGAGCAGAAATACCTGTTCAATATGTCAGCTTTACTGTTGTCATCCTCCACGCGACTCCCATCCTCCCCCTTCATTCTCACTATCCTTCCCTTTGTCTTTCTTTTTTCACTTATGTACCTGAAAAAGGTTTTGTCCCCTTTACCCACTGATTTTGCAATGTGTTCTTCTGTCTGAGCTTTGGCTTCCCTTACTGACTTCCCTGCCTCCTTTGCTTCTCCTGGTACTTTTCCTATCCCCTTCTGCCTGTGTCTTTTTGTATTGCCTGAATGCAATCTTTTTGGCTTTCACTTTCTTTGCTACCTCTTTGGAAAACCATAATGGTCTCCTCTTCCTTTTCCTCTTGCTAACCTGCTTAATGCATAATTCTGTTGTTCTTATAATCCCCATTTTAAATATTGCCCACTGTTCCTCAACCCCTGATTCCTGTCCCATTCCCCTTAATGCCTCTTTCAAGTATCTCCCCATTTTCCCAAAGTCTGCCCCCCTAAAATCCAGGATACGTGTTTTTGTGTGGTTTGGTTCTGCTCTTTCTGTGATTTCAAACCACAATGACTGGTGGTCACTGTTCCCCAGGTGCTCCCCCACTGTTACCCCATCACACTGTCCCTGTTTGTGAGCACAAGGTCCAGTATTGCCTTCTGCCGAGTTGGTTCCATGACCAGTTGCTTGAGGAAGGCACCCTGAAGGAAGTCCAGGATAAATCTGCTCCTAGTTGATGCTGCTGCTGGGATGCTCCAGTCCACATCTGGAATATTGAAGTCTCCAACCAGTACTACCTCACCCTTGTCTGCCATCCTTTGGATGGCTAGCATCAGCTCCTATCTGTTTCTTCCTCCTGGGCTGGTGGTCTATAGACCACACCTGTGCGGATGGCTGTCCCCATTTTCCTTTCCAGCTTAACCCACAGTATCTCTCCCCCATTTTGTTCCTCCTGGATCTCTGTGGCCCTTATGTCATTTTTCACATACAGTGCCACTCCTCCTCCTTCCTGCCTGCTCTGTCTCTTCTGAATATGTTGTAGCCAGGTATGGCCATCTCCCAGTCATGGTTATCATTACACCAGGTTTCAGTGATGGCCACAATGTCCAGGTCTGACTGTACCATGACAGCCTCCAGATCTTCCATCTTGTTGCTAAGGCTCCTGGTATTTGCACACATGGCTTTCCATGATTTGACCTCCCTAGACTGCTTCACTGTTCTACTCCAGCCCCTTCCTTGGTTGTCATTTATCATTGGTTCTCCTTGCTGTCTGCCCTTCTGCTGAATTTTGCCCCTTTTCTGCTTATCCACCTCTTTGGCACTAATCTCCATCTTTTGCACACTGCTTTGCAGAGATAGCCACTCCTCTGGTTCACTGGTTCCACTGCTAGCTGTGGGGGGTGAGCAAGTAGGTACCCTCCTTGCTGGTCTGCCACCCCCCTTTGCTAGTTTAAATGCTTGTCAATGTAGCATTTAAACTTATCATTGAGTGCTTGGATTCCCCTCCAGGATGGATGCAGGCCATCAAGCTGGAACAAACCTCCATCCCTCCAGGTGGGTCCTCAGTCACCAATGAATCCAAACCCTTCCTCACAGCACCAGTTCTTCAACCATGAGTTAAATTTCCTGGTGCATGCACTCCTCTCCCTTGCCTCTCACAGGTAGTACTTCTGAGAAAGTGACAGAAGTAGCTTCTTGCTTGAGACCCCTCCCCAGTTTCCTAAACTCTTCCTGAACTTCCTTTGGCTCCCCATTTGCCAAGTCATTAGTACCTAGGTGGATAATGACATCCAGCTCACCCTCCCATCTTGCCTTCCCAGTGATCCCCAGGATCTTCCTTCCATCCCTCCATGCCGTGGCACCTGGTAGGCACCTCACCTCCCTGTTCGCCCCCTTCTGTGTTCCTAGCTGGATCCCTCTTACAATGGAGTCCCCCACCAGGATTCACTTCCTCCTCCTCTGGGGTCCACTGCCTTCCCCGCTGAGGTCACCTCCTTGGCTAACCTCCACATCCTTTCCTTCCACTTCTCTGGGTACCTCTATTTGGTTGTCCTCATTTGCCAGTGTGGCATAGGAGTTCTTGAGTGGAATAGGATCTGGGATGTGCCTCTGCCTGACTGCTCTAACCTTCCCTGAGCCCACTGTCATCCAAGTGCTCCTCATTCTCGGCATCCTTTGAGGCAGCTGCATTGGACTGGGTGGTCCCTGGATAGGGGTGATGGTAATCCTGACCCAGATTACTTCCACTCTGAGTCTGGCTACCTCATCCCACAGTCCAGAGAGATGCATGCAGATAGGGCAGCACCTCAGTGTCCAGAAGGTCTGCCTGAATATGGCTGCCCCACAGCCACTGCATTGCACCACTCCCCACATTATACTGCAATTCCACTACTTGTCTGCTACTGAACCTCTCCTAGTTCTCTTTTTATTAATTTATTGTACTAAAAATCCTGTCACTGATCCTCAGATAATTTTTTTTTTTAAGGAAGAAAAAACCAATAAATAAATAAATGAGTCAAAACACTTGTCGTGCTGAGGGTGGGCTTCTTCCCCCTTATGCCCCTCCTACTTCACACCTCTTACTATACCCTGTGTTTAGCTCCTGTCAATCAGATTTATCAGGGCATATAATTAAGTGTTGGGGAAGGGAGGGGAGGGGGGCAAAAATTTGCAGCAATTAAAGACAGCACAGAATTACACCTCCACTATGTTTTAAATTTTCAGCAGCCCAAAAACAATTATAAGTAAAGACAACAAAGAAAGTATAGTATCACTACAAGCCCACAATCTAAGTTTAAAAGAAAAATAGCAATTACCAGTTACTCTAAAGCACTGAATTGAATATGTTTCCTTCCTTCCCCTTCTGGCTTCTTCTGAGAAAATAAACCTCTGCTTGCTACTTTAACTCTGACTAAGCCCCACCTCCAGTTATCACGTAGCTGAGGTCAGAGGCCAGACAATTAACACCCTTCACCCAACTACAGGACAGTCAGACAAGCCAAGATAACATTTGCAGCAATTAAAGACAGCACAGAATTACACCTCCACTATGTTTTAAATTTTCAGCAGCCCAAAAACAATTATAAGTAAAGACAACAAAGAAAGTATAGTGTCACTACAAGCCCACAATCTAAGTTTAAAAGAAAAATAGCAATTACCAGTTACTCTAAATCACTGAATTAAATATGTTTCCTTCCTTCCCCTTCTGGCTTCTTCTGAGAAAATAAACCTCTGCTTGCTACTTTAACTCTGACTAAGCCCCACCTCCAGTTATCACGTAGCTGAGGTCAGAGGCCAGACAATTAACACCCTTCACCCAACTACAGGACAGTCAGACAAGCCAAGATAAAATTTGCAGCAATTAAAGACAGCACAGAATTACACCACCACTATGTTTTAAATTTTCAACAGCCCAAAAACAATTATAAGTAAAGACAACAAAGAAAGTATAGTGTCACTACAAGCCCACAATCTAAGTTTAAAGAAAAATAGCAATTACCAGTTACTCTAAAGCACTGAATTGAATATGTTTCCTTCCTTCCCTTCTGGCTTCTTCTGAGAAAATAAACCTCTGCTTGCTACTTTAACTCTGACTAAGCCCCACCTCCAGTTATCACGTAGCTGAGGTCAGATGCCAGACAATTAACACCCTTCACCCAACTACAGGACAGTCAGACAAGCCAAGATAAACTCTGCAGCAATTAAAGACAGCACAGAATTACACCACCACTATGTTTTAAATTTTCAACAGCCCAAAAACAATTATAAGTAAAGACAACAAAGAAAGTATAGTATAAATATTGTATTTCTTTTCATGTACACTGTGTATCACTGATAGTTTATCAATAAAAAACCCTACTCTTGGCCGGGGGCACTGTCTGCTTCCTGCAGGAGGAATGGAAGAGGCCAGAGCAGAGAGAGAGAGGCAAGCAGCCCAGGGGTAGGATATTGCTTCCCTCCCCACCTGGCGTAATGATGAAGACCAGGGAGTAGATTTGGAGGATCCTTCAGAATTGATTACACCTGCATCAGGTGTGGGACACAGCAGCATGGATGCAACTCAACTAGTGTCTGTGATCATGATATCATAAATTTAGCACAAGAAGTAATGCAGCTGAATGAGAAACTGGAATGAAAGGGGCTCACCTTCTAAATTTGATAGCAGATAAAAATGTAAGTGCTGGTCTCAGATCCTTTTCTCACATCCATCTATGCAAAAGTGGCACAGCTCTGTGGGAAGACAGGGGAGCTCTCCCACCCCCAACAATTTGTGGCCATAAAGGAAACATTAAAGATGTTGTTTCAAAATCTTGGAGTATCCTTGAAGGGCTGGTGGAAGTCAATGGTGGCAGTGTACCCTCTGTCCACAGGTCAAAGCCCTAGCCTGTCTCCACTCATGCCCTCATATCCTATTTTATGATTCTCCTCCTTTCATCCCCTGTTTTAAAAGCAATTAAGCAAGTGAAAAAAAAATGAAACAAAAGCATGCATCTTAATTCATCTCTGTCCTGGTTTCTGCTATTGTTTCATTCTATTTTACTAATTTCTGCTGTCAGCTATTGTCCTCTAGTTTAATGAAAAAAAAAGATTTCTCACTTCCTCCCCAGTTCTCATTCTTGTGCAAGTGTACCATCCTTACACTGTCTCTGTCTTTTTCTCTCACTGCTGTTTTTATTGTAAAGCACAGTGGTAAAACACAATATACTGAAATGTGGTACTCCCAAAATGTTCCCAGACCAGAATAAAAGCATCATGCTGCTACATAGTGCCGTGTTTGTCTGTTTCTCACCACAACTGCTCTTGTAATGCAATTCAGTGTGTGGGAAATGCACAATATACTGAAATGTGGTACTCACAGATTTTTTTATCTACTACCAGTATATATATATATATATATATATATATATATATAAAATAGTGCCATGGTAGTGGCACTATAGTTAGGGTTCAGTAAGCACTTTAATGTTAAATCTCTAATTTTGCATCTTAATACCTTTGCCAGCGTAAGACAGGTTTGGATGAAATTTTGCTTGCAAGGTTTGGTGCCATAGATCTCTGGATCTGGCAAGTTGTGTTATGGTCAGATGTACGGTTGTAGAACTGCAGAACACCACAAAATGCAAAAAAAACAGACTTTTTTGTGTGTTTCTTTGCTTGTACCCACAGCCCAGACAATTTGTCCATTCAGTCACAAATCTTCAGGGAAGATGCAGTTTGGGTCACCAATGTGCCTTTTGAAGATTTGGTATAAACCTATTAAACCATTCAAAAGCTATTCAAAAGCAAATTTTGCATTTTAATCAATGGTGAAAAAATATATGTGTCTCATGAAGGTGTCGCAAGTGCAATTTTCCTTTCGCCATAACCCTTTTACTTCTGTTCTGCCACCATCTTGTTTGCAGTTAGTGAGAGAGGAAAAATGCCTAGAATTTAAATTTGGGACCCTCTAGGTAAACATTGACTATCGGGTTTACCTAGTTGGGTCATGGGGATGCCAGCCCTATCTTTTTTGGGGTGTAAAGGCCCCCAGAAATGCCATTTTCAAACTGGGAGCTCAGTACTTTTACAAATTGCAGGAAAAACATTCCTGAAACTTTTGTAAACACGAAGGGTTTTGTGCTGTGTTTTGCGAAACTTTTATGATTTGCAAAAGAACTTTGCCAAAAATCCTGCAAATATTTGCCATCCTCCAGCAACAAAATGGTTGGGTTCTTTGGGCTCAAATTTGCAGGGTGCCAAGCCCTGGTCCCACAGATGTGCTGTTTATAGTTTGGTGCCAAAACATTCAAAGGGCCCAAAGTTACAGTGTTCTGAAATTGAGAAATTTCCCATAGGATAGCATTGCAGCGTCTGTTACGCCTTTCGGCACCCGTATCTTGAAAACAAAGCAAGAACAGGAGTTTTTGTTATCTGCAGCTTAGTTCACCTATTGGTGAACTAAGCTGCAGAAAAATAATTGGAAATCATAGATTATACCAGCAGTGGAATTTTTTTCCTACTTTCTACAGTTATGGCGATATTGGCAAAAACATGTCCCACGGGTTCTAAGGGTGCCTTTTCAGTGTATTTCAGTGCCCATATCTCATAAATTACGCAACATATGGATTTGAACAATTTATTTCACGTGAAGATTGTGCTGTCATGCTTACAATGACACTTGAATTTTTTTTTTGTAGCTGCTACGATTGCTGAGATATTGGCACATTACTGTTACAATGGGTCCTTGACCTATAGGGCTGCTATATGGCTCTGTAGTCATGTGTGAGTGGGAGCACAGGGCCAAGAGTGACTGCTCTCCCATATACGTGTATCATTTATCAGTTATATTACACTTTCTCAAAAAGAAGGGAAATTCATTGCAAAACACTCCGTTAATGCATCAGTTAGGGTTCATAGCACAGCGACAAAAGTTTGGAAATGTGATGTTAGGGTTCAAAACCCTAACATCCCATTCCACCCCACCTCCCCTACACACACACACATGCCAGATTGTAAGACACCATATCACTCCGTCACATCTGTAAGCACAATAATCACAACACTGTACTCATTTCACATAACTCTATGTAATGAAAAAACAAATACAGTATGATCGACTCTATACTGCCAACACAGTATGATGACACATTGTTGCTGGCATATCTTCTTCATACAGTGAAACTTAGTCTGTACAAATTTTCAAAATATTGATTTTTATGTCATAATTCAACAACTGGCTTGATGCAAGTATCACTGCTACCACATAGGCACGTGGGAGCAGGAAAGACAGAGCTGACACATGCACAGTACTTTTCTGATACTGCTCAGGTAGAAAACTACCACCATCACATGTTGTTACACTGCTGCATTACCTAGACATACTCATTAACAGTATTTTATTGTTAGCTTTGAATGTTACAACTGTTGCTTTTACATCTTACTTGTAAACTGTACTGCAAAACAATTACTTTTATTATTACTGCTGTTTGTTAATAGGATGACTCACTGTGTCAGAAAATAAAATGCAAACAACCAGTGACTGTTGGTAGGCTTATACAAACTCTTATTTCCAATAAACTATGTGTGGATAACATACTGTGTATTTCATCACTTGTTAACTATTGGAATATGGGCATCTGCTTAAATCTTGTTATTAATGTTTGTAATGCTAAAATTCTTACTGTGGGCAATCTCCCATCACTACCCAGCATGTGTGTATAACCAAAAGGTGCTAAGATTGCAGCAGAACTCATACAATTGGTGGACCATGATGATGGATGTGTCATGTGGTACTTTTAGAGAGTTGTGTTACTTCTTTTTCCTGATGCTGGTTGTCTCTGGTTGGTTGTGTTGCCTAGGCCCTTCCATATGTGTGTGTGTGGGGGGGATGCAGAGCTAGGGTTTTTAACCCTAACATCACATTTACAAACTTTTGTCGCTGTGCTGGGAACCCTAACTGATGCATTAAATGAGTCTTTGCAATGTGTGTATATATATATATATATATATATATATATATGTGTATATATATATATATATATATATATATATATATATGTATATATATATATATATATATATATATATATATAGGATATACAATGAGTGCGAGTTAAATAAATGATTTATGTGCACAAGAGCAGTTTGACCTCGGGTAACCTCACGAGTGGCGTAAGCCATGAGTGTGGTGTCTGAGGTTAAACTGCTCAAGTGCACATAAATCATTTATTTAATGAGTTTCCCATTGCATATTCCATTTATGCAATAGGGTTATAGTTGTTAGTTCAACGTTTTTATTTTGTTTTTATATTTTGTTTATTTTTTTGCTTGTGAAATATAGGGGAAGGTATAGTATAACTGTGGTAATAGTGTTTTGTTGATGTATCTGCAGCAACAGTGAACACAGCCATGATCTGGTGGTGAAGAAAATGGTTGCTTTCTTGCTGTAGGAGGAAGTATTCATGACATGATGAGAACAGACATGTGAATACAAGAGAGAAATAATTTAGAGTCTAGTATACTCCATGTGGTTTTGCACCTGCAAAAAGAAAACAACCAAAAAATGAAAAATTAAAAGAAAAATAACTTTTCAAAAGGATACTTACTATAACATTAATGATGACTATGCCATAAAATGACACAAATATGCCACAGATACAGGAGGCAGAGGAGGTGAAGTCTTGCTTGATGGAGGAGAAGGCAGCAGCAGCAGAACAGGAGATCTATGAAGACAAGAAAAAAAAACAAGCATTTATCAATGCCGAATATTAGCTTGCTGGCATTGGCATTGGTAGTGCAGGAGTTAGAGAGATGCATAATAGGAATGGCAGTGAAGTATTGAACTGATGCCAACACTACCATCACCCTGCAGAGACTGACAGACATTAGGGCTTTGCCTTTGGGTTGTCAGCCATAATGGTTACACCATATCACCTCACCCTACCCTTCAGACTCTGACAGGTATTGCAGTGCCTTGGGGTCTTTGGGCGTTATACTCACCCCATTCCATAAGTAAATGTGCTGTGATGGGTGCGGTATAGTAGAATGGGGTGAACATTGGGGCTGAAGACCCCAAGGCACACATCAATGCCTGTCACTAGCTGCAGGATGGAGGAAGAATGGTGTGAGCATTACAGCTGATGATCCGAAGTCACACCCCTGACACCTGTCAGTCTCTACAGAATAGGGCGTTATAGTTGGAAACCCTAGTGTTCTAGCTGTTTGATGGTATTTTCACTCCAAATTTTCAAAATAGGATTTTTGTGACCTCCACTTCATGAACAGTGGCACTATAATTTTGATACTCAATCCCAAAATGTGGTTTTGCACAGACTGCGCCATTTGACACCACAAGTGTGAAAACACATTTCTGGCAGGATGTGAAAAATGACAATTGTACTGTTCATGAGGTGGTGTGAAAAAATGGCAATGTTGAAAATCTGGAGTGAAAATATGAAAAACTGGTGAAGTTATGAACGTGCATAGGAATTGTGCAACACACACCTGTAACACAATCATTTTTTTTTGAATTTTTTTACCCAATTTTCAACATGGGCATTTTTGAACCTCTCCTCATGAACAGTGGCACTGTGATTTTATTAATCGGTCCCAAAAGTCGATTTCCCACAGCGACCATGCCATTGCGCACCATAGGTGTGAAAACACATTTCAGGAAGGATGTGAAAAATGAGAGCTGTACTTTTCATAAGAAGATGTGAATAAATGGCAACGCTGAAAATCTGGAGAGAAAATATTAAAAATTGGCAAAGTTACAAGCGTGCATAGGGACAGCTCAAGCGGTGTTGGCTGGCTGGAGATCTGTCTGGCAATGGCAATTCCACTTGATTAAAAGTCTGGGTCTGTCCCTGGCTGCATGTGATAGAAGTGGTGGTCAAGGTTATTTATAGATATGGAGTACACAAGCAGGTCAGAAGAGGAGTACAGTAGGTTGTGGTGCTGTCTTACTTGCTGGAAAAGGCATGGTCTTTCTGGCTGGCAATAACATTTACCCTGGATTAAGACTCTTGGTTTTTCAGTCTGATGCATATGGTGGTGGCAGTGGCCCATGTTGTTTGTAGATGTGGAAGAGCCAAGCAGGTCAGTGGAGTTGGAGGTGGTGGTGTCTTGCTTGCTGGATGAGGCATGGTCTGCCTCTCTGGCAGTGGCATTTTATGCTGTATTAAGAGTTTGGGTTTGTCTATGAATGCATGCAGTGGAGAGAGCACTGTTCATTGATTTTGTAGTTTGTCTGTAAATATCACTTTGGAGGGTGTGGAGGCAGGTAATCAGATGGATGCAGGGAAGAGCAGCATAACTCTGGGAAAAGTAAAATGACATATAAAATAAATTACTTGTGAATCATAAAGAAAAGGATTCAACTGATGAGGAGGAATGGAGGCACAGAATACATGGGTGTTTCACAACATGCTAAGTGGGTAACTGCTGTTGGAGGCTGGCCTTTGTAGGGGATGTGGGAGAAGCTATTCCCCCACATTGGACCTCAAGCTTTAGCCCTTCCATTCAATGTTTTGGTCAATAGAGTATGGGGTTGGTAGTGTTTATGTAACTGTAGTTTACTTTTTTGCTTTTCTTTATTCCCACCCTTGGTAGGTAAGCCGGGTAGTAAATAGGGAATAGAAAGCCCAAAAAGACTACCTCTTCCCACTCATGGAGAGTATGACCGGTAACACGCAGGACAGAAAACCTCCAGGTGGAGGAAACCTTTGAGAACCCATGGCTACTGACCTGCCTGTCCTCTGGACAAACTAAAAGGAGACAAACCTAGGTTCTAGCAACCATATTCTAATTTCTGAATAAGGTGAACAGCTTGGAGAGATAATGTTCATCTTCAGAGTCTGTTGGATGATGCATTCTGGGAGGACGATTCTAAGGCTAAAGAGCCAGGTCCATTCTGAAGGAAAATCCGGATCTTGAATATGGATTAGGTCAAGCTGGAAAATGGGTGAAAATGGTCCAGAATTCCAATGTGAATTTGATTGATATTCAATGGGGTTACAGAGTCAATGCCAACATAAAGAGCATGAGTTGAGGAATGGGCTACCAGACTCTGAATTGTGGGAAGTATGATGGGTTAAGAAATTCATAGAATGATCTATCAGACTTTGTTAAGGGCTTGACATTCAGATTAGAGTCTGCATGCTTGGAGTTCAGCAGTGCATGATATGTTGCTATGTAGGTTATCTATGAAGTTGATCAAGGATTTGGACAGAAGCTTTAGGTTCATGGTAGGAGGGTCACCATGGAAGATTGTAGACTGATGAAGGATGGTTGGTATATGCTGTAGACATGGTAACTGTATATTGATGGGACTAATCTGAAAGTTCAGCACAATGAGTTTGAAGGTTGAATAGAGTTATTGTTGATATGAGATTTGTATAGGCTTATATTCAGGAAGGACTACTAATGAGAAATGGTGGATGCGAGTATAGTTGTGGCTTCATTGCCCATGGCAGGAGCTTGAGTGGCCATGGCGACTTTGCAGTGCTGGAGCTCCAATGTCTGAATGCTGAGAGGAGCCTGAGAATGGGTCATCGAATTGATCTATGGATTGAAGTGGCACAAGGGAAGTTGAGAGCAGCGTAGAATGCAGAGGGTGCCTAGCCTGCTTAGTCAGATATAGGACTGTTGCAGGGCATGACTGGGATAGTGAGACATCCAGGTCTGTTGTGGATGTGCCAAATGAGGAATCAGTGGAAGCCTGCTCTCAGTGCTTGTATTTGCTGGAGGGAGTATGGCAGATAAATCCTGATGGATGAGTCAGAATGACAGTTGGATGGGCAATTGGCATGATTTAGGGTAACCTGATTAAGAGATATAGATAACTTTATGAATTATGGTGACGTACAGGGCCCAGGAACAGTGGCTCAGATAAAGTAACTTTGGCAAGGTAGCTAGGCACCAAATATCCACTGATACATGTTCTGGGATAGTAGTTGGAGGATGTCTTAATAACATCTAATGGCTATTAAGGGAGTACAAGTCAAATAACATAATCAAACTGAGGCAGTGCTTTTAGGAGGAGATTATGAGGAGAAGATATAATGGATGATGTCAGTATTGCTATGAGGTACCCTGTGGTTCCCTTTATCCATAATGGTGATGGTTATTATGGAGTTAGTACATCTCAGAAGGAATTAAAGTCATGTTTCCAAGGAAGAAGATAGGAGTGACAGAAACTCCACTAAATATTGGATCCTATGGAGACATGAGAGATAGTGATACCCACACTTGCTTGAAATAATAGAATCTATGAGGAAGCATCCTGCAGAGATGGTTGAGAGATGGAATCGTCTATGGTCCAGTCTAATGAGATGTCAGAAATGAGTCCTGGGGAGGTGACTGAGAGGTACTAATAATTTTATGGTGACGTAATAGTCTAAAAGGCATGCTATTCAAGGGATGTTGCTGGAATAAAGTATTTTCAGGTGAGAAGAATTTATACTCCTTAGAGCATTGGTAGGGAGCTGTTTTGATGTCCGAGGTAGGAGTAATAGATGGATAAACTGGCAGGAGTAGTTGATCAGGCAGAGATGCTGATGTTGATAGTTGTAGAAATGCCCAAAAAGAAACTCAGCAAACAAGCTGGAGCCCCGAGCCACCAGGGCAGTGAGGGGAAAAGTAGTAGTCGTGGGACAGAGGGAATAGTCCAAGCAGAAGGCAACTGACAAAAGGATGGAGCAGGATAAGAAGAAGGCTAAAGCTGAGCAGTACAGATGTTGGCAGGTGTGGGGAAGGCATGGGACTGGGGTAGGTGCCACAGCATATGAGAATAGAATGCAGAAAAGCTGAGTCAGACCTCAGTGGGAGAGCCATTCCAAGCCAAGAGGCAAATCCAGGTATGAGATGTTACAAAGTTGAGGAGCAAGGGTCCCACTTCTGAAGGTAATGGTGAACTGAAAACATTCGGTAGCAAGGTCCTGCAGTGATGAAGAATGGGTTCCCTCTTCTGAAGGAGATGGCGAACTGGAATTTCTGAGAGGAAAAGTGCTGCAGAAAAGGAAACCACTGAAATGGTAACTGGAAGACCACTGGCTGGGATAAGGGGAGCAGCAGAGGAAAACCTGAAGAAGGCTTCAGGCACACATTCTGGAAGAGGAGCAAATTGCATGAATCCAGCAGGAAGCAAGGGGAATGCAGTAGACATGTCCAAGAGGAAGGCAGTAAGGCAGCAGAAACATCTAGCATAACAACGAGGGAGGAGATGGCAGAATGGAGCCGAAGGACTGAAGATTGGAGAAGGTAGAGCCAGGTGGCAAGCCACAACAACAATGCTGAGGAGCACAGGAAGAGGTGGAGACAAGCAGCAAGGATGTCCAGGAGTCAGTCAGACTGAGTGGAGTTGGTGACTGGACAAGCTAGCGGGGTCCACATCCAGAATGGGAGAAGACCAAGGAAGGGACAAATACATCGAGTCCAAGGAAGTGCAGGATATAGTCTGACGAGGCAGTACATTGAAGGCAAATGGGGTACATTGGTCCCATTCTCAATGGGAATGTGGCAACCAGATAGCAGGTATAGAATGCAGTTAGTTGAAGCAGCAGAGTGAAGCCAAATTGGGTAAGGTGGGCCAATTCCAGAAGGGAATGCATCAGCCGGTTAGCATAATTAGAATGCAGTCAGTTGAACAGTGGATTGAAGATACAGGCTGACATCCCTGGTAGTCGGGGAGAGCTAACCTTCACTTGATGCCACACTAGGAGAGTTAGGATGGAGGATGTCAGGGTACTGGTACGACTGGTAGATGCTGGAGAAGAAATCAGCGAGGTAAGATGACACATAGATTGAAACAGACTCCCGTCCCCAGCAAACAGGGCAAGTCTACCTACGCTCAATGCCTTAGAAGGGATGGAAACGGGAAAACTTCTGGTATGGGCTGAGCAAGGAAATGGCAGCCGAGCTATGCAGTCAAAAATAGGTAAACAGAATAGGCAGAACAAAGGGGAAGGCAGCAAGTCAGAGTGGGTGAAAGTGACAAGGAAGTTACCATGAATGCCATTAAGGTGGTGATAGGGTAAACCAGGGAGTATCATGCTGGGCAGTGATGGAATGCAATGATAACTGAAGGCCGAGTAGGCTGCAAGGGTAATGATGTATGCGAAGGTAGCAAAAGCTATGTAGGTAGAAGGGCAGGGCAGATCATATAGCTGACATAAAGCAGGCTCATGCAAATCGGAGTTATGATGCCACAACGTGACCCCCCTGTCCCCTGCTGTGGGAAAAACAGGGGAGCCACAAGCTGAGCATCTCTGAGACCAAACAGCAACTGGAATAATGGTAGGGTAGAAACTCGAAAGAGGCTACTGGACTTGCAGGGCCTAAGGAATGACAAGCCACAGGCAAATTGGGGAACAAAAATCAAACAATATGGTGGGCACTCAGAATGGATAATACCTGATGAGATAAATTGCATAAGGAGAGCCAATGATGCGGGATTTAGGGAGCCCTGCAAGGTGCACAGAAGAGGGAGCAGGTGTGAATGTTGCAGGTAACTGGCATGCTGGAAGGTGAGGAGTACCAGAGGTAGAACAAGGAAACATAAAATCTTGAGGCTGAGCAGGGTATAGATGCTGGGAGTAAAACGGTAAGGGGTGCAGGCGCCAGACTAGGGTTAGAGGTTGCACAGGAAAGGATGGTAGAAGGAGCATTGTTGGAGATGGAGTGCTGGTGGGAAGAATGAGAAGACCAAAAGAATATACAAGGGAGCAAGGACAAGGACAAGAATGAGGAACAGGGTGGGGTGGAACAAGGAGGAGGGGAGGTGCATGTTAGTGCTATACAGGTTGATGGTGTCGCTGTCAGTCTGGGATGGTAGAAACAAGCAATGATGGGGGAACCCAGAAAACTACAGGGCAAGTAATAATCAAAAGGAGTGGAGTCCCAGGAGAGAATTGTCATGCAATGGCAGTAGTCTGTGTGGAAAAGTTGCATTGCACAGTGCAAACCTTGTTGGGATTCCTGCTGCAGGTGTGACCAGTCATGCTGGGAGATGGCAAGACCCCTGAGGTCACTGGCAGTCACTGTAGGACTGCAGATAAAGCAAATCAAGCAAACGTGCAGCAAACCAACTGATAAGGACCCCAGAACCTCCCCTGCCGAGACAACTTGAAAATGTTGTAATTTAAAAGACTGAAAAGCAGCCAGATCTAAGGGAGTCCAAGGCAGATCTAAGCAAAGATGACCCCATCAGGATATAGAGTACAACAGGAGAACATAAGGATGAGGCAAGGCAGGGTGCCATGCAATGGACGGGCAGAGCAAAGAGATGCAGACATGTTTGAGGGAATGGGGTGTAGCCCAGGGAAAGGGGTGGGGGAGTGGGAATCAAAAGAGGAGGGAGAATGGTCAGGAAGAATGGGAATGGGTAAAGCCCACAATGCAACAATAAAAAGGTATGAGGGACCAAAGAAGACCAGGGAGATGAAGGCAGCAGGGAAGCCAAGTGGGCACATTGGGGATGACATCACACCCTGAAAGAGCAGGCAATGATGGAGTGGAAGCCCCGAGTGGAGCAGGGCCCCCAATAGAGGAACAGCCCAAAGGAGCCATGGCAATAAGGGAGAGGAATGAAAAACAGGTGGAAGGGAGGAGGGAAACTGCAGCCAAACGGGGAGAAACAGAGCACCAGACTGGAGGAGTGGGGCCTGGGGAACAGGGGGCTGGGGGGGAGACAAACAAGAGCAAACTATGGCAAAGAAGCATAGGTAGCAATGAGCAATGAAGAAAGGAGGAACAGGAGGGAGCACAGACAAAATGAGCAGGGAACAGGGAAAGAAAGGAAAGGAGGTTCAGCTGCATGAGCCACGCAGGAGCTCAGCGCTTATGAAGAGGGAGGGTTTTACAATGCACTAACTGGGGAACCGCTGTGGGTGGCTGGTCTTTGTAGGGCACGTGGGAGGAGTTAGTCCTCCTCATTGAACCTGGGGCATTAGCCCTCCCGAAAGGCAGAGGGATGGACCCATTGATGTTGTTGACCAGCCTAAAGACTTGCAGACACTCCAGAACTGTGAATGTCATTCTACTTGTATATGGTTGTTTATCAATAAATACCTTGCTGTGGACATTTTCTGCAAATCATCATGTATACCTCTTCTGTTCAGGTAAATGATGTATGGGCATGTTTAAGACAAACGGTAGTGTAGAGGAAAAGGTACCATTTCAAAGTAAATGTTTCTTGAAGAACAAAATTGTTTACTTGATATATAGTCATATAAATCCATTCTGCCCAATTTCTACATATACAGTTGCCAGTACAGCAGTTATTGAGAGCTCCAGTATCAAGATTTATGTGGTATCTAGCTGAGGGACGAGCAATACAATTTTTTGTCATTGCTTCAACTTGAAGGTTGCATACAAGTGGCAGCGAGTTGCCTCAATCCCCACCACCAGCACCACCGTGACCATATTTTATCCATGGCTAAGCTCAAGCTGTCGCCTTTTACATTTTCATGATTGTTAGAATGTCTGTACTTCTGTCTGTGTGCCAAATGTACCTTGTTTGTTTGAACCTATTTACACCCGATCTGGGTAAGCAAGTCAATTTCACAGCTGTTTGTGCTGAAGTGTTTGCTAATTGTTACTACTACTGCCAGTTCAGTTTAAAATATCTGTTCTAAAGTTACTGCTTACTACCTTTCTTCTAGCTGGGTGAGCACTAATGGTTAAATTAGTAGTCTGTTTTGTAATTGCATTTGCTGCTACCACTGATACTTCCAGTTTTATTTAGTTATCCACTAAATTTAAAACTTATTGCCACAGTAGTCTGTTTTGTAGTAATACTTACTGTGGCTGATACTTCCACTTAAATTTAGAAGTATGTGCTAAAGATGAATCTATTGCTATACCCTATCTGGGTGAGCACAACATGTTCACTTATACATCTGTTTCAGTACTAAAGTTGTAGCCTAAGGTATTTGTATGGCATACGGAGTGCGGCTGTAGGGTGCTCATCTCTGGGTATATGCTCTGGAGGAGTGGGCAGTGTCTCATCTGCAGGACCATGGAGGAGCTCCATACTCAGCTGGTTGCAGCAAGGGTAGAAATATCTCAGCTGCATCATCAGTTCATGTGAAGACCACCCCATCCCCTCCACTTCTACAGAGGCCCACTGACCCATGGGAGTGAAACTTGGTGGGGAGTGGAGGGTGGTGATGGAGGCAGGGTTAGCCACAGAGAGGTTGTCCAGCCCAGCACCATCCAGATAGCAAATTCTTTTGAACCCCTAAGGGAGGCTCAGACACATGAGTTCATTGGGGGGGGAGTTCTGAATCAGTCAGTGGTGTGGGTCGGGTCAGCATGACAGCATTCAAGGGAACTATTAGAAGCAAGTCTGCCAGGAAGGCATTGGTGGTTAGGGATTCAATGATTGGGAGTGTTTAGAGTATGGTGGGAGGGGGATTGGAAGGGAGGGGGTTGGTCAGGTGCCTTACAGGAGCATCATCTATCTGGGATATGGACAGGATAGGGAGCATGACAGAGAGGAAGTGAGGGAGCTGGAGGTGCTGGTACACATGGGTACCAATGATGTTGTGAACCAATCTACCAAGATGGTAAAGCAGAACTTTTAAAGACTGGGGGACAGATTGGAGGCACACTTGGTCTCCCTGGCCTTTTCTGATGTCCTCCTTACATGGAGCAGGGAGGGGAAGAAGGATAAATTTAGGATGCATGAGACAGAGGAGTTTAATGGGTAGCTTAAGAAATGGTGTTAGGAGAAGAGGTACCATATTGTAGGGTACTGTTGGTACTTCTGGGACAGGAGGCTCTTTATGAGTGAAGGACACCACCTGACAAGTGAAGGGGCCTGAGCATTGAGGCAGAAGTTTGATGTCTATATCACATGTTTAAACTGCTGCAGGGTTGACTGGGGCTAGGGGAACCATGGCAACAAGTGAAAAGAAGCGGATCCAAGCTAGTGCTCCTCAGTTCTGGTGACTAGTATCAGCTTAGTGGGTATAAAGAGGAATGAGGTACAATTTGGGTCAGGTGAGGGGACATTAAAGAGGGGGAACACAAAGTGTGCAAACACTAAGAAGAACAAGAGGCTTAGGGAACACGGGAAACACAATAGTCATAGACAGGGGAATAACAAAGTGTGGTCAAGGGTCAAATGGAAGGTAATATGCCTTAATACCTGGAGCCTGGGTAATAAAATCAGCGAGCTACAGATGCTGATGACAAATACTGAGGTAGACCTTTTGGCCATAACAGAAATGTGTACTACAGAAAACAATGACTGGGACCTAATGGTTCCTTGGTACTCAATATTTAGGAGGGACAGAGGAAAAGGTAGAGGGGGCGGAGTATCCCTGTGTGTCAGGGATGGAATTAGGGTGGTGGAGGATGGGATTATCAGGAGCAATCATGGGTTGTCATATCTGTGGGTGCAACTCGCTGCAGCCTCGGACAAGAAACTATGATTAAAGGTGGTCTATAGACCTCTGGGGCAAGGGGAATAGGGGGACAGAGAACTCTACACAGAACTTGTTAGGGAATTGCAATGGAGGAGATAGTGGTAGTGGGTTATCTGAACCTGCTGGACATTGATTGGGGTACTTCAGTAGCCAGAAGCATAAGAACTCACGTTTTGCTGGATGCACTCCAGGACTGTCTCCTGGTACAGCTAGTTAGTTAGACTGCCATTCTTAATTTGGTGCTTACCAACTCTGAGTTGGTAGGAGAGGTGAGAGTTGGGAGCCACTAGGGAATAGTGACCATAACTCCATTTGGTTCAAACTGGTCCAATAGACTGAAAAGCCCCAAGTGAGAACTGAAATCATTCATTTTAGGAGGGCAGACTTTCACAGACTGAGGGAACTGGTCAGGAAAAAGTTAGTTAGGGTAGACAATTTAGATGAGGTGGAAAACAGATGGGGGTAATAAAGGTGGCCATTCTCAAGGCATCTAAGTTATGCATGAGAACAGTAAACAAAAGGAATAAGTTCAAGAGACCATTATGGATCTTGGCAAAAGTCAGGGTAGAGGTAGGGATAAGAACAAGCATTTGTCAGTGCCAAATGTTTACTTGCTGGTATTGACATTTGTAGTGCAGGAGTTAGAGACATGCTTAATAGAAATAGCAGTGAAGTATTGAAGTAACACCAACCCCCAACCCCACCCTGCAGTGAGTGACAGGCATTGGGAGTGTGCCTTTGGGTTGTCAGCTATAACACACACACACCATTCCACCTCACCCCACCCGGCAGACACCGACAGGTGTTGCAGTGTGCCTTAAGGTCTTTGGCCCTTACGTTCACCCCATTCCATAAGGAAAGAAGCTGAGATGGGTGCAGTGTAGGAGAATGAGGTGAATGTTAGGGTTGAAGACCCTAAGGCACACCTCGATGCCAGTCAGTGGCTGCAGGGTGGGAGTGGGGGTGGAATGGCATTAGCATTTCGGCCAATGACCCCAAGTCACACCACCCGATGCCTGTCAGTCTGTACAGGGTAGACGTTATGGTTGAAAACCCTAAAGCCCCGGGAATTTGTTGGTATTTTCACTCCAGATTTTCAACATGGGCTTTTAGGGACCCCACTTCAAGAACAGTTGCAGTATCATTTCGTTACTCAATCCCGAAAGGTGATTTCGTACAGTGAGTGTGCCATTTTGCACCACAGGTGTGAAAACACATTTTGGGCAGGATGTGTAAATGTCATCTATGCTGTTCATAAGAAGGTGTGAATAAATGGCAATGTTGAAAATCTGGAGTGAAAATATGAAAAACTGGCAAAGTTATGAGTGTGCATAGAAAACGTGCAATGCACACTTGTAACACAGTCATTTTTGGGAATGTTTTCACCAAATTTTCCACATGGCCTTTTTGGGATGTTCGCTCATGAACAGTGGCACTGTGATTTCATTAATCTGTACTGAAAGTTGATTTTGCACAGTGACTGCCCCATTTGGTGCCACAGGTGCAAAATCACAATTTGGGAACGATACAAAAAATTACAGCTGCACTGTTCATAAGGTGCCATGAAAAAATGGCAATGTTAAAACTGATGAAGTTACAAGTGTGCATAGAAACTGCACAACAGATGTTCATAATGCAATATTTTTTGGAGTTTTTTCACCAGATTTGCAACAAGGGCTTTTTGGGACCCTACCTCATGAACAGTGGCACTTTTGTTTCGTTTTTTGGTCCCGAAAGGTGATTCCGCCAGTGACCGAGAAATCATTTTTCAGAAATGAGAAACGAAATGACAGTGCCAGTGTTCACAAGGTGGGGTCTCAAAAACCCCATGTCCAAAATTTGGGACCAAAACTCCAAAAAGTGTCTGAGTTATCAACCAAAGTTAAAAAACCTATTGACTGCTACTATAGGGCTTACCGTCATTTCTTCAGTTCCCAGTTGGTTTTTGAAGAGTGCAGACATGTTCCCAGTTCACAGAAGATTGCTTCTCCTGACCTCCAGGGTACATATTTGTGAGGGGGTGCAGGGAGGTGGAATGTGCAGAGAGAGGGTGCAGATGGGGGAAAGGGCTGGCGGGAATGACGAGGGATCGTTTTCTTTTTTTTTTAGGTTTTAAAAAAAATGTCAGGGGACTGTTTTCTTTTTTACAGGTGAAATATTACCAAAATGGATTTCAGCACATTGGGGTGGGCTCCCAGTGTGCCAGAGTACTGGAGGGGGGATCAATGCTGACCCAGGGATTGGGAACCCCAAGGTTGGCTGAGAACACAGGGGCTTGGGGGGGGCGGCACATCCAACACCGGGAGTAGGCATCCCGGTGTCAGAAACATCAAATAAGTATTTTTTGGCACACTGGGGTGGGCTTCCAGTGTTCTACTTTAATTGGGGGAAGGGGGATACATGACGACATTGAAATTGAGCACCACGATGTCAGCAGGGGATGGAGAACGGAGAGTGTGGGGTGGGCAGCAGCAGTGGGAGGGTTTTATGCCGGTGCGATGGAGAACAGAGGGTGCAGTGTGGGCAGCAGCACTGGGAGGGAGTAGGAGGGTTTTATGCTGGTGCAGGAAATGGATGCTGTGAGGTGGGCAGCAGCAGTGGGAGGGAGTGGAAGGGTTTCATTATATGCTGGTGCAATGGGAATGGAGGGTGCACAGTGGGCAGCAGCAGTGAGAGGAGGCTAACACTTAAATTTGTTGTCCTGCTGTGTGCCTGGTAGGAAGGGATGGAGGAGCTGACACTGCAATGACGAAACTGCCCCTTATTGCAGTGGACGATTTCTTTCAAATGTGGCACTCACTCTGAAACTGCCATCATCGGCAGCTTCAGCATTAATTGGTGGCTCTGGGACACACCCATTAAAGCATCTGCTGCATTGGCAACAACACTGCCACAACTCTGCAATGCTCTACTATCTCAGTATGTTTGTTGTGTGCTGCATGCACAAGCAAACACAAAAGGCCTTTTACAAGTACAAAGAAAAGCAGGGGGAGGAAGAAAGGCAAGAATACTATATAGCAGTTTAAATTTGCTCCTGCTATACAGTACTTAGCATATTCAGGTCTGGTGCACTTTTTCACTACTGGAGATGTTCACATGACCAACCTTGACAAAAGCTCAGTAAAAACTGCCTACCCAGTGCCATCTCCCGACTCCTCCTGAAGATGTCAGTGTCTCATTCAGTCAGCATATAATGTACTGCAGTCATATTCAGGCATGATTCTGAATCCAAAAGATTTATAACACATTTAAATAAAGAAGAAGAAAATAATGGCAAACAAAAGCGAAAGTAAACCACTGACCACTCACTTCCCATTATTCGTCATCTGAGACCACATAGCATGGTATGTTAGAAAATGCTGGGAACTTAAAATTATTTAGACACCTCATAACTATTGCTGTTCAGTAATGTTCCCAAATGATTTGTTTTTTTCAAAAATGTTGGTAGTATGGGATACTGTAGTGGTACTGTACTGATTTATGGCTGACAATTGCTGACTAACACACCATGTGGTTTAAGACCCCAGCCACAAAATGCGAGTGTGCAGCTGTCCACTATCACTTCACTGCCATTATTGTAGCTTTATTTGTTTATTTATTTCAGTTTTTATTTAAGAATGAAATAGGATAAAATAGAGTAATGCCAGTCCAGGTAAGAGATGGGGGGGGGGTCGTGAAGTGCTGCCCCTGGCATACTATGTTACAACTGGGGCAGTGGCTTACTTTTGATTCATTAATAACATTTCTACTTGATTTTTTTATTTATTTTGAAGGGGAAGAAAGGAGTACTACCAGTCCTGTAAAGACAGAGAGGGGTCTGTCATGTGCTGCAGGCATAAGAAATTAAGGTCAGGAGGATGCACAATTGGGGCAATAAACTCAAGAAGTACCATAGTGATTATTGTATACTATAAAATTAAATATTCACTATCTTATTACTTTCATGATCAAATTCGATCAGCAATTATAACAAAAATAAAAAGAAAGTGAATATTTCCTGCTATATAGTATTTAATGAGCTATAAGGAGGCAAACAGTGCAGTTAGGGAGGCAAAAGCAGACACAGAGCTGCATATTGCAGAAGTGGTCAATGGGGAGAAAAACGTTTCTTCTGATATTTTAGGGATAAAAGAAAGAAATGGGAATCTTTAGGCTGTTGTTCTGTTGTAGGCTGATAGAAGTGGACAGAAAAAGGTTGCTATCCTAAATGATAATTTTTGCTCAGTTTCACCTGGATCAGTGGGGGAGGGGGGTGTTTCCAGAGAGTGGCATCTAAATGGCCAGTAAGGAGCTTCCAGAGATGAGGCAGCCAACATTTACTAGCAACAGGGTCAAGAAAAGGCTGGTGGCCCTATAGATAGATAAGGGCTGGGACCAGATGAGTGGCATCTGAGGATACTCAGGGAACTGGAAGTGTAATTGGCTGAGCCCCTGGTAGGATTATTCAACTGGTCTGTATATACAAAGATACTTCCAAGGGACTAGAAGGTGGAAGAAATCATTCTGATTCTTTTGGGGACAAGGAACATGTGTGGAACTACATATCTATCAGTCTGACCTCCATTGAAGGGAAGCTGATGAAGGCACTGATCAAAGAAGACATTGTGGAGTATCTGGAAAGCAATTTTCTCCAGGATAGTAAACAGCACAGGTTTGTGTTGGGGAGGTCCTTGCAGAAAAAACTGATAGTTTTCTTTGATTGGGTAATAAGGCAACTGGACTGGGGCCATGCAATGGATTTGCCCTGTTTCTACTACAGCAAGGCTTTTGACTCAGTGTCCCACTAATGATGGCTGAAGAAGGTGAAGGCTCAGGGTGCATCTAAGGATGTAGTTAACAGGGTAGGAAACTGCCTAAAGGGTAGACAGCTGAGGGTTGTTGTCAACAGGGTCAAATCAGAAGAGAGAGAGAGAGGTCACAAGTGGGGTGCCCAGTCCTCTTCAATATGTTCATCAACGACACTAGAGAAGGTATCCAGGGCAGGCTGTGTCTCTTTGCAAATGACTCTAAGCTCTGTGGGAGGGTGGATAGCAGCAAGGGAATCAAAGAAAAGCAGAGTAACTTACAAAAGCTAGAAGGGTGGTCTAATGTTTCACAGTTGTACTTTAATGCCAGAAAGTGTCAAGTGATTCATCTAGGGAATATGAACCTCAAGACAGAGTACTGGATAGGTGGCATAATTTGACATCAGAGTTATCATCAGTGACACCCTCAAGCAATCAAGCCAATGCAGCAAGGTCTATGGCAAGGGAAGTAAGATGTTGGGGTGCATGGGGTACTGATGGCAGGAGGAAGGAGATACTACTACTACCCTTTTATAGATCTTTATTTAGGTCACACCTGGAGTATTGCACTCAGTACTGGAGCTCTCACTTCAGAAAGGATAGGGACATGCTAGAGACAGTGCTATCCGGGTAAGAATGATTCAAGGCCAACAAAGCAGGTCTTACAAGGAGTGCCTTAAAGCACTGCACATGTGCTCACTGGAGACGAGAAGGGATAGGGGAGATATGATAGAGATCTTCAAGTTCCTAAAAGGATTAAACAAGATGAACTATTTGGAACTTTTTAGCTTGAATGCTAGTTGGAGGTCACAAGAGTATGAGTGGAAACTGACAGGAGCGAGGTTCATGAGGGACATGAGGAAGTATTATTTTTACAGAAAAGATAATGGAGCAGTGGAACAGTCTGCCTGTTGAAGTGATAGGAGCTTAAACAGTTGATGATTTCAAGCATGGTTGGGACAGAGTGAAGGGTATAGTGGTTACTCCCGGCAACAGAATCAGGAAAGAGAATTGGGAGAGCAGGGGGAGGGCTAGGATCCTGGATGGACAGTATGTCCCAGGGTTAGATAGGGGAACACAGGCTGACTGGATGGAACACTGGTCTTTTTCTGTAATCATTGTCTATGTTTCTATGTATACTTTTATAAAAGTTGTTTTTCTTGTGGAATGCATCCTCATCAGTTCATATCTCTCTGGTAAAGATGTATCATATATTAGATGCCAGTTGGATATCTATGTAATATTTGTTATCCAATGTCTTTTGATTTAACCCCCCCCCCATCTCATGACCACAAACAACATTTATGTTGAAAATGTGTTTACTAGATTGCCATGATGATTCTCATATCTGTTTCTGTGACTTGACAACATTACCGTTTAGAAAATAACAAAGGCTACTCAGAGGGACTGTGGTGATACAGATGCAGACAGTGCAATTGAAACAAAAAAATCTGATACTCACTTGCCACAGCAGTAACACAGGATGCAAGAAATGTTTTATTCCATATGTATTAGACAGGTGCAGCAAGGTATTGAACAAATAACAAAACTGTCTCATATATTACCATTTCAATTCTGTCCAATAGTTCTCAATGAATTTCAATCAGGAATACACACAGCATTTATTGGAAATACAGAATTTAAAAAGGAATGGGCCCTGTTAACAAATGTGCAGGATGTATGCACAATGCTCGCATACAGAGCCCACACAGTTACGCACCCCAGGACAGGCACGCACCAG
Source organism: Neoceratodus forsteri (assembly GCA_016271365.2). Classification (NCBI taxonomy): domain Eukaryota; kingdom Metazoa; phylum Chordata; order Ceratodontiformes; family Ceratodontidae; genus Neoceratodus; species Neoceratodus forsteri. The sequence continues at coordinate 776,677,687 of CM057459.1, read as the reverse complement.
CCGGCATTCACCATTGCTGGCTGCCTGTCTGTGCCCCTGCCCCCCCAACATTCAGCTGCGTGGGTGTGAATCATGGCTGTGTGGGTGTGGATCATGGTTGCATGGGGGCAGAGCATGGGACTAGGGCAGGCATCCAATCAGATACCCTTCCTGGGTCTTGAAGTGGATTCCATGCTGCACATGTGAGGGGATCCTGGGAAGGCATGGACCCTGGGATGTAGTTCAGTGGTTGACTGCATGAAGGGCTGCCCCTAACCCCTCCCCAGCAGCCTAGTAGGCTGGAGCAGCAGTGTGGTTGGGGTCCCATTCAGAATGCTACCAGCAGGTATTCACTGGGGGGGCATTTGGCAGTTACAGCAGGGTGCCCCATTGCATAACCTGTATCCCCACGGCCCATCACTCCATGCCTTAGTGAATGCCACAGAGTGCAAGCACATCTCCTGGCATGCCCACTGACCTCCCATGTTGTGTAGCTGTGTCAGAAGCCAGGGGGATCTGGTACACAAGGCACTAGCATATCTATAGTGAATGCCACCAGGGTTCTGCTAGACCCTGCTGTGCAGCATTCAGTCATAGGCATGCCTACATACTGCACATACGCAGTGTGTAGGCAATGATGAATAGACTCCAATGTAAGGAAAGTTGGTCAAGAAAGCCATGGGTGGAAGTTTGTGTTTGTATTAGCAGCAAAAATAGTTCTTGGTGATGAGCAACCATTGTCAATTACCACAGTTTGGGCACTGAGCCTTGTACTGCTGACTGAAGTTTTGGCCCTGCCCCCCCACCACCACCACCAGTATCAGTGTTGCTTCAGCTTGGTAAAACAAAGTGTACAGCAGGGCATGCTTTTCACCTTAGGTAGCTGAAGGAACCTCCAGGGAGCAGTGTTGCATGTGACCAACACATACTGCTCTCCCTGCAAGTTGTGAGCTAAAAAGTTTGTGACAGTGATGCCTCTGCAAAACTACACTGTTGCTGACAACCACATTCCAGTAAAATATGGCAGCAACAGGCACAAAACAGTAAAGATGTTAAACAAGGAGCTGTCATATATCCTTTCTGCTGTAAATTAGATTCAGTATTTGTTTTTTCCCATGCACTTCTGCAAAGGCCATGGCAAGCAAGACTGACAGTGGTGAGTTACCCACTCAACGTACAGGTATGGGTTGCTGTTCTAAGTAGTAGCATGTTCATAGCAGCCACATGTATGTGCCACACTCCTGAGTTGAGCAGGAGAAAGGAGCTCCTGGCAGCAGTGGCCATGGGCACATGCTGCACTCCTGAGTCAAGCAGGGACAACAGATATGGGAATAGCCAATCTGCTGCTTGCATGGGTTCTGTAAGCACATGAAATGAGCATGCTTCAGCTATCAGTGCTGGCCTCCTGAAGGACTATGAATGTACACAGAAAGTGAAAGTCTCTGCTGTTACTGGGGACATGGGGAAAGACTTTGGTGTGCCCCATCACCTGAGCTATTTGTATGCTGCCAAAGCTGAGCAGTGTCTGTACATTGCCTGGACCTTCCTTCTCATTCTTCTGCTTGCTGTCTTGAGGTGGATCCTACTGTTTTTTATTGTTTGTTTCCAGCTGCCAGCAAGTTTTTCTTTTGGGTAACCAGGACTTGTTCTTATGTGTATAAGTGGTTACTAGTCCAGAACTAATAATAAGCAGTTGAGAGGAAAGGCATCAACAGGGGATGTTCCCACCAGAGACAGGAGAACTGTACAAGATAACAAGGTATTCTGGTCTGCATTGTCCAGCTGTGAGATTAGCTGAAAACACTGCAAAGTTTTTTTTTGTATTAGACCTGTTTCTCTGCCTCCATGGACCAGAGAGAAGCTACGACCCCTTTCTCAAAGATGTACATCCTCCGGCCCCTCTGACCACTCCCGTTCAGCCGCCCCTGAAATTCTCCCATGGCTTTCCTCCCTCCACTCACAGTGGGGCCAGGGTGAGGAGTGCCAGCTCACTCCCCACCCCTGGAACAGCAATCAAGAATCGGGGGGCTGCTGCACAGGAGTGATCAGGGACATCGTGGGTCCCGCCAGATCCTGGTTTTCCCTCCACTTTTCCTCCTGCACCCTATACTCGTGCAATGTGTAGGGCAGCTGTCTCCACCTCCATGGAGGCAGTCAATCACCCTGGACATGGCCAACTCCTTGTGCTTGTGTCTCTGCTGATACCCAGCCACTACTAGTAGTGGTGGGTGAAGTGAGAAAAATTGGCCACATGGAGTAATCCGCAAATTCCGCCTGTTTCTCGGAGTGAAATGCAAAATTTCACCTGGCAGAGTGGCAAAATTATGCCCATGGAATGGTTAAATTTCACCCATGAAATGATGAAATTTTGACTTTGGCAGCAAAATTCCACATTCTGTGGTGAAATTTCACCCTTGGAAGGCAAAATTTCACCTGCCGGAGGTGAAATTTCACCTTGGCGAAATTCCGCCTAAGGCATGAAAATTTTTCATATTACTCCACACTGTGAATTTAGCCACTTTGCTGGCAGAATATAAATTTGCTGCATCTCTAACCTCTAGGTGTCAGTCAACAATGCACAGCACTATCTTCCATCCCCGAGGAAGGAGAGCAGTCCTCTGGGTGCTCAATCCTTACCTCCCCATGCCAACCACCAAATGACCCGAGTCTTTTTCTGAACCCAGGTCACCAGTGTGGCGTGAGATATGGCATCCAGCACCTCAACCCTCAGCACCACCAGGCCTGCCAAACATTGCAGAGTTGATTGGACAGTGCAGAGAAAGCAGGCAGAGATTGAAGTTTAAAGGGCTGTGATTGGTTGATCGCTGCCAAACCTCCAACAACTCCAGATTGTAATATCAATATGTTTTCCTTTTCCTTCTGTAATCAAACATAAAAAATGAAGCTAAATATTTGAAACACATTGTTTCTTCAGTCAATAATGAGTCAGAGTTGACAATACATTCAGAGATATTTAAATGGATTTCTCTGTATGTTGTTAATTCTTGGATTTAGTAGTTTGCTGTCCCACTGTTTTCTTTCATGATCCTCCACCAAGCCTAACTTTTCCCAGAGATACTTACACTGATGTAGAGACACCCATACTGTATCTTAGATTTGTCACCACAAACTCTTCCATATCTCAGCAGTCAGCTTCACTCTCCTGCTTTATCCTTTGTTTTATAGGGATGCCTTGCCAAGTACTGCAGAAACACTTAAATAGTATATCCCATATTGTTGTGTCTCATTATATTAACCAATCCCATCCATATAGATTTAGGACCCTGTAATGGTGCTGCAATTGCATGCTAGCCCCCACAACCACGGTACAGTATTTTGTACACTGTGTACATTTTTTTCTTTCTCTGGAATTCATTACTTGTTTTTTGTTTTCACTGTGCATGTACATGTACCTATTGCTAGCACTTCATTTGTTATTGCTGTTTAACTCCCTGAAGTATCCCCTCCTATGGGTTACACATGGAAATGAGCTCCTGCTCAATGTGCCTATCCCAGTCACCACATTTTAAATAAATAAATGTTCAGTGTCCTGACATCTGTTTTATTCCAAATATTATAACACATTTTCTCATACTGCCCAGTGTGACATTAGATTCACACCCTTTACTGGTTATTTATTTCAAAAGTTTTGACTAGTAAAGATGTATTAAGCAGATAATGGCTTGTTGCCAGATGCATCATGGGGTATGGGCAAAGAAGATAGTACAAAAGGAGGGAAAAAACTGGATATTGCATTGACAGATATAAACAAACAATGGTGTATACTAGCAATACAGTGCATCAAAAAGGAGCATATCAAATAGTGCATGGTAAAATTGTGCAACAAGGTTTGTACAGTGGCTACAAAATTTTGCCTGTATATTATTGAGAAATTATCCACTGTGGCAATGTTACATGGGTTTCTGTTATGATAGTTTCCACTATTCCACACTATCTAGTTAACATTGCCATACAGTATAAACAAACAGCATAGAAAGCCTGTAAACCAATAAATAGACAGTGTATGCATGGAAGAGACAAAATTCAAAGCACTCTACTGTAGCAAATGAAATAAGAAAAAAACATTTCAAAGTAAAAATGGCTAAAGCACATCATTGATTGAATATGAGTGAAAGGAAGAAACAAGGAACCATTGGAATATACAGATATTTCAAATGATTACCTATCACCTGCCATCCAAAATGTAATTGTTCCTGTCACAGGGTTATTCAAATTCTATTGTCTATAACATTGCTCAGTAAGACACATTTCAACCCCCTCTCATTTGAAGCAAGTTTTCTTTCCCTGTCCTATCATCTAAAAGGATTCTGAATAGCAAGCTAGCGAAGGACATACAGTACATTGAGGTTTTGATGTATAATAGATCAAATAATTGCTCTGTGTATTGTTTATTCAGCCAGCATTCTACAGCAGATCATTACTCTGGAAAATACTAGGACTGGATTCATTGATGAGGTTACATCAGTGTGAATTAGTTTTTCTATGGGACTTGATTGCTATATCAGTCATCAGGTACAAGTGCAAAGTTCCTGTCACATGAAGGAATTAAATTATTTTTAAATTCTCATTATGGTAACCCTCACTCATGTTGCCACCATCCTCTCAAGTTTATGGATTCCAGCAGGCTTTATTTTTTTATCTGTCTTGGGGATAGCAATGGTTTACTGTTACTGTCACTGACAATTCTGAACGACAGATGCATTGCATGGCTTTCAGGTTGTACTGTGTTACTGACTTCCTTCTCATTACATAGACCTCTAAGTGTGTTGCATACTTTTGTCTTTGCAATACCAGAAAAAGAAAATTCCTTAGTCAGATTTCAAGGACTAAAGCAAATCTGGGCTAAATTCTGAGAGATGAATATATAGAGTCTCAGATACTTGATAGCATGTTGTGGTAGAAAAATACTTGCACAGAATTTGTGAAGACATGTCCAGAATATACCATGTTCTTACATTCTATTCATGCCACTAGATTCTCTGGACAGGCATCTGTTCCTGCAGAAAAGCATTTCAGATTCACAGATGCAACTAAGTTGTACACATGACTATTTTGAATGTCAAACCAACAGTTTCTGCAACTTTAAAAAGATAAAATGCAAGTCACTGAGAAATTTAAACTGTACTGAAAAGGTTACTTAAACATGACTGTCACCTTAAGAAAGATTTACATTTTTATAAAGCCATTTGTTTGCAGAGGTGTATTGTGATTTGCTAGCACTGTAGTATAGGAAGGAAGATTATTTCAAGGATGCTCCTCCTTTTTTGACTTGGTCCCAAGCCAAATGAAGTGAATAAATGTAAAAACTGAATCACTCTTACATCTCAGAGAAGAGTGAACCATCAAAGTTTAATTTAATTTTAATTTTAGTCTTTGGTAACCAGGTAAGGCCTACTAGGCACAAATGCCTGTTTTCAGGGGTGACCTGGGAGCACTGGGCAGTTAAGTGACTTGCTCAGAGTCACACAGTATGCAAGTGGAGGTTGTGAGAGTCAAACTCAGGTCTGGTCTGCTGGATGTATCAAGCTGGTCCACACCTCGTTTCTCTAACCTCTAGGCTATACTGCCAGTCCAGTTTAGAATAAAATATATTACTTAAGTAAGAATGAAAATTATATGGCCAATTCTATTCATTTATAACCTTATATAGACCTCCACTTAGAAACCAAAAGTATATTAAAGATCAGTAAAGCTATTCAGTTTATTATTGTTATAACACCTACAGGTTAACAGTCCAAATGACATGTGGTACAGTATGCCTTACCAAGCCACTCTTCATCTCTGGCAGATTATATGTGATTTAATGGTCACAAAGCTAAAGTTTCAGCAACACAGAGTTGATTGTCAATTAAGGGTTAACACATGACATGCTATATATTGGACAGGGATAAATAATAATATTTTTTTTTATGTGGCGCCTTTCTATTTTCAAGGCACTGTACAGTTTAAAACAATTAAAACAACAATTATAAAATCCATTAGTACTTGATACAGTCAAAAGGTTGTATCAAATAAACAGTTCAAATCTCCAGGAAGGCTTTTTGCCAAGAAACATTTTCAAACCATTCTTAAATTCCTCCACAGAAGTGCACTCCTGTAACTGATAGGGTAGAGAATTCCAAAGGGTGGAAGCAGCATAAGAAAAAGCTCTAACACCAGATGATTTCAGATTCACCCTTGGAATCTCTAGCAACTCCTCATTGGCCTAATGGAGCGATCACTCCGGGTAGTAGGGTAATAGAAGTTCTTTCAGATAGACTGGACTCTGACCATGTAGGGCTTTGAAAGTCAGCAAACCGACTTTAAAGGTGATCTGCCACCGTATTGGCAGCCAGTGCAGTTCGTGCAGAACCAGAGAAATATGGCAGGATCTACTCGAGCCCACCAAAAGCTTGTGGCAATTGTTGCATGGGATAGAAAATCCCATTAGATTGTCACAAGCCCCAGGCACAGTATTGTCAGTGCACTCAAGCTTAAAGCGATCTAAGACTTTTGAAAACCCTAGCCAATATGTGTAAATTCCCACTGTATTCTCCCATTACTCATGAACCTCATATTCTGCCTCAGATGTTTTGAGGCAGGTGGTAAGCTGCTCATACTTCACTGCACATGAAAACACAAAACCAGTAATTATATAAAATACAATATGGGCAACGGACAAAATTATATTTCATACATCCACAATGTATGATACCTAAATAAACCACTCAACCTTCTGTCTTGTAGTTCAAGTTGTATCACACACCATGGGTGTGTAAAATAAAATCTTGTGACACACATTTGCCCATGCATTATCCTGTAAGTTATAAGCAATGTGCATAATGTTTGTTATCTATGTGTGGAAATCTAAAAAATATTTAGATTTTTTTGTATCTAGTAACAGATTGCACAATGTACGGTGGTTTATTTCAAGGAAAACTTAAGTAAACTTTAATGTATGCCCTAGGTAATATTTATTTCATTTAATGCAAGCTTTTATCTATTTTTTCGTAATTTGATATAAAAGAGAGACTGACATTTTTATGCAAGGTGTTTAAGAGGCAAATGTGTTGCAGAAGAAGAATTTTTGTGGAAGGATTTTGAGTTGTATGTGATGGATTTAGGTAGAGGTGGTTCTGAGGAGTGGGTATTTATTTAACATTATGATTTGGTAGCAACATAACATTCCACACATTACAGTTACTATAAGGTTGAAGGATGCTCACTAAATATTTTCCCAAACATTTTTTTTTATCCGAAAAGATTTTATTGAGGATTTTTCAACATACAACATTGTATCTCATAATATTGCTCAAGTAATACAGAATACAAAGGTAAAATAAGAAGCAAGGACAATTGAACTAAAAATCATTTTAACATTATAACGAACTAGTATTTTAATTTTGTCATAGCTGGTTCACAGACATTACCAGTCAGCATGTCTCCCAGTTATCTTACCAGTCTATAAAGGAGGGAATTCCCAAACATTTTAAGTCTGGCAATCAAAAAGTAAGTGCAGATGGACAGTGTGCTTATTCATACAGAGCAAGGTGGTCCAGAAACAATGTTGCTAAATCAAGCACACGGGGTGGATAGAAGATTTGATGAACAACTTATATAAGTTAATAGGATCTCTGAAGATGTCTCCTACGATGTAAGAGTCTACTAGCATGAGGTTTGGACAATAGAACTGGAAAGCAAAGCTGAGAGGTTCTCTCTGTCCAGACCTCACCAGAAGAGTCTCTTACACCATAAGAGTCAATCCTTCGAGGCCCTATTGACTTACTATAAATCATTCAAGTTTAGCTTGAGTGATTTATGTAGACAGTCTATTTTTTATTCTGTGATGTATCTTTCAGGCAGACTGGATGGGCCAAATGGTCCTCTTCTACTGGCAGGATTCTATGATTCTCTGATTCTATGTCCTTCTCCTGATGTTGCAATGGAGTGCTCCATCCAAACCCTCCCACACGAGAGCATACTATACACAGGATATTAGGTACAGTAGTTCTGTGTGCTGATTGGCTTCAATCAGAATAGTGATTTATAATGGGTTGCACAATTACATACACCCTGAGTGGTGCAGCAGTACACAGCACAACTGATAAATGGGATCAGTAAATTGAAGCCACGTAGGCAATGTGCTGCAGAACTAAAGATACGTAAACACAGGGGTAAGGAGCTGGTCAAGGGAGGTAGTCCACCACTGTACAAGGCCTTGATTAAACTTCACCTGGAGTACTTTGTTCACTCTTGATCACTACAGTGTGGAACAGATATTGTAGACACTGAGAAAGTGTAACACAAGGAGCCCAAGCTGGGCAGTGTGACTGCTTCCATTGATCTATGGTAACCAGGGGCGTGTGGTACCACTAGTGTGAGCATAGTCACCTGTCTCTCTGCACTACATTTCCTATATGTACTGACTTTATTTCCCTCTATCTCCTCTGACTCCTTCTGCAGGATAATTGTAAAACATGCACATATTTTTATGTTTCATTGTACATTCAGAAATGGTTTATTATAGATTCTGTATATAATCTTGTTTCTTCATGTACGGATTGTCGTTACTATGTATTTGAAAAACACACTGTGCTGTGTATTTGACCTGATGTATTGCTTTTTCCATCCCTTTCTTGTGATACTGTACTGTTTTATGCACAGGTCCACCTTGCAAATGAGTTTACCTCAATGGTGTTTCACCTGGGTAAATATCGATTGATTGATTGAGCAAAAACCATAAGGAGAGATTGAATATAGGCAAATATGTAGCATAGAGAAGGCTGAGAAAGGGTACATGATCATGTTGTTTTAAATACTAAAGGAATGGGCAGCATGGAGTTTGGGTGTTTGAGCTGGTGAGTGCTAGTAGAACTAAAGGACATTTCCTAAAGTTTGGAAGGGACAGTGTAAGAGAGAACATTAAAGGCATAACTTAACACAGAGGGTATTTACTATATGGAGTAGCCTACCCGGTAAGGCTGTGGGTAGTACTGTTCATGCTTTCAAATTAGGACTAGACCGATTCCTTAAGGAAAATGGTATTGTGGGTTACTCAACATGATTTGGAGTAGGATTCTTACTGATAAAATTCTTGTACAGTCCCTACTATACAGGAGGAGTGGCAGGCAAGATTAATGCTACAATATGTTCTTTCTGACACCACAAAACTATGTTACATTATAACGATGCCTGTAAGGGACAGCCTGTAGATTCTGTGTTGCTGTACCCTACCTTCCTTTGTTCCTTGCTGCTCTTCTAAGGTCCTTTTTTACCCATGTTTATAAGCTGATGTTAATATGCCTGCAGTAGCGAAATGTTACTAAATGTGAGACCTCTTCAGAGAACATTTCAATTTCTCCATATGAATAATTACAGTAGTTTATTACAGTAAAGTATATCTAATTAAGGATGTGAATAGTTGAAACATAACTTCAGTTTTGCTTCCAAATCTGAATAAAGTAAGATTTAGGGATGGGCAAAATTTATCTTCGTCCAGCAAAATTCTGGCAAAATTCTGATTTTGCTTCCAAGAAATGACATGAAATTTCTACAAACACTTTGCAAACTTTTTTCAAAATGGAGATTTTGGTTATTTCCATCTCATTTAACAAGTATTTGTCAAAAGTGCACCACATTTAGAATGTTGAGTTTGCAAAGGTCCATACAAAATTTTGCCAAGGTTCAGATCGCTACCTTTAACAATGAGTGAGTTACAGTACAAGTCTCTAGACTTTCTAAAATTTAAAAGTTACATTTTGCAATTATGTAAACTGCAAAATTTTAACCCCCTATAACTTTAAAACTACAGAATGGAATATCACCAGTTATTTCAGGTTCACTGATTCTAAATATTAGGATTTGAGGCCACCACCATGGTCCATCAGCATAGCGTTGCCCTGCCATGCTGACAACCTGGGTTTGGAAGTGAGGCAGGGAAATCACATTGGTTGGCATGCCATGGCCAGGACAGCTGCCACTCAGCAATGCATCTCAATCAAGGAGGGTTGGCAGTGGATGCCACCAACACAAAAAACCCTGTGGCTGGGTCAGAGAGGTCCCTCCTGCTGGAGGGGAAGCTATGGCTGTGTAATGCTGACAGAAGCACTGCTCCCACCAGGGGTGTTGGGAGTCACAAATGTTGGACACAAATGTGGTAGCCAACTTAATGATGGCTGGATTTAGCCTGCTGAGGATATATCCCCATTTACAGGGAATATCTCTAAGAAACAATCTGCTGGCCAGAAGGAAAACCAATATGAAAAAAAGAAAGAGGCTGTGTGTCAGGTCTTTAATCTCTTGCTCAAAGACTGGTCAAGTTATAAGCAGCCAAATATTCCTAACTAACATCAGTAATTAAAGTTGAATTTCATGAACTTTCATGAAATTGTGAGCTGTTGTGGTACTTTTGTCAAAGCCTTGCCCATACATTTTGACTAGTCATACACTTGAGTTGTCATTGTAGAGGAAGGTAAACTCTGAGTAAAGTGGCAATAAGGTAGCCTTCATAGGAGGCTCCATTGTAAAAGGTAAGTGGTACCAAGTGTCAGGTCACTATCTTAAATGACAAACCATGAAGACTAGTCATGGACATCACTGTGCACAAGCCTAACATCTTGCAATGTATCTGATAACTCTTGCAGTGTTTTCTGGCAACCACTATAGCTCACTGACTTAATGACTTGTGGAAGTACATGCATGTGCAGCATTGTTTCTGTACAAAGCCACTTGCTGACTCTATCAACCCTGTAGATTGCAATATAAAGTTTTAATATTTGAAAACAGTGTCTCCAAATGACAGCAAGCCTTACAACTAGTTGTGACTTAGGCCACTGTGACAGAAGTATCTAGATATTTCTAGTCATGATTGAGCATGCTGCTATACATGACTGTTTAAAGAGTGTTGGAGGGGTATTGCAGGGTTATGATGCTAGCACAGGTAAGGTGATTCAGTGGTAATAGGTACTTTGTGAAAAATAAATTCCACACGAGGAATTCTAGCGTCATTACCTATTATGCATCCATGAATTTTTGAGCAACTGTTGTCAGCTGTTGAAGTACTGGTATGCCAATAAGGTTTAACCTACTAAACCACATTGTCCAGTTTAATTAGATTTCAGGACATATTTATGAATATATACATGTAAAATCTTGAGAGTATACCTAGAATAGCAGTGGGCCTATAAACATCCAAATATTTTGAACATTTTCACTCAATGTAACAAATAACTAAGTTGTGAAATGTTGAACTCCTGTAACTTATAATTTACAGAACCAATTACCTCTGTATTTAACAGTTTGTATGACTTTCCTAGAAAATATGCATATACATTTTTCAATGATCTAGTTCCAAAGATGGCTAAATTGTAAGCATAGAAATATTTTCAGAAATGTTCACATGAATGCCGGCCCGGTGGTGTTGAGGGTTGAGGCATTGGATGCCACTCCTCATGCCACACTGGTGACCCATGTTCAGATGCAAGCCCTGGTTGTCAGGGGTGGGATAGGATTGAGTATCAGGATGACTGCTCTACTATCACCTGGAGGGTTGAGGGCTCTCTCCACTCTGAAGCAGCCCCTGGTGATGCTCAGGGGCACTGTCAGAGTTGGTGCAATCAGAGGTGGAGTGCAGCGGACGTCGGCACACTGTGCCTCAGACGTCAGTGTATGTCTACACTTCAAGGGGATCTAAAGGAGGAAAAATGGCAGCATTTACCGTGGCAGCTTGATGGCCACAATTTCCTTGCCCGGCAGTGTCCATAGTGCATGGTCATATGCCAGTATTGTTTCTTGGCCTGGCATGGGATTAGGGGAGGTCCCTTTCCAAGATACGGCAGCATATGCCAGCCAGTGCATGGGCGTGCCTCTGGGGTCACTGGGGGGAAGTGGAGCAGTGGCTGGATGATTGCAGGTTAGGCTGCAGGAGGAGAAAGAGAAATACAATAAAAAAAAGAAATAGTCACATGAATAATACATTGCCAGATTTCAGTCCCTATGACTTCCCTGTGCCTCTTCCACATGTCATGTAACTTTGCATACATTTTGGTCTTCTTCCAAGCTATAAGCTATGCCAAATAGCAGATATGTAGCTATACACTGCCAGTTATAACCAATTAAAGAATTACAGAAATGTCCTATATATTTCACAACATTTCATGAAATGTCAGAGAATTTTGTTAAAGTTCTGTGAAATTGGACTTTGCTAATTTCACCCAGCCCTACTAAGATTTCTTCTGTTTTGTGAACAGGTGGCCTGCTTTATCCTGAATCCACATTCTGACTCATACTAAAGTCTAAATCCCACCTGGAGCAATAAATCACAACCTGTCACTGTCTGCTGGCAATCTTTCCATCCATTTTTATAGTACATGGTTACAGTGCCAGGAGAAAATATTGGATTTCATTTTATGTGTTCATAATTACATCCAAAATAAGCAGTTTATTTCACATTAAAAATTATAAATTAATTGTTAGTAAAAATAAAATGTGCTACTGCCTAAAGCACAATACTACCATTTGATATGACCTTCAGAATGGTCCACAGCCAATCAGCTTACAGAAGTGGAACCCCCTATTAGATAGCAAAGCCTTTGTTATTGAACTTTTGGGTTCAGGTTTTTTATTGGTACTGGGGGCTGGATTTTTAAAAGGCTCTTAGACTGACGCAAGGTGCATCAAACAATCACCTTGCATCATATCTAGGTGTGCCAAATTCTGTGTGCCATATTTTGTAAGAAAAGCATTCTCTGTGGCAAAGTCCTTAGAAATGATGCTGCATCAAGTATCTGTTGCATGTGGTGAGAATGATTCAAGCTGCATCAAAAATGCATGGCAACAGAATGACTCAAGCTGAGTCAAAAAGATGATGCAAGGGGGAGAATGACTCAAACTGAATCAAAATGATGAGTGTTGCATGAAGTGAGAATGACACAAGCTGCGTCAAAAAGGCAGTGTATGAGGCGAGAATGACTCAAGCTGAATCAAAAATACAACAGATGAAATTACCAAGACAAGGGTATGTTAAGCCCCCAAAATGCTCTAAACTAGTTTGCAGGGGAATATTGGCTCTATAACTACCTGCTACTTAATCTACCCTCTCCTTTACATGCTCCAGTGTCAGACTAGCTCTGGCTGGTCCAACAGCATTATGAATCTTTGGCACAGTGTCAAGAGCTTTGACCTTTGAAAATCTGAAAAACTGATGTGCATCATTTTATGATGCATGCCCCGGTGTGACATGGTACACCCATTTTTTTTGACTCAATCCACTTTGGTGCAGACAGTTCAGCTTTTGATGCAAGCAGTGCTGGAAAACTGGAATTGATGCAACTTTTGATCCAGCTTGCTCCTTGTGTCATTCTTTTCTGGTGCAAGTACATTGTGTCATTCTTAGGCCTTTGAAAATCAAGCCCTGGGTGTTTCAGTTAGCATTTTTAAATGAAAGTATCAAGAGTTTATAAAGCAACCACCTCTTATTCTAGTGGGCAGGCCTGGATTAAAAAGACTGGTGGCCCTGTGGAATCAAAGTTGTGAGGTGCCTTCAAATTATTGTATAAAATCAAGTGGGGGTTCCAGAGGCTGCCCAGGCCACTGTATACATTTGAAGGTTTGACAGCTTAAAAATAATTTTCAGGCTACTACTGGCATTAAATAATGTGTTCTGCTAACAAAGTAAACTATTAATTTCCAAGCATCACATCAAGTGCCATTATATGTAAATGAGTGTTCAGACTGCAGGAGGTAACATTTCATAAACATTCTCAAAATAAATTTTTAAGAACTGGTAGATTTTCATAGCCTGACCACAAAACATTCCACTGGAGCAACATGTGTTATGGAATAGCCCTACATGACTGGATGGTTGCTACATTATACTTTCAACCCCTGCTCATTGCTTTACTTTAAATTGATCTCACCCAAGCACACCACCATTATCTTTTATTAAAAATTAAAAAAAATAAGGGGTATGGAAGATTTTTTTTTTGCATAAATTGTTGATAGAGCAGGAATGGGCTTTCTTTTCCTCTTCCACCATTTGCAAATAACAATCAGACAGTGAGTGACCAGCCAGCCTAGCAGTAAACATATCAAGCATTCACATATAAATTATCTTGCCTGACAGTGCTGGAAGAAACATTATCTTCATTGAATCAAAACAGATGGGCAGGCAAGAGAATGTGATTATATGATTAATAGTTTGTATTAGATTCTGGTGCTGGATTAGCTATTGGTAACTCCAGATCCTAGCAAAAAATGTTATTCCCTGTTCAGCCTGGTTTAGTAATTAAAAAAAATGAATACGTTCATACACAATTCACTTTTTCACAAAGTTCAGGGACCAGGAGGAGCAAATGAAATACACAAGAATCAGTGACGAGACATAAGAGAGAAAGGGTCCACAAGGCGTGGGTGACACCCTCACCAACATCCAGTCTCACTGTCCACACAGTAAGATCCCAAGACCACACTGAAAATGGTGTTACAGCCCTCTGTTTGCTTTTCTGGGTAAATAAATGCATTGTTTGAAAAACTGTGAGTTATCATTAGAGACTTGTAAAGTTGGCAATTTTTGCTTCTGGAATTCATTTGTAAAGTTTACCGAGTAAAAAGTAGGAGAATAAAATAACTCCACAAATGCAACTTTACCAAAATGTCTTATGAAAATACACAGAGACTTGTTTTTTCAGAAACTGCCTCAGCTACCACTTCCTCATCTGGGGATCCCTTTGCCTTTGTGAATGGATTCCTAGAAGATGCTAGTAGAGCAAACTCATTCCTTGTTGAGAATAATACCACAAGAGAAATGAACAGTAATGCAGCAAATTCACTCTATGATGCATTTAAGACGCTTGAAATAATGATCAGTATAGTGAGGCATATACATTGGAACATTAAAAACATGGAGGCATACCTGCAGGTCAGAAATATTCCATGTGGACTCTTACTTCAAAAGGATCCAGAATTTGGGATGGAGATGGATGATTTCATGAGAAAGTGGAGAAAAATTTTGGATGATGCGTCAAACTGACTCATCTGTCTCATTATTGAATATGGTCAAGAGGTGAGTGGAAACCTGAAACAAGTTATTAAAGATCAAGAAAGAAAAGTGATGGATTATAAAACCCATACTGTCTTTGAAATGTGTAATAGAAAAATGCAGGAAAACATCCAGAAACTTGACTTTGAAACTAAAAAGAAAAAAATGGTTAAATTTAAAAGAGACTTGGAGGACTATGAACTGGGGAAGGTATACCATTGGATAAAGAAACAGACCCCTCAAACTAATCAATAAACTAGGGGAATTTTAAGAAACTCCAGGCATGTATCCTTCAATATGAGCACAGATGTAAATGAACCTGAGTCGGGACATTCTAATGAGGAGCTATCCCCATATTCCTAACCAGAATCTGTACAGCCCAGGAGGAGTACACAAAGTAGTATATTTCAGGGTTTTCACATACTACAACAGAGAGGCCTGGGCAAGGGGAGAGGCAGAAGTAGAGACAGACCACAGTGGGGAAGAGGAAGATAAAGATCAGAAGGGAGAAGAAGGGGAGAGGCAGAAGAATGGGATTCACAAATGCAACTTTATAAGCAGGACTGTTACCAACAGCCATCACCACCCCAACCCTAACACAGGACTACCATCAACAAACTCCTCTCTCCCCACGGACATGTCAACACCAATAACAGCAGACATACAATGTCCAGAATGCCCCACCACCTCAATACCATTAAACAAGCCCACAAGGCTACAGAAAATAATAAATCTTTTGGATAGAATTTTTATCATTTCTGAAACTGATCTTTTGAGTAAAGGTTTATCTTTTGCCCACACATCTATGATCAACAAGTTTAAAACATACATTGACTTTCAAAAATTCTGTAGAAATTTAAGCTTAAAATCTTTTTTCAACAAGAGAGATAGAACTCTAGGACACTCTTAGTATCAATGAATTTTTGAAATTAGCTTTTCAGCAGGACTGGATGGATACAAATACCAGAGCCTTTTTGACTGTTACACATCCTGTCAGGGCCACTATTTAGACACTTGCAAAAGTCCACAAGCCATTCTCAGTCTATCTTCTATCAGGGAGACCTATTGTTTATTTATTTATTTATTTAAGAGTTTAACCAGGCAGGCATACTGAGCGGATAAACTACTCATTTCCAGATGCGACCTGGGGAAATCAGGGGAGAGGGCATAAGTGAAAGGCAGCATACATATATGATCGGTACATAGTAGTTCATGATACATTATACAACAGGTAGCTAGGGCAGGCATGCAATACCTCTTTATAACATAAACAGTGAATTCCCATATGTTGCACTGGGAATTTATATCACCTACAAGTTGACAGTTTTGAGAGAGGAACAAGCTAAAGTACTAACCCAATTTAGCCAGTGCTTATATTATTATTCACCAGGTGGAGGAAGCCATAGGTCATGGAGAGCTTATGATTGTATAGGCTGGGAGCAAGAGCAGACCATAAGAAAATGTTCAAGGAGACGGGTGTTGAGGTGGCTATGGATGGTGGAATGGTGGATATCAGCAGGCAGGTCATTCCAGAGTTTTGGCAATCGGTATTTGAATGCCGACTGACCCACAGAGGTGCGCATGAGGGGGATTTGGAAAAGCCTGGTATCCGAGTGTCATAGTGAGTAGGCAGATGGGGGTTGAGACATTAAGGTGGTGCCCAGGTAAGGTGGAAGGGTTTTGTATCCAGAATTTAGCAGCAATTCTAGTGCAGTGGATTTGTCTGCGAGCAGAGAGTGAGGGGAAGGTCTAGGGTACTGTATAGGTCGCAGTGGTATGTCAGTTTTGGGCACTCCAGTATGAAACAGCAGAAGGAGAGAAAGAGTGTGTCCAGGCTGGCAAGGTTTGATGGTGAGGCGGCACCATAGACCACATCCCCATAATCAAATATAGGGAGTATCATCTTTTGTACAAGTTCACGCCTGACCTGGGTGGACATGCAGCCTTTGTTATG
The DNA here is from genome assembly GCA_016271365.2 of Neoceratodus forsteri. NCBI lineage: Eukaryota > Metazoa > Chordata > Ceratodontiformes > Ceratodontidae > Neoceratodus > Neoceratodus forsteri. Next base: position 776,660,717 of record CM057459.1, on the reverse strand, counting down.
ATAAAGGGCCCCCCAGTTTAGGATGCAATTTCTTGTGTAGAAATTCGACAAGTGTTGAGAATTCTAGGTATTGGTCAAGCCAGATGCCCAGATATCAGAATGAGGTGCAGGACTCCAAGGGGGATAGGTCCAGGGTTAGGAATGAGGAGCGATTGGCAAGTTGGGAGAGCCGTGGTTGCAAGCCAAAAGTTAGTGAGACTGTTTTTTTTATCATTTAGGAATAGTTGGTTGGTTCTGAGCCAGTGTTGTACAGCGTTGAAATTCTGCTGTAGTTGGTCGTGCACTGCTTCAGTGGAGGGGCCAGTGGTGTATAGCACGGTATCGTCCATGTACATTTGAATGGCTGAGTGGGAGCAGGCTAGCAGGAGATCATTTAGGAATACTGAGAATAGGATCGAGCCCAGGACTGATCCTTGTGGGACACCCGTTGAGATAGGGAGGGGGGTAGATATGTGGGGGCCAATTTTCACCACTTGGTGTCTACCACACAAGTAAGCCTGAAACCAGTTAGTGGTATGGTTGGAGAGGCCAGCAGCACTTAGTTTGTCTTGTAGGAGTGTGTGGGAGACGGTATCAAAAGCTTTGGCCAGGCCGATGAAAAATGGCCGAGGTGATGTGGCCTCTATCCATTCCTGAGAGAATATCATTTGTGATTCTTAGTAGGGAGGTGATGGTAGAGTGTGATTTATGGAACCCCGACTGGTATGGGGTGAAGAAGGAGGAATCATCTAGGTATTGGGGAAACTGACCAAGGGCAAATTGTTCTTGTACTTTGGCCAGAGTTGGAAGAAGGGAGATGGGTCAGTAATTCCCTGGCAAGGAGGGGTAGCCCCCCCATAGGCAGGGGGATGATGGTTGCAAGCTTCCATGTGGTGGGGATTGTGGCCGTCGAGAAGGAGAGGTTGAGCAAGTTGGCTAATGGACAGGCTATGGCGGGGGCCAATAGCTGCAGTAGTCTGATGTCCATGCCAGAGGGGCATTTGCCCTTGTTAGGGTTTAGGTTGCACAGTGCTTGGTAGACTTCAGCTGGGGAGAGAGGATGGAAGGAGAATGTGGGTGAAGAGGTGGTGTTCTGAGGTTTTGGTGAGGTAGTTGTCTTGGGTGGGATGGGGGGAGACTATGAACCAGAGAGGTTGCGCTGCTGGTGAAGAAGGTATTGAATTCCATGGCTACTTCATGAGGGTTGGTGATGGCCGAGCCAAGGATTGATAGAGCCGGGGTTGGTGGTTGTACAGGAGTGGATAGGAGGGATTTGATGGTTTTCCAAAAGTTGGTTGAGTGGTTAAGATTTGTGCTTAGTGCCGACGCAAAGTAGTTCTGTTTGGCTAGTCGAATTGATTTTGTGCAGGAGTTACGGTGGGATCGATAATTTAATAGGGCTTTGTGGGAGCTAGTTGATTTGTGTTTTTTCCAGGCTAGGTCCCCAGTGCGGCATTGGTTGATGATATCGGCAGAGATCCAGGGAAGGTGGGAACCCCTAACTCAAGTGCTTCTTAGCGGTGCATGGTGGTCCCAGACCTCAAGGAAGCTATTTTTGAAGTTTTCTAGTGTGACATCTATAGATGGGGCCTGTGGGATGAAGGACCAGTCCACCATAGCCAGGTCTGATGGGAGTGGTGGTAGAAACAGAGACTTGAAAGACCTGGCTAGAAGGGTCCTGGGGGGGTTGGGGGTTTATGCACTTTTCTGACCAAATATACCATATGGTGATCGCTTAAGGAGTCCGGGAGTAGGCCTGCTCCAATTGTCCTATGTGGGTGTGTGGTCAGTGCCCAGTCCAGGAGGGAGTGGTTATGCATTTTTAGGTTTAGCCTGGTGGGTTGGGAGATTTGTTGTGCTAGGTTCAGGCTGTTTACTTTGGAGCACAGTTTGGCACAGTCATTTGCTAGCCAGTTGTAATTAAAGTCCCCTAAGACATAGAGCTCACCTGTTGAGGCAGAGGACTTTAATTTGGCCAGGTGGTCTAATATGCTAGGCATTGGGGTGCTGGGGGTGCAGTAGGATCCTGCTATAAACACCGGGGTGGAGTATGGGAGTACCATTTTGACAGTCAAGGACTCAATTTGTGGCAAGGGTGTAGGGATGTGGACCTGGGTGAATTGGAACTTGGCAGCAATGTACATGGCAAGGCCACCCCCCCTTTTCTTTCCCATACAGTCTTGCCTAATTAGGGAGTATCTCAGAATGGCTACAGTAGAGTCTGGGTAGTGTGGTTTAAGCCAGGTCTCGGATAGTATAAGGATGTCAGAATGAAGTGGTAGGGCTGATAGTTGCAATTCTGGGATTTTGTTAAGGATACTACAAATGTTTAGGTGCAGTATTTTCAGGCCCTTTGGGAGAACCGGGGGTGGGGAGTTTAGGCGGGGACAGGTTAGATTCTATATCCCCAGCTAGTAAAAGAAGCAGCGCTGTAAGGCGTATGATCTTGTACCAAGTGGGGCTGGATTTGCATTGGCAGTCATGTGAGCAAGGAGCTGGCCTGTGTAAGTCAGTCTTGAAGCAACACAGCACAGCTAGTCCCTGGGCAAAAGAGGGGGGAGAATGGAGGCTTTGAGTACCCAATTAAGGGGGGACCTGTGGGATTGGATCTCTTTCGGAGCCTTTATCGCAGTATGTGGATTATCATTTGAGACCTTTTGTCACACAACTTGGTTCATACTTAAAGGACACAGGATAAATGCTGCAGATTCTTGAGGATGTCATGGTGTGCAGGGGCTCCCTCCTAGTCACCATAGATGTGGAGTCCCTGTACACCAACATCCCACAGGAGGGAGCCTTGAATTGTCTGTCTTTCTTCTTAAATTCTACAGGAGAAAATCCTGACCCACCAGCTGAATTTCTCCTGACGTTATCAGAATTTGTGTTAAAATTTAATTGGTTTACTTTCTTAGGTGACAAATATTTACAAATAAAGGGTATGCTATGGGGGCAACTTTTGCCCCCAGTGTAGCTAACCTTTACATGGGATACTGGAAAAATCTTTACATTTGTGATTCTAATGTTAACCCTTTTTTTTCCATAACATTGAACTTTATCATCGTTACCTTGACAACTTATTCTTTATATGGAAAGGTGAGCTAGATGATTTGAACCAATTTGTTAATTATCTGTATGGTACAAATGAAAATCTGCACGTTTTATATGTTGCTAATATGGATGAGGTTCAATTTTTGGACCTACATATACAAAAAACTGAACATGGTACCATTAGTACAGATATCTTTAGAAAACAACGTGAAAGAAATAATTTACTTCTGTCATCAAGCTGTCATCCTCTTCATGTGACAAAAAAATATACCTAAGGGGCAATTTTTGAGAATTACGCGAAATTGTGGTGACCTTGATAAATATGATGCAGCAGCAGAAGATTTACAGAAAAGATTTAGTGATAGAGGATACAACTATAATATAATGGAAAGAGCTTGAACAGAAGCTAAAAACATGGATATGACTTCCATTCTCACACAAAGAAAAAATAACATGGATAAGGATATTTTGAATTCTGTTACAACTTATTTTATCCATGCAGGAAAGATGGGGCAGATTTTAAGGAAAAATTGAATATTTTAAAGAGAGACAACAATTTAAAGCCATTTCATAACCAGACCCACTCGGCTGTCATACAGGATGGTTCCTACACTGAAGAGGTTAGTGTAGGTGATTGTAGAGAGCTAGAACGGCAAAAGGAGAAACACACTGCGATTCTGAGGAGGAATGTATGCAGCAGGAGCTAGCAAAACACTTAAAATTTCTATATAGCAAGTATGCCACCATTGCCTTATATGAAAAATATTTTTTGCTAGCCTTTCCAGGTCGACTTTGATGTCTTCTTGTGGAGAGAATAAACTACTGGACAAGGAATAAGAAGGAGACAAGCAGACAAGAAAAGAAGAGGTGCAAGCCTCTTTTCACCCCTCTTAGGAGTGGTGTTTGAAGCAGTGGAAAAAGCCATCCACAGTGGGGGCTAAGTCCAGTAGTAACCCACAGGGGCTAAAGGGCCTGCTCCTATCAAGATACCTCGTCTTTAAGCTTTTCTATGTCCTAGCTCTGTTTGCGCTTTATCATATATAAATTATATAATTTATTCAAAATTATGAGAAGTTGCTATTTTTTTACTATTTGTATACATTGTTTGCTTTCTATTTGTTGTTCACTGCCAGCTGCTTGCCCTGTATTCTGAGTTGTGTGTGCTTGGTGTACTTACAGCTGTGAGGAGAGTTTCACGTTCATTGCTTGTTATATGCTATGAGCTAGGATACTTCAGGATATTCTCCTTTCTTTTGCTTGAGTGTAGCAGGGTAAAAATTGTGGCCTACCATAGAAGAGACTGCAAGGGGACAGCAGATGGTTCGTCTCACACTACACCCTGCTACACTCGTATGTTTTGCCTCACTTTTTTTGGGAACTCTTCTTGGAAAGGGGCTTCTCAATTTCATGATAGTGTAGGCAAAGGCAAGAGACCCTTAATTTTTAAAAAAAAATGTAAGATAAAAAAGGGGAAAACTAATAGAGTGTCTGGGAAACCCGGAAGTAAAAATCCTGCTTCCCATTGACAGACATAGACCACGTGACCAGGAGCTTAAAGCTCGGATGGCTAGAGCTGCATATCATTAGCTCTTCAGCTCTGGAAGGAGCAGTTGTGCAGTGCTTGGGACAGAGCGAGGTTTTGAACAAATGAACAAATGAGAGAAGGACATTTCTAAATCTGAACTTTGAGTTTTGGCCATTTTGCTGTTCTTGTTTTTCTTGCTCTACCCCTGTTTTTTGGTTTATTTAAACAGCTTGAATAAACCAAATTAATTCCAGTTATTGTGGCAATCTTCCTAAAATTTCTCCTTCAAGGGACACATGGAGCCTAACATGTCTTTAGAAAAGAACACATCGTTTTGGATTATAAAACCTAACCAACTGCTGGACAAAGTAAGTGGAACTAAATAGTTTACAGAATTAAAGAATTCTAATTTAGGCATTTGGGGCTAGGGGCACTTTCAAGGCCTTTTAAGTTAAAGCTATGCATGGTAATCTGAGTATTTTAGCAATTATAGTGACTACACAGTGTAAATTTTAGGGAACATAATTGTAGTCATAAACTGTGAGATTTTATTTTTTTGTGTCTATGAGGTTTTACTACTATACGTCTATTAGCCTGTATTTGTGTTTTTCACCCTGTTATAGTGGGACCTGAAAATCAATCTGCTGGACACTGGGAGGACAAAACATTGGTCAGAGAAGGAAAAGAGAGAGCTAAGATTACTATTTGGATTTTAAAACTTGGATTACAGAAAGAAATGCACAAGGAAATTTGAGAGTCTTTAAAAGAAAGTCCAGCATTAAACATACATAGTGGGAGAACATTGGATTGGAATCTATGAGACTTAGCACACTACTTTCCCATTTTTGATAGAAGAAGACAAAAGAAGCATTACTCCCCCTGCAGCTTCTGGCTGAAGATTTACAGAAGGGAACAAAACAAGCTACTGCAGACATTGGGGTTGATATTTTAAGGTTTCTAGCGTAGTGTTAATCATGTTGTTATGCATTTATTTGTTTAAATGTTATTCTGACCCTGATAATAGAACACTGGATAGTGATTGACAATTTAGACAATCTAGACTTTTGTTAATTGAAACTGGAGTGAACCGAATGATTCAAAAGGAGTGAGTGGATTGAATTAACCTTTTAGGATAATTGTTTACCCAGTCTAATAGTTTGCTAAACTTAATCAATTAACAGCTTTATAAATTAAAAGCCTTAATTGAAGAAGATCTAAACTAGCTATTGTACACTAATTATTGTATTCAGTGTGACTGTATAGTGGGAGACTTTCAGAGTATTCCTCTGAAAAGCTATCTTATTTAGTGACATGGAAAATTGAAGTTTTCTCTTTGATGACTTTTAAACTCCAAGCTGTTCTTGGAGAGACTATGTTAGAAAGTGTTGGCCTTAGCCACTTATACATTTATATAATTGGGGAAAACAAAGACAATGCCAATGAGAACGAGAAGTGGGAAACCATGTATAGAAAATAAAAAAAGATAAAGACACACAAAAGTGGAATTACAGATAAAGAAAATTACCCTAAAAACAAAAAGGGTGCTAAGGAAATTTTGAACTCTGAAAAAGAAATAAGAGCAATAGAATATGGGATGGAGAGATATGAGAGAAAGGAGGAGGCATTGAAAATGACTTCATCTGAAGTAATGGGAGAAATGGGAAAAATCTGGTGCATGGAGGATGAGAAAGAAATGATAATGACAACATCTAAACCAAAAATGATACAGCCATTAATTAAGGATATATCAAAAATAGACAAATGGAAACAGAAAAATCAAACTAAGCACACTATTATAACAGCAGTAGAGACAGAAGGAAATACCTCTGCTCTACAAAATACTGACCTAATAGAACTAGTTAATAAAGAAGTCAGTAAAACAGTAGAAAGTATAAGAGAAACAATTCAGACCAATAACAGGATAGGACAGAAAATTAGAGAATTTAATCTGTTGAAACAAGGGGTTCATGGTTTGTACTCCATTAGTACACTTAAGAACATGCAAGCAGACAATTTGGTTAAAGATTTGGACTTCAAAATAGAGCAAAACGAGGCAATTTGATCCTCGGTAAATGAAACTATATGCATGAGTCCTGAACAAGAGGATATCCCATTGTTGGAGACCCTCTCACAGGATTGTGCTAGAATATTAAGAGAACCACAGCTAGCAAATATATTGATATTTGAACAACTGAATTTAGTCAAACAGGATTTATCTTTATAAAGGGAATATGTATTGAAAACAAAAAAAGAATAGATTGTATATGCAACAAATTTCGACAGAAAGACTTGGTAACATTAGAACAAGAGAAAATAGCCATCTTTGATTAGATAGATAATTAGGCAATGATAACAGAAATATGTGACATATCATCAAAGTAAATACAGATACAATCTTTACTTGACATATCACATTCAACAGCTACTGGAGTAGAAGAATCCACAGAAGTGGAATCAGAGCTAGTGATGCTACCAAGTGGGTTCGAAGAATCAAATTCTGTAATGGAAGAATTAAAGGTAGGGAATATTGAAGTCTGGGAAAGGGACTGTCACAAATAAAACAAAAGAAGAAATTAATTGCGAGAAAATCCATGAATGTGACTTCAAGGAGAAGGAAAAGGGATTTTGATGAAAGTACAAAGAAAAGTAAGGAACAATTAAAGACCAATATTCAGACAATAGACAATCTAGAAAAAAGGAGAGTCAGAAGGAGGGAAAACTAGAATAGATAAGAAAAGTCAAGATAAATCTGTTAACAAATTGAGCTACAGAACATCTAGAGCTAATTCAAAAAAAATCTGGCAAAGAAAAGAGAGAAGGGGAAAGGTAGAAGAAAGAAACATATTAAGAATAAAATCAATAATAAGCAAACACAGAAATGTAAAGGAATAAAAGAAACATTTAAAATAGAAAATTTGGAAAATCAAACAAGAGAAAAGCAAGAAAGGCTTAGTAAGGTAGTTCAAGAAGAAAGCCTCATTAATAACAGACTTAAATATTTTTTAATAAGGACTCTGGAAAATGACTTTGTTTTGCCAGTGTGGTTTTTTTAATCTTTCTATTTGTCTCTGCCTCGGTGGAGCAGACCCCTGCGATCTCTGTCCCCCATTGCCTGCACCCCCGGACCCGGCCATGTGCATGGGCCACACAAACCCATAGACACAGGGCAGGGCCAGCATTGCACCATACCCTGGACAGGTGCCTCTCTTGGGTCTGGTGGCACATGGTGCAGCCATTAGCCACAGAGATCACCCCTTGCTGGTTTTTCCTCCAGTTTTTTGCTCTCAGAGTGTGGGCATGCAATGACATCAGGCACAGTGTGCCAACATCTGCCGCACTCTGCCCCTTTGCTGGCACTGCTCTAGTAGTGCCTCCGGTCACCAACAGGGGCCGCTACATAGCAGTGGCTCCCTGGATCTCTCCTCAGGATAGGAGATCAGTCCTCCAGATGCTCAATCCTATTCCTCCCCTGCCAACCTCTGGTGGCCCAGGCTTCCATCTGAACCTGGGTCATCAGCGTGGTGCAAGGTATGGCATCTAGCACCTCAACCCTCAGGAACACTGGGCTGGCTGTTTTGCCAATGTTTAAAATACATGTTTTGCCAGAAGAGACACAGACTAAATTGAACTCCCATTTAAAACTCTTTTTAAAGTCTGTTTTTGAAGGAGAAGGAAGATTTGACATCCTCATAAATAAAATGAGTGTCATAAGGCCATTACCAGATGAGGAGTTGGTCCTGCTTCTTTCTGACAAATATTATGTGTTGAAAGCACTGGAAAATCAAAAAGAAAAAGAAAAAGTGAGGGGTCTAGGATATGAGACAGTGTAGTTAGCATTAGAAAACTCTTTCCTGAATATTATAAAGGTAAGCATAACAAAAGGAACAAGGAGAAAGACTATACAATCTCAATCTTTGGAATAGGAAATTTTCTGAATGAGACAAAGTACAACCTCAGATCAAAGGAAATTGATCTGTAACAAAACTTGTCAAGAGATAATATCCTTAACAAAATGGTTACAAAAGTCAAGAGATGGGAAAGAGAGGGTCAAATAACTATTTTAGTAAAAAATCAAACAGATTATCATTATTTCCTAGCTAAGATAGAGAGGCTAGATCATTTTGATATCTACCTGAATGTGGAAATAGAAACAGATGGAAATGAGTGGAAGGAATAATATGACAAGCAATGGTTAAACCTAATTAAGATCAGCAATAGATTTCAGGTATAACAAGATTGGGAGGACAATTGACAGATAATTGGAGATAATAAATCTAGCCCACATAGGTTGGGCTTTGTTGATTTAAAAATGTTATCATGGAATGTAGCCGGTCTTGGTGAAAGGTTGACAGATCCCTCATTTATAACATACAAAACACAGTTTGGCATCATTTATATACCAGAAACCTGGAAGAGTGAGTAATTTAATATAAATAGGTATAAAATGTTTTACAAAAAAGCTGGAAGCCTTAAAAAACATGGCAGATTATCGGGTGGCTTAATAACTTGGGGGGAAATAATGAAATAAGTTGAATACAAGTAGATACAAATTGACTCAGAACATATACTCCAAATTTGTATCTCAATGGAAAAAAAAAATTGTAGTAAATGTTTACTTCCCACTGTTAGGATCTAAATATAAAGATAAACGCGATATTGGGAAATTAATGTCCCTAATAGAGGAGTGCTTAACAAGAGAAGCAAAAGCAGAAATGGTACTCATGGGTGACTTTAATGAAAGGGTGGGGGCGTAGCCTGGATCCCATGCCTGAAATAATGGATGCATGTGCAGCTCAGGGCCCCTGTAGTTTATCTATGAAAAGAAAGACCAAAGATATTAAAGGATGTCATGGGGGGAAAAGCTGGTAAAAGAACTGGAGGATAATAGCTTTTTGCTATTAAATGAGTGACAAGAGAAGACTCTCAGGGTGCCTACACTTACTTGGGACCAAGGAGTGCTTCCATAATACATCACTGTTGAGTCTTATTAAATACAGTTATATCGACAGTAGATTTGGTGGTAGGGGAGAGATCAGAAAGTGAGCATGTCACTAGAAACAAAATTTAACTTTGGGATAAAAAAGACAAAAGTTAATAATAGGCATGTTGTTATAAGGGCAAAAAAAGGGATACAGTGGGACTTATTAGAAAACTATAAATCCACTGCATTGCTAAACTATTATGGAATTAGAGATGAAATACTGGATATGGATCAAGGTGAATCCCCAGAACATTGTATTTTGGCTTATGAAATGCTAATGAAAAAGATTGCATCACTATTTCTTAAAATAACGGTTAGCAGAGATAGGGAGGGAAATAAATGATATGATCAAGAATGTAAAAAAACAAAAGAATGAAGTTGATAAGTGTGCAAAACTTACTCAAAGACATCCCATGAGGATTAACAAGTAAAAGCTAAATAAATTAAGGAAAAAGTATAAAAAAACTCTTGGAAACAAAGAAAACTTTATACAGGAAAGTACTGTGGGAGGAATTTGAACAGGCAGCTTGTGAAAAGGATAACAGAAAATACTGATGCATGGTGGCAAGGGGGTGGGATAATGTACCTGATACAACAGAAAATTTCATCGACCATAAAACCTGGGAAGATTATTACAAAGATCTCTTTTTCAACCCAGAAGTGGGAAAGACTAATCTTGTTCCCATTAATTGGATTCCATTTAAGGATCTAATCTCAGAAAGTGAAATATTTCAAGCTATTAATGTAGAATAAAGACACAAGACCCCTGGGCCAGATGGCATCCCAGTAGATATTATCTTGGACAATATAGGATTATGGATCCCAGCCCTAATGGCTATATTCAATAGTGTATTGGAATTAGGTTGTATCCTGCTAAAATGGAAAGAAAACATCATAGTACCCATACCCTATCAATTATAGTCCAATAAGCCTTTTAGACACAACTGAGCAGATATTCACCAGAATATTACATAGCAGGATAATGTATTGGATTAAAAGCAAAACAATGCCTTATTGAGGCACAGGCTGGTTTTATGCCAAAACACTCTACAGTAGATCAGTGCTTTGTGTTAACACATTTAATACATAAATATATCTATACCAAAAAACAAAAGTTATTTTGTGTTTTCATAGACTTAAAATCAGCCTTTGATAGAGTCAAAAGGGAAGCACTATGGGAAGCATTAGAATACTATGAGCTTGACCCAAGTATACTTAATATGGTAAAAATCTTATATAATGATAACCATACAACTGCAAGAGACAGTAAAGCTGGGGACACCACTCCTAAATTTCAATCTAACCTAGGACTTAGGCAGGATTGTGTCCTGTCCCCAGTGCTGTTCAACCTATTCCTTAATAAAGTCCTTGATAGAGTGTGGGACCCTGGGCTGCACATACCAAGGCTGGGTACCAGACAGTGCCCCTACCTGACATATGTTGATGACATTGTCCTAATGGCAACAAGCTATTTGAGGATTAGAAGAAGCCTCCAAATCTTTTATGAAGAATCTCCAAAGGCTTCATTGGGGATTCATTTTCAAAAAACAAAATACATATTTAACAGAAGCTTAGTATTGGATGATAAAATATGCTCTTTAAACTGTAACCAACAAAGGTTAGATTATGTTAAAAAATTCACCTATTTAGGGATTGAGTTTACATTTAACCTAAGTTGCCAAGAGCATATTCAACAAACAGCACAAAATATTCAGAGATTAACACCATCCATAGAAAGATTTGCATATAAATACGGGGTCAGTCTGTTAAGGGTTCTCTCAAGGCATTTAATGCTAAAATTAAAAGTCAGATCCTGTATGGGGCTGAATTATGGGAACAAGGAAAACTTTACATGTTGGAAGCCAAGGTGAACACATTTTATTAAAAAGATATTGGGAATTCCATATAGTACAGCATCCATAGTAACAAGACTTGAGATTGGGCAATTACCTATCAGATGTAACATTGAACAAAGATTAGCTACTTATAGGATAAAGGTATACAATATGCCCAGTAACAAATTCCCTAGGTTATGTCCAAAGAAACATTATATCATAGCCATCTAGAGTTTAATTACCCCAGTATTAATATCTTGGAGAAAATAATAAAACCATATGGACTACTTCAATTTATAGTTGATAGCCAAATAATTCTACCTAAAGAGATTCGAGAACAAATTAAGGTAAGAATCCAAAATATGCATTTACAGAAAGAATTAAGCATGGCAAATAATCTCAAATTATGTTATTGGTTGGCACATAAAAAAATGAGCTTTGAATGTTATTTGCACAATTTGAAAACTCCCCAATTAAGGAAACTGTTCATAAAACTTCGATTTGGATATATGGATAGTCAGTCATTAAGGAAATTATATGGGATGACTAATTGTAATATATATGCATGAATTCTGGATATAAATAATTCAGCTCATTTGCTTTTCTTTACCCACTACAGAACCGTGAAAGAAAACAACTACTTGGCGAAACACTTGCAACTCTTGATATGGAGCCAAGATATCAAGTTAACTATTTACTGAAGTCTAAAAACAGTAAAGTACTGTGAAAAATAGCAATATTTTATAGAATTGTAGAAAGAAAAAAATTACATGTTCTTATGGATTAGGCATGCAATAGTCATTGATACTTTTACATAAAATGAATGGAAGTAAAGACTATGTTGTATTGCATAAATTATGTACTAATATACATGAACTGAGGAACTGTAAACAAATATTTAAAAGGTTCTTTGAAATTTTGTGCAGTATTGCAAAGACATTTTAAAAGTCTTAGAAATCTTGATATTAATAATGCTTAATATTGTAAAGACACTTTTTTAATTGTCAACAATAAATGGTGATACTGATACCTACACTGAAGGACTCTTAGGTCCACAATAGGCAGAATACACCAAAACCACAGACTTGGATAGATCACAATATTAGGGGGTATTTTAGATGTTCTAAATGTGTATACTGTAGTTCAATTTTATCAGGGAAAGACTTTACAAGCCCAAATGTTACTGGGATTTACACCATTAGAGACCTGATAACTTGTGATACAAGTGGTGTTATTTATATTGCCACTTGTAATTGCAATGCCTTTTACATTGGAAAAAAAACTGTTAGTTTAAACTAAGGGTGCGAGCCATCAGGAATACTGATTTAACATATGCTACAACTCTACAAATACATAGAGCAAAGGATAGAAATATATCACAATTTTGTGTTCAGAGCTATAGAAAAAGTATTACCCAAGCTCAGGGGTGGGGATTACAGAACTGCATTTTGGAAAGGGAAGGCTTCGGGATCTTCATCCTGGGGGTTTGTAAAGCACCAGGGTTGAATGATCAGTTTGAACTTACACCATATTTAAAATATAAACATAAATAAATTATGTCCCACCACCCTGCTGTTGTGAGAAAGGGCTTGACAGTCATTCTTAATATTTTGGTATATATATATATTTATATATACAGTATATATATATATATATATATATATATATATATATATATACAGATAGATAGATAGATATATGTTATCCTTTAGTGTTTTAAAAGTTGGATTTCGTTACTTATTTATTCATTTCTCTCTGTTTAGACATTGGTCTTGTAGAATCTGGAAAGAAAAGAGATGCTTTTTGGCCTTTCTTATGATGGTTTAAGTTATTTATGAAAAGACAATGTAACAATGATGAAATATTATGCCTTATGTATGTCTTGGTACATTTTACTTTTTGGTCACTTGCACTTTAAGAATGTTTTTAGATTTAAAATGGTGATTGGTGATGACATCATAGCTCTTGATGTATAAACATTGAGCCATTTTTAACTTACACAGATCCTTTGAAAAAGGAAATTGTTTTTTCCAAAATGTGTTAGGGCACTGTGTATTTTAACACTTTAGCACTGGCACTTAGGCAATAAAATTTCACTTTGGGCTATATTTGAGCAGTGTCTGGATCATTGGATGGTGAGTACATGGCTTTTAATGATTACTTCACCAAATTTGTGAAGTGCAATTTACAATGTTTTCAGCAGGTGAAGTGGCACTTTTTCAACCAAAGTCATGCAAAATTCACCTGAAAAAGTTTCACTCCCAAAGGAAAACTCATGTGATATGGGCTATTCACAAAGTTTTCGGTGATGGTGAATTTCACAACTTTGCTAGAACTCTGGCAGTGAGGTAACATGTTGCAATATCTCTAGTTATCATGGGTCTTATCATAACATGTGTGAACAAGCATGCTCTCCTGCCATTATCTATGGACCGTTAAGTAATAGGATTTATTTGTATATTTTACATATTTTTCAATCTGTTAAGTTACGTACTGTACATCACACAAGTTACCTATGATTTGCTTTGAAGAATTCATTAAAGATAATTAGAGTATCTGCCCCAGACTTTTAGTTACTAACTGAAAGATCCATCCCAGTTAGGTAAAACATTACGTTGCTTTTGTTTTGGGCTGGCTGCCTTTCACATGAATCTGAATGTGTGCAGGGTTTTCTCCCTGCTCAGTGACAAGCTCTTGATCAAGTGTTGCTTGTGCAAGTGGTTCCTGCAGAAACAGAGAGCCAGAAAAATGATTTTTAGCTCTTTATTTTTCCACTGAATAAGCAGACCAGCCTTTTTTTGTGTGATTTCTGCCCAGATTAAATCTATATCACTCCACTGCTATGCATTTCATGTAGCGCTATGAATTTTACACTCAAAGTTGCACTTAGTCCGCAAACATGTACTGATGTTGTTCATAATTCTACAGCTATTTGTCAGCACTTCTCAAAACACAATCTAAAGTATTCAAAAATTAAGCTAACTGATGGAAAAATCCTTTAACACTGAACATACGGGGCCCACTATTCATAGACTTAGTATTCATTAAAATAAGAAAGTGCCACACACACATTCTTCCCATTTGCTCCACATTTTTAAAGCTGCTGCTCTGCATTTTAATGCTGAAAGGTTGAGATGTGCTTGTGCCCTAACTTTATTGTTTTTTTTAACACAGCACCATGATATCTGGGAAAGGATTGGAAGATGATGGAGAGAAGTCCTTCTAGTCTGTCAGTCCTCATTTAGTCCTAACCAACCCTCCTCTGCCTCCTGTCAAGCAATAACAATCTTCCCTCCCATTCCTCCCTGACTATCTTTGGCCTTTCTCCTCCTAGGTCATGGTGTCCGTCCACTTACAATGACTGTCAGCTAATGCCCTGACCCTCACCACAGTGCAAATTTACTAATAATGTGACAACCTCTGTCTCAGCCCAGCGTTGCTCATGTCTGGCCTGTCTGCAACTTCCTCCCCTACAAAAAACACATTTAAGATTAATGTATACTTATATATGTGATCTGCTGTCCAACCCACCACATATTTGTTTTGTTTGTTTGTTAATAAATAAGGTTTTACCCCCTTATTCCTCCATGTTTGGGCCCCTTCCTCTGGACAGACAACTCCATAGCCTCTTCTGCCACTAACCTCTCCACAGCAGATACCTCAAAGCCTCCCCTACAGCAGGTCTCAGGATGAAGGCATGAAGGCTGTACTCACCTCCCCCCCCCCACACTGTACCAAGAATCCATTCAGGGAGAGAGATTAATCATGGAGTTTTGCTCGAGTATGCCTGCAGCCATCACACTAATGGCAGGTAGACTTTTCACTATGATTTTTGTCCAATCCCTCCCATCACTCCTAGAGTAGCTCAACTTATTTTGGCCATGTCTGAGACAGTGCAGCATGTGCATGCATAAACCCTCACAAGAGACCAGGCTCCCAAGACCAACACAAGGGTACTTTGTGCCTGTAGATGCCAATGTCACTCTCCTTAGGGCTATTTCTTGCTGCTTGCAATAGCACTCCACAGGCTTGTTTTTGCCCAATCCTGGTTCCCCAAGTTCACTTCCAAACATGGGTTACTGGCACTGAAGCCTAACACATTTTCACTAGGCCATTGGGTGTCTCCCCCCCCCAACAATTTAAATTGTAACTGGCAATCACCTTCCCCATCCTAAAATGGCCTATTTGGTCAACCTGGCAACCTTTGCCCCAAAAGTATCTACCCACCCCCCCAAGCTTCCTCCCAGCTGTTACAATCTTTTCCCCCAATTCACATACACTATCTTTCAGTAATAACATGTAGTGTGAAAGATAAAAACGTTGGTGCTTCCTCTAATAGTACAGTGTGCCTATCAGAAACTGTAAACTACTTCTGGTGTCTGACAGACGATCTGTACCTCTGGAGACAGAGCACTGTTGTTTCATCTTTCAAACTAGAATTTATTAAGGAAAGCTATATCACTTTGAGGGAGAGATTTTGGTTACTGGGAGAAAGGTTGGGGGCTTTGGGTAGTCACTATTCAAGCAACGATTGCCAAGCCTGCCGAAAGGCCACAGGGAAGTGGCACAGCAAATAAAAACAAAACGATAAGATTTTTTCAAATCTGGTAGGGGGAGTAACTCTTTCATTAATTTAAAAAATGTAGTCATATTTTTGATATAATAGCCAAAATGAATTACAGTAGTAGACACGGTAATAACTGGGAGAACATAAACACTGAAGGCATTGTAAACTCTGACCACTATGCCATTATTGCAGTAATAATCTTGAGCAGAATAGTTCAGCTAAGGTAAAAAATGTATTTTTCAATGTGTCCTTGAGTCATACACTGATACAGTGGCTAAGCTAGGATTAAAGTACAGTCTTGATCTCTTGGTGTACAGCCCCTTGTTATGAGTAAGTGCTAATGCTACCACCTTGTTGACTAAGCTTTACATGGCAAAGGAAAGCTTAAAGGTGATAGGACATTTCTTTACACCTCTAGTTACCCTCTTATTATCCTTGTTATGTCTATCCAATTACTGATACAGTATGTTTTGACCTTTTTTGTTGAATGAATAATCTGTTTTTTTTCCCTTTGTAAATACCCTGAATCCCTCTCTCCTCAACAGTTGCTGTTCTCTCTTTTCAAGCTGCCTGAACATCCTATAATATCAGCAGCAGCCTTCCGGGCCATTCAAATGAATAGCAAGGAATCATTTGTCATGGACTGTCTTAGAAGTGTGAAAAGAGAGGCCAGAAGCTGCTCAGGAGAGTAAAACTGTGTACAGTAGATTTGAGGTTAACCCAAAGTCAGATTATTTATTTATTTATTTATTTATTTATTTACTTACTTATTTATCAAAAATTCATCAAAGCATAGATGAATACATATCTGGCATGCAAAGAAAAATGGAAGTGCAGTTAACTATGTGAAAATAATGTCCTAACACCTGGGAAGCTTTAAAAACTACAATGTTATGTGCAGTTTTTTTTGTGTCAGTCACCATAGGATTTCAGTTCACATGGTATCTTATGTACTTTACACATAGCTGCCTATTTCCTGTATCTGTGATTCAAGGAATGACAGGGCGAGTCTGTTAGACTGTACCTGGAGTACTGCATGCAGTTCTGGTCACCACAGTACAACAGGACACTGAAGAGGTACATGTCCAGCACAGAACCAGCAAGGTGATTCAGCCCCTTGTACAAGGGCTTTGTTAGACTGGAGTGTTGCATCCAGTTCTGCCTCCACAGTGCAACTAAGACACTGAAGAGGTATGGGGTCCATCCTAGTACTGCCAAGTTGATTGGCAGCGTACGGGGCAAGAGCTACGAGAAATTATTTCACTTATTTACTCTGTAGAATAGAAGGTTGAGGAGGGTCATGACCATGATGTTCCAATTGCTAAAAGAGATTGACAATGTGGATTAGACTTAGTTTAATTAGCCAGCGAGAGCAAGAAGTAGACAGCAGGCACTCAAATTGGGGGGGAGGGTATAAATTATTACTTCCCACAGATACACTTTATTTTAAGTGTCATAGTCAATGTAACTAATCATTTATTACATGCAGCAGGGTAATTATACTGTAGTTACGTTTGTTGCATGCAAATACGTTGCAGTTGCAAAGCAGTCATATGGAATGATCAAATTGTTGAGGCAATTAAAGTTAGTTTAGCACATACTGTATTTTCCAAATGTGAAAAAAAGCACTCCAGAAGTACTCAAGGGTGTTATCCACTGAGAAAGATGCATACCTAAGGGACAATTAAACCAAGTACCTGATTGGGAAGTTCCCTGGTAAAGCAAGTTTTTTTTTTTTTTGCCATAGGCATCATGGTGTCTAGCCCCTATTATTTATCAGCCTTAAGTTAAATAACTTAGACAAAATGTTAATTAGTTTTTACTATGTAAAACAAAGACAAAATTGAAATAAATATCCTTGCCTATTTAAGTTAATTAATGCATCAATGGATATCTTTAAGTTCACAATAAATAACTTTTTACAGTCTGTATGAGTTTGAAAAATATATATCTTATAACAATATGCACTGTGTATTCCTTTTTAAAGTTATACCACTGGTTACCCACCCCTCGATGTATACTATTTTTTATCTAGTATTATTATTACCCCACTGTTTATTTACAATATTCAATGCTTCAGTGCTGTATGATGCTCTCTTAACTTCTGAACACACCTCCAATTTCACATTTACACAATTAAATGAAATATCTGGGCTGTGTAGAGTATTACACTTGCGCTGCAGCATCTCCTGCCAACTGCCTTCCCTCACCGATGCCCCCAATGTGACGTTCTTATGTTCTGGTTCTTTGGCTGTGAACCAGAGTGGAGGACTACAAGAAGAAGCCCAGAAATTCCATAGACTGGCCTCAGTTACTTCCCAATCTGTCTTCCAATTTGAGCCAAATGTCTATGGGGGGAGAGACAGTCTGAAAACCTTCTTCCAGCAGAATAAGAGCAACAAAGGTTCAGTGACAGTCTACGTGTCAGAGTAAGTGCTACTGAATTGCCCATTTGGCTCTAACTCCCACTCTGCACTGAAGAGATGATTTACATAACCAATTAAGATGCATTTTTACCAATCCAAATGCTCCCTTTCTAGCCTGTTGTTTTATACTGCATACTGTATAAGACAACAACTTCAAATTGCATTCCTCAGTTTTTGACAGTGGCTTGTCCATGTTGCTTTCATCATTGTCACTGTTAATCATATACCTCATTTGTAAATCCAACTATATGGTAGGATCTTTTTTTACTAATTATATGTTAGTGATATCTACTTTTTTGTACAGCCCAGAGTGTAGGGCATCTGGGCTAGAAGAAATCTCCTAATGACCGCTTCCCACTTTATTTCCACTGCCTGCTGCAGTCAGTATACATATCAAACGCAATTAGAAATACATGATTTTCATCTTCCTACCATGCTAGTTTTTATTAAGTGCATATTAACCATGGAGCATTTTAGTTTGAAAATGAAGTGCTTTTCTGTGGAGTACTGAATTTATACCCTCTTGTTTAAATGCTAGTGAATGACAGAATCTAAGAGTGCTTCTGGGTTTCATCTCTCAAACCATGATCGGAAAAAAACAGTGGTAGCATTCCCTGTCTCTCTTTGATTATGCTATTATCGACAGAATGAAAAGTGCTGGAACCGTGCATGTTGATTTAGTGTTGTGCTGATGAAACTATTCAGCTTGTGTGATGTGTCATTTTTCACTACCACCTTATCAAGGTGTTTCAGCTGTGCCAGTACCAGGCTTGATAATTGCTTTATTTGCTCATGGCAAAGTTATGTCAATGTCAATCTCTAAATTATTTTTGACTGCTTCATGTCAGACAAGCACAGAAATAAAGACAGCATGGTTTCTCAGTAGCTTTTCAAATGTTGAGCTGTATTTTAATGCAGATGTAGAGAAAACACTTTTCAAAAGGCAGTAGTTGTCATGATTCACACAGTAACAAGGCCACAGCATGTGTTCTATTTACCTGAAAGTTTTGTCTTGGAGAAGTAATTTTTATCTTTCTTTTTTTTAATGGAGGATTTGTGTAGGTGTGTACTTTGTAATAAGAACCTTTCTCATCAAAACATTCAGAAGGATCTCCAAACATTTTGTGGAAAGGGTTGCTTACAAGACATCTGGTACTTTTAGATATTGTTTAGATGGCTTCATTTTCACCATTTAAACTGAAATCTAAGATCACTGTGAGCCCAAAAAATAGTATTTCTTTACCCACATTTAGTGGAAAATTATTATGAGTATTAATTGTAGGACAAGTAAATCTGATTTATTCCCACACATGTTTGTGCAACAGTCTTCTTAAGTTACTGACATTTCAAACTCTAGTCTCACATTCTGCTAATCTCTGCCATACATTTTATTCCATTCATGACTTTTAGTCAGTACCTTTCTCATCATGATCAGGTCCTAAATCATTTACACTTCTCCTACTTCTGTTTAACAACACCCGTCCAGTAAATGGGCAGCACCAAGCTGCTCCCACCCAACCCCGCATGGAAACATATTGGAAAACTATGAATAATCACTATAAATATTGTTTTACTATATTGGTGCAATAGTGCTAATGTTCAAAAATATTTTTGTACTGATTATTTCTGTCTCCTCTGCTCACTTCTTGGTATAACTGTTTAGCAACTTTATTAGCATCTTTGTCTGGGGTTGTTGCTTTTCAGCTATATAGTGAAATCCCGTGTGGATCTCTTGCAGACCACTTCTCAATCACTTTAAAATCCATCCACCCAAAGCCACCCATTTATTTATTTAGGCAGGAGATGCTATTTTCAAAAAGCAGAAATGTAAAATCATATCCAGCTACTTGGTTTGTTGCACAGTGGTACCCCCAAACACAAGAAATCACAACTACTAATCACAACTACTACTGGTACTGCTACTATTCTTTGTTTTTTTTATTTAAGTTTTTAAAAAAGATGATAATCAGAGAGTTAAAATTAAAATAAAAAAAAGTTGTGCCACTATATCATTTGCATTTGCAGTTGCACTTACTGAGCATCACTGCTGGTTTAACACTCATTGGTTGCCTTTGAGATGTCTGCTTCCTTAAAGGGAAACCGTCTTGACCAAGGGCCCCCATACTGAAGTATGGGGCTGGTCCCAATGTGCACTTTATGTGCAAAAAAAATGTTGGTTTACTTACTGCTTATTATACAATGGCAATAAATAATCATGGCTTCTGATTGGTCAGTTGGGCTGTCACAACAGGGATGTTATCCTGGCATAACATCCCTGCTGATTTTTTGCCTTTGTTATCCATTCTTCTCTTAAGAAACAAAAGTATGTTTACACACTAACAAAAACATTCTTTAAAATTATTTTTTTATTCTGTAAAAACAACAAGCCATTGTATAATAGGAATAATGCGCTCGAGAGTGGGTGTTATGCTGGGATAGCATCCCTCCTTGGGTGTTGGCCACCCTCAGCCAGAGGTCTCAGGCCCAACCACCCAAGGTGGGATGTTATCCCAGCATAACTCCCACCCTGTCAAGCAATGTTCCTTTACTCAGAAGCACCAAGGTATCTCATCGGCGAGAATGCCGACCTCCCCCACAGTGATGGCACAATACTGATGCAGGCATTGTGCCACCTCTTGCATAGCTGTTTTCTATGGGGGGCTGTGCCCCCACACCCTCCATGTGGGAGGCTCTGCCCCCCACACCCCACAGACTCTAGGATTCCAACTCCAGGTTGGAGATGGTCCAGGGAGGGGGCAGAACACTGGGGGAAGGCAAAACACAGAAAAAGGACCATTACCGTGAATGTCGCCGTAATGGTCTTTTTCTGTGTTTGGGGTGTCGACCACAAG
This sequence comes from Neoceratodus forsteri, assembly GCA_016271365.2. Lineage (NCBI taxonomy): Eukaryota > Metazoa > Chordata > Ceratodontiformes > Ceratodontidae > Neoceratodus > Neoceratodus forsteri. The sequence continues at coordinate 776,639,504 of CM057459.1, read as the reverse complement.
GGGTGATACGCCTTTACTGTAGTATACTATACAGTAGGGGAGGAGGAGGGTTGTTCCACATGGATTTCCATGCCAGCTGAATTCTTGTTATACCACAGTTCAAAGGTCATGTATAGTGGTTTTGCCCTTTTGTGGTACAATAAGGTTCCAGCTGTTTAGAAATCATTGAGGAAGCTGATGTTTTTTACAGTGCTCCTCATGCACAGCAGTCAGGTCAACCTCTGAACTGAAACCACTCACTTCTGCCACAGGACACTGAAAATTCAGTCTTTTTTAAAAAATATAAACTTACCACAAAAGAAACCTTTTACACTATAAACATATTTGCTAAGCAACTACCTGCCCAACCAGCCAGTGCTGGCACCTTGGGCTTCTGATTACAATGGGGCCATCAAGCTCTACTCTTAAGTTTTGATTTAATCAGAACCCCTCTGTGGCAGCACAGGCTAGTTGTGCATGGTTGCCAAACCAGTATTAATTATGTAGTAGATTGTATCAAACTAATGTTGCTAAGTTTTAGGAAGGCAGTATAGTGCAGTGGTTTAAGGCTCTGAGCTGCAAATCTGGTGACATCCAGCAGACCAGACCTGGGTTTGAATCCCACAGCTTCCACTTGCAGACTGTGTGACCCTGAGCAAGTCACTTAACTTCCCAGTGCTCCCAGGTCACACCTGTAAAAAAGCTTTCAGCTTAGTGTGCTAGTCCTGGTTAAACAACTAACAAAATAAAAAAAAAAAAGTTATAGGCTGACATCTTCTGTTACGGAAAATCCAAGAATCCCCTGCAAATGACATCAGAGCAGCAGGCAACAGTGAGAAGATTCAATAGCCTCTAGTGCATGTTAGAGTTTACATAAGCTCTCATCTTTTGTTTGCTGGTACCCCTGCCCTCCATGGGCTATGTATTGCCACAGATGGTTATACTTTGCCCCAGAAGAAAAGATGTCCCAGAAAATATCTCAACAGAGATTATAAAAGCTCTAACATGCACTGTAAGCTATTGACTATCCCACTGCTGCCCACTGGTCTGATGTCTGCTGCATGGGTTTCTTGGATTTCTAGTAAAAGAAGATGTCAACCTACAACTAAGCACAATTAGTCTGATATAATCTACTATAGTACAATAAACAGTAAGTTAACCAAATGTTTTTGTCTATGAAGTGCACATTGGGACCAGCTTCACACTTGAGAGTGGAGTGCATTGTGTTGGCTGTTCCCCTTTAAAGTCACACAGGCAGTCTTCACATCACTCACTCAAATGCACAGAACTGTTCATTAGCCACTGAGCATATTCATTCTTGAGTGTTGTCATTCTCAGGTCAGTATTTATCTCTGGCAGTGCATTCCCTAAGGCTAGCTGGTTGGACGCTTGCCCAGTGTACCACTCTTTGAACTGTTAAATTAGTCTGCAAACATTAATTCACAGATAAATTGATTGGCAGCAGGAGGTCCGTGCATGAAGGGGACACAAAGATGGGGATAATGATGTAATCGTAAAGCTTTTATATCACATCAGTTGCTGTTAGCCCGGGGAACAGATCCATGATTAGTATAGTGTGCTGAGCCACTAGTAGATCTTGATAATATGTTATGAAATTGCTATAAGGCACCAGTGCCACCTCTATATATTGTTTAGTGTTGTCTACATTTGTGCAATAATTGTCAAAGTGGCTGATCTGCCTGCCCAGTGGAAGTTGAAAGTAGGGTGACAATGCTGCATTTTCCCCTTATAGAAAATATGAGGGGGCAAATAATCTCCAGATAGGGGGTGTGACAATGCAACAGTAACTTGCCTATTGTCATCAAGGCCAGCAACTTCAACCTGCAAAGACCCTGTTTGTTCCACTGTCCAGTAGGAGCATGGCATCATATTGATACCTGTCTCATCTAAATTTATGAGGAGTTCTGCTTGGAATAACTCCTGCTAAGTCACTGTACTAATGTGTCCCAAAAATGTAGTTTTATTTCTCCATCAAATCCCTTGGCATCTTTTGTGCCACCTTACTGACTTTACACCTGTTGTACCTCATGTGATTTTCAAACAGCCATAACATTTACTAAGAGAATTGCACAACATCCTCATGTTCCACAAGTAACACTGGGTATCTAGCGTTTACAATTCTGGTTTCAATAGCAGTAAAAACCCAGTCATTTACCATATCCCATTCTGAATGCAGACTTTTTTTCTACTTTTATAATTCCTCCTCCACTTCTTCACGAAGCAAAAGAGGGTTCCCCATTATGTTTTTTTAGTAAGCTCATGGAGCAAAGCACTCAGATCTGGAGTTAAATTATATTTTTCCAAGTAATCCTTTTTAAAAGTGTGCACAGTGCTCTCATTAAACTGGCTGCTTTTAGTTTTTCTCATGCAGACAAAAATCATTCACAATACCTCTTTCACTGGCATATCATCTGATTTGGAATTGGGTTATTGCCAAGTAGATGGTATACTCTGGTCATCCTTCTTGGTTGTGGGTGACAGTAGCAACAGCATGTAGTTTGGTCGCTATGGACTCAGTGACATTTATGGCAATACCAGCACTGTCACTCTGTTCCTCTGGAAAAACACTCCTCTTATCAACAAAAAAGAAGTCCCATTTTATATCCTTGCCAAGTGGTGAGAAGGTCCATTTCAAGACTGACATCACTGAAGCAGTTTTCACTGTCTGACACCAACAAAAGGTTAGCAGAAACAGTGGTTCATAGCAGATAAAACAGGAAGCAGGTAAGCAGGTGAGCTGTCATCCAGCAATCATGTAAGCAGCAATGAGTAGTGATCAGGTTAGCAGTCTTTAAGTAATCAATGGAGAGGCAACACATAGAAAACAGTAAGGATCTATTCATACTTTAATGTTGGTGCACAAAAAGTAATTGCTGTTAAATAGCAGACAGCTGATCAATCATGAAAATGTTGTTACATGTTATTACACACAGTAGCTCTACAGTATGTGTCAGAGTCTCGGTCAAGAAATTGGGAATAGACTCAAACTTTCATATATGCAGCTCTCAGACTTCCTCAAAACGTAGACGAAGTCTACAAGAATCTGAACATATCACCCACTCAAGAACCACTGTTACTGTGCACGGCTCTCTTCTGCCTCCAGGGAGGGGCAGTTATGCATAAATGTAGTCCTCCATTCCACAGGGAAATTGGGAGCTGGTGCATCTCAGAATGGGTGTGCTGATGCAGCCTCATTGGCTGGCTAACCCCTCATAACTAGAACAGAAGGCAGCATGCAATGCACACAAATCAGAAGAACAATGCAAACTGGATTGTTTTGCTAGTGATCAAATTGGTTTATTAGGGCTAAAATGGCCTGTACAGACCTCAAATTAAATTAAATCCATGACAACAAGGTGCTCTGGCACTCCTCCAAGTAAAGTTTCATCGGGGGAAGGGTTCTGAGCATACAAAGTTGATATTTAAAAGTCTCAAGCTCATATGTCATCCCTTCATGTGATGGTGATGTTTACATAGAGTAGAGTACAGTTGGCATGGAGCCTATGCTCCGAGTTCCCCTGCATCTTAAACAAATAATAAAAAACAGTATATATAGGGGCTACATGATGGGTATGAGTGTGATATGGAAAATATTTTCACTCCTCTAGAGTGATCTCTGAATACGGTTTCAGAGGTCATTGTACAGGACTGAACATATTTCCCATATCACACGAGTGTACATCATGTATCCTATTTATACAATGGGGGCCTCATTGTTGAAAAAGGTTTCTGGGGGTGTAATAAATGGCATTGATTTTAACTCTGCTGTTGTCATCAGAATTTATTTCACTACAATGAAAATAACTTGTTTTATCTCACTGGAATATGTCTTACACCCATTGTGTGTGTATATATACAGTATATATATATATATATATATATATATATATATATATATATGTGTGTGTGTGTGTGTGTGTGTATATATATATATATATATATATATATATATATATATATAGTGTGTTTGTGGTTGTGAACCCTGATGCTCAACCCATTCACCTATGCCATATCCATCTGACCTTAAGTTACTCATGTCATGGGGTAAGTGTTAGGGTTTCATACCCCAAAACACACCCCTCACACCTGTTCCTGCTTGCACAGTGGGGTGGGGTCTTAGGCTTGGGAGCCCTAAGGATGCATTTCCCTACTTTTGATGCTTCAACCCTAATGGTGCATAAACAAAGTTTTTTGCAATGAAAAAAATATATATATATAATGTGAAAGTGCAGAGTAACAAACCGAACATCACACAAAGTCAATTGAATTTAAAAACAACTTAACTTGATACACATAATCCCAAATGCAAAACAGGTAGTCAAAGTTGCAGTTCATTTTTCTTTTTACCCCAGTGTATTCCAAATAAATACAGAGGCACAGCATAAAGTCCATACTGGTTACTAGTCTATTCAGAAAGAACAAGAGGTACACAGACTTTTGATGATAGCAACAACTTGTAAAGTCAATCATCCCAAATCTTTCAGTGTAACTCACGTTCCGAAGGGGATCTGCTGAGTTCCAAAGAATGCAGATCACTTTAAAGTGATGCTGTGAGAGAAAAATATAAAAGCAAAAGATTCCTGTCCAGCCCAGTGGCATTGAGGATTGAGGCACTGGATGCCACACCTCATGCCATGTTGGCAACCCATGTTCAGGAATGAGCATGGGCCCCTAGGGGTCGGCAGAGGAAGAAAAGGATCGAGCATCCCAGGGATTGCTCTCCTTCCCCGGGGAGTGGAGATGACAGTGATCAGCATATGACTGACCCCTAGCAGAGGCTGTGCAGCAGCACGCCAACACTGTTGATGTGGGCAGAGATGGGGCAGACACCTGGAGGAATGTATACAGGAGCGTGCATGCTGCTGCCGCCAGCTTCATTGCATGCTCCGTCTCTGAAAGGAGATCAAATGGAGGAAAAAAGGTTGCTGCAATGAATGATGGAGGGCGCCTCACAGATCCTGCTCCTGGCTAGCCACGGTGCAAGGCACACTGGACCCAGTCTTTGGCAGGGGTTGAAGAGCCCTGCCAGCCCAACCTGAGGGAGTAAGTCCTAGTGGTAAGGGTCAGCACCTGCTGGTGGATGCGGGGGGTTGAGGTCGGGGGCTTCCTCCATAGGTAGGAGCCACAGCAACAGGGAGCACAAAATGACAGCAAAAAAAAAAAAAGAAAAGAAAAGCAAAAGATTTGCATAGAAATTAGTATGCCTACTGTATCATAAAGAAATACTAATTTTGTACCCAAGCATGCACCTTACATACATGTAAGAAAGGTGTTCCTGCAATCCTTCTAGGTTTCATATGTTTTTATAGGAATGGTTTTAGGTCCCAATCTTCAGTTATGCCTTATAGTTTCAAACTTCTTAAGGTGAAAATCAAAAATGTTTCCCTTTGCAGTAATTTTTATGTTTGCTTACGTGCATGCACACTGCGCATGCACAAGAAACATCTTGGGACATTACGACATTTTAAAGGTGTGTGAGTTTCTGCCCAAGGTTGTTGACGCTTTATGGGGCTCATCTCTCAGGCACCAATGAATCAACGAGCTGTCTATCACAGCAGTTTGAGAGAAGCGGTCTTCACTTGAAAGGAAAGTACCACTCCAATCAGGGATAGTTATGAGTTGACGCTTTATGAGGCTCATCCCTCAGGCACCAGTGAATCAACGAGCTGTCTATGACAACAGTTTGAGAGAGAGGACTGCACGTGAAAGAAATATGCCACTGCAATGAGGGACAGTTTCTTCACTGCAGCAGGACCTTCCCCCTCACTCACAACCAGGCAGACAGACATACCTTCTCTCTGTTGGCAGCAGCTGATAAGACTCCGGCCATGTGCATTACAGTGCACAGCAATGCGCATGGCTGGAGTTATGGTTCTTGTCGGCTACTGCCACAAAACACCTTGTTTGTTCGGTGTGCCTTTCCTGTTGAACCATTTCAGTAAATAAATAAATGAGCTGTAATGTGGCTTTCCACATTGGCAGCTCCTTCCACCCGCCACACGCTTCCTGGAAAAGCCAACATTGAGGTTTCCACTCTCCATGTCGGCATGCCCCCCCACACACACACACACACTATGGTGGCACACTGGGAGCCCAGCGCAGTGTGCCTAAATATTTTTGGTAACCTCTAAAATAAAAAAGGCATCCCTGAAGTCTTTTTTTTTCACCTGTAAAAAAGGAAAAGGTCCCTCGTCGTCTCCCCATCCCCCCTCCTTCTCCACCCCCAACCTTCCTCTGCAGACCCATCTCCAACACTCCCCTTACCCCATACTTACCTCCAGAGTTTGGGAGCAGCGTTCTTCTATGGATTGGGACACATCTGCACTCTTCAAAGCCAACCGGCAAACTGAAGAAATGACAGTAAGCTGTATAATGGGAGTCAGTGGTGGGGTTTAAACTTAGGTTGACCCCAGGATGCATCTGTAATCGAGCAGTACTCTGCTCAGTATGCCTTCCTGGTAAAACGCTTAAATAAATAAATAAATAGATAAATATATCAGCCATTTTTAGGAATTTTGGCCCCACATTTTCAACATGGGGTTCTTGATACCCCGTCTTGTGAACACTGTCACTGTCATTTGGTTACTCAGTCCCGGAAGGTGATTTTGCAGTTGCTGTGTGGAATCACCCTTTGGGACCAATTAATGAAATGGAAGTCCACTGTTCTTGAGGTGGGGTCTCAAAAAAATCATGTTGCAAATTTGGTGAAAGAATTCCCAAAAATGACTGCGTTATGAGTGTGCATTGCACAGTTTCTACTCACGCTCATAACTTCACCAATTTTTTAATATTTTTACTCCAGATTTTCAACATTGTCATTTTCCCACACCTCCTTATGAACAGTACAGCTGTTATTTTTCACGTCCTGCACAAAATGTGTTTTCGCACCTGTGGCACAGAATGGTGTTGTCGCTGTGGGAAATCAGCTTTTGGGGCAGATTAACAAAATCACAGTGGCACTGTTCATGAGGGGAGGTTCCAAAATGCCCATGTAGAAAATTTGATGAAAAAATTCCAAAAAATGATTGCGTTACGAGGTGTCGTTGCGCGGTTTCTATACAAAGCTCGCAACTTCAGCAATTTTTCATATTTTATCTCCAAATTTTCAACATTGCCATTTTTTCACACCTCCTCATGAACAGTACAGCTGTAATTTTTCACATCCTGCCCAAAATGTGTTTTTGCACTTGTGGCATCGAATGGTGCAGCCGCTGTACGAAATCACCTTTTGGGATTGACTGACAAAATGATAGTGCCACTGTTCATGAGGTGGGGTCCTAAAAAGCCCATGTTGAAAATTTGGAGTAAAAATACCAAGAAACACCCTGGGCCTTAGGGTTTCCAACTGTAACTCCCCACCCTGTAGATACTGACAGGTGTTAAGAGTGTAACTTGTGGTCATCGGCCGTAATGCTCATGCCATTCCACTCCCACCCTGCAGCCAGTGACAGGCATTGAGGTGTGCCTTGGGGTCTTCTGCCCTAATGTTCACCCCAGTCTCCTCTACTGCACCCATCTCAGCTTATTTCCTTATGGAATGGGGTGAGCGTAAGGGCCAAAAAACCCCAAGGCACACTGCAACACCTGATAGTGTCTGCAAGGTGGAGTGTGGTGGAATGGCATGAGCGTTATGGCCTACAACCCAAAGACACATCCCCAAATGCCTGTCAGTCTCTCCATGATGGGGGTGGTGATTGGCATTAGTTTAATTATTTGCTGCCATTCCTAATATGCATCTAACTCCTGCACTGTCAATGCCAATACCAGCAAACAAATATTCGACATTGACAAATGCTTGTTTAAATCTGTCACCACCCCTTTTGTCTTTCTTGACAAATTCAATTCCCACACAATGCATGGCTTTTGGATTAGATTCCTGAAGTTCCTTGAAATGGGCCACCACTTGTGTCTCATAGTTTCCATTTCTAATGTTCCTAGCATGCTCTAGGAGTCTTTCATTTAGTGATCTCCCTGACCTTCCTGTCTTAATACAGTCACAACAAAGTATATACACCACAAAGTTTGTAACATATGAAATACATTTCATGATTTGCACTATTTTGTCAAACTGCAGTAGTTTAAATTATATGGCTTGGTTGCAGTATGTACATGCACTACAGCTTCCATATTTGTACACACCACTGGGGCTCTGTGGAAACCACATAAGGTGCTTTTGCTTCGGTTCTGATTCACAGTACAGACTGTGCAGTACATGATTGCTTATAGTCTTGCCTCTCTTAAAAGAGATCAGTGGTGTTTCTCCAATGGTTTCTGCAAGCTCTGGATCTCCAATAACTATGGGCCAGAACTGACAAAGTGTCCCACTAATTTTCCCTGACAGATTGCTGTATTTTCTAAAACACACAACTTTGTCTGTCTTCTTTGTTGTTTTTTTTGTTGTTGTTGCTATTGTTATTTTTTGGCTGCAACAGTGTTGATCTGCTAATTTTGGAGGTTTTATCTAAGACTTCTTTAAGACACTCCTCACTTTACCCGTGGGGTGGATTCACAAAACACTTTTGAAAGTGCAAAACCTTCCCTAAGTCCCCAAAAGTTCTGTAGCTGGGGCACAAATGGGGAAATTGTTCTGAGTGCTATACACAAAATTTCCTCAGCTGAGGAAAAAATACAATATGAACTGTGGAAAAAAGTGCAGCTGTGGAAGTTCCTGAGGTAAAAAAGTAATTGATAAGTATGGCACATCCCCTGAAAGGCTATTCTCAACCAGTTGTTTTCAACCATTGTGGAAAAAATGTTGCACACATGAGAGGGAGATGTAACACTCCCTGAGCAAAATGCAGTGCCCTGACAATTGAAATACAATTACAGTGGAGGTCAGGCACAAGTTATAGCAAACCAGTGGGTGTATATCAGTGGCAGTTGTTACAGCAACACTAGCACACATTGTCAGTGAAAGACAACAAACAACAATCACCAGACCCAGTGCAGCCCATGAAGGAGCCCCACAGGCAGTAGATGCTGAACAGGCTTCAATGAGTGCTGCTGTAGCAGGCAACAGAAACACTCTAGTGAGAGACATGACCATTAGTTGCAGACAGCCACTGTGGTGCATGGTTTTGTTGGTACCAGTGGTGCTGCAGTGGTCCCAGTTGAGGGACTTGTTGCTGGTCTCTCTGTGGGTACTTTCAGCTACATCTATGGCAGGACTGTCAAAGTCTGCTGCTCCAGCTAATTTGGATCACTGTTATGGTGCCTCCCAAGCCTTTTCCACAGCTGCAAATCCACAGTTGCGGATTTTCAGCACCTGCTGAATTTTTGCAACTGCTGTTTTTTTATGGATTTCCACAGGTGCTCAATTTTTCTTTCAGAATATCCCACACCAGCATTTCTGCAGTGCTGCAGGCATTTTTACAACAGCTGCAGGATTTTTGGATGTCTTTGTGAATCCTGCCCACTTTCTTTAAAATTGTAGAGCAAGTAATCTGAAGGTACCTTAAAGAGCCACTGACACATCAAGAAGAACTTCTAAAAACATAATATTTGGACAAAAAGCAAATTATATTTATTATTACCTCTATATTTCTTATCACTGTTATCTATTACTAAGGTCATATGCATGAAAACCAGATAGTTGTTCCTTGAGGGTTCATCAGCTCCCTACTGCTTCTTCCCAACCTAAAGTCACAATACTCTGCTTGTGACATCACAATTATTCCTATGGCAATAGACTGTGATGTCACAACAGTGCATTATAATTTCAAGCAGGGAATATGCTATAGAGGCAGATGAACTGTAATGGTAAAGATCTTGTTTTTGTGGGAATTTTTTCAGTAATAAATAATGGAGAAGAGAAATCTATTGGATATATGAAATACAAGCTGAATTTTGTGTAAATATTATGGTTTTCTAAGTTTTCCCAAAGACGCCAGCTGCTCTTTAAAGTCATGCACTGTGGGGCAGTTCCATCTGAGTCTTAAAAATTGTCCATAAGGAACAGAAATTGCTAATCTCTTTTAAAACAGGCAAGACTATAAGAGATCATTCAATACAGTCTCTACTGTGAACCACAATAGAACAAAAAAAAACACCTTATGTGACTTCCACAGAGACCCAATGCTATGTACAAATGTGGAAACCGTAGTGCATGTACATACTGAAATAAAGCCACAGAATTAAAACTACCACAGTTTAACAAAACCGTGTAAATCAGGGAATTTATTTCATGCACAGTAAGCAATGTAGTGCATATACTTTGGTGTGACTGTAGTAAGACAGGAAAGTCAGGGAGACCACTAAAAAAAAAGACTCATAGAGTATGTTAGGAACATTAGAAATGGAAGCTGTGAGACAACAGTGGGGGCCCATTTCAAGGAATTTCATTAATCCAGTCAAAAAGCCATACATTTTATGGGATTTGAATTTGTCAAAAAAGACACAAGAGGAGGTGACAGACTTAAAAAAAAAATTATTGCAAAGGGAAACATTTTATTTATTTATTTATGTATTTATGTCTTTGATAACCTGTTGGGTGCACTGATCCAAAGGACCGGTTTCAGCCAGAATCTGAGTCACAGCATGGCCTATTAGGCAATACAAGTGTGGAGAACAACAGTAAATACAGGCCTCAACATGAGGTGCAGGAAATTACAGAACAGGTGGTCATTACAAAAAGTGCAATTACATAAGATACAAGGTACCGAAAAAGGCCACCATACAGTTCAAAAATATATTGTCACAGGCCATGCAACAGGCCAAAATACAAATCACAAAACACAGAGAGCAAACATAATTCAGAGATATGATACACAAAGTGCAAAATGCATTCAGGTATACTAATAGTGCATGGGTCAACAATCAGATTGGAACTCGGAAATCAAGTACAACACTTCCCCTTAGCAAATAGCACTGGAATTTAGAGTACGAAGGTGACAGTAGCAGCCCTGAATGGTAGGGGAAGAGGACAGGAGCAGAAGTGGTGAGTGTAGCAAGGATGAGACCTAGCTAATAGATGGGGGGGGCAGAGGGAGGGGATGCCAAAGATTACCCTGGAGAGCAGTGGCATTTGGCTTCAGATAGTAGCCAGTGCTCCAAATTTGTTTTGAAAGAGAGATGTTTAAGAAATGAGGGGGGAGGAGAAATAATGAAGTTAGTAAAGGTGGTGGTGGTGTTTATGAATTTAGAATGCATGTGGGCAGGTGGGAGAGAGGGAAGGTTGTTGCAGCTGTGATTTGTCAAGTACCAAAATTGGCAGCACTGAAAAAATGGGGCAGGGAACAGGTGAGGTGTCCCATGAGTGGCTTTGTAATGCACCAGCAGTGCCGATGTCCTACCATATTAAACAGAGGTAGAGCAGCTTGCTGTTTCAGTGACTTGTGACCAGCACTGTAGGATTAAGGAAATAGGACAGGTACCAAGCAAGACTTAAGTAATGTTAAAACTTAGGTGGGTGGGGAAGAAGGTTTCCCTGGGAATGAATGTGTAATGACCCAGTTTAGTATGTGATGAGTAAGTCAGGTGCGATGTACAGTATCACAACCCAGAATAGAATGTGATGAGGAATTCAGGTGAGATGTAGAGTACCACATCTGATTTGCTAACCTTTCTGTGTCCACAAATGTTAAAAACAGAGTTCTCCAAAATCAACTATTCCCTGAGACGTTCATCCAGAACCAACATGCCTTTGAATGAGCATGTCTCACTAAAGGGTTACTGACCAAAAAGTAATTGCTGCTCAGTGCATATCATTAGTTTGGCACAGTTAGGGCTGTAAGTACTGGCCATTTGTTGTTTGATCTATTTAGAATTTGTTCCAGAGTATATCCCTCTCCAATATGCCAGTGGTATGCATTGTCAGTGGTGCCTGGACTGTTTTTAAAGAGACAAGTTTCTTATTTGTAACTCACAACACCATTCAGCCATGTGTGAGTTGAGTCTCTGTCAAAACAGGTAGGTTATGCACCCACTGAAATTTAAACTGATCTGATAACTCATACACACATGGAGGAGCATATTGTCACTTAGAATGAAAGTGTGCTACTAATCTATGAATCTTTGTATTGTGTAAGTAGATAACAACCTTGCATAATATTAACAAGCAGAACAGTACTTCTCTAACTACTTCACCGAAGTGTAAGACGTTAAAGATCCCAAGGCACTTCTTGAAAAGAGATGGGGAAGTTTTATTAGGATAAACAGACAAACAGGGATACATACAATACATCTTGTAGTAGGTTAATAATGAAGAAAAAAAAATACAAGCAATTCTTCAAAAAAAAAAAATAAGGAAAAGTAAAGAACAGAAAAAAATCAGTACTGTAATCCAACAGTTGTAATGCCCAAATCCAATGAAAGAAAGATGCAAACAACAAAATAAATCAAATATAAAAATAATAACAGGATGCCTTGCTGAAAAAAAGGGGGTGACAGTAGATTGAAAAAATATTCAAGAGGCTCAAAATAAGCCTATACGTCCCTCCAGTGAGGAGTAAGACAATGGGGCACAGAAGACTTGCAGTCCTTGCAATAAATGCTCACCAATTCTGCTTCAACCATAGCAAGCAAGGCTTCTGGGGAAATATCCAATTGCTGAAGGAGAAAAACACATCTGGCATGCCATAAATAATACTTTGAGACCGTGGCAACCAGTCTCAAAATACCCTTATCATACCGGTGTGCTGAAGGGGAGGAACCCAATACATTATTACAGTAGGAGTGGCTAGACCAACCAGGATCCTGCCATCCATAGAAACATAGAAACATAGATTTTGACGGCAGATAAGAACCACTTGGCCCACCCAGTCTGCCCATTTCCCTACCTAATGGATAAGCTGCAGATCCTAGTTAACCAGCAGCCTACTTCTTCCTACCCCCACCTCCTAGAATTGCCTTATGACTGTCCCATGCATGCTTGAATTTCACCACTGTTTTTGACTCCACAACCTCCTCCTTCCATGCATCCAAACCCTCTCTGTGAAAAAATACTTCCTTAAATTACTTCTGAGCAGCCCCCCTTCTATCTTCACATTGTGCCCCCTTGTTCTTGCACACCTCTTTTTTTGAAAGATGCTACCCTCTTGGACTTTGTTGATTCCCTTGAGGTACTTGAAAGTTTCTATCATGTCCCCCCTCTCCCTCCTTTCCTCGAGGCTATACATATTTATCTCCTTAAGTCTCTCTTCATATGTCTTCCAGTGCAGACCCTGCACCATTTTAGTTGTCCTCCTCTAGACAGCTTCCATCCTGTCTATGTCGTTGTGGAGATTGGGTCTCCAGAACTGCGTGCAGTACTCCAGATGGGGTCTCACCAACTGTCTGTACAGAGGGATAATAACATCCTGTTTTCTACTGGTGATGCCTCTCCCTATGCATCCCAGTATCCCCCCAACCCTCCTTGCTGCCCTCTCACATTGCTTGCCCACCTTAGGTCATCTGATATGACTACCCCAGGTCCCTTTCCATTTTTGTTGTTGTTAGTATCTCACCCCCATTGTGTACTCTTCCTCTGGGTTTTGTTTCCAGGTGCATTACCTTGCACTCTTAGCATTGAATCTAAGCTGCCGTACATTTGACCATTCCTTTAACCTTGCCAAGTCCCTTCTCATCCTTTCCACCCCACCTTGTGCATCAACTCTGTTGCAGATCTTTGTGTCTTCTACAAAGAGACATACTTTTCCTTCCAGTCCCTCTGCAATGTCGCTTATAAATACATTGAAGAGGACCGGTCCTAATACTGAACCCTGCGATACCCCACTAGTAACCCCCCTTTCTTCTGAGTGGACTCCATTTACTATTACTCTCTGTGTCCTATTCTCCAGCCAATTCTTTACCCAGGCTGTCATCTTGGGACCCACTCCCAGGCTGGCTAAATTGTATATTAATCTTTTGTGTGGGACTGTGTCAAATGCCTTGCTAAAGTCTAGGTAGGCCATGTCCACAGCCCCTCCCTGTTCTACTACTTTGGTCACCCAGTCAAAGAAATCTATCAGATTTGTCTGGCATGACCTTCCCACTGTGAATCCATGCTGCCTTGGGTCCTGTGCCCCTCTGGCCTCTAGATACTCAACAATTCTTTCCTTCAGAAGTGATTCCATCATTTTCCGTAGCCATGCATCTCTAGAAAGCTCCAGCATAGGGGCAGTCCAGCAAGAAGTGAGTCTTGGTTTCTAAAACTCCCTCACATCCCTCTTGTAGGCAGTACTTCTCCACCATAATTTTATGCTTTGCATTAGCCTTCACACTCAACTTCCCATGGCAACTCAGCCACAGAGTGTCCCACATCTTGTACAGGGTTCTGTGATCAGTCAAAGAGTCATGGACCAATCCAATTTGTGCATCTGCTATACCAGAATAAATGTGGGATGTAGCAAAATAAGTATTCATAATGTTGTGATAAAGCAGTTTTAACTGGGACAACTTCTGAATGGGAGTACACTCTCCTCCACCATTTCAGCTTGTCTAGAATCAACTTAACAAAAGTGGTAGCTCATCTTAACAGAGCAAAAGAGAAAGATGGAAAAGACCATTGAGCCAGAATGGGGTCTGCCCAGCATGCCAGTCAGGGTTTCAACAGACAAGCAGTGTGGTCAAGGTAGGATCCTGGGTTCCATATCAGAAACTGACAAAAAGCGGTAACCAAGAGGATGAACATGTTAAAGTCCCCACTTTTGACTGGGAGATAGAGCACATTCCTTTTTATAGGATTCAGCCTGCTTCCCCATATCATCTGAAAAAAAAAAATACTATAAAACCTTGTTTCTAATGTCTTGGAAAGTGGAAAAATCTGACTAAGGTACAGAAACAGTGGGAACAAAAAAAGATTCTAAATTGCCTCCCTTTTCCTCTTAGTCTGCTTCCACAATTTCCAGTGAGTAATCCTCGAAGTGCAAAATTCAGTCTTAATCTCCCAATTCAGTAGCGCTAAATCCCCAGGCCCAAACTGAATACCAAGGATATTGACGAAGTTACTGGCAAGTTTGATGCCTCCAACACAGCATAAAGGAGGCATTCCAGTGCCCAAGGACAAGCCAATATATTTCTGCAGGTTTCATTTTGCTCCAAAAATTGGCAGGAAAGAGTGGAATATGTCCAAGGCCATGATGCCTGAAGGGACTTCATTAAACAATAAAGTGACATCATCCTTGTATGCCGTAACCTTCACTTCAAAGGTGTGGGCAGGACTGGTGATGCCCTGAATCTGTGGGTGCATCAGGATTTTTGGGAGGATGGGATTAATACAAAACATGTACAATAAAGGGCTCAGAGGACACCCTTACCTCAACTCCCTATGGACGGTGATTCATAAATGCTTATGGCCATTTATAAGAGGCACTATAGAGACAGAGCCATATAAAGCCTTGATCCAAGAGCTAAAAGCTTTCAGGAAGCCATAATGAGCAAGTACCATGAACAGATAATGTTGGTAGACCCTATCAAAAGCTTTTTCTTGGTTGAGGGAGAGCAGAAAGTCACCACCCCCACATTCCCTCTCTGGTGAAAAAGTTCTTGCAGAAGTATCAGATTGTCCGCCAAATGTCTGGTAGGTATAGCACAGGTCTATACAGGGAATATAACAATATTGGCAATAACTGACAATCTCTTATTCAGAATGTTTGTTAAGAGCTTCAAATCAATTTTCAGGAGACATAAAGGTCTCCAATTATTTAAATCCGTATCTGATCCTTTTTTGTACAGTAGACTCTGGATAGCCTCAGCAAAATAGGTGGTAACCCTCTCAGTCTGTAGGATTCAGTTGTAAATCACCATCAAAATATCTACCAATGAATCTTGATTAGAGATGTGCAAAGTCCATGAAATTCACTTCACAATTTAATTTGCAGATTTTGCAAAATTTGCGGAGTGCTTTCGTGCAATTCACGGCTGCGTATTTCATGAATTTAGCCACAAAGTGTGAAATTTTGCCTACGAATTTCGAACTTCATCCAAGAATTTACCACTTTGCTGTATAAACATCAAATTGTGCCACAATTTTTGTGCAAATCGAGCAAAGAGAATTTCAAGCGGCCAGCCAGAACTCCGTGAATTCTGCAAAGTGCAAATTTTCTGTGCTTCACATGAAATTCATGGGTGAATTTTAACTTCTAATCTTGATAAGCCTTGTAAAATTTTGCCATCAGGCCATCCATACCAGGGGCTCCATTTTTATTTAAACTTAAAATTGCCTGGTCTACCTCTGAAGGGGTGATGACCCTGGTAAGGGTTGACAGTTCTCACTCTGGAATACGTGCGACCTGAATCATGGCCATAAAAGTATCCAAAGGCTGGCTTGGATTGGAACCACCAAATAGGCCTAGGAGTTGTGCATGGACTTGAGCCATGATACCCTTCTTATTCTGTATAACAAACCCTGACTGAGTGGTAATCCAGGATTAGTTCCTATGGGTCATCCTGGAATTGCAGCTCTCGAAGGTGTCTCCCAAACAGTGCAGTCCCTGCATGCCACTCTGATGTGCCATATAAAGAGAGGTACTCCTATCATATTGTAAAGCCTTCATTCTACTCTTAATATTAGAAATTTGAGAGGAAAGGATTTCCCATCTCCCGCTGTGCCATAAGGAGTCTGAATAGTTAGACTCTCAATGCTAAGTGTTCTTTATATGAGTTGGAAAAGGTGGGATATAGAAAGATGGGTACTTAGCACCTGCAAGTCATGTTTCCTGTCATCCCACCACTCTCCTATGTCATCAGTAATACAGGCAACCATTTGGTGTTTCCTATGAAAATCCAAAAGTGTCCTTCTAACATAGATATCCAAGAGAAGGGAATTATTAAATCTCCAGTATCCCCTTCTGGGACAAAACAATTGGTCTCCTCAAATGAAGCCCCCAACAAAAGGTGATCCGTCATTTTAGTGGGGATCAGTTTCTTACTTCTAAGCAGTAAAAGGTAGGACATGAAAATAAAATAAATCCTGGTAGCCAGGGTGTTCCTGTAATATTTACTGCCTCCCTCCATATGCGTACACCTATAGGCATCTAAAAGTGATGCATCCCTCTGAAATTTATTAAGGATATTGATGTCACAAAAAGTTTCTTAGTTGTCCCACACCTATCCATGCTTGACAGACTGCAGTTAAAGTCCCCCCAAAAAATTCAGTAACCCTAATTTCTGTATAGTTGGTCAGATTCTCTCTGAGAATTTTTTTGCCTGATTTCAGAGTACAGACAGTTGGTGACCTTATGCTTAATCAAAAACTGCTCCCCTTTCAGGATGCCCGCGCTAAATCCTGCTAGTCTGCCTCTTTGTGCTTCCTGTATCTTCAATTATCATACATGCTCCTTCAGCACTTCAGCAGTGGTCCATGGTTTTGCTCATTTAGTATGGTGGTTCTTCCTCTTCCTCATCAGGCTCCCACTTCACATCATATTTCATACTACTATCGGGCGCTACAAGATTTTCTGGCTTCCACGGAAGGCCCAAGGTTTTATTCCTTGGACCAATCTCTCTCATTTCCCCAAGTCACCTGGAGCTGGACTACAGTCTGGAAGCACCTTTATAAATTTATAAAATGGGATAGGTACCATTTTATGCAGTTTAACATTATACATGATCTCTATTATACTGCTGTTCGGCAGCATAGAATGGGTAAACTCCCTGATGACCTTTGCTCCAGATGTGGCAAAGAACTCGATACTCTGCTTCACCTCCTGTGGTCTTGTGAGAGGGTGAATCCCTTTTGGAATTCAATTTGTACCCACCTGGATCTCTTGTTGAGGTTATCAGATGCAAAACAATTTACTATGCTGATACTCCTTGAGGGGATATAGAAGCCAGCCCTGGACCCACCACTCCGAACACTTCCACCCCGCTTCCTCTCCCCAGAGGCCTCAGACTCCTGCCCCTCAACATCTGCAGCATCCTTAACAAAATTACTGCGCTGCAACCCACCGTTTTATCACTATGTCCAGATGTCCTAATCTTAACAGAGACCTGGCTAAAACCCCATCACGCAGACTCGGGGTTATCCATCCCCGGCTACTCGATTATTAGGCATGACCAAGAGGGCAAGGAAAGAGGTGGTGGCATTGGCATGTTTATCTCCACCAGGCTACAGTTCACCTTGGTACAACTCCCCACACTCGCGCCAGAAATAGACTCATTACTAATCAAACTATCATTCCCTTACTCCAATCCACTATATGTTGCCGGCTCCTATTGTCCCTCTGGCACCCCCCTGCCTAATGTCCTAGACCATTTGGACACCTTAAAGTCATCAGCCTGTACTGATGAGCTCCACATCCACTGCAATTTCAATTTCAACTGGCTCACTAAAGACAGTGCCAAGCTGAGAACCAAAATAAATGCCCTTAACCTCACCCAGCTACTCTCTCACCCTACCAAACTAAACCATAAAATGCAGAACAACTCCCTCCTGGACTGGGCACTCACCACCCATCCACACAGGATTATTAAAGTCGGTCTTCTCCCAGACTCCCTAAGTGACCACTACATGACCTACATGGTCAGGAAAGTACACAGGCCCTCAGCACCCCCCAAGGACTCTGCTCACAAGGTCATATAAGTCTCTAGACCTAGCATCCCTACTGCATGACTTAGTTCACGTAGACTGGTCCTTCATCTTGAAGGCATTCTCCATTGACTCTGCACTCAAATCCTTCAAGGCCAGATTCCTTACATTGTGGGACTCCCATGCCCCCCTGAGATGTAAACGGGTCAGAGGTGCCCACCTCACTTGGGTGTCTGGTGCCATCATTAGCCACTGCCACTCCATGGCTCTGACATGGAAAACTCATAAGAAAACCGGCACCAAATCATCTCTCCAATGCTACCGTGCCCTCCGCAACTCCTGCACCAAACTTATACGCCAGACCAAAAAGAACTACTTCTTGATGGCCTTCAACTCTAATCTGAACCACCCAACATACTTCTAGAAAACAATAAAATTCCTCCTCTCCCTCCCCCCCGTCCAACCACCTACCCCGACCCTAACCATCCAGGGTGCTACCGTCACTGACCCTGGTTAGGTTGCTTCTTTATTTAATACCTTCTTCACCAGCTGCGCGGACTCTCTTCGAGCTGTTCTCCAACACCAACCAACATGGAGGGCACCCCCAGATCCGGAGTCCTCCTGCCAAGCCCTCAGTTTTTCTTTTCATCTGGTCTCTCCGACTGAAATACTACAGTCTCTGAGGGCCCTTAACCCCAACAAAGGTGTTTGCTCCACAGGCCTGGATACAAAAATGCTGTACTTGTCTGCCCCCGCCATAGCTGCCCCACTGGCAGACCTCTTCAACCTCTACTTCTCACTAGCCAAAATACCAGCCAACTGGAAGCAGGCAACTGTCATCCCCCTCTCCAAAGGTGGTGACCCCTTATCGTCGGGTAACTATCGCACTACCTCTCTATTACCTATCCTGGCCAAACTGCAGGAACGTCTTGTTCTTGCCCAACTCACCTCCTATCTAGATGCATCCTCCTTCTTCATCCCCTACCAATCAGGCTTTCGCAAATCACACTCAATTATCACCTCCCTACTAAGACTCACCGATGACATACACAACAGCATGGACAAAGGGCTCATCACCTCAGCCATTTTCATCGACTTAGCCAAGGCCTTCGACACCGTCTCCCACCCATTGCTTCTATCCAAGCTAAGAGCTGCTGGACTCTCTGGCTTGGCCTCCAGCTGGTTTCGTGCATACCTGGTAGGCAGATGCCAATCAGTAAAAATTAGCACCCACAGCTGTAGTCCACTGCCAGTCACTGCCAGTGTCCCCCAAGGTTCCGTCCTGGGACCGCTACTCTTCTCCATATTCTTAAATGATCTCCCATCGGTCTGCCATCATTTATCCATCCACATGTACACAGAAGATACAGTTCTGTATGCTGCAGGTCCCTCCCCCGGGGAAGTGGCTAATGTACTCAACAGGATTTCAACGCAGTCCAGCACTGGTTCCGATCCAACCAGCTGTGTCTAAACTCCAAGAAAACCATCTCGCTAACTTTCGGCTCACAGGCAAAACTCTCCCACCTAGCTGCTTGCCCCTCATTCCAATCCTTGGATGGGACCCCCCTTGAAATGTGCACCTCTTTCAGGTACCTAGGTATCTGGCTTGACCAGCACCTTGATTTCTCCACACACATTGACTCAATCCACAAGAGACTGCTCCCTAAACTTGGCACCTTATACCATAACAAGGGTAGTATCCCCACACTGTACCAGAAGGAAATTGTTCACAAGATGATTCTCCCATTATTTGACTATGGTGACGTAGTCTATGGCACTGCTCCCCCCTCCTCCCTAGCCAGCTTGGATACTCTCTTCCACTCCTTCTGCCGCTTCATTCTGGACTGTTTACAATTGACTCACCACTGTGACCTTTACAGCTCCCTAGCCCTGCCCTCTCTCCAGACAGGCAGGCAGATTCACTGCGCAAGGACTGCTGCCAAATTCTGGTCCCAATCCCTTCCCCCACACATCGCATCTTCCCTCTCAACACAGCCTACAACTACCTACTCTCTCAGAAGCACAGACTCCAGGATCCTCCATGTCCCTTTCATGGGCACGACCAAAGGTCAATCTGCCTTCCAATGCCGCATGCCCAAACTCTGGAATGCTCTGCCTGCTATCATTAGTCACACCACTAACTCTCAGCACCTCAATCTCCTCCTCAGCACCCACTTCACCACCAACTGTATGTGTTTCTAGTTTGTACTCACCATCAGCCCAAAACCTCTAATCAGTGTGAATGAGTGTGGTTTGCTAGCCTAGCCAGTGAGAATTTACCTGTTGCACACTATTCTCACTCAGCCTAATATTGGAGCTTTTATGTGTTACCTCTCATGCCTGTATTACTATGCCTCTCCGTATAAATGTACTTGCCTGTCTTTCACATTTAATTGTACCTGTATAAAAAATATATATTACTGTTGGGTCTTGCCCCCAGGACGCATCTGGAATCGAGCAGCTACCTGCTCAGCATGCTTTCCTGGTTAAACTCTTAAATAAATAAATAAAATAAATAAATACATTTCTCCCTGAAATATGTATTCTGGGAGATTACACTAATGCCCTGGCTGGGAACCAATTACCACATATGGCCATAATTTCCGTATGTGCTGAGAAGATTATCCATTGGCACTGTCTTGATCAGTGTATACCTCAATATCTCAAGTGGTACAGGGAGATACTATTTGCCCTGCAAGCTGAATGCCTCATTGCCAACTTGGCTGGCCGACTATCTACATACAATTGTATTTGGGAACTGTTACAGGTTCTATTAACGATCTGAGTATAGTTATTGTCTCCTTATGTTGGTTTTTGCCATCCTATAGATGCAGTTTTCTTTTCCTTTTGCAATGTTGTTTTTTTTTTTCTTTTTCATTCTGAAGTTGCGGTCTCCTGGGTAGCCAATGATGGTGGTGGTGGGGGGGGGTGAGGGGATTGTCAGGAGGTGGGAGGGAGAGTGGGGTTGTGTGTGTATAAATACTAAAAATGAACACCATCTGGTTTTATTTCTGTTTCATTTATTCATTACTATTGTGTCTGAGTCTTGATATTTTAGAAACATAGAAACATAGAAACATAGACTTTGATGGCAGATAAGGACAGCTAGGCCCATCTAGTCTGCCCATTTCCCTACCTACAGGATAGGCCGCAGATCCTAGTTAACCAACAGCCTATTTCTTCCTACCCTCCACAAGAATTGCCTTATGTCTGTCCCATGCATTCTTGAATTCTCCCACAGTTTTAGACCCCACAACCTCCTCAGGAAGGCTGTTTCATGCATCCACTACCCTCTCTGTGAAATAATACTTCCTCACATTGCCCCTGAACTGCCCTCCTTCTATCTTTAAATTGTGTCCCTTGTTCTTGCAAGTCTCTTTTTCTGAAAAATGCTACCCTCTTGGACTTTGTTGATTCCACTGAGGTACTTAAAAGTTTCTATCATATCCCCACCCTCCCTTCTTTCCTCAAGAGTATACATATTAAGCTCCTTTAGTCTCTCCTCATACAGCTTCTCTTGCAGACCCTGCACCATTTTAGTTGCCCTCCTGTGGACTGCCTCTAGCCTGTCTATGTCCTTGTGGAGATGGGGTCTCCAGAACTGGACACAGTACTCCAGATGGGGTCTCACCAACCGTCTGTACAGAGGGATAACAACTTCCTGTTTTCTGCTGCTGATGCCTCTCCCTATGCATCCCAGTATACCCCCAGCCCTCCCTACTGCCTTCTCACATTGCTTGCTAACCTTAAGGTCATCTGATATGATTACCCCAGGTCCCTTTCCTTTTTTGTTGTTGTTACTACCTCCCACCAGTTGTGTATTCTTCCCTGGGTTCTTGCTTCCCAGGTGCATTATTTTGCACTTCTTTGCATTGAATCCTAGCTGCCATACTTCTGACCATTCCTCCAACCTTGCCAAGTCCCTTTTCATCCTTTCCACACCTCCTTGTGTATCAACCCTGTTGCAGACTTTTGTGTCATCTGCAAAAAGGCATACTTTTCCTTCCAGTCCCTCTGCAATGTCACTGATGAAGACATTAAAAAGGACTGGACCCAATACTGAACCCTGCAGTACCCCACTAGTAACCCCCCTTTCTTCAGAATGGACTCCATTTACACTTACCTTCTGTGTCCTGTTGTCTAGCCAATGTTTTACCCACACTACCACCCTGGGTCCCACTCCCAGGCTGGTTAATTTGACTATTAATCTTTTGTGTGGGACTGTGTCAAATGCCTTGCTAAAGTCTAGGTAGGCCATGTCCACAGCCCTCCTGGTCTACTACTTGGTCACCCAGTCAAAGAAATCTATTAGATTACGTCTGACATGACCTTCCGCTGTGAACCCATGCTGCCTTGGGTCCTGTGCTCCACTGGCCTCTAGGTACTCAACTATTCTTTCCTTCAGAAGTGACTCCATCACTTTCCCTACCACAGAGGTCAGACTGACAGGTCTGTAGTTTCCTGCCTCTGTCTTGGACCCACTTTTGTGAAGGGGAATCACATCCGCCTTCCTCCAGTCCTAGGGTACCACACCATCCTCCCATGATTTATTAAAAAGAGTAGCCAGTGGTTTCACTAGTTCCTCCCTTAATTCTTTTAGAATTCTGGGGTGAATTCCATCAGGACCCATTTCTTTGTCCACCTTCAGTTTTAGGAGTTTTTCAGAACCTTTCTTCTGTGAAAGGACTGGGATCGACCCCTATCAAGAGTGCTTCTGTTAATTGATTAGGCACTTCCCCTCCTCTTTTGTGAATACTGAGCAGAAATATTCATTCAGTATTCCTGCTTTTCACTGTCCCCTCTGCCCACCCACTGTTCATTCTATTCAGCCTCACTATCCCTCCCTTTGTCTTTCTACACTCGCTGATGTACCTATAAAAGGTTTTATCCCCCTTCTTAACTGAGTTGGCTATCTTTTCCTCAGCTTGGGCCTTTGCTATTCTGACTTCCCTCCCTGCTTTCTTCTGCCTTAACTGGTACAGCTCTCTGTCCTGCTCCTTCTGTGTTTCCTTATACTTCCGGAATGCTATCTTTATCTTCCTGACTTTCACAGCCACCTCTTTTGAGAACCATAGTGGCTTTTTCTTTCATTTTGATTTGTTCATTTGCTTCACACAAAGGCTTGTTGCCTCTGTGATGGCAGTTTTGATAATTCCCCATTGTTACTCACACCTCCTTCTAGCCTATTTGCTAGTGCTTTTCGGAGGCACTCTCCCATCTTGCCAAAGTCAGCCCTCCTAAAGTCCAGTACCCTCACTTTGTATGGCTTGACTCTGTAGCTGAGTTTAACATGAACCACATTGTTTGATGGTCACTTGTCCCCAGATGGCAACCACTCTAGAGCTGAGATCCTCACTGCCCCGTTTGAGAGTATGAGGTCTAAGATTGCTCCTCACAGTGGGGTTCGAAACTAGCTGTCTAATGCCTGCCACCTGTAGGGCATCAAGAATGGCCCTGCTCTTGGATGTGGCTGCAGCAAATGTGCTCCAGTTAACATCTGGCATATTCAGGTCTCCCATCAACAGTATCTCCCCTTTCTCTGCCATTCTAAGAACGCCTTCTATTATATCCTTGTCCATTACTTCCCCCTGACATGGGGGTCTGTACACAACCCCTGTGCAGATTGTGGTGTTCTTCCCAGTCTCCAAGGTGACCCACAGTGCCTCCTCTCCTCCCTGTTTACTCTTTTGTTCAGTTGCTTTTATCCCTTCCTTTACATAGAGAGCTACTCCTCCCCCTCTTCTCCCCTGCCTGTCTCTCCTGTAGGTTATGTACCCTGGTATGTTAACATCCCAGTCATGGTTCTCTGTGTACCATGTTTCTGTGACTGCTACGATATCCAGGCATCCCTCTTCCATTAAGGCCATCAGCTCAGGGAGCTTGTTGCCCAGACTACGGTCATTGGTACTCATTACCCTCCATTTCCTGATGGCCTTGCTCCCTTTTGCCCCATCCCTGTCCTTCTTGCCTTTGTCACTTTCTTCATTTACCCCTGCCCTTCTCCCTATCGACACCTCTATGTTGGTGTTTGCCGCACTTACTACCGTGATTATTTGGGGGGCTAGGATTTTCCTGCTCCTTTCCAGTGCCCTCCTTGGCTAGTTTAAAAGCTTGCCAATAAAGCATTTAAACCTTTCACCTAGGATCCTGGTTCTCCTCCCCGGACAGATGCAGCCCATCATGCCAGTATAGGCTTGCATCACTCCAGGTGGACCCCCAGTCCCCAATGAAGTCAAATCCTTGAGCTCCACACCAGTTTTTCAACCACTGATTGAATCCCATGGTGTGGAACACCCTAACCTCTCCTATGCCATAGATGGGTAGCACCTCCGAGAAGGTTACCGTGCGTGCTACTTGACTAAGGCCCCTCCCCAATTCCACAAACTCTTCCTGCACTTCTCTAATCCCTTTCTTAGCCAGGTCATTTGTCCCTAGGTGGACAATGACATCCAGCTCCCTTCCCTGTGCAGCTGCTCTGGCAATCCTGAGGATTTGCTTCCTGTCCCTGCAAGCCTTGGTGCCAGGCAGGCACCTTACCTCCCTCTCCCCTTCCTCCCCAAGTTCTACCTTCCTAACAATGGAGTCCCCCACCAGGAGTTGTTTCCTTCCCCTGCAGGGTCCCCTGCCACCCTCCTATGGGTCTCCTTTGTGGTGGTTCCCAGCATCCTCCTTGGTCTCCACTGTTGGTGCCTCCATAGAGGAACCACACTCTGCCAGAATGGCATAGGAATTGTGGAGAGGTACAATGGGAGGGATGCGCCTCTGTTCCACCACCCTCACCCTCCCTGAGCCCACTGTGTTCCAACCACTCCTCTTTCTTGGCAACCTCTGAGGCAACGGCAGTGGCACTGGTGGTCCCTGGATGGAAGTGGAGGTCCCACAAATCCTGGCCAACTCAGCCTGGAGATAAGCAACCTTCTCCCTCAGCCCAGAGAGGTGCCTGCAGATGGGACAACACTGCATCCTCCAGAACATCTCCCGGAAGACTGCTGCTCCACAGCCACTGCACTGCACCAGTCCAATCATGTCTTATTTCTGGCCCCTTAACTGTTTGCAATCCTTACTCTTTCCTCTGTTTTTTCTCTCTCCTTACTTTCTGCCTGTGTGCCCTTTAAGCTCCTGATTGTCCTGTTCTGAGACAGGAATATCCTATATTTCGCAGTAGACCACTTACTTGCTCAGAGGCAGACCTCCAGCAGCTAGAGGGGGCCGGAGAGCTACTCTTGCCCTTCTAGGATGGTGGGTCCTTGATGGTTCTGTGATCACTCACTTCCTGCCCCTAAACAGGAAGTTCCTGTTGTCAGTCAAATTCTGTGCCTATAAAAATAGAACTAGCTTTGGGTGGGGGGGTGGAGGGCAGGGAAGGAGGGCAATATAGTC
Organism: Neoceratodus forsteri; assembly: GCA_016271365.2. Classification (NCBI taxonomy): domain Eukaryota; kingdom Metazoa; phylum Chordata; order Ceratodontiformes; family Ceratodontidae; genus Neoceratodus; species Neoceratodus forsteri. The sequence goes on along the minus strand of CM057459.1, from coordinate 776,613,679 downwards.
CCAGCAGAGAAGTTCAGTCACACAGCAGTCCTTTCTCCTGGTGTCTTCTTCCAAGCTATTAGCAGAAACTTTCTAAGGCAGTCTTTAAATGTAGCTTCCTTCTAGCTAGGCCCTCCCCTACTTACCAGATCTTTCTACAAGTAATTTAAACCTCACAGCAGTTAAGTCCTTTCAGTCACCTGAGATTTACACCTAGATAACTCTTCAGATACCCATTCAGTTCAGTTAACCCAAACACACACTTTTTTTTTGTATGTTAGTTTTTTTACCCTAAATTAAAAGTCAAATACAAAAGTTCTTCTACTTTAGTCCCAGCAGAGAAGTTCAGTCACACAGCAGTCCTTTCTCCTGGTGTCTTCTGCCAAGCTATGATTTTCTATGATTTACTGTTCCTTGCATTGGTGTGTTCAATAAAGTTTATTTAATCTGAATAAAAGCCCCCCCCAAAAAAAAAATACATGCCTAGAAGTGTGTAAGTAAGGATCTATGGAGCAAAACAGATCTACCCTCTCCTTCTCTGATTGGGGGGCATAGATATTTATTAAGCAGAAACGAGTGTCTTGAAACGTAACATTCAGGAGAAGTGCCATCCCAGGATACAGGTCCACCAGTCTTGTGACAGGCAGTGAGCAACCCTGAAAAAGGATCACCACTCTGTTGCAGAAGTCAGTACCAGTAGACCAAAAAGAAGGGCCCCAACACCAGTGCCAACGGGCCTAGTAAACGTCATTGGTGGTAAGTAAACGGGTATCTTGCAGAAAAAAAGATATCAAAATCCAGATCTTTCAGGACAGAAAATAATAAAGTCCTCCTTGTCATGGATTGAATGTTATTTGCATTCAGGGTGGCTAATTGTATTGCGTGAGCCATAGGAAACTAGAAGGAAAGGAAAAGGAAAAAGTTCAAAAGAAATAAAATTGCTAATGTCAAGAAATATCCATAGATTGTTCCTTATTCTGATGGCTGACCATCTTCAGCTTTTTCCAAGCTTCATCTTAGGCTTTATCTTGGGGTTGTCGTCCTTTGAATCTGGGGTGACCTGGTGCCATGAAGAGGTGAAGGAGGAGTACTCAGAATCCACACTGAGGTCCTTATCCACTGGGTCATTCTGTAGGGTCGTGTATTTATTTTCCAGGTGAATGCCCAACCTCAAAAAATGATCTTTGGGGGGTTAGAAAGAGTCTTGTGTGATCATAGGGAATGCTTCCTACCGACCACAGTTATCTTGAGGGGGGCATGATCCCAACATCTATAGAGTCATTCCCCTCAAGAATAGGGTCCACTTGAATGGAAGCAACAGGGGGTAGAGCCAGTTCATCCATCTGATGCTGGATAATGTCAGAAGACTGTTCATGCTGGGGGACTTCCAGGCACAGGTAAAGTTACAGTACCTAGCTTCCTGGATGGTAGAGCGGTCTCATCAGAATCCTGACTATGCGCAATGGAGACAACCAGCTCCCGGCTTCAACTTTGCTGTAGGGTGGGATGTGCCCATTCCAAAAGTCAGGGGCGTTGTTAGGACTGGGCTTCCAGGGCTAGAGCCCTGAAAATTTTGTCTGGTGCCCTGAACCTTTTCTGTGCTGTGTGCTGTCTTCAACCCCCATTTTTGTTTACTGTCCATTGCTTCTGATTTTGTGACCACTTCTCCCTACGCTCCCCAAGCCGCTCACCAGGTGATCCAGAGCCCAGCTGCTGGACTGGTCCTGTAGTAAAATAAATTCCCTGTCTTGTTTAAAACTCATACGGGACACCTAAACTCGGTGTCCCAATATCCATAGTAGCCATGGAGCTTCTGTACGCATGTGGGAGGGATGTCTGACTTGTTGGGGATGTCATCCTAAGAGAGCGGGAGAGAAGCTGCCTGCTGCTGCTACAGCTTGAGTTGCCTGCAAGTGCATCTGTCCAGGCATCTGTAACAAGGGCTTGCCTAAGACCCTGGTTGGTGGACCATGGTCAGGGGTCCAGACTGGCAAGTGAAAATCATCACCAGGAGGCAGGAATCAAATTCAGTCTCTGCTCTGTGGTCTGCAGGACCGGGACCAGGACACGGGTTGTGTTACTCAGGGCCGGTGGGGATCACCCTCTTTGGACTCTGGACTCAGGAGTTTGGCCTGTGCTAGTGCTGCTGAGATGAGGAGGGGATGGAGTCGGTGTCAGCAGGATTAGAAGGAGAGGACCGATCATGATCAGGGTAAATGTACTTATTTCCAGAGATTTTTCTTCCATAGATTTGTGATATGCCCCCATTTAGCTGAAAAAGGATTTGGTGGTGTTCATTTTAAAAAACTTGTCTGTTCTGTAAGAGTAATATATTTCACAACTCAGTTGTGGAAGGTGCATTTGGGGGCTACTTTATTGTTAGAAACCTTTGTAAAGGAGTCTCTACTCAAACCCCAGTCCAGCAGGTATGGGCTGAAGGGCCTTTCAGGCTCTGTGCTGCCTTGTCTCATGGAGGTCTCCACTGTGTGAAAATGTGTCTGTGGAGGGAACACACAGAATGTCCCAACATCAGTGGAAAACCATGAAAAGCTGGAGTCTCAGATCTCAAGTCATGCGGTTGGGAGGTAAGCAGGGGTGTTGAGTGAGGGATGGGGCTGATGAAATAGGTGAAGGAGATAAAATTATAAATAAAAAAAGTGATTCAACATATTTCAACTACTGTATAAAGGAAGTTTCCATCGATTTCATCAAAAGCCTTGCTGAAGTCCTTCAGGAAAATGTTTGAGGGCTTATTTTCTCATCCTCTGCCCTTAGAGCTGCTTTTTGCAACAGAAACCCCACCTATAAGTTGCCGTTGGGCAAGTCCTGTCAGCGTACTCACACCAGTCACTGCATAAATAATATGCTTCCCTTCCTCCCTCCCTCCTTCAAGCAGGCAGTAACCTGACCATAGCATTCAGTAAAGTTGAAGAATACCTAACCCCTATTCAGAGTTTTGGGCCCAGGCAGGGGTGTAATTTAAGGGTTGCCAGGAGTCGCAATTGTGACTGCTATTAACTTTTTGTGACCTTTACATGCTGTTTGTGAACTCTGCTGTCAAGTGTGGTTGCCTGTGATGGCTCATAGTGTTCCTCTGTTTTTCCCCGTCAATCTGCCTTGCCTTGCGTCCTGTCCTCCTGTTAGCATTTGTTGCTTCCCTGCCCCATTCCTCTGCCACCCCAGCATCCAGTTCCCCTCCCAGTCCCAACCAGTTGTTGTAATACATATTTTTTTAGCTTGTGACATTGAGGCAGCATCACTATGGTCCCAAACTACTGTTTTAAACTTGCGTGTGAACTTTTGAAGTGCTCAACTTTGCGCACTTCAAAGCACAGTGTTGATGGTGTTGGAAAAAAAACTATTTGTTCTTCACTCCAGGCTCCTTGGGGTAACTTAGTGTCCCAAAGACTGGGTCAGGATTCAGAGACAAGTCAGCAGTCCATCCATGTTTGAAAGCCGACGGGCCACTGGTGATAGAGCAAGGAGGGAGAGAAAGAGAGACAGAGAGTGAAAGAGAGAGAGAGAGAGAGAAATAGAGATGGGAGACTGATGGCAGGCTAAGGTGCAAATTCTGGGTCAGGTGAGGAATTTTGTTTGTCTATAGGTGACGTGCGGTGTGAGCAATTGGCATTCTGTGGGTCAGGTGAGTGAGGTAGCCAGGTCCCTGGTCTTCCGAGACCTTTATTATCTGCCAGGACTCATGATAGCTTCAAATGACTTGTGTAGCAGCAACTGTACTCAGTAAAGACTGAAAGAATGATTCATATGGCTCTCTTACTTCCTCTTGACAATTCAGCACATTGCATGGCCTCCTCCTTTGTTGGGCCACTGAGCACCTCTGCTGTTAGCCTAGGACTAGCTCCTCTGACTCTGAGACTTGGGCCTTACTGGGCCCTGTACCCCTGTTGCTTGCTATTTACTCATGAGATGGCCATCGCGATCTTCCAGGGTAGCAAGATCTCACCCCTGCTCAACAGAAATGCACCGTCTCACACTGCTGGATAGACACAGCTCAGTCTCTGCTGATCACAGTTCCCACAACAGACAATAATGAGAGTTCACTCACACCAGGTCACAATATTCAGAGCAAGGATCGACGTGCTAGCTGCCTCGCAGCACCCAGCTGCATTTTCTTCAGGACTTCATTCCAGATGCCCACAAACTGAGAGATATTCCAGTTCTTTGTAGGAGGTGCTGCAAATACAAGCATTATAACAAAATCTCTGCCACAAATTGACAGCAGCAGTCCCAGAAAGCACCATGTATCATACTGAAAATACACTAAAAATAAAAAACACCCACACTCCTCACTCTACCTCACTAGCAAGTTATTAACTATCCTACTTGAAATCCTACCACTACACTAAATAAAACAAATTAAAATAAAACTAAGGCAAATTACAGCAGCAAATACATAGGCTGCAGAACCTTTGGAAATGGGTTTTTGCCACCAAAGGGAGCTTAAAGAACTAGCAAGCTCCCAGAGCTAATGACAGCCTGCCGAGCTCATTGGCTATTTTCATACTACACTTATCCTGGTGCACAAGCATAGACACAAAAAAATGCACACAAACCCCATGAAGCACAAAAAAAGACCCTGAGGTGCACAGAGACCCACTCTGCACATGCACACAGATCTTGAATCGTACACTGACTCTGATCACGTGTACAGAACTCACCATGCTGTTACTCAGACCACAACAGATATGCACAGACCCCACTGTGCCAGCACTCAGATCTGTCCATGCCCCCACACTGATCCTGTTGCTTTTCCACATAAATTCCACTGCTACCCCACACAGAACCCATTGTGCCCCACACAAACCCCACCTTGCTTGCACACAGACTCCACTATGCCTGTAGAGACCTGGTAGAAGCATACACATCTCGATGTATTCATAGACCCTTCTGCACACACAGAGATCACACCACATTCACACAGCACTACTTTACATGAGCAATAAAGTACTTGCAAAGAGTACCTTCAGCATCTGGGAAGTGCATTTATCAAACAACAATCCATGCACCCTGCACTGAGTGCTTCAGCATCAGGGAAGGGCTTTTATCAGAAACCAACCCATACCCCCCCCCCACCACCACCACCACCACCACCACACCATAGAGTCTCTTATTGCACTTATAAAATGGATCCAACAAAAAAATATATATATATTTTTTTATTTTTGAAAAGGTTCTCATTTACAATTAAAAAAAAAGAAAAAACATGACATGAGGCTTTAAGGATAGTCCCTTCAGGGTGGGGACTGCTGACTGCACAAAGAGTCTTCTGCAGTTCAGAACTTTGGACTGGGACTGAGCAAAATGTAAGTACTGTACACACACTCAGTATTGAATTGTTGATTGAACTGTGTTGACTCTCAAGAGGAGATCATGGCTGGCAGCTGCCTACCAGGCTGGGCTGCCTGGGTCAGGGTACCTAGTTTTTTGGGGGGGGTCCTTTTCTGAGCTGACTGTGGGTTACCTTAGGCCTTGCTGTTTGATGGGAATTTTAATGCGCTTTTACTAGAGAGAAATGGGCAGATTTTCAGGCTTTCTGCAGAACAAGCTCACCAAAATATGAAGACAAGCAAGAGTTGCTCTGGTGGAGCAAACATTTGTGAGCCTAACTGACAAATCCAGTATCTGCCTGGCCTGCATAAGCAAGAATGATATCAGGACTCTGTCTCTGCCAGTAACAAGCATTGCCTCTTTACCACAGTACAGTCCATTAAAACAAAAACAACTTTGTTTAGGGGCAAACTGCCTGCACTTATTACAGCACAAGAATTATTGGTGGCTTTTTCAAAGATGGGCCCATAATTACAGTACAGATCATTAAAACAAAAACAAACTTTACTTAGGGGCAAAATGCCTGTACTTATTAGAGCCTAAGAATTAATTGATACCTTTCCACAATGCCTTGGAAGTGGCTGGGGGAGAGGGACGAGGTAGGGGTTGGCAAGGGGTGGGGTCTGCTCCTTATTATGTTGCTTGCACGCATGTGCAAGAAACATAGTGCCATCATCGGAGATTTCGGAGGTGTGTCACCTCCTCCTCCAATTCAGTCAGCGAGCTGGCAGGCGCAGCCCCTGTAAGCCAATGCATTTTGGAGCTGTCTAAGACACGCTCAAAATGCAGTGGCACACAGTTGAAAGGGGAGCTATGCTTCAGTGAGAGGAGAGAAGAAGCGTAGCTCCCCGACACACACAGGCGCATGCGTCCCTCAAGACGTACTGTGTAGCCTACGGTGCCCAATCCCCGCCGGCTGAGCTGCCTCCCCCACTGACAGGTGCCACGTGGGAGCCCACCAGCGTGCAATCAGTCCATAGGCCGACGGTGCCCAATCTCTGTCGTGTTGAACGCCCCCGCAACATCTCTGTGCCACGCTGGGAGCCCACCCCAGCATGGAAATGGTCCCACACGTTTTTATTTTTATTTTGAACCTAAAACGAAAATGGCCCTCGGCTGAGCGCCTCTCCAACCCCTCCCACAACCCGCAGCCCACCCACTGCGCACCCAGCCTCCCCACGCCCTCACCCCATACTTACCCCGGACTCTGGTGCGACAATCTTCGGTGGACTGGGAACAGCCTGCACTCTTCAAAGTCATCGCAACTGAGGAAATGTCAAGCTATATAATGGCCTAGATAGGGTTCCTTGTTGATATTTAGAACGTTTTTTTGATGGGCCTTAATGGAATTTTTCATGTCTGGTGTATGTTTTTAGCCGTGATTTCAGCAGTGTGTTCAGGTTCGCCCTTGGGGCTGAATACTGCCATGACAGACATCATCCAGCGAGAAGGGGTCCCAAAACCCCATGCTGAAAATTTGGTGCAAAAATTCCAAAAAATGACTGCTTTATGAGCCGTATGCATGAGTTCCTACACAGGCTCGTCAAGTCCGCAGAATTTCAATATTTTCACTCCAGATTTTCAACAGTGCCATTTTACCACACCTTCTTATGAGCAGTACAGCTGTCATTTTCACATCTCACCAAAATGTGTTTCCTTACATGTAGCGTGGAATGGCACAGTCGGTTGTGCGAAATCAATGTATGGGACAAATTAAGAAAATCACAGTGACACTGTTCATGAGCAGAGGTATTAAAATGGCTATGTTGAAAATTTGGTGAAAAATTCTGTAATGACTGTTTCAGATGAGCGTGTGTTATGCAGTCTTGTATTTAGGCCTGTGAAGTTCTAAATTTTCAATATTTTCTACTCCAGATTTTCAACATTGCCATTTTACCACACCTCCTTATGAGCAGTATAGCTGTAATTTTCACATCCTGCCCAAAACGTGTTTCGCCATGTAGCGCACAATGGCGCAGTCGGTGTGCAAACTCAATGTATGGAATACATTAACAAGATCACAGTGACACTGTTCATGAGCAGAGGTCTTAAAATGGCTATGTTGAAAATTTGGTGAAAAAATTCCTAAAAATAACTGTTTTACAAGCGTGCATTGTGCAGTTCCTACGCACGCTCGTAAGTTCGCAAATTTTCAATATTTGCACTCCAATGACTTCCAAATACCTAAACAGCACATAGAAGCAAGCAACATTTGGCATTGACAAATGCTTGTTTTTTTAAATCCAGTGATGGCAACCCTAGTCTCAGCATGCCATTCAGGAATTATTATCTGGAGGAAATGAAACTAAAGTGAAGAAGGGAAGGGTTTGGGCCACTGGGTCTTAAGAGATAGAGACTCTCTGGCAGGCAGCAAAATCCAATAAAGTCGAGTAGTGTTAGTGCAGTAGTAGAGTGGACACTGACATCCAGTGTGTGTGCTTGTGTGAACTGCATGTGGTGGCTGACAAGCAATCGCAATGCATTGCATACAATTTAAAGTGAGCGAGCAGTAGCTGCAAGCCCAGCCCTTCTCTGTGCCCCGTGTACTTCTTAAATATCAGTAGATTTAGCCTAGATCTACTGATATTTAAGATGTACGCTATTAATTCTATGACTTTTAATCCACAACATGAAGTTTTTATCTGACAACTGACAAGCCAACCAAAAAAAGGACACAAAATAATGGAAAAGGAGTGGGGGGAAAACAAGGCTAAAGTAGCAGAAAATGTTACTTTGCACATGAAAGCATCAACATTTCTGTAGCTTCTGGGATCCTAGGTGGCCCACAGACCCCCGCTCTTTTGACTGGGGCCCAAGTCCTGAATACTATCTGATGCTAGCAATGCCTCTGCCAAAAGCACATCCTGGGTGTCTTCTTCCTCCTCTTTATTATGAGTCCCCCATTGACAAGCATGAAATGAGTGAATGATTCTTCACAGAGGTTACAGCATAAAGCATTCTCACATGTGTAACTGGAATGACCAAGGAAAAGACAAAGATTGCAGTGAATCTTGTCACAGGCATTACTTAAGTGGATGTCAGAGCCACCTCAGAAGCAGGTTTTTGGCTGCCTTGGGTAGAAGCATTGCACCTGGTCTTGGCCAAGACAGAAATGCTAAGTATGTGCTGCAGCCCTGAGATAGTGTGTCTCAGTTTGACTTTAAATTGCCAATGACCAGTACAGAACAGTTTGGAATCTAGGATGAGTTCTAGGTCTCCCAGCATGACACACTGTTGGGGGAGCCAGTAATGAATATCCTGCACTTTGACCAGTGTACAATGATGTGCGTGAGTGTTATTGAGCAGCTCAATTTGAGCAACTCAATAATACTGCGTGTAGAAAGAGCAAGTGATGCACAATACTGAGGAGTAGGTTAGAGTGAGTGTAGCAGTGAGCTGCACTCGCTAGAAGGAGATATATGGAGTAGTTTGGCCAAGCCCTGCCCCACTGGCCATTTGGCATAGTGGCTAGAGCCACCACTTATAGGGCTGAAGGATTAGGGTTTGGGTCCTGGTGCAGGACAACTTTTTTTCATCCTGGGGTTTACATTTTTTTGTAAGTCTGCCCCCATGGAATTGGTAATCTTTAAGTTGGGGATGCAGATGGCTTACCCACTGCAAAGGGAGGTGCAGGAGGCAAATCCTCCGGCATAAAACAAGTTTCTTTTTTGGTCCATTTATTTAAAGTTATTGACAATCGCTGTTTGCTGGGTAATCAACCTATTCATCAGCAGAGCTCCTTCCTGGGAAGAAGGTGTATCAAGATCATCTGCCCAAAAGACTGGTGCTGTTGGTTCTTGGGGCTGGGCAGAATGCCATTGCCCAATTCCATCCCTGGACCAACCTGCCTCCTCCAAGGCATGTACTGGGGACCAATTTTTAGGTGGATAAGATTGCCCCTATGTGGCAGTAGGGGCTTCAGTCTTAGAATTAACAGTAACTGGCACTGGCTGGGAAGAAATGTCAGCCATCATCAGGGTGAGCAGTTGAGTATCCGGGCCCCACCCCCCAAACTGGAGCACAGCAGTAAGCTGGGATCAGCCATGTTCTGAGACAGAAAATGTTACAGACAGTCCCTCTGGATGAGCGGAAGAAGATCTGGGTGCTTGAGAATATGCCAGATGTTAACTGGGCAACATGGACTGCAGCCACATCCAAAAGCAGGGTCATTCTCGATGCCCTACAGGGAGCATGCCTTAGACAGCTAGTGGTGGAACCCACTCAGGAGGGAGCAATATTAGACCTGGTACTCTCAAATGGAGAGAGGATCACAAACTTAGAAGTCAGTAGACACCTGGGAAGAAGCGACCACTGCACAGTGTGCTTCACAATAAACACAACCATGGAGACAAGCCATACAAATACAAGGATACTGGACTTTAGAAGGGCTGACTTTGGCAAAATGGGTGAATACCTGAGGAATGCATTAGCAAATGGCCAGAAAGGAGGGTGGAAGAACAATGGAGAAAAATCAAAACTGCCATCATGGAGGCAACAAGCCTTTGTGTGAAACAAATAAAGAAAACAAAGTGGAATAAAAAAACACTATGGCTCTCAAAAGAAGTGTCAGAGAAGGTTAAGGAAAAAAAGGCTGCATTCAAAAAATATAAGGATTCACAGACAGAGCACGACAGGGAACTGTATCAATTAAAGCAGAAAGAAGTGGGGAAGGCAGTCAGAAAAGCAAAGGCCCAAACCAAGGAAAGGATAGCCAACTCAGTTAGAAGGGGATAAAACCTTTTATAGGTACATTAAGGAACACAGAAAGGTTAAGGGAGGGATAGGAAGATTAATAAAGGAGAGGGAGGTGGGCAGAGGGAGACAGTGAAAAGGCAGAGATAATGAATGAATACTTTTGCTCAGTATTCAAAGAAGAAGAGGAGGAGTTACCTAAACCAAACAGTAGAAGCACTCTGGATAATGGGGTTGATACCAGTCCATTTAAAGAAGAAAGAGTACTGAAAGAACTTCTAAAACTCAAGGTGGACAAAGCAATCGACTGCGAGATTCACCTAGATCCTAAAGAGCTAAGGGAGGACATAGTGACACCACTAACACACTTTTAACAAATCATGGGAAGATGGGGTGGTACCTGAGGACTGGAGGAGGGCAGATGTGATTCACCTTCACAAAAGTGGGAGCAAGGCAGAAACAGGAAACTACAGACCTGTTAGTTTGACCTCAGTGGTGGGGAAAATGATGGAATCACTTCTGAAAGAAAGAATTGTTGAGTACCTAGAGGCCAGCGGGGCACTGGACCCAAAGCAGCATGGATTCACAGCAGGAAGGTCATGTCAGACAAATCTAATCGATTTCTTTGACTGGGTGACCAAAGTAATAGACCAGGGAGGGGCTGTGGATATGGCCTACCTAGACTTTAGCAAGGCATTTGACACAGTCTCACACAAAAGATTAATAATCAAGTTAGCCAGCCTGGGAGTGGGTCCCAGGGTGGTAGTCTGGAGTAGAAACTGGCTGCACAACAGGAACACAGAAGGTAATAGTGAATGGAACACATTCTGAAGAAAGAGTTACTAGTGGGGTACCTCAGGGCTCAGTATTGGGTCCAGTCCTCTTTAACGTCTTTATAGGTGACATTGCAGAGGGTCTGGAAGGAAAGGTATGCCTCTTTGGCGGATGACACAAAGATCTGTAACAGAGTTGATACACAAGGGGGTAGAAAAGGATGAGAAGGGACTTGGCAAGGTTGGAGGAATGGTCAGACATATGGCAACTTAGATTCAATGCAAAGAAGTGCAAGTAATGCACCTGGGAAATAAAAATCCAGGAGAAGAGTACACAATAGCAGGGAGGTACTAACAACAACAATAATGGAAAGGATCTGGGTGTAGTCATATCAGATGACCTAAAGGTGGGTATGCAATGTTAGAAGTCAGTAGGGAAAGCCAGGGGGATACTGGAATGCATAGGGAGGGGCATCACAAGTAGAAAAAGGGAAGTGGTTATCCCTCTATACAGACAGTTGGTGAGACGCCATCTGGAGTACTGCGTGCAGTTTTGGAGACCTCATCTACGCAAGGACATAGACAGGATGGAAGCAGTCCAGAGGAGGGTAACTAAAATGGTGCAGGGTCTACATCAGAAACCATATGAAGAGACTGAGAGAGCTAATATGTATACCCTTGATGAAAGGAGGGATGGGGGGACATGATAGAAACTTTTAAGTACCTCAAGGGAATCAACAAAGTCCAGGAGGGTAGCATCTTTCAGAAAAGAGATGTGTAAGAACAAGGGGCACAATTTAAAGTTAGAGGACGGCTCAGGGGTAATGTAGAAATTCTTTTCACGGAGAGAGTGGTGGACACATGGAACCACCTTCCTGGAAGGTTGTGGGGTCTAAAACAGTGGAGGAATTCAAACATGCATGGGACAGACATAAGGCAATTATAGTGGGGGGTTGCAGGAAATAGGCTGTTGGTTAACTAGAATCTGCAGCTTATCCATTAGGCAGGGAAATGGGCAGACTGGGTGGGCCAAGTGGTCCTTATCTGCCGTCAAAGTCTATGTTTCTATGAGATGGTCCGGTATCAATGGGTTCATTGATGGTACATTAACTGGCTGAGAAATGTTTGAAGAGGAATGTACCTGATCAACCACAGTCTGAGTGGCCAAAAAGACAGTTGGCATTGCATCATTCACTGTCCAGAAAGTCTTGAGTGGAAAAACTCCCCCCTAGGCATTGGTTCCGGTACACAACGGACTAAAATCTCTGCTTTCAACCCAATGTAGTCTGCATCCTCCTACGCTGAGATCGATCAGCGAATCCTCCTTTTTCTTCATCACGTCTTGTAAACAGAACTCTGCCTCCAACAGCTGAGGCTCTGTCATTGTAGACATAGTTTTCTGCAGCATGAAAGTAGAACAAAAAAGAGAATCTGGCTGCATGTAATTCCTCATAAGGGAAGACTTAGCAGTCATCTGGTTATGAGTTCCAGAGGAAGAGGCCATCATTCGCTCCTCTCCAGCTCCAATACCTCTGTTCACCATGGAGTCTGTCATTGTTGATCTGATGACAGCAGCACCCCCCACTGCAAGAGCAGGGGAATTTATTAAGGAAGTAAAATCAAACAACATACATACATACATACATACATACATCACCAATAAAAGAAATGCAGTCAAATTATACAGGGAAATATTGCATAACAATAAAGAAAAACATACCCTTAACAGCAGGTAAGTAAATTGTTAACAACAAATAAAATTTGTCAAAATGTAAAAGAAAGAAGTGGGGAGATCCAAATTATGGAAAATGAAGTTTTTGTCTGAAAAAAACTGGTTGTGAATTTCTTCCATCTGTTCTTATATATTTAACCCTTAGGTTACCGGAACATCAGAGTTTGTTATCCATGGCATGTTCCTCCACATTACATTCAGTCTGACAATATTCATGTTTAGCTTCCATGAAATAAATATTCTGCAATTCCTGCTTAATCTTGCTTAAAAATTCTGTGTAGGTAATATGTTTCTGCTGCAAGAGAAAAAGACTTCTTGCTTTCCAAATATACCATTTTACAGCTAAGAACACACAGTAACATTCAGTGTACTCCTATTCCATTTCTGCCAGTTACCAATGTAATGACAATACATCAGCATTTCTTATGATACTTTTGCAAAGCTTGGTTCCAGCCATTGTTGGGAAAGAAATATCAAAAACCCAAAGATATAAGAACATGTGAAAAAAAGGTGTTACATTTTTCCAACTACTGTATACAAGAGGGCGCAGTACACATCCTTTCTTCCATCAGCTTATGTTTTCGTTTGCTTTTATATTGACCTTTGTATGACAGCTTAACCAATGTAGGGCCCACATTTTAAGTTTCCTGGGTTATTTTAATAGGTGTAAATGAGAGGAAAGATGTTGGGGGGGGGGGGTAGTGAATATACTAGCTTCTGTGAAATGTTGTTCAATTATCCACTTCAATAAATATTTCCTGGATGTTGTCAATATCATTTGACTGGTTATTTTCCAAGTCTTCAATTTCAGAAAGGCTTCTCTAATATATAGGGATATGATTGCTAAGCATCTGATGACCACTAAGTGTCCTAATTACCATTGCTGGAGCCATATTTTACAAGTAAGCCCCAATATTTCTGTCCATTGCTTGCCAGTATGAGTTAGCAGAAGTTTAATGTTGGCATAACAAAATGCTATAAAAATGGCTATGGGATTTACCATCCCTAACCCTCCCTCTTTCACTGGGAGATATGTAATGTTTTGTTTAATTGGATTTAACCTACTTCCCCACACTGTTTGGAAAAATGTACTAAGCACGATTGTCTCTAATAATTTGTGTGGGAGAAAAATACAGCTACAGTGCATTCCACTTGTGTGCATTTCAGTTGTGTGCACTTCCCGGTTGTGTGCACAAAATCACCAGGTCCCGATTCATTTCCTATATTGCTCAGTGTTAAATGAATCGCTTGTGTGCACACACATTTTCGGTTGTGTGCACAGATTGAGAGCAGCAGCAAGGTGTAAAATTAGGCTTTTGCAGTGGTTCACAGCGTTTCTTTCTCTGGACACATTCTGTTTGAAACATCCGATCACTGGATAAGGGATGAACTTTTAAAATGCTTAACATTCTGTAAGTGATTACATTACTGCAGTGCTTTTAATGCTCTCACATTTCACTGTCAGCACTAAATTTATATATGCTGAGATTTTTATTTCTGCTTGCTACTGTTTGGTGCTGTTTTAACATGCTTCTTTATGCTATACTACTGTGCTACAATATTTTCCATCTGAGATGTTTTAATAAATAGGTTTTTACCACAACGCGATTAACTATGGCATTTTACTGCATTTTCGGTTTAGTGCATTTTTCGGTTGAGTGCACACACTTTCGGCTGGTCCCGAGGTTGTGCACACAAGTGGAATGCACTGTAATATAAAGGATGAGGGGGTAACAAGTGTGTCTTAATGAGATACAATCTTTTCTGTTTGCTTCAGTGTCCTCTGTTCCATTGGGCTACCATACTCTTACCCTTCTGTAATTTTCCCGTTTAAGGGGTCTTGATTAATGGATCCATGTGAGACTCCCAGAATATGTATGGGTTCTTCAGTTAGCTGCACTCCTGCTATGGTAGTCTGTCTGGTCCTCTCCTGTCCTAGCTGTATGCCAGAGCATTTTAGTAGATTCAGGGTTTCTCCTAAACATGTTCCATACTCCTTGCATATGTGGATAGCCTGTTCTGCTGAGAGGAGATCTTCTACTAATATGCAGATGTCATCTGCACAGGCCATAGCAGTGAACTGAATAGTTAGTGAAGAGAGTTGTATGTGCTGTAACATAGGTGAAGCATTTAAATCTCAGAGAATGGAGTCTATACAAAAGGCGTATAAAAGGAGGCTAAGGGGGGGGCACCCCTGTCTAACTCCTCTGTTGAAAGGTATCAACAGCCCTTTCCAGTCATTTACTATTGTGTAACCATAGAAGTAGTCTAGAGACATTTATCCAGTTAATGAATTTCCCTTGAATACCATATTTCTGTAATACTGTCCAAAAGAAATCATGACTAATCAAATCAAATACCTTTGTTTGATCCAATGATAGAAGAATGCTGGACAAGTTCCCAGTATTGTCCTGCTCTACAACTTCTCCTAACAAGATTACATTTTCAGTAATAGACCTGCCTGGAATAGGGAATGTCTGTGCTGATGAAATGAAGGTTTTGGCCATTTGTAGTAGTCTGAGATTTTAAATTTTACTCAGTGTTTTAAAGTCAGTATTGAGGAGATTAATAGACCTCCAATTCTGGTTATTTTGTCTGTCTCCTGTTTTGTATAAGTATACTATCATCCGGAGTGAGGGTAATCAAAAGCTTAATAAATGTGTGAAAACTTTTGCAAGTTCAGGTGCTAAAAATTGTCCTATTATTTTATACATCAACCCTGTTAGGCCATTTCTGCCTGGAGCCCTGTCAGCTGTAAATGAGGATACTGCAGTTTCTATTTCTGCCTGGGAAAACCCCTGAGTCATCTGAGTCACAGTGTGAGATGGCAACGGTGGGAGTGTGAATCAGACAGAAAAATCTTCCAGCAATACATCATCTGTTCGTGTTTGCTGAAACAGTTGTAAAGAGTGTTGTGTAACTATGTGCAAAATCTGTATATCAGTTTGTAGTACCTGATTTTGGTCAAAATGCCCTTCTAAATGTTTATGATGAATCCTATTCTTGCAACTTTCAAAAGGGCATATTTCCCCCTTCTTGCCCTGTACATTGAAACATAGACTTTGATGGCAGATAAGGACCGCCTGGCCCACCTAGTCTGCCCATTCCCCTACCTACAGGATAAGCGGCAGATCCTAGTTAATCAACAGCCTATTTCTTCCTACCCCCCACAAGCATTGCCTTATGTCTGTCCCATGCATTCTTAAATTCTCCAACAATTTTAGACCCCACAACCTCCTCAAGAAGGCTGTTCCATGCATCCATCACCCTCTCTGTGAACAAATACTTCCTCACATTGCCCCTGAGCCATCCCCCCTCTATCTTCAAATTGTGTCCCCTTGTTCTTGCACATCTCTTTTTCTGAAAGATTCTACCCTCTCAGACTTTGTTGATTCCACTGAGGTACTTAAAAGTTTCTATCATGTCCCCTCACTCCTCCTTTCCTCAAGGGTATACATATTAAGCTCCTTTAGATTCTCCTTGTATGGCTTCTCTTGCAGACCCTGCACCATTTTAGTTGCCCTCCTTTGGATTGCCTCCATCCTGTCTATGTCCTTGCAGAGATGGGGTCTCCAGAACTTGATGCAGTACTCCAGATGGGGTCTCACCAACTGTCTGTAACCTGTTTTCTGTTGGTGATGCCTCTCCCTATACATCCCAGTATCCCCAGCCCTCCCTACTGCCTTCTCTCATTACTTGCTAACATTAAGGTCACCTGATATGATTACCCCATGTCTCTTTCCATTTTTGTTGTTGTTACTATCTCCCCCCCACATTGTGTAATCTTCCCCTGGGTTTTTGCTTCCCAGGTACATTATTTTGCACTTCTTTGCATTGAATTTAAGCTGCCATACTTCTGACCATTCCTCCAACCTTGCCAAGTCCCTTCTCATCCTTTCCACATCTCCTTGTGTATCAACCCTGTTGCAGATCTTTGTGTCATCTGCAAAGAGGCATACTTTTCCTTCCAGTCCCTCTGCAATGTCACTTATAAAGACATTAAAAAGGACTGGACCCAGTACTGATCCCTGCGGTACCCTACTAGTAACCCCTCTTTCTTCAGAGTGGACTCCATTTACACTTACCTTCTGTGTCCTGTTGTCCAGTCAATGTTTTACCCAGGCTACCACCCTGGGACCCACTCCCAGGCTGCTTAATTTGATTGTTAATCTTTTGTGAGGGACTGTGTCAAATGCCTTGCTAAAGTCTAGGTAGGCCATATCCACAGCCTCTCCCTGGTCTACTACTTTGGTCACCCAGTCAAAGAAGTTAATTAGATTCGTTTGTCGTGACCTTCCCACTGTGAACCCATGCTGCCTTGGGTCCTGTGCCCCACTGGCCTCTAGGTACTCAACAATTCTTTCCTTCAGCAGTGATTCCATCACTTTCCCTACCACAGAGGTCAAACTGACAGGTCTGTAGTTTCCTGCCTCTGTCTTGTTCCCACTTTTGTGAAGGGGAATCACATCCATCTTCCTCCAGTCCTCAGGTACCACACCTTCCTTCCATGATTTGTTAAAAAGGGTAGTCAGTGGTGTCACTAGTTTTCCCCTTAATTATTTTAGAATTCTGGGGTGAATTCCATCAGGGCCCATTTTGTCTACCTTCAATTTTAGGAGTTCTTTCAGAACACTTTCTTCTGTGAAAGGACTGGGATCGACCCCCCTATCCAGAGTGCTTCTGTTAATTGGATTAGGCACCTCCCCCTCTTCCTCTTTTGTGAATACTGAGCAGAAGTATTCATTCAGTATCCCTGCTTTTTCACTGTCCCTCTCTGCCCACCCACCGCCCATTCTATTCAGCCTCACTGTCCCTCCCTTTGTCTTTCTAGGCTCCCTGATGTACCTATACAAGGTTTTATCCCCCATCTTAACCAAGTGGGCTATCTTTTCCTCAGTTTGGGCCTTTGCTATTCTGACTTCCCTCCCTGTTTCCTTCTGCCTTAACTGGTACAGTTCTCTGTCCTGCTCCTTCTGTGTTTCCTTGTACTTCCTAAATGCTGTCTTTTTCTCCCTAACCTTTCCCGCCACCTCTTTTGAGAACCATAGTGGCTTTTTCTTTCATTTTGATTTGTTTATTTGCTTCTCACAAAGGCTTGTTGCTTCTGTGATGGCAGTTTGATGTTTCCCCATTGTTGTTCCAACCCTTTTTCTAGCCTGTTTGCTAGTGCTTTTCTAAGGCATTCTCCCATCTTGCCAAAGTCGGCCCTCCTGAAGTCCAGTACTCTTACTTTTGTATGGCTTGACTCCACCACTGTACACCAAACCGATGTTGTTGCTGTGGGCCTTGTTCTTGTTGAATATAAAATTGTGTCATTTTTTTCTTAATGATCTGGATTTGGGTTGTAAAATGTTGTCTTGTGATAGCTGAAAGGGTCAATAACTTCTGCAACTGTTTCCTATCCTGCAAATATTGAAAATATGTAGTATTCCGATGTAGCTTGCTAAGAGATTTTAACAGAGAAGTCAATTCAGTATTGGCATGATCCCACCAGAGGACTAGATCGTTGTACATGATATACACAGATTTTCTAGCTTCCAGAAAATATTGCATACTGTAGTTGATGTCAGGATGTAAATACAGAGAGGAATTGATTTTCCATGTACCAGGTCCAGACTATAAATATTACCTAATGTTAGCTGTAGTATATTATTATCCAACTAGGACTTGTGCATTAGTAATAGTGAGAGTAGGTGTTATGAAAAAATAATCCTAGTGGCCAAAGGTCCTTTGTGGAACGTGTGGTCTTGTTTCCCTGTTGTGGAGAGATATGCATCTTTCAGATTAGTGTTATTAACCATTTTGGCCAAAAAGACCATGTCACAAAAAATGTTTTATGTCTTGACTGTGTGCCCTTTATCCATTAAAGCAAAACCACACTTAATATCCCCACCTAAAATGATATTTTGTGCCAAAAACAGGTATGACTGAATTATTTGAAATAATTAAATCCTTTCTGTCTTAGTGTGAGTTGCATAAACATTAATCAGATGGTATAAAGCATTCCTGATTCTGATATCCAGGATCAGTATCCTGCTTGGAACCAGGTCTACCAGTTTGAGTAATGTGAAATCAATATTTTGAAAAAGGATGACTTGTCCTGTACAGGTGTCTAGTTCAATAGACCAGTATGCTGGGCCTACATGCCAGGCTTTAGAGGCTTGGGTTAAGTCAGTTGTCACGAGTAGTCTGGTGTCCTGTAGGAAATATATTCCAGTTTTATAAGATTTCATGTGACTAAATACCGCCACCTTTTTTCTGACACTTTTTATACTATTGACATTAATTGTATAAAGTGGTAGGGTCGGCTCCATGTGTATAGTTGTTGTAACAGGCCTTTATTAAAAAAACTTCATGTGAATTTTTTACTCTGGCTTCTAGAAGATCTTGTGTCCTTTTTTTGTTTTTGGCTGTTGTTTTAGATGGGTTATCTGAACTAGCAGGTGCGTCAGGGGGCGGATCTTCCAATTCAGACCCTTGTTCTGGATAGGAGGAAAAGAGGGAAGAATCATCCGACTCATTTCCTGAGGTCCCAGCAGCCTCTGTCAATGCATCAGATCTAGGAAGACTTCAGCTGTTTTGGAAATCTTAGGGATGGATTGCATCCAGTTCTGCCTCCTTCTAGTGACCATCCTGTTTCTTCCTTTTGCTCTAGGGGGTTGTGGGGGGAAAGTATGTCCTTCAGGTCTATAGACTGTTCTGCTGGGATATCTGGGGCCTCAGGTACTGGGGTTGTAGCCCTGTCAATAGGGGGCTATTCCTGCCCTGTAGGCATGGGAGATGCAGGATCTCACAACTTCTTGTACAACATGTGCACTCTATGCCCTATGCTGACGGGTATCAGTTCAGAGCCATGAGGTTGCCTTGGCCCTTTGTGCTACTGCCCCCAAGAGTCTCTGCTCCTCACTATCCATTTGATTGGGCTGATTGCATGCTGCCAATGGACATGTTTGATATGTGTACCCTCTTGCTTTAAAAAGATAACATTTCAGTTCATAGAAACATAGAATTTGATGGCAGATAAGGACCACTTGGCTTACCTAGTCTGCCCATTTCCCTACCTAATAGATAAGCCTCAGATCCTAGTTAACCAACAGCCTACTTCCTCCTACCTCCCACTAGAATTGTCTTATGTCTGTCCCATGCATTCTTGCATTCTCCCACTGTTTTTAAGTCCACGACCTCCTCAGGAAGGCTGTTCCATGCATTCACAACCCTCTCCATGAAAAAATACTTCCTCACATTACCTCTGAGCCATCCCCCTCTATCTTCAAATTGTGCCCCCTTGTTCTTGCACATCTCTTTTTCTGAAAGATGCTACCCTCTTGGACTTTGCTGATTCCCTTGAGGTACATGAACATTTCTATCATGTCCCCCCTCTCCCTTATTTCCTCTAAGATATACATATTAAGCTCCTTTAGTCTGTCTTCATATGTCTTCTGGTGCAGACCCCGCACCATTTTGGTTGCCTTCCTCTGGACAGCCTCCACCCTGTCTATGTTTTTGCCAAGATGGGGTCTCCAGAACTGCATGCAGTATTTTTGCATTGTCCACTACTATGTCCCAATTCATTGCATAATGTGCATTTGAGTCTGTCACATAGACTACTAAAATGAGCAGCGGGCCCAAATGGTAACATGCCTTTGGCTGGCCTGCATAGAATAATACACCCCCACCCCTATTTCTACCCAAGACAAAACTATTTGGTAAATGCTGAAAGCCAGAATCTGTAACATTGAATAACACCTGTACCCTCCAACCCCCAGTCCAGATGCATTCAGCATCAAAAATTGCCTCTGGGGCCCCTAATACTGTGCATTGTTGCTTGAGCCAGTAAATAAGATCAGTAACACTGACTCCTTCATTTCAGAATAAAACAGTGATTGTTTTGTCAGCTGTATTCATGAGTGGGATTACCTCAAATGGGGACCATAGAGAAGAATCTTTCAACAAGTGATACTTAGCCCAGAATTTTTGCAGCTTTCTGTTCAACTTAAAACCATTGATTCACCCAAAACATGTACCAGG
Organism: Neoceratodus forsteri; assembly: GCA_016271365.2. Classification (NCBI taxonomy): domain Eukaryota; kingdom Metazoa; phylum Chordata; order Ceratodontiformes; family Ceratodontidae; genus Neoceratodus; species Neoceratodus forsteri. Next base: position 776,593,126 of record CM057459.1, on the reverse strand, counting down.
GAATATACTTCTGAGCAGTAAATTGCATTGAGTCCTTTAATAGAGTCTTTGCCACAAATATTCTGTCAGAGAAAGTTTCTAGTCCTTCCTTGTACAAAAGGCACACTGGGTGTGCCTCTTAGCTGGATATTCCAGTGTGTTAAAAAAAGATGTATACTGCCTTGAGTTATTATTGGGATGAGCCGTCAGCTAATCCTTACTGTGTGCACTTGCCTTGAAAAGTTAGAATGTCTTGTCCCTGAGGAATGCTCCAAGGAAGTACCTGGCATAGCTCTATCAACGTGTTCAGCCCAGGAGAGGGTATAACTGGTGGCTCCCACAAGAGGCAGAATGGGATTTTGTGTCATTTGTAGCCCTTCAGGGATATGAAGGGGGACTGAGTTACTGTGATGGTTCTACCATCTAAATCCTCCATTTCAGATCCAGAGTTAATTTATACTCCCGTTTTGTCAGTAGCCTGAATGCGTCTCTCATCTCTGTCTGGAAATTCTAATTGGGGATGACCCCAACACCCACTATCCTGATTCTGTATATTTCTCCCAACCTTCTGACCGGAGTGCCAACTCCATGGTCCTGCTTTGGGGAGCAATGTCATTTGCATTCAAAGAGGAGTCTTGTCTTAGGCCAGGTGCTGTACTGTCTGTTTCTGCAATTCCCGGTGAGACTCCAGGCTGCTGCTGCCCAAGATTCCCTGTAAAAATAAACAGATTAGCCCTGTTGTTACCTTCACTGAAGGAAAAATGATGCGGTGTTACAGCTGGCATCTGATCCTCTTCCAGTGGTTGCATGTGAATTGCAGGTGTGGTCTGGCTCTGTGCTAGATCAGACATCAAAATCTGGGCCTTGGCTGCTGGATGCACCTGATTTAAAGAACTCATATTTCTTCCACTCTGGTGCACTATCACTGCCTGTAGTTCTTGCCGTTGGAGTTTAAAATGCTTTTCTTCTTCTTCTGCGAGTAACACCTGTAATTTTACTGTGTTCTGTGTTCCAGTAGCTGGTGTCTAAAGTGGTTCCAGGTTTGTAACATTTCTTTCCTCTTAAGATGTACTTATTTCCATAACATTGTCAGTCATTTGTCAGCTGGAAGTACCCGTTGTTCATGGTTTTCATTAGAGACATCATCCACCACTATCATAGCATCATAACATTTTTAATTCCCTATCTCCCTCCTCCCCACCCTCGCAAAACTCCAGGAACACCTAGTGCTATCCCAACTCTCCCAATTCCTCTCAGAAACTAACTTCTTCACCCCCTTCCAGTCCGGGTTCAGAAAGCACCACTCCACCACCTCCTCCCTGCTAAGACTAACAGACCATATCCTCACTGGGATGGACAAAGGGCTAATCACTGCTGCTATTTTCATAGACCTAGCAAAAGCCTTCGACACTGTATCTCATTCTCTCCTACTATCCTGCCTTTCTGGAGCTGGGTTAGCTGTTTCAGCCACAAACTGGTTCAGTGCCTACCTCCTAAACAGAACCCAATCCACCAAAATAGCTGACCACATCCCCCCCTCCCAATCACCACTGGCGTCCCCCAAGGCTCAGTTTTCAGCCCCATCCTCTTCTCCATCCTGCTAAATGACCTGCCTAACTTGTGCTCTTCTTCCGCCATTCATATGTACGCAGACGATACTGTCCTCTTCACCTCCGGCCAGACCCACGAAGAAATCACCTCCAAATTTCAAACCGATTCAACAAAATCCAACACTGGTTCAACAGCAACCAACTCTCCCTAAATGCTAAGAAGACCAACTCCATGACTTTTGGTACCAGACAGCGGCTATCCAAACTCATCTCCCCAATGAGATTCCACACCCTAAATAACACCATCCTCGAAGAAGTATCTGCCTTTAGGTATCTAGGGGTTTGGCTTGACCATCATCTCTCCTTCTCTTCACACGTGGATGCCATCATTTCAAAACTACGCCCCAAACTTGGTGCCCTCTATAGAAACTGCACTAGTCTCCCACTTCCTGTCAGATGCAAAATTGTCCAGAAAATGATTCTACCCTCCTTCGATTACTGTGATATAGTTTACAGCTCTGCTGCACAGACCACCTTAGCCAGATTAGACCCTCTCTTCAATGCATTCTGCCGCTTTGCCCTCGATGCCCCCCACCGTACACACCACTGCTTGCTTTATCGTTCCCTGTCTCTGCCTTCTCTAAGTAACCGGTGCCTAATTCATTGCACTAAATTCATTTCTAACGTCTGGCTCAGCACCCCTCCCCCTACCTTATCAACCCCATCCCCCCCCACCTCCCCTTTATGCGCCCTCAGGTCTGCTGACGATAGGCTCTGCTCGTCCCCCATCGTAAGACCTCCACTGGCCAATCCGCTTTCTCCTACCTCTTCCCTAAACTCTGGAATGACCTGCCCACCCAGATCCACCTTTCTTCATCCAAACTCTCCCTTTCCTATGCCCTCTTTACCCCCAACTGCTGCTGCCCCTGACCTCCCCCCCTTTTACCTCCCCCCTGCGCCGGACCAGCGGCCTGGCTATCGCCTAATTAACTGGCCTAATACTGCCCCACGCTTATACTTTCTCTCTACTCACTCCCCACTGTCAATTTCTCCCTCCCCTTCCTTCAACCCTCCTCCCCATCCCCCTCCCTTCTCACCTGACCTCCCCTTCTCAGCTCTTCACCCCTACTCCCTACTTTTCCTACCCCATCTTGCTCTCCTATTCCCCCCCACTCTAACCTGTTACATCTCCCTTTAGCTCAACTTCCACTGCTTGTACTCATGCTATGCTATCATTACCCGTTATGAAACTTGCACTTATGTACCTCACACTGCCTCAATGTGTACCATGTTTTGTATTCCAAACCCTACTGTTCCTGTTCAGCTCTGTACCTAACTCGCTGTGCAACCAAGACCCTGTATACTTGTTAACTGTTTGATATGTGGCATACCTATCTCTTCTCCTTATGTATATGCTCAATTGTATGCTCAGTTGTAATCCCTACCACCTATGCTCTGTCTCTGATTGTATTATTGCTAAGCTCAACCATTTATATGTTTACTTGCCTCCTCTGTAACCCCCCCCAGGTCACACCATGAGACAAGTATCTTTTTGCTCAGTGAGCCTTTCCTGGTAAAACATTTTCAATAAATAAATAAATAAATAAATTCTCTAAAGCAGCAGAGGTAGAGGAAGAAACTGGCTTCCCCACCTCCCCACTTGTCCATCCTCTCTGGTGATCCTCCTGAAGTGGCCATCTGAATGGCCAGAGTTCCCCTACAGGTGAGTAGAGGAATTTCCCCAGTATCCTGGCCAAATTTCCCCCCATTCACTAAAATACCACCAACAGTTTAATCTGGTTCTGTATGTAAGTTTGCATCCATATCTTCCCCCTCTCCCCTGGAACAAGGCCGAAAATAGGCAGAATTGCCTAGTCCTCCTTTCCCATTCAACAAACAAACTAAATAAAAAAATAATTCAAACCCTGATTCCACTGAATCTGCTCAAAACATACTTAAACTTTGTAAAATGGGTAGGGAATGTGTTACTTTTTGTTTGGATGGGAGGGTTCAGAACCTAGGTGACTGACAAACACATGTACAGGAACCCTTCTGGCAAGTAGGATGCAGAATACAAAGATATCCATGCCTCCTAAAAGGTTTTTGAAAAAAAAAAGGAAGCCATGTTAGTAAAGTTAAAAACATTGTCACCATCCTTTTCCAGCACTTATAAAAACACATCTCTATTACATTTTTATAAACCCCATTTCCTAGCTCCACTTACAAACAGCCACATTTCAAAATACACATTAAAACCCCTAATCATATATTTTTTCTTCTTTGTTTTATGCTATAGCAATATGCCTCTAAACCTCCATGCTAGTTTGTCTGTCTTGTGCTGCTCACCTACTGCTGCCAGTTATTTGTTTATCCCCCTCCCAGTTCCCCTTACAATGAATACTGCCACTTAGAGGTGGGCAGTACATATTTTCATTCTATTTAAAAGATTTGTTTATATAGTGTACTGCACTGTTAAATTTTCTGCACATTACCTGTAGTGTGTGAGTGTGTGTGCCATCAAGTCAGACACATTTTATTCTGCCACACAGTAATTGTTGCACTCTGAATTGGTTATCCATCTGTGGTATTTTTTACTGCTTCCTTCAATCTATCTAGTGGACTGCTACTGAAGCGCCCCCCCAACTCGCAAAAGGTATCATTTATTTTTTCAGTTTTGGATTTGTGTGACCACTGGTTAAGGTGGTTTTGTGCCTGTGTGGCTGCATCTCTTTATAGTGTGCAATCTGCTTCTGTGTGTTTGCATCTGTTTAGTGCCCAATTGCATCTCTAAGCCACAGTTGTTTTTTTGCTTCCCGTTCACCCCAAATTTCAGAAATCTCAGTTTGTTATGAATTTTCTGTGTAATCCCCAAAAATGCCTCCAAAGAGATGTGCATGCAAAGATTCTGCTGGCCGTGGCACTGCTGCCAGTGGCAAGAGTAGTCATGGGCATGGTAGTATGCAGCAGAAGTACATAGCTGATGCCAGTAAAGGGATTTCTCTATGTTTTTCACAGCACAATCGGTAGTTTCAATCATGGTTGGAGATGCTGTTGTCCTTGCTGGTGGTAGTGAAGTTGCTGATGACATGAGTATTGCCCTAATTTCAACCCATGACAAGTTAACCAGTTTCCCAAATATTGTGGAGTCTAAAGCTTAATATGTATAACCACAAGGAAGGGGGGGATGATAGAAGCTATCAAGTACCAAAAGGGAATCAACAACATACAAGAGGGTAGCATCTTTCAGAAAAAGAGATGTGCTCAAACAAGGGGGCAAAATTTGAAGATAGAGGGGAGACAGATCAGGAGCAACATCAGGAACTATTTTTTCATGGAGAAGGTGATGGGTGCAAAGACAAACAAAAAATAGTAATCAATGTTGTGGTGTGAGAGCAGCAGTTGAAGCATGCCCATTATTTGGAGTTGGTGTACCTCCATGCACTCCAACCACTGCTCCATGTTGTCAATCTGGTGGTTCACATGGTCCAGCTTACTCCACATCAGGCCTAAATCAGCATGTGTGGCAGATATTCATGCAGGGCTGCCACCATCACCTGCAGGTTGTGGAGCAGTTACTTGCTCCATGGCCTGCCCCCGCTTGACACCATGTGCAGGTAGAGGTCATGCTGCCACCTGTTGCCCAGCAGCACCAGCAGGCACATTCCTGCCTTGTTTGGCAAGCTTGACCTGCCAATCTGCTTGATGGTTGTTGTATAGGTGGGTGCACTGACCACCTGTACCCAGATGACTTCCCTTGGGGCCACAGTGCACCATCTCACCACACAGATTGCACTACACTACACTGGTGTCCACAGGCAGTGTAGTGAAGAACTCCCACACTAATGAACTGTGGGGAGGACCAGGCACAGGCAGAGGGGGGCCCAGATGTTGTTGCTGGCTGCTGCTGGTGCTCAATTGAGGCCGGAGATGGGGAAACCTGCTGCTGCAGCTGCTACTACTGCAGCTCCTCCATCACTTCCTTCTGAGCTGCTGGCACAGGGGCCATGGCATGTGGTGGCACTGGTGGGGGGGGCACTGGTAGGTGCCACTCTAAGTGGTGTTTCCATGGCACCACTACCTCCAGCTTCAGTGAGGGGACCACTAGCCCAGAAGGTGCTCCAGTTCAGATGCAAAGTTTATATTTTTTTGCTATCTGTCTCCACTCAAAGCAGGGTTTATATTTTTTGCTATCTGTCTGTATCCTCTTAAACACAGCTCTTTCTCCCACACTAGGTAAGGCGAAAGTGAAAGTCTTCCACTTTCTTGCATGATTAACTTCCTGCCTTAAGCATGTGACCTGCAGACTGTGAGCCATGTGATCTGTGGGCTGTTACAATGCTCACTCACTCTGCCTTTAAAAGAAAATAAAGCAAAGTAACATGGATTCATCATAATGCAAAGTCATTATGATGCAAAGTGCTGCATTTCAATGGACACTTCAAATAGCTATATATCGAGGCGTAGAGGGCCACTTTGCCTCTACTATGCTAGCAAAGTTAAACTTCACTGCATCTCTACTCCCACTTCAGTTGTAAAAACACAAAGGTCACCAAATTCAGTATTCAACTAATACAAATCAGACTCTGGCCCTGCTACCCACTTTGACTCAATTACAGTACCTGACCAGCAGCTCCTGCTCACTACTTTCCCACTCCTGAACAAGATAAAGATGTTTCTCCAGTCTCTCGCTGATGCATGGAATGCTTATGATGGATGCATGGAATGGCCTTCCTGAAGAGGTCATGGGGTCCAAAACAGTGGGGGAATTCAAAAATGCATGGGACAGACATAAAGCAAAACTGGTGGGTGGTGGTCAGAAAAAGTAGGCTGTTGGTTAACTAGGATCTGCAGCTTACCCAGTATGTAGGGAACTGGGCACACTAGGTGGGCCAAGCAGTCCTTATCTGCCATCAAAGTCTATTTTTCTATATATCAGATCACTTCTCAGTGCTGCTAACTTTTGTATCCAGGGACACCACCAAACATGAGTCTTGGAGAATGGACCCTTTACTATTGAAGAATGAAACCATTGTTAAAAAAAGTAGCAGAGGAGACTGAGATATATTTTTCAAAAAATAACATGGGAGATACATCCATGAATACAATCTGGGATGCCAACAAGGCCTACATAAGGGGAATTAGTATATCTTATGCAGCTAATAGAAAAATAAATCAAAAAGATAGACTTGAACAATTAGAAAAAAAAATACTAGAAGCTCAATAATTGCACACTCAGATGCAATTAAATATTCATTTAAAAAGATTATATAAGAGTAAACATTAATATAACCACATTTATAATGAAAGAATGGGAAGATTAATGATGTACACACATTCAAAAAATTATGCCTAAGTAGATGGGGGGAATAAATTACTGGCCTACATAGTACAAAAGAAAAAAAGCAGAAAGAAATATAATGGAAATTAAATCAGGTGATCAAGTTAAAACATCAGAGAAAGACATCCACTCAGAATTCATAGCATATTATCAAAAACTATACAGTTCACAGCACAGGAAAGTGGAGTTGAACAATTTTCTTAACATCCCACAATTAACTGAGCAACAGAGACAGATGTTAGACGAAGAAACAGATAATAAAGAAGTGGAGATGGCAATTCGAATACTGAAACCTGGGAAATCTCCAGGGCTAGACAGGCTGGGAATGGAGTTTTATTAAACATTTAGGAAGATTCTAAGCCATAGATTAACTGTGTTGTTCAGCTCTTTCCAAGGATGTCTTCCCCTTTCCTTTGATGAGGCTCATACTATGGTCATCCCCAAGAAGGGAAAAGATAAGTCACTATACTCATAATACCACCCAGTATCATTACTTAATACTGATCACAAAATATTTGCAAAGATTCTGGCTACACGGTTGGACTAAGTCTTGCCAGCTCTGATTGGGGATGACCAGATGGGCTTCATCAAAGGAAGAAGTGAATATATAGGAATGCATTGACCATACTATACAAAAGAACAAACAGAGGTGTTACTGTTCTTTATTTTGTTTATTTTTTGTATGCGCTTTATGATATTTACTGTTTTGTACTGTCCCCCCTCCCCCCATGAAGCTTCTGGAAATGAGCTGTTACCAGCTCAGAATGTCTTTCCTCGCAAAAAATAAATGTTTAGAAGGAAAACCACTCCTCATAAGAATCTGTGCCCCAACAGCCATGTAATTGTCCATTCTGACCCTACCATGAACCTACTATTACACGAAAACATCAGGCCAGTGGCTTGCATGCATTGCACCAAGACCAGTATGAATAAGCAAGCCATTCCAATGATCCTGCAACAGAGTATATGCAGTTTGAGGATAAAAGGTGAGGCACTGCCTGTACAGGAGAGTGATGCTATGTTTCACTTGTAGGGAGTTTAACAGGCAGTCACCCCAACAACTGAATATGATGTGGGTGCACAGATATCTAAAGGAAAGCAATAAGCAACTGTGCCGTTTGAAAAGCTTGGGAGGAGTGGATGGAAAGCATTTGATTTATCAAACAGATTACACCAAAAAAAAAAAACTTGAAATGTAGTGTGTGTTGAAAGGTAACAAGAAAATAAAAGTTTGGGAAAGAAAAAGGAGCATAAATGAAGCTGGCACTAAGCCATATCAGCACACATTTTTTGCAAGAAACACAGATTAATACATGGAGTGAAATAAGGTTAAGAGATACTCAGATTTAAGTGAGATGAATGAAGTTAATAAAAATAGAACAGAAAGTGGAATGGAAGAGAAGAAGTAGCTATAAAATGAAAGGGGGCAAATATTGTTCTGCATCTCTGGTGGGTGCATAGGCAAAAATAACATAACATATACAATAGTAAAGAAAAATAAAATACAGCTCACTGCAGAGTACATTCGCAGTCATATATGAGCCAAAACAAGTTAAGTGATCAAGTGCCCTGCCTTACAAAGAGTAACACTTTCCAACATAATACCACCTGAAATAGGAATGGCAAGTTAAGTTGCAGATAGTGGCAAAAAATTCCCATTGTACTTAACACTTGAGCTGCAGAAAAAGTAATGCAGTAAGACCGCATCCGTAACAGTATTAGATACTATTATAAAATGGCAAAAAAAAAAATCTAGAAATCTCATTGGCCAAGAGATGTCAGCTGACTGTAAATTAAATCTCTATAAACAAACAGCCATCCTGGTCCTAAACCACATCGCACAATGAGAAAATCAGTCCTCCAACAACCAGAACTATCTCCCATCAGTCCCCCCACAGCCAGAGCTGATCTTCCATCACAAACATGGCTGCTACCTTTACACTGTAAAAATCTTCAACTGAGCCCTAAAAATAAAACTACATTCGATAAAAAATAAAACAAATTAATTAAATGTTGTTTACTTGATCATTCCTTTCTCCTTACACACATAAACACATTAGAAACATTAAGAATTATTAATTGATTTCATTACAACTGTTTTTTTGCTGACAGTGAAAAATTCCCCTTCTGTCTATACCATGCTCACCAGGGGAAAGCTCTTCTGCTTGTCCTGACAGTGAGATAATTGAGTCTGTGGCTGTAGAAGAGGCCTTTGTTATGTGTCTATGTGTGTACAGTATGTTAGGAGAGGAACATTCCACCAGTGGAACAGAGCATTTTGAATCCATGTGTTCCATGGTAAGCATGCCATAAGAAAATTCCATGTATTGAATGTGGGGAAAAACAGAAAAAAAAACAGAAAGAAGAAAATAGGGAATAATACTTTATTTCAAAATAGAATTGGAGGCAAAACACAGTTATATAGGCAGAGGCAGACCCAAACTACTCAGACTCATTCTTGAAGTTTATAAAAGCATGTATATTTGAATAATATATGGGTATTTTCAGGTGAAATCTATCACCCCCCCCAACCTCCACCACCACCAAAAAAAGGCAACCTGGCAGTTTTAAAGTTTTGAACACATTTCCATTAAAAGACAGTACTTGTACTGATCTGAAATGCAAGGTAACATGCTTTTTCTTACCAACATTTCACCTCAATCATATAAATAAGAGAATGTTGCCTTCAAAGAAACTATATTACAACAGTGTAATGAAAATAAAGTTTTAAACACTATTTATTTTTACAAATTTATAGATGTTGCAGTGCATTCATATGAGAATTTACTGTACATGTTACAGAGAAAATATATATTTTTAACTAACACTACTAATAAATACTTGTTCTGCAAAGTACTATTCTATTGCTGAAATATGCTATTTATGCATTAATAGGGACTACTTTTTCAATTTTTTAATAGTTTTAGAGTTAATGTATTGTACACTTGTTTGAAAATAATAAAGACATTTCAATCCCTATCAGAGAGACTCAAACCAATTCTTTTATGATGATGGTCCATTTTATAAGTGTGATAAGCCACTCCAGGGTGTGCATTTCAAAGATTCTAATACAATTTCCAAGGGCCTAAGGACACTTGGCCTTCAGCCTCATGCTTTAGTACATCCCTGGGGCATGCATTAAAATCCTTGAAATGCACACCCTATCGTGGCTTATTACTTACATATAGAATTAGAGTTTGGAGGTCATTGGAGTCATAGTAACCTAATGTGTAACTGTTAAGCTACTACAGTTTGTAGCAGTTCCCTTCTGTTGCAATATCAACTGAGAGCCAGTTATTTGGTATACAAAAAAAAAAAATCAAGTAAGGACACTTTACACACAATCCTAACAGAACAACTATTTAATAAATAGAGAATAATGTATGGGTAGGTGATTATAACGAGCATTTTACACACACCCGAGGTGTGGGATGCCACATAAACCCTGAGGGCAAAGCCTGAGGGGTTTATAAGGCATCCCACACCGAGGGTGTGTGTAAAATTCGAGTTAATAACCACCTCCTCATTCTTTATTTTTCAGAATTACTGATTTAAATTTTTTTGCCCCCCTTCCTCCCCAGCATTTTAAAACCTCTGATTAAGAGAACTGTAGTACAGTATAGAAATTCATTAAACATTTTATTGCAGTAAAGAGACAGTACAGTGGTTTGAAACAGTTAAATTCTTTAATAAACACTTTCAGTAGAGTCTTATTTAAAGTTTAAATATGCTGTGAGTTACAGTCGTTTATGCAGTAAGGCTGTGGCAGTTGTTTTTTTTGCTAGTTCTGAAACTTTTTGCTGAAATGGTATACGTGAAACTAATGTTTAACTAACAGCATTTTTAACTTTTTTGGCAATGCTTTTAATGAATTTAAACTGTAAAGTCTGTTTTTTGGTTCAGTATGGAGAGTTCGGGTTGTTGTGCTGTTCCTAGGGAGTGCTCCAGTTTCTGTGGTGTTGCCAGGTTCTTCCCTGTTCATCTCGCAGTTTACTGTTTTCTTTTGGTAGGAACTGTACGTTTCACTTTTGAGTTGTTCCGTTTGCTTTGCAGGTGTTTGTGTCTCGCACTTCCATAGAGAAAGCTGGCGCGTGTTTGCCATTATAACCAGCTGGTTATAACAACAAATTATAACCGTCTTTCTCTATGGAAAAAAATTGAAGCCAGTAATTATAACTAAGTTCTTCATTTTGCTGGTCATACTTTTAATCCATATCTATCTATTAAATATATGTGCATATTTGCCAGCCATATAAATGTGAGGTCACATGGGTCAAGTGGAGCTAATGTGCTCTTATTAGATTATTGTTTTATCAAATTATATTGCAGTTTTTCCATTGCCTGTTTTTTTTTTATTATTATTACTTGCTATATAGAGAGTAAAGGATGAGGTGGTGTGTATTAAGAGATTTTACACTTACCCATGATGAGGGATGTTACATAAACCCAGAGGGCAAAGCCCAAGGAGTTTATGAAAAGCATCCCACTCTGAAGGTGTGTGTAAAATTGAGTTTTACATACTGCCCAATCTTTTGTTTTATATAATTGCTGGTGGGCACTTTTTCACTAGAGCAGTTATATAAAATAAAAACAGAGATCATCGGTTTCACTTACTGCCAAGAGGTGGTTACGGCAGGTGTCCAGCACTAGTAAAGGGAGAGAGCAGCTGGCATGTGCATGCAGTCAGGGAAACTTGGCATGTTTGCCATAATAACCAGTCGGTTATTACAGCAAGTATCAACCTGGGTTTTCTTAAGGTAAAAGTACCCACAAGTTATTATAATATAGTACCAAACATCAATGCATACTATTATTTAAAAACGATAAAACTTATTCCTAACACAGACCCTCAGTCTGCATTGCCTGGCGGATGACCGAGTCAGAACCATGCTCTCTTTCATGCATCAGCCACATGAATCTGCTGTGTACTCGAAAAGAGATGTAATTCCTTACACATAAGGCAACAAAATATTTCTCACAGATCAGCGACCTAATTCTGTTGCTCCAGTCAGTGGGACGAGGTTAAGGGGAACCTGTATCCTCTTAATGAAAATGTTATTATTTGTTCCTTGAAATACACCAGTACAAGTATTACTGTTACTGTCACTATTTTGCACATGGTTTCAAGTTCCTACATTTCTCATTTCAGATAACCCCTTACAACATTGTCCCATTATTATGCTTACAATGGTCAACACTATGTAACTTAAGCTGCACCATATATGTTGTTACTTTAAAAATAGAACACAGTTCATCATAAAAGGGATATATTAATACTATATCTTCTTACAATATTGTTAAGAAAATTACCACAGTATATACCCTTATAAAGGTATAGGACTAGCACTAAGTACTGTCACACAAATACTCACTAGCTGAAGATATGTGAATTGTTTGTAAACAGATTGTCTGGCAAAGAAATGAGCATTCCATTTCTGTACTGAAGGATTTGCAGCTCCACTCGGGACCTCTGTGCAAGGTATGACATCTCTGACTGCACACTAGAGTATTAGGTAATAGTTCCTTAAAAAAACAAGCCACATGATAATGACAGTGCTGTCAGCACACCTGTGTAAATTTCTCTATCCATTCCCTCTCTCTGTCTCTCTCTCTACATGTCTCACATTATTCACCAAGAACGTCAGGAGTGGGAATAAAAATGGTATTTATAGTGCAGAATTGTGCCACTCCAAATGCATTGATCATCAAATTGAAATACACAGTTACATAGCTGTCATCTGTACATATTTGCAGAGATTCATGTATTTTTACAATTGAATTCCATGTAGAAATTCACAAACAGCTATACTGTCACATTGAAATATATACATGAATTAAATCTACTCTTTGTTAAGCTTCTGACATTCATAGTGTTTACCGTGAGAGGTGTGGAGTGACAGAGACAGACAGACAGACAGACAGTGGGAGAGGGTGATGGAGAAAGAGATTTACAGAGCTGCACTGACAGTGCTGTCATTATCATGTGGCTTGTGTTTTTTTTTTTAAAGCAACAGTAATAAAGTTCACCAAAATTACAGTGTGCAATCATAGTTATCGCACATTGCACAGAGGTCCCAAATGGAGCTGCTACCCACTGATGCTACCTCAGTGAATGTTTCAGTACAGACTGTGTTACATGGAATGATCATTTCTTTGGCAGTCTGTTTTCAAGCAATTTGCATTTATTCAGCTAGCGAGTCATTGCGTGACTGTTTATCTGGCATAGCTGGTGGTGCTGTAAAATGCATTGTTGAACTGTATTACATTTACAGCATTTTATTTTCTGCCTCTGAATATGTATGTACTGATGTAGATTTTTCTTTATCCAGCTGAAGTGTGTAATATTTTAAATGTGCTAAATTGTAAAGGCAATTGCAAAGGTTTTTTTGGTGGGGGTTCACCTGTGAAACAATGTGTAGGTTGCTAGATGCAGAAGAAAAAAGAAAGTCAACTAGTTCTAATTGTTCTGTGATCATCTGTTTATGGGGCTAAATGAACATTGTTTTTTTTCTGGTGTTGTAGACTTTGCTCCCTATGTAGCATAAACAAACCACTCCATTGTCACTGTCTTATATCATTTGTACAGCACACTCCACACCAAGGAAATTATCCTGTGAATTTGTTTTGGGGGGAGGTGCACAGTTGATGGATAAAGGAGTGGCCTGTACTTTCCATTGTGAGGGGAATAATTGCTTAGAACAATAAACTTACAGTGATAAAGTATGTTCAAAACATAGAAAAAATAGGAATCAGGACCTCAGTTAAATACTGCCTTGCAGCTTTGTGAGAGTAAGGTGCCAATACATGCAGGACCTATGAGAAATTGAGATGCTGACATTAAAAATGATGATTCAAACATTGCAAAAAAGCAGTACAAGTTATTGCTCTTTACATGGAAGCCTCTGAAACATTCACTTACATAAATTTTCCTGACCAGACCAAATCACTTTTATTGTTATCCACTGTGCATTGCATTACAGTCTCAGTCACCATCCCATTTACTCTCAAGACCTCAAGTGAATGGTGCCTCAGATTAGCAGCCCTCCTAAATACATACAGTTCAGCAGTAGTCATTATTAGTAACAGTTGAATAATAATCTGTAGTGCAAAATGAACCGTATAATGTATTACTATACAATTAGCATAGTCTGAGAAAGAAAAGGAACATAACAAGTGTGGGACAGACTTCTTTGTAAAGACCTGTAATTTTACTTCCATACCTGTCTCCCCCTTCCTTTGCTTACCCCTCATGCTCTGCTTGGCTCTCATCACTATTGGTTGTCATGTGGAATATTTCCTTAGCTCCTCACCTTAACCTATTTTGGGTAACCAACTATTTTTTGGCCTCTGTGCTTGTATTGATATTTGAGTTTCTACTCTATTTAGATGGCACTGTGCACATTCTATGTCTTTATCATATCACCCAACTGTTCCTGATCCCGAATTGTACCTCTAACTATTCCTGAATTGTACCTCCAACTATATCCCCATGTTGTTAATGTGTTACTGTTATTTAGTTAAAAAAATCTGGGTGTGAGGACGATAGAGAGGTGTTCACAAAAGCATCTATTGAAGTGATTAGGGCAGTCAGGGCAGTTAAGGCAACAACGGAGCTGAAGTTGGCTCAGGGAATCGGGGGGGGGAAGGGATCTTTAAATACATAAGGGAGAATAAGAGTTGTAGAGATGACATTGTTAGAATCAAGGGGTTGGGGTGGCCAGAACAAGGGGAAGAACAGGCAGAGACACTCAATGAGTACTTCTGCTTGGTGTTCATGAAAGTAAGGGATGGCTCAATACTACAGGGGAAGGGGCAAGGGTGGGAGGCAGAGATAACAGATTGTGTCATCCAAGAGGACAGAGTTCTGAAGGCCCTTAAAGCCTTGCAGGTGGACAAGGCATCAGGATCGGACAGTGTACACCCAAGAGTCCTGAAGGAATTGGCAGAGGTGTTGGCAGGCCTGCTTACAGACCTGTTCAACATCTCCTTGGAGATGGGGAGTGTACCCAGAGACTGGAGGATGGCTCACGTGGTGCCCCTTTACAAGACTGGTCCCAAGGACCAACCGGGCAACTACAGACTAGTGAGCTTGACTTCCATAGTGGGGAAGTTGATGGAGACCATTCTGAAGGAGAGGTTGACAACCTTTCTCATTAGTAATGACCTGTAGGATGAGAGATTGCATGGGTTTGTTTTGGGAAGATTGTGCCAAACTAACCTGATCAGCTTCTTCGACTGGATCACTAGGGTGGCTGACAAAGGCCAGGGTGTGGATGTCCTGTATCTGGACTTCAGCAAGGCTCAGTGCTGCACAAGAGGTTAATGAGCAAGTTGAGGGACATGGGAGTGGGGGAGAAACTGGTGGGGTGGATTGAGAGCTGGTTCCAGGGCAGACAACAAAAGGTAGTTGTAAGGGGGAGACATCCAAGCCAAGGGCAATAATGAGTGGGGTACTGCAGGGTTCAGTGCTGGGCCCTGTTTTGTTCACTGTCTTCACTGAAGACATTGCAGAGGGGGTTGAGAGTAAGATCAGCCTGTTTGTGGATGACACTAAGATTTGTGCAAAAGTGGACAATGAGGAAGGGAGGCAGGCACTCAGAAAGGATCTAGTTAAACTCAAACACTTGTCTAGGGAGTAGCAGTTGGCAGTTGGGGTTTAATGCTAAGAAGTCCAAGGTCATGTGCCTCAAAGACAGAAATCCCAAGACCGGCTACTGGCTGAGGGGAGTGCAGGTAACAGCTTCAGAGGCAAAAAGAGACCTGGGGGTAATACTAACAAGGGGCATGAAGGTATCAGCACAGTGTAGGAGGGTGGCAGAAAGGGAACATAGGATGCAGGGTGCATTGCCAGAGGGATCACCTCTAGAAAGGAGGAGGTCATCCTGCCCTTGTATAGATCACTGGTGAGGTCACACCTGGAATACTGTGTACAGTACTGGTGCCCATACCTCAAAAAGGATGTAAGATTACTGGAGGGGGTGCAGTGCAGGGCTACGAAAATGATCATGGAACTAGGGCAGTTGCCTTATGAGGAAAGATTGAGGGAGCTCAACATGTATTCACTTGAAGATAGAAGGGAAAGAGGGGACATGATAGAAATTGTTAAGTACTTAAAAGGCATAAACAAAGTCAGAGAGGGAGGATTGTTCCACTTAAAGGGGGGGAAGGGTCACTATGGGCATAGTCTGAAGTTGGAAGGGGGAAGATTCAGGAGGGAGATGAGGAGGCACTACTTTACAGAGATAGTGGTGGCAGGATAGAACGAACTGCCAGAGGAGTTAATTGAACTGAGGACAGTGGATAGCTTTAAGTGGGGTTGAGATAGAGTCAAGAGCAGGGTTAGTACAGACAAGAACACAAAGGGGGGAAGACAGGGAAAGGGGAGGAAGGGAGGGGTTTGGGTGGGGATGGGACAGCTGTAGTGATATGAAACTAAGAGCTACATAATAGGGCAGACTTGATAGACCTGTGGGCCTTTTTCTGTAGGCAGTTTTATATAATTGTATTTGCTTCCCCTTTCTTCTGTATATGCCTCTAGATCTCTGTATCAGATCTGTTTATCTTAGACATGTTTATACTGTATTTTACTATGTAATTGTTTGACCTGGTGTTCTGTTCTGTTCTCTTTTTATGCTTAGCTGGATGTTTGTGTAAATGGGTATTTTTGCTCACATACCTTTCAGTAAGAAGTAAAGATTGATTGATTGATTAAAAACTGGACTGATAGAGCTGAAAAACAACAGTTCTGTAAACATCCAAACTGGCCAGATTGGGTGCAACTTGCACAAATGCTGCCAGTCCAATCACTCTGGCTGCAGTGTTCAGTTCAACTTTTACATATCTGATCCACTCCTGGAAGTCTGTCTTTCAACCCTTCCTTGGCATGGTTGAAAATCAAACTGTCAGAACCAGACCAGATAAGTAAAAGTCAGACCAGATTATCTGGAGTGAGTGGATCAGCAATATTTGCACAAGATGTGCCCAGTCCAGATTTTACAGCTCTGGTCTAGGTCTGGTTATCTAATTTTTACCCATACCCAACTGCATGTGGCTTAGTGACATAATGTACAGATGGATGCAGAGTCTAACCCAGTGAAGACTGAAGTTTCAGAAAACCAGTATGCTAAAAATACCAGGACTCACTCAATTCCTGATGATCCTCCACTTCAAGTCACACTTAGTCCTCTACCAAAGTCCTGCTTAAATATTGGTGATTCTACATACACACCATTAAACCTTTAATGCCATCATGCCTCATCTGCTGCCATGAGTTGCCCCTCCTTTGAAGTCCCATTCTGCTTGTGGTAGACCCCTCCCCCCAAAACAGGTAATTTTCCAGGGAGCAGCTCTTTACACCACATCAACTAAACTACTGCTCAACTTCTTATTTTTAAATATTTTGCTAAGACATTTTTATTTTAGTATATCCATGGGCAGGATAAATGAATTTGTAAAAGAAACCAAAGCCCCCATTTATCAGTTCATTTAATTACAATACAGCATGCTATTAAATTATAAGATTCTATGTGTCACTTCATAACCTAAGTCAAACAAAAATAAGACACACATATGCCTACCTACTTGCAAGTAAAGCAAATGGGGTTGCTATCATTCAGTTGTAAACACCTATAGTCATAAATTGTAGGTTAAGAACACAGTGCTGTATCAAATAATAACTAAAACACAACAGGCTATTTTGGTGTATTGGATATATTATTAACATTATTAAAAACAAATATTTGGAAAAATAAATGCATGCATCTGCGAGATTATATACATTAAATATTTCTTCTACAAAAAGAAAAAAAAGAAGCAGGCACCAACATCCTTGACAGTCCATTGTGTTTCAAAGTATACAGCATGTTCAACAGCTTGCTACTTTCTCCATGGAGAAACAGACTGGTAGAGTTGAAATTCTAATAATTATAACAGACAACTAAGAATTAAATGTCAGATACTAGTATCTCCCCAGAACTGCCAGTCTGAGAAAATGAAGTTGGCATTTAACACTTTAAATGTGTTTATTATTTGGGAACAGGCATCCTTGGAACTTTTTGCTATGGAATGTCTTACAAAGTAGCAGGATGATTGCTGTTAGGATGGAGGTGTCACATAGCTTAATGAGGTGTTCTTAGGAGCTTAGAGCACAGCAAGGCTTATTTGTTATGGTGAAATATCCAGGAAGTGTTTAATCCATTCTACCTCCAATAGCTTTGTATGATGTCTACTATCCATTAGTAACCTGACACAAAATGACTGTCAGAAGATAATAAGTTAACTTTCTGTGTTTGCTAACTATAGTGTAGAATATCTGGGACTCTATTGAGGGAGGGTTCAATTAACTCCTCAAGCCAGAGGAAAAATAGTGCTCTTCAGCTCCTATACATACACAGGCAGTGTAGTGATGCAGCTTCAATGGAGGACTCTATTTTTAACACTTATCATGCTGTTTGGTAGCAAAAGTGACATCAGCCCTTTTCTGAATACAAAGCGTCTGCAGGGCTATGCCCACTGCAGCTGTAAAAGAGCATTTGATAGGGTAGAATGGCCTTAGTTATTTGAAGTATTGAAAGCTATTAATACTGGTGAGAACTATTTCAAATGGGTACAGTCAATCTATACAACACCTAGAGTTAAAGTCATTACCAGTGATACTATGTTCTCTACATTTCCTCTATTCAGGGGGTGCACACTATTGCCCCTTTGATTTATGTTAGTAATTGCACCTTTGGCCAATGCAATAAGAAAAAATACAGAAATTTCAGAATTTAAATATGCACAACAAAAAAGGCTAAAAATATCATTGTTTGCAGATGACAGTGTACTGTACTGAAAGAACCCAGAAAGAGAAGTGGAGATTGTAATGCAATTGGTTAAGGAATATGGAAAATGTTCAGGATATTTAGTAAATTGGAAGAAAAATCTGAAGCCATGTCAATACAATCTGATAAAAGTAATTTTAATATTGATAACTTCCATATAACAGTAAAACAGATAAAATTACAACTCTGGGAATACATCTCACTAATAGAGCAAATAAGTTGTTAGATATAAATTTGAACCTATTAAAAGGGTAAATCAAGAAGGACTTGAAAAAAATGGGAAGGTCTTCCCCTCACATTACTAGGACAAATTCAGTTAATCAAGATGAGCATACTTCCTCTATTTTTATATTCGTTTCAAGCAATACCTTTGTAAATACCAGTGGATGTATTAAAAAATAGATGGAATCATCACCAAATTTCTCTGGAAAAAGGAAGACCCAAACTAAAGAAACAAAACATGACAGTGAACTATGCACAGCTGGGATTTAAATTATCCAGTTTGCAATAGTACCACTGGGTTACAGCTATATAACCTATAAAAGAATTATGGTCCCCTTCAATTCCACCTTGAGCCTATTTTGAATATCAAAATCCATCTCCAAAAGAGGTGATGAACCTGTTTTCCCAAAATTTTAAAATTAAGAATATTGAGGGATCAGATAATTTGTTTTTTAAACATGCTACAAAAATTTGGAACAGCATTATGAACACAAAGAGAGGTAAAAATAAGATAACCAGGACCTCTCCCTTATTTCAAAAAAATTTCATCCCATTTTAAGTACAATGGGCATTAAGAAATGGATGGAAGTCTATAGTAATCAAGTATTAAAATATTTTCAACAACTACAAAATCAATATAGACAGCATAAAAACTTGTTATTTACCTATTTACAAATAAGATCACCCTTAGAATTACAGCAAAAAGGAAAAATGATGCTGAATAATGAATTTATGGACTCTCTGGATGCAGCACAAAACAGAAAAAAAATATTTCTAAATGATTCTCTATTGTTATCAATAAAGAAAAGTATTTGATACAAAATTTAAAACAAAAGTGGGAAGAGTATCTAAATGTCAGCATTTCATTGCAAAAATGGGATGACATATATACAGCCTGGAATAGTTGTATAAATAATAGAATGAATCAAATTCAATTCTATATTATTCACAGAATGTATTACTCCCTATGTTTATTAGATACATTTAAGGGTGGCATCCTTCCATACTGTATAAGAGTGTGTGGGGAGATAGCTAACTCAACACATGTTATTGTGCGCTGTCCTTACATAAGAATATTTTGGACAGAAGTCATTAAAATTCTAACTAGAGCAATAGGTGCAAAATTAGTCTTTGAACCAGTGTTATGTTTGTTTATTACATCATCACAAAATATTTCTAACAACAATAAAGAACTAAAATGTGTGGCATTTCAAAATGCATAATGGTTTATCACCCAGAGATGGAAAGATTCTCAGATACCAAACACTGAATTATGGAAAAACTTATTTTTAGAATCTATGAGATTAGAAAATATGTATTTTTATACCAGAAAACAACTATTGAAGTCTTGTGAAAAATGGGACCCAATCCAAAAAGCAATAAACAAAAGGCAGACTTATTGACTTTTAAAAATGTTTAGTAACAGAAGAACTTGGTGGTATAACATAAATTATGAAAAAATGCAAAGGTTCCAGACAAAGAAAAAAGAATACATGTAATATGATATTTAAAGACTTTCAGGTTGTAATGGTAGAAAATATTTAAATATTTGTCAGTACTATAAATGTGTGATGAGATTAAGTATGTGCTGTATAGATATATAATAACTACAATGAGGTTGGATATCTTCATACTGTAAACAAATTGTATGTTTTGATACTATGTAATAGATGATTTTAGTTGCAAAAATAAAAAACTAATTTAAAAAAAAAATCAATTTCTGGATCTCAGCCAGGCAGGTTTTAAATGCAGAGATCACCATTTGATACTGGGTGCACAGGACAGGTATAGCTGGGTATCATTGGCATAGCAATGAAAACCCAGCCCATATCACCTGATAACTCCTAAAGGCAACATGTACACTATGAATAAAAGAGGTGACAGGACCAAACCTTGCAGAACTCCACAACACAGGAACATTGAGCTGGATGAGGATAACCCTATCACCACCCTTTGCACTCTGCCTGTGAGAGAATGCTCAACTGTCGGTAGATTTAAAATTGAATGAAAGACATATTTATTTGACTTAGCCTTCCAAAGCTATGGATGATATGATGATCTGCTTTAAATGCTTATTTAACTTTATTTATATTTGATGTATCTGTTTTTATGTTCAACGCCTTGGCTTTGAAAGGCGCTATAAAAGTAAAGTTGATTTGATTTGATTTTGATTTGATTAACTCACTCAGCTCTAGAATGGAATCTTGAGTGAGTGCTGTATTCCTGTGTAAAAATGGCTGTTTTCTTGAGCAGTTAGAATGTTCGGAACTAAAATGGTAACACTCAGACTTGAAGTATAGATAACTAAAAAAGTATAACTCCTGTCACAAAACTTACAGCATGAAATTTGCTCACAATAAAAAAATATTTAAAATGAGGGGTCACACATGTTAGTAGCAATAACCTTTTTCGTTTTTACAGAGCAAGTAATAAAAATTAACATTTTTTTCTTCTTTTTTTAAAAATGAAAAGAAAAACACCTTAGAAGTGGCAAATGTCTGTTGTATGATAATAAAACAGAACATAAAGTAAGGCATGTGCCAACACATAATGCCAGTAAACTGACTGAATTCAGAAAAATGCTCTGCACAACTGCCCACATGATGCACAGACCATGATAACTAAAAAAGTATGCCTCCTAGCCCTTAGACACCTGCATGGAAAATGTTCACAATAACAAGAGCTTTAAAATGATGAGTCACTCATGTTAGTGGTATTTGCAGATTTTTTTTTTACAGTTCCTGAAATTATAAAAAAAGAGCATTTTTTTACATTTGTTCCCAAATAAAAACCTACATCATAAAAAGTATACCTCCCAGACTCCAGACACCAGCATGATAATTGTCCACATTGAATAGACCTTTCAAATGATAGATCACAGACATTTCTCGCATTTACAGTTTTTTTACAGTACCTGAAATGGAGGAAAATAACATTTTTGCACTTTTTTTATCCCCTAAAAAATAAAAAAAAAGTACACCTCCTTGCTCCCAGACACCAGCATACTAATTTTTCACAATGAAAAGAGCTTTCAAATCAGGGATCACATGTTTCTAGGATTTGCAGTTTTTTTAACGGTTCCTCCGATGGAGAAAAATAGCATTTTCTTCACTTTTTAACCCAAATTAAAACCTAAAAAAAATCTGAAAGATAGAAAATGTGTCCAATATAAAGTCAGTATTCTAGTAGGTAGGAATGTTTCATACCAATCTGCACTTTCCAATAACCTTATCCCTGATTGGTTGATGCAGAAAGTGCATAAGAAGTGCAGGATGCACATATGTGCTCTGGGGATGAGATGAAGTTATTACCTGATGCACATATGCGCTATGGACTGAGTGAGTTAAACTAGTTGATGACATTTCTGGTTAGTCCAGTTCTGCAGTCAGTCCAGAAACACCTCATGATCTACGGTATCAAATGCCAGAGAGAGAGATCAAGGAGAACAAGACTTCTTCATTCTCTCCTATTTCTTGCTATAAGGAGATAATTCAACACTCTCACCAGGGCAGTCTCCATATTATGCGCAGGTTTAAATCCAGACTGAAAAGACTCAAAAGTGGCTGAGGAGGTGAGATGAGTCTTAAGCTGAACAGTCACAATTTTCTCCAAAACCTTCCCTAAAAATGGGGGGGGGGGGTGAAACCGGCCTGTAGTTGCTGAGACAGTCCAGGTCCAAGGAGGATTTCTTCAAAAGGGGTCTCACCAGGGCCTCTTTCAAGGCCACTGGGATGATGCCACTCCTCAAAGAATACCACATGATCTCAACAATCACAGGGTCAATCAGGCCAACACAACCGACCAAGAGTCAGGTTGGACTTGAGTCTAGATCACAATAGGTTGGCCATAGCTTTAAGATTATCTCACCTATCTCCTCTACTTCAACTGGATCAACCTCACTCCACACAAGAGGGTTGCCCCTTCAAACACATTGACTCAACTCTGCAAGCCATTTGAGTGGTACTGGAGGTGATATTAGTTCTGATAGAAGACACTATGCCAGCAAAGAACAGAGCAAACTCATCACACCAAGTGCTTGAACTAACCCCCCGACTGAGACAGGTTGGGTACAACAACCCATCTACTGTATCGAAGAGCTATGCTGGTCTGTTCCTTGCTGCTGCAATCACCCTAGACAGAAAATCCATCTTTTTTCTGGAGATTACCCATTGATAGTCACCATAATGTGACCTCAAAGACCATTTGTCCTCCATCAGCCTGGACCACCCCAGCAATGCTCCAATCTCCAGCTCTTAATCTTCAACTCCCTGACCTCCCCATCAAACCATGAGGGTCCCTGGTGAGTGGATAAGGCCATACACAGATGGGCATGATAGAATTGAAGGCAATGGTAAGGCCCTGTTATAGGATGCCACCACCTCCTCTGCACTCAGCCCACATGCAGTTTATCCATGATAAATAGGTCCAGCACCAATTGTAGTCCTGTTGGGGATAATCCCTGTAAAGGGCAGTATTAGACCATCTCCACATAGGAAGGACCCTCAGCAGGGGCCCCAAATGAGAATCTCATTGTGTTATGATCCAACCAAGCCACCAGATCAATCATGAGGTCACTGACCCCAAGACTGAATGTGAACACTAGGGCCAGCGTGTGCTCATGCAAGTAAGTTACTGAGGTAATAACCTGCAACAGGCCCAGAGTTTCCATACATTGGAGGAGGTCCCATTCCAAATGACAAGAGTTCATCATCAACCCAAGCATTGAAATCACTCAGAATTATCCATCTGGGGGACTCCGACATCAGGCCAGCAACAAAGTCCCCGACCTCCTGCAGGAATTCCTTCTCCCCACTTGGTGGATGATAAATGAGAAGGATCCTACAACCTGTGCCAGGACCCCCTTGCATGGCCACACCCTCAAAAGATCTGGTAGAACCTTCCTGCAGCACCGAGAGGTTCAGATTGGTTTTAAAACAAATGGTCACTCCCCCATCTCTGTGATCCTTCCTTGGGATGTGTATCACAGAGTACACAGCCAGAATTGCTGCCTCTAAATTAGGGTCAACATTATTATCCAGCCAGGTCTCTGTGATGCAAGCCAGGTCTACTGAGGAAATCAAGTCTGCCATTATAGCTGTCTTGTTCCTCATTGACCTGTCATTGCAAAGCACAGCTCATGTCAGATGAGCAGGAACTGCTGGACCATTGACCATCTGCCCACTCTCAACAGTCAAGCACTTGGGTATGCGAACCAGACAGGGAGGACCCCTCTTAAGTACCCACTTCACCCCAGGGCACCCCCTGGGTCTCACCACCCAAATCACCAATTTTCAGGCACCCACTTCTTTGCCCATCTTCCTTGACCTCCAATTGTGCACAATCCCCAAAGCCCTGCACCTAACATATGTCTCTGCAGGTAGGGGAGGAAGCTCAAAAGATTGGAGGTCGTGCAGCTGGGCAATGGAGTAGCTACACCTTGGGAGCCCACAAAACCAACACAACATGACTGTCTACAAATACTAGATTAAATTTAAAATACATCACCCCAACAATGAAAACCCAGTACTGATAACTAACCCACCCAAATAATCCAACCCAATAATTTAACTTATAAACAAAACATAAAAAGTCAACCATTCACACTACACTCACATCTCAATACAAACCAATCACTCCAAACAAAATATCTGCCCCACTTCTTCCTAAAAACAACAATTCTAATATCTCAGGCAGTCCAGCATATTAAACAAAATAAATTCATGTTGCACTGATAAATTCAGTCACTGAAATCCCAGGGAATCCGAAATAATGTATTGGACTCTCACACCTAGCAATTGACTAGAATTTTAGAGATACTGAGGTGCTCTCACCCCCTTCAGATAGGTCTAGAAAAACAGTTGTTTCAGATAAGTCAGTACATAAGTAAGGACCCTCTCACAGCCTTTCACAAACTGAGGACATATGGTTTGCCCCCTTATGACACTCTCACTGCTGCAGAGATCTCAGTTACTGCCAATACTCAAACATAGAATCTGAGCATAGAGGTATAATACAATAGCAGCAAGCACCAATACAGTCTTGTCCAGTAGAGCTGAAGGGAAAAATCCTCTCCAAATAGGAGATCAAACCTCATTCCTCCATAGTGATTGAAAAATATACAGCTTCCTTCAACAACTCCCACTGAAATGTCACAGCAGAACACAGTCAATATGTGGTTTACAGCCCACGGCAATCTCCACACAGTGACCAGCAGACAAAATTGGCAACAGATTGGAGAGAGACTGCAACAGGCATCCAGCCACAGAAGATGGTCCGTCATAGATAAAATGAAGCTGTAGCAACCCACTCAGCTTGCCAGCCAAAAACCAATCAGTCCACAGGAATCAGAAATTGGCACAGTTCTTCAGAGGGCTACTCAAGCACCAAGACTTGTAGCTTGAGAACTCTTTAAACTCTTCAGGACAGGACTGCAGATCATCCACAAGATCTTCTGCAGCAAGGACGTTACCGCCAAATTCAGGCAGTGAACGAGAAACAGTATCGAACAACGGAGTGCACTGGAACTCCATAACCCGAAAACAAAAAAGTCTATCTGTTTAATCTGTCTCACTATCAAGCCCTAACTGTCATTAAACCATCTAGCTCCCCCCACAGTAGTGCCATTTATGAACACCTTCTAGATCTTCTTCCAGACCCAGCGCTCAGTGGTAAGGAGAGATGGTCAGAAGAGTTAGGTATAGACATTACCCCTTAGACCTGGAACTCATGCTGGAAAATAGTAAAAAAAGCCACAAAAGACACTTACAACAGATGTGTGCAATTTATGGTGCTACATAGATGGCACAAAACTCCACAACAGCTGCACACCTTGGGATTGTCACCCATGGATAAATGCTGGAGATGCCAAACAGACTGTGGCACAATCACCCACATTCTGGGGTACTGCCCTTCTCTGGCTCCTTTCTGGTGCTCAGTTCAGAACATTCTTGACACAGTCTTGACATGTCAAATACTGCTGTCCTCCCTTTTAGTGATGCTTAACCACTATCTGCCACCTGCAACAGGACAGGGGTTACCAGCTGAGAAAAAAGATGGCTGATTGGAGCTCTGACCATGGCCAAGAGAGTAATTCTCAGATACTGGAGGGACAGACATTCAGGAGTAGATATAAGAACTTAGAAAACTAGCTAGCTGCTAGATGGTCATTCACATAGTTCAAGACAAGATGCCCACATACCAAGCCACCTGGGGTTCCTATCATCCCCCTTATGCAAACTACCAGCCACAGGTAGGGCACCAGTAATCAAACACATGCCAGGATAGGGAGGCCCAATAATTAGGAGTAATCTTAGACAGCACCACACTCAAGAGCACCCACATAGGTCACCCCTGGCTCAATCAGGGAAGGGGAATCAGAAACACAAGAAATTATTTAGAACAAATCCATAATAGCCAAGGGGATCACACCTATCAAGATAACTAACTTAAAGATCAACAATTTTTTACTTATTTTTATTTTGTCAAAACATTTGGTTACCAGGAAAAGCACACAAAGATGGGGCTCTTTTCCAGGTGCTTTCTGTCTTTATAAGAAATTGTGTTGTCTTTTGCATCAAAGTCAAATTCTGATGTAACCAAATGTTGCAGAATGTAAACCTATGTTTATGTATGTACATATGTTTCAACTCTTTCATTAGTCTGTTCATCCATGGGTAATACCCGGCCAGGCCTGTGTTATGTAAGTTTTTTTCAGTACAGTATGTTCCAATACCATGTTGCATACTTTCATGTAAAGAGAAAAATATCTCAATAAAATATAAATTATAAAAAAAAGAAACCCATATCAATTTACTAACTAAAATTCAAACTGACCGCCAAATTTATTACACAAAACCAATTTTAAAATGCTATGTAAAATTACAGTTAGCCCCACAAAACAACAGTCAGCCCAGCATGATCACCATCTTCCTAACTTGTTGGGAGGGGAAGGGAGATTATTCTACAGAGGGAATACTATTTCCACAAACTTCTGGGACTTTGAAAACATTGGCTTAGGCAGATGATGTGTGTTTGTTCTTAAGAAATGAAAACAGATTAAAGTGTCTGCAGTTAAGGACAAGTAGTTCTTGGTCTCAGGAGCACAGTTAAATGTGCATAAAAATGTGGGCATAGAATTAGGGTACAACAACTGAGCTCAAGAAGCATGGCAGGGATAGAAATTTTGGATGAACCCATCAACATTTTGGGTAAAAACATTGGTGTAGGGGATGTGGCTTTAAATAATTGGATAGAGGTTTCAGAGAAGTGTGATGAAAAAGTTACTCACTGGAAAGAGTGGAAATTGCCAAAACAAAAAAAAAAGTATTTTTAAAACAATTCATTATCCCACAGTTATTGTACATAGGCTGGGTGTACCCATTACCAGCCGAGTTAGAGACCTGGCTGTTAAGTCTTTTCTTTTTTTTAGATGTTCTGGGGAAGCCAACTAAACCCAATTAAAAGAGATTATACATATTTGTCTAGGAACAAAGGAGGGATAGGAATGATAAATCCAATTGTGCGCTTGCATACAATGATCTGGACTGGAACATTGAAACTGACGTTGCAACAAGAATGATCCATAGAATAGGAATGGATACAGTGTTCATTAAGGAACTTTCTGATGCTCTGGCAAGAAGAACCGGTAAAATATCACCTAAATTAAACCTCCCAGTTTATATAATTGACTGTGAATAATGAATATCACAATTGTTAGCTAGTGCAAGAAAGCATTTGTATGACACAGTGTTATATAAAATAGGCCCATAGGAATCAGAAGTTTAATTTTGTGCACCAGAGAAAAAAATTTTGGCAATTAGTAGACTCCAAAGTACCACTAAGATTGTGGGATCTTCTCTGGTTATGCATTTATGGGATGTTAAATGTGAGCAGAAATAAATAAACATAAATCAATAGAGCAAAGATTCTGTCTTACTTTGAATGTCAGGTACAAGAAGAATCTATATTACATTTTGTCTTAGAATGTCCATATGCTGTCCATCTGTGGTGCTTTCTTGCCATTAGATTAAATCTTCCATGGTTAAAAAAAAAATCTCATTTATGAGCAAATGGTTGTAGGGGATTTCCCACGTTATTTACAGAAATATAATAAAAAATACACTAATTGTATTCTTCACCTGCTTAAAATGTATTTGTGGCAGGCTAGATGTAGATTAGCCTTATAGCAGCAAAGAATGTCATCTGTAGGGAACCTATGTGAAGCAGTGTGTAGAGAAGTCTACGGAAAAGATTTACATCACTCTATACAAAAGGTGCAAGAGATGTGGAAAGAATTCCTATGGTGAAACACTATTAGACATAAGTTAGCTATGTCTTTCTGTCTCCTAGAAGGAAGACTGAGGTTTACTTTAGGCACAATCTCTGTAGTGGTATTTGCTTTGTTTTTCAAGACTTTTTCTTTAAGGGATATGTGTAAATGCTCATAAGATATTTCTATATCTGTATTGAGAATGTAATGTTTATGGAACTGTAATTGCTGTATTTTCCTAATAAAATTCCATTACTCTTTTCAAGAAGTGCCATGGGCTCTTTAATGTCCACATGAACAACCACCAGAACAGGAAGATGGAGCCTCAGTTTAATGTCTCATCCAAAAGAAGGCACTTCAGAAGTGCAGCACCCCCCATGATGCACTATGGTATATGTATTGAGATTTATCCCAAGTCCCCAGCGTGGGGCTAGAACCCAAAACCTTCTGATCTTCCAGCCTCAGAGGTGAGAGTGCTACCTGCAGAGCCATTGACACTGCAATGTGGTCTGCATTACTAGCCTCATGCAGCTTCTTCAGACCCCTGGCTTCTATATTTTTTCATTGTGGCAAGGTCTGTCTTTCTAATTTTCTTGGGCCTGGTGACTGAAGCCCTGTAAACCTCCTCCTCAGCAAGGGAAAAGTTACCTGGTTGTGGTCTGTGCCTCTGACCAGTTCCCTAATGTTCACACTTGAGATGATCCCATAATCCCCACTGCCAACAAGGGCAAGAATGACTTTAAAAATAGTCTCTTGCTGGACATGCTGTTCTAGGGAGCAGTTCATGAATGTGGACAGGAACTTAAAATAAGCCCTGTCATTAGCCTTTCCATGAAATAAGCCTATGCCAGAGGGATTGAAGACCCCCCAGGATCAGCACTGCATCATATCTGATTGCTTTTATAAGTTTCCCAACAAGCTGGGCATCATGTTTCACTGAACTGCTTGGGTCCTATAGCACACCCTCAAGGTGATTCATTTGTTCCTCTTTTCCCTTAACTAAACCCAGACAAACACTGCAACATTATTTTCATACTTGATCCCCCCATGTCCATCATAGTGACTCTCTCTCTTATGAGGAAAGCTACCCCTCCTTTTTTTTCTATCAGGATTGTACCTTCAAAACAGACTATAGCCCTCTATCCTTGTGTCCCATTCATCCTTATCAGAAGATCTCTACGAGTGCCACAGTGTGCTGGGTTTTTAAGCACATCAGACCCTTAAGCTGACCCACTTTGCCAGGTGTGCTTTTTAAATTGACCTGCATGCAAGTGAGAATATTTGCCCCTCTATGCTTCCTCACTCCTCCCCTTTTTGATTTGCTACATTGTTACTCCTCTGTTCTACTGCCCTTTCATCGGTAGGACTGCGTGTAATTGTACTTCCTCTGGCAGAACTTTAGCAAAAGTCAGAATTTTACTTTTGCAAAATTTAGGAATGTGCTTTGGCAACTTTTGTAGAAATTCTGGATTAGAATGGCAGAATGAATGTATGAATTGTGGATTAATGTATAAAACTATTGAAAGAAATTCCAGAGAACTGATCACTGTCAGTGGTCAATTCTGTGAATTTATTTCGTAGTTTATTATCAACTATCTATGCACTATTCCACAGTTCAGTGAGTCACTGAACTGTTGAATGAATTAATTTATTGTGGATTAATGTATTATACTGCAGAAAGAAACTCCTCGGAACTGATCACTGAACTGCAAAATGATTACACGTATTGTGGAATGATCCATTAAACTGCAGAATAAAATTTCTCAGAACTGTTATTCTGCAGTTCATGTGTATTATTCTGTAGTTCAGTTAGAAAATTCCATTGAACATGGCGAAATTTCACAAAACTCTTTCAGAAAGTTCAGATTTTATGAAAGGAAAAGTATAGAAAATTTCTCAAAATTTACAAAATTTGATGAAAGTTCCATGAAAGAGGAATTTACAGCTTCCACCCAGCACAATCTGTAAGTGATCCCCTTTATCTGCTGCCTGCCATTGGTGAACCCTTTCATTAGCACCATCCCCCATACTCTAATTTAAATCTTCCTAACTGCTTGACCAGTCTCCTAACTAGTACCACCACTTCCTCTGGGCACAGCTACAGACTATCCCCGGTGCAGAGGTATCCATTATATCAGAAGGTCCTCTGTTTAGTCAGAAAAAGAACTCCCTTCCTTTTGAGCCAGATACCTATCCAAGCATTTGCCTACCTAATGGCCCACTGCTGCCCCTTGCTAACCCCAAGAGCTAGAAGGAGTTTACAAAAGATAATCCTGGACAGCTTTCCCTATTTGGACATCCCTTATTACATGAATGACACCTTTGTGTCTTCAAGACTTGTGCACTTTACGTTTGCTCATGCCAACATGGATGGTGGTTGCTTGGCCCTGCATAGCACTAATTCAGTCACCATTCTAGACAGGCAAACCACCTCCCCTCAATATACCACCATGGTCCAACAATGCCCCTTTTACTTCCCCAAGTACCCTAATGACAGAATCACCAATGATTGCTACCATTTTTTCACCCCATTCAGACTTTTCCTTCCTTATCCTAAGGAGGTTACTGTCCTGCTACTGTACTTGGACTGCCCTCACCATCCCCCATTTCCTTGGGACTCTCTCAACCTGGCCAGTCAGATGTTATCCATTGCTGGGGTCCACTGATGATAGTGCTCCCCTATTAAAATGACTTCTATACCCCTTCTCCACTTGGATCCATCCCCTCACTCTCCATCAGAAAATTAGAGTCCCTGCCACCCTTTTCACTATCCTACCTAGCACAATCAACTGTCCCCTCCTGTTCTAGTGCCCTTGCCCCCTAGTCTCCACTACCATCCACCCTTCTTGGTTTCCTTCTCACTTCTTTGCACCCACATGGTACTTTCTTCTGCCAAACCTTGAAATGTACCTCTTGACAACCACTTGACAACAATGACCAGACTACAGGGTGTGCAGATGTATCCACTCTTGCCCTCCGTAGGCAGGATGGAATACAGTGGTGCCCGAGGTCAAGTTCCTTCCATTTAATCAGTATCTTTAATGAAGAACAGTTAAGAAAAGTCAGGTCTTCAATTTGCACTTGCTTATCTTCTTGCAATTTGAATACTAGATCATGCAGGTTAAAGGCTGCTGAGGCACACATAGGAGCAGGACTATTTCTGTACAACGCCATCTGTGATTTCTTTAACAGCCCTAAAGAAGTTAATGTATATTTTTAGCATTTAAAAACAGTGACACCGAACATTATAGCTGGTTGATCCTGAAGACAATGTAACAGCAGTATCTAGATATCTTTAATCACACTGGACACCACTGTCCATTGGACGGCACTGGCATCCCTCCCTCCCAGTGTCCTGTACCCTATCTTCCCACCCACACCTCCCTCAGAGCCCCCCACAGCTGACAACCTTCCTGCCTTTAACCCATGGTACTACCATGTGCCATTCTTGGATGGTAATATGCCTCTCCAGAGGAGTAACCTGCTTGTAGAGGCTGTAGAAAGAAAAAAACTCTGTCCTCCACTGGTAGGATGGTATACATCAGGCATTCATGCCAGTACACCAACTCTGCTTCCATAATCCCTGATGCAGTTATTATCATTATTATTAATTATGTATACTGAACTAAAATATGCAGCTATGAAATTCAATTTTGCTACATAAAAATTAAAAGAGAATAATGGATAGGTCTCTGGGCATTACCAGTGAGTAATACCATTGAGAGGTTCTTGACACATAGGAACCTCAAAAGCAAAGCTTGAGAGGTTCTTGTGTCCAGAACCTCAAGATGATAGCTCACCGGTAATGCCCAATGACCTACTGTATCCATTATTTTTTTTAATACATGGATCAGATTTTTTTCACTTTTTTATCAGCCACTTAATGACTGTCTCAGTCTGCATCACACTCTCATTCATTCCCTCCGTTCTGCCCACTTTCACTCACTCATTCGGCCACTCTACCAAGAGTAACGGCATAGGAAAAATTGTAGACAGTCTTACCTTTTCTTGTTTTGGGGAATGGAACACATGATCAACCAGATATTTCCATTTTGAAAGAAAAAATGGGAAAGTTTCTCACGAAACGTTTCTCTAAGCGAGAGACTGTCCGCCATGTTTTTGAAACTGTTCTGCCCGCTAACACACAAAAAGTGGTAAATCAGAAGGCATGCTTTGGATGATGTGGAAAGCCAGACTAGCACATGGACTGTTGTCATGTGGTGATAATGCCATCATCCAGGTCCTGAACAATGGTATTATCAGATGTGAACAATAATATTATCCCTTGTGTGAAATGGTATTATCAGTGCTGAAGTGTTATAGTATCACTTTGTTGTCAGTAGTATTACCAGGATTTTTTTATATGCTTTACTATGGTATTTTTATTTCTTTTTGTTGACCGGGTAAGTGCACTAGACAAATCCTGCCTAATTTCAGGCACGACTTGGGGGAGGGGGATACAGATGCATGCCAACTGACCTTGAACCAGATTAAGATGTTGGTGGTATTTTTAGTGAATGAGGGAAATTTGGCCAGGGCACTGGGGAAATTCCCCTACTCTTTTCGATAAGTGCCATGGGATATTTAACATCTACCTGAACTACCACCAATCCAGGCAGATGGAACCTCGGTTTAATGTCTCATCTGAAAGATGGCACCTGAGAAGTGCAGCACCTCTCTCATGCTGCAATACAGTGTCAGTATTGGGATAGTAACCCAAGTGCCAGATGTGGGAACTGAACCCACAGCCCTCTCATCTCCCAGCCTCAGAGGCAAGTGTGTTACCTACTGAGCCACTGACACTGCATTAAATTGTATTGTAAACTGTATTAAATTGCATATCCAGGAAGGTCCTGTCAAACTAATCTCATAGATTTCCTTGACTGGGTAACCAGAGTGGTGGACCAAGGGGGAGCAGTTGATGTCACCTACCTTGACTTCAGCAAAGCTTTTGACACTGTTCCACATAGAAGATTGATAAATAAGCTAGGTAGGCTCGGGGTGGGTCAGAAGTTGGTCAACTGGGTGGCAAACTGGTTGACTGGCAGAAAACAGAGAGTGGTGGTAAATGGTATACAGTCAGAAGAGATGCAAGTCACAAGTGGGGTACTCTCAGGGATCAGTCCTGGGGCCAGTCCTATTCAACATCTTCATTAGTGACCTCGCAGATGGACTAGAGGTAAGGCTTGTCTGTTTGCAGATGACACCAAGATCTGCAACAGAGTAGATGATCCAGATGGGGTGGGCAGAATGAGAAGAGATCTGGATAACTAGCAAAATGGTCAGAAAAGTGGCAACTGGATTTAATGCAAAGAAGTGCAAAATCATGCACATAGGGAAGAGAAACCCGAAGCCACTTATAGGCTGGGAGGGAGTTGCTAGCAGTCACAAAGGAAGAAAGAGACTTGGGCATCATCATCACTGATGACCTAAAATCATCCAAGCAGACCTCTAAAGCAGTAGGTAAGGCTAGGGGTGTAGGTGTATTAGTAGGGGTATCACAAGTCGTAAGAGGGAGGTAATAATCCTCTGTACAAGACATTGGTTAGGCCCCATCTGGAGTACTGCGTGCAGTATTGGAGGCCACACCTTCACAAGGACATTAACCAAATTGAGGCAGTCCAGAGAAGGGCAACCAAAATGGTGCAGGGACTGCATCAGAAGACATATGAGGACAGATTAACGGAGCTCAATATGTATACCCTTGAGCAAAGGAGGAGAGAGGTGATATGATCGAGACATTTAAACACCTTAAGGGCATAAACAAGGTGAAAGAGTCTAACATGTTTAAATATAAGAAAAATAGCAGGACAAGAGGACACAGCATGAGATTAGAGGGAGGCCGATTAAGGGGAATGTGAGGAAATTCTTTTTCACAGAAAGGGTGGTAGATGCATGGAATAGCTTACCACAAGAAGTGGTGGCTATGAATACAGTGCAGGCTTCAAACAGGCATGGGATAGGCATAAGGAGCAATACAAATGACTATGAATAGATAGGTCACTGACAGAGCAAAGGCCGATGGCACATTTATAAGGTAGAAAAAGAAATGGGCAGACTGGATGGGCCTTGTGGTCCTTATCTGCCGTCAACTTCTATGTTTCTATGTTTCTATGTGAAATAAAGAATAATAAAATGCTTATAATATTATTATCATAGTCATTAATATTAGCATTAATAACATAATTGGGTAGTCTGTTCCATTTATCCACAACCATGTCAGCTATTAAATATTTCCTTATGTTCTTCTGATGTTCCCCTGGTGTCATGCGACTCCTTTAGTTCAAAAAAATCCATGGTGTCGACTCTCTTATGTCCCAGCATGTATGTGTAAGTTCCTATCATGTCCCGTCTCTCTCACTCTCTTTCTCCCCCCCCCTTTATCTATTTAGTACATTAAGGCTGTCTAGCCTATCCTGATAAGTACTCCTTTGTTGGCCCTAAATCATCTTTGTTGGGCTTTTGATAAATTGTTTCCAGCTGGCTTCCAAACCTTGTCCCAACCTTTCCTCATCCTTTTTCAGAGGAGAGTTTCAAAACTGCTTACAATACACAAGGTGCAGTAGTCTAACCATTGAGCTGTATAATGGCAAGAGCAGCTCTTTGTTTCAGCTAGTAAAATTCCATCTGGTACACCCCAAGATCCTATTTGCTGTCCATACTTTTTCTCACATTGACATTAAGATGTCATACTACTGTTTATTACACCCCACGCATCCCTTTTTTCTTCTATTGAGGGTTAGAAATTTTACTCCATAAATGCTAGATGTGGGTTTTTGTGTCTATATGCACCACCTATAATTCTTTTGCATGGAATTGTTACTGGCATGAGCTGGACCACTGCTCTGGAGATTCTGCATCTCAGTTTATGCTATTCTGTATCAGTGTCTACCCACCTACTGAACCTAATGTCATCTGCAAACAGACACATTTTACTTGCTGTCCAACTCCTACAGTATATCACTGAGTGGCCCTGGTGCTGCTACCTGCTGGTGGCAGGACCTCTGCATCCAGCCCACCACCCCCTGACCAAGGAAAGCAGACACAAGCACAAACAAGGCTCTCCACTTCAGCTGAGTGACCCTGGCGCTGCTACCTGCTGGTGGCAGGGCCTCTGCATCCAGCCCACCACCCCCTGACCAAGGAAAGCAGATACATTTGCTCAGCTCCTAGTTCGGAGCTGTCAGGCTTCAATCCCCGTAATTGGACCGGCTCCTGGGGACTGTGACTGCTTCCCGATTGGATGCTGCAGAGCCCCACTGAGAAAGGAAGCACACAAGGTGCATTTTTCAAAACACAGCTTGGCCACTTCCTTGCTGTACTGCTCTCTGGACATTTTTTTTGTCCACCCCCTCACCCCCTTCTCCTTCCTTTATTAAGTACACTTCCCCAGTGATCCATGCCCCCTGAGACCTCACACTAGTCAATTACAGCAACTGCTTAAAGGGGCTCTCCTTTCTGTAACTTCTTAAAGGGGTGATCCTCTCTTGATCTCACTTGTCTCCTCTAAGCATATCCCCAATATTCTTCATAAAG
Organism: Neoceratodus forsteri; assembly: GCA_016271365.2. Classification (NCBI taxonomy): domain Eukaryota; kingdom Metazoa; phylum Chordata; order Ceratodontiformes; family Ceratodontidae; genus Neoceratodus; species Neoceratodus forsteri. The sequence goes on along the minus strand of CM057459.1, from coordinate 776,557,411 downwards.
CGTAATCGGTAGGATACCCATGCCTGTTCAAGATAAATCCTTAAGACATCTGTGCCGTCAGGCTGTTTTCATGTATCTTTGCATACCATCGATCCCTGTCTCTTTTAGCTAGTCTAACACAGAGCAGTGATCCTTGAGACTTATATAACCTAGCTACTGAGTCTTGGTGCAACTCGCACCCTGTTAACACATTGGGCAATCATGGCAGTCCTCTTGTGGTTTCAATTACTTACCTGCTTATGTATGGTACCCCACATGACAGACCATTTGAGCAGAATTGACCCCAACATAGAGTCATGCCTACCACTGCTAGACTGCCTTTATATTAATACTATGTATAACTTATGCTGCCACCACATGACTCCACACCCTTCTCACTTTGTGGAATCTCCTCGAGGTGGGACCGCTACCTTGTTAGCAATATGTAGCCCCTCACCCCACCCACCCAAAACCTACACATCTTGGTGCTATACTGGATGGACCATAGGCTATGCATCCCTAGGTCAGCACAAGAGGAAACTTTGGACTCCGGACCCCTCCACTCAAACTTATACTAGATGCAGAAAGATTCGTGCTTTCAGACTACTCCTTGCTGCCCTAAGGAAAATTGTGTTCTTACTACTTTTGTGTTCAGGTAATGTTGAACTCAACCCTGGCCCCACAAAAGCTCTCTCATCTCCATCCAACCTTACAAGACTGAAAGGAGTCAGCTTTATGCACATAAATGTTTGCAGTCTTTTAAAGAAATTTACATCAGTCCAGGCATGGATTACTCATACCGCACCAGATGTACTTGTGCTCTCTGAATCCTGGCTTCGGGCATCCACCCCAGATAGAGAGGTTAACATCCCTAACTAAGTCCTGTTTAGAGCCAATAGGCAGACCAGGGTAGGCGGAGTAGTCATCTATGTCAAAAACAAATTTTCAGTGTCCATCCTAGACTCTACCTCTATTGCAGGTAGATTCAAATGTTTGTCCCTTAAAGTTGAACTTTCCCATCAGTGGCTTTCCATGTCATAGGATGTTACAGACCACAAGCTGTGGGGCCTCAACTCCTGTCCCATCTGTCATCTATTATGGGCTCTGTCCCCATTGAAACAATTATTCTATGAGACCTTAATTATAATTGGTTGACTAAGGTCTCATTACCCCTGAAGCAATTCTGTGACTCCCACAGGTTCACGCAACTTATTACTGAGCCAACTCGTATTAACAAGAAAAACCCAATGAATAGTACCCTATTCGATGTCCTTCTCCTAAGCAAACCATATTCCTTTTCCCATGCTGTAATTTTTTCAGCTGATGTTAGTGACCACTGCTTTATTGCTGGTATAAGAACTGATGCTAAACCCTCACCAACATCTAAATTTTCCACTAAATGGTCCAGACGGAACTTCAATCCTCTCGCACACTTCAATGAATTAAAAAACTCTTTGTACTGGCAGAGTTTTTACCTTGCTAAATTGGTGAGTAATGCCTATGACATCTTCCATGAAATTATAACCAGTGCCCTAAATAACCATGCTCCTCTGGTAAAAGCACAAATAACAGCTAGAACATGTTGTTGGTTCTCAGAGGACCTCAAGGCTACCTTACTAAAAAGAGATCAACTCAGGAAAAAGGCTCTCAAATCACACACAGATGAACACTGGTGTCTCTTCAGGACAGCTAGAAATACCTGCACTAAGATGGTCAGAGAGGCCAAGGCCAATTTTTACCGATCTGAGCTAGATTCTGTGTCGAAATGCCCTACCAAGTTCTGGTCCACACTAAAAGAACTGACTGGTCATTCTCCAGGAAATGTGCCTCCCTTCAAAATTACCACTGACAATGCTATAATCAATGACAGAAATGAGATCCTGCAGGCCTTCAAAAATCATTTTGCCACTACAGGCCTAGCATTCGATAACGCACCAGTAAGCAGACTACACCCACAGATCAACATTAAGCTCCCGGAACCGAGTAACAATATCGTAACCTTCTCATTCTTACCTACCTCCATAAAGGAAGTTGAAGATCTTCTCCTAAAATTGGACACTAAAAAAAGTGCTGGGGCTGACTTCTTTGACCCATATTACTTGAAAATTGCTTATCATATCCTTGCTGCACCTATCTCTCACTTATTCAACCTGTCCCTATCACAAGGTTCCCTCCCTCCCTCAGTTATGGAAAGTTGCTCACGTCATCCCCCTGTTTAAATCAGGGGATCCATGTGACCTAAATAACTATAGGCCGATCTCCCTCCTCCCCATACTCTCCAAGCTCCTAGAAAAAATTGTGGATACCCAGTTGAGATCTTTCATAGACAACTCGAACTTACTAAACCCTATGCAGTCAGGCTTCAGATCAAAGCACAGTACCATTATGGCCCTGGCAAAAGTAACTAACGACTGGCAATGGGACTTAGACAACAAAAAATTAATCTGTGCAGTTTTCCTGGATCTCAGTAAGGCCTTCAACACCATCAACCACTGTTTGCTCCTCTCCACTTTACAAATAATAGACCTAGACCGAACCTCCTTGTGTTGGTTTCATGACTGCCTCACTGGTAGGCAACAACAAATCAAGGCTGAAGGGGAGCTTTCTTAACTTAAACTGATAAAAAGAGGTGTCCCTCAGGGGTCCATATTGGGACCATTACTGTTTGCTATCTATATCAACAGCCTGGATGTAGGCATTAAGGAAGCAAGCATTCACCTGTTTGCTGACGTCATGGTGCTCTACATAAGCCGTGAATCTCCTGAAGCTGCCTGTGACGACCTGCAAACCCTGACTTTAACATCCTGTAGCACCAGCTCCTCAGTAAAAGACTACTACTTAACACCAAGAAAACCAAGGCAATGCTATTCTCACCAACTGGCCAGGGGGCATATTCTGCCACTGCTAGTCCATTAACTTCTATCTCCACCTTACTAGGTGAACATCTTGAATACGTAGCGAAATTCAAGTATTCGGGTGTCTGGCTAGACAATAAACTCTCCTTTGTGGAACATATAGAAGAAATGCTGAAAAAACTGAGGCAGAGGCTTGGACTCTTCTTCAGAATAAATCGTCTCCTGACTGCAGACGCCAAAAGACAGCTCATCTAATCCATGTTCCTCTCACTAATTGACTATGCTGACTTCATATTTGGCCAGTGCCCAGCCTCACACCTTGCTAAATTGGATTTACTGTATCATAGAGCTCTGAGATTTATAACAGGCCTCCCCTTTTCCACCCACCACTGTTCATTATATGCAGCTGTGGGTTGGCCCTCCCTTCAACACAGGCGGTATAGAAATGCAGCCCTCCGGACGCTCCAAGCCATCACCAACAAACTCCCACAATACATTGCTGACTGTCTCCCACTAAGCCTGATTGGGAATTATGCCTTGAGAAGTCACTCGCTGGTTTCCCAGAAAGTACCTAGGGTCAGTACCCACTTTGAAAGAGCAGTCATAAGCTTTGTCCTGCCCACACTTTGGAATAAGATACAGAAATCACTGAGACTTAGCTCCCCTATTAGTCTTGCTATGTTCAAGACCCTGCATGCCGAAACATTTGTGGAGATCTGTAACTGTTTCCACCATTCCTAGTTGTCCAGCTGACGTTTCCACTCAATCTAAGTCATTCCCATTCAAACTAAGTGTTCCCTTACCAAGATTACTCCCCCCTCCCTCAGTCCATTCTAGTCCCACTGGTACTACCGGTTCACCTCAGTCCATTCCAGTCTCACCGTTACTACATCCTCACAGCAACACACCCCCCCCATTGCCCACTCTTATGCCTTGATACCACCTGCTTAGTATCCCTGAATCTTTCTGCCAACATCCCTGCCTCCTACACGTGTGCTTTTCCATATCCCAGGGACTCCTTTACAGGCTATGAACATGTTATTGATGGATAGGATTATAAAGGCATCTCTGTATATATTATTTACCTTTATTTCTACACTGTATATATTTTGTTGTATACGTCTTGCTACTGTTGTTTTATGTATATTTTACTTGTACTCTATTCTGCACCTTCATCCTTACAAACTTTGGGTCCACCTTGTAAATAAGCTTGCTCAATGGTGATCGCCTGGGTAAATAAAGATTTTGATTGATTGATTGACTGAATATATTGAATAGCAGTGGTCCCAGCACTGATTTCTGGGACATGTCCCTTGTAACTTTCCTGACATCAGATAACTTTCCATTTACAACAATTCTCTGGGTCTTGCCTGACAACTATTTACCAATCCACCATAGTTATTTATTTATTTATTGTGTATTCAGATATACCTTTGAGTCCGAGACTCATTTACAAAGGTTCCACATCACACAGAAAAGCAACAGAACAGACAATTAGAATATACTTCAACAAGCAATACAGTCCAGCATAATTTAAAAAGAGCAGTGAAGGCTAACAGGTGGCTGACAGGTACTCTGTGCAAGTCTTTAGGAATACGTATAACTCAGATATATATCATCATCATAAACTCAGGTAAGGGTCCTGGAGGGTAGAGCAGGCCAAAGGCCATAGACTTGGGTGAGATGAGCAAAAAACGTGGGGGGTAGTGCATAATCAGTGACAGTCACAGGTATTAGCGGACTGAAGGTGGGCCCTAAGGGGGGTTTTGAAAGGGCCAATTCTGTTTTCATTCACAAGTGACAAGGGCAGGTTGTTCAACCAAGAATGGGCCCTGTAGCTGAAAGATCTTTGGAACTGGGAGGTTCAGCAGTGGGGGACTGAGAGGAGTTGCTTGCCCGAGCTACGGGTATGTTTGAGTAGCGGGGCAGGGTGGACTATGGAGATGAGATGGGTGGGGAGCTGCCGAGGGCAGTATTTTTAGCCATGAGGCAAGTATGGAACCTGATTCTATTGTCAAGATTTAGCCAGTTATTATCATTACAGAGTGAGCAAGTATGGGTGAGATGGTCACATCCCAGTATGAGGCGGCAGGCTTTATTCAGAGAGAGATGGAGTCTATCAAGGGCAGAGGTGTTTGCTGCACTATAGATCAGTAGACCATAGTCAAGTAAGGAGAGGACTGAGGAGGAGACAGAAAGCCTAAGGGCATCAGGGGTAAGGCAGTGTTTGAAATGATACAATAACCCTAGCCTAACATTGAGGGTGGTGGACAGGAAATGGATATGCTGATGGAAATTAAGGGCTGGGTCTAGAGTGATGCCAAGATATTTAAAGGAGTCCACGTGCTCCAGAGGGGTGAAATTGGTAGTTAGTACTTGGGGGAATAGCTCTTTCAGTGAGTTCCAAGGGTGAGATAATAGCATGACTTTGGTCTTCTTATGGTTGAGAATAAGGCATTGAGGGGAGAACCAATTCTCAGTACAACTAAACGAGGATTGCAGGGAATGGTGGAGTACAATGGGGACAGAGTTGAAGGAAGAAAGGACAGCATCATCCACGTATAGCAGTAGGTTGCCAGGGCAGTATTTAGGGAGGGAGTTAAGGAAGAGGCCAAATAGAAGTGGTCCTAGTATAGACCTTTGTGGAAGACTGGAGAGGACAGGCATTCTAGGGGAGAGGGTTTTACTTATTTTGGCCTGCTGCTAGCGGTTTGAGAGGTAATCAGAGAACCAGCCAAGGATGTCTTAAGAGAGACCAAAGTTGAAGAATGTGGTAAGTAAGAGGGAGTGATTGATGGTGTCAAATGCTTTAGTGAGATCAATGAAGACCGCACCAGTGATATCGCCTCTATCCAAGGTGGCCTGGATATGTGCTGTTAACTCCAGAAGAGCATAAGTAGTACTGTAACCTTTCTTAAAGCCGTGCTGTTGTTTGCAGAGTAGGTTGTATTTGTTAAGGTGGTCCGTGAGCTGATCAGAGACAATCTGCTCTAGTGCCTTGGACAGGGAAGGGAGAATGGAGATGGGGTGGTAGTTATTGGTTATGATACAGTCCCCACTTTTGAAAATAGGGGTGATGGAGGCAGATTTTCACCTAGAGGGGAATTTTCCTAGACATAAGGAGCGGTTAAGAATATGGGTGAGGGGGGTAGAGTACCTCAAGGAGGGTGAGCAGGAGAAGTTTTACATCTAAGGTGTCACTACTGAAACAGGAATGGCTTATAGCTTTTTTAAGATACGGCTCAGCTGCCTTAGGTGAAATGAAGCATACGCAAAAGGGGGGGTATCAGAGGGGAGAGGAGGAGCTGTTGGGGTCAGGGGTTTTAGTTATGAAGGATCAATCCATAGTGGTGCGATGTGATTTAAGTTGGGCAAGTTTGCCAGGGCCAAGTTTGCACTGTTAGGATTATTTTGGGAGGCGATTTGGGCATCTTGCCTGACCAATGGCAAACTGGTGAGTGGTCACAAAAGGCGTTTAGGAGAACTAGTGTGCTTTTGATTTTGTGGGGGCGATTGGTGAAGATGAGGTCAAGCAACGAGGATGACTCTGTGTGCTGATTCAGACAGGTGGGGAATGTGACTACTTGTGTCAGGTCTTGGGCACAGGCTGCATCGATAAATGGAGCAGCTACCTTGCTTAACCAATTGATGTTGAAATCCCCGACAGTAATTTGCTCAGTGTGAAACAGGAGTGTGGCCAGGTAGGATAGTACTGAGTGGAAGGCCACCTTCTGGTCTCTGGGTGGAATGTATACTGTAGTGATGAGTAGGGGGGGTTATGGGAACATTCTAAGGTAAGTTTTAGAGTGAGGGCCTGGGGTCCAGGCACCAGCTGGGGGGTAGGGAGTAACTGTCTATGTAGTGTGTCCTTGATGTAAATGGCACAGCCACCCCCACACTTACTTAGCCGGTCTGCTCGGTAAAAGTTGTAACTGGATAGGGTTATAGATGCATCTGGGATCTGGGAGGAGAGCCAGGTTTCCCCCATGGCAATAACATCAGGCTGGTGTTGTAGTACCCAACACTGGAAGGAGTCTCACTTCTTTAACAAACTGCAAGTGTTTAGGGTGGTGATGCGCAGCCTGTAGTGAGGGGGGTGGGATGTTGCAGGGAGTATGAGAGGTCCAGGGTTAGGGTGCATATTCCCAGATATGAGAAGAAGGAGGAAGAGTAGAAGGACCCTGAGGTACTGAGGTCCAGCACAATTTTTTGGGAAGGTGAGATTTGTGAGCTAAGGGCCCTTTCTGGGCAGGGAATGTAGGGATGGGGAGGTTTAGTATATGGGGGGTAGCCAGAAAGAAGAGCCAAAGTGAGGGGAGTGTGGATTGCAGCAGTGGATCCAGGTGCTATGGCTGCCATGGACAGCAGAGAGAACCTAGGGTTATACGCCTGTGGCGGTAGTCATTAGGAGTGATGAGTGGTGAAAGGACCATGGGGTGTATCCATCAGCATCATCATATGGGGTCAGGGAGACTTGGCATATTATCCACACTGGTGCTGCTATGAAGCAAGGCTGCCAGGCAGGTGGGTGATAGTCAATAGCATGGTGGGGATATGTATGCAAGGGGAGCAGCTTGTGGGGGGTCAAAGTCAGGGGTAGCAGGGTGGCCAAAGAGAGTAACAGAAGTACAGTATAAATTGGGTGGTCAGTTGTCAAAAGGAGAAATGCCAGCTGAGAGGGTAGCAAGATAGAGAAGAACAGCCACTAGTGGCGAGAGGATATAGCCTGCCAATGGCAAAGTAGGCTGATTGGTTGAACAGCCTACAACAACCCCCTATATAAGGGTCAGTTGAGCAAGGGTGGTGGTGGGGGCAGTTGGGAGTCGACATGGAGCGTCAGTGGGGCCAAAACACAAATGCAGGAGAGCAAATGCTGGCGTGCAACTGAGCAGCGTTCCTCTGTTAACTGATCCATACCTTGCGGTTTCAGGGAGTAAGGGAGAGTGAACTTGCTGGCCCTCACAACCGCCAGAGGACCCTCACAGGAATCCTAGTGAGATATGCTGTGGAGAAAGGAGAAAAAGGTGAGCTATTTAACTAAGGTAGCAGGTTGGGGGGGAAGGGGAGAATAGGGGACAAACTGCAGATAGAAATTAAGCCTCCCGGTTGAGGGTAGGGGGTGAGAGGGGGACAGACAAAAGGACTCAGAGAAAATTAAGCCTCCTGGTTAGTGAGAAGGGCACAGACTGGAGTGAGACAAATTTAAGCACAGAGACCTGCCCGCTCAAATGAAACTTGCGTTTTTAAGTCGGAGCCCAATCCAAATTAAGGAAGAAAGTGGAGCTGGCACAAAGAAAGTGGACTAATGCAAAAAAAGTATTTTCCCTAGTCCTATTTCTCATACCTCTTTTCCCTAGTCCTGTTTCTCCTACCTTCTGAATACATCATCTGTGAGGCACCAAATGAATGTTTTCACTGAAGTCTAGGTATGGAATTTCAGCTAAAAAGTCATTTTTCCTAGTAGTTGTTTTTAAAAAACTGGTTCCTGTTCTATGTTTGTTCCATCTGTATGGGCCTATTAGTAACCTCATCGGGTGTCTGATTTACAGTACACTCTGTGTTAAGTACCATTTCAGGACTTTGTGATGTACAGTAGTTAATGCAAACATACAAACATACAAAGAAGCCAGCAGAAGAAGGCCATTTGGTCTATATCAACTCTGCTCATATTTCAGGGTCCACAGCTTGAGCTACTGTCCCTGCCCTCCCTCCCCATTCTTCCCATCCTCCCTACACATGATATTTACCTTCCCCCTATGCCTATCCCAGCCTCTATTAAAGCTGACCATTTGACCATTGTCTTCAACAAGATAACCTCTCCGGCAGTACATTCCAAGGGTCCACCACCCTCTCTGTGAATAAGTGCTTCCTGACCTCCCTCCTAAACCTCCCACCCTCCAGCTTAAGACTGTTCCCCCTCATGTTATGGTTGCCACTCAGCTAAAAGAGACTCTCCTTATCAACCTTATTTATCCCTTTCAAGTATTTAAAGGTCCCAATCATGTCCCCTCTCTCTCTCTCTCTCTGTCTTCCAGGGATTACATGTTCAGTGCCCTCAACGTCTTTTCATACATTTTGTCTTACCCTGCTGACCCACTATCATCTTTGTAGCCCTCCCCTGGACCTTCTCAGCAGGATAATGTCCTTTTTGAGATGTGGGCACCAGTACTGAACTCCATACTCTAGATGCAGCCTTACCAGTGATCTGTATAAGAGCAGTATAACCTCCTCTCTCCTACTACTGAGCCCCCTAGATATGTATCCCAGCATCTTGTTTGGCTTTGCTGCTGCTTTCTTGCATTAAGTGGAGTGCTTCAGGTCACTAGTGATCATCTCTCCCAGGTCCTTCTCCTCCTCTGATGCAGATTCTCAGACTCCACCCAGGTAGTAGACTGTCCTGGGATTCTTGGCTCCAATATGCATTATTTTGCATTCCTTTGCATTGAAGCAAACCTGCCAGATCCAGGACCACCTCCCTAGCTTGTCCAGATCTTCCTGTAGGTCCTGTATCCCTTCAGCTGTGTCCACCCTCCTGCAGAGCTTGGTGTCATCAACGAATATTCACATTTTGCCCTTAATGCCATCCCCAATGTCATTGATGAAGACATTGAACAACACCAGCACCAGCACAGAGCCCTGCAGAGCCCCACTGATTACCTCTCTGGTGCCATATAACTCTCCCCTCACAACCACCCTCTGGGTTCTGTCCCTCAGCCAGTGTTCCACCCATCTGGCCATCTTTTCCCCAGCCCTGAGATCCACCAACTTCCTGATCAACCTTTTGTGGGGCACAGAGTCAAAGGTCTTGCTGAAATCAAGATAGAGGATGTCTACCATTTGGACTCTGTCTTCTGTCTTAATGACACAGTCAAAAAAAAAATAAATCAGGTTCATTTGACATGATCTTCCCCTAATGAACCCATGCTGCCTCACATCCTGGAAACCATGATCCTCTAGATATCCCACCAACCTTACCTTTAGTATGGTCCCCATGAGCTTGCCCACAATGGAGGTCAGACTGATTGGTCTGTAATTCCCTGGGTCATCCTTGGGACTGCTTTTGTGGAAGGACACTACATGTGCTGTTCTCCAGTCCTGTGGTACCATGCCTGACACTAGTGAACTATTAAATAGGTGCCAGTGGCCCCTGCCAGCACCTCAGCCAGTTCCTTTAGTACCCTTGGATGTACTCTGTCCGGGCCTGGTGATTTGTCCACCTTCAATGCCAGCAGCCCCTCCCTCACTCTATCCTCCTCTATCACTACATCTGTGTTCCCCTCTTCCCCACTCCTCTTTTCCCTCTTGAAGGCACTGGTCCATCCTTCTCCCTGGTGAAGACAGAACATAACTCCCTCTCAACCACATAGTACTGCAATAGAACATAGATGCATTGCATCAATGATGGACAAGCTAAGCAAGGACATTAACTATATCATAAATTTCTAAATGGTTCTTACTACCTGGATGTAAACAAGAAATACCTGCTAGGTTCAAGGATAACTAAAAAGCATGTAGAGATAGAGCATTAAAAGAACTGGAATCAGTATATAAAAAAAACTTCTACTGGGAAAAATTACTTTTAGGTTCAGTGTAGTTCTCTTATGTCAAACATGCTAGGGCTATTGTCACACTTACCTTCTGTATCTTCATTAGCACTGTTCTGGATCACATTCTGGTTGTATAATTCCAGGTCTAATATTGCATCTCCAGTGGTGTGAAAAGATTCCCTGCACCATTTCTATAACTTCTGACTTTTTTGTCTGACTGCTGCTTATGTTTCCCTTTTATGTCAGGGAGGTTAATGCTCTCCATGAGCATCACTCTTGCCTTGCTAGTTGCTATCATAGTTTCCATCACCTTTGCATCATCCCTATCTACCTCCTAATTTGGTGATTTAGAGAGTATCCCAATTGCATATTTCTTCCTCTTTATGTCCAATAGTTGCATTTAGAGTGACTCCACTCCTTCAACTGCTGTGACTTACTTTTCTCTAATACTCTTATGATTTTCCTTTACCTGTATATTGCCCCCTTGCATATTTCCTGTCTTTCCTAAATGGAATGTAACATTGGACATGTCCCAACCATCATTATGATTTACCTTAACAATATGTCTCTTTGATAGATAGCAATGATGTCAAGATTTGTTGCTGCTACAGTATTATTGCATGCATCCATTTTGTTAGATACACATATCATGTTGGTGTATAAAACCTTTTATTTACTTATTTATGGATGTATGTATTTATTTATTTAAAAGTTGATAAACTGGAAAGGCACACTGAGCAGAAGTTAGTTTCCAGGTGCAACCCGGGGACAGGGGGTTCAAATACAACAGAGGGATAACAAAATTCAGGTACAGCATAATACACTGTACAAAAAAAATGTACATATTGATATTGTGTTTATTGTGTTACAGAATATTGTATAGTAGATAAAAAGATAAGCAGAGTAAGACATCAAGAGCAACACATATGGGCTCTAGTTTGATTAGGAGATGCAAGAGAGGAAGGAGAACAAGGAAAAATAAATGTGTATTAGGACAGTGGACAGGTGCAAGAAGTAGTAGGGGATGGTCTGAGTAAGCACTTAAGAGCAGGAAGGAAGGGGTGAGGCAGGTTTGAGGGGTATGTTGTTCCTGAGGGAAGGGAGTATATAAGAGAAGGTTAGTTTCCCAGCAGAGGTACGGACTTGTGGAGGGCAAAGGAGCAGATGTAGTTTGTATATGAGTTGTAGGGGGGAGGGAGTGACAGGATTTAGAAGAGATGACAGGTAGGATGGAAATGTCCCAAACCAGTATCTGGAGATGAAGGTGGAGCAATGGGATGAGTGTCTCTGCAAGAGAGAATGGAGGGATAGGGAGGAGTAGAGGTCACATTGGTGTGTCGGGAGGTTTGAGGCAAACCAACAGAAGGTGTTGAAAAGGACATTGAGTTTGGTGAGGGAGGTGGCTTGAGCTGAGCTGGAAACTACATCAGTGTAGTCAAAAGCTGGGAGGATCCATTTGACCACTAGACCATGTCTAATTGGGAGAGAAAGACCACCCTTGTGGTAGTAGAGTAAGCCTAGTATGGAGTGAAGGGCACTAAAGTGGGAAGAGACATCTAGGGAAGAATCAAGCCACACTCTAAGGTACTTGTAGGCAGGGACATTCTTGAGAGGAGTGTTAGCTCTGAAAGAGAAGGAGGAAAGGGCAGGAATCCTAGCAAGATTCTGTTTGGAGCAGAATGTCATGGCTATAGTTTTTGGTGCTCAATTTTAAGCAGTTATCGCTAAACCAGGTTGTGTCTGCGGTGAAGTTGTTTTGAAGGGGAGTTTGGCTGGGGCAGAGGGATCACATGGGAAAAGGATGGTGCCATCAGCATACATGTGGATCTTGGCATGAGTCTATACAGAGGAGAGGTCATTAATAAACAGGGAAAAGAGAAACTGGTCCAAGGATGGAACCCTGGAGTGTGCCTGCAAGGATAGGGAAGGGGGATCAGGTATTACTGATTTTTGCTGACTGGGACTGGCCAGTTAAATAAGAGCTGAACCATGAAACAGAGGCTAAGGAAAGGTCGGTGGCAAGTAGTTTATTTAAGAGGTTAGTGTGGGAGACAGAATTGAAGGTCTTTGCAAAGTCAATTGAAATGGCCGAGGTGATCTGCCCTTCATGCATAGCAGAGTGAATAGCATCAGTAAAGTGAAGAAGGGAGGAATTGGTTGAGTGAAATTTTCTAAATCATGACTGGACAGGGGAAAGAGTGTTGGAGGTGAGGAGGAAATCAATTAGCCTTGAGAGGACAAGGCATTCTTGGACTTTGGTGATGAAGGGGAGAAGTGATATGAGGCGGTAGTTGTCAAGGACAGTGGGATCACCCCCTTGGTGAACTTCCAGGCTAAGGGAATAGTACAGGAGGAGAGAGAAAGATTGAGGAGGAAAGTTGGGGGGGGTCAAAATTGAGGGTGCAGAGATTTTGAGAAGTCTAGGGTGCAAACCATCAGGGCTGGATTTAGTGGGGTTTAGGGAGCCTAGAGCTCTAAGGACTTCTGAAAGGGATACCTGAGGTAGTTGGAAGCCAGAGGGCTATGTGGGGGAGGTGGGAGGTGCAGGATAGGAAGGTGGGAGGTTTTGAGGGAGGGCACAGGTCATAAAGAACTTATTTTGGGTGTCAGCGACAGAGGTCGGGTCTGAAACTAGTGAACCTGCCATGCAAAGAGTGGGTGGGCAGTTTCAGATGAGGGGTACATGTGCAATCAGAGATCATTCCAGAAGGAGGATGAAGGGTTGTTAGAGGTTTGCAATTGTGATTTGAAATATTCTGATTTTGCCTGCCAAATTCACTTAGTACATTGCAGAGGGTTTGGCAAGTCTGCAGTTCAGCCAGGTTGCATGAGGTTTTAAAGTGGTGCCCAGAGAAATCATGGGTTTTGCACATGGCCAAGATTTTTGGAGTGATCCAGGGATGGTGGCATTGTTTTACCCTGACTGATTTTCCTACATTGCAATTCCCAGTATAGGTAAATGGCTTCCTGCTTTTGATGCTACTCCTCTGCTATGGTTTCCATGAGTCCTTTGGACCTATGTATGATTCAAAAAAGAACTCCGGATTCTCCTTGTGTGTTAGAATATAATCTAGCAACCTTCATGTAACCCTGCACTCCCCTGTATCTAGTTTCACAGATGACTTGCTGGAGCTTTTAACTTCTGCTTTGAAGTAACAGTAAAGTGCCTCACTAGCTAAGATATATACCTAATTGCATGAATATGAACTTATGTTCACCCAAAATAGTATAGTTAAATCTGAATCAACATATTTTCCTCTGAACCAGAACATAGTCAAACAAACAGGCACAAAATAGGACACTCACCACCTCCAATGATAAAACAGATCTTCACTAATAAGTTTCTTAGTTGCTTAGTGCATATTTAATTAGGTGTCAAAAAAGTGAAATAAAAGACTCTACTGAACAATTGCCTGATGCATTTCAGATTTTACAGTCCTTTTTCAAAGGTGTTACAACAATGTATCCCTGCATTTAAATATAGTTGCATACTGCTAATGTCATAATTAGAGCTATCAGTTTCAGCTGAAGACACATTGGTGGCTACTGAGTGCATTTATTAAACAACATTAGTGCACAGCAGTTGGATTTCCGCTTGTGATGCCAGCGACCTGGGTTCAAGAATGGACCCAGGTCGTCAGAGGGCCAGCCATGGGGAGAAGGGGTTGAGCATCCTCTAGACTGCTCTCCATCTCCATTGGGTGGAGGGTGGTGCATGTTCGATGCAGAAGCGACACCTGGTGGAGGCTGGGTTCATCGCATTGCACCGACACCAGTTTCTCTCTGGGACGGGGTGGATGCTGGTGATCATTGCATGTCCCCACCTCAGCTTAAAGGGAAAAAAACCTGCTCAGGCCATTTCCTTGAAGCCCTGCCCTGGGCTTCAAATAGCCTCCTAGTCAGGCTCTCCCAACCAGTCACAGTTTTGTGGCACTGGTAAGCCCAATGGCGATGGTGCCATGATCCCATCCTCTGGGGGCAGGCCAAGGATAACTGGGAGAGCTCCAGCAATCTAGGATGTGGAAGATTATAGGGGCACCATGACCAGGGCAGATGACATGATGGTCCGGAGCAGCCAAAAAACTTAATAAATAAAATAAAAAAAACAACAACATTAGTACAGTTGTGAAAAAGTGTCAAGAAATGTATACAAGTTAAAAACATTTTTAACATACACATATACAAACACAACCCTGCTCGCAATTCCTAAATTATAAATAGTACATGTCCTACATTAATAAATATAGAAGCAAACAAGTAGGCTCATGAATACTGCTATCAATACATGTCCAATAATTAACTATAAATATTATAAATGAGCTTAAAAATTCCTAGTTTCCCAAAAATAGGAGAATTACGGGTGCAGCAAAAAAGAAGATGGGTAAAAGTCTCTTAACACTTAGGTTAAGTTCCTTGGTCCTGTCTCTAGTTTGTTCCATCTTGCATCATCTAAATAAATGAAAGACACATACATAAACTACTCTATGTACAACAAATCAATTTCTATTTACAATGCAGTATCAAAATCTCACTTATCGTTTCTTCATAAAGGGTGCCAAATCAAAGGAAGCATTGAATTCTGGATATTTTGTTGCTTGTGAATTAAATATCCAGAAAGCTTCATGTCTGAGAACCATGTTGTTGAAGTCTGGGATGTTTACATAGTTTGTCATTTGCTCTTAATTTAAATTCAGGACTCTCTGGATCAGTTGCCTCTTGTATGTGCAGTGCTATAGCATAAGTGATCATACTCCAGTTTACTTCAGTTGATTGAATTTGTGCTGAAGTTTAATGTACAGTATTTATGTTTTTGGACACTTTTTATTTGCAGGTGAAAAGAACTGCAGTAGGGGTTACTTTTGCCCCATGCTGGCCAATTTGTATGTTGGTTTATAGGAAAAGGAATTTATTTATAGTGAATCTGGTAACCCTTTTTCCTGAAAATGACACTTTGGAGACATTACCTGGATGATGTCATACTGGTGTGGCAGGGTGACATTATTTAGCTGGGGCACTTCATTCAGTATTTATATACAACCAATCCGCACTTTTGGTTTACCTACACAGCAAGCAAAGAAAGAGTTAATTTCCTGGATTTCGACAATTTAAAACTCAGAGAATGGGTCAATGACAACAAATATTTTTTGAAATCCAATACTTTGCTTGAAGCCTCCAGCTGTCACCCTCACCACACTATTAATAATATTCTGAAGGGACGATTTTTGAGATTAAGAAGGAACTGTGGCAGTACTGAGAAATTTGATGATCAGGCAGGGAACTTAGAGAGGAAATTCTCAGACAGGGATTATAGTCAGAAAATGACAGAGGAGGTCAGAAATCATGCCAGAACTCATGAAAGAAATGATTTACAGTTTAACACCACAGCAAGAGAAAACGATAGGTCACATTTTTAACTATGTGAATACTTATTCTGGACATGTAGGGCTAGCTGAGAAAATCATAAAAGAGAATTGGAAAGTTTTATGTAGTGATGAGGGCCTGATTGACACAAGTGGCCAATTGCCAAGAATGGCATATCACAGTGCAAGTACTTTGAATGATAATTTAGTCAATAGGTTTCATAGAAGCAAGACACCAAAAACATAGCTTAATAAGTGACTACAGGGTTGCTATAAGTGCAAAACACTCTAGTTTTTTAAAAATATGTATTTTAGAAGGTAATAGCTGTGGAAGCCCACATAAGGACAAACAATTTGACATCAGTTTCCCACTTGTGACACAGCCAGAGTAGTATTTATGGCAGTGTGCCCATTTAATACATTTTATATAGGCAAGACAGTTAGAAACCTAAAAACTAGAACAGAGGAGCATTGCAGAGCTATCACCGGGGATAACATCACTTATGCTATAGCACTGCACATACAGGAGGCAACTGACCCAGAGAATCATGAATTTAAATTCAGAGCAACTGACAAAGTATGTAAACATCCCAGGGGTGGGCACCTCAACAACTTGGTGTTTAGATGTGAAACTTTATGGACATTTAATTTGCAAACAACAGAATATCCAGGGCTTAATGCATCCATTGATTTGGCATCCTTTTTAAAAAAAAACAATACGTGAGGTCTTGATGCTGCATTGTAGATGGGAACTGATTTGTTGTAGATAGTTGATTTATAAAACGTGTATTTATTTAAATGGTACAGGACAGAAGAATACATTGATAGGACCCAGAAATTGAACCTATGTCTTAAAGACTTTTACCTATTTACTTTTTTGCTTCACTAGTAATTCTCATATTTTGGAAAAGTAAGATTATTATGCTCATCTGCAATATTTACTAGAGTACTGGATACTGTATGTATTGATAACAGTATTTATGAGTTTAGTTACTTGCTTCCATAGTTATTAATGTAGGACATTAATTATTTATAATTTAGGAATTGCAAGCAGCGTGGTGTTTGTATATGTGTATGTAAAAAGGGTTTTAACTTGTGTATATATGTTTCTTGGCACTTTTTTACAATTGCACTAATACTGTAATTTCAATGTACTCAGAAGCCACCAATCTGTCTTTAGCTGAGACTAATCTCGCTAATTAGGACATCAACAGTACATAACTATATTTAAATGCCAGGGCACATTGTTGTAGCACCTTTGAAAAAGGAGTGTAAAATCTGAAATATGTCAAGCAATTTTCCAGCTGAGCCTTTTACTTCACTTTTTTGGCACCTAATAAAAAAATTAACTAAGCAACTGTGAAACTTATTAGTGGAGTGGTGCTTTATCATTGGAGCAGGTGAGTGTCCAGTTTTGTGTCCGTATAATTTGGATTTATTATGAACACTTCTGGCTGTGCAGTTTTTTTTTGTGTTTGATAGTCAAGCAAACCAACAGTTGTATGGCACTGTGGCATTTTTGTTTTGTTTTGTTTATCGATTTTCTTTCCTTTTTGACACAAATTAGTCCCATGGTACAGAGCAGCAGCAGAATTGTTAGTCTTGCAATCTTACAATGTTACAATTTTTATGAAATATAATGCTGATTGTAAACCCTACAATAGTCATATTGCAACACTTCCCAAATTGCCATTGTTCAGTATAATATAATTTCTGCTAAAACAACAGAACAGCTACTACTGCATAATTAATGAATTATTCCATCCATAAGCAATTTCTGTTCTCTCTATTATAATGTGAGCTTGTGTTCCATGAACCATTATATTTCTTAAATTGACAGTGGAGGCATTTAGAATTGACTGCACAGAATGATTTCCAGAAGGGACAGCTGCTACAGTACTGGTCACTCTCAGCAGTTAAAATCTGTTAGTTATGTACACAAAGACCCTGGAAATACAGAACATAATTCCCATAATCTTTTCAATTCCACACATAAACTTATTCATCCAAGAAATACTGGTCCACATTATCAGTCACAGTAGGTGGCACTAACTGGTTATTCCAACCACTTGGCACCACCACTGTCATAGTGACCCTGCCCAGTTATGCACAGCTGCAGTCACAACCCTTCCCAGGGCACAAATGTCTTTGTCAGTTGTCAAGAAAAAGAATGAGACAATTATGCAAATGCTATTTCATACTGTCCTTAAACTGCACTATCCTAGGCAAGCCTACATACTCTACATTACACAATATGGCAAACAATAACAACATTAAATAACAGCAGGCACTAAAAAAATTATTAACAAGCTATTATACTGCCTGAAAATAATATTAACTTTTAAAAGTAGTCAACACATACAGTATTTCTTATATCTGAAATAGTCTGTTCTATTCCCATGGAACAGTTCACTTTTTGAAGGATGGTATTTCTACTGTAGTTCTATTCCTCTTCATACAGTGCCTCATCAGCCTTGTGGCCTCACTGACGGTGACATCACAACTGCCCAAGAAGATTCAATCACCTGCTACCAGATGTGTCACTTCTGATGTCACAGAAAGTGTTACACAGGTGAGATATGAACAGTAATAGAACTAGATTAGCAAGGATGCACAATTTGGGCAAGAGTTACATTAAAAACCTTTCACTCCTACACTCTAGATCACCTCATCTTTTTACTGCAGATAATTATTTGGTGATTCCACATGCAAATCTAAAAGCAACTAAGGTCAGAGCTTTTCAGTGGTAGCTTCCTTGATGTGGAACTCTTTTCCATCCCACAATCAGAGGATGATCTCAATAAAGACAGCCTTTTATAAACATGGTTGATTGTAGTGCCCCTTCTAATTTGTGTTATGATTTAATGATATTTATTCAAAGTGGTATCTGTTTTGTATGTGTTTTATAGTTTTGTACAGAACCCTGAACCACGGAGATGAGCAGCTTTATAAATAAAAGTTGATGGATTGACTGAAATGTGTTTCCAGTTTGTGTACTGTTCTTAAAATCACATCTAATGCCATCAGCTGAAAAACACATTACATCTAATACTATCATGTATACACCATCTAATGGGCACATGGAGAAAGAGAAATACATCTGAAATAAAAATATAAACTGACTACTTTGAAAAAATTAACATTTCCTGCCAGTTATTTTTGGTACTAATATTGCTTTAAAGTAGAGTTTAACCAAATGCTTCTGCAAACATTACAGTTTTCAAATCTGTTTGAAAGAATCCATTATGGAGACTGTATGAAGGGCAGGCAGGAGCTGATTCCACTGGCGAGGATCAACCATAACAAAAGCATGATTCCAAGCTGTTTTCAATTGTGCCCTTTTATTTGTATATATTTTATGCTCCTCCAGTGTCGGCTGGCTTCCCTTCCACCTGGTCCGTCCCCAGCCCTGCCAACCTGGCATCCACCAGGACTTACATCTTGGCATGGAGGTGCCCATCTAACTGGGTGTGGAGCCTAAGGAGGACCGGTGTCATCCTTGCCATCAGACACCCTTTTCCATTTTTCTCCCTTCCCCATTGCTGGGGTGCACACGTCAGTATGTGTACATGGAGGTGCACGCACACTGCAGAAGTCCCACAGCACCCTCCCTTGAGTTGGCACCCTACAGTCCCATGCTACCCTTGGGCCTTCACCCAGGGCCAATCATTTGTTGGGAACACCAACCCTTCCCAACCAGGAGAGGAGAGCAGTCCTTTGGGTACTCAATCCTCTCCCTCCCCAGCTGATCCCCGGCAACCTGCTCACACTAAGAACATGGGTTACTGGTGTGCCAGGAGGTAAGGCATGGATGCCTCAGCCCTCCATGCCACTGGTCTGGCTTTCAGTTGTGCCCTTGACATTAATAATTGTCCCTTGTCTTGCAAACATTATACTCAAAGTGGCACTTAGTGACCCTTGGATATAAGCTAGGTTCAATCCTTTTAAGATCTTAAACGCTTTTTAGAGTACCTAAAAAAAACTCCACATTTTGACTATCTGACAGACAGCCAGAGCAATATGCAGACATACTTTATGGTGTTCATAGGTTGTACGTGTTCGAGGACAAGCCCATAATGAACTCGCCACCATTTAGACTAACGGCAGAAAATACATTTTTTGTCTCCCATATATAGATCGAGTCTTCTTTTAAATAGCTCAATATTATCACTTGTCACAACTGCCACTGGTGATGTATTCCATACCTGCGGAACTCTTTGTGTAATAAAGTTTTTCCTACATTCAGTCTTACATGTTTCAGTGTGTAACTTCAGTTTGTGTGATCTTGTACAATCGAGGAAAGTTTGCCTAACCTTACAGGTTGATTCAAATAAGACTTGGTCCCTAAATGCTTTATAGGCTCAACAAAGTTCTCCCCTTATAATTCTGTATTCTAAGGTATATAAACCTAGATTTTTCAACCTTTCCTCATATCCAAATGAACATTGATTTGTAACATGTTTTGTTAGTTTGCATTGGACAGACTCATGGGTTGTTTTATCTTTGAATGATGTAGGGGAACAGAAAGGGGCACAGTACTCCAGATTTGTCTGTACTAAACTAGTATACACAGGATTTATGACATCTGAGTTATGACTTTTTGATATGTTTGAAAATACATCGGAGGATCCCATGACATGTGTTAGTTGTTTTGTTTATATGTGTTCCAAATTTCAAATTGATCCTGATAGTAACTCCAAGATCTCATTCCGATATTGTGACTTATAATAAAGTATTGTCAATGGTATAACTTGCCTGTTTATAATTTTTCCTGAAATGCATTGCCTTACATTTTGTTATGCTGAACACCATTTAATTGTCAGATGCCCAGGTGTAAAGTTTATCTAGATTCTTCTGTAGTGATTTTATAGCCAAATAATTATTAACAATGCATCCTAGCTTGCTATCATCAGCATGTTTCTGGATCCATACTCCATCATCTGTATGCATGCTAGAGATCATGATATTAAATAAGGTAGGTCTCAGCACAGTTCCCTGTGGTACACCACTAGTCACATTACTCCATTCTGACTCATACCATTTGAGGATAACTTTTGTTGTCTATTCTGTAGCCAAGAATTTATCCACTTAATAATCAATGGATGGAGTAGGAGTTTTATATGTTGCTCAATTAAAATCCTATGAGACACGGTATTGAAAGCTTTCCTATAGTCTAGGAATATCACATCAACAGGAAGTCCATTATCTAAAGCTTTGCTAACAGGCTCAAAGAATCCAATCAGGTTACTCATACATGACTTGCCTTGAGTAAAACCACGTTGTGATAAGTCTTAATTCCCTGTGCTGCATAGATAGGTGATGATTTTATTTTGTAGTAACCTCTCCATTATCTTTCCAATACAGGACATTAGACTTATAGGCCTATAGTTGCAAACATTCTGTTTTGAACCCTTTTCGTATATAGGAGTAATGTTTGCTAGTTTCCATACATCTAATGCAATTCCCTCATTGATAGATGTGTTAAGCAGAAGTGTAAGAATTCCTACTAGTTCATACATGAGGTTTTTGATAAAAATTGACGGGATTCCATCAGTTCCCTAGGCTGTACTTGATTTAGTGTTTTGGATTGCAGTCAAGACTTCGTTCTCAGTAAAGAGTATTTGTGTTTCAGGATTATTCAAATTGCTGAGGCATATATCCTCTTTAGTTTTAAATATACTGAGGAAATATTCCTTAAATTCATCAGCCATTATTTTCTCATCAGTAATAAGGGTTTCCTGTACAACAAGTGGACCAGCCCCAACATGATTTCCTCTGGGGGATCCAATATAATTGTAAACCCTTTTTTTTAAATTATCAATGGTACCCTTAACAAGTTTTACTTCTAGATTTTTTTAACAAGCATTAACAGTTTTTTTGTTGTTTGTGAAATGTTTTTAAACTGTTATACGTTATGTACATCAAAACATACTATAGGTGAAGATGTACCATTGCCACACCATTTTGCACTGACAGCAACTACAGGATCAGTTTAAATGAAGGCCAGTCAAGAGCACATTAAAATAAACCATATTCCATGTGATGCAGTCCTGTATTAAAATGGGCAGCTTAGCATTTAGAAGGCAAGTCCACAGGTGCACAATATTTCACAGATAGTAAAAACTACTGTGGACAATAGCTCACTTCTGCTTATGAAATGTCAAGTTATTGTTCAGAAAAATTATTATTTCACACACACTTGTCATAGTCAGTAGTATAAATAACATGTATTTATACACAGAAAATACATGTTTGGGTACAAAGTCCTGTTTTCAAGTGAATCATTATACTATACAGCACATACAGTACATATTGTACAAATGTGCTTCTTACTTTGCAAAACATAAAATCAGTATAAACAATATAAACAACTTTAGAAACAGTTACAGTCATGGTTCTATTCCTTCTTAATATGTTCTAAAACCTATTCTGGGTTGATTTTGTTTTAGTCTCAGTGCTGATATTATTCTGAACATTTGCTGCATTATATCACATTGTCATTTCTACATACCTAGCTATTACTTCCATTTAAAATTGGAAGGATACCGCCACTGGCCATTTCCTCAAACATGTTGCCATGACAAACCTGCAATACCTCTTTTTTTCCCTTTGGTTTAGTGATAGCCAGCTCCTCTGCATCCTAGCAATTATATCTACCAGAAAACCTTTACAACCAACAGATGCTTTCAGCAGTCAGTATGAAAATCAAAATAAATGGGGAATAATCTGTATACGGTTGAAATCCTGAAGCAGTATCTTTCTATGACTGCACCCAGAAATATCATATAAATATTAAACAACATGAATTCCAAGATGTCCAGTGTTAAAGCCTTAAAGCTTGACAGTGGATGTTTTCCATCCTCCTGCAATGCTGTGCTCTGTTTGTATTTGTGCATTTTATATTTTCACAACAAATATGTTTTAAGTACATATAATTTGATGATAGGTATGTTGCATGCAGAAGTTATTTTCTTTTCTTGTGATGCAGCTGGGTATATCCTGTGTCTACTACCACCTGAGATCCATTGTGCAGCAAGACTATTTAAGCAATAAGGCACAACAGGGTGTGTGTTATCGTATAATAATGTCACTCCTGGGGTGGGTCGAAGCCCGAGGTGAAGCCGAGTGCTTCCACCACCCCAGGAGTGACGTTATTACACGATAACACACTTCCCTGGAGTGCCTTATTGCTATTATACAATGGCTACTTTGTTGAAAAATTAAAATAAAATGAGAATAATGTGTTTAAAATGTTTTTCCCCACAATTTTCCTTAGGGTAGGTATACATATTGAAAAGATAGTGCACAGTTTCCCTTTTGTCCTGCTGGTGGAGCTGCTGCTACATGTTTACCCAGTATCTTGGTTTGGTCTCTCTTTGCCTGTTTGTGTCAGCCTGCCACTGTTTTCATTTGCTGCTGCCTGCCTTTTTGCTCCATCAGGTAGACAGGTAAATTGGCTACGGTTTGCAGATGCTATTTAGGTTTTGAAATATGGCACCGCTCACTTAGCTTACGCGGTTTATGACGATTTCTGAGAGACCGCGATTTGTAGCATAAACTGACAGCCACGCGCTGTCTTTGAAGAAACGCTCCCTCGCTCACTCGCTCCTTTAAGGTTGTATGACTTAAAGCTTTTTAAGTAAAGCTTCAAATAGTGAGTAAGATGATTTCTGAGCGACCGCGATTTTCAAATAGTGAGTGAAATGATTTCTGAGCAACCGCGATTTGTAGCATAAACTGACAGCTATGCACTGTCTTTGAAGAACCGGTCGCTCACTCACTCACTCCTTTTCTTACAGAAGCTCTGTGTCACAAAAGAAAATGAGTAGTGATTAAAATAATGTAAGTGTTAAAACAGAAGGAGGAATAGGAGGACCGAGGGATGGAGTATGTGTGTGTGTGGGTGTGGGGGGGGCGCATGATGGCCACTAGATGGTGTGCTTCACTTTCGATGGATTGAGGAGGGATTAATTCTTAAGTGGTAATGCAGTCTTTTTTGTGCCTGCCCTACATACAGTGATGTTATTGTCTAATATCATCACTGTGTCTAGGAGTCAGCAACCAATCAGGTTGCTAGAAATTTTCTTGCCATTGTATAATTTTACTTATTCCAGTATAGAGACCAGTAGGACTCTACAATGGAATCCAATCTGTGCATAGGAAAAGCTCTCCATCACCATATGTTGACAATTACCATCCAGGCAGAAATGGAACCAGTTAAATACTAGTGCAGGAATTTCTGTATGCACCACAAAACACTTCACTAGCACCAGATGGTCTACAGTGATGGATACTGAGTAAAGATTTATAAGTATTGTTGCAGGTATGTTACCTGCATTTATCTCTAGGTATTGATCATGTATTATTATTTTTTTCTAAAGCAGTGTCACTGCTATGATCCAGTATCATCCCTGACTGGAAGTACAGTCCAACCCTGTTTATCCGAACTGCCTGGGGGAGATCTGATTGGTTCAGATAAATGGGAGTTTGGAACATCGAGAGTCACTATGTACAGTACTGTACCATACATATAAAGCTGCTTCACTATAAAGCATCTGTGCAACATTGCTGTGCTCTACTACTGAACTGAATACTGAATCAGACTGCAGTGCTGTAGTTTAAACAGCAGAAAAGACTTTTAAAAGTCATTTTATTTCTTTGAATTGTACAGGCAATGCTCGAGTCAACAGCGTTCACATCAGGTCAAAACATCTGGTACAACATAAGTACAGTAATAGGATGAACAGATATCATTCCATCTAAATTTATGCCACAGTACTGTGTCATTATAACCAGGGCTTATTAAGGTTTAATGTGTTCTGTACCTGCATGCCGTAATGTTCTTCCTGACAATGTGTTAGCCAGCTGATGTACCTCCAGTCAGTAACTTAGTGCCCCCCATATCACCATAAGCAGGGCTCCATATTGTTTAATTTGTTTAATTTCTGAAAGTCATAATATTGATGGATATGAAGAACAGGTGGGGAGGAAGCTGTAGTGTTCTCTAATGCTGTCCGATTGCAGCTCCAAGTTCTACCACGAAGTTAGCAGAAAGCTTTTTCATTTCTGAATGCCATGATGTTGATGGATACAATGAATGGATGGGAAGGAGGGTGCAGTGTTCCCTAATGCTGTCCGATTGCAGCTCCAGATTCTCCTGTGAAGTAAGCAGAAAGCTGGCTTTCAAAGGTGACTCCAACAGTAAAACTATTCTACAAACTGCTGCACTGTATTTAGCTGTAATTAGCTATTGTTAAAACATTGTTAAAAGCTGTTGATTGTCCCATTGTGATTTTAGGTAGCTGCGCTCAACCTTGTTAATGGCTAATGGCAGAGCCTGCAATCACAGTGAAAAAGATCAACAGTTTTAACAATGGCTAATTACTGTACAAGGTGAGAATACTGCTGTGAATATCAAAGAAAACACTGAGGGACAAGCAGTCAGTTCATTTGATAGGGAGGTTTGGTTTATAGGGGGTTGGAGTAATGGGGTTGGACTGTACTCAGTGATGCTGTGGTGCTCATGATGCTTTTTGATCCTAGTCAATAACATGCCCAATAATGACATACTGGAGACAGGTGGTAATTTGCCAGATTATCAGTGTTACAGAAGGGCTTCTTGAGCAATGGCTTTACTACTGCCTTCTTGAAGGAGTTGGCACATAACCCTTATTTAACAAGATATTGATCACATTCAGCAAGAATTAAGTGAACTGCACCCTGTGTTGTTTTATCAGCCAGTACATGGTAGGATCCAAGCAGCTGGTAGGTAGGGGAACAGCACTCAAAGCACTGCATATCTCAGAAAGAGTGCCCAGCTCAAATTCAACAAATAGTCATACTGCCCATAGAGGTCCTCAGTTTACTAACCTCAGGATATACCACAACCTTGATCTGACTGATTGCCTCTGTGAAAACCTTTGAGAACTTCTCACATCTTTTGTATGAGGTATTCCCTACAGTGTAGAGACGGACAGTATTTACTGACTTTTCAACACACTGAACAACACAGGTTTTTTTTTCAGTTTTCATTCCAACAATAATATTGGCATGGTACTCATCATCTGCCTTTTGCATTGCCCCCTCATACAGATAAAACGAGCTACTGTATGTAGATCTAGCTGATTTAAGATGAGTTTTTTCCTGCTTTTTGATTCCCTGGAGGTCACTATTAACTTGTGTCTTAATTTTACAGTTCTCTCCCTTTCTAAAAATTCTCTGACATAAAGTTAAATGTCAAGGTAAATCTTATGTTATTCTTCCTTTTGGCTGTGCTGACTTATTAAGCCATTTGATTGCACATTGTCCTAACAACCTAGTAATCATGGGTAAGCTTTGACTTTGTTACTTATCTTTGTTGGTATGTTATTTTGCAGGAGCACTTCAAATGTTATTCCCCTAGAGACAAATAGTTAGATAAAAAGGTAGCAATCAGTTTCTCTTATTTATTGTTGTTATCTGTTGAGCAGGCATTCAGAAAGCTAGAATATATTTGATAATGAAAGATACAAAACAAGGTTGTTAAACCCCAGACATTTCAATGTTAATCAGTCCACCACCTAAACAGTTGATGAGCAAACTCTTCATGGATCAAATCCATAGAGACTCAGACTAAGAAGATGACTATTCAGTATGGGATTGAGACTTTGAAAGCTAAGTTTTATCTTCTAGTTCAAGTAATGTTTCTTTAAAGCCTTTGCTGTTTACAAGGTTTCTTTATTTTTTCCTTTCTGGTGTATGCATGTTATTCATGTACTGTATATGCAGTTCTGCTCATGCATCATGAACAGGAGTGTACATTTTGGAAATCATATATATATTTTTTTAATTTAACTATGATTTAATTCGGTATAAGAGAATAGGTAACAATTTTCTGACTAATCTGTGTCAGCTTTTGAAGACATGACACCAACCACAACTCATCCTGCCTTGGCGGTGTTATGTAATGCCAGATCTATTAAAAACAAGACAGCTATTATAGCTGATCTTGTTGGAACAACTTATCTGGCTTGCATTGCCGAGACCTGGCTGGATGAAAATGCAGGCCCTGTATTGGCCTTGGCAACTCTGGCTGGGTTCTCGGTGATACACCATTCAAGGTTGGATTGTAGGGATGGGGGAGTGGCCATTATGTTTAAGACTGAGCTGGGTCTTGTGGATGTACCATTGGGAAACACCAGATCCTTTGAATATATCCTGGGAGGGGGTATAGGCTGCGGGATTATCCTCACCTACTGTCCACCAGGAGATGGTGGTGAATTCTTGCATTCCTGCAGACTTCATTGTCAACATGGTGTTGAGGTCCCCCAGATGGATAATTCTAGTGGACTTCAATGCCTGGGTCAATGATGAACTGTCACACTTTGGTCAAAATCTCCTCTAGCTGATGATGATGATGCTGAGCCTGTCACAGGTAGTTACCTCCTCGACCCATACTGGGGGTCATTCATTGGATCTGATCTTTCTCTTGGGTATGGAGATAGCTGATCTGTGGGTGGAACCAGTCAGCTGGTCTGACCATTACACCATAAGATTCAGCTTTGGGGGCCCCCAATTGGTCTGCTCCTATGGAGATGGTCCAATACCACCCTTTAATGGGGGTTAACCCCAGTGACCTATTGGTGCAGCTGGACCTATCGGGTTTGTTGGGTGAATGCATGAGCCCAAATGATCTCATATTAGCCTATAATAAGGCTGTGTGAGATGCTGTTGACAAGATTGCTCCTGTTAGTGTTCAGCCTCTCACTCTTCGCCCAAGGAGCCCTTGGTTTGATGGCTTCTTGAAGGAGTTGAGGTGAGTTGGCCGAAGGATGGAGAGAGCCTGGCGGAAGTCCAGCATTGATGCTGACAGGCTTAGGTTGATGGCACATTATAAAGGCTAACAATCAGAAATCTCCCGTAAGAAGGCAGAAGTCCTGTCCAGGGAGATTTCAGCTGCACAAAATCGACAGGCTCAGCTTTTCCGGACTGTTGACAGATTGTGCAATCCAATATGTCTTCAGCCCAGAGAAGCTTTTTCTCAGCTGAGATGTGAGGAGTTCGCTCGATTCTTTGCAGATAAGGTTGCCAGCAGCAGGTCTGGCATCGGTTAGACTTCTCCTTTGAGGGACTGCAGTGATCAACGGGAGGTGACATACACTCAGTCTAGTTGGTCAGACTTTTGCCAGCCTGAACTCATGAACATTGTGAAGACAGTCCAAACATTGTGCCCAACCAGTTGTAGTTTGGATCTGGGCCCTACACCCCTCTTGGTGGGATGTGTAGATGTTATCTGCCCGATCCTTGCTGAAATTTTCTGGAAGTCTTTGGAGAGTGGGGGTTTTCCTGACCCCCTGAAGAAGGCAGTCTTATGGCCACTCCTTAAGACATCTTCCTTGGATCCAGACTGTCTAGCTAACTACTGGCCTATCACTAACCTACCATTTGTTGGTAAGGTTATTGAAAAGGTGGTTGCGCTGCAATTGGACAATCACCTTACAACTCACAATGTCTATAATACCCTCCAGTCTGGTTTTAGGAAGAAGCATAGCATGGAGACTGCTGTTGTCCGGGTATTGAATGATCTCCTAATGGCTAGAGATCGAAAGGCATGTACCATTCTGGTCCTTCTTGATCTCTCTGCTGCATTTGACACTGTAGACCATGGGGTGCTGTTGGAGTGCCTGCGGCTTTTTTGTGGGCTGTCTGGTACAGTCCGCAAATGGTTCCATTCTTACCTCATGGGCAGGTGTCAGAGAGTTGTCACCGGAATTTATTCTTCTGACACTTACTCCCTGCTCTGTGGGGTGCCGCAGGGTTCCAATTTTGCCCCCATTTTGTTTGCAGTGTACATGCTGCCATTGGGAGATATCATTAGGCAATACAGTCTGAGTTTTCACTGCTAAGCTGATGAGACTCAGCTGTATATGCCCTTTCTGCCTGGACAGAATGATGCACTATTAGTGCAAAATAAGTGCCTTGCTGAGATCAGTGCCTGGATGAGTTCAAGCTGGCGAAGACTGAATCCAGACAAGACTGAAGTGTTGGTTGTGGACACAGGTCATCCGGGGTGGGTTTAGAAGCTGGACAGCCATCAGGCTTGATGCTTGAAGGTGTACCGCTTCTTTCCTCAGATCAGGTGAGTAACCTGGGCATTATTTTTGATGATGGTCTGACTCTAAAATCTCAGGTATCAGCTGTCGTCAAATCCTCTTTTCATCATCTGAGGAATATCGCCCGGGTGAAACATCTGGTTCCCAGATGATCTTCCAACACTAGTCCATGTCTTTGTCACTACCAGTCTTGATTACTGCAACTCTGTATACCTACGGCTACCAGGGATTGATATCCGCTGCTTGCAGTTAGTGCAGAACGTGGCAGCCAGGCTTTTAACTGAGGCTTAGGTCCAGTCATATAATGCCTGTGCTCCGCGAGCTGCACTAGCTGCCTGTTCAGTGGCGGTGAGCTGGCATGCTAACCTTTAAAGCCCTACAGAAACAGGGACCCAGTTACCTGAAAGATCTCTTGATACCTTACCTCCCCTTCCGTCCTCTCCGAGCTGTAGACAAGGGATTTCTGGAGATTCCCTGGGTGCGTTTGAAGTCCTCTGGTTCTCGTGCCTTTCTTTTTTCAGCTCTGACCCTGTGGAATTCTCTACCTCATCAGTTGAGAAAGTGCCCGATCATTGATCGTTTTAAAGTTGAGTTAAAGACCTATTTATTTCACTTAGCCTTCCTGAAATATGGATGATTTGTTTTCTTGTTTCTGTTTTTACCTGATGTAATTGGTTTTATGTACAGCACCTTGGCTTTTAAAAGGCACTGTAAAAATAAAAAAAAATAAAAATAATATCATTATACTACTCAAAGAGGTCAGAGTGTTTGCAGCATTCAGTTACTCCTTCACATCTGCTGTGTGCTTACATGGAAAACCTCTGAATAGAGTCAAGAGTTTCTTAGTTCCCAGAGTGCTTGGTTCTGTGAGAGCATGTGTGCATGAGGGGACAGAGGCGGACAAATACATGGGGTTGCGACACAAGGTGACCTATAATGGATAACAGCAGGGAATAAAATAATGGGCAACACAGAGATAGTCTGAATGGTATGATGAGATATTGTAATAAGATCCTCAAGATCCATGTAATGAGTATTTTGGTATCAGATGATATGGGTGAAGCAAATTGAGTGACTCAAATTGAGCAACTCAGTTTGCATGCTTGAAGGAAGAGCAACAGTGAGATAATAGCTAGGGGAGGGAATAGCGAGTGTGGAGGGACAGAATAGTGAGGGCAGATGACTGGGGAGTGTATAGTCATGTAGGCTAAATGGAGTAATGCAGCATGCTGCTGCTGCTGAGTTGGCCACTTGGAGGGATGGATACAGTCACCACTTGGAAAAGCCATGGTCCTGGGTTTGCGACTGCCTGTAGGTAAATTTTTTGTAAACTGTTTCAGCTGTTGCAATTTTTTTTATTCTGTTCTGTGTCCTCTGGTGCCTTGACTGTGTTGCCCCAAGTGGTGGTATCCCCCTGCATGCTCTAGCCCCCACCCGTGTATTCCCCATGTCTCCCAGTGTCTGCCCTCCTGGAGCTGATTCTTTAAATATGGGGGGTGCAGGGCCATAGCCCCCTTCATTAACTGTTAGTATATATCGTCCCCCATATTGCACTGTATAGTGCCATCAGTTTCTTGCCGGTTACTGTGTTGTTGATCGACGATTATGTTTTTTGGTGAAATGTAAGGGCTGTTATGTTAGTTACCGAAAAGGTTTTGCTCATTTGACATAAAATTAAGTATTCTGCTTATCACTCACCAGGAGGCACAAACTGAATCCATCTAGATTCAGCAAATGCTTTGGACCAGTAGCTTTCAACCGGTGGTCCACAGCCCACAGGGGGCCCACAAGCCACCATAGTGGAAAACCCCAAGAAATTGAAATTACGGAAAAATAATTTCTTTTTCACCTGCTGATAGGGCAATATTCAGTCAGCAAATGTGTGGTCTCTCCACTCCTCCGTCCTCCCTCCTCACAGATATCTCTCATCTCTCCACTACTCACTTCAAGCTACTTTTTTAAAATAAAACAAAAAATCCGAAGCTGCCCAGTTTACTAAGCACCCATTGTGACACCACCCTCTACCACTGGAAACATAGTTTGATACAGATCCGTCTTTAAATGCCTTGGCAGTGCAACTTAGTGAAAAGTTGCTTTTTCCCTGCAGTTTAATTAAACTCATCCATTCCTTACTGCACTAGGGTGCTACAGCCAGGAGCAGAAACAGAAATTCCTCCTGCAGTGGCAGCCAGCTGAAACCTCCAACAGAGGTTCCGGGGGCCAAACTGCACTGTTCCTCAAAATGTGGGACAATCAGAGGTATCCTTAATGCTGTAATTGTATGTCCACCCACCTTGCTTTTCACACAGTTTTGAACATTTTTATTTTCTTATGTAGCTATGGGAAATTTAGGTGCAGGAGTAATGTATCTCTGTGTCTCATACGAAGCACTTGAGAGGTATGGAGATCGCTGGCATTTGTGTTATGCAGTTGTAGGAAATTTAGGTGCAAGAATAATGTAGCTATGTGCTCTGTGCTCAGAGCTGCTCCCTCCAGTGCTGCAATAACCATTTCATTTCACCGCCTCCCCCCAGGTAGTATGATGTCATAGGACCTGCTGCATTGAGATCAAAGGAGAGACTGGCAGCTCCAACTCAGAAACTTATATATTTTTAATACATATACAGATATATATATATATATGTATGTATGTATGTATAATATGTATATATTTACATATATATATATATATATACACATACACACACACACATGTACACATATACACACACACACACACACACACACACACACACACACACACACAAGCTGTACAAGACACTCGACTTTTGGTAGGGGGTTCCTGACGTAGCTGACAGCTGGCCAGGGGGTCCCCGTACCAAAAAAGGTTGAGAACCACTGCTTTGGACAATAATAGATGGTCTCAGCATCAGGAAAATGTAGTGTCATCTGTCATGCAGAAAACATAAAGTAAAAGAACAGGAGGAATAAGAGATACAGTTCAGGGCTGGAAAGGTGCAGAGAAAGGTTCCAAACTGGTACAACTTCTGTAACTAGTATTGAATGTGGAGATGGTCACTGTAGTGGGAATGGGAGTTTTGGGCTGTGAAGACTAGGACTGGGCGTGTGAAAGCATGGACAAAGTAACCTTGATGCAGTAGTTCACTAAAGTCAATTGGTTCCACTTCCACTCGAAGCAGCCTACCCAGGTCTTTGAGTGCATCTGATGACAGCACCATGAGCAATCCTGAAGCACACTGGTTTCATCTTTCTCCTTCCCATGCCACCAGTACAAGTTGTTTGTCCTCTTCCACTACAGAAGAATGAGATACTATAGAAATGATCTTCCATAAATGTAAAACCAAGCATTTCCCCTGTCCATCTCATACAAACGACATGATAACTGCTGCTATGCCACAGCTGCTAGTGTAGAGGCAGTGAGAACTGTAAGTCATGCCTAAACCACAATATAATCCCTCCATAAAATGCAGCAGCACCACAGAACCCAGAGCTGTTCACTCATCCTCATCAGGAGGGCAGTTCAGAGCCAGGTTATGGGACGAAAACTACTGTAATTCTGTCATCAGAGGAAAAAGTAAAGTCAAGCCCATCCTCCATCAGCATTGTATTACTGTATCACAGCCTGCTGCTGTGGTACAACAGTACACCAATATCATTCTAGAGTGTCTTTCTACAGTGCACCCCAAACAGTTCTTGCAGTTGACAACCATTCCTGTCACAAGTCCTCCCCACATGGTCATTGTCATTAAAAAAAAACAGAACACCTCAACAATGTGGGGTACAGACTGGACATGCAGCATGTTCCAATCTTCTACATGACACAGAGTGGCAAACTACAGCAAATGTCCTCACTGCAGCATTAGCAAAGCATTATCCAAACAAAATAAACTATTGTATGGCTATTGTTTTCTTTACTAGGTTGTTAGAAACATAGACAATGGCAGCAGAAAAAAGCAATGGTTCATCCAGTCTGCCTGACTTCCCTGTCTAACACTGGGATCTACCATTTATCTAGGGTCCTAGCCCTCCCCTCCTTTCCCCATTCTCCTTCCCAATCCTGTTGCTCTGAAAGACCACTATACCCTTCACTCTGTCCCAACTGTGCTTGAAACTGTCAACTGTTTTGCACCGATTACTTCACCTGGTTGACTGTTCTATGACTACACCACCGTTTCTGTAAAATATTACTTCTTCATGTTCCTCCTGAACCACCTACCTTTCATTTGCCACACATGTCCTCTTGATCTTGAACTAGCATTCAAGTTAAATAGTTCCTCACAGTTCACCTTATTTAATCCTTTTAGGAACTTGAAGGCCTTTATCATATCTCCCCTGCCCCTTCTTGTATCCAGCGAGTACATGTTCAGTGTCTTGAGTGCTCCTCATAAGACCTGCCCTGTTGGCCATGAATCTTTTTTGTTACTCTGCACTGCACTATCTCCAGTCTTTCACTATCCTTCCTGAGGTAAAGGCTTCAGAACGGTACCAAGTCTATATAGAGCTGTCAGTGCATGGAATACCATACTGCATAAAGCACTGAAGGCAGTACAGTAACAGGGGTTTTACAATGATCAGGAATAACCGCTACCACTGACACAGTATGGTCAAATGGAGAAGTTTCAAGTAAGCTGCCTGTGCAGTGCCTGGTCGAGTCACTCCCATGGTGGAGTGGCTACAGCACCAGCTTAGGGGATCTGGGGCAGTGGTTCAAGTCCTCCTAGGTCCAGTAGAGTTGTGGCTTTTTTTTTCATTTAAAAAGATTTTTTTTTTGCCTGCAGAGTTTCAACCCATCCCCGAAGCCCATACCCCCTCAGAGTTAGTTATAATAATTCCGGGGCGGTGAGTGGGGTGGAGCCCCCCACAAAAAAAGAACAAGTCCCATTGTAGTTGTTGGGGTGTTCAAGATCCTTGTATTGTTGGTGTTTTCACCAACATAATTTTGCCATGCATGGTTTTGTCTGAGATGTTCTTTGCTGAGCAATTTTCTCTGCAGCAATATGACTCTGTGCCCTTCAGAACTGGGCACAGTATTCCAGGTGTGGCCTCGCTAATGATCTATAAAGGGATAGTATTGCCTCCTTCCTCCTATTATCAATACCTCTCCATGTACAGCATTCTACCTTACATAGCATAGGCATCATTGCACTGGCTTTTTTGCTTGAGGGTGTCTCTGATGAGAACTCCTAGGTCATGTTCCTCAGCTGCAGTGATAAGTGTCATTTCATCCATCCAGAACTCTGTCCTGGGGTTGTAGTTCAGTTATTATTCCCTAGATGCATAACTTTCCCCCTTTTTGCCATAGAGTTTCAACTGCCAAACTTTAGACTACCCCTTTTGCTTTTGTAAGTCACTCTGCATTTCTGTGATTCCCTTGTCACTATCCACCCTCCCACAGAGTTTAGTGTCATTCACAAAGAGACCCAACCTCCCCGGATACCTTCTCCAATGTAACTGATGAACACATTGAAGGGGAATGGGCCCAGGACAGATCCCTGTGGCAAACCGCTTGTGACCTCCCTCTCTTCTGATTTGACCCCATTAACAACAACCCTCTGCTGCCTATGATTTAACCAGTTTCCTACCCAGTTAACTACATCCTTAGCCACAGCCAGATCCTCTATCTTCTTCAGTAAGCCTTTGTGGGACATGATTCGAAAACCTTGCTGAAGTCAAAACAGAGCAAATCTATGACATGGCTCCTATCCAGTTTCCACATCTGCTGCAGCAGTGACAAACATTGCAATACCATAAAACAGCAGGAAGAAACATACCTCATATCGAGACTTTTACTCATGACACCAAAAATCCACTGAAAGCATGCTGCAATCATTGTGGCTCAAGATCAATATGATTGTCTACAGTATTTTAACTTTGGGAACAAGGGTTCTGGACAATCATTTCAGAGGCAAACATAACATTCTTCTAACAACCAGACCAGATTTCCAATCAAGTGAGAGTCAAGCTAGGGTCAGGTACAGTTAGGTATGGGAACTGGGACTAGGAAACCTCTAAATCTGGATTGTGCTCCAATGGGGTCTGGTTGGAAGGACTAGTGCCCCACAAGTCCCACATCTCTGACTTGGGACCTTTATATCTGGACTGCTCCAGAGGGATAAGGCCAGCCACAAAGGTCATGCCATAAGAGGTCAGCCAAGGCTAATGCTTGTAGAGGAAAGCCGAACAGAAGGTGGGTAACAGGTCTGGGAAGAATCACTGCAGGAGACCAGTCAGTGTTAGGAGCAGAAAACCTCAACGAAAAAAGAAAATATAAGAGCCAGTTGATTTCTAATATTGCAACACACAACAAACTGCACTCCAGGTATCACAAAAATTCTTGTTTCAGATAAAAAATTATGCCATTTAAAGTTTTATTCAACAGCCACTGTGAGCTCTGTGTCTATGTTTTTATGTGTCTATGATACTTTGAAGTTAAAACAAATTTCATTTGCTCTGATTTAAACTAGGTTATTGTTTTATCAAGACTACCTGACTTTGTGATTTCATAGGAAAATGCAAATTCTTGCATTTGTTAAGGTACTTCACATTAAATTAATTCCTTCTGCAACTGTATGACTCTTTCATAATGCTTGGAAAAAGTGTGTGTGTGAATATCTCTTAGATTTTATATTTTCTGGTTGGAAAAATTGCTACACCAGAAATGATAAAAACTAGCACATTGGGTGGAGTGTATCACTTGACAGTAATACACACACACACGGTGTGATGTTGGATAAACCCTTTGAACTTTGATCTCAGGGTTTACATAGCATCACACTCCTCAGGTGTTTATTAAATTCTCGTAATATGCTCCACCCCATGCATTGTTCTCTAAGTAATAACCATCCACTTACTGTATATCACAGTAATACAACACACAATATCTTATACATCATGCCAATAGTGAAGCAGCCATTGCTGGCTCTTGATGCAAAAACAAACATACTGTAGGTACTTAGTATAGAATGCTAGGAAAAGAAAAATATCCAACGCTCATTCTGTCTTTCCTGATATGACCAACTCAACCTCAAACTCAAGCCAACTATTGTGGACCAGGTTTCCCTGAGCTACTCAACACCACTTGAATCTTTCCCACCCTGTCTTGAACCTTGCTACAATGCCAGTATTCACCACATCATTAGGCAAACCATTCAGCCCACCACCACCACCATCTCAGTAAAGAAAGACTTCCTGACATCATTTTTAGGACTTACCTCTTGTAAACTTGTAGTTGTGCCATCCAGGGACTGTGATGCTTTCATTATCAACAGCTCTGCAATATCTACCCTGTTAATCATGCCTAGAAATGTGTATGTTTATATCATGCCCCCCCCTTTCCTGTTCTCCAGAGAATATGGCACATGTTCAAGATCTTTCACCTATTCTGTATTTCACCGATAATCATTGTCACCCTCATCATGATGGATTTCAGCCTTTCCTATTCTTGTTTAAGAGGATAGGGTCTGAACTACATGTAATATTACAGGTGCACTCTCACCAGTGTTACACTGCAGTGGTGACAAAGACTCAAGCCCCATGAAGATTCAAACTTTTGAGAGGACGTGGCTAGCCAGGTAAGATGGCAACCAAATCTGAATGCTCTGTTTCTGTTCTGCTAATCGCATGTCATCTGCTAGTTCCAATGGGCATCTAACCTCACAAACAATTTCATTTGATAGCTAGCACGGTGCCAATTTAGGAGAAACCTTGCTTGTCTATCTCCTGATTTCAGACTGCTCCATTACTTGGTGCTTCTTTTTCAGTGTTGAGCTCTCCTGCCTGCTGCCAAAAGTGAAACTGACTGCCACAGGATTAACTCATCACTCATTTAGACAGGAGGGCCACACCATACCAGTAATGAATGAAAGGATGGCTACTACCTCAGGATTTCCTACTGCTTTGACCACTATTACAGCCCTATTGCACAAAATTCTGCAAGATATGGCAGATTTAAAAGACTTAGCTGCTCAGAAGAATCAGAACTTGGAGGTTTTGGGCCAGCAGTTGATGAGCACAGGGCAATGGATTGCCAACCTCAAGGTACAAGAAGACAACACCACCAGTCAACTTTGAGAGCAGGACAGGGTGATCTCATATCTACTATCAAAGGTAGATGACCTGCTGAACCAATCAATATGGAATAATCTCCCCTTAGTAGGCTTACCAGATGTTGCTGAGGGCCATCATACGATACTGTTTTTGAAGAAACTTACCCCACCTCTCCTTAATGCCATCAACTACCTCACTAATTGAGATAGAAAGGGCTTATCATTCTTTAGCCCCCATGACATTGCCATGGTGAGTGTTCCAAATCCATCCTATTCAAGCTGCTCCAGTACCCCATCATGGAGAGCATTCTACGTCTGGCATGAGAGAAGGGTCCCTTGACCTGGGTGGGTCATCATGTATCCTTTTATCTGGATTTTTCCGTGGAACTATTTGCAGCAAAGTGGGAATATGCCAAAAGGAAATGGCAGCTTAACAATCTTGGGGCAAAAGCTTTAGTGCATTTTCTTGCCACACTGTGGATCACCATTAATGGGGCCACCTATCAATTCAAGACCCCAGCAGCCATAGAGGTCTTCATAGCCAGGCACTGGCTCAATTACAAGTTCCAAGCCTCACTCATTTTTTTAATTTTTTAATTTTTTAATTTAATATACTTTATTACATTTCAAGCAGTCAAGGTTACAAGACAGGAACATCACTTGAGTTTTACAGACTGCTATTTACAAAAACATAATTAACTATAACAAAAGGAAACGTCATAAAATCTAAGAGATTCAATTATCTTACCACTAATCCATCCATCCCCTCCCAATCCCCAACCACCCTCTGCCAAGTGTTGTCCTTTGAGAGGGGCACTAAGGTCATCAACCCTTGAAGAAATAAGTTAAGATAAACTTAAGGATTCCATATGGATAGCAAGGCTTCGAGGGGGCCCCATATATTCTGGAAGGTTTTAATCCTGTCATGCATAGATGCAATATGTCGCTCTAGTTGCAATGGTAGAAGCACTTCCCTGTACCATTCTATAACTGGTGGTAATGTTTCCTCCTTCCAGTGCCTCATAATAATCAGTTTGGCAGTTGAAACCACTAGGGCCAAGTGTGCTTTCTTAACTTTGGGGGTGCCATGCTGGAATAAGTTTAACAAGCAGGCTTCCAGAGAAAACAAGTTGTCTATTCCTAGTAGTGGATCTAATGTTCTTTTGATAGAGCACCAGAAGGCCTGCACAATTGGACAGGTCCATAACATGTGATACAGGGTTCCCGGGTTTCCCCACATCTAGGACAATCTGGGGAAGGAATCCTACCAAATTTGCCAAGTTTGACCAGAGTGTGATATAAGTTGTGCATAATATTGTATTGGACTAATCAGAACCTATCCTGCTAAATACACCTATAATTATTCTGCCAGAGTTTCCTCCAGGCATCTATATTGTCAGAAACTGCCAACTCTTGGGTCCAATAATAACAAATACCTGAGGGCAAAAGGGAGTCCAGAGATTGTAGATGTTTATATAGTACAGAGACAGAGTGAGGCTGGGTGGCCATCCTCAAAGTTACATCTATATCTGTACTGGGAGGGGTTAGTATAGGTGTATTCTTCAGGAAGGTGGAGATGGCCTCCCTTGTCTGCAAGAACTTAAATTTGTGGGAGTCTGGGGCCCTGTCTCATGTTTGGAAATGCGAAAATGGGGTTACTTTCCCACTGTTGAGAAAGTCAGAGAGTTTACAGGTTCTCAATATAGTCCAAAATGAGGGCTGAATGGGTTTGTTGTCAATTCTAAAATTAGGGTTGCCAATGACTGGTTGTTCTAAGGACTGGTGCCAATTCAATGAGAGATGATTATGGATCTGTTGAAGGGCCTTGAGGGACCAACCAATCGGTGTCTTCCTCAGTGGTTTGGGGATATGTACAGGGGCTACATATAGAAGGGCAGGTAAGGAACAGCAGTATTTGAAGACTAAGTGCCCCTCAAGCTCCAACCACAAAGGAGTATATTCCGATGGGTGAATGAGATTTATATCCCTGACCCAAAAAGCAAGCTTACTTAAGTGATGGGCACCATAATATGTGAAGAAAGAAGGGAGTTGCAGGCCTCCTTGAATTTTAGGAGCTGTTAACTTAAAGTAGGCCCACCTGACCCCCTTCCCTCGCCACATAAATGCATTAGGTACTTTCTGAAACTTGATAAACCAAACTTTAGGGAGAAAACAACCCAACATACACATGGGATATAAAATTCGAGGAAGCACATTCATTTTAATTATGCTGATCCTCCCCCAAAGAGAATGAGGGAGGGCTCCCCCCATCTATCCATATCCATCATTAATGTTTTCAGCAAGTCAGATGGATTCTCTTTAAGCATAGTTGCCAATTCCCTTGACAATTTGATACCCAAGTATGTGATGGATTTTGCTTCCCAGGATAGGTTACATGTTGCCAGTGTAGCCTTAGTAGTTCTATGATTTAGTGGAAAAACCTGGGTCTTAAAGTGGTTTAACTTGTAATATGACACTTTAGAAAAGGCCTCAATTTCTTTTAGAACAGCTGGGATAGTACTGTATAGCAGATTATATTCGCGTTCATAATATATTCACTATATTAGCTTAAATGAAATATCAGCAAAAATAATCTGAACTCGAATATAATAAACATTTTTGGTAACATCCATGTGTTGCAGTTAACGTTAACATTAGAATAAAGTATATGCAGACAACATTGCTGCTTTTAAAATGAAGCACTTTATTGACTAACAGTAGATAACTTCTCAAAAAAAAAAACGGTAGTGTGAGTCCAATCGATACGCATCCAGCAGCAGTGTTCCGTGTCATGTAATTCTACATCTGTGCTGCATCCACCTGCAAACCCTATATAGAAAAAAGAAAAGAGGTACGCTTTACTGACTGCACTGTGCCTGTTCAATTGAAAATAATGAAAACTAATGTAAGCTTACCTTAGTAAGGCAGTTCATGTGTGCTTCCTGAATACCAGATTGTTGAAACCTGTGGACAATGTCATCATGTCTAGCACCAAGTTGTTCAAAGCTGTTCTGAAGCCAGTGAGCATGGTGCTCTTTTAAATTTGTTAGCCGTAGGTCTGCTGCCATATTTTCTCAATCTCCTGCTAGGGAAAGTGATGGAGTCACTTCTGAAGGAAAGAATAGTTGAGTACCTAGAGGTCAGTGGAGCACAGGATCCAAGGCAGCATGGGTTCACAGCGGGAAGGTCATGTGAGACGAATCTAATAGATTTCTTTGACTGGGTGACCCAAGTAGTAGACCAGGGAGGGGCTGTGGACATGGCCTACCTAGACTTTAGGCAAGGCATTTGACACAGTCCCACACAAAGATTATTAGTCAAATTAACCAGCCTGGGAGTGGGTCCCAGGGTGGTAGCCTGGGTAAAACATTGGCTGGACAACAGAACACAGAAGGTAATTGTAAATGGAGTCCACTCTGAAGAAAGGGTGGTTACTAGTGGGGCACTGCAGGGTTCAGTATTGGGTCCAGTCCTTTTTAATGTCTTCATCAGTGACATTGCAGAGGGGCTGGAAGGAAAAGTATGCCTTTTTGCAGATGACACAAAGATCTGCAACAGGGTTGATACACGAGAGGTGTGGAAGGGATGAAAAGGGACTTGGCAAGGTTGGAGGAATGGTCCGGACATTGAGCCAGGATTCAATGCAAAAAGTGCAAAATAATGCACCTGGGAAACAAGAACCCAGGGAAGAACACACAATGGGTGGGGAGGTAGTAACAACAACAAAACAGGAAAGGGACCTGGGGTTAATCATATCAGATGACCTTAAGGTTAGCAAGCAATGTGAGAAGGCAGTAGGGAGGTCCAGGGTATACTGGGATGTATGGAGAGGCATCAGCAGCAGAAAACAGGAAGTTGTTATCCCTCTGTACAGACAGTTGGTGAGACCCCATCTGGAATACTGTGTCCAGTTCTGGAGACCCCATCTCCGTCAAGGACATAGACAGGATAGAGGCAGTCAGAGGAGGGCAACTAAAATGGTGCAGGGTCTGCAAGAGAAGTCGTATGAGGAGAGACTAAAGGAGCTTAATATGTATACCCTTGAGGAAAGAAGGGAGAGGGGACATGGATAGAAACTTTCACCTCAAGGGAATCAACAAGTCCAAGAGGGTAGCATCTTTCAGAAAAAGACTTGCAAGAACAAGGGACACAATTTAAAGATAGAAGGAGGGTGGTTCAGGGCAATGTGAGGAAGTATTATTTCACAGAGAGGGTAGTGGATGCATGGAACAGCCTTCCTGAGGAAGTTGTGGGGTCTAAAACTGTGGGAGAATTCAAGAATGCATGGGACAGACATAAGGCAATTCTTGTGAGGGGCAGGAAGATATAGGCTGTTGGTTAACTAGGATCTGCGGCCTATCCTGTAGGTAGGGAAATGGGCAGACTAGATGGGCCTAGCGGTCCTTATCTGCCGTCAAAGTCTATGTTTCTATGTTTCTATATCAGTCTGTCAGAAATGAATCCAGCATACCATGCTGTGAACTGTTTCTTTAGGCAATCCTTAAAAATTTTGTTGACCGAAACATTGAGGGGCTGGAGTGCATCGGTGCAGGATGCCGGTTCATATACTTGTATGATGTAATTGGATTCAAGCTGCTGCAGGACTGCATCTGTGGTATGTGCTCTATACAAATTGAGGACTAGGAGAGCCCTCTGCTCGTCAGGCAGTGACATGTTTTCTCTTTGACTTGTTACATAGGGTACCAGCACTTTATCAATAAATTCCAGGGTGGTTTCGACATTTGCCCAGTGATTCTCACTGTGGCTTACGAGACACTCAATGGGGAACTGGTGCCGAGGATGTGATGCTGAGCTGCCACCCTTATAAATTGTGGGGGAGCATTACGCCTTCTAGAGTGCAGGCAAGCACAATGGTTATCTGTCTTTTGTCCCTGAGTCCAGTGACAGGGACTTGCCTTGCACCTGTGACCTCCATCATCCACCAAGCAAGTAAGCAGAACAGGGTGAATCAGAGGGAGTGCTTAAAGCCTGCTGTGATCAATTATGGATCCATTAGTCCTCATTAACAGCTATGTAGTTCTGCAGCACATACTACTGTATTTGCCAGTGACCGCAGTGCGAATACTATTGGGAGCAAATATGTGTGGTAGCAGAGCACCTGCTAAATATATCGTGCGAGTATACAAACTGCTATACAGTATATTGAAGGCTTTCAACATGCAAAAGAAAATCGTCTGCATATGCAGAGAGGGCATATCGCTTGTCTCCCAATTTAATACCCATGATTTCCTGGGAGGTCAATACAGTAATTTGTGAACCAAAGGTTCAAGGTAGAAATTGAATAAAAGTGGGGACAGTTTGGATCCTTGCCTTTTGCCCTGGCAGAGTGAGAAAGGGTTAGATAGCATGCCGTTGCACCAGACTCGGGCTGATGGTGAGGTATACAACAAACATACTCTTCTGGGAAAGTCACCAGACAAACCAAAATAAGCAAGGGTAAGAAAAAGAAAGTCCCAGGAGACATGGTCAAATGCCTTTTTGGCATCCAGGGAGACAAGCACTGCCAGAACATCTGAATCCCTGGATGCCGAAATCAGGTGTAACAGTTTCTGCATATGGTCCCCTGAGGATATCCCCACCATGAGTCCGACCTGTTCATTACTAATAAGGCTGCCCATAGTGGGGGCAAGCCTATTGACCAGAATCTTTGCTAGTATTTTGAGATCAGACTTAGGAAGGGATATGGGGCGGTAACTCTTGGGGTGTAAGGAGTCCTTCCCCGGCTTTGGGATGAGAGTTATAAGTGTGCCTAGGAAACAGAACTCAGAAAGGCCATTCTCATACCAAAAGTTGTACACCTCCTCCAATATCAGAGTAAGATAGGGCAGTAGGTTTTACATAAATTATTGGATAGGCCATCAGGATCATGGGATTTATCTAGGGGAAGTTGTCCTATGGCCTGTCGTATTTCTCCAATAATAATGATGTGTGTTCCCAGAAGGGTCACTTCCATAGGGGACACCTGGGGAAGTACTACTGAGTCGGGGTACTGAGTAATCTCTACCTCTGATGGCTGTGCTTGGGAGTTGACAGAGTAAAGGTTCTGATAGAATACTCCAAAAACCTCGGTTATCCCTTTTGGGTCAGTAATTACAGGACCATCCCATGTAGGACAAAGACCTGGGATAAACCATGAGGCCTCTGCCTGACTGATTCTGATTGCGAGCAATTTTCCTGCCCTTTCTCCTGATTCAAGGTACCTGAGCTTGGTATGGTGAAGGGAGAGCTCTGCCCATCGTGCCATCATATCTGCATATTGAGCTTGAAGTTTATGTAACCTAGCCCACTCTTTTACAGTGGAAGTCCAGCTTAAAGACCCTTCTAAAACTCAGATGGAAGTAAGGAGTGAGCCAATCTGTGCTTTATGTTGGTGTGACTTTATTCACCATCAGCCAAATACATTCCCCCCTTCGAGTACATTTCAATGCTGCCCATATCAAGTCAATTCTATCCACTGACCGCTTTATGGTCTCAAGGAATGTAGCGATAAAGTCATTGATATGCTCCAGGGTTGCTGGTCTCTGGAGAAGTTGATTATTTAATCGCCACATAGAGTCTCACTTGATAGCTAGTCCCAGTAATATAGAAACATTGAAACATAGAAACAGAGAAGTTGACGGCAGACAAGGACCGCAAGGCCTATCCAATCTGCCCATTTCTTTTTCTACCTTATAAATGTGCCATCGGCCTTTATCTGTCAGTGGCCTGTCTATTCATACTCATCTGTATTGCTCCCTTATGCCTATCCCATGCCTATTTGAAGCCCTGCATTGTATTCATAGCCACCACTTCCTGAGGTAGGCTGTTCCATGTATCCATCACCCTTTCTGTGAAAAAGAACTTCCTCACATTACCTATTAATCGGCCTCCCTCTAATCTCATGCTGTGTCCTCTTGTCCTGCTATTTTTCTTATATTGAAACATGTTGGACTCTTCCACCTTGTTAATGCCCTTAAGGTGTTTGAATGTTTCAATTATATCACCTCTCTCCCTCCTTTGCTCTAGGGTATACATATTGAGCTCCGTTAATCTGTCCTCATATGTCTTCTAATTCAGTCCCTGCACCATTTTGGTCACCCTTCTCTGGACTGCCTCAATTTGGTTAATGTCCTTGTGAAGGTGTGGCCTCCAGTACTGCATGCAGTACTCCAGAAGTGGCCTAACCAGTGTCTTGTAAAGAGGGATTATTACCTCCCTCTTATGACTTGTGATGCCACTACTAATACACCCTAACATCCCCCCAGCCTTACCTACTGCTTTAGAGGTCTTCTTGGATGATTTCAGGCCATCGATGATGATGATGCCCAAGTCTATTTCTTCCTTTGTGACTGCCAGCAACTCCCCTCCCAGCCTATAAGTGGCTTCAGGGTTTCCCTTCCCTATGTGCATGATCTTGCACTTCTTTGCAATAAATCCTAGTTGCCACTCTTCCGACCATTTTGCTAGTTTATGCAGATCTCTTCTCATTCTGCCCACCCCATCTGGATCATC
The DNA here is from genome assembly GCA_016271365.2 of Neoceratodus forsteri. NCBI lineage: Eukaryota > Metazoa > Chordata > Ceratodontiformes > Ceratodontidae > Neoceratodus > Neoceratodus forsteri. The sequence continues at coordinate 776,513,040 of CM057459.1, read as the reverse complement.
TACTCTGTTGCAGATTTTGGTGTCATCTGCAAACAGACAAGCCTTACCCTATAGCCCATCTGCAATGTCATTAATGAAGATTTTGAAGAGGACTGGCCCCAGGACTGATCCCTGAGGTACCCCACTTATGACTCGCATCTCTTCTGACTGTATACCATATACCATTTACCACCACTCTCTTTTTTCTGCCTGTCAACCAGTTTGCCACCCAGTTGACCAACTTCTGACCTACCCCAAGGCTACCCAGTTTATTTATCAATCTTCTATGTTGAACAGTGTCGAAAGCTTTGCTGAAGTCAAGGTAGACGACATCAACTGCTCTTCCTTGGTCCACCACTCTGGACCCAGTCAAATAAATCTCTGAGATTAGTTTGGCAGGACCTTCCTTTTGTAAATCCATGCTGTCTTGGATCCTGTGCCCCTATGGATTCCAGGTGTTGCACTATCCTTTTCTTAAGGAGTGCCTCCATAATCTTGCCCACTACTGAGGTAAGACTGACTGGTCTGTAGTTCCCTGCCTCCTCTCTGCTACCACTCTTGTGGAGTGGGATCACATGAGCCCTTCTCCAGTCTTCTGGGACCTCTCCTGTGCTCAGAGACTCACTAAACAGTTCTGCTAATGACTCTGCTAGTTCCACCCTTAGGTCCTTAAGTACCCTGGGATGTATGCCATCAGGTCTTATTTCTTTGTCCACCTTGAGCTTAGTGAGCTCTTGTAGAACCCTTTCTTTTGTGATGGGAGTAGTGCTCACCTCCCTCCCCCGTGTTCATGGTGCTGAGCTGTGGGCCCTACCCTACCTTCTCTTCAGTAAATACTCAGCAAAAGTATCTATTTAGGATAGATGCTTTTACAGGGTCCTCCTCCTCACATGCCCCCCTTTTCTCCTTTGAGCTTAGCAATACCCCCTCTGGACTTTCTCCTTTCACTAATGTAAAATGTATAGAAAGTTTTGTCACCTTCTTTTACTGTTCATGCTAGTGTTTCTTCACGTTTGGGACTTTACGTGCCTTACTACCTTCCCTGCTTCCCTTAGGGCAGTTTGGTAATGCCTCCCTATCTTCATCCCGCTGTGTTCCCTTATATTTCCTGAAGGCCAGCCCTTTTCTGCTACCATATTTGAGAACCAAAGTGGTTTCCTTCTTCTTTTGCACTTCCTTTTCCGTCTAACACAATGGGATGCTGCTTCAAGTATTGCATCCTTAATGCTTGTCCACATTGCCTGTACCCCCTCACATGTGTTTCTTTTTGCCAGGGCTAGCTTAACTCTGTTGGCCATCTTATCAAAGTCAGCTCCTCTGAAGTCTTACATTTTTGCCTTGGAATGGGATGATTTAGTTATAGAGGCCAAATTGAACCATACCATGTGATGGTCACTGGCCCCCAGGTGACCTTCTACCTGGAGATATGTGATCCCTTCCCTGTTAGTCAGTACTAGATCTAGGATAGCCCTGTCTCTTGTGGGTTGTTGTACTAGTTGTTTGAGGTCCTCCCCCTGCTGGGAATCCACCATTTGTCTAACTCTGGCAGATGTTCCTGCTGGTATTGACCAATCTGTATCCAGCATGTTGAAGTCTCTCATTATCAGAACCTCCCCTTTAGCTGTCATGTTTTGTATATCTTCTAACAGTAATGTGTCTATGTCCTCCCCCTGGTCTGGGGGCCTGTAGACAACTCCAGTTCTTATGGCTGTCCCATTTCCTGTTTCCAGGGTGACCCACAGTTCTTCTGGTAGGTATGTGAGACCAATGGGAGAGTGGTCAGATATAACTCTGGTATGGATAACCGAATTCAGAATTCCAGGCAATGCGAAGGAACTTACTGGAAAGTAATCTATTCTAGAATATGAGCGGTGGGGGTGAGAAAATAAAGGAGTATTGCCTTTCTTTTGGGTTCAATATTCTCCAGACATCTAGGAGGACTGCCCCACCCATAAGATCTTTCAATGTTCTCTGTGCCAGAGAGAGGTCACGCCTTTTACTGTCTGAAGAGAGGTCATGCCTTTTACTGTCTGACCTATCGAGATCTATTTGAGGGGTAATATTCCAATCTTCCTCCAATATTGTTAGCTTTGAGGGGTTAGTTGATAGTAAGCCCAGCAGATGTGTAAAAAAATGAGGGGAATCTATATTTGGACCATAAATCACACCCAGCAGTACTAGGTGGGATTCTAACATACCACGTACAAGAATGTATCGACCATTAGGATCCCAGATTTCCTTGACTAGCCTAAATGGGATTGACTTTGCCACTAAAATTGCCACACCACCACAGTTAGTGGAAATCCAAGAGCCAAAGGCTTGCCCTACCCAGTTTCTTCATAAAAGTAGAGTGTCTTCCCTCCTGAGGTGTGTTTCCTGCAAACAAGCAATCCCTGTCTTAAGATGGGGCAAGTGCCATAGAATAATTTGCCTTTTACACCTGTCTTGAGCCCCTTTAACATTCCAGCTCACAAAGTTGTATGGTCCCCCATGATCTGCTTACACAGAATGCATGAGGACTAGGCATTTGTATGACTAGGACACATTCCAAAATAGACCCTTGAGTAGCATTACAGTGAAGGCATAAAACACTTGGCACCCCCCCACATTCAAAAGTATACACAGTCAGGAAAAAATGCACACATATATACCCGTCCCCCCACTCCCAACCATAGTAAATTAACACAGTAAACATACCAACCTAAGTCGAGTAACTACCCCCGGTTCTAAGCAACCACATGACTACTATAATATTGCCTGTGATGTTTAATGCAGATCAAAAGAAAACAACCAGCTACACCTAGCCCCTCCCTCCCCCTCCCCACAGCAAACACTAGAAATTGTAGCAAATGAAAGCAAGATGATCAAGCAGGTACCATTGAAAAAGATCTCACCCAAATCCAGGCATTCCAGCATACAGAAATGTTGCCTCCTTGGAAACAGACTGGCATCAATAGGAAGCAAACTTGTCGAAATAATTGGCTTAGTTGAGGCCAATAAAGCATACTGAGAAAACCCATAAACAATGCTCTTAGCACAGAGAAAGAGACCATAATTCAGAGCCACTATATTATTCTTGGTGAGTATTTGTTAACCCCTGAGGGTCAACTGTGTAAAAAACCCATAGGCTATCAACTAAATTAACAAATCAGACATTACCAGTCAGGATTTCAGTTTGTTTTTTTTTAAAAAGGAAACAATGAAAAAATATCCCCCCCCCCCAAAAAAAATGGAAAGAGTGGTCCAATGTAAGCCTTTTGCTGGAGTAATCAGCATGTCCTCATTAAGCTGACTGCTTTCATCCAAATGAAAAAAGGGAGACATCTGTGACGAATTCTCAGGTCACCTAAGTAGATCTCAAATAATACAAATGGCTTCTAGTCAAAAGGAAAGTACATTACATAGGGTCTTTCAGGAGTACTTGCAGGTTTAGTCCAAGAGGAGAGCAGTCCATCCAGATGAGCCAGTGAATAGAGGTCACAGGAGTACACCAAGAGACCACTTTGAAGCCACGAAAGATGCTCGCTGGTAGGATCGGATGCTAGATGGGATGTAAACGGGACATCATGCAAGTTAATCCCTAGTGTCAGTAGCATCATTTTAAAGTCAAATTCCCGGTTTAGTTTTAAACCAGAGGTGCACCTGAGATAGATCTCCTCACTGGAATCAGGTCCTAGAAAGTAAACCGGGTACTGCTAGACAGTTGAAATTGGACAGGGCCACAGAGCACAGATCATTTGAACAAGTCCGGCAGCAGAGATTTTAATTCTTGGCTCACCTGCTCAGGAGTGTCAAAAGCCAGTCACTGTTCCCCATGCTTCACCTGCAGTATCGCTGGGTACTTCACATGTAATGGCTTCCCAGCTGCAATTAGCTTGGCAACTGTGGGGTGAAGTTCTTGCCTTTTCATGCCTACTGACTGTGGCAGATCTTGAGTTATACGAATCTTCCGGCCCTCCCATTGGACCTCTTGTAGCTCTTGGACCTTAGCCAGAATATGCTGCTTGTCTAAAAAGTTGAGCAACTTGAAGATAAGGGGTTTAGGCAGAGAGCCCAATGATGGTGGCAGGCACAAGGCACAATGAGCCCTCTCAATTATGTAAGTCGCCCCATTTGGCGACGGCCCAGCAATCTTCTCACAAAACTTTTGCAGGAATAAGATCACAGAAGTACCTTCTTCTTTCTCTGGGATGCCTATTACCAGGAGGTTATTGTGCCTGCTGCACCTCTCCAAGTCTTCAAGCTGTTCCTCCATTTTTTAATACGTCTGTTGGTATTTATAGTGGCTTGCTCAGCCTTCCCTTGCTTTTTCTCTATAGATATGAGTCTGGTTTCTGTTTCTCCCACCCGAACCTGCAGAGACACCACTGACACCTTAATCTGTTGCAGGTCCACTGACATTATTGAAATTGCATCTTGCAGGGGCTGCATGATCTCGAGGAATCTTTCCTCTGAGAGGGCTGTCTGAGCGGGTAATGATTTAGGCGAGGTTGAGGCCTGCTGCTTGGCCCGCTTGGCTGCCTTATCTTTTTCTGGGGTGGGAGGTGATGAGTACTGTGGAGGAGCCTTCTTCATGTAGATTTCCATTTAGGTAAGTTCATTCAGTGAAACCAGAGTTTCTGGTAAATGGCAGTCTCCTCTACAGCATTGAAATGCTTGCTTAAAGAGGTATTTTGTCGGGTTTGTTTGCTATGTGGGATCAGAGCTGCGAAGGTGCGCTGCTGCTTCTTAGGCTGCCATCACATGACCCCCCCACTTTTATTTATTCTTTATTTATATACTTAGAGAAAGGTACCATGTACACATTGTTATCATGCAGTAATTCTCATTGCAATGGGGTATGTGTGAGAAAACTACCAGGGTATGAATACCATTCGAAAGCAAATACATCATACTTACTATAGTTTGGTTGGAAAGAGCTACTATAATTATACAAGGCACTTTGCTTGAGGAAAAAATGCCACCCAAGATCCCACTGTCTCTGGGTCAAGGCTGCTTCAGTAATCAAATACGCAAACTGTTATTGGGGATCAAATCTAGCCCCAAGGCCAACCCTTCCTCCACATCAAGGAACAAAAGAGTCCTCCTCCCTAGAGATGTAAAAGACCCATCATCTCCATTTTAGTTTGAACTGTGTTGCTTTTCCTTTACAGCAAGCTGAAAGCCTTTCTAGAGAGTACAATTCATTAAGGATATTATGCCACATGGCAATGGTAGGTGGCTGTGGTTGATGCCATAAATGTGTAATACCTTCTTTGCTGCAAGAAGGTACACAAACAACATGTATTTAGAAGATAGTATAACTTCCCATGGAGGGATAGATAAAAGGACTATCTCTGGGGTCAAGACTACATCTGTCCCCATAAGATCATAAATTTGTTCTGAAATCTGCTGCCATAAGGGGGCAATGACTGGGCATGACCAAAATATTTGCATATGGTCTGCCAGGGTGTTCACACATTGTCTCCAACAGTGTCCAAAATGGGCCCAGAAACAGTTTGCCAACTGAGCCAGAGTATTAAAATACCTATTTCAACATTTCCATGTGAATTTGTGCCAATATGGCACTGAAAATGCCGCCATAGAGGGAGTGGTGTATTTTATCCATGTTTCATATGGTATACTGGTGAGTAATTTCATATTCCAAGCATCTAGAATCGACATGTTGAGTCACTTAAATATTCTTGTAAACCCTTATATAGGTATCCAATCAAATGATGCCTCTGCACCCCATTCAGTGCATCTAATATAATTTGTAGTAGCAAAGGGAGAGGTTCCAGAAAATGATTCCGCTGTGGACCCTTATGTATTAGGAACATGTGAACCTGGAGGTAAGGGAAGTGTTTCCTATTAGTTAGCTGGTAGCGGGATTGAAGATGGATAAAGGGAAGTACACCTTGAGTATCTAAAAATTGAAATATATAGGAGAGTCCCAAATGGTGCCTCCTCTTAAAAGTATGGTCAATATGGGATGGAGGAAAGCCCATTTTAGCAGACAAGAGTCATAAAAAATAAAACACAGGGGTCAGAGTAGGAATAGCATGCAGCTTAAATCAAATGTGCAAAGTATACACAGTGCTCTGGGTGAAATCATTAAGGTTCAGGAGAGATGTTATAGGGGCAACCAGTGTCTTCCCAGGATCAAACAGATCATTCAAGGTAAATTCAATATGTTTCCACAAAGCATTGGATGTCTGGTTAAGCCAAAGCACTACAGTACACATAGTTCCCTCCCTAAAGTAGTTAAGTAAGTTAGGAAGGATCAGCCCCCCCCCATGATGTTGGTAACTGAAGGAGAGTCCAGTGAATGCAGGGTGGCGCCTTGCCCATACAAATTGTGATAAATGTTTATTTCAGGATGAAAAGTAAAATCTTGGGGGGGGGGGGAGGTCAGGGAGATAGTCTGGAATAAGTATAGTAATCTAGGAAAAATATTCATACTAATTGCATCTATCTTAGAATACCAAGATAAATGGAGGTGTGTCCATATGTGTAAGTCCTGCTCTGTGGCCACACCTCACTCTTTGATGCCAGAGAGTGACAGTCAGGCCCACTGGAGACAGATACCACCCCTCCACTGGATGGTATCTCCCAGGTGACCCTTGTCCAAGACACCGATGATGACTCCCAGTGGGAACAGCAGTGCTGTGGAAGGGAGCACACACCACAAAAGGCTGAAATCTGAAAGACTATGGGGTACCATGCTAGTAAAGCTGGTAACAACCACTGTAGTTCTACAACTGTGATTCCACATGGCTGACTTCTGAAGGAGACCCCACTGCCCACAGCTAACAGATTTGATCCACTTTCTCAGGCCACATCTTCTGACCACAGATGTTTGACTCCCCTCTGCTGCCTCAACTGAGCCACTTGTATCACTACTCTCCACCTCCATGGTGACCTTGGATGGCAGATCCTGGGCTGAGTGGGCTGCAACTACCCCGACTGAAGCCCCAGTCTACCCTCAACTGTAGCCTCCAAAAACATAGCATTCACCACAGAAGCAAGTGGGCTGAAGTATGACACTGATGGACTGCTTGTAAAGTACTACATGTTTTCACTTCTCCCCCACATGGTCCCTTCATTACTAGTGAAACTACTTGATCTGTTTTTTTCCACCCCCAGTAATTAGATCTTTGGTGGACCACCACTCAGTGATTGAAAAACCAGGTGGGAATGGCAACACATGCATGTGGAGAACGCTTTGCTCCATGGTGGAAACTGCCCCAGCTGTGGTATACAGTTATACGCCACTCTCCCCTCTAATTTGTGAACTGTAGCATGCTCTTGTGGATGGTTCCTAGCACCCCCTTTCATATGTGCACTGGTGACTATAATATACTGGATAGCATTGCCTACTCCATGGCCTTCCCCTAGGCCTCTCCTGCTCCATGTGGTGTTAGAACAGCCTGTTGTACAAGACATCCCTCTGCTATACAGTTTTCTTCAGACTGTATAATGCCTCTCACTTTTCCTTCCAAACGTCATCACTTGTCAGTGCCTTCACTCAGGACTCCCTTCCTAGTGCACATAGATTCTGACAGTGGACCTGAGGCATACGTAGACCCCCATCCTGTTGTTTTTCTCCCCTTTAAACAAGCTGGCCAGAGAAGGTGGTGGGCTACTCCTCATAGCTGTTGATGAGCCAGTGGGAAAGAGACTGTGCCTATTTTGTATATCCACATGGCAGACTCCTCCACTGTCCTTCAGCAACAGCTTGGCGGGATGGGCTAAACATTTAAACTGTTTCAACTTCTTTTGACTGTTAGGATATAGTTGCCAGTCCTTGCTTTCACAGAGAAGTCACCCGACTCTGTGCATGCCTGCCCATTCCCCTCAGCAAAGTTGGTGCACATTACCACATTATTAATATCTGACTAATCAATAACAATGTAATATTCACTGGTTGTAAATTTACCTAAAAACCAAATGATTTGGGGGTCATCCGAGGGTTTAGTGTTGGGATCTTGTCTATTGCTACTTAGATGTCACAGTTTGTTTAATACCACATATTCAGAATGAAAATCTCCACATACAGTCTCAGCCTACTATGATTCATTTAGTCTTTTTGAGGATATAATCCCCATTTTTATGGGATTGCAAGTAATTCCTCTTTTAATGTTTTTCATTATCTGTTTGACCTAAAAGCTTATGTTTTTAAGATGCATTGTTTGCATTCAGACATGGAAACATGAAGAGCAAAAGGATGGGTAAACTTGCCTGTGATACATTTTGGTTCTATGTCTGGGTCGGGGGTTAAACATTTTCTGTTGGGTACAGAGGTCTTTCAAGAGCTCCTAGTTTGAATTAAAGTTGAATGAAATATGTTTGGTTGTGTGCACTGTTTTTAGTTAAATAATCAGTTGGCAATAAAAAAACGAATGGAAGTTTCCCTTTAACAGCTTAAGAAAATCCTTTATACTGTAGACCACATCATCTCTATTTATATGCCAGCAAGCACTAAGCTTTCAGTGACCCTGTCACCTTAGTTGTAAAGATTATTGTAATAAGTAGAGTGTATTTTGTTCACTTGTGATGTGAATTGTTTTTATTTAGCAAAATAACCGATTAAAAACTTAAACAAAATGTTATCATCATGGTTATGTTATTTTGTCACTGTGATCTCCTTACTGAGCTCTCAAAGCCACAACATACTGCGAAAGACAATATGAGTCAATTTTCATAATAGCTGACTTTTTTCTTTTATAATTTTTATTTATTATAATCATACTTACATGAATAAAAGGGACATATTCACAAATACGAAATGCATTTGTGCTTTCACAGAGATATCTATACACAAAACATTTAGTAAACTCAAATCTGAAGATAATCCTCTGGAAAAAAAATCATTAAAACACAATGGTTGACTTTCTACCTTAAAAACTAAAAGGTGAACCCTTTTATATGCAAGTCACTTTCCCAGAGTGTCTCGTGCTCCTGGGGCACTGCTGTCTGCAAGTCCACCAGGTCCCCATGAGTGTTAGGGTGGCTACTTTACCTTACGGACTCAATAAGGTCGAGGGGCCTAGGCCTTTTAATATTCTGGCTGGGGAAGGGTTGTATCCAAGGCAATTAGCACAATGCTTCCACCCAGAGAAAAATTAAGCAGCAGTATGTGTTAGTCACCATATGTATTTGTTTCACCAATAATGTTTTTATGGCAAAAATATCAAGATACCCTATTTTTTATTTTTTTTTCTCTCATTCCTGAACCAAGATATGGGATTTTGAAGTTTTTTAAAGCTCGTGCTCCCATGGAATGCCCTTCATAAAAAATTATATATCTCAGTATAGTGCAGTCCTATTAACCATCAGAAACATGTGGCAACACCATTGTAATATATCCACATTATGAATCTAGCATGTCTAATAGGTAACCTCAGCAGAGGAGATTTTAAAAAGCCATGAGTGATGACCATCTTTAATGATGTGAGTCATTAATTACAAAATTAGCTATATAAGCTCTTTCAAAAATAAGAGAAATCTAAAATTACACTGAGGATGACTCCAATGATGTCAGAAATACATTTTTGCTAAAAAAAAAAACAACATCAGGCAATTTCTTGCCAACTAACAAATACTTCTTTATAGTGGACCTGGTATAAGTATATTAGGAACCTTTGGGTGCAACATCTAGCCACCTCACCCACAGTGTCACTCCACCGATAAACCAGATCAATGCAGTGACAGTCCTTACTGAGCATGCACTTATACTGTAAAACAAGTAGTGCTCAGACAAGAGATTACAACAGAAGACAAGGATCTTTGTTTAGCAACTGCTCCAGGCCCTAAAGGTGAACTGGGGGAGGGACTTACAACCATGAGTTAGTTTGCTTAGTCTGGTGGGTTTTTCCATGCCCTTCTAGACCCAGCATATTTCAGTGTAGAGCTACACTTCTGAGCCCTTACAGGGCACAGGCATAGCCAATTAATGGGGATACATGGTCTGTGCTTAGTGCCCCTCCAGGCTCACACAAATAATAGTAGCCCAGCCAGAAACCATGCATTCACACCACAGCAGTTACTCAGCCCTCATGTATCTTACCTCTTCAGCATTTTACCTACAGTATGTCCAATAAATGCCCTGTGTCCTCTCTCTACTCTTCATCCCCTGTCTTACCTTGTGCCTTGATTCTTTATTTCTTCCTGTTACTTTTTTCTTCCTTCAATATGATTTGTTCCTTAAATCTCTCTCTTCTTTTTTATTTTATATGTTCTTGTTCTGTATGGGGGTGAATGGGGAGGATAAAAAAAAAGAGAAGGAAAATAAATGTTACCTGTAAGGCAAAATAGTATTACTGTAATAATTAAAAGGCAGAAGGAATCCTGGGTTGCTCACCCCTCTTAAAAAGGATGTTTGTTTTAGTCAGAGGAACTTCACAGATGTTGAACTCTAGATGACAAGAAATTAAGTATGCTCGGCTCAGGTATGTTGAAGGTTTCAACAGGGTGTGCATTAAAGATTATGTGCAAAGGGTTTTGCATATTGTTAATAAAGCTTGAATTCAAGTCTCTGTGTCATGATTTGTGTTTCCTAAATATTTCATGTTGTTCGGTTTTGTAGTTTTCTTTAAATCAGCATTTGTTAACTTGCTCTACAGTGGCTGAAAACAGTGGAGTTATTTCTGTCTCTCTTAGTCAGGCTTGGAGAGTGATGGCTTCATTGTGGAGTACTATAGCTTGCTGCTTCAGATTCCCAATCACAGCAGACTATAGAGTTAATAGTTTACTCACCAGGTTTCCTACAAACTCAGTCTATGGTTTGTGTTTAGCTAGATTATCTTAAAATCTATCATTCTCTTCTTATAAAAGTGGATAATTTGAGTTTCAGTGCTGAACTGAAGTAGCAGAAATCTTTCTCTGTGGGAGGTAAACTTGTGTGTATCACATCTCTTAGTTCTTTCTCATCAGAACTGATTTTTTTCTAACTAAAGAACACAGGGTTGCTTAATGAATATAAAATACATCTAAATTTTGTTCATTCATAGAAATAGTTTATCCTTGATGTAGCCTTCATAAATACATTCATGTAAGAACTTTTTTTTTCCATGTCAGATTGACAAACAGGTGCCTGTCACACGCTACTATTTCAAGCACATGTACTGTCTGAACTCACACATTTCAGTTCTTTGGTGGTTTCTGTGTGAAAATACATAATGTATGTGTATAAACAGAAACACTATATGGCATCCTGATGCACCATGTCTCTTCCCCACAGTTTATGCAGCTGAACTCTACTGCCACCTGTCCCCTGCCCCACAAGACCCCTGCCTTCTGCCCCACATTCAAGGCTGCTGCACCATGCTGTTCACTGTCTTCTCCCACACAGTCAGAGAGTCACCCACCTCCTTATTTGGTGGCAAGCAACTTTAATTTAACCTTCTGTCCATTAGTCAGATAAAGCAGCCTGAGGGAATGGATGAGCAGGACATAACATTTAACAGACAGGCTTATTAATGATATCAAGCTTCTGACACCTTTTCGGTCCACTTTTCCTGAGTTGGAGAAATGCTCTTATTTTTGCCACACTCCCTAGGATCGATTTTATTATGTTTAAGACATCTCTCTGTAAGAATGAAAGAATGTGAAGACTGACTTCAGCTGTGATTCAGACACCCTGTCTTCAGTTCAGGTTTGACACTTCAGCCAAAGACACTTCTGTTCCTTGATATGTGTTGTAGTAGACTAGAATGGGGGTAACGTACACTATTTTACCACCTCTGCCCATGCAGACAATCCCAACCTTTCCATCCTCCCCCATTCATTCAGTTTAAGCAAACAAACAAACAAACAAAAAAATCCCTCTTTCAGCACCTGACACAGTGCTAAGAGTTGTAACTTTTTAATAAAAAAATGTCTGTGGAGCCAGCCCACTGGCTTTGAGGGTTGAGGCACTGGACACCACACCTCGTACCACACCGGTGACCTGGGTTCGGGAACAGACTTGGTCCTCCAGTGGTTGGCAGGGAAGAGGGTGGATTGAGCATCCCAGGACAGCTCTCCTTCCTCTGGGGTGGGTCAGGGGGATGCTCTGCACTCGAGCAGCCCCTGGTGATGATTGGGGGTGGCACAGGCAGGTGCCAACAATAAGGCAGAGCATGGCAAGATGCCCGCATATGCATTGTGCGTCATCGTCCTGCCTGCTCCAGAGGACCTAATTGAAGGAGAAAGGCTGGGCGCAACCATGCAGCTTGATGGCCATGCCTCTGCCGATCTGGAGGCCTGTCTTGGAATTGCTTTTGGGGGGTCTGGTCCAGTCTGCGACAGAGAGGTAAGGGGGGCCCTCTGACAGGCTGAAACAGCCCTACCAGATCCCCACATATCAAGTGAGCCTGCTGTCCTTCTGGTTGGTGGGGGCTGGCAGCTGTATGCCCCTGCTGGTGCTCTGCAAAAGACACATAAACACAAGGAATAAAAAAAAATGTCTGTGGAGGGGGAAATGGGGGAAGTCACTTGGTAGAAAAAGGGATGGCCATAAGACTAGCCATGCCCTCCTACAAAGAGAGTTTTTCTTTTATTTGGCTAAAGATAGAAGACAAATGATGTAACCCAAAAATTTGATTGGGTTGAATCAAAGATATTTGGCACATTCACCAAATACAAATTCAGTATCAGTACATCATTATTTTAATGTGTGATATAGCATTGTTATAAACAGTGATCATGCTCGTCTCTGTCTGGTACTAAATCTGCTTTGTCATCTCAGAAGAAATGGGTATGGTGATTAGATAACCTCTTCCTAAGGGATCAGAAGTTCCTAGAAAAGGAAAAGGCTGAGATTTTAAGTTTTGTACATATAAACTTGCAATAGGAGGTCACAAAGGGCAAGGTGTTGGAGGCCTTTGAGATCTACCTCAGAGGTGGACGGTCTTTTACTTAATAAACAAACAGAAAGAAATAGCACGAACAGTCAGCCAATGAGAGAATGAGCTAATGGCTGTAGAATGGAGACATTGTGTACAAGAAGGAAAGAGCTTGTTTCTTTACAATTATTCAACCTTGAGAATCACTATAACCAGAGGACTCAACAGCAGGAGGCAGAAATGTCTATAATCAGAGCTAAGTCTAACTGTTATTCTTTCTCTATCAAATCTAACAAATTCCTTACCTATCAGCTTCAATGTAAGAGAAATGCCAATGCTACCACTAAAATTAAGCAGGCAAATGATGATTTGACCAGTGATCCCCCAAGCGATTAACAACACCTTCAGTGACATCTACATGAATCCTTATGCCATGGACACCACTAAAGAATATACAAAAGTCCCAAATGCCTTTTAAACTTAGATATTGCACATATCAGTGAAGAAGATAAACTTTTTTTTAGGAAGTGACTTTATGCTAGAGAGTAGTCATATCAACCCTTGTGGCTGATACCCCATTGGTGAAACACAGAAAAAGACCATTACAGCAACATTCACAGTAATGGACCTTTTTCTGTGTTTCACCTTCCCCCAGTGTTCTGCCCCCTCTCCGGACCAACTGCAACCTGGAGTTGGAATCTTAGAGTCTGGGGGGTGCAGGGGGCAGAGCCCCCACAGAAAAGAGCAACGCAAGAGGCAGCACAATTACTGTGTCGGTATTGCGCTGTCACTGTGGAGGAGGTCAGCATTCTCGCCGATGAGATATCTTGGTGCTTCCGAGATTAGTTATGTGAGCCTTCCAAATAAGAAGTTGCCTGACCTTGATGGCTTTTCAACCAAATTGTGTAAGACATTAGCAGAATATTTAATCCGGTGCCTATTTTCACTATTTTAAATAAGCTGAGCAATTAGATTGTTCCCCTCCTTACACCTGTGGCTACATTATTTAACTATTACTTAAAGAAACAGTAAATAGATTTTTACCCCACTAGATACCCTCGTGTTTTCCTTCCAGTGTCTATCAAATAGTTGGATATGTTTTGATCTTTTTTGTTACATTAATAATCTGTTTTCTTTGCCATTACCCTGAATCCCTCTCTCTCATCAGCAGTTGTTTCACTCTCTTTCTATACTGTCTAAACAAACTATGACATCAGTAACACTATTCCAGGCCATTCAGATACATAACATGGAATTAGGGCTGGGTGAAATTTATCTTCTGCCAGTGGAATTCTGGCAAAATTGCAATCTTCTTTAACATTTCACAAAATTTCCACAAACATTTTATGAAATGTTGCCATGTGTTTTCAGTTATGTCCGTCTAATTTAAAAAGTGTTAGTTCAAACTGCACCAAAATGTGGTTTGATGACATCACCAAGGTCTGCACAGAAGTGTACCAAGTTTGAGATCTCTGTCTTTAAAGGTGACTGAGTTATAAGCCTCCAAACAATTAGACATTTTCAAATTACATTTCACAGTTATGTAAACTGCAGAATTTTAAGCCCCTATAACTTTAAAACTAGGGAACAGAATATCACCCATTTGTTAGGTTCACTGACCCTAATTATTAGGGTTTGAGGTCACTCACATGGCACAGCAGCAGAGCATCCCACTGACATGCTTATGACCTGGGTCAGAAGTGAGCCTGGGAAGTCATGTCAGGAGGCAAACCATGTCTGAGACAGCGGCCACTCAGCAGTGCATCTCGGTCAGGGAGGGCTGGGGATGGGATCCACCAACACAGCGACTACTGGGCCTGGAAAAGGAAGCTTGCTTTTTGTGCAGGGGAAGCTGTGGCTGTGGAAGGCTGACAGAGACACTGCCCCACCTGTTTTATTTATTCATTTATTGAAATATTTCACCGGGAAGGCACACTGAGCAAAAAGTTGCTCATCTCCCTGTGTGACCTGATGGAAGGGGTACGATATGAGTGGGTACGATAGGAGTGAGACATTAATCATTCAAGTTACAAGATCAACATTAACATACAGTTGTAAGACAGGTGTAACAAGCAATGTTACAACAGTGTTGCGCATAATAGGTAAAAAGAGTGCACAATAATAATTGCCGGGTTAATAAGTAAACAAGTATTTAAGTGAAAGAAAAGGGGGAAAGGAGAGGGAGGGGTGAGGTTGGGGGGGGAAGAGTTGTGTTTAAGTTACATTCAAGTTATAAGATCAACATTAACAAACAGTTGTAAGGCAGGTGTTACAGTGTGAAAACAGTGTTGCACATAATAAGTAGAAAGAGTAGACAATAATAAGTGCCTGGTCAATAAGTAAACAAGTGCTTAAGTGAAAGTAAAGGGGGAAAGGAGAGGGAGGGGTGAGATTAGGGAGGGGGAAGAGTTGTGTCACTGGAGACCCCTTCAGGATGTGAGGAACCCTGCATGGGGACTGGGGAGGACCAGAAAGAAGTGGATAAGGCAATGTCCAAGATCGACCACTTCAGGATGTGGGGAACCCTGCAAGGGTGCTATGGGGCTAGACAGAATGGGGGATAAGGCTGTAGGGATTTAAAGAGGGAGGAGAAAGAGAAGGAGAAGGTGTGACTTAAATGATAGGAGGGGAATAGGACCTAACCCAAGAGAGGACCCTTCAGGATGTGGGGTACCCTACCAGGGGGTTGGGGAAGGTCAGTAGATAGGGATTAAGAGAGTGATAGGAGAGGGAGAGAGTGAGAACTGAACCCTTGTGGGGAAGGTAATTTGTACCTTAGGTGGGGGTGGGCCTAATCAATAGTCCACCAGGATGCATTGGACCCTGCTAGTAGTCATGGAAAGCCAAGATAGTGGTTAGATAGAATAGGGAAGAAATGCTAAGGTACAGTTGGACCCTTTCAGGATGTTGGGAACCCTGCAAGGGGACTGTGATGTCCAGAGAGAAAGGTAGATGGGGGAGGGTAAGGAGAGGAGACAAGACTTGGCACAGTAGATCCCTCTCAGGATGCTGAGAACCTTACAAGGGGGGACTGTGAAGACTAGGGAGAAAGGTGGATGGGGAAGGGAAGGCAAGGAGACAAGCCTAGGCCCAGTAGGACCTCTTCAGGATACAGAAAACACTGCAAGGGGACTGTGAAGGCTAGGGAGAAAAGGTAGAATGGGGGTGGGGAAGGAGATAAGACTTGCCTAGGTGTAGTAGTGCACCTTCAGGATGCTAAGAACCCTGCAAGGGGACTGCAGAGATGAGGGGGACAAGTAGATGGGGGAAGGGGAAGGAGAGGAGACAAACCTTGACACAGTAGGGCCTCTTCATGATGCTAAGAACCCTGCAAGAGGACTGCAAATCTAGGGAGATAAGAGGGGTGGTGGGGGAAGGGAGTAGATGAGGGATACAAGCCCCTTGGGGGGGTAGGAGAGGGACCCATGGAGAGCATACCTGTGGAAATGGGAAGGAAAAATGTTGAAGAAAAAAAATGGTAGCCGACAGAATGATTGCTGGGTCCAGCCTGATCAGGGTATAACCCTCTGAACAGGGTATATCTCTAAGAGATGAACTGCTGTCCAAATGAAAAAAAAAAAAAAAAAAAAACAATATAGGAAAAAAAAGAGTGTGTGTGTGTTAACATTCTAATCTCTTGCTCAAAGGCTAGACAAGTTAGATTTCAAAATAGCATCAGTAATTAAAGTTCAATTTCATGACCTTTACATGTCCATGCACTTTGCCTAGTCATACACTTGAGGTGCCATTGTAGAAGAAGGAAAAGGCTGGGTAAAGTGGCAATAAGATAGCATTCATAGTAAAAGTATAGTAGTGTTGAGTAAGGTTACTGTCTTGAGTGAAAAACCATAAAGAATAGTCATGGACATCACTGTGCACTAGCCTGAATTCTTGCAACATGCCAGATAACCACTAGAGCTCACTGACTTAATGACTTGTGTGGAAGTCACGTGCAGCATTGTTTCTGTACAGTGCCACTTGCTGACTCTTTAACATCCATGTACTGTAGATAACAGTGTATATCTTTACTAGTTGAAAGCAGTGTCACCAAGTGATGCTGAGCCTTACAACCAGTTATGACTTAGGCCATGGTAACAGAAGTACCTGGATGTCTTTAGTCACAATGGAGCATGATGTTAAGCATCATTGTCGCAGGAGTGCTGGAGAACTATTTCAGGGCTATAAAGCTATTGCAAGTAAGGTGATTCAGTGGTGATCAGTACTTTGTGAAAGTTAACTCACACAAGTGGAATTTTGGTGGCATTACCTAGTATGTGTCCACAAATATTTGAGCAAATTTTGAAAATTGATTATATCTAAAGTATACACAATAAATTTGAACCTACTAAACTACATTTATCCAGCTTAATGAGATTCTGTAACATGTTTACTTTGGTATGCATGCTGAATCTTGAGTGTATACCTCCAATAGCAGTAGGGTTATAAATATCTAAATATTTTGAAAATTGTCACACAATTTAACAAATACTTTATTTGGTATGCATGTGAAAACTGTTCCAAGTCACTAGTATTCATTACTCCCAAGTATTTTCCTTCCTCAGTCTTGTTTACCAGGATCCCTCTCAGGCTATACTCCATCCTGGATTCATAGTTCCAGCATGCATGACCTTGCACTTCTGTGCACTGGATCTGAGTTGCCATAATCCCAACCACCTCTCAAGTTTAACCAGGTCATCCTTTAGGTCCTGTATCCTTTCTCTAACCTCTCACAGAGCTTGGTGTTGTCCGCAGATAGAAAAACATTGTTTTTTATGCTGTCTTCAATATCATTAATGAATACATTAAACAACATTGGACGAAGCACTGAGCCCTGTGGGACCCTGCTGGTGACTTGCTTAGTAACAGGAAGTATAAGGAAACACAGAAGGAGCAGGACAGTGAACTGTACCAGTTAAAGCAGAAGGAAGCAGGGAAGGCAGTCAGAATAGCAAAGGCCCAAACCAAAGAAAAGATAGCCAACTCAGTTAACAAGGGGGATAAAACCTTTTTTGGGAACATTAGAGAGTACAGAAAGACAAAGGGAGGGATACTGAGGCTGAATAAAGAGGAGGGTGGGTGGGCAGAGAGGGATAGTGAAAAAGCAGGGATACTGAATGAATATTTCTGCTCAGTATTCACAAAGGAAGAGAAGGGGGCGGTACCTATTCCAGTCAATAGAAGCACTCTGGATAGGGAGGTCAATATCAGTCCTTTCACAGAAGGATGGGTACTGAAATAACTCCTAAAACTGAAGGTGGACAAAGCAATGGGGCCTGATGGGATTCACCCCAGAATTCTAAAAGAACTAAGGGGAGAACTAGTAACACCATTGACTACCCTTTTTAACAAATCATGGGAGGATGGTGGGGTACCTGAGGACTGGAGGATGGTGGATGTGATTCCCCTTCACAAAAGTGGGAACAAGACAGAGGCAGGAAACTATAGTCCTGTCAGTTTGACCTCAATGGTAGGGAAAATGATGTAATCACTTCAGAAGGAAAGAATTATTGAGTACCTAGAGGCCAGTGGGGCACAGGACCCAAGGCAGCATGGATTCACAGCAGGAAGGTCATGTCAGATGAATCTAATCAATTTCGTTGACTGGGTTACCAAAGTAGTAGACCAGGGAGGGGCTGCGGACATGGGCTACCTATATTTTAGCAAGGCATTTGACACAGTCCCGCACAAAAGATTGATAAACAAATTAGCCAACCTGGGAGTGGGTCGCAAAGTGGTAGCCTGGGTAAAACATTAACTGGACAACAGGATGCAGAGGGTAATAGTAAACAGAGTACACAGTGAAAAAAGAGGGGTTACTAGTGGGGTACCACAGGGTTCAGTACTGGTTCTGGTCCTTTTTAAATGGAAAGGCTTTTGCCTGGAGTTCAGTGGCCAAGCAGCCAGCCACTCCCACTTCCTAAGCTATATAAGCAGTTCCTCTCAGCCTCATTGTGAAGCATTCTTTCTTTGTAGCTGGAGGCTCTGTTGGTCTGTCCTCTGAGCTGGCTGGGGCCTACTCCCCCGCCTGCTATTTCTGTGTGTCTCTGCTGGACTTCGGTGTTTGTTTTCCTGCTTCTGGTTTGTATCTTTCCTCCAGCTGTGTGCTTCCTTGTGTTTTGTGTGTCTTTCTTGTTTTTGGGCCTTGTTCCCTGTTTTCTATGTTGCTGTGTTTTGGTTTTGTCTTTTGGGGCTTTGTTTCTAAGCTCCTAGCATACTGCTACTCAGAGCTCATACTACTGCTTTCAGTTACTTACAACAGCAGTCACTACTACTGCTTACTGCAATTACTATTGTACCCAGTGCTTGTGTTTTTTACACTGTTGCTCACCACTCTCAAACTACTGCAATGCAACTGCAATCATTATCTGTGTGTTTCAGCTCAACCATAGCTGCTCCATGTTGCATACTCAATTGTTTTCACCTGACGCAGGCTTACTCTAACCCTAGCTATGCTGCTCATTCATACTCTCATCCTACTTGCAGCTTCATTGCACTACCTGGCTACACCTGCTTTCAGAGCATTATGTCTCCATGTTTTATTGCAGTTTTGCAACTCAGTGTACTCCATACAAAGTGTTGCTTCTATGTTTATTCAATCTGTTCTACTCTGAGGTTAGCCAAAAAGCTCCTGCTGAGGCTGTTAAACAAGCTTTCATAACTGCATGTGGTTCTTGGCCTTCCATCATTTTCTTGTTTGTCCTACGGTTGGGACTGGGAAGTGTTTAGGGAGTCGTGGCCCCATGTGGTTAATTATTTCTGTTCTAAATCCTGCCTTCACCACCAAAAATCCTCAGAGTATTTGTCAGCTTGATCTGGCTTTAAATGCTGGCTGGCTTGCCCCACTATTCAATGCTGTTTCACTGCCCTATGTTATGCAGACCTACGTGCAGGTCCACTTGTTACTATTCTGTTTACTGTCCTACATGCAGGTCCGCACTTGCTTACACAATCATTGCTCCCTGCTTACGCAAACCATTACTTCTTGCCTATTGCCATCCCCTCAGCTTCAGCCTCTGGGATTCTCCTGCACTCAGTTTTGCATTTGACTTTGCAAGGTCTCGGCACTCAATGCTCATTACGATCTCAATGCGCCGTGCTCATTCAGCTCACCGGCTTTTCAGCTCTCAATCAATTTCTGGGGCATGCCAGCTATTCAATTCTGGCACAGGGTTCCTGCAGCTGATGGTCTCGCTCTGCATTTAGTCCTCATCTTGAGTGTGTCCAACTTGAGGTGGGATCCTTCTCACCTGGCCCATAGCTGTGAATGTCCTCTCCCCGGGCTTGGCTTTAGCTGTCTGCTACACGACAGCAGCTCCTGGTGTAGAATTTAAGACTAGTCTTGAAGGGTAGAAAAAGTTACCTCCTTTGGCTCCAGTGTTCCACTATAACGGTTAGCCATTGACTTTAGTGGTTTCCCTAGCAAGGCATCTTCACTGCATTCTCCCTACGACTGCTTCTGGTTCACCTGGTTTGATTTTAGGATGGGTAGGCCAGATGAGCGCCTCAGCAGTTGTTGCTCTCCTCCTGTGCCTTGGCTGCGCATATTGTTGCAGAGTTTTCTAACAATCTTCTACTGTGTTCCCACTAGAGGGTTTGAGTGAGAGCCTTCCTCCAAATTGGAATATTTTCCACCTCCCTTTAATTGGGTTTTCCAAATTACAGCTGCAGAGCCATCACTAAATAAACTATCTCAAACCTGAAGGGAAGGTGACCTAGGCCTTAGATCCCAAGAGATTTCCTCCTCATAGTTGTTTTTTTCTCTCCTCCGTTGCCTCAGATCATAACACTTAGCATAGTAGTGTCCCCTAGTTTCTTTAGATAGATTACACTGTTGGATGGAGGTGGAGAATGTCCTGCCATTCTCTCTCTCCTTAAGGGATCCCCTAATCTCAGCACAAACTATTAGTATCATACTATGCAAACCTGGGCATTTGATTACGTTATCAAACTGGGCATCCCATTACATTATCAAACTGTCTATGCTTCTCTACTACTATGTCACATTTACTGCTACTACATCACAGTTACTGCTTGCTCATATGATTTGTGTTGCCTCCTTCTTTGGGATATGATTGTACTACATTTCTTTTGGGGATTCCTAAGTTACCTTTAGCCATGGGAATTGTCCCATGGCACCTCTAGGGGTGGAACCCTCTCTGTGGGTTCCTTGCCCTTCATACCCCTACAGGGTGATAATTCCTCTGGAATAGAGAGTGCGAACTGCCAAAACCAAACTAACACAGTTGCACAAGCATAACACCATACTGGCTGCATAGAAACATAGAAACATAGAAACATAGACGTTGACGGCAGATAAGGACCACAAGGCCCATCCAGTCTGCCCATTTCTTTTTCTACCTTATAAATGTAGGACAGTGAATGTATTTATAAGTGACATTGCAGAGGGACTCGAAGGAAAAGTATGTCTCCTTGCAGATGACACAAAGATCTGCAATAGGGTTGATACATAAGGTGGGATGGAAAGGATGAGAAGGGACTTGGCAAGGTTGGAGGAATGCTTAAATGTATGGCAGCTTAGATTCAACGCAAAGAAGTGCAAAGTAACGTACTTGGGAAACAAAATCCCAGAAGAAAGGTACACAATGAGGGTGAGATACTGACAACAACAAAAATAGAAAGGGACCGGGGGTAACATAGAAATATAGAATTGCTTGGGCCTCCTAGTCTGCCCATTTCCCTACCTAATGGATAAGCTGCAGATCCTAGTTAACCAACAGCCTACTTCCTTCTACCCTCTCCACTAGAGGTATTTGAAAATTTCTATCATGTCCCCACCTCCCTCCTTTCCTCAAGAGTATACATCTTAAGCTCCTTCATTCTTTCTTCATATGTCTTCTGGTGCAGACCCTGCACCATTTTGGTTGCCCTCTTCTGGACAGCCTACACTCTGTCTATGTCTTTACGGAGATGGGGTCTCCAGAACTGTACACAGTACTCCAGATGTGGTCTGATCAACTGTCTGTACAACTTCCTGTTTTCTACTGGTAGTTATATCGGATGACCTAAAGGTGGGCAAGCAATGTTAGAAAGCAGTAAGGAGGGCTGGGGTGATACTGGGATGCATAGGGAGAGGCATCACCAGTAGAAAATAGGAAGTTGTTATCCCTCTGTACAGACAGTTGATGAGACCCCATCTGGAGTACTATGTTCAGTTCTGGATACCCCATCTTTGCAAAGAGATAGACAGGATGGATGCTGTCCAGAGGAGGGCAATCAAAATGGTGCAGGGTCTGCACCAGAAGACATATGAAGATAGACAAATGGAGCTTAATATGTATACTCTTGAAGAAAGGAGGGAGATGGGGGACATGATAGAAACTTTCAAGTACCTCAAGGGAATCAACAAAGTCCAAGAGGGTAGCATCTTTCAGAAAAAGAGATGTGTAAGAACAATGGGGCACAATTTGGAAATGGGGGGGATGGCTCAGTGGTAATGTGAGGAAGTATTTTTCATGGAGAGGGTTGTGGATGCATGAAACAGCCTTTCTGAGAAGTTCATGGAGTCAAGAACAGTGGGTGAATTCAAGAATGCATGGGACAGACATAAGGTAATTCTAGTGGGGGGTAGGAGGAAGTAGGCTGTTGGTTAACTAGGATCTGCAGCTTATCCATTAGGTATGGAAATTGGCAGACTAGGTGGGCCAAGTGGTCATTAGTTGCATCAAATTCTTTGTTTCTATATTTCTCTGTTTCCCCCTCATGGCTGCGCTCTGGGTCCTGTCCTTCAACCAGTTTGCCACCCACCCATCCAATGAATCTGTCCACTACTTGCAGATCCTCCAGTTTTCTGACCAGCCTCCTGAGGGGCACAGAGTTAAAGGCCTTGCTGGAGTCCAACTAAAGGATATCAACTGCTGGCTCTTGTCCATGGTGTTTGCCATCCAATAAAAGAAATCAATCAGGTTTGTTTGGCAGGACCTCCCAGACATGAACCCATGCTGTCTCTCATGCTGTAGATCATTATCCTCTAGGAAACCTAACAGTAATTCCATAATGATTGACTCCATGAATTACACATGATTGCAGTCAGGCTGACCAATTTGCAGTTGCCCAGGTCATCTCTGGGTCCTCTTTTATGGAGCGGCACCACATGTGCTGTTCTCCAGTCCAGTGGCACAAACCCAAATTCCAGTGAACTATTGTACAGATCTGCCAGGGCCCTATTAGTTCTGCCACTAGTTCTCTCAGCACCCTGGGATCAATACCATCTGGGCCTGGGAATTTATCAACCTTAAGGGTCAATAATCATTTCTTCACCCTGTCCTCACTGACCTTTTTGTCTGTGTATTCCTCCCCCTTCTTCCTCCTTTGCAGCACTGGGCCATCACTCTTCTTTGTGAAGACAGAGCAAAATAATTAATTTAACACCTATGCCTTATCCCCACTGCCTTCCACCCACCTCTTCTTTAGCCAAACAATATTGTCTTTCTTGTCTCTTTTCTCTCTAATGTATTGAAAAAAATGTATTATTTAACAGACCTTCTTACACCACTGCAACATCACTACTGGGTCTTACAGGCATCTCCTCATAGGCTGATGCACAAATAATATTCAACAGGTGAAACCCGACCTGTCTCCTCCCCTTCCTGCTGGTTTCCTCTTCAGTACTTTTTGTGCATCCCTCCAGGCTGGTCGCACTCACCTTGGCTCTGTACCAACATCAAACTAGCAATGGTAAAGGAAACATTTCATCTTGACTTTCCTCTCCTGTTAAGCACGTGATGGTTGTTTACTGTAATCCCTGCATCATTACGACTAATTTCTCCTACACTTTTAACTTGGTTTGCCTACTCAAAGTGGTGATAGGGACCCAACAGGGCAGGCCCTGAGCAAGCTAATGTGTTCCCCTATCAGGCACCTATGTGTTTTGTGTTTACTAGAGGTGTCTCATACTTTTAGTTTGCCTCCCTGGGGTTCTGTGCAGTTTCTGCTTATGGTACTTGATAGGGCAGGTCCACTTACATCAAGGGAGTCAGCCGTCTCACTCCTGACTCCCCAGCAGTGTTCTTGGTCTGTTTTTTCTCTCCTTACCTTGTACAGTCAGGGTGTTGATGCTCCTTTCCTGCTTCTGCTTGTGTTGCTGGCCACGCTGGTTGTCTCCTTCCACTTGCCCTCCTAGGCACAGCTCAATGGCAGTAAAAAATGGAGTAGTTAATCCCTATGTGTTTTTTTGGTGACATTCCTATTGTGCCTAGGTCCTGTTAACATGGACCTTCGTTCCCCAGCCCTGCTCATCTGCCTTGCCAGAAAGTGCCAGATTCATTCTCTTTGCAGGATGCTTGAATTCTGTGCCATCTATGCCTCTTCCCTTTGTTCTGGAGGATCTTGCGAGGCGCAAGTTTTGGCTGCCATATCTGTTGTTATCAGTCGATCACATGAGATGTCAGCTTTCAGTGGCCATCTTGTTAAGACTAACAAGCTGCTGCTGGCATCACACTCAAGATGGCAGGCAAGCCAGTGCAACTCATCCCCATACCCTCTGGATCCCTCTTTCTTTGCTTTCCGGATGGAATATCACCAATGCGGTAAACCATGGGGCCTCGGCCCTTCCTCTTTTCAATTGCCTGAACTGGCAGGGGGGCTTTCTGAAGGGCCTCCTGATGAAGGGGTAGCATTATTCCAAAGCGCTGAGGCTGGAGTTGGGTGTAGAGCCCTAAAACAGCACAGTCACAGTGTATTATTTATTACTGCTTACTTTTGTAAGTATTTTTTATTTTCACGAAATAAATTACTCTCCCTGAATTTTTTGGTCTGGAATGCTGGATTTATTATTTATTATGGGCTTTCTGAAGGGGCTGGCAGTACAGTTTGAAATTAAAGTGAATGAGGCCTAGCAGGCTAGGGTTTGAATACCACATTAGCCATTTTGCTGCATACTGCATGTGAATCTGGCTCTGATGATTATCTGGTGGTTTAGAAAGACACTACTTTTTGCTGCTTAGGATTAAGTCAGGCTGTTTCTGTGGTTCTTTTGATTGGCTCAGGCTGCTTAAGTTCTGGCTGCTGTTATGCATCAGGCTGCTTCTGTTCTTGCAGCTGTAGTGCTTACAATTGGCTCAGGCTGCGTATGCTCCTGCTGCTGTTGTGCATCAGGCTACTTCTGTTTTTGCTGATGTTGTGCTGCCCCTTGGCAGGGTTTTTGTGGAGTCTGGTTGTATTTTGCGGGGTTTTGTTCCCCTATGTGCAGAACTCACAGTCTTGATGGGTTTAGGCTGTGTTTGGTTGAGGTTCCTAGACATCCAGATTCTGCCTCTGCCCTCTTCTGGGGGCCTTTTTAACACCTGTCCCACCTTTCCTTCCCTCTGAAATGAGCCTGTTATTGCTTTCCTCATCCTTGTATATCATGGTCCTTGTCCAATGTCCCTATTTTCTTATCTGTGTTCTACCTTCTTCCCTCAGACCTAATTGCCTCTTGTTGCCTTCTGACCCCAGGTCTTTCTCCGCAATTGAGATGGGCAAGAATTGATGAGCATGCCACAAGTGCTCCAACCTCCTCCTTTTGAAGCCTTCAAGGGATCTTTGTTCCCTATACATGGTGGACACAGACCTGCAAATGGACAACCTAGCCTCAGATTCCCCAGTGCAAGAACCAATAGATGGCAGTTTTTCCAAGGTATCTCAGGGAACCATGATCGACATGTTTCAGAAGCTGTTAGAAAAGATAGAGCCCCGATGGATGCCAAATGACCACAACAATCAGACAACCCCCACCAAAAAAAAAATGGAGGAAAGAGAATACACAGAAGTTGGAGGACTTTGAAGAGGACTTGAACCTTGAGGACAATGACTCTTCTGAGGAGGACGAAGAACCCAGGGAGACCTATCTGCCAGGCTATGCTCCTCTGACCTCATCCCTGAGATTATCAGAGTGGTCTGTGAAATGCTCAAGTTTAACAATCCAGCTCTGCAGCAGGAGCAAATGCTGGACTCACTGGTCCAAAAACATCCCAATGCAAGCATATTTCCCATATGTAAGGCCCTTGAAGACATTCTGAACAAGGAATGGGAGAACTCAGAACTGGAAAGAACTACAGAAAGGGCCACCTTTGAGAGGAGATAACCTCTACCATAAGACAAACAGGCAACCTGGTCTGACCCTCTCAAAGTGGATCTAGAGATTACCTCACTCAGTCACAAGATGGTCTTACCCTGGGAGGGTTCATCGGCACTGAATGACTCACTGACAAGAAAGTGAAGAAGACAATTAAGAAAGCTCATGAGATCCTAATGATGTCATGAGGGCCTCCACCACAGCTGTCTATACCATAAGGGCTATATTAAGATGGCTCAAGGCTTGCCAACAGGATCTTCAAAAAAACAATCCCCACAAGGCCACCATGGAGTATATATTACAAGCCATCAAATATGTAGCCGATTCATCTATCCATACCTTGAAAATGAGTTATCGAGCAGTAGCAACCATCAACAGGGCCAGGAGACACATATGGCTGAAACTCTAGCAGCTAGACCAGGAGTCAAAAAACAGACTCATGAAGCTGCATTTCACAGGTGATGTAGTGTTCAGGCCTGGTCTAGAAGGATGTTCAGTACCCAAGGGAGAAAACAAGGACCTGCCCATGGTGTCAGTGTACCCTACTGTCCTTTCAGAGCAACAACTTCTTGTGACACTACCGCCCCAAGAGCCACCAGCCACAGCCTAACCAGGTGCATGAAGGCACAACTTCGGTTTCAAGCCCAACTAGTTTAGCCATAGAGAACATACCAGAACAACAAGGATGGAGGAAGGCAATCCAGGGGCTGGGGTGAACACAAAAGCAACATCAGACAGAAGAACTACAAGCATGAGGTGGTGCAGGCACAGGATCCACACCTGGAAATGGGGGGGGGGCAGACTTCTGTACTATAGCAGCACCTAGGCCAATACTGTCATGGACAAGTGGGTGCTGGAGATGATAACTGGGGGTATGTAATAGTGTTCAACATGATACAAAGGAAGCAAAATTCTTACAGTCACATCTCTCAGCGAGCGTATCCCCAGCCAACAAGTTCAGACAAATACTAAATCAGCTCCTGCAGGATGGTTCCATAGTCCCTGTAGCAGCAGACGAGAAAGGGTACAGCATTTATTCCATCTTCTTTTTGGTACCAAAAATTACCAGAGATCTGCACCCAGTTCTAGACCTCAGGTTTCTAATCTAATTCATCAGGTAACAGAGATTCAAAGTGGAAACCTTACATTCCAACATAGTAGCAATTCGGAAGGATGACCTGATTACATCAATAGATTTGAAGGACGCATACCTCCACATCCCATCCGCCTGAGCCACTGCAGGTTCCTCAGTTTCTGTGTCCTCAGTCACCATATTCAGTACAGATGCTTCCCCTTTAGCTTGGCAGCAGCACCTAGGGTCTTCAATAAGGTCATGGTGACCTTGGCAGCAAAGCTGAGAGCTGAAGGAATACATGTAATCCCATGCCTGGACGATTTGCTAATCTGAGTCAGGACCATAAATGCATCACAGACTAGCACAGGAGTTGCTGACCAGTCACAGATCGCTCATTAACACAAAAAAGAACCACTTCAATCTGACAACACTGGCGCATCTGGGAGTGGTCTTCACCATGGTTCAAGGGATAGTTAGACCCTCAGGCACTCACATTAGCAACTTGATGAACCACTGCAATCAGGTGCTGGCTCATAGGTGGACAACCGTTTGGGACCTGATGCAGTTCCTGGGACTGACAGCAACATGCATAGACTTACACAATTGGGTGAGACTTCACATGAGGCCCCTGCATTGATTGCCGCTGGACAGTTGGGTAAACAAGGCACAAAACTACACAAAGGGACTGAGCATTCCACCAGCCATAAGAACTTCCTTAAAGTGGTGGACAACCTTGTGCAATCTGAAACAGGGAGCCACCATCGACAGGTCAGTTTTCAAGACAATAGACATGGATGCCAGTCTATCCAGCTGGGAGTAATCACGGAATCTATATCAGTACAAGGGAAATGGTCCCCAATAGCAGCCCACCTCCCCATCAACATCCTCAAGATGAAAGCGATCTACCTCACTCTCAAACACTTCAGAACCCTAGTACAGGGCTGACATGTAAGGGTACAGAGTGACAACAGAGAACCCATGGCCTACGTTAACAAACAGGGAGGAGCAAAAGCAGAGACATAGCAAAAGAGGCTTTTGTTCTACTGAACTGGGCAGAGACACATCTCCTTAGCCTATCAGCAGTACACCTAGCAGGGGAGCTAAACATGAAAGCAGACTGGCTCAGCCAACAGTCACTACAACTGGAAGAGTG
Organism: Neoceratodus forsteri; assembly: GCA_016271365.2. NCBI lineage: Eukaryota > Metazoa > Chordata > Ceratodontiformes > Ceratodontidae > Neoceratodus > Neoceratodus forsteri. The sequence goes on along the minus strand of CM057459.1, from coordinate 776,484,955 downwards.
GAAACTAAATCCTCAAGTCTTCCATATGATCCAAGAGTGGTGGGGACTATTTCAGGTAGACTTAATGGCATCTGCCAAGAACAAACAGGTTCAGACTTTTGTCTCCAGGTACAAGAAGAGTGGATCTTCAGGGGTGGATGAACTCTCAACACCATGGCTCTTCAGGATTGCCTACATCTTCCCACCCATAAGAGTGGTACAAAAGATTCAGGACACTGGCAGCATGGTTGTGCTAATAGCCCCAAACTGGCCATGGTGGGCATGGTACTCTTCAATTATGCATATGCTGATAGAGCAACCATTGCCTCTACCCCTCAACTTGATTTCCTCCTACAGCGTCCAATACTTCATCACAACTCAGCTTTACTAAAGAGCTGATGGCATGACCACTCAGAGGCATAGACAGTTAGAGCTGGTATTCTCACACAGGGTGTCAGACATGTTGATGCAAGCACGTAGATCATCTACCAATCACATCTATGACAGACACTGGTTTATTTTCAGTAGATGGTGCAAGTCAAAAGACATTGACCTCACCAATTCCTCTATTGCTCAGATACTGGCCTTTTTGCAAGAAGGCTTCTATTAGGGCTTAGCCATTGCATCACTCAGAGTACAAGTGGTCGCCATTGGGGCCATCATGTGGAAATGAGTGAGTATCTCTCAAGGGTACACCCCCTCATGCTGACCTTCCTGAAGGCCACCACAAATAACAAGGCCACTCAAAGAACTGCTACCACAATGGAGGGTGGAGGTAGTAACAACAACAAAAATGGATAGAGACCTGGGGGTAATCATATCAGATGACCTTAAGGTTATCAAGAAATGTGAGAGAAGTCAGTAGGGAGGGCACGGGGGATACTGGGATGTATAGGGAGAGACATCACCAGCACAAAACAGGAAGTAGTTATCCCTCTGTACAGACAGTTGGTGAGACCCCATCTGGAGTACTGCATCCAGTTCTGGAGACCCCGTCACCACAAGGACATAGACAGGATGGAGGCAGTCCAGAGGAGGGCAATTAAAATGGTGCAGGATCTGCAAGAGAAGCCATATGAGGACAAACTAAAGGAGCTTAATATGTATACCCTTGAGGTAGGGAGGGAGAGGGGGGACATGATAGAAACTTTTAAGTACCTCAGTGGAATCAACAAAGTCCAAAAGGGTAGCATCTTTCAGAAAAAGAGATGTGCAAGAACAAGAGGACACAATTTGAAGATAGAGGGGGGACGACTCAGGGGGCAATGTGATGAAGTATTTTTTCACAGAGAGGGTGGTGGATGCATGGAACAGCCTTCCTGAGGAGGTTGTGGGGTTTAAAACTGTGGGAGAATTCAAGAATGCATGGGACAGACATAAGGCAATTCCTGTAGGGGGTAGGAAGAAATAGGGTGTTTGTTAACTAGGATCTGCAGCTTATCCTGTAGGTAGGGAAATGGGCAGGCTAGGTGGGCCAAGCGGTCCTTATCTGCCATCAAAATCTATGTTTCTATGTTTCCTGTCATTTGAATCTGGTCCTAGACACCATGACTAAATGGCCCTTTCATCCCCTGGAATCTGTGTCCTTACAGTTCCTTTCTCTCAAGACAACCTTTTTATTGGCCATCTGCTCCACTCGAAGAATCAGTGAGCTATGGTCCCTGTCCTGTAGGGAACCATTTCTTGTGTTCCACTTGGATAGAATGGTGCTGAAGATGATACCAGCCTTTCTTCTCAAAGTGGCTGTACCATTCCACCTCACCCAGAAAATTTCTCTACCAACCTTCGAACCACACCTGGGAGATCCAGACAAAGACACACTTTGTTTATTGGATCCCTCTCGATCACTCAGGATGCACCTGAACAGGAATGCCAGTTTCAGAAATTCTGAAAGGCTTTTCATGCTCACACAGGGACCCAAGTGAGGCACCACAGCCTCCAAGTCCACTATAGAGTGATGGCTGATGACCACAATCTCCAAGTCTTATGAGCCCTCAGTGCTCTCCATCCCCTCCCAGATCAAGGCCCACTCAACCAGAGCAGTGGCTACCTCCTGGGTGGAACATAATTCAACATCCATTGCTGAACTCTGTGCAGCAGCCACCTGGACATTAGCTCACACCTCTGCTAAACACTATAGCCTGGATACCTGGGGTCATGAGAACTCAGCCATTGGATGTTTAGTACTATAATCAGTGTTTAGACCTCTTCTTCCTCATCCCACCCAGTTGGACTCTGACACTGCTTCACAATCACCCAATAGTGACAGAGTGCTGTAAGAATGTGCCATAGATAATGACAGTTTACACACCTGGTAAAGGTGATTATGGGAACACCTTCTTACAACACTCCACATCCCACCCATCGAGGAGGAAGACGAAACCTGGGCCATCACTGCGCTCTAAGGGGTATACGAAATGAAGCTATCTTTTCTGGATTGGTACTTAATGTAAATTTCTGAATATGTTATTGTGTTATTCTGCTCTTTGCATGACAAATGATCTTTTACCTGGTTAAAAAAAACTGTCAATTATCTTAATCTCTTGAGAGTAAAAATGTAAAACCAATTCCAATCTCTGTCTCCTTGTCTTGCATTTATTAATCCATCCCTGTCCTCTCTGAACATACTCTGCCGCGTAATAAATTTTCCATTCCAGGTCAAACATCTTGGGCAGTCTCATACTGAAGAGGAAACCAGCAGGAAGGGGAGGAGACAGGTCAGGTTTCAACTACTGAATATTTTTTGAGCATCAGCCTATAAGGAGACAACCACTAGACCCAGTAGTGATGCTGGAGTGCTGTAAGAAGGTGTTCCCATAATCACCTTTACCAGGTGAGTAACCTGCCATTGTCCCCTTTTTTAATCACTTCTGCTAACTGCTGTTCTTTCCTGGCCTTAGCCAGCTGGCCTGCTTTCTTTGCCATCCTGGGTTTTCTGTGTTATTCCTCCCTGTCCCCATCCTTTTGAGTCTTCTGGAACTTCCATTAAGTAGTCCTTTTGTCCCTGATTACTGTACAGTATGCACCTTTCAGGTTAAATAAATTAAATTCAACTTTGCCAGGTAGCTGTCAGTATTACCCAGATGATAGAGGTATTTCAGTACATATGCTGGTCACATGCCCCAGTTTAACGACTTACAAGAACAATGTTTTTGCATTGCTGGGTGAAGTGATCACCTTGACATCCCATGTGACCAGGGCACTGCACTTTTAAGAGTTTACACACTTAGTACTGGAAACTCAGAGGCATTTGTTCGCCTAGCACTAGTGAATGCCACATTTTTTTTATTGATTGGAAAGCTCAAAATTCCCCTTAATGTTTGGAAAGGCAAAACTCCCTGATAGATTGTTTCAAGCTAGAGAGAGAGTGCTTTATGCTTTAACATAGAATCATAGAAACATATACTTTGACGGCAGATAATGACCGCTTGGCCCACCTAGTCTGCCCATTTCCCTACCTACAGGATAAGCTGCAGTTCCTAGTTAACCAACACCCTATTTCTTCCTGCCCCACAAAAATTGCCTTATGTCTGTCCCATGCATTCTTTAATTCTCCCACAGTTTTAGACCCCTCAACCTCCTCATGAAGGCTGTTCCATGAGACCACCACCCTCTCTGTGAAAAAAATACTTCCTTACATTGACCCTGAGCCATCCCCTCTCTATCTTCAAATTGTGTCCCCTTGTTCTTGCACATCTCTTTTTCTGAAAGATGTATCTTCTTGGACTTTGTTGATTCCGCTGAGGTACTTAAAAGTTTCTATCATGCCCCCCCTTTCCACAAGGGTATACATATTAAGCTCCTTTAGTCTGTCCTCGTATGGCTTCTTTTGCAGACCCTGCACCATTTTAGATGCCCTCTTCTGGACTGCCTCCATCCTGTGTATGTCCATGTGGAGATGGGGTCTCCAGAAATGGACACAGTACTCCAGATGGGGTCTCACCAACTGTCTGTACAGAGGGATAACAACTTCCTGTTTTCTGCTGGTGATTCCTCTCCTTATACATCCCAGTATCCCCCAGGCCTCCCTACTGCCTTCTCACATTGCTTGCTAACCTTAAAGTCATCTGATATGATTACCCCAGGTCCCTTTCCATTTTTGTTGCTGTTACTTCATTCCCCCCCTCATTGTGTAATCTTCCCCTGGGTTTTTGTTTCCCAGGTGCATTATTTTGCACTTCTTTGCATTGAATCAAAGCTGCCATACTTCTGACCATTCCTCCAACCTTGCCAAGTCCTTCTCATCCTTTCCATGCCTCCTTGTGTATCAACCCTGTTGCAGATTTTTGTGTCATCTGCAAGAGGCATACTTTTCCTTCCAGTCCTCTGCAATGTCACTTATAAAGACATTAAAAAGGACTGGACCCAGTACTGAACCCTGCAGTACCCCACTAGTCACCCCTCTTTCTTCAGAGTGGACTCCATTTAAAATTACCTTCTGTGTCCTGTTGTCCAGCCAATGTTTTACCCAGACTATCACCCTGGGACCCACTCCCAGGCTGCTTAATTTGATTCTTAATCTTTTGTGTGGGTCTGTGTCAAATGCCTTGCTAAAATCTAGGTAGGCCATGTCCACAGCTCCTCCCTCGTCTACCACTTTGGTCACCCATTCAAAGAAATCAATTAGATTCATCTATCATCACCTTCCCGCTGTGAACCCATGCTGCCTTCACTCCGGTTCCCCACTGACCTCTAGGAACTCAACAATTCTTTCCTTCAGAAGTGATTCCATCACTTTCCCTACAACAGAGGTCAAACTGACAGGTCTGTAGTTTCCTGCTTCTGACTTGCTCTCACTTTTGTGAAGGGGAATCACATCTGCCTTCCTCCAGTCCTCAAGTGCCACACCATCCTCTCATGATTTATTAAAAAGGATAGTCAGTGGTATCACTAGTTCTCCCCTTAATTCTTTTAGAATTCTGGGGTGAATTCCATCAGGCCCCATTGCTTTGTCCTCCTTCAGTTTTAGGAGTTCTTTCAAAATCTTTCTTCTGTGAAAGGACTGGGATCAACCCCCCTATCCAGAGTGCTTCTGTTAATTGGATTAGGCACCTCCTCCTCTTCTTCTTTTGTGAATACTGAGCAGAAATATTCATTCAGTATCCCTGCTTTTTCACTGTTTCTCTCTGCCCACCCACTGTCCATTCTATTCAGCCTCGCTATCCCTCCCTGTGTCTTTCTATGATCCCTGATGTACTTATAAAAGGTTTTATCCCCCTTGGATCAGTTTATAGTTGAAGACAAAGACATGGCTAGGTATTTCCTGAAATGTCTGTGATATCTCTGGAGAAATTCCTGTCTGCCTGCACTGTGGGCCAACAGAGAGAGAATTTCTTTAGATACATCAACAGATATATGCAAATATCTGAATGTATCTATAGCTGAAATTGTATTTCAATAAGACTGCCAGTTTTGGATTTATTAGACAATAAGGGAAAAGACACTTGGGCAACTTGTTTGTGTTCTTCTCACTGGATCACTTTTGATTAGGTTTGCTTAGAATGGTTATGATGATAATGTAATGATACTACTGTATATGACATAGTGAGACAGTGTGGTGTAGTTCTTAGAGACCAGCCTGAGGCCCAGAAGACCACAGCTTCAAACCCTTTCAGACCTAAATACTCACTGTGTGACCTTGGGTAAGTAATTTAACCTCTGAGTGCTCAGCCCACCCAGATATGCTACTGGCAGAAGATGAACCCTACTGGAAACAAAATTTTGCATCACAGCTGGTCTATGCTGGGAAAATAAGTTGTAAAAATAAAAAATATAAAACTATGCATCACAACCATTAATGATCCAGATTTGCTTGAATTCTCCTATGCATCTGAATCTGCAGAAAACTAACAAATTGCTTCTGAAAAATAAAAGGTTTTTAAATTGGGCACCATCAAGGCTTGAACAAATTAACAGTTTGTGCATCGTATTCTGCTTTTACAAATACAATTCTAAGCTGAAGTGAGGCTTGAATGGACAGGAAGATGGCTGAGTGCTGGCCAGTGACTGGGAGCTTTCTTCGGAGCACTGATCATGTTGATTTGGCATTTAATATAGTTATTAACAGAATACAATCATTGACAGAGCAATGTATATATATTTTTTAAACATTTCTGATTCTTTGTCTGACTGCTGTTGGGCTTAGTGAAGCTATAGTAAGAGCAATGAAAGTTGTAAACTACTGTTTTTAAAGTTCTTTTGGGACTGCACTGGAGCATTAAGCTAGCACTGGCAAAAAGAAATACAGGTGAGGGGCTACAGGCAAAGTCAGTAAGCATTAAGGATGCAGTTCTTAAAGCAGCATCCCATTGTGTTATAGAGAAAAGGAAGTGCAAAAGAAGAAGGAAATCACTTTGGTTCTCAAAAACAGTAGCAGAAAAGGTCAGAGCAAAAAGGCTGACCTTCAGGAAATATAAGGGAACACAGCGGGATGAAGATAGGGAGGCATACCAAACTTCCCTAAGGGAAACAGGGAAGCCAGTAAGGCAGGCAAAGGCCCAAACTGAGGAAACACTAGTACAAACAGTAAAAGAAGGTGATAAGACTTTCTATAGATACATTAGTGAAAGGAGAAAGTCCAGCGGGGGTATTGCTAAGATCAGAGGAGATAAGGGGCGTGTGAGGAGGAGCACCATATAAAAGCATCTATCCTAAATAGATACTTCTACTCAGTATTTACTGAGGAGAAGGTAGCGCAGGGCCCACAGCTCAGCACCATGGACACAGGAGGGAGGGAGGTGAGTACTAGTTCCTTCACAAAAGAAGGGGTCCTACAAGAGCTCAAAAAGCTCAGGGTGGACAAGGCAATGGGACCTGATGGCATACATCCCAGGATACTGAAGGAGCAAAGAGTGGAACTAGCAGAGCCATTATCAGAACTGTTTAGTGGGTCTCTGAGCACAACAGAGGTCCCAGAAGACTGGAGAAGGGCTCATGTGATCCCACTTCACAGGAGTGGTAGCAGGGAGGAAGCAGGGAACTACAGACAAGTCAGTCTTACCTCAGTAGTGGGAAAGCTTATGGAGGCACTCCTTAAGGAAAGGATAGTGCAACACCTGGAATCCATAGGAGCACAGGATCCAAGACGGCATGCATTTACAAAAGGAAGGTCCTGTCAAACTAATCTCATAGATTTCTTTGACTAGGTAACCAGAGTGGTGGACCAAGGGGGAGCATTTGTTGTCACCTACCTTGACTTCAGCAAAGCTTTCAATTCTGTTCTACATAGAAGATTGATTAATAAGTGGGTAGGCTCGGAGTGAGTTCGAAGTTGGTCAACTGGGTGGCAAACTGGTTGATGGGCAGAAAACAGAGAGTGGTGGTAAACAGTATACAGTCAGAAGAGATGCAAGTCACAAGTGGGGTACCTCAAGGATCAGTCCTGGGGTCAGTCCTCTTCAATATCTTCATCAGTGACATTGCAGATGGACTGGAGGGTAAGGTTTGTCTGTTTGCAGATGACACCAAAATCTGCAACAGTGTAGATGATCCAGATGGGGCGGGCAGAATGAGAAGAGATCTGGATAAAATAGCAAAATGGTCGGAAGAGTGGTAACTGGGGTTTAATGCAAAGAAGTGCAGTATCATGCACATAGGAAAGAGAAACCCTGAAGCCACTTATAGGCTGGGAGAGGAGTTGCTGGCAGTCACAAGGGAAGAAAGAGACTTGGGTATCATCTTCACCGATTACCTGAAATCATCCATGCAGACCACTAAAGCGGTAGGTAAGGCTAGTGGGGTGTCAGGGTGTATTAGTAGAGGTATCACAAGTCAGAAAAGGGAGGTAATAATCCCTCTTTACAAGACACTGGTTAGGCCCCATCTGGAGTACTGCATGCAGTACTGGAGGCCACACCTTCACAAGGGCATTAATTAAATTGAGGCAGTCCAGAGAAGGGCAACCAAAATGGTGCAGAGACTGCATCAGAAAACATATGAGGACATATTAACGGAGCCACTATGTATACCCTACAGCAAAGGAGGAAGAGATGTGATATGATCGAAACATTCAAACACCTTAAGGGCATTAACAAGGTAAAAGACTCTAACATGTTTCAATATAAGAAAAATAGCAGCACAAGAGGACACAGCATGAGATTAGAGGGGGGCCGATTAAGGGGTAACGTGAGGAAGTTCTTTTTCACAGAAAAGTGTGGTGGATGCATAGAATGGCCTACCTCAGGAAGTGGTGGATATGAATACAGTTCAGGGCTTCAAACAGGCATGGGATAGGCATAAGGGAGCAATACAGATGAGTATGAATAGATAGGCCATTGACAGAGCAAAGGCCAATGGAACATTTATCAAATAGAAAAAGAAATGGGCAGACTGGATGGGCCTTGCGGTCCTTATCTGGTGTCAACTTCTATGTTTCTATGTTTCTATATAGCGTTTCCCCTACAATGGACAAGCTGCATCAGCAAGAAAGTCAAGCCCCTGTCATTTGTTGCACCACTGTGTACACCAGTTATATGGTTTTCACTAGCACCAGACTTCTGTGAACATGCTTTTATCACAGTTTTAAGCTTTTGTGTTGACTCAGTGTTAGAGGAGATTGGCCACTAGGCAATAATAGGATGAATTTGGATCTGGGATAGCTTCAGGAAGGGGAGCTTAGGGAGAAGAATGTCTCCTTTTGAAAGCTCTGCTGTACAGTGCAATGTGAGTGCTGCTGTTGAATATGTTGCCAGTTAACACTTGGATAGACTGTTAGCACTTACACATAGTCGTAAACACTGACTTAGCTCCTCTAATCCTATGAAGCATGTTAGCACTTGTCTGCAGTTATGCAAAATTACTGGAAATGCCCCCCTTCCCACCCTTTTTCTTTGTTCTTCTTTTAGTTTTTCTTTTTTAATGCCATTAATGTTTTTTCCCCCCAAGTTTTCATTTATTCTGCAGGAGATTGTGTCTACTAAACAGTGTGACTATCACACAAAAAGCTCCCTATCTGGTGCATATGTTGTCTGGCAGGGTTCATGCAATGGTAACTACTGACAACATTAATGATCCTTAGTTATGGCTAGCCATGGTTAGACTTGAGTCATTCAGTTCAATAGCACTGAGTAAAAGTCATTGCTGAATATGGCTGGTTATTGTGACTGATGGGCCTCGCTACAACTGTGCAAAGGCCTGTGTTGCATCTGTGGTGATGGTGATCCAGGAAAATAAAACCAAGCAAAGCAGTCATGTTATATAGCATACTTCAGGAACTTTATACCAGCTATCATAGTACTGATTAACTGAGCGTATGAAACCTGGCTTTGTTATTGTTACAGTAAGGGGAAACAGGCTGCCTGTAGCTGTGAATAATATGCCTCACCCAATACATTAATTATTAAATATCCTCAAGGGACTATCAACTAGTATGTTTCTTAAGTCTACTGAAGTGTTGGTATATTATTGCATCCCCTCCCTGTACACAATGATGCTATCATTTGTATTTAATAAACACAAGTTATTGTTAACATACCCTTCAGGGATCTACATGTAACTTATATATTATTCACCCCCCATGCCAACCTGGTAGAGGCTGTTATCACGGCAGCCTACCTTTGAGTCTCAATGAACAGAATATAAGTTAGTGTGTGAGCGCTTATGTTGATCATGTCTCAACCTTCTCTACTATTGGAAGACCAGAAAGAATTGAAATCTTTGCAGCTTACCCAACTACCACCACATCTTTTCTATCAGTGAAAAGGGGGAGGAGGCTAAAGATAGGGTCATGTCCCATGATGATTCACAGACATGGTATAGGGAATATCAGTGGGGGAGTAGAATACACCAGGTATTTTCTTTCATGTGGATTAGAAAGTGAAGTGGGAGCAGAGTCAGGGGGTGGGTGGTGCATAATCATCCTTATACTTATGTGATGATATCATCTCATAGGGGGGCAAGGCAAGGCAATTTTATGTCTATAGCACCCTATCCCAAGGGCTCAGAGCATTTAATAAAAAACATCAAATAATATAGCATTAAAATTATCAACTTCTCACATTTAAAATCAACAGATGTATGAATATAACCTAATCAGTTTTCAGGTCAAAACCTAATTCAAACAAGTGAGTTTGCAGGCCCCATTTAAATGCCTCCTCGGAAGGGGAAATCCTATCATGGTATGGTAAGGACTCCCATATTGTAGATACCACTAATGAGAAAGCACTGTCTCTGGACTACTTCAAATGGGATCTTGAGATGGCTAGTAGCATCTCCTCAGTGGAGCAGAGAGAATGGATGGGAGCATACCAGGCCAAGAGGTCTTTGAGAAAGGCAGAGCCTGATACATGCAGGGATTTGTATGTTAAAGCAATCTTGAAGGTGATGCACCACCTGCTGAAAGCCATTGCAACTGCTTTAGCACAGGTGTAATATGATCTCTGTAGGACACCCTAGCCACCAACCAACCTCCAGATAATTCTAGGTAGAGAGTGTTACAGTAATCAAGTGTCGAGGTCACAAACACATGCACCAGGGTCACCAGATCCACTTGTGCATGATAGGGTCTGATCTGGGAGATATTCCTCAGCTGGAAAAGTTAATCACAGACCACAGCCAACATATGATGTTTTAGTGTCAGCCGTGAATCCACAATGACTTCCAGATTCTTAACACTATCCACAGTTGTCAGAAGTGTTGCCATTTACAGATGGTAATCTGATAGCTTCACATCTTCCAGCCAACCCTCAGGGACCTGGTTCCACCAGGTAAAACTCCATCCTGGCTAACTCAGAGGCATTTGTTTGCTTAGCAATAGTGAATGTCACATTTTTTCAGAGGAGGTTGTGGAGTCAAAAACAGTGGTGGAATTCAAGCATGCATGGGACAGTCATAAGGCAATTCTAGGGAGTGGGGGTAGGAAGAAGTAGGCTGCTGGTTAACTAGGATCTGCAGCTTATCCATCAGGTAGGGAAATGGGCAGACTGGGTGGGCCAAGCGGTCCTTATCTGCCGTCAAATTCTATGTTTCTATGTTGATTCATTGGAATGCTCAAAATTCCCATGGAGGCCATCCAATCAGGGATTTCTTTGAGGTGACAATCCAGCACTACAACCACCTCTCACCTGTCTAATCTAAAGGACTTGTATAACTGAGTATCATCTGCTTAGCAGTGAAAAACCACATTGCTCTTTGTTATAACCCACCTTAGTGGCAGTACATACACAGCAAACAACATGGGGGACAGAATAGACCCCTGGGAAACCCCACAGCTGACCACTATAAGCTTCAACAAGAAAGTTCCCATTACAACCTGATGTGCCTGTTGGTAAGGAAAAGCTTCAACCATGTTGTCCTGCTGAGTCCACTATATTCCTCAAGGTGCATCATCTAATACCTTTGGCCCATTGTGTCAAGTGCTGAAATGAGACTGAGGAGAATGACAATTGAATTCTTACCTGTATCTCTCACTCAAAGTAGGTCATCAAAGATCTTGTCAAGTGCAGTCTCCATACTGTGTCAAGGCATGAAACCTGATTGGAGTGGCTCATAGATGTCAAAACTCTCAAGGTATGCCTCAAACTGCACTGCCACCACCTTCTCAAGAAACTTCACAAAAAAGGAAGGTTCAAGACATGCTTGTAGTTTGCCAGCACTTCTGTTTCCAAAGATGATTTCTTTAGGAGTGGTCTTACCATTAATTTATTAAGAGCCAGCAGGAAACAGTCCCCCTGTAAGGAACCCTTAACAGCTCTGGCAAACATGAAACCCAAGACCATCTGGCAGTCAACCAACATCCAAGTAGGCCACAGCACCAACTGACAATAGGTGGGCCACATGCAAGCAAGCACCTCTAGCATAAAACCTGACCAGGACTCACTCCAGACTAATTAAGCACCCTTGTGCCTCTCCACTTCACCACTGCTGGCCCCTGACAGGCCACCTGTTGAGATCCAAGCTTGAATGGAGAATATTCTGTCCAGGATAAAAGAACCAAACTACTAGTACTCACACTTTTCTTGAGACAGCACCCTTCCAGACTACAGACAGACAGATAGGGTTTAATAAACTGTTCACAGTGTGAAAGAGTTGAGCAGGCCTATTTCCTTGAATGATAATAACTTGTTACAAGGACACTGCCTTTTCAGTGTTATTGCCCTTTGAAAGTCACTGTAAGGGGACCTCAGAGCCATCCTGTCATCCATTGAGCCCAGCCTCTTGTAGGAATGCTCTAACCTCTGCTCTTTGCCTTCTAACACCTGAATTTGTCATTATACCATGGGGCATGTTAGTGGGAGGTCAGCAGGCAGGCATGGATCAGTGCAGTGGAGTCAAGCAATGTTGTACTAGCCAAATTATAGGCATCAACAGCTGCCTTCATACCTCCAGTACATGCTGCCTCATATCTCAAGAAGTTCAAAACTGCTAGAAGCTTAACCAGTACCAAAGCACATTTAGGACAATATGGGATCATCTCCACTGGAGTAAAGGTATCCAGGGGACCCTGCTAGAAAACTAACAGCATAGTGCTACAATAATCCCACTGGATCCACAAAGACTTCAGAGATGTTCAGGCTACAAGAGAAGATGAAGGCCAAGTTGTGGCTGTTTACATGGACTGTGTTGGAAACAACCTGTGTGAGGCCCAGTGACAACATCCGCTTGAGAACTTCCTGAGTAAATTGTGAGGTTTCATCATCAACCCATACATTGAAATCCCCCAGCATAATTAAGTTGCTGAGTTCAATGACAGGTCAACAATGAAATCTGAAAAATCCTACAGGAAAACCTGTTCTCACCCCAGAGGGCAATAGACCAGGAGAATCTTACACCTCACACCCAAATTTATTTATTTATTTATTTGAGTTTTGGTGACCAGGTACATCCACTGAGACGAGTACAGTCCCTTTTTCAGGGTCAACTAAGGGGTAAAATAATTATTACAGAGAGCATTAAACATAGTTCAAAAACAGGATAGCACCTAACTATACAGTCAGAGCCACAGGACATCTAACAGAAAGCAAGGGTAGGCTAATAGAATATATAAACATTATATACAGAGTAATGTAACAACCATGCAGGCCAGACTGTACAAAAGAAGTAGACAAAGAGCAGAAAATAACCTTTTGCTACAAAGCACAGGCACGTCAATATATGTATGTACATTATGTATAGTAGACATAAAACATTACGAGACTAACAGACAGATGGAGGCAGCAGCCAAGGGTAAAGGAGTCAGATTACTGAGACTTTAGCCAAAGCAGGAACAAACAACAAGGGAAGCAAGTGAGGCATACAAAGTGGATTGGAACTGGAGGAGAGATGATCAGGACAGGGCAGTGAGAAGGAGGGAGTTCCAATCAGAAGGTGCATCAAGGGCGAAGGACTTGCAGGCTGTGGCAAGACACATCATGGGTATAATAAAAAGGGGGGGAGAGAGGCAGATCTGAGGGAGTGCAGGGCTTGTCTCAGATGTATCAACCCACTTAGGCAAGGAGGGGTATATTTATGCAGCAGCTTAAATAAGAGGCTAAGGGAGTAGTACCTTAACTTAGACACATAGGGTAGCCAACCTAGAGAGGAGAGGACATTACAATGGTGATTACGGGAGTTGGCCCCCAGAGTGAACCTACCTACCCTATGGTAGGCCTGGGAGAGTATAGAAAGGGTTGTAGAGTTTGCAGAAGCAAGCAGAGGGGCACCATAGCTTAGAAGAGGTATAAGGGAGAAAGTTGCAATCTTGCAACAAGAAACATAGGATAAAAAAGGACGAATCCTGTAGAGGAGGCCTAGATGCTGGTTTAGAGCTTTAGATACATTGGAGGCATGCAACTTTAGAGGGAGAGATGAGTCCAGAGTAACGTCCAAATATTTAAAGGAGTGGACACATTCCAGGGTATCTCCACTGAGGGAAGATATATTAAGGTGCTAGTCGGTGCACTGAGATGGGGTAGGTGATAAAATAGCATACATTTCATCTTTTTTGAGTTCAGGACAAGGTGCTTTCCCTGGAACCAGTCCTCAAGGGAAGAGAAGTCAGAAGCCAGAGTACGGTTAAGCCAACCAGCATCAGGAGAGGAGCGATAAATGACTGCATCATCAGCATATAAGTGTACTGTTGTCCCTCCACAGAAGTTGGGTAGGTCATTGATAAATAAAGAGAATAGCATTGGGCCCAAGATAGAGCCTTGAGGAACACCATGGGTCATGGGCTTATGGTTAGAGACAGAGCCAGACCATTTGACACTTTGAATGCGGCAGGATAGGTAACTTTTTATCCAGGTTAATGCACTATTGTCGAAACCAAGGGCATGGAGCTGATGAAGTAGCAGGCCATGGTTCACCAGGTCAAAAGCTTTTGTAAGGTCAACAAAGATGGCTCCAATGGTACATCCTTGGTCCATAGCCTGGAAGAAATCAGAGGTAACCTTTATCAGTGCAGTGATGGCACTGTGGTTCCTCCTGAAACCACTCTGATAAGGGGATAACAGAGATCACTCTTCACTGCCACATATTCAAATGACCTTGCTTCCTTCAGTGGGTGCTCTCTGATCTTCAAGCTGGTTAAAAAAAAAGATGACCATCCAACCACCCCTGTGCTCCCACCTTGAGTGGTGTGCCCCCAAAGGAATCTTTGGTGTGTCCCCTATGAATCCACAATGAAATTCAGCACCATAGCCATGTTATTCCTCAGTGACCTAGCATTGCACAACATGCCAAGAAGAGGAGGAATGGGAGCAGTCAACCTTTCTACTATCTGCCCCCATTCCTAATGGTCTCCCTGGGGATTGGGAAATGGCAGGGAGGAACCCGCTGTATGACCCTCCTATACCCATGGTGCCAACTTGGTCTGACACTCCTGATCCTGCTCTTCCTAGATGTTACTCCTGGTAACTGCTTCAACCTGGTGCCCCACCTTCTCAGAATACCCATTCTCCAAAAGGAGTCAAAGACCATCTTCCAAGGTATTGGGGCTAAAAACAACAGGAAGAGCAGAGCAGTTCAAGGGACTAGCAGCATGATGGGTCCCCCAACCCCACACACATATATCACACCTCACTTTCTAAAATCAACTTAAAATTAACCAACTACTTATAATAAATACCCCAATAGTATAACACAGCCACAACCCTAACCCCTATGTAAAGCCATTCACACCAACAATCAGTCTGTAAATACAGCATTCAAATAAAAACAAATCATAATCACTCATTCAAGCCCATACACACAAAGCTAATTAACAGTACTGCAAAACATAAAGAATAAAGTAAAATAAAATGTAAGAGATAGTGCTGTGTGCACTAAAATTAATACATCTCAGTTACAACATGTAGTCTTTGAGTCCAGAATAATATCTGAAATTGAATGTCCAGAGTACTCCTCTTCTCACTGCCACTTGAGAAGAGATAGATTCAAAAAGTCATGCAGCTCATCAACAACCAGGGGAGTCAGTTACCCAAGCTAGGAATGGAAAATGGCTAACTCTCACGTAGTCCGTTGTATAGCAAAAAGGTAACAAGGGAAAACCTGCAATTTCCAAGACATGCTCTCACCATGTCAACACAGTCCAGCATCACAGGAAAAGTCACAGAGATGACAGTGTCAGCACTGTTCAAACAAACCCTCACACAGTTTGGCTACCACGTCCCTGACTCCACAACACTTTTATGGGTCAGGAATAGAAGACAGTCAGCATATAATTTAGCCAGAGGTTCAAAAAGTTGGGGCACCTGTTGCCATTACTCATGGTTCAGTGAGTTTCTGGACTGCTAAAGCAGGCCTCTTCTTAATCTAGTTTTGATTTTTCAGCTGATTTGGCCTCAATCTGTACCAACCTGCTCTCCAACCATGCCAAGCTGGGGCTCCATAATCCTTCGGTGTGGCTGGATCCACTGCCACATCAAATTTTGGAGACCTTGGGTGGTACATTGTGGAATCTCCTCTCCATTCACAAAACAACACTGGTGTAAGTGAAAGTGAAACTGCCTGGTGGTCTTTGGCAGTCTTGCACATGTGCATGCCAGAACACCACAGATTAGCACCTGCACTGGATCCTAAATAGAAAACAATAAAAACTGTCTAAGACTACTTTTACCTTTATTAAATCTCTTCACTACACTGAAAAACAGCTGCCCTAACTAACCCTGCTCTTCACTTTTTAAAATGTACTCAGAGTGGAGTAGCTTTGTAAAACCAACTTTTTCTCTGAGCTCTTTCAGTGCTCAAATGATGGAACACCAAGCACGGTGATCTCATTGGGGGGGGGGGGGCTGCCTGCCAGGTATTTGTACATCCCCTGTTTTCCTGCATTGGAATGGCTTTTGTATCTGCTGTAAAGACAGCTGCTATCAATCACTCCTTGAAGGAGGCAAGGTGTTACCTTGGTGACCTCAATGGTGAGGTGGGGAGCAAAAAAAATTGATTAAAAACATTAAGAAAGATTTTTTTTCTTTATAAAATAGGTAAGTTAACTGTACTTCCTGTGGAATTACAGCTCTTTGCTTGTGGTGTTGGGACTTGGCACAACTGTGGGCATGCAGTAATTTCAGCATAAATCCCACCAATCATGTTCTATTGCTTACTTAAGGACCAGTCTGCTGTGGTGGATGGGGTCTATCAGGTAAATATGCATAGTGTATAGTATTAGACTAAAGAATTCAGCAGTGTGGGTGAGTTGTCCTTTGAGTTAATGTGGAAAAATGTGTTATAAAAAACACACTTGCAGGCTGTTTATACATAGGCAGAAGTCAACAATTGTTGGCTCCCAGATGTTGATTTTCTAGATCATTTGCCAATTTACTGGAGAATATATGCTGGCAAGCATGCTATGTTATTATTTACTCACACAGAGTGTTTTTGTAATGTCAGAAATACTGTGATTGCCTAATGTCAATTTGCTATCATTTGTCAACAAATGATTACACTGTAAATGTGTTGGCAACCCTGCTAATCATTTGTTGACACTGTTGTAGATATTTGTCATCTTCATCTAAAGAATGGAAAATCACTGTTGGCAACAAAACTGGCTTATATCTACAAACATTTTAACAAATGGCCAGTGATGAAGAAAGGTTGAACTTGACTGCAGTGCCTACTTGGAGCAGAATGAAAACTTTTGTTAATTAAATCTTTCTTCATGGTATTTGAATAAGCAGTGAGTATCAATCAGAAATTGAGCATTGTTGTACTTGATCCCCTAGTTTCTATGAGAATCCCAGGAGAGGGGATGTTAACAGTAGAATCATTTATTCAGTGGTCACAGGACTGACATGTTCTATGTGCTTAGTTTGCAGCCATTTAAATGACTAAACAAGATGCAAGAATATTATTTTTGCATGGTTCTTCCTGCCCCACAGTAATGACGAAGATGGGGTTCCCACAACTGCACCCATCCTCCAGACACAGTGGGGCCAGCCACGATGCAATGCAATAACTTGCAGTTAATGACATGTCACAAAATACAGCAGCAAAAATTGGCATAATTGCTATTGAATTGCATTGTTCCCTGCAGCATACTGCAGCATGTTGTGATATACTGCAGCATTACTGCATTGCATCTTGGCTGACACTGCTGTAGGTGGATGAGTAGGTGGCTGCCTTCACATTTGATATCAGTTCTGCTGCATGGTTGACCAGTAGTGAGTATTTGAATACTGTGTGGTTTGCACCCTCCCATCCTCCCTTCCTAAGAGCTACACACCTTGCCACTGTGAAGCTACAACCCTAAGTTGGCCTCCATGTGAAATTCTGATGCTTGCACATTAACCTTGGCCATCCAGGCAGTAGTGCAAAGTGCATCTGCTATATCACAGGGCTGGACTAGAGAACAACAATGCTATAAAAATAAGCTTCATGTAGTACAATTACAAAGAGATGGAGGTCATAATTCAAGTTGATTTCAGATGGTAGCTACAGCAGCAAGGTATGTTCAGTAGCATGAGCTCAGTACAGTTCAATTGATTTCAGTTCACCATGATGTGGGGCTCAGTTGGTAGCCTGTTCCAGCTGGTTGACACAGAAAATACAAAAGTTTCCTCTGTAACTGAGTCTCTAATTGCAGACTGCATATCCAAGGAGTGCTTCATGTTTCTGGTTCTGTTATGTAATGGGCATAGAAAGCAGAGGTAGTTGGGGCATTTATCTTGATTTCATTTACAGATAAAAGAGGGCCACTGATGCTCCCTTCTATGGAATAGCAACAGTAAGCCCAGGCTAGGGTGATACAGATACTATTTCTCCAGTTTTGGATAGTTTAGCTATGGGAAATATCCATAGATTCAAAGCAGTTTGTACACTTTCTAATCCATTGTCCAGGCTAAATTGATTAGATATATTCAAATATCCTTTTGACTCAGATGGTGGACTATCTTCCCTACCATAGGTCAAACTTCTATAATGACAGCAATCAAATGTTTAGTGCTGCCAGGAGATTGGAAAAAGGGGATACTATTTCCCCTATTCAAGAAAGGAAATCCAATGAATATGTGTAACTATAAGTCAATCACATTATTGTGTATAGGCATGAATGTTTTATCTAGAATCATACTAAATGACTTGGAGACATAGGTAATAGATAAATAAAATTCAAATTTCAGATAGGCTTCCATAGAAAAGGGGGACCATGGACAACATATTTATATTGAATGAATTAGATAATAAATATGTATGTGGGAAAAAACAAACAAATGTATGTTACTTTCCTAGATATACAGTGCATAATGCTTTTGATAACATGCAAAGAGATACTCTATTGGTACTTTTGGAAAATTCAGGTATAAATGAGCATGTGTCTATTTCTCTGGGTGATAGCAGGGTGTCACCCTTGTCATATAGCCATTAATAGAAAGAAATGAAGCCACCCTGCTATATCCCTGTGACTGGTAAACACTTGGGAACCTGTAGTCATTATGCCTTTTTCCATTGGATTCTTGCTTCCTAAGCATTATAGCAAGCAGTTTCCCTGGCTTCTCCACTTGGTCAGTGTACCTGGTCTTGGCTTTAACTGTAGCATGCTCTGCCTTTTTCCTATTGAATTCCTAATACTTTGCCCTTATAGAATTAAGTTTTAAGACAAGTTCTCTCAGCAATCTAAAGGTTTACTTATGTTTCCATTTCTCTAATTTCTATAATGTTTTTTTTTCTTTTGCCTCTTTTTCTCTTGTCCTCCTGCACCTAGATGCTTGGCTAGTTAGTGTCCCCTGATCTTACATTTAACTGCTGCCCAGAGGGTGTCTAGGATTCCTGTTGTCCCAGTACTATGACACACTGGGCCGTAGTTTCAAAAGGGCAAGAATGCTGCAAGCCCCAGGTGCACCAAAAACTTTAATTCCTGTGATGTCCTGAACCCTGATTTAACTGCTAATATTTTGAAGAAAGAAGGGCTGTGTGTGATTCATATTAACATCTGTAGTTTATTAAGAAAAATTGATCACTTGAGAGAATGGACTGTTAAATATAGTCCAGAAGTGATTATAGTTACAGAATCATGGCTGAATTATAAGATTTCGGATAATATGGTGCATATGAATGGTTATAATTTATGGAGCACAGATCAATCAAGGGGGGTTATTATCTATGCACTTAGCTCCCTAAATGTGTCAACAGTTAATTGCCAACAGGACTGGTGTGGTTCTGAAGTTCTTCCATTACTATTCAACTCTCCCTTTAATAAGTCTTTATTATTATTGGGTATGTATCGACCTCCAGAAGCTAGTACTGAGGTGTTTCAAGCATTGCAGGACTTTTAGGGGTAATTTCTGAGTAGCCATGAGATTATGTTAATTGGGGATCTAAATATAGATTGGAAAATGGTAGAGAGTAATCACAGAAGTGTAGAGATGGGTACCATTTTGGGTATGACCCAGCTAATTACAGATGTAACTAGAGTTAACACTAAACATCCACTTTCTTCTATAGTCTTGGATTTATTGTTTATCATGGACCCAGATAAATTTGTGGCTAGTGGTGTCCTCCCAGATTCTTTTTCAGATCACCAGATGATATGAGGTATTAGAAATCAAAAGAAATCAAGGAAATTTGTGAAAACAGTTCATTATAGATCATTTAAAAATTTTGATTATATAAATTTTATGTTAGAGTTGGAAGAGTAAAATTGTGAAAGGTTAGACTTAGTCCCCACTGTTGTTGATGCTTGGGTAATGTTCCATGAAGATTTCTTGACAATTTGCAATAAGCATGCTCCATCTAAAACTAGGAAATTAAATTTTAATAATGCCCTCTGGTAGAATTCTTACTTATTTAAAGTTAAGAAACAGCGAGATAGGTCATGGAAGGTAACTAAATTTACAAAAGATGATACAGATTGGGTGACAAATAAACAACTGTGGAATCATTACAATTATGAACTTAAGAAAGTTAAATATGATTATTATAATAGGGAATTAACAACTAATCTGACTGATAATCTGAGAAAATTCTGGAAAGTTCTAAAAAAGGCGAAGGCAGAACAATTAGATTATCCAGAAAAAATTGAGATTGGGAAGGTGGAAATTCCATTGGGCCCACAGGTTGTGGATAGCTTTAATGACTATTTTACAACCATGGGCACAATGGCCTTATCACAAGGTATAACCAGCTTCTCCTCATCAAAAATTCTCAAAAAAGACATAGAAGCTGATTCTGAAAGGGGTAAGGAGATTGATTTTGAACCAATATCGCCATTAGATGTACAGAATGCATTACTTAGAATAAGTATTAAGAAAGCTGGGGGGTTAGATGAGATTCCTAATATCATATTGAAATATGCTACTCCAGTTATCTAGAACCCCTTAACTAACAGCTTTAACATGTCACTTACATGGGGGGAAATTCCTGAAATGTGGAAATCGGCTAGAGTAATTCCTATTTTCAAAAATGGATCTAGAGAATTATAGGCCTGTATCATTATTACCGATAGTAGCTAAAGTGTCTCAAAAGATGGTAGCTAAACAACTTCAGACATTTTTAGAAAAAGGAAAGTTGATTAATAAATTCCAATCTGGTTTTAGACCTATGCATGGTACAACTTCTGCCTTGCTGAAAGTTTATGGGGATATTGCGGGTGCCCTGGACAAGGGGATGTCTGTGGGGGCAATTTTTGTTGATTTGTCCAAGGCGTTTGATACCTCGGACCATGACATCCTCCTGTCCAGACTACCTGCTTTGGGTATTTCTACCAATGTAGCTGGGTGGTTTGATGCTTATCTAACTGGAAGGAAACAAATGATATCAATAAATGGATGGGGATCTGGTTTTAGGGTAATTATTTCTGGAGTGCCCCAAGGATCCATTTTGTGTCCAATATTATTTAATTTATATATGAATGATTTTGTTCTAACTTATACTGATGTACAATGTCATCTATACGCAGATGATACCATTATTTATGTGGA
Source organism: Neoceratodus forsteri (assembly GCA_016271365.2). Lineage (NCBI taxonomy): Eukaryota > Metazoa > Chordata > Ceratodontiformes > Ceratodontidae > Neoceratodus > Neoceratodus forsteri. The sequence goes on along the minus strand of CM057459.1, from coordinate 776,463,650 downwards.
GGGTTCATCGATAATGCAGATAGAACTTACTCTTCAAAGTGCATTTGATGAGCTTCAGTTATTTTATAATGAATCCAAACTTGTTCTGAACTCAAAAAAATCTCAGGTTATACTGTTCTCTAAAGAGAATAGTGTAACCTATTCGGAGTTAGGTCTGAATATAGTAACCAAAGATAAAATTGTTCTTGAACAAGTGCAATGTTATAGATACTGTGCTTAGAAATGTATCTGGATAGATCACTGGGATGGATTTCCCACATAGGCCAGATAATTAAGAAAGTTAGTGGATGTTTGGGTGCGCTATACAGAATTAGAAACTGTATGGATGAAAGAGTGAGGAGGCATGTAGCTACAATTACATTGATACCTTTTTTGAATTATGGGGATATTGTTTATATAGGGGCAACTTCAAACCAGTTAGCTAAAATAGATGTCCTTTTTAATAAAATAGCAAGGTTTATTTTGAATGTACCTAAGAGAACACATAGAAAAGAGCTATATCAGTCTTTGAATTGGATGTAACCAAAAGATAGAAGGTCGTTTCATGCTTTGATCTACATGGTTAACTCAGTTAGAGATAAAGTACCTGAATATATTATCGATGAACTTCAGGTTAGGACAATTATAGGAGGCCTACGCTCTGCAGAGGGTATGGAATATGATTTGCCCAGAAGAAGAACAGTCTTGGGTAGAGCACATTTTTTTTATTTAGGTCCCAATATATGGAATTCATTGCCAATTTATCTTAGACCACTTAGTTCTAGCCCCTGTATAGGAGAAATAAAAAGATGGTTTAAAATTGAAGCAGATACAAGGTTTATTGTTGATCCACCATGAACATTATGCATTAAACATGTTGAAGATTTGCACTTTATACATATGAATGAATGTACCCTGTACATCTATGTAGTTTATTTATATGGATGTTAAGTAGTTATTGTAACTTAAATATTACTGTAGTGTTAGTTTTTTGTATGTATGTATATTTATGTATATAATCTGTGTTGAAACTTTTTTATGATGTCAACATGAATGTTTGTACTAAGTACCTCACTGGAAATTAACTAGTCTCAGTCGAGTTTCCTATTCTTTTGCTTGTCAATTGAATAACATTTTTTACTACTACTACTACTACTTATCTGCCATTGTCGAGATTGTGGCTGTCAGAATTTCGGCATTGGACTTTTGAGGGTCAGTATTCTACATGTCAAGATTCTGTACTATATCCAGCAATACACATTCAAATTCCTTTGTACCACTTCCTTGTTCCCTAATGTCCACTTCAGAAAAAGATGTCTACCCTTTCTGTTCCTAATTTGATCAGCAAGCTGAAATTGCATACTTTCAGAAATTAGAATAGCCACCAACTTTTTTTTATTGTCACCCTCAGCCCTATATCTGTTAGACAACCCCTTTCCATGCCGCCTTTACTACGATGCCCAATGGAGAGTGAGGGGGTGGGCAAGAACATCAGGGGTAACTCCTGTGTCTAGGGCTAATTGTGATTGTACTTTCTGTTAGGAGCTACCCCTACTTGTCCTTTCCTGTCTGGCTTTAGTTGTATTCCATGTGAGATGTAGCCTCATCAGGGCACAGTCTATAAAGTCTGTGTGTTTCATGGTTGAAACTGCTCTGAACATGCTACATATACCCCTTGAGGGCAGACTGCTTTCCAACTTGGCTACAGCATGCCAGTACATTTTACCAGATAAATTGGATGTGGCCTTTAATAATCTTGCCATTTTCATTCTCTTCTGCCCTTATGATAGCCACCATAGCTCTAGGTACAGTAAATTCGCATGGGATTCTCTAAATTTAAGAAGATTGGAATAGGAAGCTGTTAGGACTATGAAAGGGTTCAGGGGCCTAATACAAGGAATATTAGAAAATGATTTTGACAGCCCAACTTATAAATATAGTCAGAGGGAAGTAAAAAATAAGGGGCCAAAAATTCCATGAACCCATAATACCTATAGTAAAATAATGACAAGTTACTATGTTCCTAAGATATGGAAAGTTCTCACTCCTGCAATTAGAAATATAACATTCATAGAAGCTTTTAAACAAGCTCTAACCTCTGAAATTACAGTAACACGTGACTGACATATGTGTGAGTATGGAGTGCAGAGCAGATTGAATATTTGTTAAGTATAGTTTATATACAGTTTATATTTTATTGCACTTTAGATCTTATTTATCTATGTGTTATTCATTTATCCTATGTTAAGTTTATTATGTATTGTAAACCTTATGCTTTATGTTTAACAATTCTGTGCACAGGAGGACAACGTTGTAAACAAGGCTTTTTGGTCCTATCAGTTATATCCTGTATAAAAATAAAGGTTTTTACTACCACTAGCTTTCTCTTTGACACACCAACAGTGTGTCTCATTCTTTCACTTGTCTTTGTGTGCTGGTATCACACCTACTACAAGGTTTGCCATCATGCTCTCCTGCCAATCAATTCTGGGGAGAAAAAGAGCCACACTTTGTTGGTCAAAAAATGGATTTGTCTTTGCACCACACTGTACTGTATCCCAGCCTGGCAACTTGTGATAGCATACAAATTTTTTTTGAACATTAACAAAAAAATTCATAGAAGTTGCATCTTTAGCCTGCCCAGTGGTGCAGTGGTCGCACTACCGTTTGCGATGCCAATGACTTGGGTTTGGAAGCAAACTCAGGACATTGCAGGGCCAGCTGTGTGGAGGTGCATCTGTATGACTGCACTCCACCTCTGCGGGGGGGAGGGGGGCAGAGCCTGGTGATTAATTTAATTGCGCAAGTGATAGGTGGCTCTGAACCCACTGGAAACAGAGCCTCTGGAAACCTTCTTGGAGAAAATAAAAATAAAATTGGCTGCCTGTTTCAAACACAGAAGTTTACTCCACTGCTAGGAGATGATAAATAAACCATTTATTGTTCTTGATAAAAACAGTACCACCCTGCAAAACACATACATGTAAACATTTCATATCACTCTAATGTCAAGTTCAAGTTTTGCTTTATATTTTACCAGGATAAGGCATTACGCAAAGCCTATTTTCAGGGCTGTCCTGTTCACAAGATATAAGACATAAAAATGTTTGAAAAACCCATGCTTTTTCAAGACATGACATAAGCAAAAAGTGATACTAATATACAGTCTGCCTAATAAAAATTGCAAATAGTATGTCAATTACATTTAAAAAGACAGACACTTGAGGACCAGTGGTGCTGAGGGTTGAGGCACTGGACGCTACACCTCGTGCCACACCGGTGACCCGGGTTTGGGAATGAGCCTGTGCTGCCAGGGGTTAGCGGGTGGCGAGAGAGGACTGAGCATCTGGGAGACTGCTCTCCTCTCTCGAGGGAAGGGGACTAGTCATCCCAGTCACTGACTGCCCTCTGGCAATAGCTGGAGGGCAGTACGGGTTGGGAGGCTTGAAACTGATGTCTTCACATTGAAAGGGAGGGGTGGGAGAAAACAGAAAATGCCTCAGGCTCCACAGGACCTATCATGGCCCGATCATGCTGGCAAATCTGCCCCCCACCACCAGGTTTGATGTATCAGGGTGACGGGGGGTATGCAGGCACCCTCCACCTGTTCCTCCCATGGCATTGGAATCCACAGGGGAACCTCAGGGGGATGGATGAGCTGGGGATCAGACTGGAGGATGAACCCCTCTGAGGGAGAGGTCATATCCCCAGAGGAGTCCAAGCAGGAAGGAGAAAAAATAAATATAAAAAAATAGAAAAGACAGACACTACAAATCTATCTTAAATTATTGATACACAAATAAATCTATTCAAGAAAATGACGCTATATATAAATGTGAAAATATATCAAATACAACCTGCTTTATATAAATAAATACTATGGATCAGTACTAAGCTAAAATTACTTATTGTCATCATATAGTGATAGTGCCCACACTGACTAGAGGGTTACCAACACCATAAACATTAATTCTGGATAGAAACAGCAGCAGCTATATAAAAAAATATTTAAATATTTACAGATATTTATTTACAAGACTTCCTGCCTGTAGCATGCTAGTTGTTATCAAGTACCAGCTAATCTAGTGTAATATATCACAACTACTTTTTAAGGAAAGGGCTTAATTGAAACATATTATTCAATCAAGGAGAGGTACATGCTTGCAGTATATACTTCCAAAAGGTCTCATGACACATCAGTCTGTTATCAAGCTCTCCTCCTCTTTCCCCTAAAGGGACTATGTCATCCCCCTTAGGCCTCAAAGGGTCCTGTGTTTAAAAAAACACATTTTATGATTGCCAACGTTCTTTAAAGATTGCTGAAGTAGTTAGTAGCTAGAGTCTGATTTTTTTTTTCTTCTAAAACATGAGAAACAGACTGCCCACCATACTATTGTTACCACATCAAAACAGGTTTGTTTACATTCCTTGATCAAATCTCACTCAATATTTCCTGAACTTGGGAACACCTCCAACACAGTCTAGCCACTCATGATGCAGTGGGAGCTTAGGTGGCTACTGCCTCATGAGTGACTGCACTGTTTGGGTGTGTTTCTAATGTTCAGGAAGTAAATAATAATATATTCAAGATCTGAAACAAAACAAAGTAGTTTATAAATATACATTAGCATGCATTTCAGTTCTACTAAACAAGGAGACAGACAAAGCAAACAGCAACATCAATGAATTTTAAAGAAGGTAAGCAATCAAAAAATGTGAGTTTTTAAAAGAAATAATATGATGCCAAACAGGTTGACAGTGTCCCTCTAAAGTCATCTTTTCCAGTCCCATGCAATGGAAAGAATGTCCTACTTCAGCGTAATGTGTGTGTAGGGTCAGTGAATTTTCTTGCTGGCCCAATCTGATATATCTTAAATGTTCTAAACTTTTCACACATTTTCTTAACGTTTTTCCTATGTAGTAACACCCACAAGAGCATATAGCAATGTACGCTATGGCCTCTGAGCCATAGGTAATAAATGATTGTACCTTAAAAGATGTCCCAATATGTTCAAGAGTACGATTCTCTCCCACCTGTATATAGCTGCATGCTGAACAGTTCACACACTTGTGGTTTCCTGCTGGTAGCAAATTTCTCATATCGGGATTACTTGCTCTCTGTTGACTGTGTTCTGAGAGGCCTGATAAATTCTTGCCTCTCTGGTATGTAATATTGGGGCCCTTTTTCACAATTTTCTCCAACATGAGTTCTATTTGTAAGATGTGCCAGTTTTTCTTGATTATATTCACCAGACTCAGGACCTGTGTTGAAGGAGGTGACAAAATTGCGACCCATACATTGTAATATATCATTTCTCTGGTCTCTGTCCACTTTTTGTATTCAACAAATTCATGTTATCAATACAATCTACTTTCTGTTTGGCTTCATATAATACATTCTCGCTATACCTGTTCTGGTGAATCTCTCAGTAATGATGGCAGAACCTTTTACATAACCCTCCCTGGTACTACAGTTCCTTTTCAACCACATATACTGTCCTGCAGGTATGTTGTTTGTTGCATGCCTGGGATGGCAACTACTAAAATGCAGGAACATTTTACAGTCAATTTCTTTCCGAAACAAGTCAGTGTGGAGCCCCCCACCAATCTTTGAAAACAACCAGATGCAGCAAAAGAAATCATACCTTTACTAGCTGTAACTGTAAAATTAAGGTTAGCATTAGTGTTCTTGAGATACTGTATGAATTATCTTGATTGGTTCTCATCACCCTGCCAAATGATAATGATGTCATCAATAAAGCATCTTTACATATCTAAATGTTCATAATATGCATTCACCTCTTGATCATAGATATATTTTTTCTCCCACTTAGCCAGAAATATATTTGCATAGTTTGGGGCTATTGCTGCCCCCACTGCTGCCTTCTTCTTTGATGGTATATATGAGATCTAAACAGAAATACATTTTCAGTTAAAATCATCTCTGTTTAGATTAATAAGAAACTCTATTAATGCATTAGAAACAGAACCATAGAAGGTGTCAGAGGATAAGGGTCTCTTGGCCCATCTAGTCTGCCCTAGTTTCTCTTTCCATTCTCTATCTACTATCTACTCTATCTCTGTGACCTATTCTCTCACTGTCCCCCCTTTTACTTCTAATATCCTACTGTGTCGATCCCATGCTTTTTTGAATCCCAAGAGTTGTTTTGTATTTTCTATCATTGCATCACTCAGTGCTTCAAATCCCTAATTGTGAGGTATGTTGGAGTAAAGGGACTGTATGTCCAACATCACCAAAAACTATTCTGGCTGTATCTCAATATCCTCTGATTTCTTGAAAATATGAGATGTATCACGAATGTTGGCTCTGACTGTTTGTGCTACATATTTGATATGTGAGTCTACAAACTGGGCCAAAGACTAAGTGACCCAATACTGTAGACTATTGGTCTTGCGGAGGTTCTGTAAAATTTTGTGAATTTTAGTTATCCCACAAATGGTGCCCTGACAGGATGTTGGACATTAAGAAAATCTGACACTTAATAACTGCTATGTGTAAAACTACGTCTACTGTATCTGTCTTTAATTTGTCATAGTCAGATCATAAGACATTCTTCTACAAAATTCATCAGATACTTATTTTTATCCATCACCACTATCACCCCTCCTTTCTGCAAGCTTAATGGTGATGGTATCATTAGATTACAGTTTCTTTATTGCTTCCTTTTCTTCCAGGGTGCAGTTATAATATCTTGGTCTGAAAAAATTATCTGCAAGTCTTACTATGTCCATTTCACAGGCTTTAAGGAAAACCCATTTACTGTTTGGTTCACGGGTCATATAAACCACAATTTATTCTTCCATTTCTGTCCAATCATTTCTTTTGTCTGATTATCACTTGCTTCTATACTTTTTTCATCCAAATCATGTGCTGTGGTGTCTTTCTTCTTGTTATACAAAATATATAAATTTAGTTTCCATGCATAACAATTTAAATATACTACTATGTCAAATTCATTTAGATGATTAGTAGGGACAAATGAGAGACCTTTGTTTAACACTTTTTCTTCTGCTTGAGATAATGAATAGCTGGAAATATTCACTACTAGATTGTAGCAGTGTTCAGATCCATGTCCTCAATTGCACTGTTGTCCCCTTCTGCATCACTTATTTCACCCTGTAATTATATCCCCGCTGACCTTGTCTCCCCCGCCTCTGTACCTTGATCTCTGGTTTAGTCTCCTCCTTTTGTTGTAATCCCAGTTTTCTCTTTGGTCTGTTATCCTTCCCTCTCCCTTTCCCACTAGTGCCCCTCCGGGGCACCTTGTCTGGGAACCGCACTGTATGTGGACTGTGACACAGCAGTCTCTGTGGGAAAATGAGTAGATTTGGAAATAATTCTTCTGATATCTGTGGGGTTTATTGCAGGTCCATCCTGCTGGTGTTGTCCTACTTTCTCATCAGACCCTCCTGATTCAGTGGTAATGTATTCATAGGCATGGTGGGGGGATTCAATTGTTCCTACAGAACGAGTATTGGGGTTGTGCCACATCCCCTTTGGATCTCTTGTGGTAGGCATTTGGCTCACTACTAAAAAAAGACTGCTGTCCTATTTCAGTATGTATTTCCTCTGTCTCTGAGCCCGAGGCACTTGTATGAACATCAGTATTACTAGTATTACTAGCGTGTCACTTAAGTATGTGGCATGCCAGTTCCTTATTCTTGCCTCATTCGAAAATATTGCCATTCTCATAATCTCTCCTATCCCTTTCAAACTTCCCCATTTTAACCTTCTAATCCATTTATCGTGTATTTATATTGTTTCCTTTAGTTTTTTCTTGTATAGTGCATCTCATAGTCTGAGTGTGCTCTTAATTCCTTAAATGTTGTCTCATTGTTGGTGAGTTCAAGTTTAGCTTCAGCCTCAACCACAGCACTGTCCTTCAATATGATTTTAATTAGTCCTGCAGCTGACTCTAATACATGAACCTGTCAATCTTTAAGAATATGTTTTCTGTGTGTGCCAAAAGCAGGTTGTTTTACTAATCTAAGGCACATTGGGACCATGCGGACATGTAAATATGCCTCTACTGTTACTCTTTGCCATTATAATATTCTAAATTTTAAGAACATTCTCTCCAAATTGACATATGCTTGTTTGCTATTACTACATATTTTTTCACTATCCACAACTGTCTGTCATTCTCCCATACTTATATTGGCATGATGTAGCAAAAGATTCACATTACCCATTTTAAAAAACAGCACGTCACTCAAAGAACTAGGCTGTTCTCTCATGTGAGGTTCATAGTCAGTGTCAGGATAATTAGACATATTAAGTGGGGGTGCTACTCATGCAACTCATATTCAATCCTTCTTGAGAATTAGATGCTATGTGTGGTCATCCATAGTTCTGTGTATCAGTTTGAGCCAACCAAAAGTCAATGCCACATAGAAAAGCACAAGTAATAGGTGGCTCAGAAATCACTGGAAATGTAGCATCTGAAAACCTTATTGTAGGAAAAGCAATTCAAAATGGCTGCCAGTTTCAAACACAGACGTTAACTCCACTGCTAGAAGACAATAAATAAACCATGTACTGTTCTTGATAAAAACAGTAGCACCCCTTGTACACACATAAAATCAATGTTCCGCATCATTCTGATGCTTTTTCAAGATGTGGTATAAGGGAAAAAGAGATACCAATATATAGAAAATACAAAATCACACATGCCCACACAATGCAAAGAATCATGGGCTGCATGTGCAAATCACCACAGAATGTTATGCTGGTTCAACTTTAAGCAGAATTGCATGGTGCCGAAAGGCCTCTCACACAGTTTGCAAAGGGTGCTATCAGATGACATAGACAAGTGTTTCACTCTACCAGGACTCATCAGTATGCCTTGTCTGTTTGACACCCCAGTGGAATGAACCAGCTACCCTAAGACGGTCTGTCTAGGTTATGTTGTGGTGAACCCATTAAAATAAAAAAAACTGTTTAAAAGACAAATATATAGTCTGCCTAATAAAAAATGTAAATAGTATGTTAATTACATTTAAAAAGACAGACACTATAAACCTATCTTAAATTATTCTTGCACAGATAAATATATCTAAGAAAATGACACTATATAGAAATGTAAAAATTTATCAAATACATCCTGCTGTAGCTTAGCACTCTTTTGTGGTGTTTATTTATGTAAACAAGTACAAGTCATCGATTGCAGAGAAGGGCAACCAAGATGGTGCATGGCCTGCCCCAGAAACCCTACCAGGAAAGACTCAGAGTTAAATACAGCTATGTACGCTGTAGAGGAAAGGAGGGAAAGGAGAAACATGTTAGAAACATTCAAATACCTCAAAGGTATCAATAAAATACAGGAAGGAGGCATTTTGCAAAGAAAGAGATGCTCAAGGACAAGAGGGCATGATATGAAACTGGAAGAGGGAGACATAGAGAGGATGTGAGTAAATACTTCTTAACATAAAGTGTGGTGGATGACTGGAACCGTCTCCCAGTAGAGGAGGTGAGTAATGAAATGGTAACAGGTTTCAAACATGCATGGGACAGATACAAGGGGACCTTGGTAACAGGGCTGGGGGGGGGGTAATGCCTGAGATCAATTAGGGTCTACAATAGTAAAGTAGGTAGGGACCTCAGGGAAGACTAGGTAGGCCAGTAGGTCCTTTTCTGTTGACAGCTTCTATGTTTCTATGACATTTCAACATTACGGGAAACAACAGTTTCAAAAATACTGAATACCATTTGGTAACTTCTGCTACATACAGAAACATGCTTCAGGAACAAAATGTCCACATGAGAGTCTTTTCACTGACTACTTAGAGTATAAATGTCTTTTAAAGTGGTACAGGGCCCCATTAGACACAATTCTTCATAGAGGCTCAAACAAGCATATCATTGGAAACAGATATAATGGCAGAGCAGGGCATAAAGCATTCTTTTTTAAAACAGAAGACTGCCTCCTATGATCATCTGAGGAAACAGTTGTAAAATTAGCAGTTCAGTTTCACTGCAACACCTGCAGGGAAAGAGTTAGAATGGACAATATCAGCACATAGAGTTTAGTGCTGTCTAAATCCTCCTGGAGGGATAACAAATGTTTTCTCTTCAGGGGAGCGAATCACTTGGTTGCTGTATATCCAGCCACTGCTGCAGATGAGGTGGAAGGTGAGTGGGCACAACATAAATGTTGACACAAGTTTACCTTCCACTCCCTAAATGTGCTTCTCCAGGCTCAATGATTACTTCACTGTCCACCACAATATGCTTTCATGACCATATGCAGATCAGTTCACAAAATGGCCACAATTTTTTAAGGGATAAGTCCACTAGGATGCAACATGCTGGTGTTGCCCCAGTACACACTCTTCCACTTAGCCTTCCAAAAAGGTGTGCAGGCCCTGGCCCTTTACCAAATGCTTTTTTGAATGAATATAGGTTTAAATAACACCTAGGGCAGCATGACACAATTTGTTCAGTTTGAGTGGCCAGTTGAAAGTATTCCATGCAGACAAACATAATTTCCTGATCAGGTAGCAACTGTATTGCATGCCTGGGGGCTTCAGGCACATATACCTAAAGCAAAAGGAGCTGTTACTAGAGCTCCAAACAAAAAACAGGGTGTACTTGGCTTTGGGTTTGTATTTTTTCCTGAATGATTTCCTCAAAGATTCAAAAGAAATGTTCTGGTGGGACCCATGCACAGACGGTCTCGATACAGTATGGGCTACACAGATCAGCAAAATCTCCATGTAGAAGTACCTCACATAGACCCAACTCCATCAAAATCTCAACAGGTTCTGTAGTTGTTTGAAAGCTGGTATCAAGGGGTCCCATATTAGGTGAAGTTAGATATTGTGTCCTTGACATGTGCAAAACAGGGTCAGTCTGTGAAGTTGCACAGCACAGTCATCAGTCTGCAAGCTGCAGTATTCCTTGTAACTTGCAGCGCATGTGTAGCACACACAGGCACAGGGTCAAAGATCTTCAGACAGTCAATCACATTGCCAAATCCCAGATGACAGCCCCATGTGTTAAAGAACTCCCCTCTGTGTTGACTCTACTACCATGCCTAGTGGAGAGAAGGGGCAGGAAATAACCACAGAGGCATTTCCTATGTCTAGGTATGCTTTTGATCGTACATTTCCAAAGGCCCCACAGAGACACTGTCTATGAAGTCTCTGTGTGCTTTGGTAGAAGCTGCTGTGGTCATGCTACCCATGCCTCTTCAAGAAAGACTGCATACCTTCTTGGTTATTTTCTCTGCTACCACCAAAAATGCATCACATTCTTCCATTTGTCAGTGTGTGCTGTCAGCATGCCCCCTGCATGGCCTCCCATCACATAATTTTGTCCTTTCACTCTGGAGACAAACTGAGCCACCATTTGTAGGTTAAAAAATAGATCTGCCTTTGCACCACACTGTATACATTGTCCCCTAGAGCCCCACCAATAAAGACATAGACAAGTTGTGTGTGGTTGCTCAGTTTGGCAATTAATTTACTTAATATTTCAAGATATCATTGTTTACAAGGCATAGTACATTTCCATTACTTTCAGTTTTACAATCTCTTCAAATTAATATTTATGTACATTATATGCAGATACATTCTTTTGCAACTCATCACTTCGAATGCTTTCTTCTTTTTCTTCTGCCCCCCCAGGTGTACATCATGGAGGGGGCCCGTCCTCTTCCTCTTTTGCTGGAAAGGGGTACCAGAGTACACACTGTATCCCTGCTTCTTACTTATCGGTCCTGTGTCACCTTTTTAGTGTTTTCCTTTTTATCCTCCTCTTATTTCCTGCCCTCATCCTCCCTTTTTCTTGCTGTCCACCTGCAGCAGTCCAATACATCCAGCCACTGTGCTCCACCTGCCACAGTGGCACACTGTCCTCCACCTACCACAGTGCCCTCCTGCTGCTTCTCTCAGGGTGGGTGGGTGGGAAAATTATGAGCAAATTCTAGAGCTCCCCTGGCTGTGCAGTCCCTCATGACTGGTCACTTTAGCCCTGTCCCTACAGTTCCTCTGGCCATTCCTGGCTTGCCACCTCACTGCTCCCACTGCCCCAGCTCCTCCCATTTGTGACCTCATGGAGTCCTCCCCTTTTGTGACTTCATGTTATTCTTCTATCCATCCCCCCTTTCCCTTCCCCCACCTCCTGGCTTCCCCCAATGTGGTCTGCCCCTTTATTTGGGCAATGGTCTTTGCCCCCAGAGCCCCGCCAATAAAGACATAGACAAGTTGTGTGTGGTTGCTCAGTTTTGCAATTAATTTACTCAATAGTTCAAGATATCATTGTTTACAAGGCATAGTACAGTTCCATCACTTTCAGTTTTACCACTGCTCTTTACAATCTCTTCAAATTAATATTTATGTACATTATATACAGACACATTCTTTTGCAACTCATCACTTCTACTTCTTTCTTCTTTTCTTCTGCCCCCAGATGTACATCATGGGGGGCAAATCTCTTCCTCTTTGCTGGAAGAGTTACGAGCATACACACCGTACCCCTGCTTCTTACTTATCAGTTCTGTGTCAACTTTTTAGTGTTTTCCTTTTTATCCCCCCCTTATTTCCTGTCCTCATCCTCCCTTTTTCCACTAGTCCACCTCCAGCTTGCAATGGACGGTGGATTTCCCCCTTCTTCTCTCTCCTGCCCCTTCCCTCCCCTATTCCCTATCGTATCCTTACCTTCTTTTTTTTGATCTCTGTGCCAGCCATGTTTTGATGGCATCTGCAATTTCTGAATTAAACAGGGCTAGGCTGAGGCCCGATAAGTGTATCCCATCTTCACGGTAATATTCATCTACCCACTTTAATATACCATGGTGTATGACCAGTCCCCCCCATATTCTCAAATAGTCTGCCCACCCATGCATTCATGCACTTCCTGGCTCTGTCCACCCCTTTGTGGCTCTCTACCTGTTGCCACGCCCTTTGGGGTGTGATATCAGACCAGGCCAGAGTAACCTCTAGCCACCATTCCTTTATTTTTTGAAGGTCTTATTTTATTTGATAATAAATGTCCAGCCAGGGCCTCCACCCCAGGTAATTTCCACCCAGATGTAACAAGATCATGTCTGGCAGTCTATGGTCCTTCCTGATCTCCCTCAACTTTGGTAGCAGCCAGGCCCACTTCATTCCCCGCAGACCTTTCCATATAAAAAGGATTGTGTCGCTATTCAGGTACAGCTGCTTTCCTCCTTGTCTCTGTCCTGGCTGCCCATTTCTCTGCCCAGTGAATAAAGGAATGCCCGCAGATCCATACTTCAAGCTTCCTTGTCAACCCTGTATATTCATAAGCACACTGTTTAGCATATTTAAATGTTTTCCCCTCTCCCCTCCCCCCCGGTCATCCCTCTTTCCACCTTTACTTGAACCTGCTGTGGGGGAAAAAAGGAAACATAGTTATTACGTGATGTTAAGAATGTTCTTTTTGTAACAGTCAGAAGTCCACCTGCCTTCTGCTTAATTTCCCCTGGTCTCTTGCCTTGTGCCACTAGGCTGGCAGTATAGCCTAGAGGTTAGAGTAACAAGCTGTGAACAAGCTTGGTACATCCATCAGACCAGTCCTGGGTTTGATTCTCACAATCTCCACTTGCATACTGTGTGACTCTGAGTAAGTCACTTAACCGCCCAGTGTTCCCAGGTCACCCCTGAAAACAGGCACTTGTGCCTAGTGGGCCTTACCCAGTAACCAAAGACTAAAACAAAAAAAATAAAAATAAAAAAAACAAAATAATAATAACAGAGGCTGCCCCATTACTGAATGAGTGAGAGGAATATCCCTCAACCAGTTCCCCCAAAATTTGAGGCACTTGTGCAGTACTGCTGTCACCTGGACGGTGCCTGCCATCTCTGTGTGTAAATAGCAGGGGACTCCCCTCTCTTGGGTGGTCTGCCGCATACACCTGCAGAGCCCCCACTGGGCAGATGATTTTGTTATAGTGTTTTCTCAACCAAATATTGGTGCCCAGCCCCTGCTGATCTGTCTTGGACCTCTTTAAGAGTACCACTATCGTGTCCTTGGCCCATTCTATGTCTTCCCAATGGAGACCCCCTCTGTCCATCTTTCTGCCATGGCCTACGACTTCTCTAAGTCAAAATGCCCCACTATACATCGTAGCATACAGGGGCCTGAACAATATCACTTCCTGACTTGAGCTGCAGTAAAGCCTCCATCAACCATGCCATGAGCCCCTTCAAGATTGGTTTCCTATTGCCTTTCTTCTTATCTGTTCCCCGAAACCAGCCTTGTATCATTCTGCAGACTAGGTTGCATTTGGTAAGGTCCTCCCACTATCTAAGTGTGCATATCTGCCCTATTGCTGCAAGATGAACCCCCATGGTCACCTGTGCCATGTTCTGGTTCCACCCAGCCACTATGAATCTGACCACCTGCTCCCTCGTCACTGCCCCAATTACCTGGCCAACGCACTGCTTCCAGAGGTTTTGAAATGCCCACCAGGAGGATTTGTATGCTTTAAGAGACCTGAGGGCCGAGGAGTTGTGGAACAATATTTTGGCTCCCCCAATCCAATCATCCATACATACGTCGGGACGGTGGTCTGCCAATGCTCTGCTCCGGGTGCAATGGTCTGAAATTTGTCCATCTGCAATCGGGAAAGGGAATCAGCTATCACATTGTCCACTCTATCAATGTGCTTGGCTCTAAATGACATGTTCAATGTCAGCTCTAGCCATACCATCCTGCTCGAAACCCTCATGACCCTGTCGGATTTTGTCCTTTTCTTGCTCAGGACCTCTACCACTGCCCTGTTATCACACCAAAACATGACTTGCCTATTCTTGAGTTCCCTGCCCCATATTAACTGGCTACCCATATAGGGAAAATTTCAAAAAAGATGATATCCCTCATCACCCCTGCCTGGACCCATTCTTCGGGCCATGGATTGGTGAACCATTTTCCCCACAGATAACCCACCATGCTTTTCCTGCCTGCTGCATCCATGTACAGCTGCAGTTCAGTATTGTACACCCAGTCCTCCTGCCAGAAGGTCTGCCTATTGTACATCATGAGGAAATGCTCCCATACCCCCAAATCCTCCCTTACTCCCTTATTAATGTCTACCCAATGGTGTGGCTGTGTTGCCCCCCTGGTTACCCATGTCAGCTGCCGTGTAAAAGGGCACCCAGGGTCGATGGCTATGCAGGTGAAATTAAAATGCCCCAACAGCCTGAGCTTGTTGGAGCTGCACCCTCCTTCTACCTCTGACTTTTCCCAATAGCTGCCGCAATTTCTTGACCTTCTGTTCTGGTAGCCTGAATATGTCATGGACCGTATCCAGCTCTAGCCCTAAGAATTCTATTATCCAGCTAGGCCCTTCTGTCTTATCCTCTGCTAGTAGTACTCCCAGCTCCTGGCTTAGATCCTTGAAATCTTTTAACATTCTTTCCATCTCCCCTTTCCCTTCCCCAATGAACAGGAAATCATCAAGGTAATGTACCACCGTCTGATGACTGTACCTGTTTTGGAACACCCACTGTAGCCATGTGCTGAATATCTCGAATGTAGAGCATGCTGTCGAGCACCCCATGGGCATCGCTTTGTCAAAATAATACATGTCCCTCACTTGGAAACCCAGCAAATCCCAGTCCACCGGCCTAACTGGTAGCAATTGGAATGCTGCTTCTGTGTTTGTCTTGGCTAACCAAGCACTCTGCTTAGGCCTGATTAGCCGGACTGCCTCCTCCAGGGTGGTGTAAGTTACCTTGCTATCTTCCTCCTTGATGTAATTATTAACTTAATCCCCATCTTGGTAGGGCAGGTGGTGTATCACCCTGTACTCACCTAGCTGTTTCTTGGGGACTAAACCCAGGGGTGAAGTTCTCAAATTGGGCAACGGAGGGCTGGTGAATGGTCCCTCCACCTTCCCCGCTATTACTTAGTTTGGAATTTTTTGCTCTAGCATTTCTTTCTTTCCCTGTATGGACCTGAGGTTTTTTGCCCTTGTCCCCTTCCTCTTTCCCAAAACTGTAGACTAAACCCTGTACGAAAACCCACACACAATTTTTTGCTGCCTCCTGGTCTGGGTATTCCCTCAAACACCCCTCTATGGCCTCAAGCTTGATGGGAGTGTGGGCCAGCCAGACACTGCTGCCTGATGGCTTTTCAGTTGTCCTGGTGATGAGTGTAGGTGTGAGTACCCCCTGCTCCTTGTCCGTGGTTTCCTCTCCCCCAGTGCTGCCCCCGGAAGGTACCTTGACTAGTCCGAAAGGGCTGCTGGTATGAAGTGTCCTGACAGCAGGACCCTTTTTCCCAGCTGTATCTACATTTTGATGCTGGGTGGTGTCCCCACACTTGGAACACACATGCCGGAATTGGCAGTTAGGCCAAGAACAAGAAGCCCTGTTGAATCCCCAACAAGTCTTCAGCATCGCTCCGCTTTTTTTATCCCCTTCGGCCTCCTTTTCGGTTGGCCCTGTATAAATTTCTAGCCACAAATCTACTTGTCTAGCATCCCATTTCACATCCCCAAAATGTGCCATCCTTTTTCTGAATTTCTTGTCATATTTCAGCCAACTATGGCCCCCTTTTTTATAGGCATTCTGCATTATAAGCGAGTAAGTCAGGAGTGGGATGGCAAGTTCCATCCACTTCTCAATAACAATTGCCATGAAGTAGGTGAAACCTGTGGAAAAATTGTCCCACATTTTCCCTTTACATGACTTATCCTCCTCCCCTTTTCCTAACAACACTACTACCGCTGCCATGTCTTTCTTTTCAAAACTGTCTTTCTCTTCATTTTTATCCATGTTGTCCACATTCACCAGGGCGAACATGTCGACATATTCTCCCTTCCATATCTTTTCCTTCATGGCTGCGGTCCCCTAGCCATACCCTGAATGCCCCAACTTCTCTGTCCATCGTTGGGCCCCCACTCCCACCCATCCCTTTATTTCCCCAAGGCCTTCTCTAACTGCCCGAGGGCATTATCCCCCATAGCTTTCAACATCTGTTCCACATACTCTTTGACACTACTCTCGAATGTGATCACCTGATTATCTGATGTGGTTGACTGTGGGGTGCTGGATCCTGGCCTCGGCACTCCTGGCAGTCTGTGTGCAGGCATCGGTACTGGTGGAGGCCGTACCGGATTTGGGAAATGTGGCAGAAGTACAGGCATAGGAGGCTCTGGCAGCGGCACCGGCATGGGTTTTGGAGACAGCATCGGCTCTGGCATTGGGTTACAGGGGGGCAGGGTTAGAGGAGCTGTCGGCACTGGCTTGGGAAAACCCAGAGGTTTTGGGGCCCTCTTGTTCCTCTTCTGCCCCTTCCCTTGTTTCTCCTTCTGCTTTGTGCCTTTTTCCCAACTGTCTGGCTCTGCCACCTCCAGCAATCAGTTTGCCTTGTCTACCAGGTCCATCACCACCCGATAGCAGGCCTCGTTACTCAGCTTCAGCTTCCTTGGTGCCATCCTCTTTGTTTGAGTATCTAATGAAAAATCAAACACATATTAATAGCTTTCTTCAGGCAAGCTAGGTGACATTAATTGACTTCCTCATGGTCAACCCGTATGTAACTGGGGGCTGCTGGTATTCCCCCCCGGGTCCCTGGTCCCCTGGTTCAGAGATCCAGGTCCTTTCTTTCTCTGTTTTTTTTTAAACCTTGTGTGCAGGTCTACATCTCAGGCCTTACCCACTGAGCCTCCCGCTACCTCACAGCTCGCGCCACCAGTGCGGGCCTGCATTGCCAACCTGTCTCCAAAATTTCCCCCTTGCTATTCTGGAGTTTCCATGCCTAGATAAACTTCGCCACCCCCAGATCATCTTTCCCAATCCCCTACAGGCCCCCTGCCCACGTGGCATCTAGTTGCACATCCCCCTTGCCATCTTTTGCCAATGAGGAGTCCCTCCCTGGGGCACCACAGGTCCCTGAATCTGCCCAAGAAAACCGCCAAACACCCTTCCACCCCCCCAGAAGAGCTAGCTGTCACCTCATGGCACCTCCGCTGGTCTCATTGGGCAGGCAATCCCTGTCCCTGGTGAAAATTCCCCTTTTAAATTCCCCCAAATGCCAGGCGAGCTAGCACCAACCCTTGCCCATTGCCAGTGCATCCCCACAAATCCGGTACCATAGGCCCGCGTCTGTAGCACTTTATCCAGCAGGCACAGTTAGTATTCGATGGAAGACACATGCCCCTTACTTTCACCTAACTGTCTGGGGAGCTGTTTCTAACTACTGTCTCAGTGCAAGTCTTGGAAGGCATGGAAACCCCTCCTGGATCAGCCCCCTGACACCCTGGGCCAGTCTTCCAGGCCCCTCAGCTGTCCCCCAGTAGCCTGGACTTTCCAAGCTCCCCATATTCACTTGGATCCCCAACCATAACAGGGATGGGGACCCACTTCATCCAATTGTACCCAATTGCCCACAATACCTTTGTGAGTCCATCCCCCCGGTCCCTTCCTTGCTATCCTGGCCTTGCTCTGCCGATCACGTGGTGATGATGTAACACGCCACAACGCAGTTGGCCTCAAACTCCTTTCTGCTCCCTAATGACCATTAGGCTCCACTCACTCCAGCCAAGTGCCAAAAATGCTGTGCACAGCCGGCGAAACTGGAGGACACTCTCCCCCCTATAACAAGGAGGGGAACCCACTTCATCCAAATCAATTCTAGTGCTATAAATCCTTTTTGGGTCTGCCCTCCCTGTTTCTTCCATGCTATCCTGTCCTTTCTCTGCTGACCACATAGTGATGCCATCACCCACCACTACACAGTCAGCCTCAGACTCCTTTCTGCTCCCTTGTGGCCCTTAGTCCTCACTCACACCACCCAGGAGACAAAATGCAGTACCCAGATGGTGAAAAAAAGACCACTCTCCCACTTTGCTTTAACACCCCCCCCTTCGCTTTTTTTTTTAATTACTATCCCACAGCCAGCCCTGGTGGGTGCAGGCTTCTGCCCAATTGTCCCCTCACTTTGGGCATCCCAGTCATGCAGCGAAGGTGCCGAGGCACCCCTTGTGCCATCGCCGGCCAAAAACATTTTATCCTCAGCTCCCTTGGCCACCCGCTGTAATTCTGAAAACCAGAAGCCCAAACCAAAAGCCAAGTAAAGATGTAGTTCCTTCGCTTAGTGCCTGCTAACTCAGCTACCCGCTCTGCAAAGCAATCTATACCAATGAATACAGGCAATTAAGAAGAAAAGCAAAAACACCATTTCCTTCAATGAGACCAAACCCTTTTAAAGCACAATCTGCCTGCATGATGCTCCTCATCGGGTTCACGTTTCAGAATGCACAGATTACTCGAGAAAGCAGGGTGGCTGAAAGTGAAAGTTTGCCACTCTGTGGAAGCCTGCCTCTCTAACAGCTTTGAACGGCTGCACACATGCAATGGACTCCTCTATGGCTAGCTGGCACAATTCTACAGCATATTTTATACAAAGCCAGCAGCTGGAAGTCCTAATAATGCAGGGGCATCAAGTAAGTATTTACACAGATACCAAGTGGCAGCAAAAGTCACAGTAAATGTTTGCCTCTCGGTCTTAACAGTTCCTGCTTTGATGCAGGATTTCTTTGGCATAACATTCTACATGACAACGGAGCAGCAGCAAAATAATTTAAACAAGGGAGACATAATGCTGCTCCATTTTAGTCATATTCCACCTATCAGAGTGGGCATTATTTTGTATTTAACTACCATTTTAAACATTTCTATGCATTCCTGCACCATATACATAAAAATGGCATGAGCATTAACGTAATTAAGCACTGCAGCACTTTAAACTCGTAATATGGCACAAAATGTACTTTATTTCAAAACAAATGCACTTTATTCAACCAGCACCTTATATACTTAGAGGCACTTAATATCTTTTGGCATTAAATGCCATAAATGCACTTTATTTCATTCTTGCCAGCTGGCCTTAGCCTAGTGCATTATTTTGTGGAGTTCTTGGTGAGGGATGAAAATATGTAAATTAGAAATAAAAGTAGTAGGAAAAAAGTTTAGTGAGAGACAGAAAAGACTGACATAGGTGGCCAACCTACACCAGAGGCAGAAAAAAGGTAAAGTATAGTATAGGAAGATACTGTTGTGCAACAGATTTCAGTAGGAAAAGGAGATAGGAAAGGCATCCCTCTATCAGGGTCATCGGACTAGGAGAATACAGTTCTGCCACAATTATCCACCCAAATAAATTCACTTTCTGGCAGTATTTGTAAATGAGCAGTGCTGAAGAGGGGTTCATAAGAATAAACAATGGCACCTGAGGACTAGTCAGTCAAGCAGCCTGCAACTTTGCTTTTAGTTTCTGTTTTTGTTATTTGTGTTTTCCAGCTGTGAAATCGAGTTATCATCAATGTAATAAAACTTAATTCTGAAACTAGTAAAGTCATATCAACTTAAAAACTTGGTTGTAAACACATCAAAGACAAAGGCACAGTGGAACATTGCAGTTACTTTCATGAGCCATATTTGTTAATGTTCTACTTTAACTCCATAACTGTATGAATATTTCTATTGTCATCCCTGTCAGAAAGAGGGCACAGTGGCAAGAGAATGTGTAATTGAACCAAAGATATGTGACACAAGAGTAACACTAGTTGCTTTTGTGATTCAGCTCCTGTGACTGTAAGGAGCCTGCCACAATAAAGGTCCTTCATTCTGAATTTGAAAATGTAACTAACATGTAATCCACCTGTTCATAACTTAAAGGGACTCCTTATTTGATAAGCACTTTTTTAATTGAAAGCTTTGTGCTGTCAACCCATCAGCGCAGAGGTAGGGCTACTTGTGATGTCAGTGAGTGGGATTTGGTAGCAAGCCCAGGTCACTGGAGACCAGCCGGGGGTGGAGGAGGATTGAACATCCCAGAGAACTCTCTTCCTATGGGGACACTGGCAGTGATCTACAGTGCTACTACAGTAGTAGCCACAGACATTGCCAGCTACTCCAGATATTTCGCAAAATTTCTAAAGAGTTTCTCTCTGCTGCCCCTACTGTGGAAATGGAGAAAGCATGAGATATTTCTGGAAATATCACAGAAATTTCAAGAAATAGCTGGCAGTGTCTTTGGCTACTACTTCTCCTGGGTGACCACAGGTGTCGGTGCAGTTAGAGGTGCCTGTGTATGGGAGCAGAGGGTGGTGCTGGTCATCACAGCACATGCATAAGCTCTGCATGCACTTCTGCAAGGACATCTGTGGAGGCACTGTCTTCAGTGATGGAGACCTGAGGAATACATCCCCTGTGTTGCTTAATATAAAAACTCGAAGAGCCTGAAGACCCCACACCCAGCAATCAAGGGCAACATTTCAACTCCATTCTTGGGTCTCACCTGGGATTCTGTGGGTATTTCATGGAGAGCACCACTATGGGGAGGAGCCACAAGTTTCTAGAGGGATATTAAATCCTGGGTTCACTTAGTTGGTAGGCGCACAAAAAAGGCCTAAACAGCCCATACCCTGGCTCCTGTTAGGACATAGTGTAATATTTTAGGTTACCATCCTTTTCAACATACATGTGTAACAGTTTTTTGAATTCAGTTTTGTTCAAACTTGATATTATGTTTAATGGAAGCTACTGACTTTTTTCTGTGTATTTTTATAGTGGACTGCAATGAACCCTGGTTTATTTGTTTTTTTCGGGGAATATCACTCTAGCCACTGATACAAAACCATCAATGATGACTTGATTTCACTGTGGTCAGTTTTGTGTGTGTGTGTGTGTGTGTGTGTGACCGTCTGTGTGTAATAATTTTACAGTTAACATGACACTCTGTAGATGGGTGGTCTGGTTGTTGTGGTGCTGCTTGCTTAGCTGTCATGGCAGCACATAGAGTGATGGTGGGAGGGACAGGGGGCCAAAATATTACTGGAGAGAAAAAAGTAAAAAAAAAACACAGCACAACAAAAACTGATGCACCTGATAGGTACTGGGTGTTACTGACCATTTTCAGTATCTCTGAACAGAACTGCAATAAACTCTGAGACTGTTTTTTTTTTCTGGGGGGGCCAAATACCAAAGTTTTTTTTTTGTATCTATATCTGCCATCCCCAGACTGAGACAAAGACTCAGAACCGAGATAGGCTGCCACTGCCAGTACAACTGTACCTATGCCTTTAAATTCAGAGATGTGCTTTAAACATTTAATCTATTGTCTGGTGGGGTGGTCACTGAACAGTATGGATATAGAAAATAAATTCTTGTTACTGAGTAGTTGTCCCCAGAAACACTTATCCTGAGTCCATAATTACCATCTAAGCAACAATGCCATATTATATGCAGCTGCTTACTCCCCAGCCTGTCATATGCTAAGACGCTTGCCAAACTGATGCCCGAGTTAGGGCACGTTAATATATTACAGGTGAGGGAATGAGCAGCTAACCACAAGGTGGTAGTGGGTCAGCATAAAAAACAGGGAATGTGGCAGTCTTTACAAGATTATTTAAAGTAGTTCTTAACATTTTTCCATGACAAAAATGCTAATTGGACCTCTATTTACTAGCATGGTTATGTGTAGTTTTACCTTTAGTCTGTTTCTCTATCCTCCTTTACATTTCTTGTTTTTAACATGTGCTAGGCACCTGTTAAACAACTTCAGAGCTTATTATACCATGACTGATGTGTACTAAGAAACTTCTGCTGCACCTCTCTTGATTCCTATGACATCATTAGCTGATATATTCTTTGATCAGGAGCGGCAGCAGTGGTAGTCTCTTAATACACAGAATACATGAACTGCACTCTATATCTCTGTGAGACTGGTGCTCATGTGCTCATGTGCAATAAAGTGTAGAACTTGTGTTATTCATGTCTTAAATTTTTTTTGTGCTATTTGTGCCCAACCTGTACACAGCAACTACAAGCAAGCAGACATTCAACGTTGACAAATGTTTGTTTTTAATTAATGTTTTTTTTTTTAAACTATGCGTAGTGGTACTTTATTAGTGGTGATACCACTGTACATAGTTTTTGACTGACAGCACTACTCAAAGTGGCACCTTTACTTTTGAAGAGCTACTGTGCAATTGTTTCTGCCCGGTTAAATACTGGACATTTCAGAAGAGTGCAGTGGCCAATCAGGGCTGAGATTACAGCAAGGGCACCAGTTTCAAAAGTGAACCAACCACTCCACGGCTTTAAAAAGTGGTTAACAGATGGGACAAGGAGGGACTGATCACATTGAGGGGGGAGGGGACTATGAGAGGTCATAGTCTAAAGTTGGCAAGGGGGTGTTACAGATAAGAGGCAAGGGGGCATTATTTTATGGAGAGAGTGATGGCACTCTGGAACACACTGCCAGAGGAACTGGTTAAAATGGTAACTGTGAGAGGTTTCAATAGGGGTGGGACAGGCACAAGGGCATGGCACAGGTTGGAGGTATGGTGAACACCAAAAGTATGCAGGGAGGGGGATGTGGGAGTGCGGGGGGGAAATAAGGGAGGGAGGTAGAGCAGCTACTGTACACTGCCAGTGATCTGTGTCAGGCAGACGTGATAGACCATTAGGCCTAATCTGCTGACAACTATGTATGTATGTATGTGTGTATGAGTTTGGGATGACACATTATGCACTTTGAGAACTAAGCTGTGGTGTGTGCACTGTTGTTTGTTTTCCCTGATCAAGTGCCCACTTTGCCAGGTGGAAAACTACATAAAGTAACATTTTGAACTACAGAAAGTAAGGCCACTTCTTGTGCTGTTATGCATAGCAATGATCAACAACTTTGCATGTAGCTACTATTAAACTGATGCTATATTAATCAAATATGAAATTATCTGATTTAAACTATGACATTTATCTTCACTTGTGAGGGGGAAGGAGTTTCATAATTCACTCATGGCTCCACCTTCCATTAGTTCTGGTACTGCCCCATTCCACTTAAAGATTAACTGCATATTTTGAGTCAGACCATTGCATACAGTGCCTGTGATTTTCAACAGAGGAGTTGCAGCACTCACGTCCATATTTTGGATGCATGCTGCATCCCGACAAATATGTTGGGATATCTGTGGCCAGTTTTCATACATCTCAACGTATCTGCAACAGGTTACCTGGTTTCTGACAACAACAAAAAAATGTATGTACGTATCAAAACTCTGAATCATGCAGCATTTTTGGGCATAAGATGCTACAATAGCATCTAGACGTTTGACCACTTTTTAGATGGTGTAACTATGTAGATAGATGTCATGCGTCCATATCCAAAAAAACAGACATGGCCCTTTGAAAATGCTGCCCATTATCTTCTATCTCTTATATCTTTAATTGTACTTGGTATTTGGTACTTGATAGAGTTGGACAGAAGTAGACCTAGGCCCATCGAGTCTGTTCCCACACTCTGTGGGGCAAATAAACATTAATAACCCAAGAATTTATATAATTCACTTTTAAAGGATGCAAAGTTTGTGATGTTTACCAGATATTCTGGCAACTTATTCCATGATGTCACACACCTAATAGTAAAGTAGTTGTCTCTTTTTTTGATATTTGTCCTAGGTAACTCAAACAGTTTTTTGTACAATCTAAGGTTTAGCTCCCTCTGAATTGGTCTAAGGTTACAGTCTTTCATTAATGTATTATCACCTACTGTATGATGATGTAAAATAGAAGGTAGTCCCCATTTCTTCTCTCCTTGAGTGTCATAAGGATTAGTTGATGAAGTCTATTTTTATACAGTAAGTTCTTGAGTCTGTGGATCATTTTCATTGCCCTCCTCTGTACCCCTCTAACAGATTGATGTCCTGTATATAATATGATGACCAGAATGGAGGAACATAGTGGAGTTTCTATGGAGACTAAGTATACAGTGTTCATCTCTTGTTATGGATGATTTTTTTTTATTATATTGATTATTTTGTAAGCCCTTAGTACTACAGTCCTGATATGGGAATGCAAATTGAACATGTTGCAAACCTTTCCCTCTCCCTTCTAGAAGCTCCTAAGCCCCTTCTCTTCATTGCTTTTGCAGGGTATGCCTGCAAAACCATCAGCAGAAAATAATGAGCAATTTGAATATTCATTTATCAGTATGTGTTTTCATATTTTGTTTTATTGACCTTAAACTGCTATCTGGAAAAAGTCACCCAGACAAATATTTTATCTTTGGTGTAGACAGATGAGTGTTGACATGCACTGGAGTGGAGGGTTTTCTAATGTTAGACATAAAGTGGGTTGCAAAGGATTATTTATTAAACAAGCACTTTAAGGCCATGGTTTACTTACTAAATATTCTACCAAATCTATTTAGTTGCAGTCATACTCATGTTTACTGTTTTACTTTCCCTGGATTCAGACAAATTCCCATTTTATTTCACAGATACCTGGTATAGCTAATATTTCATCCATTATCTAGATGACTTGGAAGCATATCATTTGAACAAATAACATGCCATATCACACAATAGCTCAACAGGTTCTCATCATTAATGAAGACTCACTTTCTTATTGTTCATTCACGTAGTCAGTTTAGTATAGCCGCTACCTCTTCAGACCTGTTCGTTGTGGAGCCAATGCCTGCAGAGGGATATTAACAACATAGAGAAGGTGCAACACAGGGCTGCTAAAATGATTATAAGTCTTTGGGAAAAGCTGTGTGAACATACTGTAGATTGCAGGAACTAGGGCTGTACACCCTAGAGACAAGGAGAGAAAGGGGCAATATGTTATCAATATATACAATTATCAGGGACAAGGAACTAATGAACAGCTTAGAATTGCAATACAAGGTGGGTTGCCAGCCTGTATTTCCAGGGGTTTCTTGAGCAAAATAGAAGGGAGGGTGCCAGGAGGAGACAGTAAGAAAAGGAAGGAAGGAGCAGGAGGGGTGGGGGAGGGAATGGGGAGGATGAGAGTAAGGAATCATGGGAGGAAGGGCAAGGAGGGAAGGTAGAACTATGGGAAGAAAGGTGGTATAGAAAGGGGAGGGGACAGGAATAGAGGACAGGGATTGGTGGAGAAAAGCATGGGATAACCCACAAGAAGGGGGTATATAAGAGAAGGAAGATTAGGATCACCCTTCTTTTTGCTAGATAGTGATTTGAGCTTGCATATTTCGGTTAGCTTCACTTTGGTAAAGAGGATTTGGTAAGATTCTGGATTGGAGAAACCAAGAAAAAGGTGAGCAGAGGATACATATCTCTATACAGGCTGGCTGGGACTGCATTTTAACAAAAAAAAGGACAAATCCTTTTTTATTTGTTGGTAATGAAGAAAGGTTGGAGCATGGCTTTGTTGAAAGAGTTATAAGTGTAAGGCTGTTTGGAGCCAGGTTGCCAAAAAAAAAAAAAGATAGAATACAACGTTTTCGTTTGTGCTAAGGATAGTCTGTAGCTCAGAGGACAGAGTACAGTATTTCTGTTTGGAAGTCCTAGTGTGGAAGGAATGTGGAGCTGGATTTGCTGCTAGTGGGTTTTAGCAGGAACAGAAGGGACTCTCACTGTGGAGAATGTTGTGATAGGAATCGGTCGGATGAGCCGTAGCAATGGAGTGAGAGTTCTGGGAGGGCTGATTGCTCAGAGCCATGTGGGGGAAAGCTGGGTGGTTAAGAGCAGCAAAAGGGCTACAGGCAGGGGTTGCATAATTTTTTTTTTGCTGTTCTTAGTTTCACTGTGTTTCTTATCCTCTGTATGTGGTTTCATGCCCTAAGTGGTCTCTTACCTTTGTACTGGGTTCTTTATTTTGCATGTCACAGCGTTTGCTTTTTCTACACTATTTCTGTTCTTTTGTTCTTGTGTTGAGTGAAATACAAATGGAGAAGTAAAAAAAAACAAACAAAAAAAAAATACTGGCTTATAATCTGGGGCAGGGTGGAGGGCCTGTTTAAGGAACCTCCATTTGAGAGTTAGGGTATCACCTCTGGGGGTGGTACCGAAGAGCAACCAGTGGAATTCCACCTGATCCACTGCTTATTCTACCTGGAGGGGGACTCAGTTAATGATTTCATTGGGGAGGAGCAGAGGGCAGTGTCATGTGCAACACTGGATCAGGCAGTGGAAATGATTCGGGTAGTGGAAGGAGCATGGTTGGAAAAAAAGGATATAGAAGCTGCATTCAAGCTGCTTTGAATCAGGGAGGAGGACTGGGAGTTGTTGGGGTTTAGGTTTAATGGGTCTTATTATTTTGGAAAAGCCATACCCATGGGAAGTTCAACAGTATGTGCCACTTTTGAAATGTTAAGCACGTGACTACAGTGACCATTCGGGGAACAGTACAGGTATAGTGTGGTTGTAAATTACCCGAATGATTTTCTGCTGATAGGACAAGGGGAGGAGGGTACCGCTGACATGCTACAGTGGATCCAAGAGATGTGTGGCAAGATAGGGGTTCTGCTAGCAAAAGGGAAGACTGAGGGCCTGGCACATAATTTGGAGTTCTTAGGGAGAGAGATGGATACAGAGGAGGGGACTTTCTGGTTACTGGGAAGCAAGGTGCGGAAACTGCAGGAGTTGATAATGAGAGTGAAGAGCAAGCCAAGGGTGCCCCTGGCAGTGGCATAACAGTTCTTGCAGCATTTAAATTTTGAATGCAGTGCAGTGACCCCATGTAGTGTTTCTAAAAGAAGGCTGACGAGCAATGAAAGGGGTGAGGCAACCCAATCACTGGGTGGATATTTCAAAGGGAGGAGGCATGACCTGGAGGTGTGGGAACAGTTCTTGCAGGAATATAATTGGGTCACATTTTGGCAAGATGATTGGCTACTCAATACAAATCTGGATAGCTCTACTGATGCAGCAGAGGCATTTAGGATGGAGGCATAATTTAGGGGAGAGTGGATATCAGAAGGATGGCCAGAGGAATGGACACAGAAGGGGTTGACATGGAACATTACATTCCTGGAGATTTTCCTGATATAGGTGGCAGTGGTAATTTGGGAAGAACAACTATGGAATCAGTGGGTAGTGTTTTGCTGTGATAACAAGGCAATGGTGGAGATACTGAACAGACAGACAGCCACAGCAGAGACAGTGATGAGAGTACTGAGGCAGCTAGTGTTATAAGGGTTGAGGATGAACCTGTCATTTAGAGTCAAACACATTGATGGGATTAAGAACATGGTGGCTGACAGTCTTTCCCATCTTCAGCTGGACAGATTCAAGTGCCTTGCACCGGAGGCAGCAGCCAGGAGAATGGTGATCCCATTCTACTTGTGGGAGATTGGCTGGAAATGGCCAGTTGCTGTTGAGGAGCTCTTGGTCAAGTATGTTGAAGCATATGAGGGATCTTGGATGGTGTTCCAAGAGTTCTGAGAGTGGTCCGGAATGGAAGTAAGTGGGCCAGTGACAGAAGGGCAGGTCATGAGGTTTACTGTCCAGAAGAAGGAAGAGGGAATAGCACCCTCCACTATGGGGATACTTTTGGTAGGGTTAGGTTTGGTATGCAGTTTAAAGGGTTGGGGGGAGCCTCACAGGGCCCCAGTGGTTAGAAGAATGATGCAAGGTTGGCAGAGACTGAAAGGTAGAAGCCCAGACAGGAGACAGCCCATATAAGAGAGTTTGTTGGGCAGGTTAGTCAGGGTGTTGAGTAGCTTTTGCCATTCTCATTATGAGGTGTGCTTGTTTGCAGCAGTCTTTTTAGTAATGTTTCAGGGAGCATACTGGGTGAGCAAAGTGGTAGCCCCAAGTAAGAGGTATAGAGGGGGGGGGGAGGCTATATTGGGAAGAGGTTTCGTGGTTCGAGGACAAAATAGAATTGTGACTGAGCAGGTCCAAGATGGATCAGACTGGGCAAGGAACAAGGGTGGTGATAGAAAGAAGAAAGATGGGGACAGGGTGTGCAGTGCAGGCTATGGATGAATACAGGGCAATTAGGTCGATGGCGGGGTCAGTTTGTTTATACATGGCAATGGGGACCTGACCACCAGCTACCATATAACAACAGTGATGAGGAGGGTCTTGGAACTTCTGGGAGAGGATCCATTTGGGTTTTCATCCCATTTATTCAGGATAGGGTCAGCTTTGGAGGAAGCTGCAAAAGGGGGATCATCCATGGAAATAAAGATGGTGGGCAGGTGGAAGTTGGATTGTTATAGGCCATACATTAGAGAGCTGAGAAAATAATTGTTTTGTTTATCCCCCCTCCAGATGGAAATCATAGGAGAAATATATGGGTGGTAGGCTACTCTTTTATTTATTGGGCAGAGAGAAAAGCAGCAATGAGGCCTGGGGGTACACAGCTGTGAATGGATGTAGGAGTGTCAAAGGTACACTGGAAAGGGATTCTGGGCATCAAATGGGCCCAGTTGTTACCACCATTTGAGGAGTTGAAATATAAGTTGCCAAGGCTGGATTTGTTGGTGTTGCATTTGGGGGGGGGGATTTTGGGGGGAGACTATAGATTTACATCATGCCTCAAATAAAAGGGGATTTAAAAAATTTAAGAGATGGTGGCTGGAGGTATTCATTGCATGGTCAGAGATGATCCTGAGATAGATACAGCAGCAGGCAAGGGATATCAAAGCAGTAGAGGGGGTTAGGAAGAGACTGAAGAAGAAAGAGGCAGCAATGGTAATGGAGTTAAGGGTTTATATAGTATGCATAAGGATATATTGTACGAGTGGGCTGAGCTATATAGGTAGGATGGGGTACATGTGACTGATGTGAGTTTGGACATGTTTAACCCAGAATTGGATGGGGCCTTGGAAGAGTGGGATAGGCATATAAAGAAGTGAGGGGAAGCCCATCATATATTACAATAGCTGGAGATGGGCTAGTGGAAGGAAGATGTAAAGGGAGGGGGCAATAAGAGGCACAGGTAAAGGATATAGTTGGCCCAGGGGTTACTGGGCTGGAAAACCAGGACATGGGCTGGTTGAGCACCCAGCCATGTGAGCATCTTGTGGGGTTTGCATCCCAGAGGGCAGAATGTGGGCATTGGGTTTGCATCCAAGCCCAGAATGATTTAATTGATTGGAGGTGTCATGCAAAACATAAGATGAAATTGATGTATAATTGATGTATATGTATCAAACCCATTCCCCCACCTTTTTCATTTTCTACTATTTCATCTGATGAAGCTCTTAGTGCCCTCCTATCCCTGAACCCCTCTAAAGGCTCCTCAGCAGATGAGTTCAATCCTAAATTTCTCTACCTTTCTGCTCCTGCAATTGCTTATCCTATCTCCCTAATCCTTAACCTCTCCTTTATTTCTGCCCAAGTACCCTCATCCTGGAAACACGCTGTAGTTCTTCCTCTCCCCAAGGATGTGAAACATCCACTCCTGGCAACTATCACCCCATTTCCCTCCGTCCTACCCTTGCCAAACTTCAAGAACATTTAGTTCCTTCTCAACTATCACCCTTCCTCTCCAATTCCTCCTTCTTCACCATCTTCCAATCTGGTTTTTGGAAGAACCACTCAACAGCCACCTCCCTCCTTAGGCTTACTGACTCCATCCTTTCAGAGATGGATGATGACCTGATCACCTTGGCCATCTTTGTTGATTTAGCCAAAGCTTTTGACATTGTTTCCCATTCCTTGCTTCTTGACTCCCTTTCCTCAGCGGGCCTTGCTCCATCAGCCACCAACTGGTTTAAATCCTACCTCACTGGCAGGACCCAATCAGTGGGAATCCTTGATTCCATCTCCCCTCCACTCCCCATCAACACTGGTGTCCCTGAGGGCTCAGTGTTTGGTCCCTTACTCTTCTCCATTTTCCTTAATGATCTTCCCACAGCCTGCTTATCCTCATCTATCCACATGTATGCTGATGATACTGTCTTATGCATGTCCGGAAAAAACCCTGCTGCTGTGTAAACCAGCTAATAGCATGACTTCAACCAAGTTCAGCTCTGGTTCGCTTCTCACCAGCTTTTTCTAAATGCCAGGAAGACAGTCTCAATGACCTTTGGCACCGGGCAGAGACTCTCTTGGCTCCCAGCCCTACCCACCTTCCACACCCTTGATGGGTCCATCCTGGAGGACACCTCATCATTTAGATATCTAGGAATTTGGCTGGACCAGCACCTCAACTTCTCTGTGCATATCGATGCTATCCTGAAGAAACTGCACCCCAAGCTCAGTGCTCTGTACAGGAATCATAGTTGCATCCCGCTGACTGTGAGGCATGAAATTGTACAGAAGATGATACTCCCCATCTTTGACTACTGTGACGTAGTCTATGGTTCTGTTCCCAAATCTTCCCTGACCAAGTTGAACACTCTCATTAACTCCTTCTGCTGCTTTGTTCTCGACTCCCCTTCCCACTCCCACCACTGTGAGCTCTATCGCTCTCTATTCTTCCTTCCACTGTCTCACAGAAGCATCTCACACTGTGCCAAACTAACCTCCAAATTCTGGTTTGGAGTACTCCCCTCCAATCTCTCATCCTCTCTCGCCACTCCTCCTCCCCCCACTCACTCTCTCAGATCTAATGACGCCCTCACCTTGACGGTCCCTCGCCACTCCACCCTCATCGGTCAGACTGGTTTCACCCATCGCTTCCCTAAAATCTGGAATTCCCTCCCCCCGAAATATGACACTCCTCCTCCAACTGCTCCTTTACCTCTGCCCTACACAATTACCTTTCCCTCAGCTGTTCCTGCTTTAACCCTCCTTAATACCTATCGCCAGTTTCTACCTTCCTACCATGACCCCCCCCAGAAGGGTTCTCAACATCCTGAAGGGGAGTCAGGAAGAGGCTACCCCTTCTCCTCATATTCAGTTCTTGCCTCTCCCCCTCTCATCTCCACCTGCCCTTCTGGGTCACCCATGTGCACAACCTATCCCATCCTTTTTACTCCAACAGCACTTGCATACTACCTCAAGCCTGTTCCTGGTACACTCATGCACTATAATGGTTCTGTTGCATTATTACTGTTTTGTATGTTTATATGTTCTTTTGTATGATTTTGGACATGTACTATAATTTACCCAATGTTCCACTACTGTTTATTGTACAATACCTTGTGATCCAACTGTTGCATAATCTTACAATGTTGTATTGTTTTTACTACCGACATACTATTGTAACTGAGCATCCTTCACAACCCTAAGTGACCCCTTCCACCAAGGTCGCACTGTGAGATGAGCAACTTGTTGTTCAGTGTGCCCTTCTGGTGTAACATTTCAATAAATAAAATAAATAAATAAAAGTTATTGGTGATGTAAATAAAAGTTTGGTGATGGATTTATGTAAATAAAGAATGCCAACCGAATGAACACCCAATAAGGTTTGTATGTGGTGGATTAATTTTGAAAAAGGGGGGCATGATAATACAAGGGATATGATTCTAAGATGCCATAATAAGCAGATTAAAATGGAACTTTCAAAGAGAACCAATAGGAGGGGTTATTTTACACAAACAGTGATAAAGTTCTGGAACACACTGCCTAATGAAGTAGCGTCTGCTGATTCCATAGCTACATTTAAAATTAGAGTAGATAATTATCTTTTAAATAAAGACTCTACAAGGTGGCCCTGCTGAAGTGGGAGACAGACCCGATGGGCTAATGCCTTCTAATGTCTACCTACCAAGTATAGTACCAAGTATAGATAAATTACAGTTTGAGATTACCCGAGAATTTACTGAAAATGAAAACAAGTCTTTCAGATTTAAAAGTCCCTTAATTTTTTTCCCTTGTGTGATTATGTTCTGTTTTACATTTATCATATTGCATGAATTTTTTTTTCCTTATCTTGTGAGCATTTTATGACATAAAAAAAAAGTTAACGATAACCAAGGACCAGCATTCATGACTTCCTATGACTTTACTGCCTCTTTGTAAAATCTGTAAACGATGGTTTGTAAATATTTTAACAAATTGTTTCAATTTCACCAAAAAACACGAAGTTGCACATAAGGATATTGCCAATACACTTTTTGACTATGTGATATGGCTGATGTAACTGTGACACTAATGTTGGGTCAGATTAAACCATTCAGACTTTCACTGTGAGTTATAGCACAGCACAAGCTTTATCCAGTGGGAACAGTATCATTAGTTTCCATTAAACCACGCTGACAGTTAATATTTCTCATGTTGCTTCAATAATCATTATGTGCCCGCAAAGAAAAATCTAAGATTATTGTTTATTTAAACACAGCATGAATTTAAATGCTCCACAGTGCCTGCCTATAGCAATATTCTAGTATGGAGAAGTATTAGTGTTGTGCCAATAGCATGATGCAATATATCAGTGTAAAGTTTGATCTGAAGTTAGTGCCAAGTTTATTTCAGCTTTTGCACATTATTAAAATTAATATTACATTAACAAATATAACAGACAACATAGTACATCAGATTGCATATTCAGTATCAAATAATACCAATACAATTATAAAGTTGGTACAGAAACAACTGATAGTCCAGCATAATCCCATACAAGGTTGAAATATTTGGTCTGTAATATATTTGCTTATTTGTGTTGTGCTCATGGGATGTTTATTTTACACTTGTCTGGTTCATGCTTTTTTTATTTCACAAATATCTATAACAACTATAAAGGTGCTATTCAATACCTCATAAAGTGACTGTAGCTATAGAAACATGGATGGAATAACTGAGTTCTCATAAAAAGTGCCCTCACCTCTTCATTTGTACTGGATGCGCCTCTGGATCTTTCCATGCTGACATAGCTTACAGTATGTTTCTATTTTTCTATGTATGCAGGAGTTCTATAAGTATAGACTTAGAAGCTCAGCCCAGGTAGGATTAAAATTCTAGCTGTCTTAAAAACAGCAGCCCCTTGTATCATTATGTTGATTTAGAAGATATTCTGACCATTGGCAACATGTTCCAAAATCCACAGTTTGGGATAACTAAATTGAGGTCATATCAAACTTCATAATATTAGCATAGATTGCTTCCCGCAGTAGGCCAACACCAGTAATAATCTATAATTATTATTATTATTACATATAATGGGCTGATGTGCACATTGCTCTGGGGAATTATCAATGTTTAGTCTGGTAACAGATTCACCGATACTGCTCAGTGAATAGTTGATCCCTGAACAACTGCTATATTTGTCTGGGAATGAATGATCTTCACAGAGGATTCTCCATCATGGCATCACACCTTTGGAACAGTCTTTCATCTGTCAAAGTGGGGGAGATCATGACATATGAGTGGGTCCTGAAAATAGTGGAAAGGGGGTGTGTTGTACAATTGCTGTTTATCTATCAAGATCACCCTCAGCCTCCATGTCATTATCCTCTGGGTCACTAGTTCAAGTTTCAGGTTTATTGTTCAACTAAAAGTCTTTACAATGTTATCTAAAACTTACAGACGTAAGAAAATACGAAGTTATTAGACATTGTCAACTGTCTGAAAATTAAATCTAAGCATGACTACATCATAAATACATTTGATTTACTTTCAATTAGTAAAATTAAATCATTTCTAAAAAAAAATGTTACATGGTACATTGTACTGAATAAGATGTGTTGTTCATAATGAATATACTGGAAGGAAGAAAATTGTCCAACCATTGCTCCAACTAAGATGAGACCACCCCAGTCTTTACCCCACTATCCACTGTACAGATCTTCCACCTGGCTATAATTCATTTGGTTTAGGCATAAATGCACTAAATTAGGCCCAAATACAAGCCAACCATGAACAGGCCATACATGGCTCCAATTAAGGGCATTAATAATTGCTGTAATGCCAAATCTCCATAGCAAAGCCCAAAGTAAGGTCCATCTACCAAACAGAAAAAGGGATCCCAGGAACTGTCCCAGATAACTCTAAGGCATAGTTGGACAAGCTACCTATTACAGGATGAATGTATCAAATTACCTAATGACTGAAAGTGAACACAGATCTCAAAGCAAACCCCAGTCTTACAGGAGTAGGTCAGTTCTAACGTTTTAGATAATTTCCTTAGGCCAAATGCCCAAAAGGACTTCCCTAAGTGAGTTAACAAATCCAGTGCCTTGTTTTGTGAATTAAATTCTATACAGAAAAAAAAGCTTCCTGGATTTCATTAATGCATCTAAATGAACAAAACATTTTAAGTACACATTAAATCATATAAAATTTTATACACAAAATAAAAATAACAAGTAAAAATCATTATCAGAATTTCCAGCATAAAAAAGCATATACGCAGCTATTATAAGGACCCATTTAATGTTTTACATTTTGCACTACACATCTTTTTTAATAAATAAATGCTTTAACTGTAAGTCAAGCTCCTTAAAATAACAAGGCAGATACTGCCATATTAAACCATTATTCAACCCAGTGACCTTTTCTTTCGGAAAGTTTTCTGCAGTTCCATGCACTTACTAAGGATGTTAGTCCATCCACTTGCCCATCAAGGGAGTGCAACCATACTTTCTTAAATTTCAGTATCCACCAGAAAGAATTATAGTGCAAAAAAGTTCAAGAGTTTGAACTCATAATCAAAGCAGAAAATTATAGGAAAGCAAGTTTAAATGTAACAATTCAGGAAGAAGATAAAGTCTCTCAATTCCATTTACTCACGAAGATATGATATGCATCAACACGGTGTTCCATTAGCCATAACAGCCCTTATATGAATAGGACACCTGTTCAAAACAAAACAAGATTGATAAGGAAGTATCTACTTTAAATACGATACTTCCAGAATTTATTTTAGCAGACTGCAACAGAATGTATAATAAATCAATAGGGGGCTGGTTCCATGGAAAGAATTCTACCGCAAGAAGCCAAGAACTTGCAGGCTGAACAAAACACAAAGCATCGAGTTCTAAGTTTCATTTTTCCTCTTAGATAAAGCATGTTTGCACTATATAGAAGGTGAGTTCCTGAAAATACCATTTAGGTAGGAAAAATTCAGACTCTACTAAAAGAGATGAGGAATCATGGTGAAAGAGTCACCCTAAAACGAATTGCAGGAATACAAGCTCCGTAAAAGTAATCATTGATGCATCGCCAAAGCATTCAAACTCAGTTACTTTGAATCATTAGATATACTGAGTATCTAGTCATTGACCAGAAAAAATAGGATTCAATATCTTCCGGGAGAAGTTATCCCTGACCTACTTCCATCTGTTTGTCACTGTAATGGTGCCCCTTATATATATTTCAAGGAATATCTTCACAGGAGGTATATGTTTGACTCCTTCTTTTCGCACCTGAGTTAAAGTAACCAAAAGTGCTGTCTCCCATAAATCTGTCCCAAGCCTCCAACTCTTCACTTTCAGGTCATCGTCCACTGGGATCCTCTATCTTCCAGGAATCCACATAAACACCTTTTGTTAACATGACATAGGCATATCAGCACATCATTCTCATCTCCTCTAAATTCTCCATTTAGCTTGCCTCCAAAACTTGAATCCAATGCTTCAACCATAAGGATGCCAGAAAACCTAGCTCCAATGCAGCGCCAGTGCTCAGCAAATAAACAATGTTTTGTAGCACTTATTAAGCACTTTTAAATGACAAAAGTGTTCCTCTAGAGACTACAAGTCAAAATAACTAAAGTTTAATTCAAGGAAACTTACATTGCACATCTTAGCAAGGAGCTGACAAGGAAGAGAAAAACTGCTGCTGGGAGTGGAACGACTTTTACTCTCTCACACTCAGTCGGTCGACTGACACAAACTTTTGTAGGCAAATCACACTTGTAGCCTTTCAAACCATAAAAAAGGTATATATCCAAACACTATAATTTCAAATAATCTAAGTTTCATTTATATCAACTCAAATAAAACTTACTAATAGTCAAGAAACATACAATGGTGCAGCAGGGAGCAGCAGGGAGTGGAGCAGCATGGCAGGTATCTTGCCACCCCATCCCCACAGATCTAAAGATGTCCTCTGGGCCTCTAGTCTCTTCTGTTAGAGGAGGTTCAGTAAATTACAACGAAGTGGGCTATTGAACCTCTTCCTTCCTGAGTAAGTAAGAAAGAAAGGTTTCTATTCCAGATAATTCCTGGTTCCCAAGTGGAGATGATATCTATGCCCTGTACGGGACCTGAGAGACTAAAATCAGTACATTGAATACATAGTTTTTAGATGGTGTCTTTTCGGATTCTAGTCACCCTGCTGCCAAAGGCAGATTCACTCTGTGACCTAGACAAAAAGGACACATACCTTCATACCAAAATTTGCAAGTGCTGCAGGCAGTACATCCACTTCAGTTATGAGTCTTGCCCTCTAGCTTATCCTTAGCACAGCAGGCATTTACCAAATGCTTAACAGTTGTGGTAATGGCCCTCTGGAGGGAAGGGCACTATGTCTTTCTTTATCTAGATGACTGACTCCTGAAGGACCCATACAGGGATTGATTCTGTAGACATTGTCCAGAATGAGACAATTGTTCAGGGAACTGGATGTTATAGTAAATGTACTGAAATCCATACCTGTTCCTTGTTAGCACCTCCAATATGTTGGTTTGATACTGGATCCAGTGGTGGGTAGTGCCTCCCAGCCTGCAGCCAGAGCAGAGACTCTTGTTGCCAAAGCCCAGCTGATACACAGAAGTCATTATGTGTCTGCTAGGATGATGTTGTGTCTCCTGGGGCAGATGCTGCTACCAATATTTTTTCTTTTTTTTTTT
Source organism: Neoceratodus forsteri (assembly GCA_016271365.2). Classification (NCBI taxonomy): domain Eukaryota; kingdom Metazoa; phylum Chordata; order Ceratodontiformes; family Ceratodontidae; genus Neoceratodus; species Neoceratodus forsteri. The sequence goes on along the minus strand of CM057459.1, from coordinate 776,426,219 downwards.
CTTTTTCTACCCAGGAGAGACACACTAAGCTGAAAACTTGTTTGCAGGTGTGACCTGGTAGCACAAGGAAGTTAAGTGACTTGCTCAGGGTCACACAGTATGCAAGTAGGGGCTGTGGGATTCTAACCCAGGTCACCAGGTTTGTAGCTCAGAGCCATAAACCACTGTGCTATACTGCCTCCCTGGTTCCCTTTGCCCATTTTCCATATATGAATACTTCATTGGACTCTTCAGGTGCAGTACAAAAGAATCAGCTGGCAGATGAGATGGAAAAAATGGTGCTCTTCATATCCCCTTTCTGCCGTGCTCTGGTTTTGGGGTGGACCACCAAAACCTATTACAGAGTGTTTCATTCTCTTCCCTAATTCCCATGCTGATCCTCACAATGGATGCCTGTGGGTCCAGATGGGGTGCCCATCTCAATTCCTTTTAGGCCAAAGGGTCTTGAACAGATCTAGATTTGGATCTAGATATCAATATACTAGACAGGTGGGCTGTTCTGCTTGGTCTCCAGGCTTTCCAGGAGAACGTCAGCCTACGTCCTTTGCTGAATCAGACAGACAGTGTCAGTGTTCTGCACTACATAAGTAAGCAAGGGTGCACTCACTCTTATCCCCTGTGTAGGAAAGTGATGAGTGTGGTACTGGGAGACGTCTCAGAGTCATTGCCTTCAGCTATCCAATGTGTTTCTCACAGGTGTCCAAATCATCTTGCCAGACAGGTTAAGCAGTTCTCAGTCCGTGGTGATTGAATGGGAACTGCTGACCTCCATGGTACATGACCTCTTCACAAGATAGGATCATCCAGAGTTTGACCTTTTTTGCATCCCCACACAAAACAGAACTGCTGCATTTCTGCTCACTTGCTCCAGGGCATGAAGTTGTTTGTCAAAAAGCATTGCCCCTTTCCTGGAAATGGAGGTTTCTTTACACCATTCTTCTGATCCCTCTCATACTGGCAGTTCTGTTCAAACTGTGGGCAAAGCATACCACCCAAACACTGATGGTTCCCTTCTGGCCTTGCCAGATTTGATTTTCACTTCTACAGCATCTAGTGGTGGAGCCTTCCATGCAACTCCCACTTTGTTGGAGTCTGCTGTCTCAAGCCCAGAGGTTCCTAGTCCATCCCTGTATCTGCATGCATGTTCCTGAAGACATACATTGGTTGTTGCAAATTTTAGGGTTTCTCCCCCAGTGGCTGATGTCTTGCTTGATGCTAGAAAGCCTTCTGGGAGGCATACCTGTTCTTTGAAATGGAAGCACTTCTCCATATGGTGTGCTTTCAATTCCATGAACCCATTTATGTGTCCTCTGAATACTGAACTGGACTAATGCCTGTCCCTATCTGACTCTGGTCTCCAGTACTTGTCCATTAAGGTGCACTTGGCTGCTGTCTTGAACTTTCTTGACCCTATTGATAGGTGCACAGTGGCACATTGAGACTTGTCACATATGTTTCTGAAGGGTAATTTGCACATGTGTCCTCAGATTTGCAAACCAGTTCCACCTTGGGTCCTCAGTTTTATTTTGGAAAAATCTACCTCGGTTTAACATGAGCCTGCTGCAACCCATGTAATGCATTTTGTTTCATGGAAAATGCTATTTCTGGTCACTATGACTTCTGCTCATAGTATTTCTGAGCTTTAGTCTCTAATACATGATCCTCCTTATTTGATTCTTTTAAGAGGACTGGGTGTCTGTACAGACCAAGCCTGATTTTGAACCGAATGTGGTCTCTGATTTAATGTTAAATCAGACCAAATGCCTTCCTATGTATTAACGGCCGCATGCTGACACAGGTGAGGCATTGCTCCATACACTTTATGTACATAGAACACTGCTTCTATCTTCATCACATTAAGGACTATGGAAAGTCCTCTCAGCTTTGTATGTCATTTGCTGCTGGTAAGGAGGTCGCCCCTGAATAGTTACTCACCACTATAACAGTAGATCTTCAAGAGAATCTGCTCCATTGGGCCTCATGGCAGGTTTGTCCTCTGCTTTGTTTAGAGGTGTCCATAAGTGCATCATACATACTATATTTCCAATGCCTCTCCTTGTGTGTCTTCTACTGATCTGAGCTTCTGGCTCCTCACAGTAAGAGGCTTTCTGAGCTTATCACTGGTGGGGAAGTGAGGAGCGATGGGTCAGCCCATGTCTATATAGGTACTGACAACATTTTTCAAGTGGTCCTGACACCAACAGCTTATACTTCCTGAGGTGTGGCCCACTGGAAGAGATTCTATCAATCTACTGTTATGGTGTGTAACTGTTCTTTACTATCTTAATAGTCAATTTAAGATTTCTTACCCATTCTGTCAGGTGGTAGATATGTCTGTGTAACTTTTACAGTTTTATTTCCTTTTACCATAAGGTGATTCTGGTAAGAATATGGAAGTCTGCAATTGCTGCAAATGTTATGGGTACCATCTGTGAAATGATTTAAAATGGTAGATATAAACCTCAGTTTGCTTTTAATAAACTTCTGAAAGTTGAAAAATTAAGGACTGTTTAGGTTGTTTTTGAAAATGCCTAAAGGCCCAATATGCAAAAGTCCAGAGACTGGTTACCCACATTAGAGTGAAAAGCAACTTGCCAAATAACAACACACGAGGAGCAATAAGTCAAAACCAGAAGGAGTGAGCAGCAGTAACACTGCAAGTTAGTTACATCATGAACAGACACAAGAACCACTGTGATATACTATAGTAGAAAGTACCTGTATGCAAGGAGACAAACAGAGTACAGGAAACAGACAAATGTGGGGGGCTCTGCCCCCACAGCCCCTGTTATGGGGGGATGCACTCCCCGCACCCCCCAACTGTATATAACCAACTCCAGTCCATACATATAGTAGGGGATGGCACACTAGAGAAACAGAAAAAACAGACCACTCAAGAGTGTGATAAGGTATGACATTTTATTCACCTCACCGAATAATTTCGCTCCAAAGTTTGACCCACACAAATACACTTTGCCCTCCTTCCTGCGCCCTAATGTCCTCGCCCTATAGACTCCACTATCATGTCAGGATACCTCCAGAGATGCACCAAAAATGATGTATTATACTGATACAGAGTGCCCCAATCTGTGAGTTGTACATATAATGTGCCATTCAAATGCTGATATGCAGTAACTACACTACTTGTGCAAAAGGGTTGTGGAGAGGCTCATATGACCATATGACCATACAAACATACGAATGTGCCAGGAGAAACAGACCACCCAGTCTACCTAAGCTGCTCGAGTGTGCAGCTAGCACCCCTAGTTTGCAGCTGCCCCAACCCCCATTGCCATTTGTCATCCCACTGCCACCCCCTCCCCCACCCTCACTCTCCCCTGTTCCCTGTCCCATGCCCTTTTGAAGCTATTCACAGATTCACATGATACCACCCATTATGGTAGGGCATTCCGTTTTGCTACCACCCTCTCTGTGAAATAGGGTCTCCTCATTTCCTTCCTAAATCTTCCCCCCTCTATTCTTAGCCCATGCCCCCTTGTGACCCTCCCCATCCTTAACTTAAAAACCCAATCTGCCCCAACCTTATTGATTCCTCTCAGATACTTGAATGTCTCTATCATGTCCCCCCTTGTCCCTTCTGTCCTCCAGGGTGTACATATTCAGATCTCTCAGCCTGCTGTCATAGTATGTCCCTTCCATTCCACATATCATCTTTGCTGCCCTCCTCTGCACCCCTCCTAAAGCCTGATATCATGCTATAGGTACAGTCTCCAAAACTGCACACAATACTCAAAGTGTAGCCTTACCAGCCATCTGTAGAGGGGCAAGAACACCTCTCTTCACCTGGATGAAAAACCCCTCACTATGCACCCCGGCATTTTGCTTGCTTTTGCAGCCACTCTCTTGCACTGGTCAGTGTTGTCCATGGTCCCTGTTATCATTACCCCTAGGTCATTCTCCTCCTCAGTGATCCCCAGTTTAACCCCTCTCAGCCAGTATTCTCTCCTTGGGTTCTTCACCCCAAAGTGCCTAACCTTACACTTTTTTACACTGAACTCCAGCTGCCACCTCTCTGACCACTCCTCTAGCTTGCTTAGGTCCCCCTGCAACTGCTTCCATCCCTCCTCTCCGTTTACCACTGCTCTGATTTTGGTGTCATCAGCGAACAGACTTATCTTGCTCACCACCCCATGTGCAATGTCTGATATGAAGAGCCCAAACAATACTGGCCCCAACACAGAGCCCTGTGGCACTCCACTCATCACTGGCCTCAGAGTTGAGAGCTCCCCTCTCATCACTGCCCGTTGCAGCCTCCAACTCAGCCAGCTTGTAATCCAGTTCATCATTTTTGGCCCTACCCCTACACCAGTTAGCTTCCCCCTATGCCGCCCATGAGGCACAAAATTAAAGGCCTTGCTGAAGTCCAAGTAAAGAACATCCACTGCATGAGCCTTATCCAGCTCACCTGTCACCCAGTCATAATATTGTATCAGGTTGGTCTGAAAAGACTTTCCTGAAACAACCTCATGCTGCCTCACATCCTGGAGGCCATTGTCCTCCACTTACGACACCAGTCTTTCCTATAGTATTGTCTCCATGAGTTTGCACACTATGGAGGTGAGACTTACTGGGCGATAATTACCTGGTTCATCCCTTGGTCCACTCTTGTGTAATGGTACTACATGCGCCATCCTCCAGTCCAGTGGCATACAGCTGACTCCAGTGAGGTGCTGTACAAATCTGCTATTTGCTCTGCCAACACCTCCACCATCTCCCTCAGCACCCTGGGTTGGACACAATCCAGCCCTGGTGCCTTGTCTACCTTCAGTGCCCTCAGTCCCTCTAGGACTCTACTTGCCTCAATTCTTAAATCTGTTGCCTCTTCTCCCCCTCTCACCACCCTCCCAGCCAATGATGGTAGCAGTCCTGCCTTTTCTTCTGTGAACACTGAGCAAAAGTATTAATTCAGTGCTTCTGCCTACTCCTCGCCCTTTTCTTCCTGGGCTCCACTCCCCACCCCTTTTTATCCTCACTATTGTCTCCATGCACATCCTTTTCTCCTTGATGTATCTAAAAAAGTCTTACTCCACCCATTAATTCCCTGCGCTAATCTCAGCTCCCTCTGGGCCTTGGCTCCTCTCTCTTTTCTGGTCACCTCGCTGGACCATCTTGCATACTCCTTCCTGTCCACTTCCTTCCCCATTCTTCTATACCTCTGCAGGATGTGGCCCTGGAAAACCTGTGCACTCTGACAGAATGCTTTTTCTCCCCACAATAAAAGGAGGTATATGCACCGAGTTGTTATGCAGCCATGGACACTATAGATAGTGCACTCATGTATGGCAATAAATGAAATGGGGCTGAAACCATAGAGCTTGCAGAAACAGAGCTGTTGCAGTGTACCACAGACCAGGAGCCATAATGCCTTGTAGAATTTCTGAGCACCCATTGTAATGGTTGTACAGTACCCTGGAATGTCAGCCTTGACCAACTGTAATGTTTGCAATTCCCAAGCTTTGTGTTGGTATAGCCAAAGTGGTGGTGAATAATAACAGAATGGATGCAGGGACATCCTGCCTGTTGGTCCAACTGGTGCTATGTGGCACACTGGCACAACCCTATTCCCTTACCTAGTCTGGTGTTATATCATTACCGGATGGAACCCATACATGCATGCCAGGTAGGTTGCTTCTGTCAAGTGACTGGTTGTATGTGTCTCTGTAGTGTACAATGTAGCAGCCAACTATTGGATCCCACACAGCTCTGAATGTGACTAATATGTTGTATGATAAGTGTGACTCTCATGACCTCAACACACAAATGAACAGCAACCAACAGGTACTGCATATACAGTATTCACAGTCCCATGAAAAGACAACCCAGTGGCCCCCAACAGTATTATATCATGGAAAGGGATTCCTAGAAACATAGAAACATAGACAATGATGGCTGAAAAAGACCACTGGCCCATCCAATCTGCCCTATTTACCCTATCCTGCCCCTAGACCTATGGTCAAGATGGTGCTTTTGTATCTTTTTATGTACACCTACTTGGACACAATTGTGAAAGAGGTAACCTTTCAATATTCTTACTAATAAACAGATGGATTGATTTGTTATGCCATCACATACCTTCCTTAGCCTTTCTACTATCCCTCGAGTAACTATTAAACCCTAGACTCTGTCACAGCAATCCTTGACATCATTAATGGTTTCAGCCCCCACTACCTAAGCTGGCATGCTTTTTTACAGTACCATCGCTCTCTCTGTAAAATTAAACTTCTTCATGTCCCTTCAGAATCTCCCTCCTGCCAGCTTTCACTCACAGCACCATGTTCTTGTCTCACTATTCCTGCTGAAAAGTTCATCACAGTGTACCTTGCTCATTCATTTCATGAATTGGTAGGTTTTCTTCATGTTGTCCATCTCCCATCTGACCTCCAGTGAGTACATATTCAGTGCCCAAAGCTGATCTTCATAGGAGCTGCCCTGTTGTCCCTGAATCATATTGGTTACTATATCCTGCACCATGTCTAGCCTGTCTCTGTATTTCTTTAGGTGATGACTCCAGAACTGAACTCAGTATTCTAGATGGTGCCTCATCAGAGACCTGCTGTAAATGAAGGTAGTAATATATCTTTCCTTCTGCTCTCAAAGCCCCTCCCTGAAAAACCAGCATCCTGATTGCCTTGCTGTAGGCCTTGTTGCATTGACTAGATTGTTTTAGTGAGTCACATATAATGAAATTAAACACCAAAAAGTACAAGGTGATGAAAAAGAGGAAAAGGATTCCCAGTACAGAATATAGAATGATGGGGTTAAGCTGGGTACCACTTCCGAGGAAAGGTGCCAACGTATAAACATACAATGTTCGGACTACTTCTCCAATCTATGGAGGTCTATCTGCCACGCTCCACACTGTCTACCCTACCACAGAGCTTAGTGTCATCTGCAAGAGTCACATCTTGCCCTGTATTCCTTCTCCTGTGTCACTGATGAATATATTGAAAAGGACTGGACCCTGGACTGACCTCAATAGTGCACCACTTGATATCTCTCTTTGCTCAAACTTGGCTCCATTTACTACCACACTCAGCTGTTTTCCCATGAACCTATTACCTACCCATTTAACTAACTTCTTTATTGCTCCTAGGTCCTCTAACGTCTTCAGCAACCTTCTGTGAAGCACAAAGTCAAATGCCTTGCTGAAGTCAAACTATAGTAAATCCACTGCTTGCCCCTTATCCTCTGTCCTAATTACTCAGTCAAAGAATACAGTCAGCTAGGTCTGACAAGACCTACCTGCCATAAAACCATGCTGTTTTTTTAACCTGGAGCCCATCATTCTCCAGGTAATCCACTAGGTCCCCTTTGGTATGTGTTGTAATGAATTTACCCACTATGGAGCTAAGACTGATGCTTCTGTAGTTACTGGGTTGCTCTTTATCCCCTCCCTTGTGAAGCACAACTAACTCCACACCAGTCCAATCTTTTGGAACCTCTCTGACTGAACTGAGCTACTAAATAGCCCTGCTAGGGGTTTGGACAATTCTGGCGCCAGTTCCCTGAGTATCCTCAGGTGCATCTCAACTGGTACTGGAACCTTATCTATTTTCATGGCTTTAAGCCCATTTCTGACCTTTCCTCTTGTAAATACCATCAGTCTCATTTCTTGGATCCCCTTTCAGCAGCCTTTTTATCCACTTTCTAGCAACAGCCACCCATTATGAATACAGAGCAGAGTTTATAGTTAAGAATGGTCAACTTCTGTTCAGCAATAGGCTCATTACAATCCTATGAAGCTGACACATGAAGCAGACCAGTGGACTGAACTATACAGTATATGCAAAACATGTTAATTGGTATGATGGAATGGGTGGGTGGTGTGGAGGGTTGTGGTTAAATAGGGAAGGTGACAAAGTTTAACGGTTGTGAGGAGATATCGGCTTTTTGTCATTTGGACACAATAAATGTAAGCACCTATAAACAGCCTGTGAGGGCATCATTTTTCCAAGTCATTTTGTGCTCTGTTTTTGGTTTAAGATGACATCACAGGTATGGGTTGGGGAGAGCAGAATTAAGGGATGTCCTACAGAACTCTACTATGATATCCCTAGTAGTGACCAGGTCAATTTCTTTAGCCATTGTTGTCACCCTGGAAAACATAACAAGGTGAAAGAGTAATTAAAACCAATGCCAATACACTGTGCAGCACACACAACAGACATTTCCTCATGGGTGGATGTACAGCATATGCATTTGAGACCCTCTTTTATATGATGCCCTATGATTGCACACAGAAACCCAGAGACATCTGTATATTTGGCCCCTTCACTGCACAGCTTAAATTAAAGGATCAGCAAGGTACTAACCTTTAGGACTGGGTGGTGGTGTCACATCAGGTTTAGGTCAATATATAGCACCTCATTGATAGTGGCCTGGACATTTGCATTTTCTCTCTGTAAGCAATGGATTAATATTATGGTCAGGCATTAATAATCAGCATGCAACACACAGCATTTTATTGTACATGACAGCATGTTACATGGTACCTATCATGTGAAATGAAGCCCTCAAATTGGGGGGGGTGGCTGCAAGTTACCCCCAGACCCTCTCAGATGTAATGTGTGCAAAGGTGAGATGCCAATGTCAGATGTGTGTATCTGCTACTTCCCTTGCCATGTACTAATTAGGATGGTAATATCTGAAGACCTCTGCACCTGAAGGGCCATATGTTCATATGGTCACTTCCTGTGTAATGTAATCTGACATCCATGTGTGCTAGTCAATGCACAACAAGTGTTTATATCCTCAAGTGTAGCCTGAATACCCCTATCATTGTACTGACTGTGTAACATGTCCTCATATCAAACATGGGAGCAGAGAGATGTGATGGCTCTGTTGACAAAGGTCCATGATATACGGTACATGACATAATTGCCATGGGTAGGGCATGTGCCATGGCACATGCGAAGGTCTGTCACGCAAAGTAACCCTGAACTGTATGGTCCCTTCACGTCCACAAGTAATGATCATGTCCCTATCCAATGTGGTTACTTGTAGCCATATCCAGCTGGTGTATGTGTACATAACTTCCTGAACCTTCACTGTGTGTGAAGATGGTGAAGATTGAACTCACTAAGTCACAGCTTGTGACAAAATTATACCATCATCCCATCACCTTTACCAGAGGTGAACAGGGGTACACTGATCAGTGCAAGCTGTACTGGTATGTCATTAATCCCCCATGGATAAATAACTATGTCTGTCATGCTACTAGTCTGTGCAGCCATATGTGTGCAATCTATATAATGATGGCCACTTTCCACTGTCATTGCAGGATGGCAGGTAAGTGGCGACCATCACGTTTCCCAAGAAAAGGAGGACACACTGTGTCACTGAGGAACCAGCAACAGTGCCAGTAGATGAATGTGAACTAATTCTGAAACACAGCCCTAAGAACTGGCTACAGCTGGATGACTGGTGTTTCCTGTGGCATAGGTAATAGCTCCACCTACCTGGTTGCACACCATCGTTTTTCCACATAGCTTTTTGCTGAAAGGATGAGTGGTCATCCAAAATGTGTCAGGTTTTTATGGCTTTTAGTTATGCCAGTTTAAAATAAAATATTTTTATTAAGAAGACCTTGTCTTAATGAGGTTGTGTGTGCTCTTTTTTTTTGTTTGTTTCACTTTGAAAGCTTTTTGCTCCCTTGTTACCCCTTGCACCTTACATGGCAATGGGGGAGACATGGTATTTCTGATTTTCTCCCGTGTTACTTGGGACCACAGATCACAGTTGTGCATGTGCGTGAAGGTGCATATACACTCTGCATCTCTGGTAATGGCCCCTTCCTCCCTCCCATCCTAATGCCAGGTTCCCCAACTGGCTTGGCACTGCCACCTAGTCTCCACTTGGTGGCAGCCAAGAGCAGGGGAAACCCCACTTCCCTCCCTGGAGAGGAGAGCCGCCTCAATCTGACTCCTTGCCCCCCCCCGGACTACCCCTGGTGGCCCAAGCTTGCACCTGAATTCAGGTCACCGGCATGGTGTGAGGTAAAGCATCAAGCACCTCAACTCTCTCTGCCACCAGGCCGGTAGCACCATTTTCTTTTAATTGAAAATTGGTAACTAGGAAAAGCACACTGATCCAAAGCTTGTTTCCATGTGCAACTTTGGTGGGGGTGGGGGGGGCAATATAAGGAGACAAACATATGCAATGATAAAGTGCAATTACTGTTAACAAAACAATATACAGGCAAGTATGAGCTACCAAGGCAAAAGAAACACTAGGATGATACAGATTATAGTATAGTGAAATTAAGAATTAGGCAATAGTGACCAGCTATGGCAATATGAAGTTTAAGCAGTGTCCTGAAATTGTAAGTAGTAAGTTGTATTGGAAGTATAGTAAAATATAGCAAACAGTTGTGGTGTGAACAGGAGGGGTGCGAAGAGAGTATGAGGAATTACCCAAGCCAGGGAAGGCTAAACATACACAGGAGTAAATTAGGAGAGTGAGCACAGAATCCACAAACAATTATAGAAAAGGGGGAGGACACTGGACAGACTAGTTAGTTCAAGCACAAGAGCAGGTGAAAAAAAGAGTCTGAGTTGATGTTTGAAAGAATGGTAGGAGAGAGACAGATGGGGGGAGGGGTCCAAATAGAGAAAAAAAGAGAAAATATTCTTATGCCACAAGTAGAGAACTATGATTTTAGGGCATATAGAGCTGCTGGAACTGATAAAGTTCAACTGGCCAAGAGCCAGCAATTATGCAGAATGTCTTAAGGAATAAAAACTGAATGTCCAGAAATTCGATTTTGTAAGAGTTTTGTGTAGCCGAGTTCTATTGATGCTTACTGTGAGTATTCAGCTGGAAATCAGAAAACCATTTTAAATTACTATTACTATTACTATTTCAGTCAAGACAGTTACATAACACATTTCAATGGAACTGAAAAAGAGCATCTCGCTACTCAAATTAAACTTGTAACACTATTCGACTTACAACAATTATGTTTAACTTTAGTGTTTTGTGTTACTTTTTCAAGTTTCTACTTTTGTTCCACAAAATATTTCAGATAATGCAGTATACATTTCACAGAGTTTCACAAAAAATGAATGTCCCCAATTTACCCCACAATTGCAGTTTGCGACTATATACTGTGTGTGTGTGTGTGTGTGTGTGTGTGTGTGTGTGTCTCAGGCTGGCTATGATCCAATCACCACAGACATCAGAGATAAGTCCACTAATTGAAAGTTGAAGAGCTGAATACTTAACCTGCATGCAGCGCCCACGTGCTTAGTGAGTACTGCTCATCAGATCATCAAACCATTGAACCATTCATCATGAATAATAAGGCTGCTGCTAGATTACTGCCTGCAACCAACTGTTCTTGGTGCCAATCATCATGTAGCAGCAGTGGCAGCACTAGATGGGTCAGTATCCGGTGTTTAGGCTAGGAGGTCATGAGGACCATGCCTAAGTGGTTGGGTCTGATCACCAGCCCAATAACAACCCTTAAAGACAAGTGGACTGGTTAGTGGGTTAGGACAGGTTGCCATTAAACAAGCAATAAGCCTGAGGTGGGAGTGGGACTGTGGGACTGTGTTGCCATCACATCTGAGACTAAGTCAGAGTCATCTGTTGTGTGTGATGGTGTGAAGAGCCTGGGCTGCCTGTAGGCACCCATCTGAGGTGGTTTGAGGTGGCTGGTTCAGCAGCAGAGCAGGGGAGCAGGTGCCAGGGCTGGCAGTTTGTGGAGGGCAGCAGCAGCAGCATTAATGTGGCTATTCTATCCAGCCCTGGCATCAGCACAAAGTTAAAAAAAGCATCTGTCATCCTAGACTCTTCTAGAGCTTCCCTGGAGGCAGGTGTTGGTAGAAAAAGCCATTGTGATACATGGCCACTAGGAATACAGGTTGACTGGTGGACACGTGTGGAGGATGGTCACATTCAGATGTAAGTTTCAAGGCCTGTGAGGAGGAGCAGTGCAGCTCGACAACATTACATGACAGCCAGTTCAGGGTCTCTCTAAGGTGTTAGCTGGGTCTCAGCAGCATCAGCACTCCAGCACAGGTACAGTACAAGAAAAAGATAAAGTCTACACATAGTGAGTACTTCAAAAATTAACAAAAGTCCTCATTTTTTCTCAGTTCGTGTATTCTTTGATTTTGTTCTGGGAACTGGAACTTGGTATTATTGTTGCTAAATGCTGATTGCATGCATTGCTGAACATGAAATTTCAAAACTTACAGATTATTATGAGAAGTTGAAGATGCAGCTGTTCAATAACAGAAGGTTTGTAGTCCATATCATCATAAGGCTGTAATAAATTCACGGTAAAAAACGTCATTTTTCATGGTGTCTGCATGGTACATAAATATCTGAATGCTGTTGCAATAGTAAGTCACGCTGGATTAAAAGGCGGACTGCAGCAAATAATTTAGAGGCAGACTATGCTGCTGCCCTCCCTGCCACCCCCCCATTCAAACAAAATGGCATTGTGCTTTGCTTCACACTGCACCCCAACATAGCTCAGTGCAGTATAGACAGCGATTGCAGACAAGTAGACAAACCTACTAAGCAGGACAGCGAGTTGCGACGTGGTCCATACTATAGCTCTGTCACTGTCAGTGTCAAGGACCCCGGTGCTGCTTTCAGTGTATCAGTCTGCCCTGCCCCCGAAGCAAGTTCTTTATAGCAGGCATCTGTTCGTCAGTAGTATTTGTATTGGAAGGGGGAAGAATGTTCAGAATAGTTAGTATTGTTTGCATGGATGTGTACTGCAGCATTCATTTTGGTCATTCTTTGAACTGCTGTTTTTTCAGCCCCTGCTCCGCTGTCATGTGTTCCAGTCAGAATAAACAGCTGCATGTCATTGTTAGGTAAAGTGTTTGATGATAAGAAACAATATGCTGGTTGTGAAAAGGTTAATTTACATTGTGCATTTTCATAAAAACAAAAAAAAAATGGCAAATTCACTGACTTCTCTCCGTTTCTGCAAAATTCACGGCAACATCCCATTTTCACAGCAATTGTGAATTCCGTGCGTTCCGTGAATTTATTACAGCCTTAATCATCACCTATTATTACACAATGTGCTGATTACTGCTATGCTGACTGATTGCTATGATGCAAAATGTTTGATCTCAGATGTCTTAAATGATTTACTGTTGGCTGGTCTGGTGTCCCACGTGATAGTGAGTTTAACAGTTTGATAAGTCGGTGTGAGTCTGATAGCTTGTCAGGAGCCTCTATAATAGCCTTTTGTTGCTGCACGTGGTGAAAAGTCATTAGTCACTTATAATTTACTAAGATTTTTTGCAGGTGGTAAGGCAAGTCAGGTCAGAGGGATCATACACTGGTCCCCAGTTGCAGGCATTTGCAGAAAGTAAGAGGCCTGAATAAAGTTGGGACCTGGGAAGGTCAGTCAGAAGGTAGGGATTAAGATCCAACCTCTCCTATGTCCCTCATATTCGGAACCAGTCATGTGGTCTGTGCTAACAGGAGTACAATGTAACAATTAGGGCTTGACCAGCTCATGGCCAATTATAACATTCCAGCCAGAACATGTTGTCAGAATATGGTGCTGTGTCAGCGCAGTGCATAGTGACTATGTGCAGTGCTGATGCAGCTGCAGATTGAAGATGGCCTGCAGTAGCCCAATGGAAATAGCACCTTTGCCCAAGCAGGATAGCAACAGTACCCTTGTGGGCCATATCCAGCCCTAACATGCTAATGAGCCCATTGGGCATGCAAGGTGCAATGGATCATTTGCATGCCCATTATGACTAATAAGTATTATAAGTATGCAAGTGCCTCCTCCCTCCCCCGATGGCCTATCCTGTATCTGTATGTAATGTACCTGGTTGTCTTTTGGTCCCCTTCCCCTGATCACCTGTCCTATAGCTTTATATATTATTCCTGATGGTCTAGTAGTCCCCCAATCACCTTTCCACTAGCGGCTGCATTATTCTCAGGTGGTCTAGAGGACCCTTACTAATGAAAGGGCATTCAACCCCCTCCCGATCCGCTGGGTGATTCGGGTGGACATGGCCTGGTTTCATCAGGCAGCACTCTGGCCAGTCTGCCTCTGAAATATGGGGGGGGGGGACTGGCAGGTAGCAGAGTTTGAGCTCCTGTTCAGTTTGGATGTGGCTGGGGTAAGGGATCAAAGTGTATAATGTCCTGGTTACACATGGTAATTACCATGACTCTCCATTCCTATGTGGGTAGTGACCTCCAGGACATGTCCCAGAGATCACGGCAAACATCCATTGGCTCATTATACCTAGTATTTTGTCTGCATCATGTACAAAACATATATTTTGTCATCTGGCCATTACTGTCTCTTGTTTCTCATGTATCATGTGTAGTGTACATTATCCAGTTATGGCATTTAGTGTGGAGTTGTCATCACAGAGTTTTGGAATTGTGGGATAGAGTGCTTTTTCTTTTACAAGATCTAACAATATGTCTATGTGACTGTTGTGCATATTTGTGTTTGTCCCTTCTTAACGTTTACTGCAGTCCCTGAGTTTATATAATGTCAGACTTATTGTTCTGCATGTGAAAATGCCTGTTATGGACTGTGATATTCAAGAACAAAATGTGCACATGTCATCGAATGCCCCAGGCAACTGTTGTGTGGGCAGCAAGTATGAGATTGTCTGCTGCGGCTCAATAGGTGATGGTTACCTGCAGTACTGTCTTTGAGAAAAACATTGAGAGCCAGTGAGAGACTGAGACATAGTTAAAAGGGTGTACTGCTGGCAAGCTGCAGGCAAAGTCAAGAAAAAAACATGTGAAATGAAACGGAGTCTAATTATACTGTGGCATACTGTAAGTAGTGTAATAAATAATTAGGGACCACCACTCTTGAAGCTCTGAAGAAGTGACCTCCACAAAATGTTGGCTTCAGACAGTTAAGTGGAACTGTATTTACATGTTTTTTTTTTATCTTCCTTTGATTTTTGTGCTTCTGCAGTGCACGGGTGGGGGCATCCAGCTGCCAGACCCCACCGACCTGGAGGAGAGCAGGCTCACTCGTACACGAGGGTCCCAGCATGCCCATCACCAGACCCCTGGACGCGATTCCACAACAGGCCTCCAGGTCAGTGGGTGCACAGCCATCAAGCTGCTCGGTCATGCCCAGCCCTGTTTTCCACCTTAATTTTGTCCCTGGAGCCGGCAGTGCAATGACGTGCTGCGCATACGCAAGCGTCTTGCCGAACTCCTCCCCCTGCTGGCACCATGCCTTGTGCTTCTCACGGTTTTCACCAGGGGCTGCCCAAGTGCGACACAATCCCATGAGCCCACCCCAGAGGAAGGAGAGCAGTCCTGGGATGCTCAATCCAACCTCTCCCCAGCCAGCCCTCGGTGGCCCTAGTCTGTTCCGGAACCCGGGTCTTCGGCGTGGTGTGAGGTGTGGAGTCCAGCGCCTTAACTCTCAGTGACACGGGGCCTGTATTTACATGTTTTAATTACTTTTACACAGAGTGGACTGCACATTTGATATTTTGTTTTGTTCTTACTGCTGCTCAGTTAGTTCCTCTGAAAAACATTATAAGATCCCCTCAAGAGGCATGAACATCCTGGGAACATTCTTTATTTCTGTGAGTTTTCCAGACTCGAAAAGTGTTCTGTGAGTAAGCTTGAGCTCCTTGTTATTAGCATGAAGAGTAAGTGTCTGTGCACTTTCACTATGACACCAGGTACATCTCCCAGAGTCCCACAGTTTTTTTGTGAATCGGGCCCTCAATGTGTTTCAATTCTGAATCTGGTTCAAATGTGTTCCAGATTCTTGTAATGAAATGTTTTGGTTTGGGATACAAACATTGTTTTGGCTCTTAATGATGAAATCAATTTGTCTGACTTGAAAGATTTGAACCAATGTGACTTATTTTTCGATCCAACAGTGTGTTTGCATTTATAAAAGAATGGAACTGTCAATGATTGAGGGCTTCCTGTTTATTTTTGTTTGTTACTTGCTCATCTCTGCTGAATATTTTAGTTACATATTTGCCTTCTAATCAATCACTTAAGTCCTCTGAAGTTCAAATTTAATACAAAGCATTGCAACAATTTTAGGTAGGATTAGGATAAAAAAAAATGCAATTTAGGTTCCTTACTCAGACACTGCTTAGCTATTAGTTGAAATGCCTATATTCCCCCAGGAACGAAAATTACTGCCACAAGATTTTGAAAATTAAAAGTCAAATTACAGTATGATTTCTCTTCCAACCTGCCAGGTACTTCATATTTATGCATGGATTACACACACAGTACATGGCATTTGTTTATTCAAATGATCTATGTGAAACCAGCTTTGACATGAAAGGTAACTTATACTTCTGAAATGGTGCTACTGGTATATACCATTAAAAGAAAATATGCAGATTTGTAAGTGCTTTGGAAAAAGGATATGTCCCCTATGTCCTTATTAATTCACATTTCCCTTTCTGCAATGAAAGATGTTATTTGGCTTATTTTTTATATTCCTTCAAAGGGAGTTCCTCTGTTACTATTACTTCAGGATTTTGATCAACCTTTTTTTAAATTAGAGACACTCATCCATTTACAAAGATTTCCCAGAGTACATTGTGAATCTTACCAATTGTTGACTACTGGAATTTTATTAAATGTATTTATTTAAATTTGTGGCTGGTCTGTGGTTTCATCATGAGGAAGGTACAATAAAACAAAGGACAGTACACTCAATCAATCAATCAATCAAATCTTTATTTATCCAGGTGAACATCGTTGAGCACAGCTCATTTGCAAGATGGACCTGGTAAGGTCAAGGTTCAATTTACATAGATACATAAAAAATATTCAATATACACACACTCTAGGATACTACATAGAATATTCAGTATACACAGTCTAAGGATACATTCTAATCAGACTATACATTAAATTCAGGTGTAGTGGTAATAAGGGGTGAGGGAAAGGGGAAAGGGAAGTGGTGTGCCTGGCTGGTGGGGGAGGAGGAAGATGGTGGGAGCCTATACTGTGGAACGGATAAATTGTGGGTCTTATGAAGAGGGCAGGAGGGTGGCACTGGGGGTTTTGTATAACAGGGATATAGGGCTGTGATATATGACAAGGGATTAAGGGGAGGTGGATGGAAAGGAGGGGTGCATGGAGTGTGAGGGGTGGTAACTCTTAGTAAAGGAGGATACCTTCCGTGAGTTGGCTATCTGGTGAGGGAGATGGATAAGATTAGGAATACTCTACTGTTTGTGGAAACAATTACATTTTTCTTTGATAAGCCTCGAATACAGATATTTAAAGGATGTAAATGAGACGTATCTGTTCACTTTCAGGGTCTTCTGCATCGTATTCCATAAGGCAGATAAGACATAGCTGATAGCAGATCTACCATATCGGAATTGAATTTGGGCACTTTAAGCATGATGAAGTTTAGACTTCTTAGGGCATATTTACTTGATGTGATTTGTGTGAAGCAGTCTGAGATGTAATTTGGTAGCATCTTTGATATCGCTCTATAAGTCCATAGTGTGGCATTCCTGTCCCTTCTAAATTGGAGCGAGGTCCATCCAACTGCAGCATAAAGTGAGAAGTGGTGAGTGCTGAGAGGAAGATCTGTAATAAACCTCAAGGCTTTATGGTAAAGTGTGTCCAGTTTGCTCAGATATGAGTTGGGGCAACGACCATATAGGAAATCTGCATAATCTAATACTGATAGAAATGTGGCCTAGACCAACTTCCTTTTAGAATCACTTGTGAGAAAGTGCTTTATTCTGTAATAGATCCCAAGCCTCTGATGGAGTTTTTTTAGCAGATCTTCCAGACGATCTAAGTAGTCGAGTCTACTGTCTACCCAGACCACCAGATATTTAAATTTTGTAACATATTCAAGATATTCACCAAGGACAGTGGATATGTGGGGGAGATTGTTTGGGAAGGAGTGTCTGGCTTGTGTTTGGGGGAGAAAAACATTGGCTTTGTTTTTTTTGCATTTAGCTGGAGTTTTTTTTGCAGTAGTTGGTGTTGTAATAGGTTGAATTCTGCTTGTAGCTCTATGCATGCTGTTACAGGAGAGGGGACTGATATACAATACTGTATCATCTGTAAACAGGTGTACAGTGGTTTGTGAGGTTATTGTCAATGCTATTGATATAGATGGCAATAGGATTGGGGCCGAGGATGGATCCTTGGGGAACTCCTCTTGGAGAGATTTGAGTGGTGATAGGTCTCCTTCAGCCTTCACCTGCTGGGTCCTTCCCGTGAGATAGTTATTAAACCATCTAATGGAGGTTGAGTCGAGTCCTATGGATTTCAGGGAGGAGAGGAGCAGTTCGTGGTCAACCGTATCGAATGTCTTACTCAGGTCTAAAAATACAGCACAGACACAATTTTTTTTGTCCAGTTCGAGTTGCCAATCATTGGTTACTTTAGCCAGGGCTGTGATGGTGCTGTGGTTGGTTCTAAACCCAGATTGCACTGGATTTAAAAGATTATCCTCTTCAAGATATCCTCTTAGTTGGGTGCTTATGATTTTTTCTAGCAGCTTGGATAGCACAGGGAGGATAGAGATTGGCCTGTAGTTGTTGAGGTCTTACTGCTACTACCCTGTGTAACTACAAAGCCCTTCACTCTGTCCTAGCCATGCTTGAAACTATTAATGTTTTTTGCACTCACCATATCAATCAAAGGTAAGATACAGAAAGATGAGTGTCATGCAGACGAAATCAATTTAAAAATATTTTGAAATATGCAAAACAAATGCACACAATCAAACTGACAAATGTGTGTGCTTCCTTAAGCTGAACTAGTGTGCCTGTGTGGCAGGAAAGGGAGGCGGAGAGGGACAGTAACAGTGAAGATGTACATGTTAAAGGGGGTAGGAGGTGGGGCAGTAACTTTGGGGGGTTGGGAGTGGAGGGGAGTTGAGCTACAGGTGCAGGTGTGCAAGGAAAGTATGTGGATTAAATAGTTAAAGGAGAGGGTGGAGAAGGAACAGATAGCGGTTGGGGAAGGCAGGTACTCCAGAGGTAGTGGACATGATAAGAGAAGGCTGCTTGACCAGTTAAGGTTTTGGAACAGGGCATGAGCAAGTAGGGGTGTCAGTGGAGTAAATGGATTAGGAGGATGGGAGGAAAAGATGGAAGGAGGAAGAACAGATAGGTGAAGGAACTCAGCCAGAGTTTAGAAAAAAAGAGGTATACTCGGAAAGGTACCTGCCCTCCAGAGATGGGAAAAAGAGATTATTTATTTATTTGTTTGTTTGTTTGTTTGTTTATTTGCTGATTTGTTTATGAATCACACTTAAACTGAGTATTAGAGTGCTATACAATAAGAGAAAACACAAAAGTAATAAAATATAACTTTATAGAGTTACTAGAAAGATAGACAATTATAGCAGAAAAAGAATATTGGTGCATTCAGTCTGCTAGTGACACTCTATAATACCTAGGATATTTTTCCTACACAGGATTTTAGCCCATGCTATACACCCCCATGTTTTCCATCTTACTGCTACTACCCTGTGTAACTACAAAGCCCTTCACTCTGTCCTAGCCATGCTTGAAACTATTAATGGTTTTTGCACTCACCATATCAGCTGGCAGACTGTTCCACAGCTCAACTACCCTCTCTATAAAATAAAACTTTCTTAAGTCCTTCCTGATCCTCACCCCCAGTAGTTTCTATTCATTTCTCCATGTTCTTGATCCAATATTCATAGTGAATAGTTCCTCGAAGTTCATCTTGTTCATTCCTCACTCCCATCTTGCCACCAGTGAGTATTTGTTCAAGAGCCTTAAGCTGATCCTCTTAAGATCTGCCCTGCTGGCCCTGAATCATTTTGGTTCCCCTATGCTCACTATCCCCAGCCTGTTCTTATGTTTCCTTAGGTGAGGACTCCAGAACTGGGCACTGTAGTCTAGGTGTGGCCTCACCAGTGATCTGCTGAGAGGTACTGCAGAAACATCTAATTTCTTCTACTGCCAATATCTTTCCTGATGCATCCCAGCATCCTTTTTGTCTTACTGTACTGCAGACCATGCTACATTGGTTAGAGAGTTTACAGGAGTTACTTATGATGACTTCTAGGTTTCTTTCCTCAAATGTAGTTTCCAGCTTAAGCCTTTCCATCTGTTACTCTGTCCTAGGGTTTTTGTTTCCTACATGCATCACCTGACACTTTTTGGCATTTATTTGTTTATTTTGTTTTTTATAACTGTACAAGTGCACTAGACATTAAAAATGCCTATTTTCAGGCACAGCCCAGGAGAATAGAAGTCAAAACACTCATAACTAAGTGATACAGGGAACATAACATTAACAATTGCAAAAGTGGTTAAGTACCAAGATACAAATGTGGTTGAGATGGTAAATACACATTGTCAAGGAAAAAATAGAGCACGACGCTAATAAACATATTGAAAATACACACATTCATGAAATTGTCAGGAAAATTCATGAATACTTAAAAAAGTTAAACAAGTGCTGAGTGTTTAACAAAAAAAATATAACAGTACTTGACAAGCTGGAATTAATGGGTATGGAATATTAGAGCAAACTATGGGGAGTGGTGGAGTTTCAAGCAGTTTAGTGCAAAACAACAGATGGACTTGAAAATGAGTTACAGTTTGCTTAGGGTTGTTTTGAGGGTAGCACTGTATAACATGATTGTGTAGTCAAACACTAGATGGATCATTTTTAGGATAATCTTTCTTAATGGATAGAAAATAAGAGGTGGGCCTTGTTGTGTTACAGTGAGATCAAGTTGAAGAAGACATTTGTAGTATATGGATGGCATTAGTTTTGGAGGAAAAATCAAGATCTGATACAGTCATATGCCAATGTACTTGAAACTGGTGATCAGAAGGAATCAGCTGAGAGAGATTTTATAGTCACAACAGTTCTACTTTATTTCCCATGCACATTTCTTACTTATGGTGCAAGCTTTAATATTCAGGAAAACATAATATGCAGAAACCTACAAAACAGTCTCTAGGAGTAGGAAGTTAGTAAGATGCTCTACCAGTTCCTAGACTGCTTGGATAGCTCTCAGATAACATCTACTTTTGTAATAAAGACAAAAAAAATATCCTTTAAAATGCAACTTATTTTTAGTCCAGTCAATATTTTCCTGTACATATTGATCAGGAAGTTGATTTTGAGCACCGCTTATTAATTTCAGCCAATAAATGGCCATTCTGAAGTCTGAAAGAGCTTTAATTGGTATTCTTCCCAGTTCTGCCCCCACCATGGCTGTAGAAGTGGACACTGGGACTTTAAGAAGAGCTTTATAAAAATATAAGAAAGGAATTTCTAAATTAAATGAATAATTAGAGCCTCAAATTTCTGCTCCATACAATACTATTGTGCTGACCTTCATTTCTCCTGCCCTAAGAGCAGAACTTACAGTGTTTCTCCATAAATGAAATTAAATTTAAGAAGTGCCTTATCTGCTTGTTTAGATTGTATCAAGTAGTAGCACATCATGCTGTCATGCCAGTGCCCTGGCTTTGGGAGCAAGCATGAGATGCTGGCAGATGGGTGGCTGTAGATCAAAGGCTGCTGTAAATGGCAATGCACCCTTAATCAGGTGGTAGCAGTATGATTCAACAACATCAGCATACCCTGCAGCACAGAAATGACTCCAGTAACTACAGATCTGCCATCCTGACCTTGATCATTAGGGAACTGCTCACAACAATCATAAAGAAGTATATATTGGAATTCTTAGAAGCCAACAGACTACAGGACTTGAGGTGGCATGAGTTAGTCATGGGCAGATCATGGCAAACCTTATCCATTTTTTACCATTGGGTTACGAGAGGAGTGAACAGTGTCCAGGAAGTGAATGCATAATATTTCGACTTCAGTATAGCCATTAATTCTATACCTTACAAAAGGCTCATTAAAAAGCTCCAGGAAATAGGGGTAGGGGGAACAACTGTCCATGGGGATAGGGATCTTACTGGGAGGCAGGACTCAGGGTGGTAGTTTATATAGATACTGCAAAGTTTTAATTCACTGGTGAAGTTAAGGCAAATTCACTAACTTTGCCTTCATGAATTAATTAGCAAACTTTTGTTATGTAGTACAAAATTTGCCTTTGACAACGCTGCCTGTAACTTCACCTTTGGGGTATATCTGGGTGATGTTTCATCAGAATGAGTCTACTGGTAAACAAGTATCTCATGGTCACATGGAAGAGATTCAGCTATCACATGACACAGCTGTACAGAGTGAGTTTGCTTCACTTTCGGTTTTGCAGTGTTAAGGAGGGGAGGGCAGGGGAGAGAAATTGTTTAACTGGGAAAAGCACACTAAGCTGGAGTTTGTTTCCATGTGTGACCTGGGAGCAAAAGGAAATTAAGTGACTTGCTCAGGGTCATACAGTATGCAAGTGGGGGCTAATGGCATTCAAACCTAGGTCTCTAGGTTTGCAGCTCAGTGCTCTTTACCACTGTGCTATACTGCCTATTTGTTATAGCATTATTATTATTTATTTTAATAGCTTATTTGTTATATTATTATTTATATTATTTATTATTTTAACAGCTTTTTCATTTTTTCCCATTCTGACTTAATTCTTTGAGTTCTTAGGAGTACTTTAGTTTTTGTTTCTGCTATATGTTGTCTATATTTCTATAGTTATATCCTTTAGTTATTGATCTTACCTGTCGCACCTGGAAATGAGCCTGGCACAGTGTGCCTTTCCTGGTTACAACCTTTGGAGACTGTGTGAGAGACCTTTTGGTACCATGCATTTCTGCTTAAAGGTGAACCAGCACAATATTCTGTAGTGATTTGCATATACAGCCCATGGTGCTTTGCATTATGGGCGTATGTGTGATTTTGTATTTCTTTGAAACTTGGCTTCCAGCCAGTGCCCTTTGGGTAACATTTGCTTCAGTGCTTGTGTGCTGAGGTTCTTTGTCTAAATAAAAATAAGTCTCTGCGTTTCCTTTTGTTTCCCTTTGTTTCTCTCTGGCTTTTCCCTTTTCTCAGTCTTCTTTCATTCTCCCATTCCCTCTATCTGTTTTGCCTCCTTAGAAATGGAGGATAGTGTGAATAATTTTCATGAAGGAGCCATATGATTGCATTGGAAAGTACCAGGTCCAAGCACAGGAGCTAGGGACAGTCATAGGAGTGATTCAGCTGCCCCACCACACAGTATCATAGCAGCCCCTAGTTATGCAGCAGAAGCAACCACAATGACCACATAGACACCAGTTCCCCCTGATTTAACACCTCAACATGAACCCCCTGTGACCCCCATGCTCTCACCACCACTATGGGCTGATTCCCCTGAGGAGTCGCATGCCTGTTCATCATCATCTGTCACGTCACTGTCATCGAGTCATAGATCAGGAAGCATAGGACAAACAAGAGCAGTTATAAAATTTGCAAGAAGTGTTTTATTATTTCCAATAACAATAACAAAAAAAAATCTACAGAATGGTTTTCAAACAGAGACAGTTCAAACAGAGCAAACTCCTTCCTCATGGTATCTCTGATTCTAAGTTTTAGTTTCTCTCTCTCTCTCTCTCTCTAGCAAAAACAATGCTGTCTGTTTATAAGATGTCTTTTTTCTGGCAATTAATTTCTACATCCTCAGCTCGCTAAGAGACATCCTGTTTCTCACAAAATGTATCAGAACTTTGTCAATTTTTTTGCATGTGCAACCAAATAGAAAATGGTGTCCCAGAACTAATCTCTTTTTGACAGCTCTGAAAATTATCTGGTGCTGGTCAAAGTGCATCTCAAAGTTAACCCCATGGGTTCCAAATTGCTTTTTTGCAATCATTTCTACAATATAACTATATACATTGGCAAACAAAGGGAACCCAGTTTCACCTGCAGATTCACATGTATTTTATAACCACAGATACAAAAGGAGGATGAAATGACAGAAACAGCAAGAGAATTCCAAGACATAGTGGGAGGGAGAAATCACAAGACCATCAGAGTGATAAGTTCCTAAGTCTCACAATGAAATTTGATTGCACAATCAGACAGACAATAGAAAAGGAGAGGCTTGAACAGATCATTGCTTTAAACTCTTTCTGCATAACAGATGGGACAGGGTCTTATTCAACCCTGTCACATACCCCCTCTTTAAGAGGGGAACCTGTTTAAAAAAAAGTCTCCAAAACTTTCTTTTAATTCTCTGCTAGCATTAACTCATAAACTTTACAGTTCTACGCAGATGCAGTATCCTTTTTTCCATAACAACCAGTATAGCAACAGTTAAGTTTAAAGCCACGCATTTGTTTAACCTTTGGAATTCTCAGTTCCTAATCCATATCTTGACAGAAAATCAGCACTGATATTCTCTTTTCCAGATTTGTGCATCACTTTAAATTTAAAGCAGCAGTGCAACGGAATTGGGCCAAAATTTGACCCTACCTCTTTTTCACTATAAAATATTCAAGGCATCTTCCAGTTTTAATTTGCTGATACAATTTTCTAATTCCATCAAAATTTGAGGATTTTATAAATGTTTAGAGTTTTTTTTCTCAAGAAAAAAAAAAAGATGTGCCACCACATTTTCCATAGAAATAACATTGTAAACCTGGCAAGGGTTAGGACAGAAAAATAAAAAAAAAGTTTTATGGTGAACAGCATAGGAGTTACTTAGTCAATTACATTTGACACATATGCTAATATTTTTCTTAATTGTAGATGAAACTAGCTTTTTTGGAAAATCATTTTCTGTTGCACAGTTGCTTTAAATGTCTGTAGTGCCAGGTACCACCTTGTGATTCTGGATTTTTTATCTTTCATTTGCTTAAGTCAACAGAGAAGACTGTGATCTGTTATAAGTACAAAGTCAGCTCCTAGCAAATAAAACGTAAGGACTCCATTGCCCACTTTGCCGCAGGCATTCCTTTTCTATGGTTGAGTGCCTTTTTTCTCTGCCGTGCAATGTCCTACTGATATATAGAATGGGATATTACTTCCCATCTATATTCTATCTCAAGACTGCACCTAGGTCTACCTCTGATGCAGACCAAATCAAAAAAGTTCAATGGCACTCGAGACCAACCTTGAATAAATTGATAGGCATAGTGGCTGAAATTGCATAAACTTTTTAACCAAAAGGAAGGTCTGATAGCAACAGCGTTCCTTCCTGGCCACCCAGCACATCGACTCCTTGTGAGTCTTCCTCAGGGGTGTGGCCAGGCAAGGGATTACATCATTTAAATAGCACAAGCATTAATTATTCATGATTGTGTTGTACAACTCATTGTATACAATTAATAGTGTCATATAACCCATTATATACAGCGCAATGTATAAAAAAGTGCATAGACTAAGTGCATAGAAAAAGCCAGTTGAATCACTGCTATAAAAGTACAATGATTAATACATAGATCAAAATTGCTATGTACAAATGGTTCTACAATCTATTAAGTTTAGCTCACCTTAATCAAATAAAAATTAAATAACAAAATGTATTCTTCCTCTATTACATTTTATTGAAGCAGCTGTATAGTGTTAACAGTCACTAGAGGACACTAAGGAAATGAATGAAGGAATATATGGGGGGTTGGGGGTTCAATGTGTGTGGGGAGAGATTTATGGAAAATGGTTGATGATAGGAGATGGATGGTGAGCAAGGAAAAGAAGGGAGAATCTGTTACACTGGATCCCCATTATTCTATGTCTTTTTCCAGACAATCATGCCATTTCACAAGGCATCTGTTTACACATACAGTCTTTTAAGCAATGATCAAAGTTGATCCATTACCAGACAGAAGGGACTAAAGTCTCAAGGCAAACACAGTCCAGGAACAAGAAAATCCCAAGAAAGAAAACCTGAAAGAGAAAGCAAAGATAAATACAAAGGAATGCAGCTGATGTTCATAATATCTAACACAAGCTCTTTTGATTCATCTTTCTATTAACACATACCTCTGATACATCTGTCTGTAACAAAAATTGTTTCTCAAAGTCTGGGCGTCTTAAAACAGAGACTGAACATACTTCAGCCTTGAAGGCAGAAAAGCTTCATCACATTCTAGGGACTATTTCATATTATTTGGGAACCATTTCTTAGTGAGTTCAGTGATGGGATTAGCTAACAAATCTCCATAAGTAACCAACCAGTCCTAAAAATTACTTGTTTCTTTGTTTTAGAGATAGGATTGTTAGCTACAGATTCTATCTAAGAAATTTCTAGGTACACTTCTCCATTTCCCAAAATATAGCCCAAATATCTGATTCCCTGCATGCCTAATGCACATTTGGTAGAATTAATTGACAGACCTGCCTTCCTAATATATTGGATAACTGCTTGTAGGTGTTCCAGGTGGCTTTTCCAGTCTGGACTATACACCACGACATCATCGAGGTAAACAGAACAATAATCAGCATGACTAACTAAACTTTCATCCATTTACTACTGGAATGTAGTGGGTGCACCATGTAAACCAAATGGCAGGGTGGTGAACTGACAGAATCCAACAGAAGTGGAAAATGCTGTTTTGTCTCTGGATTATTTAGCTAGGAGAATTTACCAGTAACCCTTTGTGAGATCAAGGATACTGATGTACTTGGCACTTCCCAATCTGTCCACCAAATCATCTATCCTGGGCATAGGAGAAGTGTCAAATTTGGACACTTGATTAAGTTTCCTAAAATCAAGGCAGATTCCTACACCCCATTCTTTTTTATTTACAGTCACCATTGATGATGATCAAGCACTTCTCGACTCTTCTCTGATACCCAACTCTGTCATGTTTTGTATTACCTTAACCACATCCGCTCTTAACTGCTCTGATAATCTGTATGACTTTTGTCTAATAGGGTGAGCATTCCCTGCCACTATTATTTTCTCAACCCCCTTTGCTTGCCTGGAACTGTGATAAAAGTACTGTTAAATGTCTTTGCCAAGTTACAGATTTCTGTGGTTTGTTCAATGGGTAGGTAAACATTCACCTTTACAGCATCAGCATTTACAGTTTGTTCCAGTCTGTCATAAGCTATATCAATATCTTCTGTAGATGTTTCTGGTAAAGTTAATAAAGTAGCCTTTGCTGTCTTTTCAACACATTTCTTCAGGAGATTAGCATGGCATATCTTGATAAGATTTTTCCTATCAGGGGTCTCAATCTCATAGTTAACTTTGCCAGTACATCTAAGCACCTAATAAGGCCCTTGCCACTTCATTAACAGTTTATTCTCTGTAGCTGTAGCAATACTTTTTCATGAGGCTCAAAAACTTTCTTTTTTTCCCAGTGGTCATAATATGCCTTCTGCTGGTTTTGGGCCTCTTCCTGATTACCGTGGGTGATTTCAACATATTTTGGCAGCTTCTTTCTCAGGGTACACATGTAAGATGTAATATATATTTTTCTGAGTGGGGTTATCATCCCATGTAGCTTTTATTACATCTAGTGGCTCTCTAGGTTGTATACCACACAGCATTTCAAATGGTGAAAAAACTGTTGAGGCTTGTGGCACTTCTCTGTATGCAAAAAGCAGGTAAGGTAAGCATTTGTCTCAATCATTCCCTTCCCCTTTTACAAACCTTTTTAACATGTGTTTCAGGGTTTGATTAAAATACTCAACAAGATAGTCTGTTTGAGGGTGAAAAGGGGAGGTTCTTATGGAAGTGATACCTAGTAGTCAGTACAACTCCTTCAGTAATGTTGCTCCAAAATTACTACCCTAATCAGTACTAATCTCATTAAGTATGCCCACCCTTCTGAACATTTCGGAAGTCTCTACTGTCACTTTTGGTGCTGTGACAGTATGCATTGGAACTGCCTCTGAATACTTAGTAGTATAGTCACAGTCTACTAAAATGAATTGATTTCCCAATTTAGTTTTGTCTAAGGGGTCAACCACATCCATTAAAAATCTCTCAGAATGCATACAGTACCTGTCAAGGGGAAGGGCACCAAGGGTTCCTTGTCTTTTTTAGTCTCTGGGGCCACTTTCTGTCATTTAGCCAAGAACCGCAATGAACAGTTACAAGCAACATCTTCATAAATTCCAGGCCAGTATAATCTGTACAGTAATCTGGCAAGGGTGTGGTCCCTCCATGAATGACCAGCTATAGGACTATCATGTGCTGTCTGTAACAGCTCACTACTATAGTTTTGTGGTACGACCAATTGTTCTATCTGTTGCAGTGTTTGAGGATTAACACAAACTCTGTACAGAAGCATATTACATTTTTTTAAACATCAGTTCACCCTGTTTTTGTTACACACCCAGCTGCTTAAAATAACCTTGGAAGGAAACATTGTTAACTTGCTCAGAAACAAAATCACAATCAGTTATCAGTTTAGTGTCAGCATTTTCATATATTAACTACTTAGGTCCATCAGTTTTCTGTTGCCAGTGCTTCTTCAGGCATCTTCTTTCTGTCCTGGACTTCCAGATCTTGGAGCTATACTCAAACAAGGCTGAATCAAAATCACTGAAGGGGAAAGAGTCCCCAGTGTCTGAGATTGTCTTTGCCTGTGCTCTTGTTACCACTGCTGCTGAAACTGCAGGTTTCACTTCTTCTGAGATTAACTCAGTAAATCCTGGAAAGTCAGTTCCAGTAATCACATTTATAGGTAAATTAGGTTCTACCCCCACTTTCATTTGGTGCGACACCCCATTAATATTCAAAGTCACTTGGATGATGGGATGATATTGAGTGTTCCATGGATGCAGATCACACCAGTAATGGTCCTTTTGGTCCAAAACATTACACAGAATTAAACAAAGTATTTATAATGAATGCTGGCATGGATATGGCATGATAGCTGATGTAACTTATAGTATATGGGGATCTCTATTAAGAAATAAACGTTGGCTGGATACTGTATTTTAATGCTATCTCAACTATTAGAAATTGAAATCCCTTGTAACATTGAGGCACTTCATTTTAGCATGTCTGACAAATTAAATACTTGTAAAGAACAAGAGAATGTGATTTGTCTAAGGACTATGGCAACAAATAGAATTATCATGGATTACTGGAACTGCCAAACACTCCCATAGTCTATAAAACCTGCTTGGTTGCACAAAATTAAAGAAACACTAATATATGAAAGACTGGAACCAAATGGAATATCCAGATGATGTATGATAACATCATGGACTGAGTAAATGAGACATGTTCCTGTGTTACTGAAGATATAATAGTGTAAGTCAATATTTTTATCAATACTTTTTGTTTTTGTTTGTCTCCCTACTGTGATTGTGTGTAATGTGATTCTCTAAACAACTGGCATAAGTTTCCGAGGAAGTATTTGATTGGTCTGAAAGCTTAGGCACTGTTTTCTTTTTGTTACATGTACATTGGTCCAATAAAATGTATCAAACCATTTGCTTCTGGATCTTTTCTCCCTATTGTATGTAAAATATTTATATGAAAGAAAATGAAATGAAATCTTTCTAATTTATTTTGATGGAGGATCTTTAATACAAATATTCATATAAGAAAAGTCTTCACATAGCCCAGCTGCCCTGTATTTTGATTGCAGTGCTCCTTAATGTGGCAAAGGGTAGCCTGGGAGCACAGAGGGGGGCCACACAATGGGCTTCAGATATGAAATCTAGGTCACCAATTATTTGGATATCATGCTGTACATGAGCTGGGAATTATGAGATACAGCAGACCATGTAGGATTACCATATCACCTTTGACACTCGAGTGTGTTTGTATTTTAAACAAATATGATCCACTGCCATCCTCCCAGCCCACCGTGCAAGAAATAGAGTATAAGGTATTGTATGTGTGTGGTGGAGAAGACTGAGGTCAAAAATATGGGGGGGGGGGCATGACAAGGTGCATGTGGAACAATTACAACTAGTGTCCCAACATGCTTAACATCTAACTCCTTATCATAACCCACCCTCTGCCTGGCCCCTGACCTGGCCACCTGAGTAATTCTGTTAGCTGAGCAAAATTGGATCAGGCCCATTTGGCATTTGCAGAGCAAGAACATCTCTGAATATCACAGCCTCTACATATGTTTGGGCGGGGGGTTCTGCAGTGCAGGGAGGCCTGCCCAAACACATGGTGGTGTGCAAGTCTTTGTGGTTGTGGCCCAAAGTACTTCTTGTCACCAGCTTCAATTATTTTCATTTCATGACAATTGTGAGTGTGAGCTCAATAAGGTTTCCCAGGCTTAGTAGTGCATAGCATGACCACTGGGTCATTTGGTCAACCCACATTGATCTGTTCTGCTCCTTATATGTTTTCATAGTGCAAGATCTAGAGTATCTGACTCCAACATCACAATTTGTGGGTGTGGGTGAACAGAAGGTTATGATGAAATTAGCTATGGAATAATATCAGAAGCATAGCAGCTCTAGAAGACAATGAACCATCTTGTGCAATTTCCCTCAGTAAGACTGGACAGAGTGACACACACCCATTTTGTGTAAGGAGTCCTTTATAGTGGCTTTCTGCACATGCTAACTATAGGGTTTCTCGTAGTAGCTAAATCCATTTTTTAAAAGATTGACAGCATCTGCAATATAAATGTATTTCTTTTCACTAGTAAGATATTTTTATAATGAAATATACTTTCTGAAATAAAAAAAAACACTGAACTGTGACAGTGTATTTCTTTTTTCTCTGTTGTCTCCTCACTGAATTCTTACAGCTACCTCATTCATTGAAAGAAGCAGCTCATTTTAGTCACAGCACAGCTTTACTGCTGTTAAAAAGCAGCAAATGGAGACCACTTGTTATGAACATCGGTTCATTATATCTGTCACTATAAATTGCTATTCCACTATTTAAAGAAGCTTGTCAAAAGTGTTGGAGAACTCACACATATTCAGATGGTACTATTTTGTTCACCAGTGACCCAAGTGCACCAGAGCAGGAAGCCCTAATATAAGAGGACTTTAATAATATTCCTTCATGGTTCCTGGCACATCAGTTGCTCCCAGAACACCAAAAAACATCTCTATGAATTATGGTTTCAGACAAAGACTGGCCAA
Organism: Neoceratodus forsteri; assembly: GCA_016271365.2. Lineage (NCBI taxonomy): Eukaryota > Metazoa > Chordata > Ceratodontiformes > Ceratodontidae > Neoceratodus > Neoceratodus forsteri. The sequence goes on along the minus strand of CM057459.1, from coordinate 776,395,307 downwards.
TCTTCATTGCCTCCCTCTCTGTTATCATGGCTGTTCACAGCTTTCTACTAGAGACATTTTGGTCATTTAAATACTTTGGTTGGCTGGATCAGCACCTTGATTTTGACTAATTTTGAAGCTATTTATTCCAAACGTCTTCCCAATCTTGGTGCTCTGCACAGAAACAAAGCCTATTATTCCCCTCCAGACAGGCAAGAGACCATCTTTAAAATGTTCCTTTCTGTCTTTGACAAATGGAATGTGGCCAGTTGTGTTATTCCATATTTTCCCTGGCCAGACTGAACCTCCTTGTCAAGTTGTCAGAGGCAGTATAGTGCAGTGGTTTAAGGCTCTGAGCTGCAAATCTGGAGACCTGGGTTTGAGTCCCACAGCCCCCACTTGTATACTGTGTGACCCTGAGCAAGTCACTGAACTTCCTTGTGCTCCCAGGTTGCACCTGTAAACAAGCTTTCAGCTTAGTGTGTCTCACCTGGTTAAACAACTGGGAAAAAAAGTTCTTCTGCTTCCCCAAGAATAACCCCTGAACACTCATCACTGCACTATGTATAGGCTGCATGCCTGGCCATCCTTAGAGGGGCAGCATCTCTCACATACAGTAGTACATCCCTGCTTTTGAAATTCTGGGGTGGTAACTTTCCCCTGCTACTTTTCATTCATAACCCCATTCCCTAGTCCTCATATTCCCTGACGGGACTGGATCAATACTCCCTCTTTGTATGCCATTGCAGCAATAACTTTTGGTGAGTAGTTTTTTCTTACATACTCCATCACCTATGGAACAACCTTCCTCCTAAGTTGCAGTCCTCTTCTTCTCAACAGGTTCTTATCTCTGCTTCATGAGCTGACTAGTCCCAAATGTTGCTGTACTTAGGGGACCCTGGTTCAACTGGCCCCCACCTCTGCACTCCAAATAATATGTTCTGTACCTTGCAGCACTGGAACCTTTATATACTTGCACCTCACCTCTACTAGAGTTCTAAGACCTATATTCATGAACAGTAACTCCAGTGTTAGCACAACTTTACTTTGCCTTTACTAACCCGATTTGACAATGTTCCATACCGTTCAGTAGCACATTACTGAATTGAGATAGGAACAGATAAGTAAAGTGGTGATAACGCTGGAGGTAATGTTTGTGAATATAGGTCAATGTGTTTTTAATATCTGTACCCTGGCTTTGGAAACCTTGTTAACTGCATTCTGTTCCCTATTCATTTGTACAGTATCATCCATGATCTTTTGCTGTTAGTACTGTTTATAAGCTGTACCCTTCTGTATCTAGTTTGCCCCAGATAATTTCCACCTCCAACTTAGTTTTTGTATTGATTTGGTTTTGCTGGACTTTGTTGCTGCATGTCTTTGCTATATGCTTTAGTAATGATATACCTTTCTATTATTGTAATGTATCTGATGTGTGGTGAAAGTCAAGCCAGGTAAGACCCAGTGTTCAAATGGGATACACACCAGGATAATAATGAAGATAAGGGAACAATTGGCATGACAAGTGCAGTAGTCCTTCAAGAGTCTGTCTAATAGGTGTGGTGGCAGAAGACTGGAAAGTGGCCAATGTGGTCCCCATCTTTAAGAAAAGGGCAGTGTTGGACCTGAGCTACTACAGGCCAGTCAGCCTTACATCAGTGCTGGACAAGGTCCTGGAAGCCATTATGAAGTGCAAAATAAAGGAGTACTTAGTTGAGGGCAAGGTAACAGCTGCTATCCACATAGCTTAGTGAAGGGTCAATCTTTCCAAAGCAATCTCATCATCTTCTTTGAGGTGGTGACCTTGGGGGTGGACAGGAGCAGAGCCATAGGCATACAATAGTCTACCTGTAAATCAACAAAACAATTAAAAATGTGATGTATGACAAGCTTATGGGCAAATTACACCACTATTTTATACACAAGACATACACAAGGTGGGGTGCTAACAGTTTTGAGGGCAGAAAGCAGCAGATTGTGATGGATGGCACTACTCAGAGTTGACAGAAGTACTTTGAAAACAATGATAGGGCCACTGCAGCTCATTTTTATCAATGATCTGAAAGCTGGGGTCAATAGCAGGCTGCTTAAGATTGCTAATAACACAGACTTGGTCAGGATGGCATGCTCCTCTCAAGATAGGGTCAAGCATTAAGAGGACTTGAGCAAGCTTATTTATTGGTCAGATTCCTAGAGTCACTGATTTAATGTAACCATAAGCACATTGTTACACTTTGGGAGGCAATACAGAAGCAGTAACTGCAGTACACTCTGTGTGGGGCTCCTGTTGCTAGGAGGAGGAAATTAACTAATGGTTATAATAAGCAAAGGGATTAAGTAGTGTGCAGCTACTGTCAAGGGGGTTGACAGAATTCAGGGGTGCATCAAAAGGGGATGATGAGCACAGCATGGGAATTTATCCTGATTTTGTACAAAGTCTCAATGAGGCCTCTCCTGAAGAACTGCATGCAAATTTGTGTTCCTCAATACAAAAAGAACATTGAGGCAGCCAAGAGGGTATATTGCAGGACCACCAAACTGATCAGGGGTATGGAAGACAAAAACTATTAGGAGAAGTTAGTGGCACTTATCACATTCTTGTTTAATAAAAGGAGGCTAAGAGTAGACCTGGTCTCAGTTTTCTGCTTAGTCAAGGGTAACAGCAAGATCATACAGAAATAAATGTTGATCTGTTGTTCTTCACCAGGGCATGGGGTTATGCCCTGTAGTTCACAGATGGAATATATTGGGGTAACATTAGAAAGCTCTTCTCCCAGAGTATAGTGAACCTGTAAAACTGTCTGCCGGTGGAGACAGTGAACAATGAAGAAAGTGGTTTCCTTTTAGGTTAGCCTAGGGAAATATGTGCATAACAAGGGAATCACTGAATGCCCTAGGAAGTAGATTGATTTGGGAGCCACTTTAAGTTAATACACATTGGCACAGAATATTATTTCATCCCTACCTGATGAAGAGTGGTGATGAACATGATGGACCTAAAATTCCTTCTGAGCTTACATTACTGTACTACTGCCTGCTACTATATTACTACCTACTACTATATTATTCTTGTGTACAGTACATGCTTTAAATTTGCACCACTACTCTTGCTCCATTTCCCCTTCCATCCTAGTATAACAGGAGTGGGGCTGGCCCCAACTCAGCTTGCTTTCCTGACCAAAATTTGTCACTAAATAAATACATTGGAATGGAATTCATTTTAGGCACTGATAACTAAAATGTTGTCATCAGAATGTTTAAGTGTGAGAGATATGAAAGGGGTATGAATTGGAATGACCTCTTTGACAGAGACAAGGCAACCCTATAGAGGTCAAAACCGTTAAAAAAACAGTTTGTTTTATTGAAAAAAACATTATTGTTTCATTAGCAAATGTTGCAGTACCAGATGCTAAACAGCCCCTTTGCTGTGTTCCCAGCTTCACATAAGCTAATTTATTGAAATACCATATTTTGTAATCAAATAAACAGTAGATTAAAGAATAAAGAGACAGTCTATTGCAAACCATTCCAAGAACATATATAATTATTTTCTCTCTATGAGAGAGCAATGTGAATAATTAAGGCAGGAATGATTGAAAACCAGTGACTTATCACATATTTAAGAACAATAGCAACACCTGAATAAGATGTAAATGTAAACATGCTCTGTAAGAAGGCATTTTCCTTAATGAATTAAAGTGGGCCATTTGTACGAAAGTCTATAGAAATTGCTTTATGTGATCTATGGCACCTGGAATGATATACAGGAACTGTCAACAAGTCCTGTGTTGTGTGACGGTGTAAACATCCTAAACTGAATTTGTTATTCTGTGTTCAGCTGTCTAGTAGAAATAATAAATCATTGAGCTGACTTGGCAATCTATTTCACAATCATATTTCTACTCCAAGACAAAAAAGTAGCCCTGTTAAGCATTCTAGGAAGTAATAGATATATTTATCTCATGTGCAGATAAAACAGACTTTGAGAATAATTGTTCTTTTATATTTCTTCAAGAACTGTTGTATTTTGAGGTGCAGTAACTGCTTCACAAAAGTGTTAAGATCCCTCAGAGTTTAGGGTTACAATTCTTTTTGAACAGAAATAAGAAAAATCCAGCTGTTGCAACTTTAATACCTCCTGAGTACTTACTCCAAGGAGTCTCTGCTGTACTCTTACGATATTTCCTCAGTACAGATATAGTTACTTCAGAGACATGATACTAATGTATATTTCAGACACATAGTCTGAATGTTCTCACTTTGTGCCTGCAGTGTAAAGTACTTAATTTGGGAAAGTTACTGTTCTTTCAGTGTACAAACTGTGCACATGATTATGCTTCAAAAGGACCACAAAGATACTAATATGTTACTCTAAAAGTGTGAGCATACAAGTCTTTTTCATTAGTGCTCACCTAACATTTTCCGCTTATCCTGAATCAGTCATGTAAGTGTACAGATTGTTCTGGAAAGCTTTCCTCAGAGCAACAATAGCATCTAGCTCTGAGTAATTGACCCCTGGCAGTATTGATCATGTGGTAGCGGTGGCTGCTGTTTGCTAAGAGTAGTATATTCTTATGGTTAAATATGCTGAAGACATTAGTTGAGACGTCACCACCTTTTATATGATTTTTTGTGTTCTGTCTTTTTAAATGTATCATTATAAACGTAGCATTGTACCTGTAGGTGGTACTTCTGAAAAAGCACATAGAAACTTTATAAAATGTTAGGTGGAGGCCTGTCATGGGTCTGTCTGTGTTTGCACTTTATGTACCTTTAATAATTTTTGTGATTGCACTTTACCTGAGGTAGTGAAATTGTTTGAAACTATTGGGTGCAGCTATGGCATCTTTGGTGTAAGGTAAGTGCCAAGCATTTGCTCTCTTCCTGTGTTTGGCTGGTTAGGACACCACTGGTCCTGCTGCAGACATTTTTTCTGTGTCTTGCTGAGCGAATACATTTCTCCAAGAACAATTTCTTCTCACACTCATCTTCCTTTAGTGTAGATTTACTATTCTGGCATCCCACTACCATGGATCACCATTGGTAAAATCTGAGGATTTTTTTCAGCTTTGCTGGGATTCAAATCCAGATGGTTCACATACATATGTTCTCACCACCATGTTATTCTGTCTGCTTTTATGCAAGCTTTTGGCTGGCTACAGTAGATCTCTGACACAAACTGATCCCAGATCATTTTGGTGGATAAACAAATCCTGGATCAGTTTAGGTGGAAAACTAACCCGGTATCAGTTTGGTTAAAAACTGATCCCAAATCATTTTGGCTGGGAAACTGATCCTGGAGCAGTTGTCATGAGCACAATGAACCTGCATCTTCTCCTAAGCCCAGCAGAAATTCAAAGAAGCTGGTGTGGATTTCAAAATCAACTTATGCGGTGACCCTCAGCAAGTCACTTAACCTCCCTGTCCTCATTACTCCTAGTTGTAAGAGCAGGATCTCACTGAAAAAGAGATGTATCTCATTTGATTTTTCTTGGGAAAATAAATTGTAAACAGAGTGAAAAAAAAAAACTTTGCTATGATTTTTGTAGCTGGTTTATTAGCATGCCTTTCCAGTGAACACAGCATAGAATAGATAGCATAACCTAAGGCAAAATAACATAACATTGCAAAATGCATTATGCATCACACACATCATACTATGTGCACCACACATCATGCATTCCAACAAAACCCACAAACACACACCAAATACACACCACACATACCCTTACAACCCCAAAACACACAAACTCCACACACACAACTCACATACACATATACACACAGACACACACATACACACACACACACACTGAGGTAAGTCTGTGAAGTCTATCTTATTTAATCTTCTCAGGAGTGAATTCATTGTCTAAGCACTCTAGCTTCAAGCTGGTGGTTCCAATTGGAAGGTGATGCCTGTGGCTCAATGGGGTGGGCAACCAGCCATGCCCCCTTCCTGAGCTATATAAGCAGTACCTCCTAGCCTCCTTCTGAAGCATTTTTTCCTTGCCCCACCATCCTCCCCTCCTCTTCCAGTGGTATGCCTCTCTCCTCAGGGGGCTCCTTCCTAAGGTACATTTAGCCAAGGGAATCTTTCCTGCAGAACCTCTAGTGTTGGAACCCTCTTTGAGGGTTCCTTGCCTTTGGTACCCCTACAAGGTGGTAATTCCCCCATGGAAAAGAGAATGCAAATGGCCAAACAGTTATCACAGTTGCACAAGTATAACACTGGCAGTTGTGTAGGCCCATTCAATTTCTATTATTCTTAAGCCAATGATTATTTTTCTGTTTCCCAGGACAGAGTAATAAGATATTGCAAGCAGCTGGGATGAGACTAGATGGAACATCATCTGAATGAACCACTTACAAAGGGAACATGTTGCAGATTATTGAAGCTGCTGGTACTAAATGGTATTGGTAGGTGGTGGGAAGGAACTAACAGAACACAACTGGATAGAACCAAGAAATAAATATCATCCATGGAACTGAATCATATGTGAGCTGAGCCAGTGTCCTTCCACCTGCTGAGGGGAACATTGTTTCTGAGAGTACTTGTTTTGTCTAGCTCCATTACATTAATGTTTTATGACAGCTCTTATAAATAGTATTTCTGTAATCTGGCAACTTGCTATCTATAGTAAATGAGTTACTGATAGACAGGAGTAGTGGTGGCAGTAGGTAGCAAGTGACAGAGTACAGAAATGCTTGCCACAAACGTGGACTAAAGAACTGAACACTCTAGGACTAACCTGAGAGCTGAAAGCACCTAACACTGGTAAAGGAAGCTTAAGCAACAGGTGGGTGTCAGCAATGGGAGAGTATATATATGCAAATAAAAAAAAAGATTCATGCCAACAACTAGGACAGGGATTTGGACTAAAGTGGATGTCTTTTTGGAATCTAATAATATTGTAGCTTCCTTCCAAGAGATTTATGGACAATCTGAGATACCCTTGTGAGTTAAACATTTTGGAGCTTCTGAAAGTGGAATTTATTAAAATCAGAGCCTCCCTGTAAGGCATGGCTATTACATTGTATTCAGGGGGCATAAAAGCATTAACCTATCTTTTGGGTAGAAGCAAGGAAAATTCAACATTGGGGAACAATCAGATATTGGCAGCATTGCTTCTTTAAATGAAGGTCTTATCAGACAAAATGTATAGAATTCTTTCAGGGCATAACTAAAGTTATAGACCTGGTGAAAGGAAGCAGAAAGCCTATACTCTATTTGAGTTTTATCAAAAGTATAATCATGGTTTGACATGCTAGGCAAACATACAAAGTCAGTAAGCAAGGAACTGGTGGAAACATGCTAAGGGAATTTCAAACTGGTTGAGAAATGGGAAGCCAAGCATGATAGTACATGGTAGTGTTTCAGAAAGGGTGGATATCAGAAGTGGAAGAATGGGTTGAGGTCCCTCTTCTTTAATACTGTTAAAAAATATTTATTCATGTGAGTTACATGCAGCATGACAAATTTAGAAATGACAAGTAAACAGTACTGATCAACACCTAGGTACTGTACATAGGTTTGATGAGATGAGTTAAGATTGCCTGACTGAGCTGATTTACATCCCTGTTATCCAAAAAGTAGTAACTTGAAATGGTATTTCCCTTCATTACGTTATCTAGCCTAGTCTTGAAAAATTTGAGCACTGTCTGCATTTACCACCTCCTCTGGTAGTCTTTCCAAAACCATGTAATTCTATGGGTGAATAAAATATTTCTGCACATCCCTTCTGAGGTCTCTGTCATAGCTTGAAACTGCCCCTGCTTCTGCTATAATTAATTCTGCTCAATTGTCTCTTCTGCTCTATATGTGTGTACCCTTTCATGAGTGTTACAAATATGAATACTTCGGTCAGATCTGCCTTCAGTCTCCTTTTCTCTAGGAAAAATAAACTCAGGTGGTTTACCCTTTTGTCATATGACATATATTCTAGCCTCCCAATCAGCTTTATAGCTCTACATGACACCCTGAATGGGCGCACTGTCCTCCATGGATCACCTCTGCTGCTTTCTCCAGGGTCGCAGCTCTCCTGCTGGCCAATGTCTGACATCCACTGGCCCACCAACAAATCCACCCAGCTAATACTCTCAGTGGTCCCTGACCAGGCACACTGTCCTCCAAGGATCGCCTCTGCTGCCAAGCCTGCCATGAAACCCACCCAGCTAATCCTGTCAGTGACCACTGACTGGGCGCACTGTCCTCCACGGATCACCTCTGCTGCTTTCTCTGGGGTCACAGCTATCCTGCTGGCCACTCTCTGACTTCCACCAGACCACCAAGAAGCCTGCCTAGCTAATCCTGTCAGTGGCTCCTGACCAGGCACATTGTCCTCCATGGATCACCTCTACTGCTTTCTCTGGGGTCGTGGCTCTCCTGCTGGCTGCTGTCCAACCTCCAATGACCCACCAAGAAACCTGCACAGCTAATCCTCTCAGTGGCACCTGACTGGGTGCACTGTCCTCCATGGATCACCTCTGCTGCTTTCTCAGGGGTTGTGGCTATCCTGCAGGCCACTCTCTGACCTCCACCAGCCCGCCAAGAAACTCACTCAGGTACCCTGAATTGAATTCCTGAACCCGGGACTGACATAGATTTTCCATTGGCCACTTTATTCTTAGTGAAGGCTTAGCATTGGATGCTTTTCTCTGCCCAAGCTCCCTATTGGTCAGGCACTCTAACCAGTGCAGAGTCTGTAGTTCGGGGATCCCCACTTTTTGGCTAGCATAATTTAATGTACCTTGTATTTTGTCCTGCCCATGCTCCCCACCCCCACACTCTATTAAATAGTAATTTTTTCTTGAATCTCCTCTCCTCCTTGTTGCCCCTTGTCCTGATTGGCCTAATTTATCTGGAGCTTCTCCCTTAAAGGCACAGTCTCACTTTCAACCACTTGTACAATCTTTTCCATCCTAACCTTGGTTAGTTTTCCCATCTTTCTCCTGTCTGGTGGTGCCCCCCTAATTACTGCCTCCTCTCTAGCTTTACTCCTTCAACGTGAAGTCCCTGCTCTTGCCCCTTATGACTACCTCTCTCCTAGGCACCCTCCTGACAGTTGATTTTGCTGCCTCCATTATATCCTCTGATCAGGATTACCTCCAACACTTCATTGAAGTTTCTGGCACCCAAAATCCCATCCCTTTTCCTCCAGTGTGGGAAAGTACCCCCTTGTATCACACACCCTGTCTTTACTCCTCAACTATGAGCATCTCCTTCTAGGCTTTTTCTTTTACTCTCTTTTCCCCCTTCCCTTTTTGGCACACCATGCGTTTATCTTTACATTTTTTCCCTTCTACTACTGGGTGGAGACATTGACTCCAACCCTGGCCCTTCTAACACCTCCTATCACATTTAGCTACAGCATTTGGGTCACTAGTCCTGGAATAAAAATCGCCCACATGAACATGTGCAGTCTCCCTGCAAAATTTACTCATTTTGAAGCCTGGCTTGCTCTGCACAAGCCCCATGTACTCTGTCTCATGGAAAATGGCTTAAGCCACACCATTCTGACTATATGTTTCAACCCGCAGGCTACATCATTTTGTGTAAAGGCAGGCAGGTTAAAAAAAAGGGCAGTGGTGTTGCTATCCTTGTCAAGGAACTTCCCTTTGCCATTACCTCCCTCTGTACTAACTGAGATTCCCCAAGCAAATGGTTCATTGTTGAAGTTACTTTTAGTGAAACAAAGACACTTTATCTGGGCTGCTGCTACAACCATCTGAACGGGGGCATAGTCGGCCTCCAAAGCCTGGTCACTGGGTTTGGATCTCTCTCCCCTGCCAGGCAAGCCATACTGCTTGGCGATTTCAAACTTAACTGGTTGGATGCCCAGGAAACTGACTATGCTAACTTGCCTAAGCAGCATAATCTGTCTCAAATCATCACCCTCCCTACTCAACTTAACCCTCGTACTGCTACTCACTCCCTAACTGACTGGGTGATTACCACCTGTGGTGACCATGTTATTCAAGCTGGTACTCTATCTGACTCTCTAAGTGACCACTTCCCTACCTTTGCCATATGGTACTCCAAGGCCCCCTACCACCCACCCAAATATTTAACTTTCCACAACTTCAACCACCCTAACACTTCCCTCCTACTTGAAGAACTTAGAACTATTAACTGGCAGGGCATATATGCTCTCATTGATGCTTCTCTTGCTTTTGCTCACCTCATGGATGTTCTTTTAGACTTCCAGGACTGCCACTGCCCTATTACCACATGAAGAGTTAGAGGTGGCCATACTCACTGGATCAGTAAAGAACTTCTCATCCTTATGAAAGAGAGTAAGTGGTCTGCCAATAAGTTGGCCCATGCCCCTTCTGCTTCCCTGTGGAATGAAGGTATACTGATGCTGCAGTGACGCAAATACCATGAAGACCATCACAATGACATTTTTGGCAGTTCGCTGTGATGGTCTCCAGGTATTCAGACACTGCTGCTGTCGGGGTGTTTGCCCCCTTCCCAAACTAACTCCAACTGGAGTTAGTAATCTTCAGTGTGGGGGGTGTGGGGGGAAAATCCCCCCTCAGAAAACACTTGCTACCCTTGCAATGGCACAACACCAATTGGCAGTGTTGTGCTGTCACTGTGCCGATGGTCGACAAATTTCTTGTCACTCTGGCGTAGTGGAACCTTGACTGAATACTGGCACCTGTGAAATTGATGTAAGATGGGCAGTCCACTTATGGTCCCTCTCTTTCATAAGGATGAGAAGTTATTTACAGAACCCTGAAACGGAATTATCTCACCAACCTGCAGAGGGACAGTTTTGGTAATCCTAGAAATTTCTGGGACTACATTAACTCCCTTCTTGCCCCTCACAATAGCTGCACCAATTTTCAGCTAACTTCCCCATCAGGCCTGTTGATTGACCAAGCCAAAGTAGCCATGGCACTCAACAATAAATTCTCTGACCTGTCGGCCCTTCTCAGCAAACTCCCCACTAGTAGTCCCTCACCTTCCCCTAGCTCTGCCCACCTCCCACCTAGTCAGTCCCCAACCCAGGGCCTTGTTCCACCCCCCCCATCCTCTACCTCACCCTCAACTGCTACCCTCCCCACCTCCCTTTCTATTTCAAGTCCATCTCTCCCATGGAGACTTTTAAACTACTAAGGGGCCTGCCCAACTGGGGTAGTCCAGGCTCGGATGGCCTCTCCCATTTTCTCAAACTTTTTTTCTTTATTCGGACAACATCTTTGAGCAAAAGGTCTTTACATAGGTTACACATCAACAATCAAGACAATAATAAGGACACAAACAAAGGAATGAAAACAATAGACCGGCAATACAGAGATTAGAATGACACTATTACACTGCTACAAATAAATGATAATATTACACTGCTACAAATTTACATAGCAGCAAGAGTCATTACATACAGTAAAAATATATGGTGGCTTATGGGCATTGTAAAAAGTATTTGCATTAACTAAATGCAATTATAGAGAGTGAGAATATTGGGCAATGACAGGGAGAGCAGTGGTGGCAGTGAAAAATCATGTGGTGCAGGGAAGAATGTAAGTCAGCCCAGGGGCCTCATCAGGTTGCTTAACTACATGGGAGAGTAGACATAAGTTACAGGGGCTGTGCCAAGGTGACCTTGAGCAAGTTGGTGTGAGCAGTTAGTGGGTGCAGTCACATGCAGAGTTAGACCTATTTCCACAGTTATTGCCAAACCTTTTTCCTTTATTTTTAATCTTGCCCTGTCTACTTCTTACATGCCTCTCCCCAGGAAGTCAGCCAAGGTGATTCCTATTTTCAAATCTGGTGAACCCTCCTGTCTGACAACTATCATCCTCTATACATTCTCTCCCACCTCAGAAAGCTCCTTGAATGGGTTGTTCACTAGCAGCTATCTGAGTACTTAGATAACTACAATATCTTAAGCAACCAGCAGCATGGCTTCCACAGGCTCCACAGCACCACTACTGCCCTGGCTTTATTTACTGACCACATCCTCGCAAATATGGACCAGGAGCGTACCACTAGTGTGATTTTCATGGACCTATCTAAAGCCTTTGATCTTGTTAATCATCGCCTCCTCCTCTCCAAGCTTCACTATATAGACTGCTCTGCAGAGACCACAAACTGGTTTCACAGCTACCTCACTGATTGCTCCCAATCTGTATGCATTGGCACTGTCACTTTTCCTGCCCTGACAGTCTCCTCCAGGGTGCCACAAGGTTCCATCCTGGGCCCCCTGCCCTTTTCAATATTTATTAACACGCTCTCTCCACTGATTGTCTCTCATGTGAATCCCTCTTTTATGTGGATGACCTTGTTTTCTTTCACAGTGGCAACTCCCTTCAAATCATATTCTCTATCCTCCCCCAGAATTATTGCACCACCCAAATCTGGTTCATCTTTAACCTGATGCTGGTAAATGCCAAAAAAAAACCTAAGGCTATGTTGTTTGGGTCCAAGCCATAGCTTGCCAAAAACCTTAAAACTAACTCCTCTCTCCCCCATCCTCCCTCTCGATGGTCCGGTCCTTGAAGTGATCCTCTCATTCAAATACTTGGGGCTTACACTCAACCCAACCATCTCCTTCACTGACCATATAAATTTTGTAGTCCATAGGATCAGAAACTCGGTGCTACCTATCGTGTCTTACCTGACTGACTGTGGAGGCGTGCTTGGCAATACCTAATGGCAGCCTACTCCCAATCCTGGACTATTGCTCTCCAATTTACACTCATGTCGCTTCTGCCCTTCAGACCAGACTCTTGTCTGTCTACAGTAGTGTATGCCACTTTGCCCTGTCCACCCCCTATTCCACTCATGACTGTATCCTTTATAGCTCCCTTGGATGGCTCTTTTTGTAAGGCCAGTTTGATTTTACCCTTGGATGCCTCACAGATGCTATCATACATAGTGGCCCTGCCTCCCTCCTCTTTTCCCTTTGTGAGCACCACACCATTCCATGGAGGCTATGGTCCTCTATTGTCCCTCCCCTGGTGATTCTGAGAACCTCTACCAAAATGGGTGGCAATGCCCAATCCATTGCAGTACCCTCACTTTGGAATATGCTTCCTGTACCCCTCACATCATCCACTACACATCTCACTTTTAAGTGTAACCTCTAATCTTGGCTCCTTGATCAAGACACTTGCAATTGCTTTGCTAAGTAGTACCTCTCCCCCCTTTTGTTTCTTTTCAACCAATCTGTATTGATGCTCTAACCTCCTTTCAGCTCTGATGGGTTACTTTGCCTGGTTGGGCTCATCACTATGTTAGGTGGGGTTAGTGTCAATGGGTTTCTAGCGTCTGACCATGTCACTCCTGTTGTTTGTTTTAAAACAGCACAATAACTACAAATTGTTGCTTATTTCCTAGTAATCTTGCCTCCTGTAAATGCTATTGTTAGATTGTGATGTCCCTCACTGCTTTTGACCACTACTGGTATTACCAATGCTATGTTTTCTGTTTGTAAATTATTCTGTAAATATGTCACTCCTGCTTACTTGTGTTATAACCATACAAAAACTACAAATTGCTGCTTCTTCCTATGTGATCTTACCTCCTGTAAATGCTATTTTTATATTGTGATGTCCCCTGCTGCTTTTGATAACTGCTGTTTTTACAAATTATGTGTCTTCTGTTTGTACATTATTCTGTAAATATGTCTGACAAGTACCTCTTGGCCTGGGTCGTGCCTGTAAATGGTTCCTCAGACCAGTGCACTTATCTGGTTACCAAAGTCATAAATAAATAAGTAGATAAATAAATAAATACATAAATAAGCAAACAAACAAATAAAATAAATGTTATATTTTTTTTAAGTTGGATACACACTGTGGAGGAAGGAAATATGTTACAAAATGACCTACAGTATATACTGTGGGAAACTTTGTTGACAGATGGCAGATGCATTAGAAACAGAAGACTCAAGAATTGGAAGATGAAGACTAACAAAGTTTGAATATGGACTATCTTCCCAATATCTTTGAATGTCTCTGTTACTTTATAGTGAGATATATCCAGGTCTGTGCTCTTATTCTGACATTCTGAGCATGAGGTAAGCAGCTGTGAGAGGGAGATTTTGGCTTTAATGTGCATTTAGATGTAGGGTACTGGGAGTACAGTACCTCATGTAGGGGTCTGCATGCCAAAACATTTATTTTATACTCAATTAAGGCAGTCCTTGATAGAAGCATCTAGCCACTGAAGGCAGTGTGGGGTCAAAGTGGTGACCAACATGAGAAGGAGAGGGCAAGAGTGCTATGTGCTAAACAACAAATCACATACATACAGCTAAATGTCTACTCCATCCCTCAATAGGTGAAAACTACTCTTAAAATATTATATACATTTTCTGATGCCAATAGACCTTTTGGTAGTAATGGTTAATGGTATGACATACTGGCAGAGCTCAAATTAAGTTACCTATGAACTTGTAGTTGAGAAGTGTGCAACAGATACTGTAGAAACATTTGCTCTCTGTTCACAACTAGAAATGCCACTACAGAGATTTGATATAATGCTCGGAGAAGTTTGATTCCTTGTTTGGAGGGTCAAATTAAGACTACTTTTTAATTACTGAGTAACCACCAAGATAACATAATAAATGTATACGGCTTCTTTTTAAGTTATTTCTTTTACAGCTGATAAGGACATTGTTGGCATAATTGGTGCAGTAAAAGTATTTTAGCACTAGTATAGTTTCCAGACTGCCATTATCAAGATTTGTCCACAGCATTGTTGCATGTGCTTTTCTGTAATTGTTTTAAATCAACTATTCAGATTTACCCCTCACAAGTAATAATGAAGGTTGAAGTGCTATTATATCCCATTAAGATTTTACTGTAAAGTAATCCTACAATTGGATCCAGAAGTTATGAATGTGAATTGTAATTCTGAAGCTTAAGTTTAAGAAAAACATTGGCAGAGGCATGTAGACAAATACAGAAAAGTGGAGAAAATATACTCTAACAGTTAAAGAACTAATGCAGACAGCTCAGAAAATGATTTTAAGGATATTATAGGTATAAAACTGAGGCACTCCTTGTGGTGTGTGGCAGTAGTGAGAAAAGCTCACTACATGCTGATATGCAGTAAAAAGGATGTTGCAAGCAGGACATGTGAAATAAATGTACAACTTTATATGGCATTGGTGAGATTGCATTTGAAATATTGTGTGTTGTTCTGGTTACACCAGTATAAATGTATATTATGGAGAGAAGGCTCAGCATAAAACAAACATAATGAGGGGACTAGAGTATTTGAGTATGAAGAAAGATTGGATCAGCTGGGAATGTTTACTGTACATCAGAAAATTGAAAAATGAGGATGGGAATGAAAACAATATTTACAATTTTTAAAGGATATGAGAAGGTAGAAAAAGATGTTTCAATTGGAACAGGACAGCAGGACAATTGACCATTCATAGTTAAAGGGAGGAAGGTACTGTGAAAGGAAATGTCAACATGAACCATGTGTATCATATAGTAATGAGCATTGTATGTGGAACAAACTGCCATAAAGTACTGCAGAATAAAGTAACAAAGATACTTTAAAAACTCCATTTTGTTTTAATTTAAGGAATTGCAAATGGGCTTCATTTATTGTGTATTGAATAACATTTAAGTTATATAAAGCAATTCATTCCCCCAAAAGAGGAAGAAAACAACCTTCTAAATAAAGTCCACCAAATCTAACATACAATTATTTATTCTAAGAACTGATTGCAGGCTATGACTGTCAAGTTTATAACACTTTTGACCATTTTATGAATGTTATTAGTGTAATAATCCACTCTGGGTGTATAAGTGCTGTAATGACTTCTCTTTCTGGGTGGCTGAAGTTTCTTGGCTGCATCTTGAGCCGTCAACCCATTCACATCATTCAGTTATTACAGTATTATCACACATGACTACGGATTATTCCTTAAGTACTAATTGATAATCCCTTTTATCAAATTGATTATTGAGTTCCAATACTGTAATAACTAGGTATAATGTCATACCCAGTTATTAGAGGATCTGGAGTGCGTGTGTTTCACTTTCCCTTTTCACAGCTGAGCTATGTGAAATTGCACTTGCATGCCACAGCACTATAACACTAACCTCCAAAGTTAAGTGCCACAGTTTTCAGTGTTTTTTTTTTAAGTGATTATGCCCTTGCACCATTTGTTAAAAAAGCAACTGTGTTTATGAAGGTTTTGCACACATTGTTGGTGTATGATGTCCACATAAACTTCTTAAGTTTCTCTCTCTAGGTTTATGGGACATCACACACATTAGGTGAGTAAAGCAAACTTCATAACATACAGTCACCTGTGCATTTTTCTGTTTTATCACCACAATATACAATAATGTAGTATACTTGGGATGAGTACTGATTGTTGGTTTTACAGTATGGCCTCTATCAGTATAACATTTTCAAAGATTTATAAAATAAAGTTGCCTTGAATATGATTGTTCTGACTATTTTATTTCTGAAATATTAATTTAAACTCTGTCCAGTGCATGAGCCATTAAAATATTACTCCATGCTTATGTGTGAGTCTTTGACTTATGCCTTTATGTACCTATGTTTTTACCATTTTGTTAACCATTGTGGAAATAAGACCAAATTGCTGATCTTTAAATTTGGTAGCTTTGTCATGCTACAGTAAGCACATTTTCTAAATGGTTTTCCACAATATAGACTGAAATGTGTTTGTTCACTCATGTATTGGGTGCCTTATGTAGGAATGCCTAGTCAACACAATAACATGATTGGTAGAGTAATTGCTTAGGATGTGAGATACTGATTATGTTTGTACTGAAATGGTTTAGGATATGAGTACAATTGATATATGGTAGACAGGTTTGACTGCTTGTGCAATGCAGATTTTTGGCTGTTTGCTCTTTATATTCCTGCTGTAGAGACCATTTTGAGGTGCCATAAGGAAATAGAAATGTCCTTATGAAAAAAATGTTCAGATAAATACAATAATCTACATTGAATTAAATTAAATGTTAATACAATTATTAAAACCCAAAAGAGACAACATAAGGTGGGAACAAAATAGATATCTACAAAAAAAATATTCTCAGATGTGGATAAGAAAGCAATAAAGAAAAATAATCAGGACATTATACTTTTCTGCCTATCCCCAAAGTATAACCTAAATAAAGAAACTGAAGATAAATGCAAAATGGAAACACATTTTAGCTCTACTCCTGCAAAATGAGAAATAAGAAAGACAATGCCAATAAACGTTACATTTTCACTAAACATAAGAGTGGATATCAAACATTTCTTCAAGAGCTTATTTAACATCAGCTAAATTTTAACATATTGAAATGATTCCCCAACATAAATGTTGGCAGGGTTTAAGAATAGAGGTATTCTTATTAATGCCCTATGGTTACGTCCAAGGATAAACTTGTGGTGGTAAGATAGCACAAAATAATACAAGATATTTTGAATCTGAGTTTATCATTATCTCATTTTTTTTTTATCTTCAATGACCTTGGAAACTTAATGATGGAGGAACAAAGTAGAAAATAGTAACATTAGGGAATATGACCACTAACCGATTGTTACTGTACTGCAAATTTGAAATTCTCCTATACTGTGGATATTTTCTAAACTGAAATGGAAAAGTAAATTTAAAGAAACTTTACTTTATGAAAAACTAACAGATTTGGCACAGAATTTAAAGCAGCAGTACATGAATGCAGTGAACATTTTGACCAATACTTTTTTATGCCATTTTAGATTGCCCCTTATCTCTTGACTTATAGGATACCCATATTTCTCCATTTTAAGTCTGCTTTAGTACATTTCTCCCATATGAAATAATGAAAAGAGAGTTCCTTTTAATGTGACTCAAACCAGGTTTTCATCAGTATTTGCAGCTGTTTTTGAACACCAATTGTTCTGTAAGGTCAGGGGGTACTGCCTGCTGCATAAGAGTTCATTTTAGTCACAACAGAAGAGTTTTTTTTTTGCAATTAAATATACTTTATTAAGATTTCTTCATTACAGGACAAAACAATACAACACAAAAATTCAAAAACATATCACAATAAAACAATCCATCATCAACATCTCAAACACTCAGAAAAAAACATCTGGTAATTAGTACAGTAATAATAAAAACTAAAAACAAAGAAAATGACAACCCCCCTCTCATCTTAATGGATCACTTTAAGCCCCTCTAAACCCCCTCCCCAATAATGCCAGGTTTGAATACAGGACCAACCAATAAAAAAGAGTGACCACAATGGGAAACATGGCATGTCAACTCTATGACATTAATATAAAACAACAGAAGTGATTTTAAACAAATGACATACAAAAACAGCTGAGAATACTGAAGAAAACCTTTTCCACACCATATTAAAAGGAGTGCTCCTTTTATTATTTCAGATGTGAAAAAAGTACTAAAGCGAACTCAATTTGTAGAAAGAAGGGTATCATGCAAGTCATTAAATAAGGAGGAATCTAAAACAGAATAAAAAAGTATAGGTCAAAATTTTCACCACATTCATTCGCTGCTGCTTTAAGAATTGTAACACACTTTTTTGGTTCAACTATAATGGCTCTTTTGCCTTCAATATTGATACTAATGTAGTAAATTAATTATTTCATATATAGACTTACAGTTTATTTCACAAATGTTCCCTTTATCAGTGTATTTTATTTTGTATTACTTCCCAAGAAGACATGTCACATTTTGATAATGGGTTGCATGTACAGTATATATCCTTATTCTATATTTCACTAAAAAAAGAATAAAAAAGCTTTATTAAATAAAACACAAAATACTGGCAATGACCCCAGGCTGCATGCCAGAAGGAGGAACTGGAAGAAACAGAGTGGAGATTTAAGAGGATGTACACTGACCAGAGGGCAGAATTAAACATCCAAAGATAAGGGGGTGCCAAACTCTAGCAGACAGCAAGCCCTGGATAGAAAATGCTGCTTGCAGGATGTATCTATGAAGGAGAGTGAGGGCACAATTGTCATGCCCAAGAAAATTGTACAGGCAGGTGGTTCAGCAAGATGGTGGATCCAGAGATGGCACTTCTAAAGGGCAACAATGACAGTAGCAGGAGAAAGAGGCAAGATGGAGAAATGGCATGGACAAACTGGAGAAGGAAACCAGATGCAGGGGACTAGAGGAAGGGTCCCAGTATGATGAACATGCAGCATTAGCATTGGGTCTTCACTACAGGGACAAGTAGCAAGGAACTGGTAAGTTCATAAAGGTAGAAATGAAGTGTCACCAACAGCACAAAAACTCCATGGTCAGTAGCATGGAACAGTGATCTAGCAACAGAAATGAGTGAAGTTGCCTTAGCATGCAAGGTATAAATACTGGAACTATGTTGTTATCATACTGGCACCATTCACCTCCCACTATTCCATAAAGCCTTGGGCAAAGCTCTATAATTATTATGGCAAAAACATCTTATTTATTTTGCCCAGGACAATATCAGGGTTCATAATCCTATGTTGACCTCTCTTGACATGAACATATGGTAAATATGCATAGTCATGCAAAATACAGTCAAAACTGAACTAAAAGAATAAGTTGGGTGGATAAGAAAAGGCAGATCTTGAGGATCAAATTATTTTTGAAGACATTGCCTTTTGTATTTGTACTGGTTTGTCTAAAGTTAGCTTTTGGTTCATGTAGGTTTAGCAAACACTGTGGCTTTGGTTTTAAAAAGCAGCAGTGTGTTTTCATCAGCAAAAAGCTGCATTGTACAGTTTTTAGCAAAAATGTGATTCTGACATCCTTAGACTGAACAGCACTATATTTTTAATTTTCACAGATATTTTTAAAACAACTTTTATACTTAATTTTTGAATTAATAAATCAGGTAATTAAAGATGGTGCCCCTCACAATTTTTAAAAATCACTTCCACTGAGGTTAACTTCTGTTTTTTAATACTTTCTTTATTAATGTTTTTTAGTTACGTCTTCATTCAGTTTTTCCAAATATATAACAACAAACATTCAGAGATTACATGGACAACAGCCAGTATATGTCACAAAAATATTATTCATCCTGAAGGGATTATGCATAGAATTGTTAGCATTATAAATAGAGTACATATGCTGGAAATACAGTAATTGCATATCCTGCAGCTGAAGGAGAGAAGTATGGTGATAAGGTAGAGTGTTCATATCTGACCCAGAGCTTCCCTAGAAAATAAAATGACAGTATCATATCTGTTAACAGATACTGTAAACCTAAAAAGGATGATTTTCAGGGTGGAGCTGACAAAAATATAACGAAGAAAATTTCTGAACAACCAAAACTATTTACAAAGAGAGTCACAGATGTCCTTTTACAGGATTTAGCAGAAATTGAGCTCCAGCCCTTAAAGTTGTCATGGCATGCCACACTAAACATCCCCAGATCTGTCCAGGACTGATGAAGGTACAAGGGACGGAGTAGTCAGTAGTGTACTGTTCATCTAGAATATGTCCAGATATTGGCTAACCTATTCCTGTTCAGGGGAAAGAGGCTGTGTTCACAGTTGGTAGTCCTCTGGGCAAGAAGACAGGCTGAAGATATGCTTGGGGGGGGACTAGATTATATTATATTGCTCTTTGGTGTTGGAGGCCATATGTGACATCTGTTCATATCTTTATTTATGTTTTATGTTATCACATTTGAGTCTGTTAAACCATTTAACATTGACAGCTTGTTATCAGAATTGAAAACCTTCATTGCATAGCAACATCCAAGCTGAGGATGGTAGAAATAGTAGACAAGTTAAAATATAACTAGTACAACAGCAAAGAACAACAGAGAACATCTGGAGAGATATATTATAGTACTCTATCTTCCATAGTCCACTACTTCATGGTACTGAGTGCCTAGGTTTCAGATGGCCAGCCACAAGAAAATCAGCAGTATCTATTCTGACCTAAAATTAAACCAGTTTGGGTGTTCCCTCACTTAAATGCATATCCATTACCTCAACTTTGGTTAACATTCAACATACATACTAAATCGATTCTGTAGCTTTATATGATGGTGTTACCATGTGTTTCTGAAGAAAAACAGCACATCACTGTGACAATATGTTTAATGTTATTATGGTGAGAGTGGTATAAGAATGGGAATCGGAACTTTTAGACACTTTAAAATGGTGCATCTTTTAAGAAAATGAAAAGCCAAAATGGGTATATTGATGTTTTTGCCAGGACAAAAAAAATTATTGCTAAAAAAATGCTGATGCTTTAATACCTCGCTTATGTTCAGCTGTCCACTTATTATTTAATACACACTTTTTCTAGAATAACAAAGTAGCATCACTAAATACAACTATATTATCAGCAATAGGCAAGGGCAAGGCAAGAAAAGCTAATTTGTTATTCACCCATTCCAAATGGCTCTGGGCACCATACAATAGAACAAATTAGAAGAAGTCAAGAAATCAAACATCAGTCAAAATCACATCAAAACTATAATTCTATCAAGTGGTGGGCTATCTGTTCACTTGGACCCAAAAACTAAATTGAAGATAGGTTGTTAACAAAACCTTAAAAATATTAACTGATGGCGCTCCTCATATTGCAAATAAGATCAACATGTTTCCATGACTAGAACTGTAACTAGAATATTAATGAAGTGAATAAGTAAGCAGTAACCCATAACAGGATGTGTAGAAATCGATACATGCCCTGGGGTGATAAGGCATGAGGTATTTACATTTAGTGCCTTTACACCCCTAATAAATGCATTGATTGCCACATACCATTTAGTGGGTTATTGTGCTTATAACATTGCTCACTGATGTTTAGCAAACAAGCTTTTTGGCTATAAGATGGAGCTATAAAACATGACTGTACATCAATGAGAAATTGATGGACAGTCATAAATTAGGTTTTGCCCAGCGAAGTTTGTCTGTTGTGTCATTTATAAAGCAGAAAATGAGACAAGGTTGTGGAATAGGTTAACAGTCAAAACTGTTAAAGCAGAGAGTATGAATAATTTTTTAATTAGGTTAGATGGGGTTATATTGTAATAGAATATCACTGAGTACAATGTAATCAGTCCAGGGGAGGACATAATTCTTCATCAAATTTTGAAATAGCATGGTTCTGACACTCATGTGGGCACAGGGCTAAAATAAAACATCGATCTGAATTTGTGTCACAGTTTTAATGTTCCTTGAAAGTTGGAAGATAAATTACACTTAGGAAAATACAGCATGACATTTTGAAACAAGTGAGGGAACTTAGAATTTCTTTTGGGAGCAGTTACTGAAACTGAGGATTAATTTAACTTCCAAAGTGAACAAACAACTAGACAATGAACAAGTAATGAATTAAATTGTAATAAAAAGATTAGAAACTAAGGGTGGAAACATTTCCTGGGCTGGATAACTTACATTCTCTGGTTTTAAAAGAAGGAAGCTTTTATTGAGGTGCTAGTGAACATTTTTAACAGTTTGCTGTACGCAGCAGAGATACATGAAGAATTAAAATTGGAAATATAACACCATTCTTTAAGAGGGAGCTAGAGATGCTCATGGGAATTGCAGACCAGTCAGTTTGACTTCAGTGGAGAGGGAAATCTTGAAACATATTTTAAAGAGAGGCTTTCCCACTAGTTATTTCTTCAGAAAATGAAATATTCTTAAGTAAGTCTCTTTCTCTTTTCATATATTTTCCTTCCAGTTATTGTTAATTATTGATGCATTTCTGTGTGGAAAAGAGCTTTCTCACTCATATGCCTAATCATTTTATAATACTTGTGTATGCACACATGTCTTAATATGTTGCCATGGAAATGACTGTAATGCTTCAAATATGAGTTTGTGACTTCACTGCATGCATAAACAATGCAATACATGGATTTTGAGGGCAATGCTGCTTAACAGTAAAAGGAAGGCATATATAGGAACATGTATTTAGGACAATGGGATTTTTATTTAGTGCAATACTTTTTAAACATGTGTAATAGTATGGGATTCTTTAGTTCAGTATTCTATTGGTTAAATAGAGGAATGAGGTGTGAACGAGCTTGATACATCCAGCAGGGCAGACCTGAATTTGATTCTCACAACCTCCACTTACATACTGTGTGACTCTGAGTAAGTCACTTAACTGCCCAGTGCTCCCAGGTCGCCCCTGAAAACAGGCACTTGTGCCTAGTGGGCCTCACCCAGTTACCAAAGACTAAAATAAAAATAAATAAATAAATATCTAAAGAAGCACAAATTGAAAAGAAACAATCATTATGGGTTTTTGATGAGTGTTGCATATGGTAGCACATCTGCCTCTGGGCCAGAAGAACATTGGTTCTAGTCCCACACCAAGAGTGTGCTAATACCATAAATGCTGGCATCTGAGTGCAGTATTGGGGAATTTTGTACTTCTGGGTTGTGCCATCCTTCAGATGTGACATTAAACTGAGGCCATGTGTGCCTTTTCTGGCATTTGATCAAGTTGGTTAAAGATCGCATGGCACTTCTTGAAAAGAGTAGGGACATTTTTTTATTTAGAAATTCTCAGAACAGTACATTGCATTACATAATCAAATTGCATAATTTAAACAACATCACCATCTAGTATCAAAGTACCATTTCATATATCACAAAACAAAATATCTATAAATGTCAGCTATAAAGAGGTATTCTTATTACCTCTCTCCATTCTATTATACTATACTACAGACAGGTGTTGAATAACTTCCAGTCCATCTACAGAAATGAAAACCATAGTCAGAGTATAAACATCGCATTTTTTTCATAATGCTAGAATTTATCCATTGCAATGTTTTCTTTTTATTTTCATTTATATCTTTTTAAGGATCATTACACCATATTAGCAAGTCCAAGGGACATTGTCAAATTTTCCACCTTTTCTTAAATGCCACAAACAGCTTAATCTGGTTCAGTCGGTTTGCATCTGTATAACTCCCCCTTCCCCTGGGGACATGGTTGAGAGTTGGCAGTATTGTCTATTCCTCCCTTCTTGGCCAACAAAATCTAAATAAATACATAAACTAATCTAGTCAAGATTTTTTAAGCATTACAGATATGATGGACAAGAAAAATGCTGTGGATGTCATTTATTCATTTGCCAAAATTAACTTGATCAGTTTAAACATCAAAGATGATTTAACAATTTAGGGGAATTTTAAATGGTCTTGACCAACTTACAGTAGGTCATATATGAGAACATACTTCTTTTTACTTTGGGAGGTACAGCAAAAATACAGTGGCTTAGGGATCAATCTCCTTGGTACTGCACATACATTCATGGGGAATTCAGGACAGACACACTTGCCACCTAATGGCAATCTACCTAATAACAATCAAGAAACAGCCCATTGAGATAATAGAGATATAGGGGTGGTACTAGGAGTGATTTTCCTTTGAGTTAAGGCATTTCTTTGCAAAGCCAGATCTTTTAGCAATAAATCAGTAGTGATCTGAGAATCATACCAGTAACTACCCTAGTTTGTAATGTAAAGACTTTATTGGATGAAAGTGCTGGACCCATTTCAATGTTGTTATCCTGATGGGCTTTTGAGTAATGCACAGCCATTGACTGGGGTGGCAATACGTTTTACATCAGAAATTGAACATACTACATACACCAGTGAAATGCTAAGATTAAAGCCACTGGTTTATGATGGCCAAATATGATAGTAATGGTCCAGGTTTAAAATGATATAACAGAATGCATGGTAACTATGTTTTTTGTACTTCCATTAACACAAACCAAGTGTGTTCCATGAATCCAGCAGTTTGTACCAAATAGATGTCTAGAGTTCTATTGGGTTCGCTGGCAGAATCCATAACATACTGACCTTGGCCAATATCCTTTGAGTGTGTGGTTGTATTGTGTGGAGTCAGTTCCAGGTGCAAGATTGTCTTATTCTACAGATCTTCATGGTATGATGGACATTATTCACTCCCAAATACCCAGACAGAGGTTGAATTAAATATAGGTTTCATATGATTCCCTGTTAAAATAGAGCTGGTGAATATTAAATAGCAATTGCAAATAACGTGGTGCAAAATAACAGCCCAGTGCATATCAGTTACAGTGTAAAAATGGCGATCCATGGTGATCCATAGCTAAAGAAAATAATTTACTACTCACACACTGCCCCTGAGTCCACACATTGGTGCTGCAGTGGTGTTGCACATGCCCAAAGTGCTGCAGGTGCAGCGTAATTGTGTCAGGTTGAACAGTAATTAAAGAGAGGGGGGTCTGAATGCAGGCTCACTATTGCCTACTTTTGCCTACTGATTTAATTTGGCCTTTCTTTCATTTTTTTTAAGTATTCAAAATAAAATATAAACTTTTAATGAAAAGTCAGGATTTTGACGCTCAGTCATGTGACAACTCTTCTGTGGACTGAAAGAGTCAGAGGGCAGCATTACTTTGTGTGCAGCTAGAAACTTGGAGGTTGGTAAATCTCACTATATGCCCTCAAAAGTATCAGGGAGAAAGTATCCTGCAATGTTTTTAGGACAGTTGTGTTTCTAGCTGAATGAGTCAGAGGACAGCATTACTTTGTACTGCAAGGGAGAAAATATGGGCAGGAAGCAATGAAGCATGGAGGACGGAGCAGCAATATAAACAAACAGGCAATTTGTAAGCTTTCTTTTTTCAGTAAGTGGTCACATTTTTAGGAAAGTCGCGTTTTTAGCACAGTTATGATATTAAACAAAAGTTGCCAGGGATTTCTCGCTATTCAGTAGAATCGCTTTTAATTGGTAATCACCATAGTGTGTTTCACTTATTTGTACTCGCTATTTTAAAGTCTCAGTTTTGTATTCGCGATTATCACAGGATACCTTTCATACAATATTGCCAGGGAGATGAGTGGAGTATGACTATCTGAATATAATCCATATTCATATTCTTTTAAAAAACTTCACTGATGCACCAGTTAAGATTCAAGTTAATGCCACAAAAGTAGGGAAATGTGGCAGTAGGGTTTCCAACCTCAACTCCCTACCCCCCTTCCCCAAGCAGCAAAAGAAAACAAGACATTATGTTTGTAGGTCTCCAGAGTCTTGGCAAATCAGTGGTGGAGTCTTCCTTTCAGTTGTCAACCCTAATGCTCACCCTCTTCTTAGCCTGTAGCCTCCTGTCCAAAGGTCAAGTTACAGTTGTAAGCCAATGCTTCATAGTGATACACTCTTCAAAGGTAGAGAAAAGTGTCTTGCCTCATGTTGCCAGCACAATCTGTTGTAGCTTTTTTCTGTCTGACTTTGTTTGCTCGGGGAACAGGATGGCCATCAGGGTCTGCAACCCCAAGAAGGACCCCACAACTGATTCACCAAGGCTCCAGATACCCAAAACCTTAACTTTTTTTTTCCTTTAGCTGCTTGGGGGCTGAGGGTGTCGAGATAGGGTTGGAAACCATAATACTACATTTCCCTACTTTTGTGGTATTAATTTGAGACCTAAAAGGTGCATTAATGAGTTTTTTTTCCTAAAGAATGTCCTTTCTTCTTAATGTAGTAGAATCATGTCCTCTTTGATGCAGGTCCCATTGGAACCTGCATGAACAGATGCAGACATACAGGACCCTTTGGGCTATGTGCCAAGGGAAGACTCCATTTGCTTATGAAAGTGCAGGGCCATTGTGGGCCTTGCATTTCTGTGCAGTGATAGAGGTCAAAAATTCATGGGGCAGTCTGGTGAGCTGTGGAAGCCAGGGTTTTCTGGGTCCTGTGCTACTGTGTGACCACAGATACAGACACACAAGTTTAAGAGTCCATCTGTCACTAATGCATAGGGCCCTCTGCCACCCACAGGTGCAATGGTGCAGGGCCCTATGCCAAAAGAAGAGATGTCTTCTCTATATAATAGCCAGGCCTGTGTGGGTAACCCCGCAGTTTTCCTTTCCTGGCTGGGGATTGTCAAATAACAGCATCTTCCTCCCACCTTCAACCCATGTAGCTGGGTCACTGAGAGCACCCCTGAATGATGGGATCACAAAGCATACCCTCTTCAGAGAACAGTGGCTCTACACAGAAACTTTCTTAATTTTTTTTATTATTTTGACTCCAAATTTACAAGATAGTGGTTTTATGACTCCTCTTATAAACATTACATGTGTCATTTATAGTAGATTATCTGAAACATCATTTCACACCATAAGTGCAAAAACATGTATTGTTCAAAATTTTAAAAATTATAGATGTCACATTTATGAGTTGGTATGGAAAAATGTCTACAGTATGTTGAAAGATTGGAGTTAAAATATCGAAAATTATCAAAGTTGTGAGTGAACATTGAAATACTGTAATGTTCACTAATAACCTTGTTATTTTGCCATATGTGTACATCAAATTTTCAGAAAAACCTTATGAACCCATTTCATGAAGCTGGTTGGTGAAACCTTTCAAATCCCTACTGAAACATCATTCTGTGCAATGCCACATCAAAATAGTGAAGACAAACTGGCACCACAAACAAATGAGCCAAGAAGAGCCCCAAGGAAAACAATGCACAGCTCTATGCTGTGCTACAAAATCAGTGCAGCTACACTTGCTTTGCCCCCTCCACCACATCCCCCATTATGAATATAAATATCTGTGGGAGAAGCAGATACAAAGGAACAAGGAAAGTTGTACAAAAAAAAATAAACAACAACAACAAAAAACAATAATAAACACTTTCCCCAAAACTAGTCCCAATCCCAGGTCCACTAGCCACAATGTGGTGTCTTTAACCACTACACCACATGGCCAGCTCAGAACTGGTCTGATGAACAACTCCCCATATACTTTACACAGCAACAATATCTATGACTACCTACCACAACAAAAGCACTGCAGTTACCATGCACTATTTATTTTTTATTTTTATTTTTATTTATTTATTTAGTTTTTGTTAACTGGGTAGGTGCACTAGCCATAAAATGACTATTTTCAGGCACGAACCGGGAGAGTACAACAAAAGGAGAACAGTTGAACAACAGCAACATGGGTACAATAATACAAATAGAGGAACAGTACAGCAGTGCTACAAAAATACAATGGGTAGAAACAACAAAAAATACTGGCAAGCATTATACAGATAATGGCAGTAAGATATATAATAAGTGCATAAACCATGGACCTGACCTGTGGAGTGAAAGGGTTAATAAGATAGTAAGGTTATATTGAGAGAAATGTGAGGAATGTTCAAACATAACAAGAAAGACTGATAGAAGGAAGATCGGGGTGGTAATTGGCAAAACAACAGTGGATGGTCAGCAACAAGGTTCAAGAAGGGTGACATTACTGGTAAGTCTCAGGAGCTTCAGGTTGGGTCAAAGCATGTACAAGCATCTATAGCTATTAAACCCACATAGCTCATTTCAATATCACTGTTAAACCCACATAGCTTATTTCAATATTGCTATCTTAACTTGCCCAAAATGACTTACTGCAATTGAGTCGCTATCTTAACAGGATACCATTTTGTGCCACAGGTGCAAAAACACATTTTGGCTAGAATTTGAAAAACAACAGCTATCACATTCATGTGGTGGTATGAAAAAATGGGTATGTTGAACATTTGTTGTCAAAATATTGAAAATTAACAAAGTTATGCATGAGTGTAGAACAATTTCAAGGCACACTCATGACTTTGTCATTTTTACCTATTTTAACTCAAAATTTTCAACATAGTTTTCTTATGACCCCACCTCTTGAAGGAGGGCAGTGGAAATTTTCAAATCTCGCCACAAAGGTGATTTCACAGACTGACCACTAAATTGCTTTGCAGGACAGATTTGAATAATTCCACCACAACTGATTATTAAGTGGGTCCTAAAAAGACTATGTTGAAAATGTGGTCTTAAAATGTGCAAAAATGACAAAGTTATAAATAAAAGTTAAAACACCATTGAAATACATTAAACCAGACTTACATCTTATTTTTTCACATGTAGTGGTTCCAGCAGCAACATGTGTCTTCGATTGGAGTGTGTGTGTGGAGTGTGGAGTGGTGGGTGCTGATTGGAGGTTGGGGTGGGGGTGGGGTGTGAGGGGTCAGATCAGTGAATGACTGTTTTCTCTGATACAGATAAACAGAAATCAGCCTAAGATGGTTTTCTTTATTGCAGGGGCTTTCAGATTCTGACATTGTAGACTGTGTACCCTAGTGTCTGGCTACTGTTTGGGAATGGGGTGGGCAACCTAGAGTGGAGAGGGGTCAAGAGAAACAGTATCGGGGTGAGCACCCCAGTCCACTCACAATTAAATAAAAATAAAATAAACATTGAGAAGGGTGGGCAACCTGGAGGGGAGGGGGGAGATAGAAGCAGTATGGGGGTGGACACCCTGGTCCACTTAACAAATATTTAGATAGATAGATAGATAGATAGATAGATAGATAGATAGATAGGGGATCA
Source organism: Neoceratodus forsteri (assembly GCA_016271365.2). Taxonomy (NCBI): domain Eukaryota; kingdom Metazoa; phylum Chordata; order Ceratodontiformes; family Ceratodontidae; genus Neoceratodus; species Neoceratodus forsteri. Next base: position 776,365,988 of record CM057459.1, on the reverse strand, counting down.
CCAACTTTCTGCATCAACTTAAGCTGGTAGCACAACTCTAACTGTGGCTTTTAAATTCAAGAAAGTTAGACTGTTCTCATACACAAAATACAGGTGAATGGCTCCTCTCACTATGCCAGGCACCCTGGATTTTGGCGTGCCCAGAAAAGTTATTTCTGGGTATTAAAGAAAACAAGCAAACTGCATAATCTAGTTAAATGGATCCCATTTAACTAGGTGCAGGTAGTTTTTATTTAAATGACACCTTTCTTATGTATTTGGCATGTTTATTTTTTTTTAAGTTAGAGGGAAAAAATATGGTGGCTCTCACTGCATGGAAAATGTTTTCTGTGCTTTGAGAAGCAAGCGGTTAGAAACCAGAGCGAGTCTTTCAACATGAAATTTTTGTGTTGTATCACAACGTTATCCCAAAAGCACTGCTGAGCACTGAACCAGTGGGGCTGAGGGCTGAGGAGCTGTTCAAGTGCCTTACCTTATGCTATGCCAGTGACCGGGGTTCATTCCAAGCTTAGGCTGCTGGGGGTTGGCCAAGGGGGGAGGGCAGGAGCAGGACTGAGTAAGCTGACAGGCAGCTCTCCTCTCCTGTAGAGGGTTTCTAGACCATGCCACATTTGGCTGACACCCAGTCTTGGCTGGGTGCTAGAATCTGGATGCAAGGAGGTCAATGTACAAGCTGGGAGGATGGAAGGGAGAATGGGCTGTAGTGCATGTGTGCCTTCACTTTCATGTGCCCCACATTGCCATGACCTCAGGCAGGGGAAGAAAATCAGGAAGAAAAATTGTTGACACCACAGGGTCACATGATGCCCATTTATGGCACAACTATCTGCCACATCATCAGCAGCTATGGAGCATACTAGATTGTGCTTTGGGGAATAGGACGGCTTTCCTCCTCCTTCTCCTCCTCCTCCTTCTGACCCCTCTACGAGGGAAAGATCTGTGGAAGTACAAGCTGACAGGTAAGCTTGGGGATTGTGGCTGATCAGTGGGGGTGATCAAGTTGGCTGAAAGAAACTTGCACTGCACAGCCTGGAGGAACAAAATATATATGGGGGAAAAAAGCCTTACTTAGCATGCTCAGAACAGGGAAAAAAATGAATCTTTATAACTGTAGAACTGTTTAGTATGTTTTCATGAAATCTTCCAATGGCACTACCTTGGCACAGCACACTGCTACTCTAAAAGTTTTGGAAACACATTCCATTACATGTAGGCTGTAGGTAACAGCAAAACTAAACTCTCCTGTTAAGTAGAGGAGGAAATAAATAGACATCTGCAGGGAAAGGGCATAATCAGATTAGAGAAACCTCACCATCTGCTGTTACAAAACCTTTCACATATTTAGACCTTGCCTACTACACAGTGCATGCAAAATAATAGCTCATTTCATCAAACACTGCCAAAGCTATTAGGGCGCAAATTTAGGGGTTTAACATAGAACCTGACACTCAACCCTAACTACTCTATACTGGTGCTACCACACCAGTATAATAATATGTAAAGGTATGACCGTAAGGTTGGCAAGCAATGTGAGAAGGCAGTAGGGAGGGCTGAGGGGATACTGGGCTGTATAGGGAGAGGCATCACCAGCAGAAAACAGGAAGTTGTTATCCCCTGTGTACAGACAGTTGATGAGACCCCATCTGAAGTACTACATCCAGTTCTGGAGACCCCATCTCTGCAAGGACATAGACAGGATGGAGACAGTCCAGAGGAGGGCAACTAAAATGGTGCAGGATCTGCAAGAGAAGCCATACGAGGACAGACTAAAGGAGCTTATTGTGTATACCCTTGAGGAAAGGAGGGAGAGGAGGGATATGATAGAAATGTTTAAGTACCTCAGTGGAATCAACAAAGTCCAAGAGGGTAGCATCTTTCAGAAAAAGAGATGTGCAAGAACAAGGGTACACAATTTGAAGATAGAAGGGGGATGGCTCAGGGGCAATGTGAGAAAGTATATTTTCATAGAGATGGTGGTGTATGCATGGAACAGCCTTCCTGAGGAGGTTGTGGGGTGTAAAACTGTGGTAAAATTCAAGAATGCATGGGAGAGACATGAGGCAATTCTTGTGGAGGTAGGAAGAAATAGGCTGTTGGTTAACTAGGATCTGCAGCTTTTCCAGTAGGTTGGGAAATGGGCAGACTAGCTGGGCCAAGCGTTCCTCATCTGCCGTCAAAGTCTATATTTCTATGTTTCTATGTTTAAGATAGTTTATGGGTTACTTTACATTTGAGAAGCTTTCAAATATGAACATGAGTTGAGGTGTGATTCTAATTAATTGCGTTTAGTGTATGGCAAGAGAGAGTCTTTCTGGCTAACTGATGTGCTTCTTTGCAATTATTTTTGAGACACATTGTAGGAAGACGGTGACCCATGATAAGAGTGAATCAAAATGAGTGAGTAAATATGAGTGACACATTTAGGGCAAGTCTGTGTTGAGCGACCTGTACTAAACGCTGATTGGTAGTAAGAGTGATGTTTTGCAAGGGATGAGCAAGGTAGGGACTGAGGAACTAAGATATATAGGCAGGAAATTGAGGAGCAGAATTGAGCCAGCAGCATAGCATAGAGGGTAGGAGCACTGTCTGTATGTGTGGTAGCTCCGGGTTCAGGACAGGCTGTAGGATTTTTATTTATGCCTCATGTCGGAGTTAATTTCCCCCCATTATTAAACCACCCCTCAGAGTTGTTCATTACATAATCTGTGGGTGTGGGGGTGAAGCCCCCCATATGGGGGGTATGGTGGGTATAGACCCCTGCATAAAAACTAATTGGAAATTGCCCCATATGGATAGAGTGAGTGCCAGTTGGTGTTTCTGTGAGGTGCTATTGTGCTGATTGCCGTTTTGCGTTTTGGAGATCTGTAGTCATCCTTGTGCTGCTCACTATTATTCTGCAGCTCTTGTCACATGGTAACAAAGAAGACAGTACTACAGGTGAGAAAAGTGGTCCAGAGCCAGCCCTGGTGTGGCTTCCACATGTGGCCTGAAAATTCAGTTTGGTTCTGCTTATTCAGCTGAACAACTTTGACTCCCTAGTGCAGTAATCAGTATAGGGTAAAAGTCTTACAAATTGGGTGCCTTGAGCTCAACAATGAATGTGAATTACTGTAGCTCACTGGTGGCGAGAGCTGATGGCTAGCAACTGCTGTGGATTAATTTTTGTGGTGGCATGATACAGTCCACAATGGGTACTACTCCTGCATCACGGTTAAGAGCTATAGCAATTGTTAGTATTCACTGCATAACTCAAGGCTTACCCCCTTGTAGTCTGTTTTAACTTCATGCAAATTGTTACCTTCTCACTGGCTTCAAAAATTTTCAAAATTTATAGTTCTCTCCTTCTCTAAAAAACAGTTATACATCCATGAATATAAACACAAATTAAAAGGCAGTACATTTAGGACACTACATTTACCTTCCCAATGTTTCACTATACATGGATGAGGATATTTCCATTTTTTTTTATTTCTTTTGGGGGGGTGGCTTAATTTTTTGGTTTTAATGTTGATTAAACTGAAGTAACAATTAAGAAAAGCCTAGTGGTCCTTATTTGTTGTCAATTACTATGTTACTATGTTACTAAGACAGCTGCTGCCTGTGGCATACAAGCCAGTAGTAGTCAACAGATGACATGTAATCATGAGGTTGAGGATCTTGCACATCTGTGTACAGTAATCACTCATGACTCATCTAGTTTTAAGGTTTCTATCACTGTCTCTTTATGGTGGTTTGGGTGATGTGATGGATGCTACTTAACTGAGATTGACTTGGTGTGAGCTGCACATTATAGCTGATCACATCAAGATTACTGGTGATGATATTGTAAAAACTGTACAATGTGCAAGAGGACTGGAAATGGTGGTGTGTAGAGATGCAGCAAATTATAAATCTGCCTGCGAAGTGGATGCGAAGTGACTACTTTGAGTCCGTGGAGCACAATGCGAAGTGGACCCTGTAAAGTGCTCACTTCACATTCTCATTATGCCTTAATGCGAAGTGAGAAGAAAATAGGCACATCACATGGCCTGCAGTACTGTAAATCACATGCTTTAGCCAGGCAGGAAGGAAGTGAGTCAGAGAAGCAGTTTCACTTTCTCCTTTGCATTTGTACAGGGAGAAAGCAAAATTGTTTTGTGAGAGGAATTTGCTTGGCTTTTGGAGTCGTTACTGCCAATCCAATTCAAACAGCTTTTTTAAAAGCTATTTTATTTAGTGTTTGTATTGTGTTAGTGGTTTTTGGTTAGTGAATTTTTTTGTATACGTTTGTTTTTGTTTTGTGTGTGTGACTGACTGTGTGTGTGTGTGTGTGTGTGTGTGTGTGTGTGTATGTGTGTACGTGTATGTGTGTGTTGTCCCGTGGAACCATTAGGATGGAAGGTCAGGTTAGAATCGGGGAAGGCGAGTCACTGGCATGTGGGAGCGTTTGGAGGGGAGGAGTGAGGACCCGTGGGGGGTGGAGCGGTTGTGTTATGTTGGACCACTCCAGACTCCTGGCCAGTGTTGCTTCCCCCACAGAAGCAACAGGAGCGGCAGCAGCAGCACCAATTCCACAGGTGGCTGTTGCTCGTCCACCTTCTCCACCACCACCACTAGCAGAAGCTGTTGGGGCTCCAGCACCACCCCCTTCACCACCTCCACAGCCACAGGAGGTGGCCCTGGCAATAGTGGGTGGTGGTAGGACTCATGTCCACCAGGTGCGTACTGTGTCTGGTCCCCCCCCCGCAGCTCCCCAGTGTGGGAGTTTTTTAATTGTGTGGGGGGAGACAGCACAGTGGTGCAGTGCCATGTGTGTGGTGTGCTGGTGCACCGTGGTCCCCCTGGGGCACATTTGGGGACTGGTGGCCAGCACACCCAGATGATGAATCACCACAGGGCAGAGTGGCAGGCTGCCATGGAAGGGGACATGCGTCCACCTGCTGGCCGTTCCATGGCAGTGGCCAAGGGTGCTGCTGGGGAGGGAGATGTGCCTTGCAGCAGTCACCACCACGGCAGGAGGAGGAGGGCTACATCAGGTGCTCCACCACCACCACTGCCACCAGCACCACCCTGTCCACCACCAGCCCCACTACCAGGATTATCCACTGCAGTGGAGCCTGGCACAGTCCCTGTTAGCCAGTCTGACTTCCTCCTAGTGTGGGCAGCACTGGAGGAAAACAACAAGCATTTCATTAATTTGGAGCAGCAGGTTACCGGAGTGGAAGCACAGCAGCAGCAAATAGTTTCAGTGCTGCACCTGCTGCTGGACCACCATGGCATCCCATGGCCATAGTAAGTCCAGGTATTGTTTTCTGCCCCCCAACACCCACCACCACCCCCCTGACCCAACCTCACTACTGTGTTGTACTTTTGTTGTGTGTTTTTGGTTTATTATTAAATCATACACATTTTCCCTCCAGGGGAATCTTTCTTGCACCACATAGTGCAATACATTTTTTTGAAAACAATGCGTAAATGCATTACAGTGAGTCATGTGACGGAGGCATTCCCATTCTGAAAATCTGCCCATATTCTGCCTCCCTTCTCAGCAACATTAGGTCATGATGGAAGGGGAGATCGCATGTGCATGCTCCTTACAGTGAATATCGGAATGTGCAGGTTTGCGAATGTTTCTTTATGTTAATGGTCAGTTTGTTGTGAAATGTGTGGCCATGTTTCCAGTAAGAGGAGCCTTGGTAGTGGAAACATCCCACATTTCATCACAAAGTGAACCTTATAACATTAGGAAACATTGCTTGGGATAGCTGCAGTACATTCAGTATAGTGGAGCATGCACCTACACTCCCCCTGCCATCATGTCTTAACGTTGCTGAGGAAGTGTGGCACAGATGTGGGTTACTTTTCAGATTAATTCCTTCATCATGTGACTCACTGTAATGAAATTATGGGTGGTTTTCACAGACATATATTGCACTCTTTGGAGCAAGAAGTATTCCAGTGGTAGTAATGCCCCCCACATATTAGTTTATGTGCATCACCATAACTATGTAATGTGGTGACTGTCTGTAAAGCAGCAGCACAACAATCTGTTGATAGCTCTGACCAATATTTTTTAATGCTATGTTACAACTTCCTTTACTTACATCCTGACTGGAATGATACGATAATTTGCAGTAGTTGAGTGTGCTGTACTACCATTTTTCATGTGTGAAATAATGAAAGGAGCATTCCTTTTAAATTGCTGCTGCTGACAGTGAGTGTGATCAGGTCTTTGTCATTGTTTTCCTCAGCTTTTCTCCATCACATCAAGTAGTTGTCATATATAACTTCTGTTGTTAACTAACAGTTATGCATCATTCAGTGTTTTATATGACACCACGGAACAATAGTTATTGAAAAGCAGCTGCAAATAAATACAAAGCTGATCAGAACAATATTGGAAGACATAGAATGCTCATTTAACATAGAAACATAGAGGTTGATGGCAGATAAGGACCGCAAGGCCCATCTAGTCTGCCCATTTCTTTTTCTACCTTATAAATGTGCCATCGGCCTTTGCTCTGTCAGTGGCCTATCTATTCATACTCATCTGTATTGCTCCCTTATGCCTATCCCATGCCTGTTTGAAGCCCTGCACTGTATTCATAGCCACCACTTCTTGAGGTAGGCCGTTCCATGCATCCACCACTCTTTCTGTGAAAAAGAATTTCCTCACATTCCCCCTTAATCGGCCTCCCTCTAATCTTATGCTGTGTCCTATTGTCCTGCTATTTTTCTTATATTTAAACATTTTAGACTCTTTCACCTTGTTAATGCCCTTAAGGTGTTTGAATGTTTCGATCATATCACCTCTCTTCCTCCTTTGCCCAAGGGTATACATATTGAACTCTATTAATCTGTCCTCATATGTCTTCTGATGCAGTCCCTGCACCATTTTGGTTGCCCTTCTCTGGACTGCCTCAGTTTAGTTAATGTACTTGTGAAGGTGTGGCCTCCAGTACTGCACACAGTACTCCAGAGGGGGCCTAGCCAGTGTCTTGTAGAAAGGGATTATTACCTCCCTCTTACGACTTGTGATACCCCTACTAATACACACTAACATCCCCCTAGCCTTACCTACTGCTTTAGAGGTCAGCTTGGGTGATTTCAGGTCATCGGAGATGATGATGTCCAAGTCTCTTTCTTCCTTTGTGACAGCCAGCAACTCCCCTCCCAGCTTATAGGTGGCTTCAGGGTTTCTCTTCCCTGTGTGCATGATCTTGCACTTCTTTGCATTAAATCCCAGTTGCCACTCTTCTCACCATTTTGCTAGTTTATCCAGATCTCTTCTCATTCTGCCCAACCCAGCTGGATCATTTACTCTGTTGCAGATCTTGGTGTCATCTGCAAACAGACAAGCCTTACCCTCTAGTCCATCTGCAATGTCACTAATGAAGATATTGAAGAGGACTGGCCCCAGGACTGATCCCTGAGGTACCCCACTTGTGACTTGTATCTCTTCTTACTGTATACCATTTACCACAACTCTTTTTTTTCTGCCCGACAACCAGTTTGCCACCCAGTTCACCAACTTCTGACCCACCCTGAGCCTACCCAACTTATTTATCAATCTTCTATGTGGAACAGTGTCGAAAGCTTTGCTGAAGTCAAGGTAGGTGACATCAGCTGCTCCCCCTTGGTCCACCACTCTGGTTACCCAGTCAAAGAAATCTATGAGATTAGTTTGACAGGACCTTCCTTTTGTAAACCCATGCTGTCTTGGATCTTGTGCCCATATGGATTCCATTTGTTGCACTATCCTTTCCTTAAGGAGTGCCTCCATAATCTTGTCCCCTACTGAGGTAAGACTGACTGGTCTGTAGTTCCCTGCCTCCTCCCTGCTACCACTCTTGTGGAGCGGGATCACATGAGCCCTTCTCCAGTCTTCTGGGACCTCTCCTGTGCTCAGAGACTCACTAAACAGTTCTGCTACTGGCTCTGCTAGTTCCACCCTTAGCTCCTTAAGTACCCTCAGATGTATGCCATCAGGTCCCATTGCCTTTTGTTTTCATACATGAAAAAAAGTAGGAGTAAGAGAAGCAGACATAAATTGTGAGAAGAATCATATAATTCAAGTCACTGATGACTCGCACATAAGTAGTGGTTGCTGTGGTAATTTGAAGTGGCATAAAAAGTACAGTTCAGAACTGTGAGGACATTCTTGCAATGCTGCTTTAATTGTAAAAATGCCACTATGTCATCATGACTATGAGCTCACATCAACAATTACAGAACACACAAAAGTGACACAGAGTCCCCAGATTTTTTCTGCAGGCCCACAATGCGTCCTCCTTGTGTGCAGAAAATTGACAAGTGGTAACAAAGTGAAAAGAGACTGTTTCAGCACATACAACGTCCCCCAGAATTAATGGCACACTCAGTCATGCGCGCAGTGTTGGCACAGAGTCCCCAGATTTTTTCTGCAGGCCCACAATGCATCCTCCTTGTGTGCAGAAAATTGACAAGTGGTAACAAATTGTAAAGAGACTGTTTCAGCAAATACAAAGTCCCCCAGATTTAATGGCGCACTCAGTCATGCACGCAGTGGTGGCACATAGTCCCCAGATTTTTTCTGCAAGCCCACAATGCATCCTCCTTGTGTGCAGAAAATTGACAAGTGGTAACAAAGTGAAAAGAGACTGTTTCAGCACATACCCTGTTCACAGTATAAAATGATGACTGTGAGGTTTGTGTTGCTGGTCCAATGTGTTGTGCGAGACGATTCCACCAAATGTAATGTGATCATCTCAACTGGATTGAAAGGTGCCCTTTGGATGTACACTAATAGTAGCCTTGGTGAGTAGATGTATATATATATATATATAGATACATGGTTGTGTATTTTGTAGGTGGTGATGATGAGGGGGTTGAACTTGATATGGACATGTACTCATGCTATTGTTCTGCATCACACAGGTGACTCCAAACTGTTGCTTAGCACATTCCAGTGCTCAGTGAGAATTTTTGCACTTAAATGGAAACGGATATCTCCAAGCACATGAAGGTAAGTATTTATTTTTGGGGGTGGGGAATCATATTTTCAGTTTTGTCTGTAATGGTTTCTTATTTTTTTACTTCTTCACAGATTTCATCAGCATCCTTCTGGAGTCCGGTTGTTGATGATGGTCATGGTCATCGAATGAAACGGCTTCTGCGTGTTGCACGTGTGCCCAAGCTCGGGTCGGGGGAAGGGTGTGCCTGATGTTGAAGAACTTTTGGAGAAGACCACTTTGACAGAACAACAAAGTATCACGAATTTCCCTTGAAAAGGAAATGAATGACTTCTTAAAAGTTACAACTTCATTGTTATGTGTCCCTCCCTGGTTCTCAAATCTCAATCCCTATTGTCAAGTTACATTTCAGAGACACATCTTGTCAACTACTAAGACAACCTGTTGTGTGCAATATTTGCAGCAGTCTTTACAAAGCAATGAAATGGATTAAATAAAATCTTCATACTTACCAGAATGGATTTCACAAGGACATTACATCGGTTCCTCTCTGTACGGTATAACTACAGCATCTTTCCCAGCGAGTAATAGCGATGGAGCCTGTTTTTGTTCTCCTGCAAAAGAAACAAAAGAAGTGTACTGTATGTGTTTTGCTACTGCGGCTCTGAAAAGCTACAGAAAACAAAACAGACAACTTAAAGAAGTTAGGCAGCATAACGAACATGAGTGCACATGCTCACTTTATGGTTTAAATATTAAGAAGCTGGTGGTGGTGGTGCACTGGTGGACTGGTGGTCCATGGGAGGTAGACAGACTCGTGGTGGCAGACTTGCATAGCATCAGTCCCGGTGGTGGTGGTGGTCCGTGGGGGGCAGACAGACACTTGGTGGCAGACTTGCATAATATCAGTCCTGGTGGTGGTGGTGGTCCGTCGGGGGCAGACAGACTCTTGGTGGCAGACTTGCATAACATCAGTCCTGGTGGTGGTGGTCCATGGGGGGGCAGACAGGCTCATGATAGCAGCAGAGTTGGATAACATCAGTGCCGGTGGTGGTGGTGGTGGTCCGTGGGGGGCAGACAGACTCATGGTGGCAGCAGAGTTGAATAACATCAGTCCCGGTGGTGGTGGTCCATGGGGGGCAGACAGACTCTTGGTGGCAGACTTGCATAACATCAGTCCCGGTGGTGGAGGTGGTCCATGGGGGGCAGACAGATTCGTGGTGGCAGCAGACTTGGATATCATCAGTCCTGGTGGTGGTGGTGGTGGTCCATGGGGGGCAGACAGACTTGGATAACATCAGTCCCGGTGGTGGCGGTCCGGGGTGGGGGGGGGTCACACCACCTTTTAAATACTGCAGTTAAAATCTGCCAACATTAACCACATCATCATCCTCATAAAGAAAACTGCCCTCACAGTCATCATTGTCTGAAGTCTGACCACTGGGGAAATTCTTTCTTCATTGTGTTATCATCTATGTCAGTGGTAGGCCATTTCAGGCAGCCACTACCAGTGCCACCACGATACTCCATTTCCACATCAGCAAGACTACCATGACTAGGCCGGGGTATGAATACCGAGGGTGCAGTCTATGCTGGTATGTGCCTCTCATTCATTTTAACGAATGTTAGCAAACTAACATTTGCAGGAGACAGGTTTGTCCAACGATCCCTGACTATTGCACCTGCTGAGCTGAATACCCTCTCAACACTTACACTGGAGGGTGGGCATGTGAGGTACTTCAGTGCCACTGCAGTCAGCTCTGGCCATTCACTGACCTTTCCACTCCAGTACAAAAAAGGATCTTCACTTATTGTCAGATGCCTGTTTTCAGACAAATATGACTCAACCATTCTCTGTGCAGCACTAAGTCCAATTGTTGATACATCAGCCTGTTCCCCAGAATCACTGATTTCACAAATACCCACTTGGGACAAAGCCTCCCAAAGTGGCTTGATGCCAACCACTTTGGATGACAGACCACCAGGAACTACAATCCCCTTACCCTTGCATGATATGCTTGCTGGTTCTCCAGCAACACCTTCAGCTGGATTATGCTGCTGAGGTTTGCAAACCTTGGCACGTGACTTCTGTGCCCAATGAACCAAACAAACCAGTTGACCACTGATATTTTTTACCTGTTCTGGCCCTCCCTCCAGTACTGATGCAATTTCGTGTTTGTATCATGGGTCCAGCATTGTTGCCATGGCAAAGTTTTCACTTCACTGAATGCTCACAATGTGATGATTCTGGTCGAATATTGTCAGCATGTGTTGCAGCAACATACTGCTACCACCATCTCCGGCAACATCAAGACTATGCTGTACATTCACCGATGTCTGCCTCAGCACCTGCAGCAGTGGAATTGATTGGCTAATGGAGGCAGACTCGCCACTCACTGCCTGTGTGGCATGTTCAAAAGGCCGCAAAATTATTATTACAGACTCCATGAGGCGCCACTGTTCAGTCATCATAGACATAGAGGCCCCAGAAGTGTCTTGGCTAGTGTACATAGCAAGATATTCTGAGATGGCTTTGTATTGTTTATACAACCTGTCTGCCATGTATAACGTGGAGTTCCATCGGGTGACAACTTCCAGCTTCAAGCGGTGCTGAGGCAGGCTGTTTTGTATCTGCAACTGCTTCAGTTGGTTACGGGCCTTTCCTGATCTTGAAAAGAGAGATCAGATATGTCGTGCAATGGTCAGCACTTTCTTTATGTCAGGGTGTTGCAGAAACTCCAGAACCACAAGATTTAAACAGTGGGCCATGCATGGAACATGAAAAAAAAACCACCATTCATGTTCATGATGCATTTCACCACATTTGACCCATTGTCACTTTCTATGAACCCAGCTCTCAGGGACAGAGAGTTTAGCCATCTGTCAATTTCAGTCAGTACCATGTCCAACATGTTCTCACCAGTGTGTGAACAGGTCACACTGTGCGTAGTAATTGTTGCATGCTGGAGAATTCCAGGAAAATTGCTACTGCGACAATCCACCTTCCTGCACTGATTATTCACACTACCAGCATCACAAACAACCCCCGGCAACTGCGCCCAATGTGCAGTTATACACAGATATGAACTGCCTGCTATTTTGCCACTTGTCCACAAATCCATACTTAAATTGATGAATGGAGAGGAGGAATGTTGAAGGGCATGTCTTACTGAGTTTGAGACAGTGCGCGGAACAACTTGGGAACAGCATGGGTAGAAAAGTATGTCCTGGATGGGACTTTCCATTTTGGACAGGCATGGGCAGCAAACCACTGGAACCCAGGATTCTCCACAAAAGGAGAAGGGCACAAGATCGATTGCCAGCATTTCTGCTACAGTAGCATTAAGTTCACGTGACACTGTATGATTGGGGAGGGGGTACTTCAGCTTATGCGCAAAACACTCTGTAATGTGGGCTGACTTAAACGTTTTACATGGGGTGTGTTGTTGGTCACAAATGGTTGTGCTCTGTGATGAACGGCATTGGCAGGGGGTGGAGTGTGGACATTTGATGAAGACGATTGCACAGGTGATGATGACAAACCCAGAAATTATGTTATTTTTCCAGATTTTCCAACCTGGGTTGATGCGCCACTTGCACTAGACATACTGCATTCACCACCACCACCACCACCACAAAAACTGCTACTCTCACCAGCACTGGACAACATTTCAAAGTCATTATGGTCCTCCACTTCATCATGCCTGTAGTAATCCTCTGCTCTTATTACCGCACTACTGCACACGTTTAATTTCCTAATGGGCTTAACAGTCATGGAAGGGGATAACATGCTGGCTATGGTTGCCAGTGATACGGGTGAATGCCCCAGTCTGGTATTAGCTGCCAGTTTGTGCTGGGTCCACAGAGCCAAGTGCCTATTCTTAAGATGCATATGCTGTCCTCCTGTCCCAAGATGGCTCCCCTTTTTACCTCGACTCACACGCACATGGCAAACCTGGCAGATTGCAACTGAATCATCATTTGCATTTTGAACAAAAAAATCCCAAACAAGGGACTGTGATGCTCTGCTTTTAACATGTCCATGATGATGTGACTTATTTAAGTCTGTTATGTTAAGCACTGAAGTGGGGGGAGGGCACGTGATGTTTCTGGCACTGCACACCTGGACTGCAACTGACCATCATGACTACCTATCATATTGATTACTGGGTCGTCATCATCATCATCATCCACTAAAACCAGTAAATCACAAGTTTTTACAGGGGGGATTCCTGCAAACAGATTCAGACACAGCCACTTTTAATTTCTTTTTCTCCGGTTCCCAACTTGGGTCAATTATATCATCATCATATTCATCAATGTCACTGTCACACACATCCACATCTTCTGCTTGGATGCTAACATGTGGACTGCATGTTGCAACAACAGCAACATCATCATCAGCAGCATCATCACATTCATCATCAGCATCTACACCACCATCACCTGATATTTGTTTCACCACACTGTGAATCACTGCATGGAAAATGCATGACATTAAGGGCCACGATGGATGGAATATCACATTGTATGCTGTCATTGACATGATCATCAGAATCAGGTTCAGTTAATGGGATGTTACTGGGAAGTATGACATCATCTACGCTGTCACTCACTTGCACTGCTTCACACTCAATATGTTTGGATACGGTACACTGGTCAGAATTAGAACTTGATGCAACAATGCTAATACTACCTCCACCACCACTAACACCAGTAACACTAACACCACCGACTGGAAAAACATCATCTCCTCCAACTATCAGTGAAGCTACTGATTGGGCTGTAAAAAACATTGCAGGAGAAATACCTTTCCTCACATCAGCAATGCACGTCTCCTTCAGCGTACTACTACCACGCCCAGAGACCCTCTTACTGCCAACATTGCCATGGCCAGAAACAGCTTTATTTGCATGTCTCTGTGCAGGCATTTTGGGGGATCAACCACAAATATTATTACCAAATTCAGATTTTGATACGTTCACTTTCTGACTGGAGGGATGCTGGCTGGATATGAAGCAAAATAAACAACTATGGCTTCAGCAACAGATAAGAGACTACTGTGTTGTGACACTGTCATGGAATTAAAACAACTCCAGTAACCAGTGGTGCTGATGGGGTCACAAAAACAATCCAGTCTGGTAAAAAACACCTTTTCAATGTGGGGGTTGGGGGGCACTGAATACAGACAGTGTTGATTTTTACCGAACTACAAGCAGCAAAACTAAGAACAGAGAACACAATTGCAGTACAAAATCAGGCAGCTGCAGTGGAAAGCAGGTTCACACTGCTGTGCTTAGTTGCACTTACACTAATCTGTGTCACAAATTTTAAAAGGTGTGTTATATTTCATGCATGCAACACTGCACACACAACAGAGAACACTTTGTGTACAATGCTGAATGAGGAATGCAATGCAAATGCAAAAGTTCAGTGTACTGCCACGTAATGTAAATTTGTAATTTAAACAAACTGACCTTATGAAATGCTGCACCACATTCACACAACAAACAGCAAGAAACTGTGTACTACTATTGACAGTTTTACTATGTGTACAGTAACACAGTCAGTTATATAACAAAAATATAACCAAAACACAAAGAAACCACTAGTTCTCCAACTTAAATCTACCTACACACAGATACGCCCCTTCCTCATACAGCACAGTTCACTGTCTTTCACTACACACACTCAATGTTGTAAATTTACATTCAAAATCCACACACAAACAAAAACGCTCGATGATGTGAGCACAGGAGGGTTTCCTACAATCGATGAACTACAGTCGGATCCCCAAATAAAAGCAAAAATGCTTTTTGAACAGCTTTTAAAAGATTCCTACTGACAGCTATCAGAGCACACCGTCTCCTACTCCTTCCTACTCATACTACCCCGAACTAAGGCTGTGCAGATCAATATAGAGCCCGTGTGACCTGAACTCCCATGAATCACTGCAAAATTCGCCTTTGGAGCTCAAAAACAAGGTGAAGTGAGGCGACGTGAACTACCACCAATGTACTTCACCTTAAAATTGAAAAAGTAGTGACCAGTGGAGGCAGAGTAACATGAAGTCACTGTTTTCAATGCACTTCGTGTTCCTCATTATAATGCGAAGTGCTCCGCTTCGCATTGTGGAGCACTCTGCGAATCCGCCTGTGCTCTGCAAAATGCTTCGTGGAGCAGATTGAGCCCACTTCGCCCACCACTAGTGGTGTGTGCCACAGTCCTTGCTCTGTTGGCACAGCTGGGAGAGGTAAGCCAGCCTGTGGTGCATTCAATGCCAGTGGTAAATCAGGAAGGCTTGGCAGCAGGAGGCATAGGTATGGAAATAGCAGTAGTTGGGGCTTGTTGGACATATGAGTAATTAAATGAATAGCTAAAGTTGATCTGTGTTCAATCAAGTTTGAGACAGGCTAAGAATTCAATAGTCTCATTATCTATCCTGAAGTGATGTGGGGAGACAGTGTCTCCACTTGTTCTGGAATATCTTTCTGAAGTGACTGATGTTGCAGGGCAGAAAATGCAAGACCAGCTTAGCCAATGAGGTCCAATTTTTGTCCACTCTTGCCTGAATTTGATGGGATCACTACTTGAGCTAGATAGTAGCCCTGTCATGTATTCATTGTGAGATATCTGTGCCTTCTGCCAAAATGTTTCAGCAGCACTGGCAGTCAGCATCATAAAGCTCACAGATGTCTTTTGTTGTCTCCAGATTATCACTGTCCAAGTTGCATTCCATGTTGCATGCTAACAACTGGCACTGGAAGCATATAAAGTCAAAGGAAGTAAAGGAGCAGTTCAAGCAAGATGAGGCTGATTGTTGTTTTTTTTCCAATTGTTTTATGCTGATCCATTTGAAGTGTATGCAACCATTTCTGCTTGATATAGTCAATGCATTAATGGGAAATACACATGTCTTACACCTGGTACCCAGTACTGTTGCCGTGCCAAACCATGTGGCAGATCTAAATATTTTAAATCTGTCTATAATTTGTGTCACAGTCATCTTTGTCACTTACTTAATGAGTATTGCATCCTGCTTATGTTACTATTGAGATGGGTTAGATGAGCTACTGGTGTCACTAGTACTGCCACAATTATCATCACTGTCATTCCCACCAGAGCCCCCAGTGTCACTTCCATGGCAACTACTACTAGCCTTGCTTTGTTGGTTTGCTTTAGAAGCTCTCAAATAATGGACTGTGTTTCATTCAAGTAGACTCACAAAGGGAATGTTAAGAGTTGTTGATTCAGCACTGACATCTTTTTGTGGCTTGTTAATAATGTCTCAGAAGTTGAACATTCTGTTGCAGCACAACCTATTGCACCAGGGATAGATATCTCCACAAGCCACTTTGTTGAATTCCATAGCTTAGAACATAGCTTTCTGTTCTATTAGTCTCTCCACCATATAAAAGACAAACTTCCACCTTGTTGCTATGTTGCTATATCTTTAGATGAGCAATGCAGCAGTATATTGTACTTCTGCCTGTACTGGTGAAGGTTCTTGTCACATTTTGGGAAGCAATGGAAATATCTAGTCATTTCCCATATAGTGTCAAGTATTTACTTTAGCTATACATGTTTGTTGAACACATAACTCACCACCAGAGTCAGTGCATGTGCAAAACAAAGTGCATGGCAGGAATTCTCCCTTTATCATGATCATCAGCAAGTTACTCCTACTCTCTGTCATGAACAGTCCCACCTTCAGAACATGATGGTAAATCTAAATGTCCAGCAATGATTGGATGAACCACCAATAATTGTGCACACTGTGCTTCGCCTCCATAAGCGACACATTAAGTGAAACAGTTTCCCTGCTTCAATATAATTTCTCCAAGGGCTTAAGGTGATGGAGATAGGGCTGGGATGGTGGTGGTACTGATTGATATAGACACAACCTAATGGGTAGTGAGATGTTAAAAGTGTTGGTTTGTACTAGTACTTAAAATATCACTAGTCATATACACATAACCCCCTTTGCTTCCTTCAGAAATCTCAACATCTGTGTGCATACTGACTTGTACTTACCTTGAAGAACATGTCTGGAAATTGTGAAGCAAGATGGAATGTTGTATTTGGGCTTCAATTCATGTAGCAGTCTTCCAAAGCCAATGTATTCTACAATGGCAAATGACTAAAGATTAAAGGCTATCATCTCCTTAATCAGTTGTATGATTAGGACAAAAGGTTGGGTGACTAGGAGTCAGTTTAGTGTGGGCATGTAACAATGTGTCAGTGTTGTTTGGTTGGTGGCTGGTGGAGTGGTGCTTTTGAAGCAGCACCACTACCTACTGATGCATCAGCTGGCTGCTGTGGCTGCCATGGTGGATGCACTACTTGAGTAAACTAACTTATCATGCCACCCATACCCAACTGTCCCCACAGCTGCTGGCTCATCTGACCTGGGTTGGAATTGGGAATTGATGTGACTGTTAGGAAGATGCCATGTTTCATGCTTCAGATGCTCTGCCAGAACATTAGCTTCCACTCTTCGAGTAGACTGACCTCAACTGATCTTTTTATCACAGATTGTAAGCTGATCTCAGTGGTTTTGTGGAGTCATTGCTCAGACACTGCATTACTGCAGAAGATATCTTTGTGTTTTTAAAATACTGGTTGTCTTCATTAATTTTGAGCTGTGCTTAAACTTCCCCATTATACTACATGTATGAGATATTATCAGGCAGTTTGAATTGAATCTTGTAGTATCTAAGTAATATGTAACATATGTCTGCATTTTCAACTAACATTGTGTTTTCTTTGATTACAGTCTTTAATTATTAATGTAAATTTTAAGTAATGAAATTATGCAATAACGATTTCATTGGAAATGAGCTTTGCTCAACTGAATATTTGATTCATATTATTATGAATAAAAGTTTTACTACTACTACTACTTTTAGCTATATGACTGGGCTGCTGTGGTCCTTTGGCAGCAATAAAGTGGTGACTACGGGACATAAACTGCAGTGTTTGGTGCAGCTGTGCAAAACAGTTTGCCACATCCTGCACCCAATTTTAGTACCATGGGTACAGTTGCAATATTTTTCACAATTTACTGCAGCTTGTGCCAAAGCATTGGCACAAGACCCATAAAAATAGTCCCTGATTGGCCCATGGTTAAACCAGTGAGGAGCTAGTCTAACGTGTGCATTCTGGGGCAGGGGACAGAAAATTCCGATTTGTGTCAGGAGAATGCCACAACCCCCTGCACTGTTTGTTCGGTACTCCAGGGGCTTGCACCAACAACATCCCCTTTGAAAACTGGGTCCTATGGCGTAATTAATCTTTGCTTTTCTGCCACATGGAAAGAGATGGCTGACCTGGATGCCTTGGCAGGGCAGCACTGGCAGCAGCAGCAACAGCAGCATCAAGGTGACAAGGATGCTGAGCAACTGAAGGTTTAGGGTGGACCTGGTCTTTGGTTTCCCTACCTGACCAACTTGCTTTTCCTTTTGCATTTTTTTTAATTAGGCCACTTCCTTCTGTGATGGCCTCCACTTCTCTGAATAACACACATCATCCAAACTTGCTCTAACTGACAGCTTATTTTCAGCCTCCCCTGCCTCACCCTCCTCCACTCCTGCATGTGCTTCTGCCTTTCCTGCTTCCTTTTCTCCTGCTTCTTCCCCCTGCTCTTCCTCCTCTTCCTCAACATCTCCTACCTCTTCCTGATGTACCTCCATCTCAGTCTTGCACAATTTTTAACTGTCTATGCATTTTTGCCATCTCCTCTTCATATGCTTCTGCCTCCCCCTCCTATAACATCTCATGGTCATGCTCCCTCCCCCCCCCTCCTTTAATAGTGCCACAATGGAGTCAGATATCATAGCTTGGAGGCAGTTTTTTTTTCCAAAAAGTTTATTTTAAAGATGGTGCTAGGGACATGGGCCAGTGGTTGGTGGTAGGAATTTCACATAATAATTTTTTTTTTAAAGATGGCATCAGAGTTGGGGATTGGGGTCAGAGGAGGAAAAAGGATAAGAAAAATAAGAAAGGGTGCACTGCAAACATTCATCACATACAAAATGTGTGGTGTATGATATGTAGATTATTCCAAAGAAGAATAAAAGCCAGATCAAGCACAGCAGAAAAACCCCAGTACATAGAGGTACAAACTTCTTCCTCAGTGGTGTCCTTTGGAGGAACACCCAGATTTATAGTGTGCATGCCCTTGCTGTTGTTTTTGATAGAGGGTGGAAGCCTGCAGTGGGAGAGGGGAACAGGAAGGTTCCATTAAGAAATGAGACTGCTATGCACAAGAAAAACCCATAAGGGAGAATGAGTTGGGAGCCAAGGCACCAGCAGAATTCCATAGCTCCCACATGTAGAAACTTTGGAATCTGCTGCATTGCTACATTCAATACCAAAATACAGTGTTTGTGCTAACATCCATAATGAGCATTCATAATATATTTGTAATTCAGAATACTAATGAAGTTGCTGAACACTGCTAAAGAAACAAGTGTGCATACAGTTCAAACTAAGCTTATTTTATCAGTAGTCAGCCAACCTGTAAGTCCTCAGTTTGGATTTCCTGATGCTCCAATGTCCACGGGTTCATTAACATGTAGCAAAATCATTAAAAAGAAGAAAGTGCTACTGGAGGTGAACTAAAATTCATTTATTGTAAGAAACTCATGGCCAACGCATTTCTCTATTACCACTTTTCATAGGCGGATTAAACAATGAGTTTATAGTCTCAAATACTTCATATATATATATATATATATATATACATATATATATATATATATATATATATATATATATATATATATATATATATATATATATATATATATGAAGTGTTGGGGCTATAAAATCACATTGTTTGTGTCCAAGCACCACCCCTTGAGGAATCCTGTGAAGGTGTTAATTATATATATTCATGGCAAAAATTCTGTTGTGTCAGTTAGGTTCATAGCACAGTGACAAAAGCATGGAAATGTGGGTTAGGTTACCACCCATACCCCCCCACCCCCACCCCCACCCTCCACACATCAACAGGCATTGGAGTGTGTGCTGGGGTTGTTGGCCTAACTTTTACCCCATTCCATGTGTAAAGAAGCTGAGGTGGTGTAGTATAGGAGAATGAGGTGAGATTTAGGCACAATGACCTTAACACACACCCCGATGCCTGTTGGTGTGAGGAGGGTGGGGGTTGGGTAGTAGGGGTGGTAACCCTAACACCACATTTCCATGCTTTTGTCACTGTGCTAGGAACCCTATGCATTAACTGAGTTTTTTTGCTATTAATTTCCCTTCTTTTTGAGAAAGTGTCATGTAACTGGTAAGTGGTATGTGTTAGTAGGAGTGCGGAACCTCTGGGCCCTGCGCTCCCTTCATATTGCCCATTTTTGCATAATGGTATGTGTATGTGGGAACTGGGGCTCTCCGGGCCCTGTGCTCCCACTTACTCATAACTACAGAGCCATACAGCAGCCATACAGGGCAAGGAACCCTTGTAACAGTAATTTGCTAGGATCTCAGCAACCGTAGAAGCTAGGAAAATAATTCCGGTGCTGTTTTAATCATGACAGTGAGTGCTCTACACAGGGAAGATCAAACAAATCTATATCTCTCATTGTTTACAAGATGTGGGCACCACAATATGCTGAAAAGGCACCCTAGCAACCCTTGTGACACTAATTTGCCAGTATGTCCGTAACTATATCAAGTAGGAAAAAAAATTCCACTGCTGGTGTAATCTATGATTTCCAAACTTATTTCTGCAGGTTAGTTTACCTAAAGATGATCTAAGCTGCAAATAGCAAAAACTCCGTATCTCGCTTCTTTTTCAAGATACGGACACCAAAATGCATCATGGGCGCTGCAATGTTATCCTATGGGAAATGCCTCAACTTCAGAACACTGTAACTTTGGGTCAGTTGAATAATTTGGCCCCACCGAAGGGCACATCTCTGGGATAAGGGCTTGCCACCCTGCAAATTTCAGCCAAAAAGCCCTGTTTCGTTGCTGGGGATGGCAAAGATTTGCAGTTTTTGGGCAAAATTCTTTCACAAATTGTGAAGGTTTTTGCAAAAAACAGTACAAAACTTCTGCATTTGCGAAAGTGTCACTGCAGTTTTTCCCATGATTTGTGAAAGTACTGGGGCTCCAAGTTTTAAAATGTCATTTCTGGGCGGTTTTACCCCAAAATAAAGATAAGATGCCATCCTCAGGACCCAACTAGGTAAACCCAACAGTCAGTGTTTACCTAGGGTGTCCCAAATTTAAACACCAGGCATTTTTCTCTCTCTCTTACTGGAAACAAGATGGTGGCAGCATGAAAGTAAAAGGCCATTTGTGAAAGGAAAATTGTACTTGTGACACTTTCGTGAGACACATACATTTTTCCTCCATTGACTATAATGGAAATTTGTTTTTATTTTAATAACTTTTAAATGATTTAATATTTTTACACCAGATCTTCAGAAGACACATTGGTGGCCCAGAGTGCATCTTCTCTGAAGATTTCAGACCAAACAGACAACTCATGCGGGCTGTGGGCATGAGCAAAGAAACACCAAAACAATAATTGTTTTGCATTCTGCAGCTCTGCAACCATACATCCGACCGTAATGCAACTTGGCAGATTCCGAGATCTATTTTGCCAGACCATGCATGCAAACTTTCAGGTAAATCTATCATACAGTGACAACGTTATTAAGTTGCAAAATTTGAGGCTTAACATCAAAGTGCTTACTCAACCCTAACTATAGTGCCAATGCCATTACTGTGGCACTATTATATATATATGTATATATATATATATATATATACATACATACACACATATATATATTAGCAGAGAACACCAGGAGGAAGGAGTGCTGTGTGACTGAACTTCTCTATTGGGACTAAAGAAGTAGAACTCTTCTACTGGGACCTTCAATTTAGGGTAATAAAACAAACAAAAAAAGTTAACGTGTTTGTCTGAGTTAGCAGAAATGAATGGTCATCTGAGCAGTTATCTAGGTGTAAATCTCAGGTGGCTGAAGGGGATTGTTATCTGTGCAATTTAATTACATGTAGAAAGATCTATTAAGTAGGGGGAGTGGCTTTGCATAGAAGGAAGCTAGATTTAAACGCTGCCTAGATAGAGTCTTCCAGAGGCTTGGCAGAGAACACCAGGAGGAAGGAGTGCTGTGTGACTGGACTTCTCTACTGGGACTATATTGCCCTCCTTCCCTCCCCTCCACCCTCCCATCCAAAGCTAGTTCTACTTTTATAGGCACAGGATTTGACTGACAATAGAAACTTCCTGTTTGGGAGCAGAAAGTGAGTGATCACAGAGCCACCAAAGACTCACCATCCTAGAAGGGCAAAAGTAGCTCTCTGCCACCCCAGCTGCTGGAGGTCTGCCTCTGAGCAAGCAAGGGGTCTACTGAGAAATATAGGATATTCTTGTCTCAGAACAGGACGATCCGGAGCTTAAAGGGCACAGAGGCAGTAAGGAAGTAGGAAGAGAAGAAAAAAACACAGAGAAAAGAGTAAGGATTCCAAGCAACAGTGAAGGGGCCAGAAATAAGGCATGATGGGAGTGGTGCAGTGCTGTGGCTGAGGAGCAGCAGTCTTCCGGGAGACGTTCTGGAGGATGCGGTGTAGTCCCATCTGCAGGCACCTATCTGGGCTGAGGGAGGTGATTGCTCATCTCCAGGATGAGTTGGCCAGGATTTGTGGGACCTCCTCTTCCATCCAGGGACCATCAGGGCCAATGCCATTGCTTCAGAGGTTGCCAAGAAAGAGGAGTGGTTGGACCACTGTGGACTCAGGAAGTGTAAGGGAGGTGGAACAGAGGTGCATCCCTCCAGTTGTACCTCTCCACAATTTCTATGTTATTCTGGCAAAGTGTGGTTCCTCTATGGAGGCACCCACAGTGGAGACCAAGGAGGATGCTGGGAACCTCCACAAGGGAGACCCACAGGAGGGTGGCATGGGACCCCACAGGGGAAGGAAAAACCTCCTGGTAGGGGACTCCATTGATAGGAAGGTAGAACTGGAGGAAGAAGGGGAGATGGAGGTAAGGTGCCTGCCTGCCTGGTGCAATGGCTTGGAAGGACAGGGAGCGAATCCCAGGATCGTCGGAGCAGCTGCACAGGGGAGGGAGCTGGATGTCATTGTCCACCTAGGGACAAATGACCTGGCTAGGAAAGGGATCAGAGCAGTGCAGGAAGAGTTTGTGGAGTTGGGGAGTGGCCATAAACAAGTAGCATGCACGGTAACCTTCCCGGAGGTGCTGCCTATCTATGGCGTAGGTGAGACTAGGGTGCTCCATACCATGGGATTCAATCAGTGGTTGAAAAACTGGTTCAGAGCTCAAGGATTTGGCTTCATTGGGGACTGGGGGTCCACCTGGAGTGATGTAGGCCTCTACTAGCATGATGGGCTGCATCTGTCCAGGAGGAGAACCAGGATCCTAGGTGATAGGTTTAAATGCTTCATTGGCAAGCATTTAAACTAGCCAAGGGGGAGGCACTGGAAAGGAGCACAGAAATCCTAGCACCACCAAAAAAAAGTCAGGGTAGTAAGTGAGGTAAACACCAAGATAGAGATGCTGATAGGAAGGAGGGCAGGGGTAAATGGAGAAAATGACAAAGGCAATAAGGGCAGGGATGGGGCAAAAAGTAGTAAGGCCATCAGGAAATGGAAGGTAATGAGTACCAATGCCTATAGGCTGGGACTGTAGCTCCCTGAACTGGTGGCCTTGATGGAAGAGGGATGACTGGATATCATAGCAGTCACAGAAACATGGTACACAGAGAACCATGACAGGGATCTTAACATACCAGGGTACATAACCTACAGGAGAGACAGGTAGGGGAGAAGAGGGGGAGGAGTAGCTCTCTATGTAAAGTAAGGGATAAAAGCAACTGAACAAAAGAGTAAACAGGGAGGAGAGGAGGCATTGTGAGTCACCTTAGAGACTGGAAATGGCACCACAATCTGCAAAGGGGTTGTATACAGACCCCCATGTCAAGGGGAGGGAATGGACAAGGATATGATAGAAGGCATTCTTAGGAAGGCAGAGAAATGGGAGATACTGTTGATGGGAGAGCTGAATATGCCAGATGTTAACTGGAGCACATTTGCTGCAGCCACATCCAAGAGCAGGGCCATTCTCAATGCCCTACAGGTGGCATGCCTCAAAAAGCTAGTTGTGGAACCCACTCATGAGGGAGCAATCTTAGACCTCATACTCTAAAATGGGGACAGTGAGAGGATCTCATATCAAGAAGTTGGTTGCCATCTGGGAACAAATGACCATCAAACAGTGTGGTTCATGATGAACTCAGCTACAGAGTCAAGCCATACAAAAGTGAGGGTACTGGACTTCAGAAGGGCTGACTATGGCAAGATGGGAGAGTGCCTTAGAAAAGCACTTGCGAACAGGTTAGAAGGAGGGGTGGAGCAACAATGGGGAAACATCAAAACTTCCATCACAGAGGCAACAAGTCTTTGTGTGAAGCAAGTCAAAATGAAAGAAAAAGCCACTATGGTTCTCAAATGAGGTGGCTGGGAAAGTCAGGGAGAAAAAGATAGCATTCAGGAAGTATAAGAAAACACAGAAGGAACAGGACAAAGAGCTATACCAGTCAAGGCAGAAGGAAGCAGGGAGTGAAGTCAGAATAGCAAAGGCCCAAACTGAGGAAAAGATAGCCGACTTGGTTGAGAAGGGAGATAAAACCTTTTATAGGTATATCAGGGAGCATAGAAAGACAAAGGGAGGGAAAGTGAGGCTGAATAGAATGGATTGTGGGTGGGCAGAGAAGAACAGTAAAAAAGCAGTGATACTGAATCAATATTTCTGTTCAGTATTCACAAAACAGGAGGAGGGGGCGGTGCCTAATCCAGATAACAGAAGCACTCATGATGGGGGGGGGTCGATCCCAGTCCTTTCACAGAAGAAAGGGTTCTGAAAGAACTCCTAAAACTGAAAGTGGACAAAGCAATTGGGCATGATGGAATTCACCCCAGAATTCTAAAAGAATTAAGGGGAGAACTAGTGAAACCACTGACTACCCTTTTTAACAAATCATGGGAGGATGGTGTGGTACCTGAGGACTGGAGGAAGGCGGATGTGATTCCCCTTCACAAAAGTGGGACCAAGACAGAGGCAGGAAACTACAGACCTGTCAGTTTGACCTCTGTGGTAGGGAAAGTGATGGAATCACTTCTGAAGGAAAGAATTGTTGAATACCTAGAAGTCAGTGGGGCACAGGACCCAAGGCAACATGGGTTCACAGCGGGAAGGTAATGTCAGATGAATCTAATTGATTTCTTTGACTGGGTGACCAAAGTAGTAGACCAGGGAAGGGGTGTTGACATGGCCTACCTAGACTTTAGCAAGGCATTTGACACAGTCCCACACAAAAGATTAATTGTCAAATTAACCAGCCTGGGAGTGGGTCCCAGGGTGGTACCCTGGATAAAACATTGACTGGGCAACAGGACACAGAAGGTAATTGTAAATGGAGTCCACTCTGAAGAAAGAGGGGTTGCTAGTGGGGTACCGCAGGGTTCAGTACTGGGTCCAGTCCTTTTTAATGTCTTTATAAGTGACATTGCAGAGGGACTGGAAGGAAAAGTACTCCTCTTTGCAGATGACACAAAGATCTGCAACAGGGTTTATACACAAGCAGGCATGGAAAGGATGAGAAGGGACTTGGCAAGGTTGGAGGAATGGTCAGAAGTACAGCAGCTTGGATTCAGTGCAAAGAAGTGCAAAATAATGCACCTGGGAAACAAAATCTCCTGGGAAGATTACACAATGGGGGGGGGTAGTAACAACAACAAAAATGGAAAGGGACTGGGGGTAATCATATCAGATGGTTCTATGTGATCTCGGTGACTGCAAAAGGGCAACCCGCAGAAGAGCGATGTCAGTGCGGTGAAAACAATTTTGCCACCCTGACAACTCCAGTGCATGGAAAAACAGTGGCGAGGACTAAAATTACTTGCTTTCTGTGGGGGGCTGCACCCACCAACACAACCCCACGCGGGGAGCTTAGCCCCTCGCACCCCCCTACTTAAGAATTCTAAACTCCAGGGGGGTGCTTTTTGGGGGGGATGCAAAATAAAAAAAAATAAGATGTGGGGCTGGGCGCAAGAAAAGCACAGTAGCACCCAGACCCAGACCCAAAACTGGAACCCCAGCACCACAAGCAGAGGCCAACTCCCAATGCCACTGCGCAGCTCGGCAGCTGACCAAAGTGCCACCTCTACATCCCCTCTACCCCCTCCCAGGCCACACTCACTGTGCTCGCTCCCCCCCGTGTGCATATATGTAGTGACATCCTGTCACTAGGGTCCCCCACCCCACCACATCTGGTCACCATCCCTGCCCCCTCACCTTTCAGGCTTTCACCCATATCGCATCACCATTTTGGACCACACAATGATTCGGGCACTCACCTCATGTGCTACCTATTGAATGACTTTAAGGTTAGCAAGCAATGTGAGAAGGCAGTAGGGAGGGCTGGGGGTATACTGGGAAGTATAAGTAGAGGCATCACCAGCAGAAAAGAGGAAGTTGTTATCCCTCTGTACAGACAGTTGGTGAGACCCTATCTGGAGTACTGTGTCCAGTTCTGGAGACCCCATCTACACAAGGACATAGACAGGATAGAGGCAGTCTGGAGGAGGGCAACTAAAATGGTGCAGGGTCTGCAAGAGAAGCCATACGAGGAGAGACTAAAGGAGCTTAATTTGTTTCAGTGTCCATAAATGTGTCAATGTCCATAGCCATTAGTATTTCATTGGCTGATGTATTCAACTCAAAATCCCAAGGCAGTATTTCTGCATATTCTGTTTGTTCTCCTAGCCAGTTTATCATAGTGTCATTGCTCATATTCAAGTCCATATTGTACTGAATAACACAAACACCAACAGTATTATTATTTCTGAAGTGATATGTTAAGATCCAATTTTCTATAAAATTTAAATATGACCACTTGGAGCTTAAATGGATTTAAATTTCATGTAGGTACAGTACAAAGGACAAACCTTCAGATAATGCTGATATCTGCTCCTTTGTCAATTGTACAGAGGGGATTTTACATACAGGATTTTTTTTATTAATCCCTTGTTGTCTTCCTGTTTGAAACTTTATAACTGCCACCATTTTTGTTTGTTCCTCTTCATTTTTTGTTTATGTTCCTTTTGTTGATTTTGTCTATATTACAATCTGTTCCTGCTCTTACCCACTCTCTGCCATGTCTAAAATTGCCTCTCAAACTGCCTGCATTATTTCTCCATCTTTTTCATCTTGGGCACCCTCTCTGTATGGAGCAATCCCTACTGCTTGATCTAGTAGGCCTCACATTACATGAACAAAAATTCCCTGCTTCATCATCCCTTCTATCACACACAGACTTGTTTTTTCTTCCTTCTTCAACTTCTAATTCATGATTATTCATTTTTGTGTTGCTTGCACGCATGTGCAAGAAACACATTGCATCAGTCAGCAGTTAGGGAGCAGACCACAATGCGTTGAGAAATTCAACCATATCACCACACAATCAGCTGTTTTGGTGCATTACAAGCTACCAAAACAGCTGACTGCATGGTGTCCCCATGGTGATGGCTTCTCCATCAGCCTCTCACAGTCCCTATAAAGCCACAGAAAGCTGCCGACTGCCATTCAGTGTATCTTCCTGATGAAACATTTCAATAAATTAAAAAAAAAAGTTGATGGGGTGCCCATTAACCCTATTGGCATGACCCCCTTCCCAGTTCATTTACTGATGGAGTAGCCCAATCCTCATCAGCATAATGCACCTCCATTGGCTCATGCATTCTCCTCCTCCCAGCACACTGTATGGCTGACGGGGGTGCCCAATCCCCTGTTAGCTCCACTGCCCCCTGCAAACAAACTTCCATCTGCCACACTGGGAGCCCACCCCAGCATGGCAAAAGTCTCCTTGGCCAATGAACTGAAGAAATGCCGATAAGCTGTATAATGGCATACTGTAAATTGTTTTTTGTTTTCAACTCTGGTGCATATCTTTACCATTTTTGGGAATTTTTTCACCAAATTTTCAGCATGGGGTTCTTGGGACCCCACTTCATGAACTCAGTCACTATCATTTTATTTGTTCCCAAAAGTTGATTCTGTGGTCACTGTGTGGAACCAGCTTTTGGGACTGATTAATGAAATGATAGTGTCACAGTTCATGAGGTAGGTCCCCCAAAACCCTATGTTGAAACTTTGGTGAAATCATTTCCAAAAATGACTGTTTTACAAGCATGCATTGTGCAGTTCCTATGCACGTTTGTAACTTTGAGCATTTTTAATATTTTCACTCCAGATTTTCAGCATTGCCATTTTACCACACCTCCTTATGAACAGTATAACTGTCATTTTTCACATCTCACCCAAAATGTGTTTTCGCACATGTAGCACACAGTAGCATGGTCAGTGTGCAAAATTAGTGTTCGGGACAGATTAAGAAAATCCCAGTGACACTGTTCATGAGCAGAGGTCTTAAACTGGCAATGTTGAAAATTTGGTGACAAAAGTCCATAAAATGATGGTGTTACGAGCATGCATTGTGCAATTTCCATGCACCCTCGTAAGTTCATTAATTCATAATCTTTTCAGTCCAAATTTTCAACATTGGCATTTTTCTACACCTCCTTATTAACAGTACAGCTGTCATTTTTCACACCCTGGCCAAAATGTGTTTTCACACTTCTGGCGAAAAATAGCATGGTTGCTGTGGGAAATCAGTGTTCGGGATAGATTAAGAAAATCACATTGACACTGTTCATGAACGGAGGTCCCAAAATGCCTATGTTGAAAATCTGCTGTAAGAAAATACCAAAACTAATTACATTACAGGTGTGCGTTGTGCAGTTTCTATGTACACTTGTGACTTCACCAGTTTTTTTTTTATTTTCATTTCAGATTTTCAACATTGCCATTTTTTACACCTCCTCATGAACTGTACAGATGTCATTTTTCACATCCTGTTCAAAATATGTTTTTGCACCTGTGGTACCAAATGGCACAGTCGCTGTGCAAAATCACCTATCGGCTAATGAACTGATAGCATCACTGTTCGTGCAGTGGGTTCACAAAAAGCCCATGTTGAAAACTTGGAGTAAAAATACCAAGAAACGCCCAAGGCATTTTGACCATAACGCCCCACCCTGTGGGGACTGACAGGCATCAGGGGTGTGACTTGGGATTGTCGACACTAATGCTCATGCCATTCCACCCCCACTATGCAGCCAGTGGCAGGCATCGAGGTGTACCTTGGACCCTTTGGCCCCAGAGTTCACCACATTCTCCTATACTGCACCCATTTCAGTGTATTTCCTTATGGAATGAAGTGAGTGCAAAGCCTGAACACTTCAAAGCACACCTCAACACTTGTAAGTGTCTGCAGGCTAGGGTGAGGTGAAATGTTGTGACCGTTATGGGCGATGACCCAAAGACACACCCCAATGCCTGTCCATCTCTGCAGGGTGGGGGTGGAGTTGACATCAGTTCAATACTTCACTGTCATTTCTATACTGCATCTGTCTAACTCCTGCACTTCCACTGCTAATGACAGCAAGCAACACTTGGCATTAACAAATGCTTGTTTTCCCTTAAGGCTTGGTTCCAGACTACAGACTCAGTTGTATTTTTAAAGGGTTCCAATTTTATCTTTAAATCATCAATGCTGGCTGTCCTGTATTAATATGATTGTTTATATTGTTCTTTAATCATTTTTACTAGTCCATTTGAACAATATTTGAGGGCTCCCTTCCACCACTCTTTTGAGTCTGTGTCCAAAACTGGTGATGATGGCATTTTATAGATCCTTAAACCTTTCAGTAAGCTATTGATTTCATGATATTGTTCAAGTGTCACCCTGTCATGCAACTGACTAATCTCCTGAACTGAACAATTTTCAAATGCTAAAAACAAGTTATTTAACTCACTGGCTGTTGTGCTTTCAGTAGTTGTTTCACCATTAATTACCAGACCTTTCAGGAATTTTTTCCTCCCTGTATGTTCTGCCTTGTTCATGAAAAAACAAGCATTTGCCTCTGTTGTTTCTGAAATTCCAGCATGATTGCTGTTGATTCCCTCAGAAATCTGCATTTCTCTTGCAGGTGTCATCATTTGCTGTAGTCAATATGCCAAAATGATTTCAATCCATTCCGATCACCAATTTAACAGAGGAGCATGTGGTAGATTTGCCTGTTACACATTGACTGCTTACCACATCTCTGACGATCCAAGTGCTATAGATAAAGCTATGGCTGAGCCTTAGCTCAAAAAGCTTGAACTGCAAAAAACAAATCCACATACCCTGACTGCCACTAAAGGTGTAACCACCACTCCATAAACTGCAACAAAATCATTAAAAAGAAAAAAGTAGCATGAGACGATGGCACCTACTCCACTTGACATTGTGTAGTAGAGTTCAAGTTCTACAAATGAATGCTATCCCTAGAATCATTTACCTTTTCCAATGTATGCCCTGTTTAGACCCTGCTAAGGAGTTAATAAAATGGCAGTCTGCCTTTCTCTCTTTTGTTTGACAGCATAGACGACCCTGGCTTAAACAGCAACTATTGACTTTGCCTAAGAAAATGGGTGGGCTGGCCCTTCCCCACCTTCCTAGTTGCTGGGCAGTGGCCCAAATGAAACTGGCCCTGCTTTGGAGAAATTCTAGTTATAGAGCACATTGGAAGGTGATATACTTTTCAAGACCACTGCCATTGCCTTTACCTGCCTTACTATTTAGCTCTTCCCAACTGATCCAGGTGAAAAAACTTCTTCCTCCAGAGACCTGGGTGATTATTGAACACTGGAGGAGAGGCACCTCTGGTAGAGCCTTTAGAGCCCACCTTTGGAAGTACTGTTGGTGAATGGAGAATCTCCACCCCTCCCCAGACATGATTCCTGGTTTAATTTACAAACTTCTAGGGGATATTTTTGCACCCTGGTAGGTTATGCAAAACAATATAGTTATCTCCTTTGAGCAAGCACAACACCAGTTTGATTGGGGATCTCGGACTGATTATGATTTTTCCAAATTAGAGACTTTATTAATAAACAACTATGAGCCTCTGAACTACACTCTCAGATACAGGAGGATATGCTTCCTTTTATAAAGATATGGACCTTCCCAGGAGGTGAGAGAGCTATCTCTTTCCTGTATCAGGCCTTACTGTGTGGGCAGGCTCATCATGCTGATCCCCTCAAACTTACAGTATGTGGAAAAAAGAGCACAACGCAACTCTGAGAAACAATGGCATAAAGTGTGGATGGGTGCTTGGAGTACCACTTCATCTACTCTTTGGAGAGAATTTTCAGGGAAGATCAGGTCCAGATTTTTCTTGGTCTCCGTTTTCCTTTCAAAGTGGTCCCCAGGAACCTCTCCTGACTGTTGGAGAGGATGTGACTCAAGGGAGGCCACTCATACACACATCTTCTTACTTTGTCCCAGATTTGAATATTTCTGGAGGGAGATACCCATGCACATAATGAATGCATTTGGCCTGACAGAGACCTTAAAGCATGAAAATTTGATATTAGGGCTCCCACCTTCACAACTTCATGGATGAGTGGCATTATATTTATGGATAGTTCTGCTGATTGCAGCCTTTAAATCTATGACAAAGAAATGATTACAGCCTGACCTTCCAACCATAACATAATGTACTCATATAATCCAGCATATTCAGAGATTTGAAAAGCTCACATTTGATTTGCAGCAAAAACCTTCAGCATATAGAAATAGGTGGACAAGGTGGGAGCTCTATCAAAGTTCAATTAGCTAAACCTCTATCTGTAATCACTGCAAGAGTATTACAGTATTTCTACTATGTATTAAATATGTATTCACTTATTTATCAATCTGTCTTATATTTATGAATTTTTATGACAGGTTGCTGCCTGGGTGATTTATTTATTTCCATTATTAAACTTTATTGTTATAGTTTTTATCCTTTTTTATTACCCTCCATCATCATACTAATATGTCAAGGTTAAGAAACTAGCAGATGTAACAAATATTGGACTTACTAATGTATTATGTTTCATGGAAATAGATAGACATTGCCTTTTTTATGACTCCTCAATGTATTTACAGAGGTATATTTTATTTTATTTCTTGCAATATAATGACTGGCCATAGCCAGCCCACTGGCACAGTGGCAAGACGACCGCTTGAGATGCCAAAATCATGGGTTCGGGAACAGACCCAGGAATCAGAGGGCTAGCTGGGCAGAGAAGGATAAAGCACCCAAAGGGTGGCTCTCCTTTTCTGGGGGAAGGGAGTTTTCAGCTTGATGATGTCCTCTGGCAGAGGTCGGGGAATTGCCAGAAAGAGCCTGTGCCTACTTGAATGGGGAAGCAGGACAGATGCTGGCATCATTGCATGCCCCTCTTCCCAGGGGAACACAGCTAACAAAAATCTCTGGTCCCCCTGCCGTGATGCCCCTACTTCACCACCACTCCTGCTGCCACTAATGACCACCTGGGGGGTGTTGCTCCAATAATCCCACCCTGGGAGGTAAGCCAGGGCTTGCCTACATTGACCATGTGGAGGGGGCACCCGCCCGGTGGCTCTGCCCAGTGGGGTAAGTCTTTGCATGGTTGGTGGGTGCGTGGGATAGGGACCAAAGCTCCATTAGGTGCTTGAGGGGAGGACTGGAGCCAAAAAGCATAATAAATAAATAAAAAAATTAAAAAAAATGACTGGGCCTATTAATTTATAGTTCTTTTTGTTATAAATATGTATATTCAAGATTTATGTTGCTGATATTAAAGCAGATTTTTTAAGCTGTTTTCAGAATAATGAGCGTTTCAATAAAATTTGTATAAAAAAAGAAGAAAGTAGTGCACACTCTGCTACTGAAGGTGAACTAAATTACTTTTATTGCAAAAAACTCACAGCCAACACACCCCTCCATAGTGCCTTCACAGTCTTCTTCAGGGGGTGGTGCTTGGACACAAACAATGTGATTTTATAGCCCCAAACAATTTGTATATATATATATATACACACACATATATATATTTTCATACGAATATTAAAAATCATGTGATATATATATATATATAATAGGGACACGATAGCGCACCTATAGTTAGGGTTGAGTAGCCTGTTTATTGCTAAACCTCATATTTTGAACATTAATATATTTGGCTCCCTTTGACAAAATGAGCAGAAATTGTGTGTGTTTTCTAGAAGGCAAGGTCTTTTTGATGTGTGGAAATGTTTGTGATGACAGCGTGTGAGTTTCTGAGATACATGTGTAATTTTAAGAAAAGAATAATATTTTTTCCTATACTTAACTTTTTTTTTTGCTCTCACCTACAGCCTACATGAAAAGAAATTGTTGCCACAAACTTGCAGGGTACATGTGTCATGTTGCAAGGCAGTGTTTTTAACAAGTCTGATGAAAAACGTTCAAAGGATTCCAGACCTGGGCATGCGCAGTACATTTTTGGGGAAAATGTTTTGTGGCTAAAGTAAAGAATTGATGCCTCAAATACACATTTTGCTTTCAGCACCAGACTTTTTTTGTTCTGTGCCAACCACCATCTTGTTATTTCCATGAACTGACGAGCATGGAAAATAAATAAAAATGTTGACACTGTAATAAACATCATAACCTAGCTAAATGAGACACGTTTAGCTAGATTATGTTTGTTTTTGAAAATTATGCCCACAAATGATTTTTCTGGGAACCCAAAATTCTGGATGCCCAGCTTAGTGTGAGGAAATCTTCCCTGGCATTCTCTATATGAGAACACTAGAAATTTCTTGACTTCTGCAGCCACTGCTGAAGTTGTGTTGCTAGCTGCAGTGTTAGCTATGAGCTACACTTTTCCCTGGTATCTAGTAGCATTCCCCCACCCTCTGATTACTGTCCCTGGTATCTAGTGGCACTCCCCACCCTCTGATCACTGTCCCTGGTGTCTAGTGGCACCCTTCAACTGCCATCCCCAAATTTTTATTTAATAATCCCTCCCCCCAGCAGCGCATTGCTTGATTTACAGTGCTGACATTGGGGGGTGCAATCCCTGCATCAGCATTACAGTTCCCCCAGCAGTGCGTGACACTGAGGATCCACCCACCAGTGTCCCTAAATATTTATTTAACTTATCCCTGTAAAAAAAATGGTCCCCAGTGTCTTTTTTTAAAGCTGAAAAAAAATGGTCCTTCATTTTCCATGCCATCCCCCTGCCCCATCCTGACCCTCCCACTTAGCACCCACCACCCCTTACCCTATACTAACCACTGGAGGTCATCATCTGTCATCTTCTGAGAACTGAGTCACGTCTGCACTCTTCAAAACTGAACCATAAACCAAGGCATCCAAGTACTGTAAGTGCTGTATAATGTATTTCAATGGCATTTTAAACTTATGTTCATAACTTTGTCATTTGTAGGACTTTTTTCACCAAATTTTCAACATAGCCTTTATGGGACACCACCTCATGAACAATATCACTGTCATTTCATTAATCAGGCCTGGAAGGTGATTTTGTGGTTGCTGCACAAAATCACCTTTTGGGACAGAATAATGACATTTCAACACTAGTGTTCATGAGGTGGTGGTCCCAAAAAGGCCATGTTGAAAATGTGGTGAAACTATTCTTAAAATTGGCCAAGTTATGTGTGTGCATTGACATTTTTCTACCCATGTGCATAACTTTGGCAATTTTCAATAGTTTGACTCCAAACTTTCAACATAGCCAATTTTTCACACCACCTCATGAACAGTACAGCTGTCATTTTTCACATCCTGTCCGAAATGTATTTTTGCACTTGTGGCATGGAATAGCATTTTACTATAGATCTGAAAGTTTTCAGCTACAGTGTTTATAAGGAGAGGTCATAAGTAAACTATGTTGAGAATATGGGGTCAAATTATGAAAAATGGCAAAGTTATGACCATTTGTTGCAATTTTGTTATGTATACTCGTAACTTTGGAAATGTTCAATATTTTGACACCAGATTTTCAACATAGCCACCTTATTACCCCACCTCATGTATGTCATAGCTGTCAGTTTTCAAATCTTGGCCAAAATGTGTTTTTGCAGCTTTGGAATGGAATGGCATTGCAGTTGTGAAGAATTACATTTTGGCAGGGATTTGAAAATTGTCATTACTGGGTACATAAGGTGGAATAATAAGATGCCTATGCTGTCAATTTGGTCACTGTCATCTTACAAATAAAAGTGCACGGCCCAGAGGGCCCTGTGCTTCATCACCTGCTTATATACACACATGTATGGAGGGATGAGAGTGCAGGGCTGGAGGGACCTGTGCTCTCATAGGCAAATAAGTATACAATTATACTGTCTCAAAATGTAAGGAAATAAATGCAAATTTAATAAATGTAATAAATATTTGAAGACCAACACCAATTTCTAAAAACACACTTTAAAAAAGACTACATATATTATAGTGGTGCAGTCGCACCACTATAGTTAGGGTTAAGTAGGCACTTTAATGTTAAACCCCAAATTTTGCACATTACTAACTTTGCAACTGTTCAATGGATTTACACAAAATTTGGAATGTCCAGTCTGATAGGGCAGATCTCTTGATGTGCTAAGTTGCGTTTTGTTTTGACTTACAGTTGTTGTGCAGCAAAGTGCTGAAAAACGTGTTTTTTGCCACTTTTGACACGACTTGCCCATCACGCTATGACCACACTATTTGGTGTTTTGATCTGAAATTTGGAATGTAGAAAGGGTTTGGGTCAAAGAACTGTGCTGGTTTGGTGAAAAAATATTACTCTGTTCCAAAGTTATTTCATTTTTAATTTTGGGGTTCTGAGCATGCTCAGTTCACTCCAAGATTTATATGTATTTTTTACAAAAGGGGATTGGGCTCACGGTCAAGGATATTATTAGCTCATGAAAGGAGATTTAAAAAATTCCAGTCTGTGAGGAAAAATTCCTATTTCGTGAGCCTCCATCTTGATTTCATTTTTTCCCCAAATAAAATGTAGCAGCTTCCTCCACAGGTGACTTCTTGTTGCATTGAGGCATGGGTTTTGTTCAGGGTGATGCCTTCTACAAACCTATACCGTAGGGTTTGCTTAGTTTTGGCCCCAAAAATGGCCATTTCTAATTCAAAAATTCTTCTTTCGTGACTCGCTTCCAATCCCCTTTCGCGAGCTGACAAAATCCCATTCAACAAGGGGTTCCCCTTTTGTGAGGTAGCAAAATCCTTGACCATCACTTAGGGACCAGATGGCACTTCTCGCAAATGAAGATTGACTCATGGTCAAGGATTTTGCTGCCTCATGGAAGGGGATTGACTTGTGGACTGGGATTTTGTCAGCTCGCAAAAGGGGATTTTTTTTTGAATCTCCTTTCATGAGCTGACAAAATCCTAGTCCACTAGCTGACAAAATCTCCGTCCGTGAAAAATCCCCTTTCATGAGGCAGCAAAATCCTACACTGTCATTTAGGGACTAGATGGCCAAAATCTGGCAGTCAAGGATTTCTCATGGATGGCAATTTTGACAGCTCGTGAACGGAGGTTGACCTCACGAATGTGGATTTTTCTACCTCACAAACTAGGATTTTAAAAGCTTTGCCACTGCACTGTAAATAAACGTTTTGTCTTTTGACTTGAAATTTACAGGGTATTAAGGGGATACCCTAGAGATGTGAATTATACCATTTAGGTGCTGAAAAGTTAATCGGTTGCATAGACATGCCATCACAAAGTTGAGATTTTTCCCATAGGATAATATTGCAGCTCCCATAGAGATTTTCAGTGCCTGTATCTTGAAAACGAAGTGAGATATGGATTTTTCACTATCCATAGCTTAGATCTGATCACCTATTGGTGATTTAAGCTGCTGAAACAAGTTTGGAATCATAGACTACACCAACAGTTGAATTTGTTTCTTACTTGCTACGGTTATGGAGATATTGTCAAAAATAGGTTAAAAGGGTTCCAAGGGTGCCTTTTCAATGCTTTTCAGTGCCTGTATCTTGTAAACCATGTGAGATACTGATTTCATTGACTTATCTCATGTGGAGGTCTTGCTGTCATGATTACAATGACACCTGAATTTTTTTCATAGTGCTACATTTGCTGAGATATTGGCAAATTAATGTTACAAGTGTTCCTTGCCCTATAGGGCTGCTATATGGCTGCAGACTGATGTGTGCATGGGATTGCAGGATCCAGATGGTTGTGCTCCCACAGATGCATATCATTATGCACAGATGGGCAGCTTGGGGCACCATGTTCCCACCAACACAAATCATTTACTAGTTATATGGGTGTCAGCGTGGCTCAGTTGGTAGCACATCCGCCTCTGGACCAGTAGGTCGTGGGTTCTCGCCCCACACCGGGATTGGACTTGCACCTAAAAAATCGCTGGCATCTGAGTGCAGTATTGGGGGGTGCTGTACTGCTGGGGTGTGCCGTCCTTCGGATCAGATGTTAAACCAAGGTCCCTTCTACCCATCCTGGTGTTGTCCTGGTGGGTGTCCAGGTGGAAGTAAAAGAACCCAGGGCACTCTTCGCAAAGTGTAGGGAACATTCCCGGTGTCCTGGCCAACATTCCCCTTCCCATAAGCCGGTTCATGCAATTATCCAGGCTGCGTGTGGGTGATGATGTGCGATATGGCCGCCACCACACATTCAGTCACTTCACTACCAGTCTAGCATTGCTTGTAAAGTGCTTTGGATGTAAGAAAAGCGCTATATAAATGCAGATTCTTCTTCTTCTTCTATATTGCACTTTTTCTAAAAGTAAGGAAATTCTTTGCAAAAACTTTGTTAATGCATCAGTTAAGGTTAAAGCAGCAAAAGTGCGGAAATTATATGTTAGGGTTGAGCCCCTAACCCCCCACCACTCCACCTCATCCTCCTCAGCTCAACAGATGCCGAGGTGTGCCATGGGGCCATGAGGCCTAACTCTCACTCCATTCTCCTTTACTGTACCATGTCAAACTGCTTACACATGGAATGGGGTGAGAGTTAGACCTGATGATCCCATGGCACACCCCAGCATCTGTCGGTCTATGGAGGATGGGGTGGGGGAGGGTTTGGGGCTCAATACTAACATGTCATTTCCCCACTTTTGTCACTTTAACCCTAAATGATGCATTAATTAAGTTTTTTGCTATATATATATATATATATATATATATATATATATATATATGTATATATCAATCATACTGGCCTGGAAGAGCTAGTATAGTTAGGGTTGAGTAAGCACTTTAATGTCAAACCTCAAATTTTGCACCTTAATAACTTTGACATCATATGATGAATTTGCCTGAAATTTTGCATGCACAATCTGGTACCATAGATCTCTGGATCTGGCAAGTTACTTTATGGTCAGATGTACAGTTGCATGAGCTACAGAACACAAAAAACACAGAAAAAAGGATGTTTTGCACTTTTCTTTGTTCACGCACACAACCAGCACGATTTGTCCATTCAGTCTGAAATCTTCAGAGAAGATGCAGTCTGGGTCACCGATATGCTTTTTGAAGATTTGGCGTAAACGTACTAAACCATTCAAAAGTTATTCACAAAACAAATTTCCCATTATAGTCAATAGGGAAAAATTACATGTGTCTCACATAAGTGTCGCAAATGCAATTTTACTTTTGCAAATTGCCCTTTTACTTTCATGCTGCTGACATCTTGTTTTCAGTTAGTGAGAGAGAAAAATGCCTGTCATTTAAATTTGGGACCCTCTAACTAAACACTGATTGTTGGATTTACATAGTCGGGTCCTGAGGATGCCGGCTCTATCTTTTTTGGGGGGTAAAAATCACCCAGAAATGCTGTTTTAAAACTCAGAGCCAAAGTACTTTTGCAAATTGTGGTAAAAACATCCATGGAACTTTCACAAATGTGAAACTTTTGAGCCATTTTTTGCGAAACATTCATGATTTGCGAAAGAACTTTGGCAAACAAACTGCATATCTTTGACATCCTCCTGCAACAAAATGGTTGGGTCTTTTGGGCAGCAATTTGCAGGGTGGCAAGCCCTGGTCCCACGGATGTGTGTTTTGGTGGTTTGGTGCCAAAATATTCAAGGGGACCAATGTTACAGCATTCAGAATGTGAGAAATTTCC
This sequence comes from Neoceratodus forsteri, assembly GCA_016271365.2. NCBI lineage: Eukaryota > Metazoa > Chordata > Ceratodontiformes > Ceratodontidae > Neoceratodus > Neoceratodus forsteri. The sequence continues at coordinate 776,326,962 of CM057459.1, read as the reverse complement.
CAAAGGATAACATTGCTGTGTCCATGATGCCTTTCGGCACCTGTATCTCAAAAACGTAGCGAGATACAGATTTTTCGCTACTCACAGTTTACTAACCTGCAAGAACAATTTTGGAAACCTTCGATTACACCAGCAGTGGAATTTGTTTCCTACTTAATACAATTGAGATATTGGCAAAAACTTGTTCCAAGGGTTCCAAGGGTGCCTTTTGAGTGCATTTCAGTGACTGTATCTCATAAATGATGTGAGATACAGATTCAGTTGATTTATATTATCATGGAGTACTCACTGTGATGATTACAATGACACTTGAATTTTTTTGGTAGCTACTACTGTTCCTGAGATATTGGCACATTAGTGGCACAAGGGTTCCTTGCCCTATAGGGCTGCTGTATGGCTATATACTTACGTGTGAGTGGAAGTGCAGGGCTCAGAGGGCCCGCGCTCCCACATGTGCATACCATAATGAAAAAGAAGGACAATGTGAAAGGAGCAGAGGGCCCGGAGGGCCCATGCTCCCACTAACACATACCAGTTACATTACACTTGGTCAAAAAGAAGGGAACTTCATTGCAAAAAACTTTGTTAATGCATCAGTTAGGATTCATAGCACAGTGACAAAAGTTTGGAAATGTGCTGTTAGGGTTCAATCCCCTAACTCTGCATTTCCCACCTCCCACACATGCAAGACACATGTGAGATTGTAAGACACTATACCACTCCATCATATCTGTAAACACAATAATCACAACACTGTACTGACTTCACATAACACGATGTAATGAAAAACCAAATACAGTATGATTGACTCTATACTCCCTACATTTATTGGGGCTTGTGTTCAGGTGACCTGTCTTGAGTTTTCTAAGTGCCAATATTCCCTTTAGCAAGTTATACTCATTGGCCACTAGGAGTCATTAGTGAGTACTAATTGCTTCTTAATTCCCTTGCTACTCTACCTCTCCAACTACCCTAGTTTGTTCCTCCGCCCCCTAGTGTTATCCTCCTATTTCCTTCTTTCATTACTTGTTTTCCACCTGATTCAAGGCAGCTTTGAACCCCCAACCGTCTACACCAAAGGTGGCTGCCCTACCTCTGTGCTATTCCTGCAGCTCTACTATCCCTTCTACTTCTGCATCTATTATACCTTTTGCCCTGTTACAGGACAGAAGTGTGGAGGCTGATGCCAGCCACCCCATGCCCTAAACTTGAGAATCTGTCCACACTTCTCTCCCCTCTCCCTAGCTCCCATGTTGTTTTTTGCAAATAAAAAAAAATAGCAAAGGCAGTAACAAAAGTGATCTTCATCTCCCTACCCGAATTCTCTGCAAGCCCACTTGAAATCTCTGGGATAAAGCCCCAGTAACCTCTCTCTCCAAACCCATAACCTCTCTTCCCAGACCTGATTATGCATGCCCATAGTGTCTCCCCTCTTTTCCACCTCATTTTCTTCCCCACTCTCTCCTTCCCTTCCTGAACTCACCTTAGCCCCACTGTCTCTACAACTGCCTACCTCATAATACCCTGCACCTTCACCTCTAGACTTGCTACCTCTTCCTCCCCTGTCCACATCATATGCCTGTCTGTCCCCCTCCCCCCACATCTCTCACAGCATCTTAACACTTCAGATGTTAACCTTTGCTTCCCTAATTAGAGCCGCCAGACCTGCTCCCAACATCAAGTTTCACACTCAGAGATATAGGCTCCCTGCAACCTATTCACTCCTTCTCCTCACCTTCCTCCTCCTCTTTGAGGATGTCGAACACAACGCTGGCCCCATAGCCGTACCCACTCCTCTCAGCTCACACAAAGGCCTATCACTCACCCGTATCAACATCAGAAGTCTCCTGCCCAAGATTGACCTACTAACTTGGTGGATAGCTGAGCAAGCTCTGGATATACAGTACTATACTAACAGAAACTTGTCTCATCAGCTCCTCCCCCTCTCTCCCAGACTACACTCTACACAGGAAAGACCATAGTAAAAAAGCTGGTGGTGTAGCTATCCACACAAAACAGCCACTTGTGAGCTCAGTTACTCACAAAGAAGCTTGCCTCGGCTCCAATGAACTCCTTATGGTTCAACTCTACCTTCTTGCCTCACTACCACTTTTCCTAGGTGGGATCTACACCTCTTCCTGCCTATCCCATGACTCCTTCAACACTACCCTTACCACACTGCCCAATCTAGCATCCAGAGGGGAGCTGGTTATTGTAGGTGATTTTAACTTGGACTGGCTAGCCCCATCCTCAAAAGCTCACATCTCCAAAATTGAGTCCCTTAGTCTCACCCAATTGATCAATGAACCCATCCTCTACAGCCCCCCTCCCAAAAACATTCTTTATTAGACTGGATCCTTACCTCCTACCCTCACAGAATAAACTCCTCTGGTGTCCTATCTAATGCACTAAGTGACCACTGTATTACTTACTGTATCAGGAAAATGCAACTGCCCAAATCTGCCCCCAAGTACATCAACACTCACCCTCTAAAAAATTTGGCCACCGATGCCCCTCTTAACCAGTCTATACTAAGCTGACTGACAACCTGTTTACTCAGCCACTGATGTTGACATGGCCCTCCCTAGATTCCTGCACACCTTTACAATATCTGGGATGTCCATGCCACTCTAAAAAAGTCCAGAGTCAAGAAGTGGTACCACCCCTGGATTACTGCACCCATCCTCACCAAATGCAAGGAAAGAGACAAGGCTTGGTCATGCTTTAAATCCATCCTCAGCCCTCAGAGCAGGTAAATTAACACCCTCATTAATGCCTGCACCAAGACCATAAAAAAGGCAAAGGCAGAGTACTTTAGGTCACAACTCTCACATGTTAAGCATCTTCAATTCTATAAAGTTGTGCACACACTCCTTTACCCACCAGCCCAGCCCTGGACCTCACCTTCAAACTTCACAGCCAACTAGTCACTGACCTGACCCATGCCTCTGAAATCCTCAACCAGTTTTTCAGTTCCTGTGCTGTACCACATGGCTCCCCACCTCCTTTTCCAGTCCCACCACCACCTCCCCTTAGCAATGACTTCAAGTTCACCTCCCCTTACTGAACATGAGGTTTGCAAAGCCCTACGCTCCCTTAACCCTGCAAAGACCAGCCTGGATGGGATTCACACCAAGCTCCTGCAGATCTCAGCTCCTGCGATTGCCAAGTCCCTTACACATCTCCTTAACCTCTCATTTTCCACAGGAACTGTCCCACTAACATGGAAATTGGCCTGCATGATTCCCCTTCACAAAGGCTGTGGCCCCTCTTTGCCAGGCAATTATAGGCCCATCTCACTCCTCACAGCCCTAGACAAACTACAAGAATCCTTGGCCCATACTCAACTAGCTCACCACCTTGCAAAAAATAGCATCCTCTCACCCCATCAGTCTAGTTTCAGGAAACAACATTCCACAATTTCCTCCCTCCTGTGTGTCACCAACCATGTCCAAACTGCCTCTGACCAAGGCTTCCTTACAGCAGCAGTATTTGTCAATTTAGCCAAGTCATTTGACTCCATATCCCACCCTCTTCTTCTGCAGAAGCTTGAGGCAGCTGGACTTGCCCCAATCACTGTAAGGTGGTTTTAAGTACATTTATCCACCAGATTTCAATCTGTTAATATCGCTGATACCACATCCCCCCACTCTCCCTATCCTGGTGGGCATCCCTCAAGGTTCTGTTCATGGTCCCATCCTCTTGTTCCTCTTTATTAACAACCTTCCCTCCTCCTGCACCAGTTCATCAATATACATGTATGCAGATGACACTATCATCTTTACCACCAGTCCAAGCTACCCTACAAAGTGACTTTGACAACATTCAGTGCTGGTTCAATTAAAACCAACTAAAACTAAACACCACCAAAACTGATTCCATGGTATTCAGCTCTGCCCAGAAACTTAGCCATACTACCTGACCCCCGTTACCTCTCTTGATGGCTCCCCACTTGACCAAGTCACCAGATACAAGTATCTGGGCATTTGGCTGGACACCCATGTATCTTATTCAGCTCACATTGAATCTATCACCTCCAAGCTGCACCCCAAACTCAGCATGCTATACTGGAACAGGGACTCTCTCCCGTTACCTTCCAGATGTGAAATTGTCTCTAAAATTATTCTCCCCATACTAGATTATGCAGACATGGTATACAGCTCTGCCCCTGAAACATTTCTTGCCAGGTTGGATACTCTTCTAAACTCAATTTTCTGCTTTGCTACAAACTTCCTCCTACACACCCACCACTGCAATCTTTACTCCCTCCTCGGACTAGGCCCCTTATCTCACAGATGCTGTATACACACCCTGAACCTTATATCTAAGTACTGGTTTAACTTGCTCACCTCCTATCTTGAGGACTGTCTATCCTCAGAGTCCATGGCCCCCTACAAACTCAGGCGCAGAAATGAAAGATCCTTCACCCTGCACCAACCTTCTTCCACAGTGGGCAAAGCTGCTTTCTCCTACCCACTTCCTTACTTGTAGAATAAACTTACCCCTACTATCAGAAACTCACCCTCTCACTCTAGCTGCAAGCAACAGCTATGTCTCCCTCCTCCACCCTTATGCCGCTGTCACAACTGAGCTAAACCCACTACCTCTACTGACTTTACCTGCCAGCAACCCTCCCTAGCACTAATTAAAGATTCATTATGTATTGTATTGTTCACCTCTAGATTTCATCACGTGTCATGTTTTTTGCTCTCACTGCTGTATTATATTGATTATAATTAGCTGCTATTGTTCTGTTAATGAATTCTCTGCATTTAATGTTTGTATTTCCACTGCTTCTTTCCCCCCGGGTCACACCTGAAATTGAGCCTTGGCTCAGTGTGCCTTTCCCGGCGACCAAATGTTTAAATAAAATAAATAAATAAAATATATGTGAATTTCTGGGGCTATAAAATCATGTGGTTTGTGTCCAAGCATCGACCTCTGAGGTAGCCTGTGAAGGCACTACATATTGGTATGCTGGCCATGAGTTTGTTGCAGTGACAGTATTTTACAGCAGTTTGCCTCCAGCAGTGGTGTGTTCACCACTTTCTTCTTTTTAATTATTTTGCTGCAGTTTACTAAGTGTTAGTGGCACCTTGGGTGGCAGACGGGGTGTGAGGATTTGTTTTTTGCAGTTCATTAACATGTGTATGACAAATATAACAGGCTAAAAAGCATAACAATTTTTCTGCAGTTGATTTCTTGTGCTTATATATAAATCCACCCACAGACTGCATTGCCCTGTCATTTTCTCTTTTTACAGTGCTGGTTACAGAGGTAAAGGGAACATTTTACAACTAGAAAGCAATTGAAGGGATAGATTATCTTTGTGTGCCCATCTGGAAGCCCTTTTGAATAAGACAGAATTTGCATTTCTCTGTATTCATAAAGCATGTAGAAAATTTGGTTTGACAAATTACATTTCAGCTAAGCAGTTTTTCCTTATTCAATGAACTCTGGGAAATTGGTGTAAGGAATAAAGGTTTGTATGCTAGCAGTTTTTCCTTATTCAATAAACTCCAGGATAATGGGTGTAAGAAATAAATGTTTATATACTGTACTTATGAAATTAAATCATAAGACCTCTTTCAGTCAGCATATTGTGCATCTTTTGACATCTGTTTCATAATACTTACTAAAAAATAGACGCAGATGTAGCATATTAAATACTGTGGAAAAGATCTAAAATTTAAGTCTCAGAGAAATGGCTTTGTAAACTCAAAATTCCAACTCAACACTGATGGCTTAAGCTCTAATTGTGTTTTCTATCTGTGATGAGTCTTTAATGCAACGTACATTACCAACAATTTCTGAAACAATACATTTCAAAACCATATCAGAAAAACTGATAACTATGAAATGAAGATACTAGAGAGTGTTTAAAACAATTTACAAATGCATAATCATTGAAGAAGAATACCATGCCCTTTAAAAAAATGAATTCCAGTAATTTCATTTTGGTGTTTTTTAGTCATTCATGTCTCTGTTGCTAGGGCCATTTTGAGAAACAAGTTCTACTCATGCTATGCAAAATGATTAATGAAGCATGACGTATGCATTGATTCTCTAAGGCTTCCTTGACTCTACCTTATTGAATCAATACTGTTCTATCTTAAAATTATGATTCATGTGTGTAGTGCAAGTGGAGCTCACAGCTCAGCATGGTTATAGCATGAAGGGCATGGAGAGCTACAAAATCCAAAAAATTACAAAGCCATTCTACTGGGATTGAAAAAAAAATACCACTTTGGCTCTAGTTTGGTGTTATAGCAGTGAGGGACCATCGGCATAGAAATTAGTTATAAGTGCTGTTTTTCTTTACTGACAAAATGCATTGACAAGAACCACTACCAAGCCCAGTTGTGAATTCAAGTGACTGTGAAGACAGAAAAACTCATCAGATATTTTTCCTTAGTGTGATGAGCTACTTCTCTCCTACTCTCATGTGCAGACTTATTGTTTCAGAACAAAAGATAATTAACAAGGTAGTCATTTTTGAGTTCCATAGGTCAATCCAGAAACATCTGGATACTTTAATTATGTTTTGGCATATAAGCCTATAATCAGGAAACAGATGTTATCAGATTAAAGTTCTGATCATTAACTCAATGAAATGTATCGCAGGTTGCATAGTATGACATGTATTTTTCTTCTTGAAAAGGATACATGTATCCTCATATTCCAGGAGTAAAGTGTTTATTGTACTAAATGTCTCTTTTTGAAAGAGGTGAACATATTTTAAGTGATACAAAACACCCAGTGCATCTTTTTTTATCACACAGAGAGATTCCCATATAGCAGAGAAAAATGCATTATACAAATATCTGCATATAAAACAATATTTGTGCTTTAACTTTAAGCCACAGTTTTATGCACATAACTATACTAGCATTAAAATAAATGATGCAGTGACTAAGTTCATGCTGTAATTTTTAATATGAACTATATTATGTTTGTCTCTCAAGTAAATGGTCTACAGAACAGATCAATATACTAGATGAGGTGAAAGTAAGATTATACAGTACTTTACTCAGGGGATTCCCCTGATCTGACAAACTGAGAAAAGCCTGCTTTTATGATTTATAATTGTTTGACAAGCTCTGATAGTGAAACACAGCCTACATATTCTATATTACTTCTAGAAATCTATAAATAATGTATAGATATATGCAGGTTTACAAATTTATGTAATGCAAAGAAAAACAGATGTTGAACTCTTTGAAGTTTAGTGAGAAATTGAAAGTGGCACTTCCACTTCAAGTAATGTCAGTGAAAGGGTATTAACATTTTATTGATATTTAAGGGTAGCATCACTTTCATATATTGTCAGTAAAGGCATTCAAGTTTTCTGTCTGCATGACTTCACATGCATAATTACCATAATATGTACATATGTAAAGTATTGTAATACCTTCAGAAATTATCTATAGAAAAAAAACAGTGTGTCTGTTAATAATGTAAAGTTTCATTCACACAGCATGTTCTTCATTCTTGTGAGTGATGCTGAGCTATTACAGCATTGCCACCTCAGTCATGTAAACACAATACACACTGTAGTGTCTGCATGTGTTGTGTTTCACCACAATCCCTTTTTTCTTGGGATCATGTAGCTGCATAGGCATTTTATGCAGCGTTGTGAACAGCTAGCACCACTCACAACCGTGCCACATTATTTTCTATGCTGCGCTTAAGTACATTTCCTGCCCTACTGGAAAACTATTCACAATGTAGGAAGTTATTTTGCAACACCTAAAGGCCCTATCAGATGAACACTCATTGGGAGCAGTTCACAAACTGTGGCAGAACTGATGGGGACAGGAGCAATGAAGTTACATGCTGTGTGAACTAGGTATACATGTAGGTTTACAAATTTATGTAATGCAACACAATATGCTGCTGAGCAACATGGGAGACTTCAAAAGCAGATTGGAAAGGCCAGAGTAAAGGTGTGATGAAAGAGATGAATGAAAATACAATTCAGGAATTTCATAAAATGTCATGACATTTTACATAATTTTCCAAAATAAATCTGTCTTATATGTAGTGAGCTGTAATTTCTGCATACTTTTTGAACACAACCCTGAAGGGATGCCAAGGTTCATAACATTGGGATGGGGGGCATGGTAGTTATAGGGGCTCAAAGGGTAGCAATTTATTATTTATTTGAAAATTATTCATACAACCATGTCTCTGCTTGCAACTCAGCCATGTTTGAAGCTAGATAATCAAAAAATTATAGTAAAGCAAGCCACAATGCAACACAGTAATATACAATAAATGACATGACACAAAAGAATTGAGTAAAACACAGGACTTAATTACCACTGAGTTACACTGTTCCCTGCAGAATACTGCAGTATTTTGTGACATATTACAGCATTACTGCATTGCATCCTGGCTAGCACCATTCTATAATTACAATTTCTTTGAAAGAGTCATATAAACTGTTAAATAGGGAGGTAGTTAGTTAAGCAAATTGTAAGTTGTTGGAGTTAAAAATGTCACAATTCATTACTTGTTAAAATGTGTGTCAGTTTTCAAAATAGTTGAATGTTTGTAACTCAGCTGCTATTGCAGGTATAGACCCAAAGTCCTGGATGCATGTCCAATGTAAATAGATCCTGTGATCTTGTTAAGCTGGATACATGTGGTTTAGTCGATAAACAAATTTATCATGGAAATGTTATAAATTAGCAATTGGCAATATTTGCTCAAAAATTCATGGATGCATATTAGGACATGCCACTAGAATAACACTTGTGTAATTTAACTTTTGCAAAGTACTGAATTACCTTAACTAAACTGCCATCATGGCCCTGTAGTACCAGTCAAACACTCCCAGAAACATGCTGCATCATGACTAAAGATACACAGATACTTCTGCCACAATGACCTAAGTCACAAGAAAGCACTGTACAGAAACAATGCTGCACATGCACATGTTTCCACAAGTCAATTAGTCAGTGAGCTCATGTGGATAGCTGATATATTGTAAAAAGGCAGGCTAGTGCACAGTAATATCCATGAATATTCTTCATGGTTCAGCACTCAAGATAGTGACCTGATGCTTGGCACCACTATACTTTTACTGTGGAACCTCCTATGAATGTTACCATATTGCCACTCTACCCAGCCATTACCTTCCTCCACAATGGAATCTCAAGAGTATGACTTGGCAGAATATATGGATATGACATCAACAAAGGCATTACAAATTTCCATAAATTCACAAAAGCTCATGAAATTCAACTTTAATTACTGATGTTATTTTAGAATATTTGGCTTTGGCTGCTTATAACTTAGCCAGCCTTTGAGCAAGAGATCAGTGTTGATGCACACATGGCCTCTTTTTTACATGTTGGTTTTGCTCCTGGCTGGCACCTTGCCTCTCAGGGATATACCCTGATCAGGCCAAACCTGACCATCATTCAGATGACTACAGAGTTTTTTCCTATGATTTTTTTCATTCCTACATCCTCTGGCTGGGATAGGACCTCTGTCAGCCTCATACAGCCACATCTTCTCCTGCAAGTGGAGCAAGCTCCCAGGCACAGATACAGGGATTGCTGTATGGGTTGAACCCACTGCCAACCCTCCCTGACCAAGATAGATGCATTGCCAAGGGGCAGCTGTCTCAGCTATTTTCTGCTTCCTAATGTAACTTTCCAGGCTCACTTACAAAACCAGGACATGAGCACGGAAGCATGACATAGGGTGTGGTTTGGGGGGGGACTGGGAGGGATAAAACTGAGTATGTACAATAGATCCTGGGGCAGATAGGGAACTCCAGACCAACTAGATGGACATGTAGATGTAGGAGCAGAACTCAACCCATCAGTGAAAACAGTCCACACAGTTTTTCATGGATAAAATCCAACGTCTTCATTTTTAAGTCACAAGTAAAACACATAAAAAATAATACTGAAAAGTAACATATCCTGTTGGTCTCAGACCATTTATGGACACCACAGGCACCGAATTGCAGACTTAATGTTTCACACCAGTCACATGGTGCTTCTTTAGAGGTCTAAGTTTCTATGAAGTGCTGCTGCTGAGTATTGGTGTGACCTCAAAACCTCATTTTAGGGCCAATGAAAATAGTACACGTAGTACACTTAGTGATATTCAGTTCTGTAGTTTTAAAGTCACAAGCATTTTAAATTATTCAGTTTACATAATTGTAAAATGTAATTTTAAAATTTATGAAAGACTGGAGGTTTACACCTCAGTTATTTTTAAAGACAGAGATCTGAAACTTGGAACACCTCTCTAAAATTCAGCATACCAAATTTGATGCAGTGAGGACAAATAGAGTACCTTTCAAACTAGTCAGAAATAAGTGAAATCACAATGTTGGTGATCTTTTGTGAAAATGTTCACCGAAATTTTATGAAATTTCATGGAAGCAAAATTATAATTTTGCTAGAATTCCACCAGTGGAAGATACGTTTTGCCCAGCCCTAGGTGATAGTACTAGCTGTAAGGTTCTTAAAAACAGGACTTAGTACCTTAAGCATGTGATGTGGGAGTCCAGACCTGCATAGTACATAAGTGTCTGCCGTTACTGTAATTATCCTGTTGGTAGACAGTAGAAATAAATGGAAATCTGCATTTCTCTTTTTGATAAGTCCTGAAAAAGACCCTGCTTGACTACGGGCTGTTAATATATGGTTCAACTACAGATACTGCCCTTCACCGCATAAAAGTAGCATTAAATAAAGCCTGTTGACTTGTTACAGGAGCATGATGCACACATGTGATGTGACTTGTATGCCCAGACTAATTGGCTTCAGTTCTCTGGCAGACTTCTCTACCAGTCCTGTTTACTGGTGAAAAAGTTAGTCTTGGCCTGGTTCTCACTGGGGTTCAGAATCTTCTCTCCCCTAACAGTAACCATTGCTTCATTTGAAGTTTGGATAGCTGTATATTTAAAATTCCCCACTGTCGCACCTCCATGGGACAAAGGTCATTTTCCTTCTGTGCCCCTGGATGGCTAAACTCTCTACATGCTGATATTTCTTTGCAAACTTTGATCGATCCCTTTAAAAGAAAACTGAGACAACATCTACTAGTGAATGCAAGCTGTGACTGCTTCCAATAACTTCTTATGAGTGTTTCTCTGGCCTCCACCCTGACCTTACGTCAGTCCACTCCTACATTACCTTCTTTAGAACCTTTCCTGTCTCCTGTCGGGTACCACACTGCCTGATATTTACTCACTTCTGCTCATATTTCCCCTTATTATTCCTTCCTCACCTGTCATCCTCCTACCCAACCTCAAACCATTCCAACCCTTCCACATCTAACTCTTCTGTTCATCCTTCCCCCTCCCACTAGTAAGCCCTGTAACCAGTATTCCACTCTCTGCCATCACCCCCGATTCTGTTCTGCTCTTTCCATCTCTCCTAGCCTCTGGACTATTTCCTGTCATCTTTCCACCCCCAAGTTACTGTCTCTCTATTCTTTTCTTCCTATATCCTTTGAAACAACACCTAAGTTAGTGTACCTGACTCTGGCTATGTGACATAATGTTTTTTGTTTTTTTTTTTACATCCTGAAAGGTGGTTTTGTGTTCCCTGCATGAAATCACCTTTCGAGCATCAGTTGAAAATATTCTCTGCCCTTGTTCATGAGGTGGGACATAAGAAGGCTATGTTGAAAATTTGGTATAAAAATATTAAAAAAACAACCAAGTTATGAGCCTATGTATAATTTTGCGAAGGCAGGCTCATAACTTTGGTATTTTTCAATATTTTTACCACAAATTTACAACATAGCCATATTTTTACAGCATCTCATGAATGTGATAGCTGTCATTTTTCAACTCCTGCCTAAAATGTGTTGTTGCATCCTGAAAGTTGATTTTGCAGTCCCTGCACAAAATCACATTTAAGCCTGGAGTTGAACATTTTGTCTGCCCTTCTTGTTGAGGTAGGGTGATAACAAGGCTGTGTAAAAAAATTAGTGTAAAAATATTACAAAACAATACATTCATGAACCTATGTTACATTTTGTGAATGCAAGCTTGTAACTTTGCTAATTTACAAAATATGTTTCATCTAAAATCCTCAGCTGCAGCCGTATCAGCTCTAGCCAGAGGTTGCTTGAAACTGTTACCAAGGAATTAGATGTGGGGATTACTATAAATGTTGCATACCGTATGTGAACTTTAGCAAAGCATTTGATATTGTTCCACGCAGGCAGCTAGATCATAAATGACATAATCTATGTATAACTTTGGTAGTGTTGAAATTGGTTCAAAAATGTATGCAGGCTATAAGGCAAAGTACAGCACCTATCTCCTGAAGCTTGCTGACAGGATACATTTGTAAACAAGCACTGCACAAATAAATTTATCCAGAATAAAAATGTAATTGATTTGGAATTGGAAGAGTCATAGTTAATTATAACATAATTAATGATAGCCAATTGCCATGGAAACAAGTAATCAGTAGGGTTCCACAGGGGTTGTTTCTATGACCTACTTGTTCAATATGTGGAGTTGTATCATCAAGCTATCTGATGCAAGCATGATGGGAAGTATAGTTACATCTTACCAGGAGAGTAATGAAATGCAGATAGATCTAGATACATTTGGGAACATGGAAAATGTTGTGAAATGCAAGCTAATGAATTTAAGGAAAAAAGGAAATGAATGTACAATTCTGCCAAACTGCCATGGAGAATATTGAAGGCAAGCAGGAAATGACTTGTAAGTACTAATCAGCATCAACTTTAAGTGGGAACAGAAATGGATTACACAAAGGTGGCACTCTAAATGTCTCAGGTGGTTGTTTGTATGGGCTAGCTCACTCATGTAAGATGCCGTGAGTTGGATTTGAAAATGTTTGCTATGATATAGAATGTGTGGTGTAGCAGTTGTCTGGATTTGCACCAGTTAGCTGCCTCTGTTTCCTTAATGCTCCCTTATGTTTGGCAACTGTTCGAGTAACAATGTCTAAAATTGCACAGGCTGGTGTGAACGGTCAGGACAACTCAGACGCCAATACAGAACTACAGTCAAATAAGCACCTTAAACCTCCTAAAAAACAACATTAGGATAAGCAGCACCTGGGGGGATCTAATATCTGAACCTGCCACCAAAACTGAAGAGACACGAACCAGGCTACAACAAAAAGTTGAATTTTGTGTCAGTTCACCTTAAGCCCTTGCTCTCACCTATTTCTGAGTCTCAGTAGGGCCCAGACACACTCCCTTATAATTACATGGCACAAAACAGCATCAGAGAAACTTCAAGCAGACAGCAGTTGGAAAAACCTCCTATGGACGCCAAAGAACAGCAATATGCAATGGCTGATAAAGATGAGGAATATCACATAAACTCAGGTATGGAAGCAGCTGAAGAAATAGTTATTGCTAATGCCATGAGAGAGGAACACATAATGTTAAATACTGTAAACACTTGTCATTGTGAGTCTTTAGTGAATTCTGGTGTTCAAGTTGCTAAAATCATTGCTCAAATTGAGCTTGACTTAGATCTATAGAAAGTTTGCCATGCTGCTCAGCAGTTGAACTCAACTGGTTAATGCGGCTATGTTTATTCAGTTCAAAACCTAAATCAGTCAGGAAATTCAAACTGGGTTTTCAGGTATGAACAAAACATTATCAATATTTTCATAACCTTACAGGATATCACATCAAAACTTCAGCATCTTTCTATGCAAACGGATCTAGAACAGTGTCTTAACCTTTTGGAGGATTGTAATAAGCCATTGCAGGATGCCGCAGCTCAGCATTCAAAACTTTTAAATGAATTACAACAAGGAATGAATGATGTTGAGGACAGATCCAGATGACAAAATATAAAATTAATTGGTGTGCCTGAAGGTATAGAAGGAAATTCAGACTCTGATGTTTTTTGAAAAATTTCTCACCATGGCAATGGGCAGGCAATACCCAGAGAATAAAATCAGGCTTGACAGAACACACCATGGGGGGCTTACCCATGCAGCTTCAGAACTATAGTTCAAACCAAGGCATGCTATTATCAAGTCTCACTATTTCTCAGATAGAGAAGATATTCTTAGACAGGCTTGCATTAACAAAGGCTTGGCAACAGATGGCACATGATTTTCTGTTTTTCCTGCTCTAAGCACTGCTACAGGGCAATCGCTCTGGGCCTTTGATCATGTCAAAACCTGCTGTGACAAGGGGATCAAATTCACACTACTTTATCCTGCCAAGATACATTTTTTTCTTCCAGGTCAAAACGAAATCTTTGATAATCCTAAAAAAGCTGAAGAATTCCTGACCAGAACTGATGCTGGATTGTGAGGATGGCTCTGGGAGGGGGTAGGGACAAAGGGGTTAGAGCATAAGGCTCTTGGGCTGGGCTTCTGTTGGTTTGATGTAGTTGGTTGAGGTGGAAAAGAGAATACTAGGCAAAAATAGGAATTTTGTTGGGGAGAAATAAGTACTTGTTGACAATATGGGGGGATGGGCTGTCTTTTGGGATACAATGATATCCAGACTGAAGATGTTCAACTGGGGTCTGATTTTTTGCAAGCCTTTTTTCATATCTTTTTCCCCTACCCCCCCACATTTGTTTTGTGTGTTTTTTTTTGTTTCTGTTTCTCCTACCTTTCAGATATATCGTTTCTCTTTCCATTAGAATGTTAATAGAGTGGAGAGAGAGTGCTAAGAATTAGAAGCCTTTGTAATGTGGGAAATAAGATTATAGTGGGGACACTAAATGCTGATTGGAAATTATACTCATATTTGTGCAGTAAGCAGGGAGGTCTGAGTAAATAAAGGTAATTTTTATTGCCACATGCAAACCGAATCATGTCAACGAAGCAAGCCATCATGTTGGATGAATGGGGTATGACTCTAGTTGCATCAGTGTATTAAATCAGTTCTGATAATTAAAAGAAAGGGCTCTCATAGTGCATTGGAGTTAGGGGAGGGGAAAAATAAGTTTACTTTTATGTGTACAGGGTTTAGTACAGTGGGAGGGGGTACTGGTTTCTGTGTTAATAAAGCATATTTTTGTTTTACTTGTTTAAAGGGAAAGAAGCAAATTATTAGTCTTATGAGATGGCTATATATAGTAAATAGAAATATTTTGATTTATCATTGAGGGGAACATTTATATCATAACTATGTAGGACACTGACAATGTGTGTTTTTTTTTCAAGATTAAATGGAGCATACCTTGAAATTTGTTACATGGAATGTCAAGAGTCTTCATGATAGAACTAAGGCAAAATAAATATTTAATTATGTGGATAAAAACAAGATTAAATGTATTATGTTTAAAGAAACCCACTTACAAACTGATGCTTTCAAATTTTACTCTAGAAAATGGGGAGATGGCCTCAATGCCCCTTATAGCAACAATGCTAGAGGCATGGCAATTTTTCTCAAAAAAGGTTCAGGACTCTCATTTGGGAGCTATAAAATTGATTCTGGTGGGTGATTTATCATTACAGAAATTTTTTATGGCCAAGATAAATTTATACTTGTAAATAATTATGGATGTAATAACACTTCACCTAATTTCTTTAGAGAAATCTTTTTTTAGAAATAGCCAATTTTGAAACTCCATATATAATGGCTGGAGACTGTAACACTGCTGTAAATCCTATGTTGGATAAAGCTTCAGTCCTTTCTGAAAGATTGTCAACTAATGCAATACAAATTAAACAATTCAATACTGATTATAATGTAATTGATCCATTGTGAATATATAATCCCAATAATAGACAATTTTCCTTCTTTTCAGCAGTGCATCAGAATTATTCTCTGATAGATTATTTTTTGCTTTCGGAAACTATGGATTACATGATATAAGAAGTTATGTATAAAAATTGTATTATTTATGATCATTTTCCAGTTTTTATGGACATGATTTTGTAGGATGAAATAAGCCCCTCTTTGTTTAGAATGGATCCTTTATTACTTAAAGAAGAACAGAACACTCAATTTATGAATGGTAAAATTAATGAGTATTTTACTTTCAATGGTAATTTGGAAGCATCTTGCCAGTCTATTTGGGATGCATTTAAAGTGTACATTCAGGGCTTAACTTTGATGTATAAAAACCAAAGCAATAAGAATTAAAAAAAAAAGGAAATTCAGGAGTTAGACAACAAAATTGCACATTCAGCAGCAGCTCATAATCAAATGGTAATCCATTAAACTATTAGAAGCTTATACAGTACTGAAATAAATATAATATGATAGCACCTAAAACTGCTGAAAGACAACTACTCTACACCTTAAGTAGATACTATGCATTTGGTGATAAACTTGAAACAAGCTGAAAATAACATTAACAGAATATGCAATTCAGTAGGCAATATCGTAAGTCAATGGCTACACAAAAATTGGGATGGGGGTAAAGCCCTTAGAAGTCCTTAAAAAAAGACACAATGCTCCTTTCTAAAAAATATCCAACCATTTTTTATTAATGTCCCCTACATTTCGCTCTATCCATAAAGCTTGTTCACGGGGAATATTTACTTCGTTTCATTCTTTGTATATAAAATATGTAAATGATACAAACAGTCATGTATCACTATTCATTTTATTAACATTTTTCTTTCAATTCAATTTATAATGTGATTTATATTGTTTTCACTCAAAATGCCAACATCAGCCTACCGAGTAAGTTTTTCTTTTCACATTACTTGATTGTTCTTCATTTTCCATAAAAAAAATATCAGGTGTAAACAAAAATATCGCCATTTAGATAGTTCATTATGTTGTAGCAGCACCAGTTTAATTTTCTTGTACCAAAAATCAGGTTTCAACCATTTTCTGAGTAATACAGCTTTATCCTGAAGGATTATAAGGCCTTGTCTAATGATTTTAAATAATAACCCACCTATGTATTTAAACTGTTGTTAATTTACCACCAATAGTTCATCATTTAGTTTAGAGATTTTTGGTTTACCTAGAATTTATCACCAATTCTTTTTTCCTTTTTAGCAGACTATTTTTTGTGTGTACACTTCAATTTCCCCTCTAAAATCACAGTGAACAATTTCCAAAATTTGTTTCTGATCATAAGAAACATTTTCAAAGGCATGTATTAACTGCAAGCATAGTCTTCATTTACTTTACTGTGTCTTAATTAAAAGCCTTCGGTTACCTCCAAACCTGGAGTTTAGTGCATCACTGTTTTTATTGCTTGCAGTGTTTTGTATGATTTGTTTGGCTTAACTTGGGTCACTTCAGTGCCCCCAGAAAAGAAAAAGTTTGACACTATTTAGGTTATAACCTTCCCCATTAGTCATATTTCTGATAAATTCTTAATATAAAGCAGGTTACCTCACTGCACAAAGACACTGTTTCTCTCCACGCCATGCTATGCCTTAATGGCGGATTGCTGTGTTCTCTTTACCTCTCGAGCTCTCTCTGAAGTTCAAGTAAGGGCAACGTGATGACGTCACACTGACGTGCTTATGCATGCACATTTTCCAACAAGAATGCACGCATTCTCAAGCACTCTGCATTCTAAGCAGAGCTTCTCCTGAGACAGCTCAAAAATTAGTGCTGCGCTCACTCTAATGAACTTCTGTACAATCAATATTTATAACGAACTTCTGCACACAACCAAAATATCAACTTGATAGAGAGAGGACTGCTTATTTAACAATTATCTTTCCTTTTGTATACATTATTAAACTTTCTAAAATTAGAAGCAAAAATGCATATTTGTGAACTAAATATGGTAGGTGGAGGGGAAGGGAGAAGGAGCTTTGGGAAAAAAAAAAAAACAGAAGGGATTCTATGGGGGTCCAAACAGGTAATGAAAAAATATTTTATCAAGAATGTCCTTTCATTCAAAAGCTGAAATGTTTCATAACATTAATCAAAGTTGTCTACAAACAGTTAATGGCATACCTGCCAATTAGTCTCCACATTCATGCCAATAGTTTTTTCCAAAGCATGTAATTTAAAAATCCATCTCATCTCAGTTTGTAGTAACTTGTTTATATAGTTGCCACCTTTCATAGGGGGCATTACCTGCTCCAGACCCCAAAACCGAAGGGAAGCACTATTGTGTCCATTGTTATTAAAAATGCACTGCCACAGGATAGTTAATATCTCTGTTTCTTATGTCTTCCTTATGTTCTAATATTCTTGTTTTTAACATTCTACTTGTCTGTCCTACATATAGTAGGTCACATGGATATTGGATTATGTAAATTACCCCTTCTGATGTACAAGTGATATGTTGTGCAATTCTGTGTCGTTCACCTGTATGTGGGTTTACAAATTTTGTTTTTCAGATGTGTGATTACACATTGCGCACCTTCCACACTGATGCATTCCCAGACTCAGAGGTCCCAAAAGCAATTGCTCCCCCAAGTTATCTGGCAACTTGAATTGTGATTGTACTACTTTGTCTTTTATATTACTGACTTTTTTTGCTACTATTAAAGGCAGAGTCTGTAGTTCTTGTATATGTTCATTTTCATTCTTAACCAAATACCAATGTTTATGTACTATTCTCCTTATATCATGCATTTTATGATTATATTCTGTTGTAAATACCAATCTAGGTTGCTGTGTATCTGGTGCATTTTTATTCAATAAGGACTCCCTATGTTGGTTTTTAATGTTTTCTTCAGCTCCTTTAAGATTCCCCAGTGATATCCCCTCTCCCAAAATCTATTGATCATTTGTCCTATTTCTTTATCTGCATCTTCTTGTTTAGTGCAATTTCTTTTAGCCCTAGTTAGCTGAGCATATGGGATGCTATTGTTTAACCCGGGGCTCATGGGAACTCCTATTATTTAATAGGGTGTTTCTATCAGTATCTTTCCTTTAAAGGGTTACATAAAATTCAGAATTTTCCAAGTGTATATTGAGGTCCAAATATGGAATAGTTTTTTTTATCATAATTCAAAACACATTTTAAATTTTTATCATTTTGGTTTAATTCTAAAAAGAAATAATTTAGTTCATGCTCAGACCTTTTCCAAATCATAAACACATCTTCAACATGTCTAAGCCACATATGTACATTTGGATCCAAAATGCCATTCTATGCATTAAATATATACTGATGTTCAAAATTGTCCATATACGCATTTGCTTAAGCTGGTGCCATTGTAGAATCCATGGCAGTGTCCAGGATTTGTTGGAAAAACTTATCATTAAATTCAAAATAGTTTTTTTGTAAGATGAATTCCTCCAGTTCTTGTAGTACTCTAGTTTTTGGTTTTACTCCTATACCCCTGCTATCCAACAATTTTCCCATATGTCCACACCTTCTAAATGAGGTAAGGAAGTATACAAATCAGCAATTTCTAAGGTAACCAAAAAGACTCCTTCTGGTATTCCTTGGTCAGTCAATTATTTTAATTTGTGGATCATGTCCAAGGTGTCTTTTACATAAGCTGTAGTCTTAGTTACTAGTGGCTGTAGATGAAAATCTATGAATCTAGAAACTGGTTCAAAAACTGAACCTATTCCAGAAACAATAGGTCTACCAGGAGGATCTAAAACATTTTTATGAATTTTAGGTATTGAGTAGAAAGTGGGTATCCTGGGGAAATCACTCACTAATAACTCAGCTTCCCAACTACTTAGCCAATCCATGGCAGTATATTCCTCCACCAAACATTTGAGTTGTGTTAGAATGTTGAAAGTAGGGTCAGACAACAGAGGCTGGTAATTGTCTATATTTTCAATTAGTTTTAAACACATTTTTTGATACTGTTCCCTGTTCTGTATAACAATAGCATCTCCTTTATCGGCACCTTTGATTACAATACTTGTTTTTCTTCTCTAGACATATTAGAGGGAGGTGGGAAGATATCTTTTTTTTATGTTTAAATAGTGCCATGATTTCTTTTTCTATGGTTCTACTGAATGTTTCTATCCCATGACATTTCCTCTAGGGGGAATTGCATTTTGATTTAATGTGTAATTTTTGTTTAAGTTTCTGCTGGTAACCAATGTTTTCACCACTTGCCTGTGTTCCAAATAGGTTTTTTAGTCTCAAGGTTCAAAACAAATCTTGCAAATCTACCTCTAGGTTAAAAAGATTTATAGGTTGTGATGGAGCAAAGGATAAACCCAAACTGGAGAAAGCAATGCCCCCTATGAAAGGTTCAGCTTTTGAATGAAAGGACATTCTTGATAAAATGTTTCTTCACTGTTTGGACCCCCATATAATTCCCTCCATTTTTCTTGCTCAAAGCTCCTTTCCCCTTCCCCCCACCTACCATATTTAGTTCACAAATATGCATTTTTGCTTCTAATTTTAGAAAGTTTAATAATGTATACAAAAGGAAAGATAATTGTTAAATAAGTAGTCATCTCTGTATCAAGTTGATATTTTGGTTGTGTGCAAAAATTCTTTATAAATATTGATTGTACAGAAGTTCATTAGCGTCAGCGCAGCACAAATTTTTGAGCTCTCTATGGAGAAGCTCTGCTTAGAATGTAGAGTCCTTAAGCATGTGAACATTCTTGGTGGAAACTGTGCATGTGCAAGCACATCAGTGTGACGTCATCATGTTGCCCTTACTTAAACTTTAGAGAGAGAGCTCGAGAGGTAAAGAGAACACATCAGTCTGCCATTAAGGCATAGCGTGGCATGGAGAGAAACAGCGTCTTTGTGCAGTGAGGTAAACTGCTTTATATTAAGAATTTTTCAGAACTATGACTAATGGGGAAGGTTATAACCTAAATAATGTCAAATGTTTTCTTTTTTAGGGGCATTGAAGTGACCCTAGTTAAGCCAAACAAACCATACAAAACACTGCAAGCAATAAAAAGAGTGGTGTACTAAACTCCAGGTTTGGAGGTAACTGAAGGCTTTTAAATTAAGACCTAGTAAAGTACACAAAGACTAAGCTTGCAGTTAAGACATGCCTTTGAAAATGTTTCTTATAATCAGAAACACATTTTGATAATCTTTCACTATGATTTTTACAGGGGAAATTGATGTGTACACACAAAAAATACTCTGCTAAAAAGGAAAGAAGGATCGGTAATAAATTCTAGGTAAATCAAAAATCTCTAAACTAAATGATGAACTATTGGTGGTAAAGTAACAACAGTGTAAATACGTAGGTGGGTTATTATTTAAAATTGTTAGACAAGGCCTTATAAGCCTTGTGGATAAAGCTGTATTACTCAGTTAGAAAGTGGTTGAAACCTGATTTTTGGTAAAAGAAAATGAAACTTGTGCTGCTGCAACATAACAAACTATCTAAATGGTGATATTTTTTGTTTACACCTGATATAGTTTTTTATGGAAAATGAAGAACAATGAAGAAATGTGAAAAGAAAAACTTTCTAGGTAGGCTGATTTTGGCATTTTGAGTAATAAAATATAAATCACATTATAAAATGAAATGAAATGAAAGAAAAATGTTTATAAAATGAATAGTGATACATGACTGTTTCTGTTGTTTACAGATGTTATATACAAAGAATGAAAAGAAGTAAATATTCCCCGTGAACAAGCTCTATGGATAGAGTGAAATGTAGGGGACATTAATAAAAAATGGTTGGATCTCTTTTATAAAGAAGCACTGTGTCTTTTTTTAAGGACTTCTAAGAGCTTTACCCCCTCCCATTTTTGTGTAGCCATTGTTCCAGGATTCATGGGGGGAGGGTTAGCTGAAGAACTTTCAAAGACATTTAACAGAGAAGCCTTCATTTCCCACTGAATCACTTTGTAATATTGTAAGTCACCAAAAAGATCAATGAATTTTTTAAGAATTATTATGAAAATCTGTACGCTTCTGATCAAATAGCTTCAAATGAAGAGATTTAAGATTACTTCAATAAAATTGATGTCCCAAATATCTCACAAGCACATTTGAAATTGCTTGAAGCCAATATCTCAACTCAAGCGCTTATTGAAGCTATTAAAAAGTTTCCCCCATCTAAGGCGTCAGGCCCTGATGGTATCTCCATAGACTTTTATAAACATTTTTCTAGTAGTCTGGTTGCTCATCTTCAAAACTTTATTCAAACTATTTTGGAAAGTAATGAACGGCTACCGTTATCATTTAAGGAGGCTACAATTTTATTATTTAAAAAAAAAGATAAAAATATTTTAGATCCTGGTTCATTTCGCCCTATATTTTTAGTTAATTCAGATGCTAAGATTCTGGCCAAGGTCCTCACCATGACAAAACTGGAGAGGGTCCTTCCAGATATAATACACCAAGCCCAAAATGGCTTTATTAAAGGCCGAAACATAAAATCTAACATCAGACAAACAATAGATATTATAGCTACTCTCAAAGATTCTAACTACTCTGTAATATGATTAGATGCTGAAAAAGTCTTTGATCATGTTGAATGGAAATATATCAAATTAATATTGATAAATTATGGATTTGGTCCCAAATTTAGGTCTTGGATGGACCTGCTTTACTCCAGCCTCGTGGCAAGGATCAAAACTAATAAAAACATATCTGAACAAATAAAATTGTCTAGAGGCACTAGACAGGACTGCCCCCTTTCACCCCTCATCTTTGCTTTGCCTATTGAACCCCCTGGCCATTTCAATTAGAAGCGATAATTTAATTAAGAGTATATTAATTGGATCTACAGAACATAAAATCAGCTTATAAGCAGATAATGCATTAATATATACATTAAATATGAATGACAGTTTTCCTTTCACCGTGAACAAACTGAGTGTGTTTGGTAATATCTCAGGGTTCAAGATAAACTGGTCAAAAACTGAATTAATGGAGTCCATTCAACATTCACATTCTTTTATTTCCCCAGTGGGTTGCAGTATTAATAAACTTACACAAATCAAATATATTGGGGTGGTTATTGACCAAAATCTTTCGAATTTGGTTGACCCAAATTTTACACTGCTAAATTTACAAACTGTGGCAAATCTGTTCTATTGGCAAGATCTCTTTATTTTGATAATAGGAAGAACCAACATACTGAAGATGAATACTCTACCTAAATACCTTTACTTATTTCAGACTTTGCCAATAATGTTATTGGATATATTCTTTAAAAAATTGCCCGCAATGCAGAAAAATTTTTTATGGAAGGGTGACTGCAATAAGCTAAATATAGAAAAGCTTTATATTTTGAGTGAGCTGTGTGGTCTTTCTCTTCCAAATTTTCAAATTTACTACTTTGAGGCCAATTTGACTTATTTATATGAAATATTTAAAGAAGGATATAGTTCTATGGAAATACAAATTGAAGCCTGCTCTACCCCATATGATAATTTGAGACTATGTTTGCTGAGTGGACCTAGGAGAGCTAAGCAGAAGGAACACTTACAATCACTTAAGACTCGTTGTTATATATGGGACAATTAAAGAAAAGTTAACAAATTGATTACTGCTTGTAACAAATCCACCCCCATCTATATGAATGGACACTTTCCAAAATCCTTGGGCGATGCTGTGTTTAAGATTTGGCATGATAATAGTTTGCAAACAATTGATCACTTGATGAGTGGCAATCAGATCAATACATTTCACACTTTAAAACTCCAATACAGTTTATCACATAAACACTTTTTTGCTTATCTTCAGATTAGACATTTGATATATTCAAACACTTTATCTTTGGATGATACATTATATGAAGAGATTTTGGCTATATTACGTTTGTCAGAGGGAAAGAAATTAATCTCATTCTTATATAAAGTGATATCAAATATGCAGTATGATAAATATATATTGGAACTTAGAACTAAATGAGAAAGGAAATTGAATTACAATTTCACTTCAGAACAATGGAATCAGATAGTGAATTTGAAAGAGTGGGGTTTGAAATCTACAAAGTTGATTCAAATCTAGTTCAGCATTCTTCATAGGGTATATTATTATCCTTACAGATTGCATCATATTGATTCTAACATTTCAGACAGATGCCCCAGAGGTTGTGATCTGGATGCTACTCTGGAACATATGTTCATTACATGCCCAAAATTAAACAATCAGTGGAATGGAATATTAAAATATTTCCATCTGTAGAAGGAATTCAGTTCTATAAGGATGTAAAATGGATGCTTCTTATCCTCGAGTGGTCCCCATCCCTAATTAATAATGAGCAGATTAGATTTATAAGACTATGCCTTATACTTGCCTTTAAATGTATCCTTCTGCATTTGAAAGACCATAATCACCCAAACATAACAATCTGGATTAACTCTGTGATTATGAGTCACCAAGTAGAGAAAGTCCATTATTTCTCTATTAAGCAAATTAAACATTATCTAACTATATGGACCCCATTTTTAGCTTTTATAAACTCAAACACCTTTCATTGTTGTATTGGGTATAGTATGAATTAGGCTTATTACTAATGTTGTCCCAGGGTTCAGCAGCCAAAGCAACTGAATGAGGGGTGACATTACTAAGTGGTCTGTACCTTTGCCACATGGGCTATTTTGGCTTATAGATGTAATCTGGTGATTTTACATCCCAACTGCTCCATGCTAGAATGCAAAATTTGGCATAAAGTGATTTTCTTGACCATAATGGTCAATCTTCTTAAGTGTCCATTCAATTAATTTATTTATTGTGACTGCAATGAATCATATTTGAAAAATCAAAGCAGCAATTGTTGATACACTTAGATACAATTGGATATCTGTGATTGTCTTTGTTTCCCTGTATGTATAACATTGTCAAGACTTTATGGTGCATATTTGTTGAAAAATAAAAAGTACAGAAAAAAGTAGGAACAGAAATATGAAGCAGCAATTAGCAATGCAAACAAAATCATGGCATGCATTAGAAGAAATTTCAGAAGTAGACCTAAGCATGTTATAATGCTTTTAGGCAGGTCCTTGGTCTGGCCCCATCTTGCAAAGAGTGAGATGTTATGGTCCCCACACCTGAGGAAAGATATAGGCATGCCAGAGGCTACAAAGAAAAGCAAACAAGTTGGATAATGGCTTACAGAACATGAAATATGAAGTCCAACTGGCAGGACTGTGCTTGTTTTCCTTGGAAATGAGAAGAGTCAGTGGATACATTGTGGAATTACTGCTTTTAGATACTTGAATACTGTACACAAGCATCTAAAGGAGTAATATCATCAGACCATGTGCAGTTCTTCAAGATACACTGAGATGGAGGAGCTGGGTCAAGAAACTGTGGGTAGGACAGGTTTTTGGAGACGGAAATGCTAAAGCCTCGGGGGGGTAGCAGTCTTGATTGGGAAAGACTGTCCGTTTATGGTCCAGCAGGTTAAAACTAGGGAAGACTATTGAGGGATCTATGTTACTGGGACCATTATGGGTAAACTAACATCGATTGCCTCTATATATGCTCCCACACCACTTAACCCAGACTTTTTTACTTCGGTGGAAGTGAAGATAGTCCTATTTGCTCACCATCCCCTAATCTTAGCAGGAGACTGGAACCTTTGCTGTAATAATAGGGTGGATAAAAAGGCCCCTTCAGTGCAGCCGCCATCTACCGCACAGGCAGCTATGGCTAAACTCCTGGAGGTAGCAGCACTGGTTGACTCAATTAGGGTTTGTAGCAAAGGTGACCACACCATGACTTTCTACTCGGGGGCACACAAAACTCATTCAAGAATTGATTTTATTTTGGTTAATAAAGAAGCAATCCAGGGGTGAGGGAGCTGATCACTCATACTAGAATATTATCTGACCACTCTCCATTCCAATTGATCTAGATGATGGAAACTCTCCAAAGGAAGCCATATAGATGGAGACTCAATGATTCTTTATTAGTAGAAGAAAATATATTACCGAGACTAGAGCAGGCATTAGTGGAAATCATTCAGACCCAAATTCCAACAATCTCAGACATGAGAATAAGATGGCCCACCTGTAAAGTTTTATACTCTGGTTTAGCTCAGAGGTTCACAGCTAGAAGAAATAGTATGAGAAGGGTGAGGGAAGAGTTTATTCTGGGTGCTATTAACTCACTGGCTCCCTTAAAGGCTACTTCTGAGGGGCTGGACCTAGAACTTAAGGAATTAAGAGATGAGATGGCAAGCATTTTCTATGGTAAGTTAGATCAGTGGTCAGAAAATATTCAGGCTAATTATCTAATGCAGGGGGATACCCCAGGAAGGCTTCTTGCAAATAGAATAAAAGAATGGGAAGTGGTTTATGTGATTCCAATGATAAGCTTCCAGGGGGAAATAACAACAGAACCCCAGAAAATGGCTGATGCCTTTGCGGCTTATTTCACGGGGATTTATCAGGGGGTGTTTCAGTCATGGAGGGAGATATTATGGGGTTTCTGGAGGGCATACCTCTTCCAAAATTGGATCAAGAACAAGCTCAGTGGCTAGCTGCCCCTATTTTGGATTCGGAAATATTAGAGGTAATCAATTCACTCCCGAAAGGTAAGACATCGGGACCTGATGGTCTAACGGCTCAATTTTACAAAACTCATGCTACAACTTTATTGCTCTGTTGAAGGAATTATTTTCAAACATTATGCAGGAAGGGTTCCACATCCGCCGCTATATCAGGCCTATATCACACTCATCCCAAAGCCGGACAAACCCAAAGAATCCCCTTGGAGTTATAGACCTATTGCCCTGATGAATCAGGACCTGAAATTGCTGACGAAGATATTGGCCAATAGAATTTTGAAAATTGCCCCTAGGCTAATTAATCAAGAACAAGTAGGGTTTATGTCAGGTAGAGCGGCTCATGATGCACTTAGGAAACTCCGCCATATATTACATAAGGCCTCAAACTCTAAGTTGTCCATGGCATTAATTGCATTAGATGCCGAGAAGGCCTTCAATAGGGTTTCTCATAATTTCCTATTTGCAACTATGAGAAGTATGGGATTCCCGGAGGGCCTTCTTAGAGGCATAAAAAATGTATATACTGCTCCCACGGCTAGGGTTCTATGTAATGGCTATTTGTCAAAAGAAATCTGTCTTGATAATGGGACCAGACAGGGATGCCCCCTATCGCCAATTCTGTTTAACATCTACTTGGAACCTCTTCTAAGGGCGATCCAGATGGACTCGGCGATACAGGGGATTGTCATTGGAGAGACAGAAATGAAAATTTCTGTTTTTGCAGACGACATTTTGCTACACCTTCAGGAACCAGCAAACAACTTCAAGAGGGTATTGGAAATAATTGAGAGATTTTCTAGGGTGTCGAATTACAAGCTAAACTTGAGTAAGACACAGGTTCTCCCCCTCACTGTATACACTTACAAAGCGGACTTTGAACCTCTGCAATTGAAGTGGTCCCCAAAAAAGATCAAGTATTTAGGCATTTGGATCACAACTAACGAAGACGAGGGCCTCGAAGCAAACCTCGGTGAGATAGTGTCGGCAATCAAAACAGATATGGTTAGATGGAATAAACTCCCTCTAAACTGGACAGCGAAACTAGGTTTGATTAAAATGAACCTATTACCTAGACTTTTGTATCCAATACATTTATCCCCATATAATGTTCCAAAATGCTGGTTTATCAAAGTGCAAAAGCTTATTTCCAACTTTTTATGGAACGCTAAACCCCCCAGGAGAAAGTACAATATATTACAGCTACCCTATAATATGGGAGGTCTTAAAGTTCCGGAATTACATCTATATTATGTAGCTGGACAATTAGGGATAATGGGGCAATGGGCTAGACTGGTAGAAGAGGGGGGATACATCCCAACTTGGCTCCAGGTCAAGAGACAGATCCTCAGAGAGTTGGACATTTCCCCAGAAGAAGTATTGTTTTTTAATCCAGTAGATTTACCAGAGGGAGGAAAGCAAACCCCAATCTATAAGTCACTGTTAGCTTGGTGGACTTTCTTGTCCACAAATCAAAGGAAAGCCCAAAAGGGCTCTAGGAAGCAACCTGTTTTGGGTAACCCAAATATGCCCATTGGGGGGCAGATGATTAGGAGGCAATGGGCCATTCAATTGCTTAACTTGAAATGGGCAGATTTCTTAAGAGGGGATAAGGTGGTCTTTCATGATCACTGCAAGAAAATCAACTTCTTTAAGAGAATACAGGTTACTAGTATGGTGCACAGAATGGAGAAAGGGAGAGTTGGAGTGCAGGACTCCCCGTTTACTTGGGATAGCGTTAAAGATGTTAACTATTCCAAAAGACCCCTGTCTAGGATTTATAAGCTACTATTACAGTTTCTGGGTGGAGATGATTTTGTAAAGTTTCATATTGGGAAAATAAAAGGACATTATCCCCCAAGGGCCTGACTGGAAAGAAGTTTGGAGGAGTAGTAGGTATATTCCTATTCCTAAATATAAGATCATGCAATTTTTTGTAGTTTCTAATATATACTATACCCCTGCTAAGCTATGTGCTAGGGGTCTCAGACAGACAGACCTATGTTTTAGGTGTGGTGCAAACCCAGGGGACTTATTCCATGTCATGTGGCACTGTTCCAAAATCTATCCAGTTTGGGAGCAAATTAGACACAATATGGATCCCGTGGTGAATTATAAGGACTTTATTGTTCCAAAGATCTGTGTGTTAGGGGACAAGACCGATATTCCTAGTACACTTGTTAAAGGTCACATTTCTTTAATGTCCTCTTTAGTTAAAGCATTTGTCTTGAGACACTGGAAGAATGATCTGATTTATACATATGACCAGTGGGTGGGAGATTTGCTGAAAACGCTGAGTAGGCTTAGAAGACAAATTCTTCAAAACAGATGAAAAGGAATCTATGATAAGAGATGGGGGACTTTGGAGGCGGTCTATACGTTGCAGTCTAAATTCTCCCAAACACAGGCCTGTCTGTCGGACGGTACATAGTTAAAGATCTATAGATAGGGAGTAGATGCTATAACTCGAGTGGGTCCTATTTGATTACTCCTAATATATGCACTGACCAAATATTATTCGGATTTGTTACAGGAACCCTCCGAATCTGCCAAGTGTTAGTGGGGGGGGACACTCTCTTTTCCCTAGGGACGCAGCTGCAGGGCACTACCCTAAGGGCTACTGCTTGGGGAAGCACAGTTTATAGCTACACAGAGTCAACCTGGGATTTAAACTCTGAAATATAAATGTACTATTGTAGGCAGAGTGTCCTACATATTGTTATCGAATATAGATATGGAGAGGGTGATCGAGGGTTGTGCAAGGCAGCTGTGTATGTATATAGTTAATGGCTGTATATACAGTAGTTACCTCACTCAGTTTTGGGGTGTGGGGCCCGGGGTAACCTGAGCTTTTGTGTATGTTTGTCTAATCACCAGTGGAAGAAAAATTACAATAAAAAAGGCAATAACAAAAAAAGATACACAGAGATGAAATGACATGAGGTGAATTCAAGGGAAACATCAACAATAACTACTTCACAGACTGAGCTACGAACACTTGGAACTGACTGGCAGAGCACGTGGTATCAGTTGATATGGCCATAACCTTCAAGCGCAGACAGAACACGTACTGTACTTTGAAGAGAATATTCAGTGCTATACTCAGTCTATCACACAGGCAGAAGGCATATGCCCATGAGAACCTGTCTCCCCAAAAAGGGGTATATGATACCATTAGGAGTGTAGAAGGGAATTATGAAGTCTGTTTTTAAACATCCCAAAACTGTTTGAATTGACAATATCAGAAGGATGCATATTCAATAGGGGAATAATCCTTTCAGTGAAGAAGTATCTTCTATTGATTTTTTTAGGGTAAGTCAGCTTCAACTGTTTATTACGAGATCTAAGATTTAGATCTCTGTTAGCCAGTGTTAAATCCAAACTTTCTCTTAGGTCTTCATCCTCGAATATGCTATACATAAGCAGAAGATCACCCCGATTCTGTACTGATCTAATTTGTACAAGCCTAATCTTGAAAGTCTTTATTCATAACTCAGATTCTCTAACCCTGAGATCATCTTGGTACACCTCTTCTGCACCCTCTCTTAGAGATCCACATCTCTTCTAAACAATGGACTGCATAGTGGACTACAATAGTCCAGATGTAGCTTCACAAATGTTCTATAGAGAGGAAGTATATATGCCCTGTGTCTAGACGTGAACCATCTTCTAATTGCTGCTAAGATACTGTTTGTTTTGTTTACCATTGCTTTACAGTGGCTGCTAAAATATAAAAGATAAATCATTACTTATCAGGATACCTAAATCTCTCTCATTTGTCACTGACTTCTGTTTTACCCCATATAATGTATACTCAAATCCTAAGTTGTTAGTACCAAGGTGCATAACCACATATTTGCTTAAATTAAACTCTATGCTGTTGCTATCTGCCCAGTTTTGTATTTTATATAAATTGGCTTGTAGTATAGTTCCCTGTTGTTCATTTGAGACCTCAGTGCTAATTTTGGAATCGTCTGCAAATTTAATACAGTGCCATGACTGTGGAACACATATCTGAAATAAAAAGGGAAAATAGGGCTGGTCCCAACACTGAACCCTGTGGGACATCGCTTGTAACCCTACCTTCATTGGACTGGTGTCCCCTAATTCTAACTATCTGGGTTATTAGAATTAGCCAGTTTTTAACTCAGCTTGTTACTTTTGGATTTATTTGCAATTGTACCAACTTCGGAATCAAGATATAATGAGGGACCTTGTCAAATGCTTTATAGTAATCAAGAAAGATGACATCAACCGGTTTGTTGTTGTCCAGGGATTTACTAATTCTATTATAAAATGACAGCATGCTGGTAAGGCATGACCTGTGTTTTCTAAAGCCATGTTGTGTATTATCTCTTATCCTTATGTTCTTTATCTAAAATGTTTTTGATAAGAGCATCAAATATTTTTCCCAGAATCGAAGTCAGAATATTGGGTCTGTAATTACCCATGTCAGACTTACAACCCTTTTTATATATAGGCACAACTGCTGTTTTCCTGTCATAGGGTACTTCCCCAGTTGCAAATGATAGATTATATAACAGATACAGTGGTTCAATCAACCAAGATCAGACCTTGTAAAGTAGTTTGGGATGTAAATAATCAGGGCTGCCCAATTTCATGGTGTCTATCTGCTCTAGTTTATTTTATATTTCTTCCAGACTTATAATTGCTGTGGAATTAGTATTATTAGGTATATCAATACTAGGTGGCTCAATTTTATCAGAGTAAACAGAACAAAAGTATTTATTAAACGCTTCTGCCATGTTTGTGGGGTCTGTAACATCTGATGATTTTGAAAGCAGCACAAGGGAAATCACAGAGTTTGGAACTCAGTGCTTTGGCTTCTCAGAAGGAACTAGAAGAGGGACAAGATCAGATTTACAGTACAGTAGCTTCTTGTTGTTTTATATTGCTTCTTGTGGATTCTACTTGGTAGAAGGTTATTTATTTTCTTTCTTACTACTAAGGGGCTAGCAGGGTATTGTTTGGGGCTGTTGGAATTTTGAAACCTGTTTTGGTAGCTATAAGTGGGCTCATTTGTTTGATTCACTGTGTGGCAGGCTGCATTTGTAGAGACCTATTTCTTCTGTTTTAAAACATAATTGGTGTGATTTAACTGGGTCTGTTTCTTTGAATTGGAGACATATATCTTCTAATTCCAAGCTTATTTTGATGTGTTGTTGGTGAAGCTGTTTGAATTGGAGTCCTGTTTCTTTGGGTAGCAAACTTATTTTGGGGGCTTTGAGTAGAATTGTGATTCATTGTTGCTGGCTTCACTAGCTGCAAAGTTTGAGTGCAGAGTGGGGGAAGGGTGCTAATGGTCTGACCAGAGGCCTCAGCTACCTGATTGTTTCTGGAAGACTTGGGCTGGTCCCACCCTTGGTCCATTATTTCCTTTATACCACGGGTTCTGACATCACTTCCTCAAACAGGCAAAGGATATGCACCTGTCATAGCAAAAGCAGACATCTAGGAAAGGAACAGCAGCAAGTGAAGAAGTGACTGCTCTCTCAGTGGAAGGGAAGTAAATGCAAATCTAGGAGATTTCATTATTACTTCTTCACATTGATATTGCATTGGGGAAAGGAGGAGTAGGAGTTTGAGGAAGGTTGTGCAATGGCTACTTAAAGTCTGTTTTTGAGTGTGGATAGGAAGGATAGGAATATAAAAAGCAGTTGCTCAATATATCTAAACGTGTGCAGCAAAGGAGGTAAGGGAAATAAAGAAAATGTTTTGCACTGATAAAGGAGGGAGAGGGGAGACTTGGGGGAGTGTTTGGTATCCTGCATCTGGAAGGGTGGGGGGTTGCTTGTGGGCAACGACAGCAATGGGTAGGGTGGTAGGCTGCAACAACTGTGGTGCACCAATATTTCTAAAAATTGCCTGGAGTGTGGGAGGATGTTTAGTGTGCAACCACATAGAAAAACTTAGAAAGGAGATTGAGGGTCTGCAGGAGGAACTAAGACAGGCAAGGCAGATTGGGGGTGGGTTTAGCCCAGTACTGGAGGGAGGAAGAAGGGGAGATGAGGGACGGCGATTTAAGCCAACAGTGGTGAGGAGAGGGTCAGAAGAAGGGAAGCAGAGACAAAGGGGCCCAGGCCAGGAAGAACAATTGCCGGGGAAACCAGGTCTGGAGACAAAAGACAAATGGAAGGAGGAGATAGGGACTTGTGAGGGGAGGTGAAGAAGTGGCAAAAGTCATGGAGTGGAAAGGAGGGAACAGGTTACTATGAAGAGAGAGGGAGCAGACATCTGTGAAGGGCCTTCAGAAAATAGTTGTGCACTGCTAGAGAGGAAGAAGGTGGAGGAGGGAAATGATGAAATTAGAGGAGTAATTGATAAATGCCTGGACCAAACTGGAGCAGGGGAAGTTCTTCTGGGAGAATTGCAACAGGGGTAAAAGGGGGAAATAATGTGCAGGAGGAAGAAGAGGAGCCAGAAATGAGAGAGGGAGATGAATGGAAGCAAGCAGGGAGTATGAGGGGTGGAATCTTAGTGCTGGGGGACTCAATACTAAGAGGAGTTAGGTGGGGTAGCAAGGGGAGAGGCATAGTCGAATTTGGGTGGAGGCCATGCCAGGAATGACAGCGGAAAGGGTGGGACAGTCTGTTCTGAAATATGCTAGAAGGGGTAGGGACAAGCCTCATTTAATTATACATCTTGGGACAAACGACCTGGCTGACAAGACAGTAGATATAGTCCAGAGGAGGTTTGAGGAACTAGCACAATTATGTGAAGGGGCAGGAAGATCAGTAACTTTTTCAGAGATACTTCCGGTGCCAAAGGCAAGCACAACAAGAAAGCTGAGAATGGAGGAATTTAACGGATGGCTAAGAACCTGGAGTTGTGCTAAAGGGTATGGGCTGTTGGGGGTGGGGAGGGACCTGGGAGGACAGTAGTCTCTATGCCAAGGACAGACTACACTTGAGTGAGGAGGGAAAGAAAGTGTTGAAACAGAGGATGGAGGAGTACATAGAGGAAGTTGGGAATTTAAACTAGGAGTGGGGGGTGGCAGTTGGGGAAGAGATATGCAGAGACCACAGGTTGGGAAACCATATGAGCTTACCCCCAATAACAGTGACAAAGGACAAATGGCAAGTACTGTTGGTGATGCTAGAAAAGGAGGGCAGGATGGGAAGGGGGGAAAGGGTGGAAGGTGGTTACCCTTAATGCTAGGAGCCTTAGGAGGAAAACTGAAGAGTTACAGGTTCTCATGACAGAGGGAGAGGTGGACATTGCAGTCATCACGGAAACATGGGCCACCCAATACAATGACTGGGACCTGTCTGTACCAGGGTACAGATTATTTCGTAGGGACAGAGTGATTGGGAAAGGAGGGGGGGTGGCACTATATGTGAAGGAAGGACTGAAGTGTGTAAGGGAGGAAGGGGAGGAGGGTAGTACGGAGTCACTTTGGATGCAAATCCAGGATTCCAAGAATAGGATTCTTAGAATGAGAGTGGTGTATAGGCCACCATCTCAGACGGAGGAGTTAGACAGGGAACTAGCGGGACAGATCAGGAGGACCTGTGAGAAGGGTAGTGTGGTGATTGTGGGGGACTTCAACATGCCAGGAGTGGACTGGAGCACCCCAACAACCAGGAACAGAAGGGAGCAGGTACTGCTGGATGCCTTTCAGGACAGCTTCCTGCACAAATGGTCAGTGAACCAACCAGGTTAGGAAATACCCTTGACCTTGTGCTGGCAAATGGGGACTTTGTGAGAGAACTTACAGTGGAGGAAACGCTGTCAGGGAGTGACCACCGCTCAGTATGGCTCACATTGGATATGGGCAAGGAACGAGTGGAATCTGGCACAATAGTGCTGGACTTCAGGAGGGCCAACTTTGGGAGGATGGGGGAAGTGGTAAAAGGGTACCTGGCCAGAATTCAATCTAGTATGGACACTAACCAGAGGTGGGAGCTCATAAAGCTGGGGATAGTGGAGGCAACCAAAACCTGCTGCAAAGCCCAGAGCAAGAAGGCTAGGCTAAGAAACCGATCTGGTTGAGCAAGGAGGTCATAGAAAGGTAAGGAGGAAAAGAGCTGCCTTTAGTGGGCCAAGAAAACAGGGAGGGGGAGGACAGGAGGAGTACTTGACAGAATCAAAGGAGGTGACAAGGGCAGTAAGGGGAGCCAAAGCATCTACGGAACTCAGGCTGGCATAAGGCATTAAGAAGAGGGAGAAGGACTTCTTTAAGTACATCAGGGAGAAAAGGAGCTATAAGGACCACATAGTAAGGATTAGGAAGGAGGGAGGTTGGGTGGAAGCAGGGTGCGATAAGGCGGAAGCACTAAATGAGTACTTCTGCTCAGTATTTACTAAAGAGAAGAGGGGGGTGACACCCAAGGTGGGAGAAATGGCAGAATCAGGGGAAGTGGTGACAGATAGGGAAATCATGGAGAGCAGAGTTCGAGAGGGTTTGAAGGCACTGAGGGTGGACAAGGCACCAGGCCCAGATGGCATCCACCCCAGGGTACTGAAGGAGCTGGCAGAGGTCCTTGCAGGACCTTTGGCAGACCTATTTAATGCCTCACTACATTCGGGGTGTGTACCTCAGGATTGGAGGATGGCTCATGTGGTGCCCCTCCACAAGAGTGGCCCCAAGGATGAACCGGGAAACTACAGACCAGTGAGCCTCACATCCATCGTGGGTAAGCTAATGGAGACTATCCTGAAGGAGAGGCTGGTGGCCCTCCTAGAGGGAAAAGGACTACAGGACAGCAGACAGCATGGCTTCATACGTGGCAGATCCTGCCAAACCAACCTGGTCGAGTTCTACGACTGGGTAACTAGGCAAACGGACAGGGGCCATGCAGTGGATGTCCTGTATCTGGACTTCAGTAAGGCATTCGACTCAGTGCCACATGGAAGGCTGGGAAGGAAGTTAGTAGGCACAGGGGCGGGTGCAAAGCTGGTGAGATGGGTAGGAAACTGGCTGCAGGGAAGGCAACAGAGGGTGGTGGTGGGTGGGGAGCTCTCACATCCAAGGGCAGTGACGAGCGGTGTTCCACAGGGCTCAGTGTTGGGACCAGTGTTGTTTGGGATGTTCATTGCAGACATATCATGGGTCATCAAGAGCAAGATCACTCTGTTTGCTGATGATATCAAGGTAGGCGCGGTGGTGGATGACCTAGGGGGATGGCAGGGGTTGCAGGATGATCTGGCAAAGCTTGAAACCTGGTCAGACTCCTGGCAGCTGGGCTTTAATGCCAAAAAGTGCAAGGTGCTGCATTTTGGGATGAAGAACCCAAGGAGGAGTTACCAGCTAGGGGGAGTGCAGCTAGCCCAGACAGAGGAGGAGAAGGATCTGGGTGTGCTCATTACAGGGTTGATGAACAACCCTGGCACAATGTAGGAAGGCAGCTGCAAAGGCCAACAAAATGCTGGGTTGTATTGCAAGGTATATCCTTGAGGAGGGAGGAGGATTCTGCCACTGTATAGGTCATTAGTTAGACCACACCTGGAGTACTGCATGCAATACTGGCGTCCGTATGAAGAGGGACACTAAGTTACTGGAGGGGGTGCAGCGCAGAGCGACAAAGATGATCAAGGGGCTGGGGGACTTATCATATGAGAGGAGGTTGAAGGAGTTGAACATGTACTCACTGGAGGAGAGGAGAGACAGGGGTGACATGATTGAAACCTTTAAATACATGAAAGGAATAAACAAGACGGGTACAGAGGGGGCTGTTCAAAGTAAGGGAGTGGAGGGCCACCAGGGGCCATGATATGAGACTGGAGCGAGGAAGGTTCAGGAGGGAGATGAGGAGACACTTTTTTACAGAGAGGGTGGTGGCTGGGTGGAATGCGTTACCTGCTGAAGTGGTATGCAGTAGAACAGTGGACTGCTTCAAACGAGGATGGGACAGGACAAGGGGGAGGGTTAATGAAGGGGAAGGGTGGAAGGGAGGGGCAGCTGCAGAATAAGGGGTGCTAGCTGCACATTCGAGCAGACTTGATAGACCTTTAGGCCTTTATCTGCTGGCAAATTTCATATGTTCATATGTTCATATCTGTACCATTATCTACTATTGGGCCCACATTTCTATCAATTGAGTTATTATTAATGTAAGCATAAAAAGATTCCCCTCCCCCATCATTTTGGTGTGCCAATCTAAACTCCATATATTTTTTTTGGCCATGGTTCATAGAATAATTTCCTGTTTTCTATGGCTGGGTAAACCACCTAGTAGAGCATTGCTTAAACTAATGGCTTCCAAAGATAGAGGAGGACTATGAGTTCCTAATTTTTTATCTGGCCATACATAGTTGCAGGTATTTTCAGTTGTTTAGGCCTGGGTTGATAGACTCTTCCCTAGAATACATCCCCTTATGGTTGGATACTGAGCAGTATCAATCTTCCTAGTTAGGCATGGATCATCAGGCTTTATTTTATGTTCCCCAGAAAAAATGTCCTAGACCTTAGAGGGGTACTCCCATAGATTCCGCCAAGCCTTTTCGACAAGAAATTTGTCACACAGTGACAGGATTTTGCCAACAGCGACCACATCACCTGGCAAATCCATCAATGGATGGCTGCAGTACCCCATGCATCGGGGCATTTCTGTATTGTTTGCTGTGACTTCACCTCCAGCAGCCCCCACATAGGGGACTCTGCCCCCACACCCCCCCTGAATCACTAAATATCTAGGTTGAGGGGGCAGATTCATTGGGTGATTGGCCAGTCTCCGGAGTCAATGAATATGTTCATCACTCTGACAACTCATTTGACACTGCGGGTGTCAAACAGGTTGTGTCACTGTGCAAGGTTTGTTGTTACAGTGTTGCTGTAACAATGGCACATGCTCCCATAGATGTATTGATGCAGGCTTATAAACAATTATGCTCTTTTCTCAAGATAGAGCCAGCCAGGGATATATTCCACCTCTGCTGTGAATCCCTAATTTTAAAATTGATGGTCAACTTCTCAATAAGAAATTTTGGCCATATGTGGACATTAGTAAAGTGGAACATCTTTTATGGGATGGTAAACTTCTCATGTTTGTAGAGGCCCAGCAGAGATATTAGATACCTTCCTCAGGGTGTTTTAAGCACTTTCAGCTCACCCACTTATTGGTTTACTATTTTGGGACAGAGTTATGGCCTGCTGTATACAGGATGCAAATTCTTCCCCTGGCTCCAAATTCTATTGCTCTCCATGCGGTATCCTGTTACTAAAATAAATTCCATAAGGTTTTCTCACTTACGGAAGTTGGGTCAGTTTATTGTCGGGACCAGGCACTCCCTTCCCCAATGGGTACAAACGAGTGGGGTAAACTGTGGCGGAATGTCTATAAATATATAAAGTGGGATCAGGACCGGTTTATGCAGTTTCAGATCTTTCATAACTTGTATCATATGCTGGTTAAACTTCATAAAATGAGTAAGATTCCCACCCCAATCTGTTCTAGATGTGATAAGGATACAGGAATGTTACTGCATATTCCCTGGACCTGTGAAAAAGTGACTCCCTTCTGGGAGACCATAAGCCAATGACTGGACTCCCTAATGGGCTTAGAATGGGCCTTTCTCCCTGAAGTATGTTTACTAGGAGCTTTTCAGGGTCTCTTAACTGGGAATGAACAACCTCATATAGCACTAATCTCTGCCTGCACTAAAATAATTATTCTGTGGCATTGGTATGATTCACTTGTTCCCCAATACCTTGAGTGGTATAAGGAAATATTGTTTGCCCTGCAGGCAGAATAGTTCATTGCCAGCATGGCAGATCATATGGATGAGTATAAAAGGGTCTGCAAACCTCTATATGTTTTATTAACCTTATAATAATTTTTTGTGTTTGTTTTGTTTTATAGCCCATATGGGGCAATCCAGTTGTCAGTTATGTTTTTTATAGGTTTAAACCTGCAGCCTTACTGTCTAGGGACCTTTAGTTTTAGAGGACTGAACACAGAAACATATTCTGTTTTTAATTGTATTTCAAGTACTGCCACCTTTTTTGATTTATGGACTTGTTTATCCATGACATTCAAGTTCCCTGGGTCTATAAGACACCCAGGGTATATTTATATCTCCTCCAGGCTAGGGGTGGTAAGTTGGGGGGGTGGAGGTTGGGTGGACGGAAGGGAAACTGTAAATTACATTGTATGTCATCTCTAGTGCACTGTTCCATTTTTTATGGTTCATTATATTTTGGTAGAGCTGGTCCCTCAGTGGACAAGCAAGATTGTGGTAGGACAATGCTACAGGGCACCATCATTAAGTTTAGGAAACTGGATGAACTTCTTAGACGTATTGAGAACACAGTTCGAAAAAGGGTCTGTGATTTTACTTTGGGATTTTAGCCTCCCAGGGATAGAATGGGAATTAAAAAAATCAGATATAGCTATGGAGAGACTCTTTCTGGAATTAATTGAAGATTTGGGACTTACTAATCATGTGATCGCACATAACAGAGCAAACAATCTCTTAGACCTGGTCATCACAAATTTGGAAGAGGTTGTACATAAATGTTTGGCCAGTGAACCACTTTTAAGTGCAGATCACAATATGATAGAGTATGAAATTAATTTTCAAAGGAAAAAAAGGGAGGGGCTACAACAGTAAAATGTTATAATAGGGCTAACTACAGTAAAATAAATGAGTGCCTTAAGTACCGGGACTGGAAAACTGACTTTTTAGGGTTAACATTTAAAAAAAATGGGACTGCTTGAGAGGAATGTTGCTTAAATGTTCTAATGACTACATTCCTATTAAGAAGAAATATAATAATAAAGGTAGGGTACCAAATTGGTTCTCTAAGAGTATTAAAAAGGCAATCAAACAAAAAAAGTGAGCATATCGCATGGCTAAATAGAGAGATACTGAGGAGGCTTGGACTTTATGCAGGATAAGGGTTAAAGAATGTAAGAGGTTAATTAGAAAAGCTAAAAGAAGATATAAATATAATTTAGCAACAAAAACTAAAGATAATGAAAAAAGCCGGTATGCCACCCTTACGGTGACACCAACACAGTGAAATAGACACCTGTCGGCAAAATCGACACTTTGCCGACAGGTTGCTGTGTTGGTGTGCCTGAGACAGGGGCATGCTGTCTCCCGTTCCTGCACCCCCACCCTGAATCAACTCTGACTGAAGTTGAAAATCTTAAAGATGGGGGGTGGGGGGGCAGAGCCCCCGATAAAAAAACAGGACCAGGAGACAAACAGGAATCATGTAGACCGCAACTTGCGGTCTACATGATTCCTGTCTGTGAGATGCCAGTAAACATAAAGGATGTCGAACCAGCATGGTAGAGCCAAAAAAGCCTTCTTTAATTATATTGGGGAACTGAAAAATGAAGAAGTACAAGTAGGACCCTTGAAGGTGCAAAATAGTTTAATATCAGATGAGGATAAAATAGCTAATGAGCTGAATAAATATTTCACTAACATGAATAAACCTAGAGATTGTGATAATTCTATGGAAAACTGTTAGTTATGACCCAGTAAAATCAGGATTTCCATGGAAGATATTATTACAAGACTTAAAACTCTCGACCCAAATAAATTTGAGGGGCCCGATGGTCTACACAGAGCATAGATTAAGAATACTGCAGAGTATATAACACCTCTAATAGCAGCTGTTTTTCACGAATCCCTTGATACTGGAATGGTAGTGAGGGACTGGACTAAGGCACATATAACACTTCTCTATAAGAAAGGTGACAGAAGAACTATGTGTAATTACAGACCAGTTGGCATTACGCCTATATTATGCAAAGTACCGGAAGGTATAATGAAAGAGTCTTATAGAATATCCTAATAACTCAGAACAATTGGATCAAAACCAACACGGTTTCAGGGAAGGAAGGTCATACCTTTCTAATCCGAGTAACTTATTTGAGCCAGTGAGTAGGGCAATGAATCGGGGGGCACCAATCGGTACCAGTGGATGTCCCAAACATGGACTTCTCTCATGCCTTCAATATGGTGCCACATGGTAAGTTGTTGGATACACTCTTAGAACTAGGCACTGATCCAGATATTCTTCGATGGGTGGCCTCCTGGCTGAATAGTAGGAAGCAGAGGGTGGTGGTGCAAGGATTTCATTCTGACTGGGCTGAGGTTATGAGTGGAGTGATGCAGGGGGTCAGTGTTGGGACCTCTGTTGTTTTAAGATATTTGTGGCATCATTAACCTGTGGAAATACAGCTTGGCTCAGCAAATTTGCTGACAACGTTAAAACGGGGACCTTGGCAAATAATAACACTGATGTTCACAACTTCCAGCATGAAATTCAGGCAGTTGCTGACTGGGCTACAGAAAAGGGGCTTGATTTTAATATTAGTAAATGTAAAATAATGCATTTTGGGAGAAAGAATGTTAAAGCCACCTACTACCTAAATGGTCAACAGTTACAGTTGATAGAAGTACAAAGGGATTTAGGAGTTACTATAACAAGTGACCTTAAATTTGACAGACACTGTAGAGAGGTACTAAAAAGGGGGAATATAATGCTGGGTTGCATAACGAGAAACATTAAGAGC
The DNA here is from genome assembly GCA_016271365.2 of Neoceratodus forsteri. Lineage (NCBI taxonomy): Eukaryota > Metazoa > Chordata > Ceratodontiformes > Ceratodontidae > Neoceratodus > Neoceratodus forsteri. The sequence goes on along the minus strand of CM057459.1, from coordinate 776,286,184 downwards.
AGACATAGGAGGGTTGTGATACCCCTGCACTGATCATTGGTGAGACCCCATGTCGAGTACTGTGTACAGTTTTTGGTGCCTCATGACAAACTGGCTACAGACAGATTGGAAAGATTGCAGGGAAGGGCAATGAGAATGGTAAGAGGAAATGGAGGTTTGACATATATGGAGAGGCTCAAAGTGCTAAATATGTATCCACTGAGATATAGGAGACTCTGGGGGAATCTATGCCTGGTATATAAGGCTGCACAGAACAAAGATCTATGGCATGCCTGGTGCTTGAAGGCAGAGAGACAGAAAGATTGACAAGGGGTCACCATCAAGACTCAAGGGGGAGCAATTTAAAGTAAATAACAGGAGACAGTGCTTCAACCAGAAGGTGGTTGAAGAATGGAATGGGCTCCCAATTAAAAATATACAGAGTGGCAATATGGGTATATTCAAAAATAGGCTAGACACATATATGGCACAAAAAGGATGCATTGGATATGGGGAGGTTAGGGAATGGATCAAGTCCTATTGGCGTTTTAGGCTTTGGACTTGTAGTTGTCCTATGAGTATGGTTCATGATGATCTCATTGCATGTTCACCTGTTTCCATTATGATGATCAATAAAGTATATTCAATAAAAAAAGCACTTAGGTGGGATGCACAGCCTGGGCATGCAGCATTGGTAAGTCCGCAGCAAAGTTACACCAGCCAGACCTCTGCCATAAACCCAGACCCACGGTCCAACATGTCGCCATCACATAGAAACTGACCTGGATGGGACAGCTACAATAGTGCCCCCGCGGTGCATATATGCTGCCTATGTAAGATGTCAGTTATCCCAGACTCAAAGTGTAGACAATGCCTGTGTTCCAGTGTGGCAGCTGTCACCCCCAGCAGGTATGGCTGGTGAGCACAGCATGCAGGGTAGCCAAGGCAGACACTGTGTACCACTCAGTATACTGTGTCCCTGATACAGGCCATGTATCCCTGTACCCTGTGATATGACCATCCGTACCACCACATGGTGCAACAACCCTTTCATCCTGTATGTCCCCCCCCCCACCTCATCTGAATGGGACATCCATATACAGCAATGCCCAAGTGTCCTGGCCACTCCCTGAACCTACAGAAAAAGCAGACAACATAGTAGGGTTATGGACAGTGCAATCATTATAAATACTACAAATGCCCCAGCAGGACCATGACAACAGCAAGGACACATATTTGCATGCACATAATACTGCACAGCAGAGGAGGTGCCCCTAATAGTCTGTAGTGTTATATGCAAACAACAGTCCACAGAAGCACTCTGTTCTGTTCATGGACATTGAAGGCAACAGAACAGAGTACTCAGTGGAGACCATGGACTCCTACAGACAGCCCTGTACAAAGATGGACCCCCAGTATTACTTTTAGATGAACAAGGGGGCCACAATGAGGCCCATCATGAGGGTGTATCAACACATGTGATGTCCTAGTTACCAGAGTATGGGCCAGGATTCTGTGGTGCAGGACATTTTCATTTGCATGGTGGCACACGACCACATAGCTTTGTTGACTCCCTACTATAGCACTATACAACAGAGGTAAAAGGAACCCTCACACCATGGGACAATGGTGCTGCAGAAATCCAGAATCTGTATGCTAAGAACAATCCAGAGCACCTGTTAACCGACTGACTTAAGCTACTACTGACTAGTGCAAGGTAATCTTTATTCCAGCAGTGTCTCAAGTACAAAAAGTTAAAAAAGCAAGCTTAACAGGCTTGTGAGCCACCTAATGCATTTCACACTACTCTCTCAGTGCTTTTTCAAAGGCACAGCCCACAGAAAGTGACATCATTAAATATTGCTGCCTTAAAGCTATACTTCCGTTAAAATAGCAATGACAGAGTAACAATTAATTGGTTACACAGACACATTTAAAAACACATATGCAAATTACAAAGAACATTATTCTGCCTGTATTTACTCAGTACTTACATAAGCTACATTTTGGTATTAGGCTGTGCTCAGTCTCACTAGTGTCCCTGTTGTAAGACATGCTGCTGTAAAATGCCAACAATTCCAGCTTGCTAGAGCATTCAGATGTTTCTCAATTTTTGTGCTTATTGTCCTTTCCCTTTTATTTTTATTTATTTATTTGCACATCAGTTTACAACCTTTGAGCCAGAGGCTTTTTTCCAAAGGTACCTCGTCACATAGAGGACAAATACAAATACAAGCGTTCATGGTTTCAGGATATAGGTTACATAGTTTGCAGAGACATGTGATAAAGAACATCACAAATACATACACAAGCATTTTAGTTCCCGGATATGGGTTACATAGATAGCAAGCACATGTGATGAAACAATTATACAGAGAGGCTAGTTTGGTTACAGTGGTACATAGTAGTACGACAGTATGAGCAGTCAACAGAGCAGAAACAGTTTAATCAGAAGAGTTACACACTTGCATGGAGAAAGAGCAAGCAACAGGAGTAATGTCAGTACAAACAGCCATGGTAGGAATTTAAAGAGGTGGGGTAAGGTTGCTGCCCATTGGGCATTGTCAGGGCACAGAGGGTTGCACCTCAATTTACACAGGTGCAACTACGCGTGTTGAATAGTTCGCTTCTGAGTGCAGTTTTGAATTTGGAAATCATGGGGGCATCCAAGATGGGGAGAGGGAGCGAGTTGTACCAGGAGGGGGCTTTATGATGGAATGACCTTTGTCCATGGGAGGTCCTAGATCTTGGAACTAGAAAAGTGGTCTTGCAGGAGGTCCGTGTACAGACTAAGGGTTGGGCTAGGTGGAGGGAGGCTGTCAGCCCAGGTGGGGATAGCCCTAGAAGAGTTTTTTTTGCTATTAGGCATGTTTGATATCGCAGTCGCTCGTTTAGGTTCAGCAATGTTGTCAAACCATAGAGCTGGCACGAATGTGTGAGCCTAGGCACCCCAGTGATTAGCTTGAATGCCTTGTTTAGGATGAGGCGGATTTTGTTGAGTGCAGTTGTGTCGTCAGCACCGTAGACTGGTAGTCCATAGTCAACCAGGGATAATATAGAGGATGTCACCACAAGCCGGAGGGCAGAGTGGGGAGGAGACAGTTTTTGTAGTGGTATAAGATACCTAGCTGCACATTGGTAGCTGAGACAAGAGCATCAATGTGGGTGTGGTAGGTGAGGCCTGAGTCAAAGGTGACCCCAAGGTACTTGTAGGAGTGTACTAGCTCTAGAGGCTGTTTGGAGCAGGGGAGAATATGGAGTGGGAAATTGCTGGCTTTGTTTTGGGGGTGGACAAAGAGCATTGTTTTTGTTTTTTTGAGATTTATGACCAGTCTGTGCTCTTTAAACTAGGTTTCTGCATCATTATAAGAAAGTTGCAGGGAGTCCTGGATGGAGGTAGGGTTATGGTGGGAGGCAAAGATGATGGCGTCATCTGCATACAGCAGCATTTTCCCAGTGCATGCACTGGGCAGGGTGTTAAGGTAGAGCGAGAAGAGTAGGGGTCCCAGGATGGAGCCCTGAGGAACCCCTGAACAGATGGGACACGTTTTTGAAAGTGTTCCATTAAGTTTGACACGTTGGGAGCGGGCCGATAGATAGCTGGTGCACCAGGCGAGTAGCCCAGTTGCGAGGCCAGTGTGGCAGAGGGCATCCAGCAGGAGGGGGTGGGAGACAGTGTCGAAAGCCTTAGAAAGGTCGATGAATACTGCCCCGGCTAGGGAGCCAGAGTTCAGGGATGTCTGTAGGAATGTTGAGAATTCAACTAGTGCCATGCCTGTACTGTGTCCTGCACAGAAACTGTGCTGTTCAGGGCAGAGGATGTTGTGTTTGGTCAGGTACTCATTGATTTGTGTGGCAACCAGTTTTTCAAGGGCTTTGAAGAGGGGCGGGAGTATGGAGATAGGCCGGTAGTTCCCAGCTGAGGACCTGTCACCCCCTTTGTGAATGGGAGTAACAATGGCAGTTTTCCATGCAGTAGGGAACTGCCCCAGGCAGAGGGATTTGTTGAGAAGGCTGGTGAGTGGGGCAAGGACCTGATCCAGTACCAGCCGGAGAATGCTGGGGTCCATGGAGTCGTCGCCGGGACTATTGCTTTTTAGTGCACGGATCAGGTGGGGTCTAGCTTCCTGGGCAGTTACCCTGTCTAGGTAGAAGCTAGGGTGTTGGGGGGCTGGGGCCAGTAGGGAGGGTGATGGGTCAAAGAAATTACTGGGGAGGATAGAGCTGAGGTCCGTAAAGGATGTGTTGAGGTAATTTGCAATGCTTGTAGGGTCCGTAACGGTAGTGCTGCCAATGGTGATCTGGGATGGGGGAGGGGAGCGTGCGCTCCCATTCAATTGTTTGACATTGTCTCAAAAAGTTTGGGCACACCCCCAGGAGGAGGTGAGGGTGGCTTGATAGTGGTCGGCCTTGGCTTTTCGGACGGCCCAGGTGCACTTATTCTGCACAGCGTTGTAGGCCTGTCTATCAGCCGGCTGGCCTGTTTCTGTTGCGAGGTGCCATAGGTTATCCCTAAGCCTGAGCAACTGTAATAGGGCAGGAGTAATCCAGGGCACTTTATGTTTTTTGGTTCGGGCAGCCGTGAGGGGTGCAAAGAGATCACAGGCTTTGTTAAAGGTTTGGGAAAAGAAGGCAAGGGCAGAGTCTATATCAGGAGCGTGGTGAATGGGAGACCAGTTTTTTGGGGCAAGAAATTGCCTGAGGATTTCTGAGTGAGTCAGAGAGGACTTGGATGTCCTGAATTTTTTTGGGGTGGTTGGTGATGATAACATCTAGGAGGTGCTGGTACCTCTCTTAGGGTTTGCTCTTGTGGGTTGGAAGATTAGTTGTGTCAGATCAATGGCAGCAAAGGAGTCCCGGGTGGTGGTGGAGGTGGGGCTGAGCCAGTTCACATTGAGGTCCCCCACAATGACTTGTTCAGCCCTATGTGGGAGGGTGGCAAGATAATCAGTTAAGGACAATAGTACTGGGTTTTGGTTCTTTGGTGGAATGTAGGCAGAAGTGAGATACAGGGGGCACCTGGAGGGGTCTGGAGTAAGTTTAAGGGTTAGAGCCTGTGCCCCACTTGCCAGGGCCGGGGCAGGGAGTGCTTGACCAGTGAGAGAATCCCTGGCATAAATCACACAGCCACCCCCGCGTTTGCCTACATGATCCTCCCGGTATAGGGTGTAGCCAGGGAGGGCGACAAAGGAGTCAGGAGTGGATTTTGATAGCCAGGTTTCCACCAGTGCAATGACATCTGGTTTGTGCAGCATGACCCAGCATTGGAGGGTGTCAAATTTTTTCAAGATGCTGCATATATTCAAGGAGAAAACACTCAGACCAGGGGGCCCACCTGATGGGCTGATCTGGGAGGAGCCTGGGTTAGGATGTATGTTGCCTGTTAGGAGTAGAAGGAGGACCACAGCTCTGGCCAGGATGTGGCGATATGTGTGTTTCCTATGTGTATGAGGGGATGGGGGGGGCCTTGGGGAAACAGGGGGTGGGTAGAGATTTGCAGGTTGGGAGGGTGAGAACGATAAGCCGCCAAGGGAGGACTGGGAAGGCAGTGAGGTGGTACACGGGGAATGGGTGTTGTAGGCCAGTGTACATGGTAAGTGTGGGGTGAATGCGAGCTATGTCTGGGAGAATTGCCGGTGCTTGTGCCAGTGATCCAGGGGAGATGGCTGACTGGTGGGACGAGGGTACTAGAAAGTAAATGAGAGGGAGGCATTTTAGGAGGAGGTGGATTAACATGGCTTTTCGGTGATAGTATGGTAGAAGTATTTAGGTTGACTTCTAAAAAATGTGGTTACCACTTTGGATTAGTGGTAGTGACACAGATGCTGGTAGATAGGGTACAAGGTTCAAGCCTCAGCCAGGGCAGCTGGTGAAGCACCTGGGTGAGGGCAGAGATCCACATTCTGGGGATCTGAAGCAGGCTGGGTTGGGGTCAGAAATAGGGTGAGAAATAGCAGCTCCTAGTGGTCACTGAGTGTGGGTTCAGCTGAGCAGTTCTGAGTCAGAATGTGGGCTAGTTTGTGGGGCTGGGTGCTGAGGGGGGTGTGGGTAATGGTAGGTGTGACTTGGAGAGGAGCCGAGTGGCTCAGAAGGTTAGAGGGTTCTAGGAAGTAGGAGGGAGGAGGATAGGTAGTGTAGCCAAGGTGGGAGAGTATGGATCCCTCTAGTTGTTGGCAGGTATAACCTGCAAATGGCAAAGTGGGGACTTAGTATTTCACCAGCAGGAAGTGATGCCAGGGGGAGGACCTATAAATTAAGGGACGTCCCTGGGTGGGTGGATGGGGCAGGCAGGGCAGTCAATGCGCAGTGTCGACGGGCTAACACCCCTCACAGATAGAATCCTTTGGAGTGAGGTATCCTTTACCTCTTGTGTGCTCCAGTGATGTCCTGCTCCAGGAGGGAGCTTGCTGGCGTTCGGACACGCTACCATGAGTCAAGTGAGCTCGCGTGGGGCTGTAAGGCCTATAGAGTAAAACCAGAACAAAAAGACAATTAGTATGCAGCAGGAAGGCTACAGGGCTAAACCCTAACTGTGTATGTTCAAGCTGTTGGGTTATGTCCCCATCACAGCTGCAAGTGCGCATGCGCGAGACATCCAGACATGGAGACATCCAGGGTTAGCGGATAAGTAGTAAAACACTTGTACAAAATGTCTAAATTGCAGGCAACACTGTAGAAGATTAACAGACCCTGAACTAACATCAGCTGAATGTGCAATTCCCCAAAACGTGGTCTGTGTGGGTGGCTAGGCAGCATGGTACGTCAACAGACAGTCGGTGGTAAAACAGATCTAATCCCCAAATTAAAGAACCCCTGAGAAAGTACTTTGGGTACTGAGGAACTTCTCCACAAAATCCTGTCACAGGACAAAGCTGAACGTGAAAAAGAAACATAATAAAATAAATGTGAGGGCACAGAAACAGTACTTTTAAGTTCTAATGTTTTAAGAAGGAAGCCAAATCAAATTCAGAATTGCAACCTGGCCATTCATTTGCACCCAGTGTTAATATCCAGAAAACTTCCTTCTAGTTATACTTTTTGGTTCACGTCCCCCTCCCATCAGGGTTGTCTTTGAAACAGCATTGAGAATAGTATGAAAAATGTTATGAGGCTCACAAGACTGTGGAGCTTGCTTCTTTAATTTGTACTTCAGACAATGTTGGAATAAAGAGTACCTTGTACTAGCCCATGCTATTTTGAGTCAGTCTGTTAATGGGTGCTCTGGATTATTGTTAGCATGCAGATTCTGGATTTTGGCAGCACCATTGTCCCATGGTGTGAGGTTTCTTTTACCCCTATTGTATAGTTCTATAGCAAGGGGTCAACCAAGGGATATGGTCATGTGCCACCATGCAAATGAAAATGTCCTGCACCACAGCATCCTGGCTCATACCCTGGTAACAAGGACATGACTTATGTTGATGCACCCTCCGGATGGGCATCACTGTGGCCCCATTGTCCATTTAAAAGTAATATTGAGGGTCCAGCTTTGTACAGGGCTGTCTGTAGGAGTCCATGATGTCCACTGAGTACTCTGTCCTGTTGTCTTCAATGTTCATGGACAGGACACAGTGCTTCTAAATGCTGTGGCTTTTGTAGACTGTGTTCCCGAAGGACGTGGTATGCACCTGGGCCTCCAGTACACTGTCCTTCCTTAGCCAGTGTTTGGCATTGGTCTTGTCCGGTGCCACCACATACACCCACTCCTCCCTGCACCTTTCAAGCTCATCTCAGAACACCTCCAGGAGGTAGATACAGTTGTGGTCGGGGTGCCTCACCTTCACATACCATCAAATGAATCGCTTTGCCTGGGACCTCTCTGGAATAGTGTTATGTAGTCCCACTGTGCCTGTCCTGATTGCAGCCACTGGCCCTTCTGATACTGGGTAAGGTGGGACATTCCATTGTCCTTTTCCTGGTGATGATGGCTGTTGTAACGACATACCATATTTCACTTACTTTCCAGTCACTTATTACATTTTTGGTTTTGGCCACGGCTTCTAAACAGGGGCAACTTCTAAATGGGGGCAGAATTAATTACTAACATGCCAGATGCCGTCCTCATACTGTGCTCCATTCCATAATTTTCCCCAGCAGTCAAAGAATTCTTTGACTGTGGGAGGTCTGTTGTAACAGCGTTTGTATACCAGGCAGATTGAGGGACAAGTGGAGGCAAATAAGGACCACGTGGCAGACAACAGGGAGCAAGTTGAGGAGCAAGTCAACTCCTTAATGGGCATCTTTCAGGACAGTGAATTCTTTATTTGAGAGGAGAGTGCAGGTCTGCATCTAAATACCAATAGAATGCACAACTTCACTTACTGGAAGAGTGTGTGGGAGTGTGGGAGAAAGTGTATGCCTTATCTGTTCTGTGGCAGTTTGGGTAGGCATTGGAGAGGGGAGGAAAACATAGAAGATTATTACTGCCTGTTAAACCATTTTGCTTGCTGCCCCATTTAGAAGTCACAGCTTTAATTCGGGGGCGGCTTCTAAACGGGGGTGGCTTCAAAACGGTAAAATATGGTATCTTGTGGTGCCATGTCTGCTTGCCTTGATACACCATGTTTCCTGGCCCTTGATTCACTGGATGTTCCTGCAGGTGGTGGTACCAACCCAACAGTCCTGGCAAACCCAGGGCATATAGTCCTTGCCATGGCATGTATGGACACCTGTGTTTCAATGTGGTTTTCATGCCGCTGTTGCAGTGGTGAGGCCTGCCCTCATGTTGTTCCTCCCCTTGACAGTAGCCACCACGTCAGCCCTATGTTGTTCATTCCAGTTGGGGGTAGCAGATGTGAAGATGGCACCTGCCTCATACAGAGCTACACTGCTCATTTGTTGGCTTCTGATGCACCATGTACCCCATCAGGACTTGCTCTGGACACAGTTGATGTCTTCAGTGTGTTTCCCCAGAGAGATGAACTCCCCCACCCGGCATAGGTATTTGGTGACTACAATGAGGTCCCTGTGGCTATACAATTCACAGCTATCATGCACCTTAATATTAGGATCAGTACTGGAATCCTTCAGTGTCAGCCATTTCAGCATCACCAGGAGGACAGTCTAGCCCCTTGAGATTTCTCTCCCAGCTATATTGACACCCTGTGAACAGAACACACTTATTAGTTCACACCCAATGGTACATCATACCCTGCCTTAACACACCTATGAAGAGGCCACCACTAAACTGAAGCATTAACAGGACAGGGCCACAGAGTCTTATTAGCATACATATCTGTCCATCATGGCATGCAAACATTCCATCGTGCACTGTGCATGGAGTTGGCACAGTGACCTCCTGTTGGGATGGCTATCCCAAGTACCCTAAGCATCGAAGACCTTTATGTGGCATGCTAGTTGAGGTGTGTAGCAACATCCCTAGACCCTCCTGCAGGCACTATCCCTCCTGCAGGCACTATCCCTCAGGACCCATACATGACCTTTGTCGGGGGGGGGGTGAGAACCACCAGATCTTCAAGGCAGGCACAGGCTGTGTTGTTCACAGCCACATTGCTCAGAGTATAGGGCTTATCGTGGGATATATGGATCTCTTCCCTTGATTGTCATTCAACTGTGTACCATGTTGGGACGGTGGTGATGGTACAGCTTTGGACATCTTGCTCTAAATGTCTTCCTTGTGGCAGCGAAGATGTCTGCCCAGCAGTATGAGTCTGCAGAGGCAGAGTGCATGCCACACCAACATTTCTGTAGGTTAGTCAAGCGGACATGGAAAAGGAGTTGGTGGTGATATTCTGTGTATACCAATGGTGTACAACATGACCTGAGACATGAGTCCCACAACCACCCAATGACAGCTGGACCCTTTCTGGGTTTGACATACTGTATAGCAGTGTCCATCCTACTCACATTGGCCTGGAGACCTTGTGCCATAGTGGGCATGGTGATGTGAAGGCCATGCTCAAGGTTGGGGTGCATGGGCTGGGCAATGGATGGTGCAGGCAACTGGTACCATGTATGTCCCATCTCTACACATACCCACTGTGCGCACATTGGACTGGTGCATCTACCAATGCATCTACGGTGTATGGCCATGTGAAACCTACACCTGACAACCATGGGACATTGGCATGGATAGCACATCACAGGCCCTGTACCTGTTGTGTGACACTGTTGCCATATTAGCACGGGTGCATGCACATGTGTATGTGCGTATCAAGGTGCCCAGCAACCTTGCCCATGCAGATCACCATGTATGGTGGGGTCAAGAGGTGTTCCTGCCTCCAGCAGTCCCTCCCACATCCTGCTACACATGCTGTAGTGCATTCCTACATACCACATCATCTGAGTGAAAGGGTGTTGGTGAGTTCCACTTGGATAGCATACCTCCAAGCATGCGGATCTGTGCATTGGTTACTACACCCATTTCAGGCATACATTGCCATGTTCTTTAATAGAGGCCAGTGTTATGGGACACAATTCTTGGTAGGACCTGGAAAAATCTGGGCTTGTGATTCAAATTGCAGTGGAACTGCAGAGTGAATTCCTCCTCCTTCTTCTTGTAGTGTCAGACTGCTTTTGCTTATGTCAAATGTGGGAGGCACTGCAACGGTGTGAGTGTGAAGTATTTGCTGCAGCCTGACAGGGCATCAGATTTGGGTTGCATGTAACTAGTACATGAAGCTTTTATCTCAAATGTGGACGTGCTCCTTGGTGTCCAGTTTCTTGCTATATACTGTTGTAATTTGCAATTCTACCTTGCCCCGTGGTACTTATTAACTTGGTGTGGAGTGCTAAGATTTCAAATCCTACTTGGCTCCTCAACAACCAGTAAATCTTTGTGTTGTACAGTGATGTTCATTTTTACCTTCTCCTCTGATTCATTGAATAACTTGTTGCATGATGCTGTGATTTCAAATCCAGTCTTACTCCTCAAGACCCAGTAACTTGCTGGTTCTGTGTTATAAAATCACAACCGTATCACATATACTGTACGGAAAAGGAACAGCAGACAAGCATGCTTATATGCTGTTACCCCAAGCTAACTAAATAATTGATTATTTTCATACTAGGTCACATTTTTGTTGCTTCTCCAATTAATAGAGGCAGACTTATTTGATGATGTGCTTGCCCTGTAGTTCAGATTATCAGTCAGGATCTAAAACAACAAAGAAATGAAATTCAAACTGCTAATTTCAATCTCTGGCAACAGACAAGGTCCCATTAATAAGAAAAAAAAGCACTGTACATAATTTTCAGACATAGATCAAATGATCATGTGACTGCTCAAGTCAGCATTTATGTGCAGTTTTAAGAAACACTACTTCATAAACTCAGCATAAAAGGATGTAGAGAAATATTATTAGGGCTCCAAATCATGAATGCGATATTGGTAATCTACAAAAACATGCATTATTCATAGTCTGGGAAACATTAATTTTTAAATAGACGTACCATATTTAACACACTCTTCTGAACATCATGTACATAGGCAAAACAGGGCAGAAAAGAATGTCTCCTGTATTCTACAATCCGTAATAATGATTCCGTTAAGTTCTGGTCATCAGATTTTCAGCTTTTTTACTGTACTGAAAATATCTGTCTGATTTTCTTTACATGATGCAGACATGCTGTCTGTATTTAGATTTGGTTTTTTTTTGTGTGAAATGAGAAAGCTTTGCTGGGGCAGTGTGTGTACAAATGACCAGCAACTGTCTGCTCCCCATTTGTAGAACACAGAGATGACAGGGTTGAGATATTAGTGAAGTGAGGCATGTTTCACTAGTGCCAAGGTAGTAGCCACTCCGAGTGACATGATGTAGAGTATCCACTTATATTATGACATATCACAAGAAATTCCCACTCACTGTACTTGGATTTCCTGTGATATTTACAGATATACCCACATATGTAGTTCATCTTTTTACTGGCTACTACTGCAGCTGTACTGCTTTCTTGGTTCATGGGCAGCACAATAAAGATGAGTGGGAGTAAGGAATGGACCCTGAGTGTATCAGTTCATTGTGGGTCTTAGAAATGACCTGGGAGCAAGAAAGCAAGATGGTTTGCTATCTAGCACTGTCATCCATTACTCTAATAAGCACTTTAAATAATAAAAAAATCTTGTGACCCCTGTCCTTCAGCTGATAGGCATTATTGGAAGTGCCAATAAAATTCTTATCAGGCCAACCAGTGCTTCAGAGTTGATAAATGTGTTTTACTGGTCAGACATGAGTGTAATTGTTGAATTGGCTTTCCCTTGAAAATAATAACAAAGTCTTTGCAATGCATCAGGGTTAGATTTCATTTGTATTCTCTTTTGACATATACAGTACATACTGCCCTGCTAGTCTGTGGTGTATTATTTTTGCCTGCTTAAGTATTTTGTAGATTGGATTTATCACTACACTGAGGGTTTTGTAGCATAGCAGTTTCTTAGCAGTGGTCTTACAGTCTTTGAGGGGGCACCCGTCAGGTCTGATGAGAGATCCCCTTCCCCATTATCCCCATGGTGCTTGTAGTCCTGCAGGTTTGCCACATCCCTGGTGACAGCTATGACAGTTACAGAGGCAGGTTGTATATCTGTGAGTGGGAACCAATTACTGCAGTAACACTGAAGCATGACTGAGTCTATAGGTAGCTGTCACACCTACTGCTGGGGGTTTGTGAATTAATGATCAGATGAATGCAGCAGCCTGTACAATGTTAACTCTAGATTCTCGGCATAGCACGGAGTGTTGCATTGTGCTCCTCTTTGTTGTTTAAACAGTGCTGGTCTGTAATAGGAAGAAAGTGATGGACAGCTTTAAATGATTGTATTTTCTGCTTCAAAAAGCAATCCCCAAATGCTGCAAGATACTGTATATCTTCTAAGTGAGGGACACCAAATGTACCTTTAGCAACACATGATTATTTTGCAAATAAAATAGAAAATCAACATACAGTATACAATCAAGTATTTATTAATTAATTCACATTATCCAATGGTTAAAAGAAATACTCAGACTTGATTAGTTAACAGCCATGGGGAAATTCCTGCATTTACCAACAGTAAAAACACAAGGACCAGTCAAGATATCTTTTGCTTGCATACACATTATTCCACCCTCCTTTGCTCTCACATAACATGGCTACCCTGACATCCATTACTTACCACAGTGTTTCAAAAAAACACCCTATTCAGCCAGTTCAACCACTGCTGTACATCTTTTCCAGGCCCAGATTCCAACACACCTTGACTGCTGCCCTCTCAGTCTCTGGACTTTCTACCATCAAAACTCACAGCCTTCCCTTCTCATACCACCTGCTCACCTCTCATGTAGAACCTATTATGGCAGTGCCAACTATTTGATTGGATGAGTGTCATGAGGGTATCCCAGCACATATCCACAGTGAATAAAAAAGTTCTACCCAAAAGGAAGTTGTGCTGACATGAAATCAGTCCACCCATCTGATACTGCCTTGTCCACAGATAAAATAGTTTCAATGGGCTCCATTTTGCACTGTCTATTGCAATATCAGCCATCGCTGTGCCATTGTTTCATTCACACTTGTTCACAAACTCATACCCACCACTTGATCTGAACCCTCATGAATCCAAAACAATTTGCTTTATATGCTGCTACTGTAACTATCAAAAAAATCACTCTGGTGACATTACAGAGCCCCTACTACTTGCTCATGCCACAACTTACCCTACCCCATCTTCCCTAACTACTGCCTTTCTTTGCACCATTATTCATTAACTCAGATTGCAACCATGACTGTAAAATCTTGAAACATAACCTTCTGGTATCTCTTCTCATGTCCACACTTCTCCACAGCACCTCTCGCCACACCCTAATGCATCCACATTTTACTTTCTCTTGCTCGTCTCTTCTCACATCCTCATAGCACCAGATGTCTGACTTTAAACTCTCTCTTCCACATTGCTTCTCCTCCGATCTACACTTCACCAGGCCATCTACCTACTATAAAAACATGTATTTAAAGAAATTTTCTTTTTTAAAAATGTCACAGAATCAGTTATAAGCCTAAATATTAACAATTATTTGAATTGTATAATGACAATAATATATCCCAGGGTGTTATATATTATGGGATATTGACACTTCTCAGGTGCATGTATGCACAATGCACCCAAAGCATGAGACTATTCCTTCATATAGCAGACTCTGGAGTGTATTATTGCACTTAGAAAATAGGCAGCATGTTGAGTATATTAAAGAAAATGTTTAAAATCTTTTAAAAATTAAAAGAAAAATTGTAAAACAAAATAAAAAAAAAATACTTTTTTTGTAAAGTAGTCCCTCCACTACAAAAAACTGGCAGTAGAGGGTAATGTTGTTTTATTTAGTCCCCAATCTCTCTTGGCATCAGGGCCCCCCCCCAAACACAGACACACTTTATTTGTCGATGGGTGCCCAATCCCCGTTGGCTCCACTCCCCCCCAAAAAAACAGGGGGCACACTGGGAGCCCACCCAGTGTGCTCAAATGTCTTAGTGTCACATGTAAAAACAAAAACCTTCCTCTGAAGTTTTTTGTTCCTGCAAAACAAGAAAATGATCCCTTGTTGTCTGTGACACCTCCTACCCCAACCCGGACCCATCCACCCATACCTCTCAACTGTCAATGATTTTCAGAGACATACCTGATTTTGCCTAAAAATTTTACTCTGTCCCTCATAAAAATTGTTTTTCTGTGACCGAACAGTGGGAGTTGTAAGCACAAAATAATGTGAAACATTAACATTACAGACTTGTTCTTCCTTAGAAAATGCATTTTACACCAAGCCCCTTATTCTACCAGCTTCCTGAATGATATCACCAATTTTGAAGATGTATCCCTGATTTTGGTTCTTTGCCCCTGATTTTTTTAAGCCTTGTCCCAGATTTATGAGGCAGGAGGTTGAGAGGTATGCACCCACCCTCTGCGCTCCCCACATCCCCACACACACCCCCCTCACCCCATACTTACCTCCAGAGGTCAGTGCGGTGATCTGCACTCTTCAAAGCCGACTGCAAACTGAAGAAATGCTGGTAAGCTGTATAATGAAATAAATGGGGGGGGGGTCAACTTAGGTGGATATCTCGGCCATTTGTTTGACTTTTGGCTCCAAATTTTCAACATACTGTTCTTGGGATCCCACCTCATGAAATCAGTCACTATCATTTCATTATTTGGTCCTGAAAGGTGATTTTGTGATCACTGTGCTGAATCACCTTTCAGGATTGATTAACAAAATGACAGTGCCACTGTTCATGAGGTGGGCTCCTAAAATGCCTATGTTGAAAATTTGGTGAAAAAATTCAAAAAAAATGACTATATCACGAGTGTGCGTTGTGCAGTTTCATCGCATGCTCATAACTTTTAGAATTTTTAATATTTTCATTCTAGATTTTCAACATTGCCATTTTTGCACTCCTCCTTATGAACAGTACAGATGTTACTTTTCACATCCTGCCCAAAACGTGTTTTTATTCCTGTGGTGCACAATGGGCATGGTCGCTGTGTGAAATCAACTTTCGGGACAGAGTAAAAAAATCTCAGTGCCACTGTTCATGAGGAGAGGTTCTAAAATGCCCATGTTGAAAATTTGGTTAAAAAAAAAAACAGAAATGACTGCATTACAGGTGTGTGTTGTGCAGTATCTATGCACGCTCATAAGTTTGCAAATTTTTCATATTTTCTCTCCAGATTTTCAACATTGCCTTTTTTTTTACAACTCCTCATGAACAGTAGAGCCGTCATTTTTTTGCATCCTGCCCAAAATGTGTTTCCACACCTGTGGCTTCCAATGGCGCAGTTGCTGTGCAAAATCACCTTTCAGGATTGAGTAACAAAATTATAGCACCACAGTTCATGAGAAGGGGTCCCAAAAAGCCACTGTTGAAAACTTGGAGTGAAAATACCAACAAACACCCAGGGCATTAAGGTTTTTAACCATACACCTACCCTGTAGAGACTGACAGGCATCGGGAGTCGTAATTTGGGTTCATCGGCCACAATATTCACAGAATTCTATCCTCATCCCCCACTCTACATCCTCTGACAGGCATTGAGGTGTGCCTTGGGTTCTGTCTCCCTAACATTCACCCCATTATCCTATATTACACCCATCTCAGCTTATTTCCTTATGGAATGGGGTGAGCATAAAGGCTGAATACCCCAGTGCACACCCAGACACCTGCCACTCTCTGCAGGCTGGGGTGAGGTGGAATGGCATTAGCATTATGGCCGACCCAAAGCCACACTCCCAATGCCTTTCAGTTTCTGCAGGGGGGTGTTGGTGTTACTTCAATACTTCACTGCCATTACTATTTTGCAATTCTGTCTCCTGCACTACCAATACCAGCAAGCCAACATTTGGCATTGACAAAAGCTTGTTTTAATTGATGCATTTGTTTTTAACTTTGTTTTTCAAATATGTGCAATCTTTCATTATGAAAAAGAGAACAATTTCAGCAGATTGACCATCTTTTTAGGGGGTTATCCATGGCTATTTTCTCCCTTACTTCAGATTGCCTTTTGCTGAATAGGCATCTAATTTGATTACAGATGGTATTTGCAATCAAGAGAGAAACAAAGCCCCCTGAGGAGACAGTAGTTACAAGAAATAACAATTTGCCTAACTTATGCACAATGGTGGCCTCACCACATCCTTGACCCCTGCCTGTTCTCTTCCCAGATGTTGCCACATTTGATTTGGAGGACATCATGTTGATGTTAGTCTACTGTTGATGCTTTGCCTAGTTGCTGATGTGGAAAAAACAATTTTAATGGTTAGACCACTGCTGCTGCTTTGAGTGTAGCTGCCTTATATCAAATGTTATGATTTCTGGTGGCACAGATATCACAGAATAGTATGTTAGACTACTAGAGATGGTGGTACATAAATGCTATATCTTATATACAATGGGCATCTACTGTAAGCCAATCAAATACATGAACACTGCAATTTAATACCCCACCAATTACTACATTCTCTCTCTCTCTCTCTCTCTCTCTTAGTCATTTATCAACATTTTGACATGCCCACAATAGTTTAAGTATGCAATAATACCCAGCAGGGTGGGCTTTATTGGGAAATACCAGACCACCTAGGGGTCACCTACGGGTGTAATGAGGCCAGATGCCACAGGCGGAGGGCGTTATAGCCCCTGGAAGGTCCAGTATTTCCCAATGAAGCCCACCCTGGAGGGTATTATTGCACTTAGGAAATGGGCACTGTAAAAAAAAAGCTTAATAAAAAATTGTTAATGACTAGTTAGTTTAAGATCAGTTTTGTAATAAAATAGTTCCTATGCCTGCATGAGTTAGGTAGTTATGGCCTGCTGGAGACCCCAGAGTTAAAAAAATGGTTTTATGCAGCTACAATCCCCTTTGGCAATCTGTTTATACACCCCTGTCGTCATGCAGTGTGTGTTAGTTGGTGTTTAATTTTCATTTTGTTTACCAATCCCTCCTCCCCGTGACAATAGAAGTTTGCTAGTTTTTCAGGTTTTTTTTTTGATTGGGACCAAAGGAGAGACAGAGCATGAGTCAGGTCAGCAGCATTCCCTTCCTTTATGATAGAAGAGAAAATCATTTTTGTCCCCTCACAGTCCCCAATGGTACCCCAAAGTAACTGTCATTTTTGGGGGAAGAGAGAGAGAGAGAGAGCGGAGATCAGTGGTAAAAAAGTGAGTGCTGTGAGTGTTCTGTAACTTCATCAGCAGAGCAGTAAATTCAGGAGTGGTGTCAGTTGAAGGGCAGGATAGTTTGAACTGTAGGTGAGTGGGGCTGAGGTGCATCGGGGGTCACAGTCGGCAGTAGATTCAGGGAAAAAAAATCATGAAAAAACATTGCAGAGTTGGGCAGAGGAGTGTTTGTAACAAGTGGACGGCCATGGTATACAGCTGCAAGGAGCTATGGAAGGATCAACTCTGTAAATACACAAGATGTCATAAAACCAAAATATTATTGCTCTTTGTTTGTTTGTTTTTTTCTGTGCAGAGATTTTCTGTTCCATTTGTACCTGGGGATTGTTGGGTGTCTTTACAAGAGAAAGCGAGAGAGAGAGAGAGAGAGAGAGAGAGAGAGCAGTATCTCTGATACCAACACTGTGTATGAGAGGAGCTGTATTTTCTCGGTATTGTCTCAGCCAATCAGATTCATTTATTTTCCAAGCCCATTTTCTAACCAACTTTAAAACATGCCCATGATAGTTTATCTACCTTCAGAAAATGGGCTTGAAAAATAAATGAATCTGATTGGAAGAGACACTGAGAAGAGATTCATTTATTTTCTGATAGAGCCCACAGTAAAATGAGAGCTGCTTCAGGGTGCCCATTTTCTTAGTGAATCCTTGGGCACCCCTAATGTTCACATTAGCCAGCCACCATTTCTCCCCTGCTCACCAAGTTAGCCAAAAAAATACTAGCTGGGCTGCTCAGCTCCTCCTATGCAAGGCAACCAAAATAAGCTAATTTTTTCAAAACCAGATGCAGTGTGCACTGTAACGTGCATTCTGGTCAATGAAATGCACACTTTCTGCAGTGAGCAAGAGAGAGACATAGCTCTGATACTGGTACTGAGCATGCGAGCAGCGTCACTTTCTTAGTTTTCCATGCCACCATGGGCATCCATCTGCGGTACGGAAAAAGAAGAAAATACCGCTATTAAGATATTGAATTTAGGATTGAGCTATTGTAAAATACAGTAGCTGTGACTCCTCTGAGAGCTCTCTGTTGATGGCACAGAACATCTGTGATCACATGGGTTATATGCTCAGAGAGAAACAGCCAGAGATCATTGTTGGAAACAGTGTTGGTCATTAAAATGGCTAAAAATGCTATCTGTTAAAATTGTGCAATTTGCATAATAAAAATTATGTCATTTGGAAAGAGAACTATTTTACCAAAATGTACCCATAAAAGTGCATAGTTTCATAAATGTGTGCTTAAAAACACATTTTGCTAGAAGTCATCAGTTGGCACATGATTGTGTATCACCTGACCTATTTTGTGGCAATATAAAGCATGTGAAAAATAATTGAAATTTCACAGCTATTGTTTTAAAAATGTCATTAATTGCAAAATTAGTAATTGTGAAATTGGGAACTATTTTTTAAGTTGCTGTTATTCATCAAAGTGAATGTATGAAATTAGGCATATTTAATAATGTAAAGGTATGCAATTCAAGCAGCATTAGAAATTCATAAGTTGTGTGAAATTAAGTGAAGCCTTAGTGCATTCTGTGGAAAGTGCACAAAATGGAATGTTCTCATTTCACCCCATGCTTGTGCTTATACTACTATTCCTCAGCACTATAGGGTAATGCTATCTGCCACTAACAGTGTGTGGATATGATCCTTTCAATTTTGAATGGTTTGATTAGTATGAATCGTTATAAATCAGTATGTACTTGCACAGCATACTTATTTCATCCTTGCTTATGTAGCGGGATGGAGGGGCAGACATGTTGAACCTAGAGTCCCTTTCGACATTAAAAATTGCTATGTAACTTTCAACATAGTCAAAGTGAACAGTGCATGTATCTGAATCCAATATCTGAATTAAACAGATCAGCTACATTTAAATAGTTTACTGTGCACAAAACCCTATATGGAATAACTTATATTACATTTGTACTGCACAGCTGTACACAAACTGTTATTTTGTATATGCAACAAAACTAATTTTGATTTCTGCCTCATCATAAAAGAAACTGGTCAGTGACATCTTCCTCTCTAATCACATGAGAATTTGAGCCCTCCTACCGATTGTTCTCTTATTATGAAGATACAAAACACAGGGTTACTTGTAAACTATCCACAGTGTTATAAAAAGCTTGAATAGTGCCAAATATCTAAATAAGGAATGGATGGTGCATGATCTGAATCAATTATCCTGGCTAAACTAATCATGTACCCTTGGTTAATACATTATCTGAGCCTTTGAGAAGTCTAGAGAATAGAATACAATTGTATCTACTATCTGCACTGTGCACAACCTTTGTATGGAACATTCTCTCCAAATTACAACAGCCATAACCGGTCTGTATGAGGGAGCTGAGATCCTCTTAGCAAAGTCTTTTCTCACTAGCATAAATGCAGACCCAGAAGAATATACCTAGAATTGTTTGGATAGTACATTTACCACACCATCAAGAGTCTAGTGGATTCCTAAGTTATCTGAAGGTCAACCAGACTGGGGTTACATCTGCTCTGGGTCAGATCTGTAGAGTATTTGCTTGTTCTATATTCATTTGCCATTGTCCTGGTTTTGTGTTTGTCAGCCACATGGGCTGAAATTACCTAAAAAGATTAGCAGTGAGTGGAATTTGATGGTAAGGAATCAAAAATGTATGTGCAGTCACACAGTGGTGATGATGACACAGATTAGCGCAATTAGGCTAGCTTGTAGGTAGCCCAGGCAGGCTTAGTGCTGTACTGTAGTAGTACATTGTTGTCAGTGTGATTCTGCGGTTGTGCAAATCAGAATGGTAGGAAAAATAATAGAAGTCAGCATATCAAGATCAAGAATTTGGTAGGTAATCAGACATTATGGTGCATGATGGTGATGATAACGCAGTACAGGCCACATTACTACTCTCATGCCAGTTCATCAGGATTGAAAAACAGGCAGTCAGCTATCAAGGAAGTGCATTTATGTATCAGTAAACACAGTTCAGAGCATATAGAAATGCTGGTTCAGAGAGAACAGTAATGTAAAATCCATTTGTCAACAAAACATGCTGAATTTATGAGGATTGCTTCCACCAGCCCTGAGCATATTGTAAAACAAGAGTAAATAAAGTGCTCCATAAAGTAAATTGTTCCCCAGCTTAATTTAATTAATGTTTCAAATGATCATTTAGTTCATCCCATAGATTTAATATTTAAAATAATCAAGGAGTGCAATGATGTCAGTAAGACAGTGCAGGTTACAGGAGAAGTCAACTACAACACATGTCATAAGTTAGGATGCACACAATTATTAAACAGGCAGCTAAAGAATACTATGATGGAATTGTAGATACAGGGCAGCAGGAGTGTTGTAATTTTTAAATTTGCATGTGAACTATGGCAAATTTGGCCACAGTGTGCTACGTTTAGCATTTCCATAGCGTGCAGTATGTAGTTTGCACAACTGCAACAAATTTTATTATGTGAATTGATGCAATTCACACATCATGATGAATCTTTACTATGAATTGCATAGTACAATTCACTGCAACTGTGTAGTACATACACAGTGTTACAATTCATGCAGTAAAATTCATGCAATTATGTAAATTTTACTACACAAATAGTGGCACAGTGCTCCACAGTACATGAATTGAAACCTTTTCTATTTGTCATGCAGTTATAAGGCAGGTTGAGAGAACATGACCATGAACTCAATTCATGGCTGGCCCAGTGGTGCTGAGTGCTGAGGCACTGGATGCCACACCTTGCACCACACTCGTGACATGGGTTCGGGAATGAGCCCTGGCTGTCGGGCATCAGCAGGAGGGAGAGAGAGAGGAAAGAGCATCTGAAGGACTGCTCTCCTCTCTTGGGGAAGGATCCAGGGTCAGCCTGGCATCACAGCAGCCCGCGGTGGAAACCGGGGGCACTGCAATGCCTTGGGCTGCATGCAGGGGAGATGTCAGGTGGCTGCCTTCAAGACGTGGGTGGGAGCATCCATGTCATGGGCAGAGCAGCATTGCATGTCCTGTGTCTGGGGAACCAACAAGCAAAAAAATTCCCACTACAGCTGAGGAAATTATGGGGGTTCCAGGGACACCGCCCACATCCCACTGTTGGTCCTGCACTTTGGGGACTCCACAGCTGACCTGCCACCCAGATAAGACCTCTCTAATCTCAGAAAGGCCATCACAGGAGAATGGGCCAACCCCAGGGAGGTGATCCAGGGGGCTAGGTCTGCCTGAGTGGTCAGAGGAGTCAATCCAGGTGTGCAGGGTTCAGGCTGGGAGTAGCGGTGGTAGTAGAGTGAATTACCTGGAAGGATGTCCGGGTGTAGTGGTGCAAGAAATAGAATTCAGAAAAAGAAAAAGGAGTCAACTCATGATCATGAATGGTTATGTACAGTTAGGAAATAGGCAGCAATGCAGCTGAAGAAAGCTATACTGGAGTTTAAGTACAGGGCAGTCATAGTCATCATGGTCATAACATGAACCTATTGTTGTGAATGGTGATGTGCAGTTATTACACAGTCAGACACATGGCTGTAAGATGCTACAATGGAGCTGCAGATATAGGACAGGCCTGGCAATACAGCTGTGAAGTGAGCTTGTGGTCATAAATGAAGATGTGTACATTTTAAACAGGCAGCCAGATGGCTAAAGAACACACTGTATGTTAGAGACAGATGTGAAAATCCAAATTTTAACTGCAGTTGTTGTTTGAGTTTATTACTCATTTTTCAGAGATATTAACATTTTTTGACAACTATATTATACCATCCAATAAATTTAACAAGAATCACTTGTTTTAATTGCGCTCGCCAATATATCATCAATGTATTATTGGGGATTTCACAAAGGTTGGATGTGGATGCAGACATTGACTCCACCTGTATTTGTATCTGTCCAGTTGCTTCTAAGCAGCCCATTATTTGCAAATGATGTATGAATTATGCATGTGGATACACATTCCACTATTGTGGATGCAACTGCATCTAAATGTCATATGGATGTAGATAATTTCAGATAGATCCTTTTGAAATCCTACCATAAGGTACTATAGTGATAATGGGATAGTGGGCAAGGTTTATGAGGCATTATACTGAAAAGATCTCTCTTGATCAATCAGAAAACAGAGCTTCTGTCCTATTACACTGCAATAACCAAAATGCAGAGTGAGTAACAGAAATGATTAATGCTAATCCTATTGTTCTATTTGGCTAAGACAAGTGCTATGGCATATCTCTAAGAAATTGCCTAATGATTTCAGTTTTCTCTCAGACTTGCTGTACCACTAGGATCAGCATATAGTCTCATTACTAAGTCTACTGACTGGTGTCATAGACTAAACAGACAGTCATGCTATGTTCTGATTGGTGGACAGAGATTTATTTAGTGTAATTGGCATACTGTATGTATAAGACAAACTGAAAAAAGCTTAGAAGTTTGTAGTTTATGGTATATATATATTTACAAGTCAGCTTACTATAAACAGAAATGTATTGTTCCTTGATCAGTGTGTCCATGGCCTAATCTGATACTTCCCCAATCATCCCTGGTACACTAGTTTATCTATTGGTCCTATACCAAAAATAGCATGTTTAGACTTAGTACAAATGGAACTGTCCACCCTGTTTTGCATAGATAATGTTGTTAGTTGTCCAATACTTTCATGACTGTTTTATCCCTACACAGAGTGCATGCATCAGGGAGTCAGACTGCAGAACACACATCACCTTTGTCACTCTGCTAAAATGGTCATGGAGCGTCCTACTCACATTCATTTATTGCCTTGGCTAATAGTAGTTTAGGGAATTATTCAAATCAGGAACAGTACCACATGGGGCAGATTAAGGAGGCTGTATAATTTGATAACACTCACTACTAATTCCAAAAATGTAGGATGAAGCATCTGATGTAGAAAAGTAGATTAATTGTTCAAACTTAGCATGGGGAAAAGTGATCTCTGTGACCAATTCCACCTGATTTTGTTACCATGAAGTAACCTTCCCTGAATTTTATTCAGACATTTAGAAAAGCTACAGAGCTCTGCTTATGACAAAGAAATAAAAATATGAGGATGATATTAAGTCAAACTACAAGTAGCCATATTGTTTAGTGATTCAGTTTAATTTTTGAGGATTGTGGCTGGGGGCGGGGGGACAGAAAAGATTAAACTCCTTGTTGAAGCTCATGCAGTATTTCACTGTCTACAGTATATAGGTTAAGCATAAAGCTCCATGTAGTAATCCCTTGGTTTCAGGCTGTCCTTTAGCTACAGAGGAAATGAATTTCCCTAGCTGGGTACCTGTCACTTTCAAGAGCTGAAAAAAAAAAACCTGCTTGCTGCCTTAAACATAATAAGGCTCAAAGGGAAGGCATTATTCCAGTATAAGTATATTGTTTAGACACTGATGTGTTATTTTACCTGTTTTGATTTCACCTCATAATAAATTTTAACAATATTCATATATTTCCAAAAGAATGGAAAATTATTATTGTCCCTATTTTAAAAAGGGTACTGGGTCAGCCTAACCTTTTATCATGCTATTTGCATAATACTATACATGTGACTACATATATCTTTGCAAGATATCTTTTGGACAAATTGGCAATTTTGGAAGCCTCTAATAGTATATTGTTACAATGAACTAAAGAGATTTTATTCTTTAACATTGTATACACTAAATCCAAGTTATAGCCCATCTCCCTGCTAACTGCAGTAATGTTGAATGTACACTGCATGTAGTATTTATTCATTGGATTTACTATGAGAAAAATAAATTATTAACCCACACAAGTATGCTGATCTCATCTGATGTTCTACTGCACATCTGTTAGTTAAGTTCGCCATTTAAAGGCAAGCAAGGTTGTCTCATGGCCCCAGCCAGAAAGATACAAAGGAAAGGGGGGAAGGGGAGTGGGGGTTGGATAGTGACATCACAAAAGGCAAGGGAGTGTAATATGACCAGGTGCAGGTCTCGCTGACCATTGGCCAAGGGGAGGGGCTACCAGGGGTCCTGATCAGGGGTCCTTAAGGGGTATATAAGTGTTGGTAACCCTCAGGGATCCCTCTTTCTTGCAGAAAAAATTTTACCTTGAATCTCAGCCCTTTGTGGCAATATCAGGTAAGGCACACCTGGGAAACATGGGGCCTCTAGGCCACATGCAGCCCTGTTTCTTTACATGTGGGGTGGCTGTGATTCAGGAACTGTGGTCACAGCTTATTTAAGCACAGTATGCTGTAGTCAAGAGGTTAGAATAATGAGCTGTAATTGAGCTTGGTATGTTTAGCAGTGGTGGGTTTGATTCCTACAACATCAATATAGATAGGTCTTGTGTGATAGTGACTAAGGTAGCTGTCTTTGGTGTTTGCTTGTTTATTGGGCAGGTCTTGGCAAATAAAAAAAGAAAAGAAAATTTGACTGCAAGTTTGGTGGCCAGAAGTATGGTGTGGCAGACCACGTCTCATAGGGAGATCGGGCAGCCCTAGATAGGCAGATAGAAGGTGTTCAGTGTGGTGGCTTTTCAGTGGGTGCAGGGCCGAGAATGCAGCCTGTGCTCTGCGTGGTTAATAGTGTTTATTTTCTACATTCCCCAGAGTGATCTGGTGCTTGTTGCTAGGCATAGGGTACTGCATGGATAAAACACACATGGCGGGTTTGGGCAGCGGAGGATGTTCATTTTTGAAAAGGTAGAAGGTAGAAGTGTAGTGTGGTGGTTCTTAGGCAGGTGCAGGGCTGAGAATGCAGCTTGTGCTCTCCACAGTAAAGAATGTTTATTTTCTGCTTTCCCCAGAGTGGTCTGGTTCTCATTGCTAGTTGTAGGGCATGTCACAGATAAAACACACATGGAGGGTTTGGGCAGTGGAAGATGTTCATTTATAAAAAAAAGAAAAAGAAAAAAAGAAGATGGGGCTTGTCAGCACTGGGATTAGGTAGTGGGGAGTCACACAAGAGGACAGTGAGGCCAAGGGATGGCTCAGGGCTGCAAACTAGAGCCACTGAGGCAGCATCTTCAGCAGTGGGACCGTGAGGGACAAGATAGGAGCAGGTCATTAGGCCTTTCAGTCAACAGGTTGGTAGGAGGCATTCGTGGTTGGAAAGGGTGGGGGCGGTAGTTCCTCGTCGATCTTGGTGTTCTTTGGTTGTGGGAACAGCAAGTAGGGAAAAATGGATGGCGACCTGGATCCCAGGCCTAGAGGCAATGGCCAGCAGTATGGGGGGGTTCTCCACTGTGGGCCCGGTAGGCCAGAGTAGGCCTTGGGACATAAGAAAAGGGAGCAAAAGGCCACTTAAAGGACAGTACAAGGAAGAATGGAGGGCTTGGGGCTTGGGCGGGGTGAGCTGGATGCCTAGGCCTGTTGTGGGAGCAAGTGGAGGCTCAATGGACTGGAGACTAGGCAGCACCCATCATGATGGTTGGCATACTGCATGCTTTTGGCCTGAGTGATTATGCGGTGACCACATGAGTGGATTTGTAGGCCATCAGGGTCGGGCAGGGGTGGTGCCATTTTAATCTACAGTGAATGGGCAAAACAGCACCTGGTTTACCAATGATAGATGGATATGTGGTGTCTGGCTATAGGCATGGTGGTGAAAGTTACGATCCCCCCGAGATACAGAGAGGGAAGTGGGAAGCATTTAGGGGAAGGGAGCAGTGTGAAATCAATAGGGGTGTAGCAGGTAGAATAATAGTGCCTCCTAGGGGTGGAACGGTAGTACAAAGGCAGTAAAGGTTTGTGGTGAACTAGGAAGTAGCCCGGCACAGACCTCCAGGGAATGGTGTGTTCGGTACTTCAGGGCAGGGCCTCTGTGCAGTAGTCATGGACATGGACGGGGCCCCCTTGCTTAGTTTAGGAGTGGGTCCTGCATGGGAGGCTGGAGAAAGGAGGAGGCCAGTACCCTGTAAGTGGGGGTCTTGAAGGGAAAATCGCCAGCCAGGAAAGGTGGCACATTGCCAGGGCAGGGAGGAGCGAGTGAGT
The DNA here is from genome assembly GCA_016271365.2 of Neoceratodus forsteri. Taxonomy (NCBI): domain Eukaryota; kingdom Metazoa; phylum Chordata; order Ceratodontiformes; family Ceratodontidae; genus Neoceratodus; species Neoceratodus forsteri. Next base: position 776,259,593 of record CM057459.1, on the reverse strand, counting down.
TTGGGGGCCTTGTGGCAGTGCCCTTCCACCACAGTACGGGGGAGTGGAAGGAGTCTCTGCAGCCCATTGCAGGGGGAAAGTGGGGCCTGGGAGGGCCAGGGGGGAGCCAGGCGGGTCCAGCAATGGCAATGGTAGTGTATACACAGTTGTTCCGTGGGGACTGGTGGAAGCATGGATAGAGGTCGCGTTGGTATTCACTGTCACGTCATATGCATTTTAGTAGCAAGATGGAAAGTATGGCACCTAAGAAGGAACCAGTGTCCAGCACCACGATGATGGAAGAGGTAGCAAAGTTAATGAGCCAAATGACGGCGCTGGTGGAAGCTGCCAAGAAGAGGGAGGTGGAAGAAGAGACCCAGAGGAAAAGGAAGGAGAGGGACCAGAGGGCAGGTTGTGGAAAGCTGAATAAGAGATCCAGGAGAGTGGGAACAGCCTCTTGCCTGCCTTGGGCCCGTACCTGAACCGGCTTTGGCTCCAGTGGGACCAAGGCCAGACAGTGGTAAGAATAATGTGGATGTAAACAATGAAGGGGACTTAAAGGAGTATTTGGAGGGTTTGCTGAGGGACATGGGGGAGGAAGGCATGAAGAAAATGGATCGAGAGTGTAGGCCATCAAGGACTGGGGCAAGGGCGGAGGGGCTGGGAAAATGGAGGGGGACCAGGAAGTTTTATGATGGGCCACCAGGTTTTACTCTGGGGGACCACGTTCCATCCTCACTGAAGGAGAAAATTTGGAAGGGTGAGTATGTGGATATTTTTGGTTTAGTTGATGAGGAGACAGCCAAGACGTATGAACAAAAGGTAAGTATGAGATGGTGGTGGCATTGACGGTGGTTGGGCACAAGGCAGAGGAGGCCATGTACAAGGGTAAGAATATTTACACATGGCAGGTGGGTTTTCTGATCTATAGCACGTTGGTATTAGAGAAGCAGCCAGATTTGGCTATCCTGTTTTGACTTATGCAGCAGTCATTAGGGATGCGTATAAGGCAAAACTAGGTTTTGGTTGGTTAAAGTATGATGAGATGTTTAGTAAATGGATGGCAGCAAAGGGGATCTGAGGTGGGACTGCACCCACTCAGAACTGTGGGTGAGGATCCTTTCTGGGCTGGCAGTATGGCCTGGGGTGGATCAGGCCAAAAGGGCCACTCAGGCTCCGGGAGTGAAAACCTGCTGGGCCTTTAACAGGGCGTCATGTATGTGGTCTAGTTGTAACTTCAGGCATGCCTGTTCTCAGTGCACGGGGTCACACCCAGTGACAAGCTGCAGGCAGGGAGGTGATAAGGTTTTACAGCCAGGGGGCAGCACAAGGAGCAGCCCTTTTGGGATGAGGAGGGAACAGAGAGGGGGTGGGGAGGGCCCAGCAAAGGGTGTATAATTCCAACTATTGGTGGAATTAGGGAGGGGAAGGATCTGGGGCAGTGGGGATGCACCCTAACCCTCATGCCCATTACACTCAGGGTGGTGGAGGCTTGGACAAAAGGCTATCCTAATCCCCAGGGAGCCGAGTGGCTGAGGGAGGGCTTTCAGGGGGGTTCCTGATAGCTTTCATGCTGGACAAGTTGGGATGAGGGCAAAGAACTTGGGTTCGGTGAAGGGGAAAGAAGACATCATCTGTGCAAAGATTCAAAAGGAGGTCCAGGCAGGAAGGGTGGAGGGGCATTTGCAGGAACCACCATGACGTAACTTCCGGGTGTCACCACAGGAAGAGGTGTCCAAGAAGCAGGCAGGGGAATTCAGGCTCATACACCACCTTTCCTACCCGAATGGGGGATCAGTCAATGAGGGGATTCTGGAATGTTTGAGTAAGGTCTCATATGCTTCACTGGATCAGACAGTCATATTGATTAGGGTGGTAGAAGCGGCTTTGCTGGCAAAGATGGACATTGAGTCAGCTTTTCTTCTGCTGCCAGTTTGGCCATCAGACTGGGACCTTTTGGAGTTCCAATTTGAAAGTGATTGTACTTTGAGAAGGCTGTGCCCGTGGGCTGCTCAGTGGCTTGCTCGACTTTTGAGACATTTAGCTCATGGGCGCAATGGGTATTCAGGACTTGGTATGGACACAGGCGGGTGGTCCATTACCTGGATGATTTGCTGCTGATCAGGGCCAGTCAGGTGGAGATGCAGGTGATGCTGCAGGATTTCCAGGACATGTGTGGGACCATTGGGATCCCCTAGCAGAGGGAAAAACAGAGGGCCCGGCCCGCAGACTGGAGTTCCTGTGGATTGAGGTGGAATCAGAATAAGAATGCTTCCATCTCCCTGGGGGCAATGTAGCAGAGCTGAGAGGGCTGAAGGTGCTGGTGGGGAGGAGGAGGAGGAGGGTGCCACTGGTACAAGTACAGCAACTACTAGAACACCTTAATTTTGCCTGCAAGTCTATAAGCCTGGGCAGGGCATTCACATGGAGGTTAGGGAGGGCCACAGGGAAGGCAAAACAACCCCACCTTTGGGTGGATATCAGCAAAGGGGTATGTGAGGATCTCCAAGTATGGTAGGAGTTTCTGGAGGCATACAATGGGGTGACATTTTGGCAGGAAGACTGGGCATACAACAAGGACATCAAGCTGTACACGGATGCTTCTGGGGCCTTGGGGATGGAGACTTATTTTAAAGGGGACTGGATGTTGGAAGCATGGCTGGCACAGTGGAAGGACTGGAGGGTCATCAGGGACATTACCTTCCTTGAGATCTTTCCCATCTGGTTAGCAATGGAAGTGTGGGGGGGACCAGATGAAGGGGAAGTGAATCCTGTTTTGGTGCAACAATAAAGAGGTGGTGGAAGTAGTGAATAGGCAGAGTGGTAATACTGAATCAGTCAGATGAATTCTGCAATGCATGGTGCTATTGAGATTATGGATGAACTTGTCATTCAAAGCGCAGCATACTGAGGGGCTCCAAAATGAGGTTGCTGACTGTCTTTCCTGTTTTCAGATGGAGAGGTTTCGGGAGTAGGCGCCACATGCAGCACCATCCTGACCTGGGTTCCAGACTGGTTGTGGGAGATTGGAGGGAGAAAGCCAGGGCCCTGTATAGGGGTCCTGGTAGGCCAACACCCTTAGAGCTTACAGGAGCTTGGGCAGGTTTCCTGGAGTTCTGGGCTCAGCAGGGATGGGATACAGCAGAGCCAGTGTGGGAGGAACAGGTACTGCTCATGGCCCCGGCCAGAAAGAGACAAAGTAAAGGGGAAGGGGGAGTGAGGGGGTGGGAGGGTGAGGGGTGGCTAGTGACATTACACAAGGCAAGGAAGGATAATGTGACCAGGTGCAGGGCTCACTGGCCATTGGTCAAGGGGAGGGGCTACCAGGGGTCCTGATCAGAGGTCCTTAATGGGTATATAAGGGCTGGTAACCCTCAGGACACCCTCTTTCTTGCTGATAAAACTTCCCACCCACATGCCCTAGCAAGAAGGGGGGGTTGAGAATTTTGGATGCCACACAGAGTAGGGAGGTAAGGGTAGGGTGGTTGCCTCGACTGGGACCCTGCTGAGGCCAGGCAAGCTGCAGAAGGGCAGCTGGTGGGTTGGGGGCTAGCTGTAGCCTCACCAGTGGGCAACAGGAAGTGGGAATAAGGGGTAATGGGGTTGGTAGCAGATGGGGAAGGGGCAAGGAAGAGGGGGATGGGGTAGGCACCATGGGTTGGAGACAAAGAACCCAGGTGTGGGAGTAACAGGGGGAGGTGGAGGAATATAGAGCTAGGGGGTGGATCACTTTGTGCCTAGCAGGGGGGGTTCCGGGTAAGTGTTTAGTACCTGGTTCTGGTGATGGAGGGGGAGTCAGATCAGAGTGTCCACACTCTGAAGAGCAACACAGAAACAGGAGAAGGATCAAGAAAGGAAGAAGGGCAGGATGAAAGACATGGGCTGATATGTCCAATGTGAAGAAATGGACTAATATGTCTAATTGTAATATTGACTGTTGCGTTCTATGAAATATTGGGATGTAACTATTATAACGTGTGCCTTTAAAAATAAATATTGCCAGCGAGCATCCAAAGCTAGAAGTTATATCTGGTTGCTGAATGAAACTTTCCCATCAGTTTGGCTCTTGTTGATTTTTGAAAGACATTAGATTTATTAGATCATAATGATTTGGTTAAGAAAATGCAATTACTTGAGATATCCTCTGCTATGATGGGTTTGTGTCTCTTCAAATAATAGTTGACAAGGAGTGAAGTGGGAGCTTTGAGATCAGAGTGGAAAAGGAAGGATGTGAGGAAGTACTACATCACTGAAGGAGTGGTAGACTCCTGGAGCAGACTTGCTAGTGAAAGTGGTGGATGCAAAAACAGTATGGGGCTTCAAACATGCATAAGATAGGCATAGGTAAATTTTAGTACATTAGCAGGAAGGAGGGAGGTTGACAGGAGATGAGTTAGGGTATGCAGAGACAGACTAGGCAGGGACCATCTGGGCAGACTGGGAGGGCCTTGAGGTCCCTTTCTGTTGATAAATTCTATGTTTCTATATTTGAATACCAAAAGGTGCAAAAACAGGTTCTCTTTTGTTCATGATTGTAACTGATGCTATGCATGTGCACTATTGGCCAATCAACTAATGTGGGTAACATGATGATTTATAAATGTTAATGTATAGCAAATTAATAACTGTGCTTTCCAAGACAACCAGGATAACACTGAAGAATGAGTATGGAATAATTTGATGAGTGTTAATGAACATAAAACACTGATGTTTAAGGCAACTGTTAGGGTCACAACAACAGGTAAAATGCCATACTCTACCCATAAACAAGTAATGTGAAATTGTTACATAAATGTGCAAGCCTTGCTACCCAACAAAGAAACATAGAATGTGATGGCAGAAAAAGACCCACTGGCCCATTCAGTCTTCCCAACTCTGACTCATATTCTTGTGATGATGGCCCTAATTATCATCTCCACTCTTTACCCAACTCCCACCTCCTTATGTCATTATCAGGACCTTGTATCTGTTCCAACCATGTTTGAATAAACTCACTGTTTTGACAAAGACTACTTCCTTCACCTCATTTGGCATTCTGTTCCACATGTCCACCACTACTTCTTTGAAAAAGTACTCATAGACATCTCTCCTGAATCCTGCCATATCCATCTTTTATGGGTCCCCCTTGAGTTAGTTGTAAGGGTGTACAGTTCCTTGCATTTCACCCTGTTAATGTCATGGAGATATTTGTATGTTTCAATCATGCCCCCCCTTCCCTTCTTGTCTCGACTGTGTGCATGTTAAGGTCCCTCTTTATTCATATGCTTTCTCCCCATCTTCTGGATAATCTTGGTCAGCCATCTCTCTTCTGTTCTCACCATATCACAGTCCTTTTTCAGTTGTGTGCTCCAGAACCTTGCATAGTACTCTAGGTGAGGGTGAACAAGAGACCTGTTCAGGGGTAGGACTGCCTCCCAATTTTTACTACTGATCTAACTTACTATGGGATCCATGACAGTTGGTTGACATCTTTATGTTGACCAGTTTTGCAGTCAGCATAAAGGCAGTCACTTTGGACTATGTCTTCTTCGGGGGGGCTTCAACCCCGGAACTCTTCATGTGGGGAGCTCTGACCCCACCCACCCCATAACTGAACTAATCAACACCAAGCCAGAGTTGATTCAGGGAGGGGGTGCATGACGCCCAGAAAGCAGTGCCGGGGTCCTGTGCTGACACTACGGTGACCTGTCACTGTTGTTGCTGTAGTGTCAGTTGCCATCAAATTGTCTCCATATGGAGTACATACCTTTCGCTGTTATTACCACAGGTCCTTTTCTTCCATCTTGTCCTTTATTACCACCACTATTGCATTTTTGAGTTCTTGTTCCTGATGATTCTTAAAACACTATATACATTACTATGTTTTTCTTTAGTTAACAGAAATGTTTCAATGTTTGAAAAACACTTTGCTGTAACATAAGGATATCAGGTGAAGCATTGCAATAAAAGTGTTTCATACAATATTTGAGTTGATGTTTTTTAATACTATATATTTTAAATGTGCATCTGGATCTTCAAAAAGGGTTCAAAATGTATATTTACAAATAGCATGATGGGCTAGATTAATTATGAAATATGGGCCTACATCCACCCTTTTCGATGGAAACTGTTACAGATTGAATGAGTACTTCCAACCTATTGTGGTGTTCTTTTCTCCTGTGTATGAAACAAATGTTTGTTTTTTTGTTTTTGCATTTTTATGAGCATTTCATATACAGCTTCCCTGGTTAGGTGCATGTTCAGAGGAGGGTTTTTAATTTTCATTTACGGTATTATTGATCAAACATGCTTAATAATATACAAGGACATCAGTGTAGACTACTGTTTTGGTTATAAGAGCAGTCTTCCTTACAGTCTAACAGTACCAGAATGGCTTAGCTTCAGTTTGCAGTTCTCATCCCCTCAAATGTATGAGATCACTCTAACAAATGGGGGGAGGGATGAGGGTGCTTTGTGGCTGTATTAGCATACATTAGAGTATTTTGGGTAAGGTCATGTGATTATTTAGATTTCATTTACTTCAAATCTTAGTTCCTGTACACTGAAGGAAATGGTATGAAATACAGTACCATGAAATGCTTGTGTGTAAGAACCTTGATTTTAACCTTCTAATTAAATGAAACTGTTCACAGTGTAAAACATTGGTGAGTCAAGTTTCTTCTGTAAAAGGTCAGTGTTCAATTGTACGGGTCACTTCATGGTATTCATTTACAGGGTCAGGAAGCAATATGGGATCTGAACCAAATTCTCATGGATTTAGAGGTTTAGTAATATGTTGTGGAATACACTCACTGTCAACCCCCTCAAACACACACACACACACACACACACGTGCACGCAAACAAACACAAACTCTGTTACTACAATTTCCAAAATTATTCAAGGTTTTAAAAAGACAAGCCAGTCTATTAGAAAGCTGTCAGATTATAAATCCTGTTTTTATACTAGTGAAGACATTCATAAGCATGGAGCCTAATATTCAGAACTTCTTGGGGGCAATTAGCACATGCCAAACAAGGTGAATTGGATTCAGGAACAAAGATTTCACAACTCCCCCACCCAGGGACCAGCAGGGCCAATGCCACTACCTCAGAGGTTGCCAAGAAAGAGGAGAGGCTGGACCAGGGTGGGGTCAGGGAGGGAGGGAGAGGGTGGTGGAACAGAGTTGTATCCCTCCAGCTGTACCTCTCCATAATTCATTCACTCTTCTGGTGGATAGTGTTTCCTCTATGGAGGCACCTGCAGTGGAGACCAAGGAGGATGATGGGAACCTTCACAAAGGAGACCCACAGGAGGGTGGCATGGGATCCTACAGGGGAAGGAAACAACTCCTGGTGGGAGAATCAATCATTACGGGGGTAGAAATGGGGGAGGAAGGGGAGAGGGAGGTAAGGTGCCTGCCTGGCGCCACGGTTTGTGGGACAGGAAGTGAATCCTCAGGATCGTAGGAGCAGCTGCATGAGGGAGGGAGCTGGATGTCATTGTCTTCCTAGGGATAAATGACCTGGCTAGGAATGGGATCAGAGCAGTGCAAGAAGAGTTTGTAGAGTTGGGGAGGGGCCTTAGACAAGTAGCACATACGGTAACCTTCTCGGAGGTGCTGCCTGTCTATGGCAAGGGTGCTGCTAGGGTACTCCTCACCAGGGAATTCAATGAATTGTTGAAAAACTGGTGTGGAGCTTGGGGTTTTGGCTTCACTGGGGACTGGGGAGCCACCTGGAGGGATGCAGACCTATACTGGTGCGATGGTCTGCATTTGTCCAAGGGGGTGAACTAGGATCCTAGGTGAGAGGCTTAAATGCTTCATTGGCAAGCATTTAAACTAGCCAAGGGGGAAGGCACTGAAAAGGAGCAGGGAAATTCCAGCCTTCCCCCACAAAACATAGTAATTAGTAAGGTAAACAACAAGGTAGAGAAGTCATTAGGGAGCAGAATAGAGGTAAATGTAAAAAAAGGCAAAGGAAGTAAGGACAGGAATGGGGCTCAAAGGGGTAAGTCCATCAAAAAGTGGAGGGTGATGAGTACCAATGCCCATAGTCTGTGTAACAAGCTCCCTGAACTAGTGATCTTGATGGAAGAGGGTTGCCTGGATATTGTGGCAGTCACAGAAACATGGTACACAGAGAACCATGACTGGGATGTCAACATACCAGGATACAGAATCTACAGGAGGGACAGGGAGGGTAAAAAAGGAGGAGAAGGAGGAGTAGCTCTCTATGTAAAAGAAGGGATCAAAGCAACAGAACTAAAGAGTAATCAGGGAGCAGATGAGACACTCTGGGTCACCCTGGCGGCAGAAAATGGCACCACAATCCGCATGGGGTTGTATACAGACCCCCATCTCAGGGGGAGGGACTGGATAGGGTAATGATAGAAGGCTTCCCTAGACTGGCAGAAAAAGGGGAGATATTGTTGATGGGAGACCTGAATATGCCAGATGTTAACTGGAGCACCTTTGCTGCAGGCACATTCAAGAGCATGGTCATTCTTGATGCCCTACAGGGGACATGCCTCAGACAGCTAGTATTGGAACCCACTCAGGAGGGAGCAATCTTAGACCTGGTACTCTCAAATGGGGATGGAGAAAGAATCACAGATTTACAAGTGGGTAGCCATCTGGGAACAAGCGACCACCAAACAGTGTGGTTCACGATAAATACAGCCATACAATCAAGCCATACAAAAGCAAGAGTATTGGATTTTAAGAGGGCTGACTCTGTGATAATGAGAGAGTGCCTCAGAAAAGCAGTAGCAAACAGGCAAGAAGGAGGGGTGGATGATAATGGGTAGTAATCAAAACAGCCATCAGAGAGGCAACAAGCCTTTGTGTAAAGCAAATCAACAAAACACAATGAAGGAAAAAAACGCTATGGTTCTCAAAAGAGGTGGCAGGGAAAGTTAAGGAGAAAAGGATAGCATACAGGAAATATAAGGAAACACAGAAGGAGCAGGACAAAGAACTTTATCAGTTAAAGCAGAAAGAGGCTGGGAAGGCAGTCAGAATAGCAAAGGCCCAAACCGAGGAAAGGATAGCCAACTTTGTTAAGAAGGGGGGATAAGACCTTTTATAGGTACATTAGGGAGTGAAGAAAGACCAAAGGAGGGATACTGAGGCTCAATAAAGGGGAGGGAATGTGGGTAGAGGGTGACAGTGAAAAAGCAGGGATACTGAACGAATATTTCTGCTCAGTATTCACAAATGAAGAGGTGGGGAGGTACCTAAACCAAACAAGAGAAACACTCTGAAGATGGGGGTCGATACCAGTCCATTTACAGAAGAAAGGGTTCTGAAAGAACTAATAAAATTGAAGGTGGACAAAGCAATGGGGCCTGATGGGATTCACCCAAGAATTCTAAAAGAACTAAGGGTAGAACTAGTGACACCTCTGACTACAATCTTTAACAAGTCATGGGAGGATGGGGTGGTACCTGAGGACTGGAGGAGGGTGGATGTGATTCCTCTTCACAAAAGTGGGAGCAGGACGGAGGCAGGAAACTACAGACCAGTTAGTTTGACCTCAGTGATAGGGAAAATGATAGAATCACTTCTGAAGGAAAGAATTGTTGAGTACCTAGAGGCCAGTGGGGCACAGGACCCAAGGCAGCATGGATTCACAATGGGAAGGTCATGTCAGATGAATCTAATAGATTTCTTTGACTGGGTGACCAAAGTAGTAGACCAGGGAGGAGCTGTGTACATGGCATACCTAGATTTTAGCAAGGCATTTAATACAGTCCCACACAAAAGATTAATACACAAGTTAGCCAGCTTTGGAGTGGGTCCCAAGGTGGTAACCTTGATAAAAAATTGGCTAGACAACAGGACGCAAAGGGCAGTAGTAAATGGAATCCACAGTGAAGAAAGGAGGGTTACTAGCGGGGTACTGCAGGGTTCAGTACTGGGACCGGTCCTTTTTAATGTCTTTATAAGTGACATAGCAGAGGAACTGGAAGGAAAAGTATGTCTCCTTGCAGACGACACAAAGATCTGCAACAGGGTTGATACACCAGATGGACTGAAAAGGATGAGAAGGTACTTGGCAAGGTTGGAGGAATGGTCAAATGTATGGCAGCTCAGATTCAATGCAAAGAAATGCAAGGTGATGCACCTGGGAAACAAAAACCCAGGGGAAGAGTACACAGTGGGGGGTGAGATACTGACAACAGTAAAAATGGAAAGGGACCTGGGGGTAATTATATCAGATGACCTTAAGATGGGCAAGCAATGTGAAAAGGCAGTAAGGAAGGCTGGGGGGATATTGTGATGCATAGGGAGAGGCATCAATAGTGGAAAACAGGAAGTTGTTATCCCTCTGTACAGACAGTTGGTGAGATCCCATGTGGAGTACTGTGTGCAGTTCTGGAGACAGAGTGGAGGCTGTCCAGAGGAGGGCAACCAAAATGATGCAGGATCTGCACCAGAAGACATACGAAGAAAGACTAAAGGAGCTTAATATGTATACCCTTGAGGAAAGAAGGGAGAGATGGGACATGATAGAAACTTTTAAGTACCTCAAGGGAATCAATAAAGTCCAAGAGGGAGGCATCTTGCAGAAAAAGAGATGTGCAAGAACAAGGGGCACAATTTGAAGATAGAGGGGGGACGGCTCACAGGTAATGTGAGGAAGTATTTTTTCACAGAGAGGGTTGTGGATGCATGGAACAGCCTTCCTGAGGAGGTCGTGGAGTCAAGAACAGTGGGGGAATTCAAGAATGCATGGGACAGACATAAGACAGTCCTAGTAGGGGGTTGGAGGAAGTAAGCTGTTGGTTAACTAGGATCAGCAGCTTATCTGTTAGGTAGGAAAATGGGCAGACTAGGTGGGCCAAGTGGTCCTTATCTGCCGTCAAATTCTATGTTTCTAACTAGAAAAGAATAAAATGGCTTTAGAGTACCTTTCCCAAATGCTGTAATTGCTTTGCTGACACATACATCATTCACCCCTTTCCGCACTATCATTACCCTTTTTCTACAGTCTCTGTTTCCCACCTGTCTGTCCAATTTCTCATCACCAATTTGTCCCCTTCTTCTTCCCACAATTTCTTGTGTTTTTATAATGAGACACCCCTTTCCTCACTCCTCAATTTGCTGTTTGATAAAACGCTAGTCTTAAATCATGTTTTCTTTTTTTTTTACTTGTTTTTATTTCTAACCCCCCCCAAACACACAGTTCTTAGACTCACTTAAACCTTCTTCAGTTATTGACAGTGCTTGCTCCCATTCTGCAAAGCCCACTTGTCAATGGGGTATCCCAGCAATTCTGATCTACCCTCTACATACCTGAGTGTTCCTCTTTGGGCTTGCCCCAGATGTGGGGTCTGCCTTCTGCTCCATGGTGGTACTACCCTATCACCTGGTTCCCTTGTTGGAGGTCATTCCATCTTTTCCCAGCATCAGTGGGAAGATGGATTGCTATTTCTCTGGGAGGCTGAGCCAGATGTAATCTGTCTGGTGACCCTGCTTTCTTCTTCTGGTCTCCTGAGGAGGTGCTGTGCAAAAACACACAAGGCCTCACTGTATGCAGCTTTGCACACAATGAGCCAGCATCAACTGCTTCTCTCCAATTCTGGGCTCCCAGTTACCCTCACCCCAAGCCACTCCTGGGGATCACCAAAACACTGGTAGCTACACTACCACTGGAGGAGAGCAATCCCTTGGATGCTTAATTCTTCTGGGTTGACCAATCCTCAGATAAACGTGGCATGTTCCAAACCCAGTTTGTTGGCATTGCAAGTGGAAGCGCTACTGCCACATGGGTGTATCATACCCCCAATCCCCTTTTCTACTATTTGCCAGTCTGATACAAACTGACCTTTAGTTACATCTGGGTCATTTTAAGTTGTGTTTATTATACAGGGTCTACACATACAGTACATATCTGTGTATTGATTTATAAACAAAAGCATACCCTAAGTGTTATGGATATAACGTAGCTTTGTGTTCCTAGATCACTACACAAGCATCAGTTCTACAGCTAGAAAATGTTTCTGCAACCTACGTACATACAGTAATGCAGAATTTCTAAAAACTAGGATAGGGGCTGTAATAGTTTGAAAAAGGATTATGAAACAGAAGATCCTTGTTCAAATACCAGACTAGTCCTGGTTCTATGTTTGATTCTGGGCAAGTCAATTTAAATTGCTAGGCTTAGATACCACTCCAGAAAATAAAATAAACAGAGCTTCCCAAGAAATGTTTTTTTATTTGTGTACAGTATGCAGCATTAGAATTTATTCAATTGTTTGCCTACATATGTTGCTCTGTATATTGTAGGTCACTAACTTACAATTTTGTTAGTCAGTGTGCTGGTTCTTGTGTTAGTTTGTGGTATGTGGTTGTACTAGAACAGCTTGCTAGTATATTCTTGTTAATAATGCTTATGCTTCAAGTGTTCTCTCTGGGGTGTAAAATATATATACAGTATACACACACACATACACACATATTTCCTCTTCCCAGCTACAAAACTGGATAGAGGCAAACCTCTTAGTAAGCAAGAAGTCACATCACAGTGGGAAACATTATGTCATAAAAAAGAAGAGACTTTTGTGATTAAAGGAATTCTGTGGCAGCCTTTTTTTAAATCAACAAAATATTACTGCAGAATATCTGAATCAATTGTACGTACATACTGGTATATTTTTTACTACACAGATAAAAAAGGTTCTTTGTTCCCTCAAAAATATTCTGCATTCTTTTATAAATTTAATTGCCATCAGTTATGCATAAATGTATCATCTTTGTGTAGTATGCTATTTATTTTCTGTCTAACAAAAACCTGGCTACACAGCAATGCTTTTACCATGGTATGACATCATATAGCAAAATTCATTTAGGAAAAGGTCAGGTTTGCATTCACTATGGTAACAGAAACATTATTCAAATGGCTTATACATTGCTAGGTAAATGTGTTTTAAGACCTCAAGAATCTGCAGTGAAGAATTTTATGAGAGATTGTAACAAAACACTATTTTTGCATGAGCTTTATATCAGTTTTCAGTAAAGGAGGAGTATATTATTTTGTACTTTTGTATTATCAGGGCTCAGTAAAGTTCAATAACGATGTTTGCCCATTCACCCATAACAGAAGAATCACCAGTGTTGAGTGTAGCCTCAAATAAGTAACTCCAAATAATTAATCATATGCTACGGCATATAAATATTAAATGGTCTGATTTTTGTGTTCTTTTTTGTTAATTAAGAATACTTTATCAAAATTTTAACAGATGAAGAAAAATAACAATAACAAAGGCAGGAAGTAAGCAAGACAGAATAGTAACAAACAGAGAGACACAATGACAAAGCACAACAAGTGCAAACCACAGGCCTCTTAACAGACCCCAAAAGGAAAGAAAACATCAAATCCCCTACCCATCCCCCTCACCGAGACCTGCACTCCCTAGAGGAACAAATAAACTAGGAAGAAATCATAGATATGGACCCAACACTGTCTGATAAGAGGAGACACTTGACATAATGGACAAATTATCCATAAATATAGTAAGAAAGATCTAATATGGACCAAGGAGGCCTCTAAATAAACAAGATAATAAATTTGTTATACAAGTGAGTTGGTACTTCCACTATATTGCAAGAAAGCTTAGCAATGCCTCCCATCTTCTAAAAAAGGATGAATATCTGTGGTGAATAATTGCAATAGTGTGCTCAGCAGTAATAGTAAATAGCATTTCTTGGTGCCATTCTACATATGCTGAAGTATCGTCATCCATCCAGTGTTGAAGAATAACCAATTTAGTGACTGAAGCTGTAATCACTATGTGTCTACTCCGGGGACCCAGAACTGTATCATCATATATGCATAAAGGGCATATCTGCAGGGTAAATACCTCTTGAAGACCAAGTAATGGGTCTAGTTTACTATGTATCTCCAGCCAAAGTGATTGCGCTTTAGTACAAGTCCATAGACTATGGTAAAGCATGCCAACCTCACTTTTACATCTATGACATGTATCTTCATGCAGTTTAAGCATCTGGTATAACCCCTTTGGTGTGTAATACAAAACATGTAAGATCTAATACTGCTGTATTCTAAGCATCTGGTATAACCTCTTTGGTGTGTAATACAAATTATGTAATATCTTATACTGCTGTATTCTGAAATGATCCTGTGTAGTCTATTTATAAAGATTTTTCCAGAGATTCTGCGAGTCCACATAATCTATAGTTAAGCCTAACTCTCTCGACCAGAAGCTGCAGCTGACAGAGGGTTGTGCTGGGTCCAAGGCTGGGAGGGTATTATATAATTTAGAAACAGAATGTGGTTTAGTGTAGTCAGTTGCCAAACATGGAATTATGGTGCCTCCAATCTTGTACCATGGGGCTGGCATCAAAATTGTAAAAGATAATATTTTTACTGCAAAAAAAAATATGCAAAGAGGGCCAAGACCCCTGAGCACTCTGAAAAGGTCTGAAAATTGGTGAAAGAGTTATTAATTAGGAAGTAATCCACTGCAGGAATGTCAAGGTTATTCCAGTGTTTAGCATCCAAGATCATCCTCAGTCTTGAAATTGGGATTAAAAAAAGTGATTGGGTACTGTCTTTTAGAAGATGTAAACCTAGTTGTTTGCATAGTTGAACATGAGCCCTAACAGACTACATAATGGGGGTATGGCGAAGTGGTAAGGGAACTCAGGCCATCAGCAAACAAAAAAGTGAGCAGAGCTATAGCCTTCACATCCAGGGAAGCTCTTCTTCAATATTTAGACAGTGAGGTGTTTAATGTATATCAGAATCCAGATTATCACGGGTGTGGCAACAAAAATATCTACTTCCATGGGAGGCAAAGTAACAAAGCATAAAATTGGGAAAATTTAGGCCATCCATGTGCTTAGGGTTTGTAAGTCATTTATAGGAACATCTGGTTCCCTTATTTTGCCAAAGAAATATGGCAATTCTACTATGAAGCTTAGTAAACCACCGAAAGAGAAGAACCAAGTTAAGAATGCAACGGGATACAGCACCCAGGATAACACATTCAGTTTAAGTATGTTAATGCATCCTAGCAGTGGTAGGGGAAGAAATGATCAATGGGAGAGATTATGCTCAAGTTTTTTAATCAAGGGGTTACGGTTTAAGGTACAAAATTATGAAATGCATCAGAGGATTTTTATGCTGAGATAAATCAGATGTTTGGCTTCCCATTTAAGCCATAGTTGGAGCATTACTTGCTTATCCACCTGATTGTTTAGAAGGACCACAGCAGTTTTCTGGACATTTATCTCATGTGAGCAGAGCTGCCTGAAATCCTCAGTAATGGTGAGGACCTGTGGTAGGGGCACTTGGGGATCTGTGAGAAGAAGCAGAAGGGCATCTGCATATGTGGAAATGGAATAGCTACAAGTATGAGATCTTATAGTTATACCTTTAACCATTTCTGTATTTTTGAGCTTTAGGATGAGTGGTTCTAAGTAAATATTGAAAAGGTATGGGGACAGGGGGCAACCTAGTCACATACCCTGAGTCAACTAAAATGAGGGTGAAAGTACTCCTTTGCAACTGATACGTGCCGACGGTGATTGGTTTAAGACCTGTATCCACTTGATGAAAGTCTCAGATATGCCATACCAACCTAAAACCACAAACAGATAACTCCAGGCCACCCGGTTGAAGGTCTTCTCAGCATCCAAGGAGACTAAGGCCTCACTGGTCTGGCCTCCTCAGATGCTGAGAGAAGGTGGAGTATGTTATGAGATGATCACTTGAGAGGTGCCCCACCATAAAGTCCACTTGCTCAGGTCCTTTGAGAGTCTGCCACACTCCCTCAAGCCAATGAGCAAGCAAAATTTTAAGATCAACATTAATAAGAGAGATGGGACGATAATTCTCTGGAAGGGTATTGTCTCGACCAGGCTTAGGGATAAGCAAGATCGTGGCCTCTATGAGACTGGTCTGAAATGCCATTTTCAAAGAATCTATTAAAAATAAAGGTCAGATGTGAGGCAAGTTCAGCATAATATTTTTAATTAGATGGGAACTCGTCAGCTACTGTGGCTTTATCAAGTCTGAGATATTTAATGGCTAACTCCAGCTCTCCCTGTCATATGGGGCCACCAAGGAAAGTACTTTGTGCCTGATTGAGATGGAGCAATTCAACAGAACCTAGAAGACCAGCAAGGGCATGTTCCAAGTCTGGGATCCCAGGATCCGCAGTATATAAGTGCTGATAGAAATCCCTGAAGACCTCAGCTATTTCTCTGGCATTAGTTGTAAGGACATGGTTGCCATCCCTCCAGATACCTTTAATGAATTTTTTAGATTTCTGGTGCTGAAGTCTTAAGGCCATAAGTTTTCCTGCCTTTTCATCTTGTTGAATGTATGTGACTCGGGACCTAAAAATGACTTGTTTGGCATTTTCATGTAACAAAGCAGTATATTGTGATCTTTAGGAGTTTGAATGGCACCAAGTTGCTTCAAGGGTAGAACTAGATGGGGAAGATTCTAACCACCTAGTGTCCAGTAGAAGAGACTGAGCTGCTGCCTCTTTTTGTTTATTTTTCTTGGAAGCCAGGTGGATCAATTCTCCATGCCAGACACTTTTAGTTGCACTTTACAGAGTGTCTGCTCTGGACACTGTGTTTTTATTAATATCAAAGAATTGTTGTATTAATTCCCTGTTTCTTTTGTATAAACAGATCATTTAGGAGCTTAGAGTTAAGTTTCCAAGTTTTATCCACAGTGGTCCCATTACTTAAGTCAAGTTGTAAGGATACAGGATGATGGTCTGAGAGGACCAGCTCTTTCATTTTGCAAATCTGCATCCTAGGCAGATGTTTGTGGGAAATTGAAAAGTAATCCATTCTGGAAACGGTTTGATGTGGGCAAGAGTAAAAAGGGAAGGTTCTTTCATTTGAGTAAAGGGTCATCCATGGGTCCAAGAGTCCCAGTGTATCCATTAAGTCCCTTAAAGCTCTTTGACCTGGGGACAACCCCTGTCTACTGATCTCTGATTTATCTAGGTCTGGTGTCTGAAGTAAGTTCCAGTTGCCATCTAAAATAATAGGTAGGGATATGAATGTGCTAAGGCTGTGACTAAAGATATAAAGAAAGCTTTGGAGTCTACATTTGGGCCATGAACTGAGTCCAACACTATCTCTGTCTGGTACGAAAGTGCCCTAAGGAATACATAGCATTTCTATGGATTAGCTACTTCTTGCAGCACAGTCAAGGCCACAGAAAGGGCAATACTGTAAGTATGGCTATTGCCCACTGTCTAGGGCTTTTACTGGTGCCAAATGTTTGGCCCACCCATTCTCTCTCTGGAACAAATGGATCTGGTCCTTTGGCATGTGCATCTCCTGTATAAATATCAAACTACCTAATCAGTGTAAATGTTTCAGAATACAGCACCTTTTTTTCTTAGCCTGCCCACACTTAATATTTCAAGAAAGTATTCCAGTTTGTGTGGCCATCACATCTGTTATGAACATGAGCCACACTACAGGATCCATATAAACACCCAGAGCCTCTTAAGATATGCAGGTCAACAAAACCCTTCCCTTTTCTTCCCACAAGCAAAACTGTTCCAACAATAAAAGTAAGGACATACAGTATGAACTGTAACAACCACGTGTAATAGCTTCCAAATAATGTCTGTCAATAAGGTTACCAAAGTACACCAGTCCAAGTGACCATTCTCCATACCAAACAGTTTGTGATGGGTACATGGCAGGGTACAAGCCTCCTGCCTGCCCAACTAATTTCAGAGACGGCAATCATATTAACTAAAAAAAGGAAAAGTCAGTTCTGGCAGGCATTCCTAACAGAAGGGAGGGGCACGATTGTGGGCTTCAGTACGATGATGGACACAGTGACTACCTGGGCTCATAAAAAAAATGCAAATAAAGGGAATTTGAGTAATAATCTTAGATCTGCCCCAGAGTCAACTAAATTGCTCAGACCGTGTCATCCTAACCATAGCAACAAAACTGGGAGGAACACTTCAAAAAACATGGGTACGACTCGAATTAGGAAACTATTTAATAGCAATTAAAGCACTAGAAACTCTAGCAGTCAAGTCTGAAAGAGGAGTGGGGCACTTTCGTGGGCCTCAACTCACTATAATCACAGTAATTTAATGGCGCTCCATAATAAAAATAAAGGTAGGGTAATTAATAAACCCAGACAGGTTCTATAACAAAATAGTGCAGGTGCTGACATCTTGATGGCAACACCTCAGCTATTGAAGACTGTGTCAAGCAAGTACAGTAGGGGCAAAGCTTTAAAGCACTAATCTGCATATTATTAAAAAAACATAGCCCTTGCAAGCTCTCACTCTTCACTTCCTCACCACATGGCCAGGAGTTTTGTAGCCAATGTGGTAAGCATAAATTTATTTATTTTTTAATTTTTTATTTTAGTCTTTGGTAACTGGGTTAGGCCCACTAGGCACAAGTGCCTGTTTTCAGGGGCAACCTAGGAGCACTGAGGAGGTTAAGTGACTTGTTCAGAGTTGCACAGTATGCAAGTGGAGGTTGTGGGAATCAACCCCAGGTCTGCTGGATGTACCACGCTCATTCACAGCACTTTACTCTAACCTCTAGGCTATACTGTCTGCCCCCAAATTATTGTGGGGGGTTAAGTTATCTGTCGATTAAATATTTAAAAGTTATGAAAAGATATGCAAAAGTAAGGAGGGAGCTTGAAAGGTGTTATGCTTTGCAAACAGGATCAAAGCAAAGCACAATCTCACATTCAAAATTTTGTTACCTACAATGAGCTTTCCCCCTGTATATTGGCGATGGTAAAGCACAGAATTCCCCACAATCACTGTAACAGATTAGATCAAGCTCTGAGGGTCTGGGATTTGTAAAAGAAAAGAAAGACGAAATCCCCCAGTAAAACAGCCAGTGCCTACTGGGGAATTGCAACACCAGAGAAGAAAGTCCTACAAATGATTGCATGTTTGATTCTCCCCTCTGTCCCCCTACCACTCCCCACCAAATGACATGCCCAAATAGCAACAATCAAAGCCAAAACTAAAAAATAGTAATTGGTATCTCTAAGCCAAACCATCATATGCAAGATAGAGACAGTAATACAAAGTCCCATATTATGGCTAAACTAGCAGTGAAACAGAAGTAACAGATACAAATGTCTGTGGTTGTCTTCCCAGTCAGTTCAATTGGCTACTAGATCATGCACTTTCATCGTGTGGTTCTGGCCTCTTCTGCTGCAACCACCAGGGAACAAGTTGGGGAGTAGAATCTGGAGCTCCTGTTTAGCATGTTTAGCCAAATTAAACATCTTATGGCCATCTGGCAAAGTTACTGATAGTCTGATAGTCTGGCTGCTGGACACAAAAGATGGTACTGTAGCTGCACTGCTTGTAATTTGAGGAACAGATCTTTATACTTCCTGCGTTTCATTGGTACTGACTGGCACAAATCCTGAAAAATCGAAATCCAGTGGTCATCCCACTAGAGCTCCTGAATGGACTGAACCTGAGACAAAATATGTTATTTTACTACATAGTTGAGAAGATGGAGGATAATGGGATGAGGTTTCTTGACCCTCAGCAGGTTTCAGCAATCGGGAATGATGTGCCCACTTGATAATGTAGTTGGGGCCATCTGGCTAAGGTCTAGTTGTTTTTTTGCAGAAGTTTTTGAGTAAAATGCAGCATGTCATGACGTTCAGCATTTTGGGGTATGCCCATAATAAATGAATTGTTTCTGCAACTAGCTCCCTCCTGGTCCTCAAGTTGTTTCTCTAATTTAGTCACTTTTTGCCATAGAGCAATGACCTCAAGCCCCAATTTAGCCTGTGCTTGTTCTGTAGATACAATCCTAGCTTCAGAATCACCCATACACCAGGTGAGCTCTTCCAGTACAGAGCAGAGGGTCTGAACTTCAGTAGCAGTTTCTAGGATGGAGTACTTTATTCTCCCCATCTCAAGTAGGAACCAATCCAGTGTGAGCAGTTCAGGCATCAGGGAGGCTGGCAGGCTGTTGGGGGCCTCAGTGAAAGGGCATTTATGCCCAGGCTTCTGATCATCCAAAGTGAGTGGCACAGATGCTGTGGGGCTTATATTTATTTCTTGCTGAGGTTCTGGATCCATTTGGCACGTCAAGCAATGATCAGTGGCTAGTAAAGGTGGTTTTCCTGATAGAGATTGAGTGAAAATAGCTGCTAGAATTAGCAAAATTAGCAATTAATGTCTACAGCTGCTGGAGACTCGAAATCCCACTGCTACTCCAGTGCAAGCACCATATGACTCCTCGGTTTTTGTGTTCTTTTCTCACAATAAAATTATCAGCTGATGAGGGATCACCCTGATGTCCTATACTATCATATAGCTGATCCGAGCTGAGGCATTAGAAGAAATGAGCTACATGGTGGGAGTTCAGGATGCTGCAGGTGGCAGCTTTTCCTAGCCAGCAGGGAGATATACCAGCACCTGTCTTGCAGCAACACATGTGGTGAGCTAATGAAGTGGAGCTTTGCCTTCTCCTTGGGGAAAGCTGCAGTGCTGGATTTGTCAGAGGATGCCACTTGCACAGAGCACTGAATGGAAAATATCTTCACCACCATCAGAAAAATTACCACTGTTTCCTGTTGGGCACCAGACAACAACTGATATTGAGCAGTGGTTACCAGTCACGCTCTCCTGAAGGGGCTAAAACATTCTTGAGAGTGGGAAAAAGTTTTAAAAAATTGCCAACATTCTATCCGTTGAGCTTTCATTGGGACAGTTAGACTATGAGATAATATAAAAAATATATAAAGGCAAACTGAAGATACCTGTCCATGCAGTGTACTAATTCAAAATGGTTTGCTACACCTTGAGATATAATAAAATAAAACCAAAAAAATGCCAGAATCTATAAAAGTAATTGAAATTAATATGACAGAATAATGCTATGCAAACCATGTCTCTACAAGGTGCAGTATCTATTTATTATTATTCCTTCTTGCTAGATCCAAAGCAACATATTCTTTCAATGAATTTTTGTGAGCCAGTCACCCCTTAACCCCAACATGTACCCCCACCCAGTCATTGGGTTGCTCTTGCCTTTAGGGCAGGAAAGAATCTACCTTCATAGATGAGACCTGTACCACTTGTACTGAAGAAGCAGGAAGTGTTTGAATGTCAGGTGGACAACAGTCACCCTTCATACCTTTACCCCAGTATTTGTTCAGCCTTCTGTGGATTGCGACAGAGCAGTAAACCCATGTTCACATGTACTAAATCTCTCAGGTGGCACTGCAGAGCACTGCTGCCACACCACTGATTAATTCCCCTTTCTGCTTGATTTGATTTTCAAAAAAGTGGAAGTTGATATGGGCACTTTGATGGCAAGCCCTGACTATTCCTCCCCTTCAAGAAACATAGAAACATAGAATTTGATGGCAGATAAGGACCGCTTGGCCCATCTAGTCTGCCATTTCTCTACCTACAGGATAAGCTGCAGATCCTAGTTAACCAACAGCCTATTTCTTCCTACTCCCCACAAAAATTGCCTTATGTCTGTCCCATGTATTCTTGAATGTTCCCACAGTTTTAGACCCCACAACCTCCTCAGGAAGGCTGTTCCATGCGTCCACCACCCTCTCTGTGAAAAAATACTTCCTCATATTGCCCCTGAACTCCCCCCCCCCGTCTTCAAATTGTGTCCCCTTGTTCTTGCACATCTCTTTTCCAAAAAGATGTTACCCTCTTGGACTTTGTTGATTCATTCAGTATCCCTGCTTTTTCATTGTCCCTCTCTGCCCACCCACATCATTTCAATAAAGATAACTCAGATAACATAATGTATGAGCAATCGTTAACAACAAGGCTGTGTTTCATTTGGGGGTGGTGGTGGAATATGATGACATCATAGACCTCAAGAGTGCAATCATCTGGCAGCTATCATTTTCATTGTGACTTAGATATGGGAAGACTCCTCTTCTCAGCAACCATGTTTTTCTTTTGTGTATGTTAGTTTTGGTGGTGGTATAACAGGGACCTGCTAGCACTCTGATTTTATACCACCACCAACTGTTACTGTGTATGGGACCCAAGAATTCTTTATCACAGCTAATCAACCTTTTGTTACAATTCTTATCGACTAAAACAGCAGAAAAATACTTCACAAATACATATGGAACTGTAAGTGAATATCCATTAAAATATTTTAAACAAATCAGTCAACAGCAACTTTAAAGAAAGATGAGGTAATGTACAAGAAACGGTTGCCTTCAGCACTTTGATTCTTCTGAGGGCTGACAAGACATACAAATGTTCTGAAGCTTGACGAGGATTAATATGCGGAGGTTCAGTTTAGAAGGCGTAATTTATACCTCCTCATTTCTCACTAACTGACAGGGTGTAAAGACAGTCAATTATTTAAAAATTCTCCTTTTTAGTGATGTTATAATCAATAATCAGCGGTGATTAATTTATTGTTGTCCTGTTACTCAGCCACTAGACAGCTTTACTGCATTATTTGACTTACCATAAAATTTACTACTGAAGTTAAAAAGAAAACTAATGTGATGTGGGTCATTAGAAACTACAACCTTGCAGACTCTTCTGGCAGAGGAAGAGGGAAGAGTTAAGGCACAGCAGTTATCCAGTTTCATTTGAAATAAAGTGTAAATTTAGTTTACAAGAATAATGAAACTGTCATTTCTGCCACTTGAATTGGCCCCTTTGCTCAAACACAAATGGATAACTGAATCAGTGTTTTTTTTGTATTATATAATGCTGCCCTTGGATGGGCAGAGAATTTTAAGGATGTCAGTTGCTATGACATTTTTCATATTTCCATACTATAATGTTAACTGAAGATATGTCCGAAGAACCTGGGCTTAGTACAATGCCTGCAGGCAGAGAAGATAGAACCTACTGATATCACTGTTTGCTTTTGATTCTGTTTATGGTCATGTAGCTTTAGTTAAAGATTTATGATATATTTAAATGTCTTTTAATATCTATATACATTTTGAACTTGTATTGCCTTTATCTTTTCAGTTATGCTTTATTGTATATTTTTATATAAAGTATTTTTCATACTTTTTCTGTGTTAATACTCCTGACTTTGTCTTGGTATTTACAACAAGAACACTTTTACTGTGTCCCAGACTTGTCAGGGGGAGCTTAATCAAACACAATTCTCAACTCCCTCCTTCATCTGAGCCCCTAAAACCATCTTTGGCCATGGGCTTTGTCACACCTCTATGTTCAGTGCCCGGTCTGCTGCATTTTCTTCCAAGTTACTGTAGCTCCTAACAGGGTATTGGCCCAAGGAGTAAAACTGTTATTTGTGTTCCTTGTCATTTTCTGACAGATCTTTTGTGGTACAGTACAATTATCATTAATGTGTTACACCAATAAGTTGATTTCAATTTTTTTTTAAGTTGCCAATGCATTGGCAACTCACATTGTTGTCTGTCAACACTTAACCAGCTCAGCAGCAACTTCTACAAAATTGTTTTTGCAACTCAACTTGAATTCTGTACAGTACATCTGCAGGTCTGGCAATGCAAAGTGGGGTTGCATCTCTTAAGTAAAAGTTTTTACAAGGCATTGTGCTGGATCCAGGATCACTAATGTAATTCACTGAGAAATGTTAAAACAACTAATTGGTGAGACAGTTTAATGCAAATTACACTGTGGTAGTAGTTATACCAACACAGTTTTTCTTAGCCCCACAACAGCATAGCAATAGTCTGAGCTCTTTCCTTCTAAGACTGCTTGAAAGGCAGAGTAGAGAAACTTACCAGAGCAAGGGAGAAGGAATAAGACTTAGTTTGGCTAAGCAGATTTACTGTGTGGTGGTGTTTTTATTTTTTACTCACAGGGATTGCTACTGTTTGTTGCTAACATTTCATTGCTTTATTTTTTCTCTGATTCAAATTGGTGTTGCTGGTATACCTTTTCTGCATTATTACAAGGTGTGCCTACAGGTGTGGCTAACAGATTACTGCTGTAATCTTCTGATTCAAATTGTCTTTGCAAGGTATATCTTCTGTTACTGCTTTATTTTTTCTGGAGCAAAGTGTTTCTTACAGGGTATATCTTCTGAAATTATTACAGGTGGTGCTTTACAGGTTTTACAGTTTTATCTAACATTAGGATAAGCTTTCAGGGTTACTGCATTTGTTGTTGACTGATTGTTTCTGCTCTTACCTCCTTGTTCTTTCGTCCGTGGTTCTTCTTTTAGGCAGGGAAGGCCCAGCCACCCACCCCCATCCCCAACCACCCCACGCTACATCCTTTTATAGGGTACCACAGTTGTGACATTTCCTGTGGCAGAGCAGAAGGCAGATCAGTGGGGCTCCACAAGGTGATCTCATTTACAGGGCACTAGTAATTTAACTTGTTATAACAAGTTAAACAAAGCACAATTAAACCATTACTTGCATTTTTTCCTTCTAATTACTCTGACTAGGTTACAAAACCCAGCAACTTATTTGAAATGGATTTCATTAACTGCAGGTACTGTGGAACAATTTTCAGAAGGACAGTCTTACAGGATTTAGGACACTGTCCTACATGCTGGGCCTTGGAGATCTTAGGTCTCAGCCCGGGCAGCATGGGCAGAGATTGCATGCCTCAAATTTCATATTGAAGAGGAAATACATTATAAGAACCACCCGCCATTTCCCCAGCATCCAACAGAAAACCTCGACCAAGAGGGTAGTTGGTCCAGGAGGTTGGCAGGTTAGAGGAGCAAACTGGTGCCCCATCACCTTCGCTCTCCAACACATTACCTCCAAAACCATATAAACACTACAAACAAGTATCTGCCTCTATCTCTGAAATCAAATAAAGAGGCAGAAGACACTGCAGAGCAGGACACTGCACAGGAGCTAGCACAACAATACTCACCCAAATCAGGAACCAAAACTAAACAAGCAACAAAGGAAACTAAAAACTTCTGATCATAGGAGACCTCATGATTCGGGAGTTGATACCCATCTCCAGCCAGGGTGATGGTCAGATGTCTCCCAGGTACATCAGCATGGAGAGACACTGACTGCATTGCTAAAATTGTTCACAAAGCAGGAGAAAACATTGATGTCCTAGTACACATAGGGACTAATGATCTCGCCAGCTGGTCAGTTGAGGAGACCAAGGAACACGTGACTAAGCTGGGTGACAAACTATCATCTATTTCATCCGGCATCTCCTTCTCTGAGATCCTGCCAGTCTGGGAGAAGGGAGCAGATGGACGGAAGGTCAGAGAAGGGGAGATAGGAAAGCTAAACACGTGGCTCAAGGACTGGTGCCAGGAAAAAGGACACAGATTTGTAGGGAACTGGCAACAGTTCTGGGAGCGAAAGTTCTTTAAATTTGATGGACTGCATCTGACTAAAGAGGGAGTCAATGCATTGGGGCAGAAGTTTGACGTCTTTGCAGAATATTTAAACTAGCAAATGGGGAGAGGGGTGCAGCACCCCATACGTCGAATGGGAAGAACACCCCTCCCCCCTCAGCTAGTGGTCAAACAGGAATTCAGCGTGTTTGCCGTTCATTTGCATCACCAGGTAAGAAAAAGGTTTGTCTCCATACGATGCACAGGGTAATGCCAAACTTCACCCAACAACTAACACACACCAAAATCTGGCCAATGGAAAATCATGTACACAAATGCTCACAGCCTGGGAAATAAGATCCCAGACCTGCAGGCAATAATGTCAGAGGCTAAACTGGACATAGTAGCAATTAGTGAGACGTGGTTTACCAGTAACCACACTTAGGAGACTTCAGTACCTGGCTATGTATTGTTCAGAAGAGACCGAGGTGCAAAAGGGGGAGGAGTGGCCCTGTTTGTTAATGAAAATATCAAAGCTACAGAAATTCAGAATACACATAAGGAGCCAGAAGAACTGTGGGTCACCCTGAAACAGGAAATGGGACAGCTATAAGAACTGGGTTGTCTACAGGCCCCCAGACCAGAGGAGGACATAGACACATTACTGTTAGAAGATATACAAAACATGACAGTTAAAGGGAGGTTCTGATAATGGGAGACTCAACATGCCAGATACAGATTGGTCAATACCAGCAGGAACATCTGCCAGAACTAGACTCATAGAGGATTCCCTGCAGGGGGAGGGCCTCAAACAACTGGTACAGCAACCCACAAGAGACAGGGCTATCCTAGATCTAGTACTGACTAACAAAGAAGGGATCACAGATCTCCAGGTAGAAGGTCACCTGGGGGCCAGTGACCATCACATGGTATGGTTCAATTTGGCTACTACATCTAAATCATCCCATTCCAAGGCAAAAATATGGGACTTCAGAGGAGCTGATTTGATAAGATGGCCAGCAGAGTTAAGCTAGCCCTGGCAAAAAGAAACACAGGTGAGGAGGTACAGGCAAAGTGGGCAAGCATTAAGGATACAATACTTGAAGCAACATCCCATTGTGTTAGACAGAAAAGGAAGTGCAAAAGAAGAAGAAACCACTTTGGTTCTCAAATACAGTAGCAGAAAAGGTCAGAGCCAAAAGACTGGCCTTCAGGAAATATAAGGAACACAGCGGGATGAAGATGAGGCATACCAAACTGCCCTAAGGGAAGCAGGGAAGGCAGTAGGCAGGCAAAGTCCCAAACTGAGGAAACACTAGCACGAACAGTAAAGAAGGTGACAAGACTTTCTATAGATACATTAGTGAAAGGAGAAAGTCCAGAGGGGTATTAGCTGTTTAATGGAGAAAAGGAGCATGGAGGAGGAGGACCTGTAAAGGCATCTATCCTAAATAGATACTTTTGCTCAGTATTTACTGAAGAGAAGGTAGGGCAGGCCACAGCTCAGCATCATGGACACAGGGGAGGAGGTGAGCACTACTCCTTCACAAAAAGAAAGGGTCCTACAAGAGCTTGCTAAGCTCAGGGTGGATAAGGCAATGGGACCTGATGGCACACATCCCAGGGTACTTAAGGAGCTAAAGGAGGAACTAGCAGAGCCATTAGCAGAATTGTTTAGTGAGTCTCTGAGCACAGGAGAGGTCCCAGAAGACTGGAGAAGGGCTCATGTGATCCCGCTCCACAAGAGTGGTAGCAGGGAGAGGCGGGAACTACAGACCAGTCAGTCTTACCTCAGTAGTGGGCAAGATTATGGAGGCACTCCTTAAGGAAAGGATAGTGCACACCTGGAATCCATAGGGCACAGGATCCTAGGCAGCATGGATTTACAAAGGAAGGTCCTGTCAAACTAATCTCATAGATTTCTTTGACTGGGTAACCAGAGTGGTGGACCAAGGGGGAGCAGTTGATGTCACCTACCTTGACTTCAGCAAAGCTTTTGACACTGTTCCACATAGAAGATTGATAAATAAGCTAGGTAGGCTCGGGGTGGGTCAGAAGTTGGTCAACTGGGTGGCAAACTGGTTCACTGGCAGAAAACAGAGAGTGGTGGTAAATGGTATACAGTCAGAAGAGATGCAAGTCACAAGTGGGGTACCTCGGGATCAGTCCTAGGGCAGTTCTATTCAACATCTGCATTAGTGACCTCGAGATGGACTAGAGGGTAAGGCTTGTCTGTTTGCAGATGACACCAAGATCTGCAACAGAGTAGATGATCCAGATGGGGTGGGCAGAATGAGAAGAGATCTGGATAAACTAGCAAAATGGTCAGAAGAGTGGCAACTGGGATTTAATGCAAAGAAGTGCAAAATCATGCACATAGGGAAGAGAAACCCTGAAGCCACTTATAGGCTGGGAGGAGAGTTGCTAGCAGTCACAAAGGAAGAAAGAGACTTGGGCATCATCATCACTGATGACCTAAAATCATCAAAGCAGACCTCTAAAGCAGTAGTAGAGTGAGCTAGGGGGTGTTAGGGTGTATTAGTAGGGTATACAAGTCGTAAGAGGGAGGCAATAATCCCTCTGTACAAGACATTGGTTAGGCCCCATCTGGAGTACTGCGTGCAGTATTGGAGGCCACACTTCACAAGGACATTAACCAAATTGAGGCAGTCCAGAGAAGGGCAACCAAAATGGTGCAGGGACTGCATCAGAAGACATATGAGGACAGATTAATGGAGCTCAATATGTATACCCTTGAGCAAAGGAGGGAGAGAGTGATATGATCGAGACATTTAAACACCTTAAGGGCATAAACAAGGTGAAAGAGTCTAACATGTTTAAATATAAGAAAAATAGCAGGACAAGAGGACACAGCATGAGATTAGAGGAGGTCGATTAAGGGGAATGAGGAAATTCTTTTTCACAGAAAGGGTGGTAGATGGCTGGAATGGCTTACCACAAGAAGTGGTGGCTATGAATACAGTGCAGGGCTTCAAACAGGCATGGGATAGGCATAAGGGAGCAATACAAATGACTATGAATAGATAGGTCACTGACAGAGCAAAGGCCAATGGCACATTTATAAGGTAGAAAAAGAAATGGGCAGACTGGATGGGCCTTGCGGTCCTTATCTGCCGTCAACTTCTATGTTTCTATGTTTCTATGTAATTGCTTAGATGTTCCCTTTAGGTGGCTATTGGCACAGGATTTCCTGCAAGTGTTTCCCCAGTGCTGGTAAATGAGAAAGAAGTCTGCCTTTCCTGAGAAGTCATAGAAACTGCAGATTACTTAATATCAAGTTGCCCCCCTCCAGCCTTGGTCATCCTGGGGAAATTATATCTTCCCTCAACCTAGTTTCTAAACATTCTAGCACAGGGACTCCAGTGTTGGAAGAGCTACTTCTATTTCTTTCTTCACTACTTCATTTTTCTTCCTTCCTCCCATCACAACCATACTCCATTGCTAACTGTTTTCTGTCTGTCTGCTTTGTGTCTCACTCTGTCTTTTGTGTGTTCCTTTCCTGCCACTCATAAGATGACAGTTTAGCTGTTAATTTACAGTACACTTAATGGCATATAATATGGCTTTCTCATCCCACATTAGATACCATATGGCTGCCTACTGTCCCAGGGGCATATTATTTTTTTCTGGTCATGCTTCCAACTTGCTCTCTGCTCTTTTTGCTAATTGAAATTCATCTCTAAACAGAGTTGTTATTTAGCTCTGTGCCTGACAGAGCAGACATAACTGATCAAAGCCATGTCCTGGTTCATCCTATTCAAACCTACAGAACTTCATAACTTGCAAAAGGAAATAGATTATGTAGCACCCATCATCTACTACTACATTAACTTGACCATATGATATGTGTTACATGCTAAGAACACTGTTACATTTTGAATGTTCCTATAATACACAAAAAAATCTCATGCTAGATTTGCAAAACTTTTGACATTGACACAATTCACAATTTTATGGTGCATCTGCATTAAGATAAATCTTCTAGAACTCACAAGTTCTGTTTTCAGATATGTTTATGCATTTGTGAAAGGTATTCTTTGAGGACATCTCCATTAGGCCACACCTTTAGAACTATAGCCATCAGCACTTGGACCTCATGGAAACTTTTGCAAGCTGTGGGATACCTACACTGACATGCCTTGTTTACATGCATATATGCATGTGTGGCCCCTGCACGCCTCAGTTCTTTTCCCACCATTGATCATCCACATTGGACTTGCTAAAGAAAATCCATCAACCTAGCCATCGCCATTCTTTTTTTTTTTTTTTTTTGTTTAGCTAAAGTGTTTATTTTGTCATATCTGAATGCTACCTAAGTTGAAAGAGCATTTATTCTGTGCTGTAAGTGCGGAGACAAAATTTACAAAGCAGACACACATGCAGTCTGTGTGTGCTGTCTGGGCCTGTCTCACAATGTGAGGACTTGTGAGATTCCCAGAGCTTCAAACAAGCTACAAGACGATGCCACAAGAAAGCTCTAGAAATTGTTGTTCTTCTCAAAAGCAGTGGAGATGAAAGAAGGCATGGAGTCTGTGTCTTCCTCACTGTTGGCCAAGAAGCAGCTGACAAAGTTGAAGGATTGGGACAAAGAATGATCATGGTTGCAGCCCTCCTCATCATCCAGCCACAAGCCAAAACATAGAAAAAAAGAAAGATCTGCTTTACCACAATGTCCCGGTCACCATTGAGACAAAATAAATCCGTGTCATCATCGGGTCTGATGGCATTGACTACACCGCCCCAAACACTGATGAGACACCAAGGCTGGGGCTTGGTTTAGGTGCTGCCATACCTACTATGGGTGGTAGGACACCATCATCATTGGGCCAAGGCCTAACGACATAAATAGTCCCAGTCACTTTACAGGGCACCGTTGACTCTAAGGCTATGCTGGCATCCTTCTCAGAAATGATCAGACACATTATGCCTGGATTATCAATGTAGGCAGTTACTCCTCCCATGAGGCCTCCTAGTACTCAGCCCTCTTTGGCGGGTTCCTCTTGAACACTTCAGATTCTTCCCCATAGCCACCACTGAAGTTGCTGGCATAGTCTACACCTCCAATCATTAGTAGGATGTCTACAATGAAGTAGAACATAATCTTGACATCATGGATTTAGAGGAGGAATATGGGTGAGAACAATATCTAGAACCTCACTCTAGTTCTACCCTTACATCCTTCATTGAAGACTTGGTAACCTATTTCCTGAGATCTCCTCTTGAGGAACCAAATTTATAAAGCATGATGCAGCTAATGCAGTTTGCTGTGGGCTTTGCTGTGGAAGAGGAAGATTCAACAAAAAGAAATCTAATGGAATTTATGGAGGTGCCCTGCACATCCTCCATTGTAGTTCTATCGCTGTATGCTGAATTAGAGAATGGTATTTTTTCTGAATGGTAGAGAGAAAACTCAATGTCTGCATTTCCTTGAAAGACTGATAAACAATATCCTGCTCCATCTGCTAAGCCGCGTTATGCTAACCAGCCAGAAACTGACTCTTTAGTTATCGTGACTACTCATGATAGGTCTAGGTCACCTAAATATATGAGTGCCTTGCCTCCTGAAAATGAATCTAGGAGGTTGGATGTGATGGGCAAGCAAACTTATGCCTTTGCCTCACTGGGTCTTATGATTGCAAACTACCAGGCCCACATGATAAAATATGAGAACAGACATTGGAAAGCTACTTGTGCTGTAGCCCAGGCTTTGTCTGGTGGCTCTGACAAGAATGAGTTACTTAAAACATTATCCTTTGGTGCTGAGGTTGGCAAACATTTAGTACACTCAGCTTATGATGTCTCTGATGCTTCTGCCAGAGCTGCTGCTTCTCGGATTTTCATGAAGAGATATTCCTGGCTCAGAGTTGCTGGCTTTGCCAAGGACATCCAGAAATCAATTTTGAATGCCCCTTTTAGAGTGACAAAATTGTTTAGCTATGATGCTGAAGAGGCCATACATGGCATTCAGACCTGAAAAATGACAATAAGGTTTGTAAAGTCCTTGTATCCCACTCCAGCTAGTGTTCATGGCAGGGGGCTATTTTCATCAGCCTGTTGCAGGAGGTAGCCATGCCTACTATCAGCAAGGCCATAATAAGGGAAGTGGCCCCATGCTGGGTCCTCTCCCCCAAGGTACCATACCTACACAAAAGCACCCAAAGTAATCAGTACTGGTGGCAATGCCCTCTGAGGTTCCACATGACTGTCTTCTGGGTGCACCCCCACCTCCACTCTTACTTCCAGGGGTGGTTGTGGGAGGGCCAAACCTCCCTACATCTGAAACAATGGTGGGAGATCACTACAGAGAATGGGTTCTCGAGATAACTGCAAGGGGGCATGCTGTGAAGTTGTTAGATACCCCCCCCAGATCATCCTCCACCTCCTTCCTGTTATTCTCTGGGCCATTTTTCCCTTCTTAAGGGAGTTGTTCCGTCATTATTCCAAAAATGTGCTAGAGAACCTGTTTCTTCTTGAGAGTGAAACAAAGTGTTCTATTCCAGACACTTCCAGGTCCCAAAATGGAAAGGGGATCTGTGCCCTATATTGGATCACAGGGATCTCAACTTCTGCATTGAACAGAAAAAGATTTGAATGGTATCCCTGGAAGCTCTGATTCATCTTCTGCAAACAGGACAGGCTTTGAACTTTGGACATGATGAATACATATCTTCATGTCAAGATCAGAAAATCCCACAGACAATACTTCCTTTTTGTGATGGAGGGAGAACACTACCAGTTCAGAGTAGTTCACTCTAACTACCGGCCAATATCCATCCTACCTCCTCTGTCAAAGGGGCTCTATGATGCCGGTTCGACAGCAAACTCATCAATCAGCATCACAGCACCAGGCTCCATGTCAACTGAGATTTGCAGTCGGCAGGGAACAGCGCACATCATAGTGTATTTTTTCTTTGGGGGCTTCACCCCCCCCGAATCCCTCACATGGGGGCTCTGTCTCCCCAACCTCTGTAAATTTAAATTCCAACTCCAAGTCAGAATTGGTTTGCAGAGGGGGTGCATGATGGGGAAAAGTGCTGCCGGGTCCCAGGCGAACCTCTACAGTGACATGGCTCTGTTGTCTATATCAACACATGTCACTGTAAAAGTGTTGCTGTGCTGGGGGCATACCATCAAAGGCCCTTGAACAGATAGTGTCAGCTCAGCTGGTTGACTGTCTAAATAAATACAATATCCAGTGTCCTCAACAGCATGGATTCTGCAAAGTCCACAGCACTACCACTGCACTCTTAGAATTCTCCAACTATATCCATGAGGCTCTGGACATGGAGAACCTTGTGGGGTCAATATATATTGATCTCACAAAGGCCTTTGACACAGTCAGCCATAGTATCCTCCTAAAAAACCTGCCCATCCTTGGCATATCCTCTGATGCAGCGTCATGGTTACAGAGTTACCTAGACCAAAGAACCCGGCAGGTTAAAATTCAAACTATACACTCATAAGTAGGGTTGGGTGGACTGTTCCGCAGGAGTCTTGGATCCCTGGATCAAACCTGCAATCCACGGACTCAGATAAATGCAGACTTTACTGCAGAAGTCTGGTTCCGAGTCTGTGGAAATGTAATTTCTGCCATTTTGTTTACTGTTGCCATGGGGATGCTGTCGGCATACTCACTCCACATACAGGCAGCCAGCAGCATCCAATCGGGCAACAGACCATCACATGATGCACTCATGGTATATAACCATGTTGAGTGTGGAATGCAGTCCAGATGAGAGAGTAGGATGGTCAGAGGAGCAGGAGTACCTCAGCAAAGACACCACCAGAAAAAGTTGACAAACAAAACCAAAAAAAAATATACAAAAAAAATATATGATGGGAGGAAAGAGAAACTAGGGAGAGTCAGAGAAAGGAGACTTGCCAGGGTGAAGGGGGGAGAGAAACTGATCATCGGGGAAGGGTGACGGTGGGTCAGGAGTCAGGACTTGGTGGAACTGGAGAAAGGAGGAATCTGGAGGGACTGTGGAGATAGTGGTGGTCTGGGTGGTTGCTGGTGGGGGATGCAAAAGGCAGGCAGTGTGGCAGTGTGACTGTATGTACATGAGCAAGGGCAGTCTAGAAAAATCTTTGACTTGTGCCATTGCAGAAGAGGAGAGAGTGGGAGACTACTGGAGGCCCAAGAGAAATTTTACAGTTACAGAAAATCCCAAATTAAAGTGTTTTTTTTTTCTTGGCATCAGACAGTGTAGCTGTGTACATGAACAAGGGTAGGATGGCAACATCTTTGACTTGTGCCATTCTAGA
Organism: Neoceratodus forsteri; assembly: GCA_016271365.2. Lineage (NCBI taxonomy): Eukaryota > Metazoa > Chordata > Ceratodontiformes > Ceratodontidae > Neoceratodus > Neoceratodus forsteri. Next base: position 776,226,064 of record CM057459.1, on the reverse strand, counting down.
TGCAGAGGAGAGAGGGATAGACTACTGTGGGGGTCACAGAGAGATTTTACAGTTACAGAAAATCCCAAATGAGAGTGTTTTTTTTTCTTTTCTTGGCATCAGACAGTGTATCTGTGTACATGAGCAAGGGCAGGCTGGCAAAATCTTTGACTTGTGCCATTCCAGATCCAGAGGAGAGAGGGACAGATTACTGTGGGGGTCAAAGAAAGATTTTACAATTACAGAAAATACCAAATGAAAGTGTTTTTTTTTTCTTTTCTTGGCATCAGGCAGTGTAGCAGTGTGTACATGGGAAAGGGCAGGCAGGCAAAATCTTTGACTTGTGCCATTCCAGAGCAAGAGAAAATAGGGAGAGACCACTGGAGGGCCAAGACAGACTTTACAGTTGTAGAAGATCACAAATGAAAGTTATTTTTTTCATTTCTTGGCCTCAGTCAGTGTATCTGTGTACATGAGAAAGGGCAGGCAGGCAAAATATTTGACTTCTGACATTCCAGATCCAGAGGAGAGGGAGAGAGACTACTGGGGGCCCAAGAGAGATTATATACTTACAGAAAATCACAAATGAAAGTTTTCTTTTATTTTCTTTTCTTGGCCTCAATCAGTGTAGCCAACAGTGTATATGAGAAAGGGCAGGCTGGCAAAATCTTTGACTTGTGCCATTCCTGATCTAGAGGAGAGAGAGGGGGAGAGACTTTTGGGGGTCCAATATAAATTTTACTGTTACATAAAAATCCTATCTATTTTCCTGGCTTCAGTGTGGCTGTGTGTACAGGGTAAGGGCAGCAGGGTGGCAAAATAAATCTTTGACTTATGCCATCCAGTCACAAATCATAATCACTTGTTAACATTCATTTATAATCTCATCTACAAGTGAGAGAGAGAGAGACTGCAGGGGGGCTGATGATAAATGTAACAGTCCCAGAAATCCTCAATAAAATTTATTTTTCTGGTTTCAGTGTGGCTGTGTGTATACAGCAAGGGTAGCAGGGTGGCAAAATAAATCTTTGACTTGTGATATTCAGAGGAGAGAGAGAGAGAGAGGAAGAGAAAGAGAGAGAGAGAGAGAGAGAGAGAGATGGCAGGATGGGCTACGATAAATGTAACAGTCCCAGGAATACCCTCAAAATATTTTTCCTGGCTTCAGTGTGGCTGTTTAACAAGGCAATGGTAGCAGGGTGGAAAAATAAATGTTTCACTTGTGCCATGCAATCACGAATCATGATCACCTGTTAATGTTCATTCACAATTTCATGTATTAAAAAAATATTGTTCAGACAAACAACATACAAGTTGATGTCCCTATGCTGCTGGTTGTGGTTGGCCCAGGGGAAAATCTGAATTTGTGACTTGTAGCAGGCTGTGTACACTACAACACAAGTAAAGTACAACTACTGTACACACAAGTGTCATTATCATCATCACTCATTCCCCATTATTTCTCCTTATTCTCATTAGTTTTATAGTATATCATGTTATATTACATATAAGCATTAACAACCCCCATTGTGGGACTGTACTGCATGTGGCTATGCACCAGATGTGTCTGTATCTCCAATTCAAATTCTGAGACACACTTAACAGTTGATGAATATGGTCACTCAATAGTAACTGACTGTATTGTAGGAGTCAATCCAATAATCTTGGAAGGAAGTGGTGGTGGAATGCTGTGCTGTCAGTGTGCTGTGTACAGTCACATGTCACAATGGTAAATTTGTCCCTGGCCTGTGGGTGGGAGTCATCAGAAGGACATCATGTTAGTTAGAACGATCATTTGTTACAGGTGAGAATACTAATAAAAAATGGATCAAAGTGTTGATGAGGTGTATTCTATTTCTCAGGTAGGCAGTGGCACTACAAAAGACAGCGATCAGCCTGAAAAGGGAAAACAAAATCAACCCCCAAAATGTGATTTATTTCATGTCTAAGGTTTCATCTTTGAAGTGAATGCTTGAATCTAAAAAAGGTGAATGTCTTGGATCATCATCAGTCCCAAGTAAAAAAAAAGTTATGTAGTTAAAAAAACTAAAGGTGTGGTCGGTACCACCCGCAGAGGCACCCAATGGTATGGAACAATTTCATATTATACTACTGCTTGTCCCTCATCTGATTCCTCTGAGGATGAACCCAATGAGGGTAATAATAAAGATGAAGATAATGATCAAGCAACACAAGGTTTACTGGAGGGGATGGAAATTGCAGATGAGGAAGAAACAAGCAGAAATGTTTTGGTTGTGGAAGATGGCAGTGGGAATAAACTGCAAGAGGAGCTGGCCCAAGAAAAATTAGAGAGGGGAGACCCTGAAAAGGTGACCAATGTGCCATGCCTTCCTGGGAAAAAAACTGAAAAAATATCATCTTTTGTTTGATCATACTTCTCCATTAGTGCTTCCAATAATTTGGTATTAACATGCGCTATTTATAAATGGCCAACCAGCAGGAGTAGAAAGAATGGAGCATTGGGAACTTCAGTACTGAAAAGGCAACTAGACAGATGTCATAACATTACAGAGAAGTCCAGTTGTGAGTCTCAAAGAGAAATTGACAGTGATAGCTCACTACGCTCAGGGGTAACTCCCATAGATGAAAACAGTGGCAGCCACCGCAGCACTACTGAAACACCTTCACCACCACTTCCTGCTATTTGAAGGACTCCTCCGACTGCTACTGAAAGTGACCATGTGTTCAACAGCCCTACTCCTTCAAGGAGACAGCTTATTATCTCAGAAACATATGAGCATAAAGCCATATAGGTCTCAACTCACCCTGTTGCTGTTACAATAAACAAAAACATTTCAGAAATGATAGCTGTTGATTTGCTACCATATAACGTGATTGAACATATAGGAGTCAGGCAGCTGCTTGAGTACCTCGAACCTCAATTTAGTATACCATCGCAGAAATACTTCTCGATCACAGGTATTTTAGATCTTTACGATGTTGTATGCAAAAAATTAAGACGCGTCTTGTGCAATGCTGTTAGGAGGGTGGTGCATCTCACAGCAGATATCTGGACAAGCTGTCAGCCTGAACCCTTCATGTCTATCACTGCACATTGGGCATGTTTCCATAATTCACGTGGGACTGGGTACAAAGAAGCATCATAATTTGCTGTTCTAAGACTGTTTTATTTTCCACCTGAATATACCTCATATAACATTAATGAAAGCTCCAAAAACCAGTACAGCAGTGGCTCACTTCACAGTGACTGTCAGTTGTCTTTATAGGTGCAGATAATGGGTCCAGCACAAGGAAGGCCTTGGAGGAGAGAGCTTTGTTCAAATCCGCTGCTTTGTGTATTCCTTAAATTTAATATTTCATGGTTTTCTCAATGATGACAGGGAGATTAAGACTCTTGTTAGCACTGCTAAAAGAATATGCACTCATTTCAGTCACTCAAGCAAAGCCCGTCCCTTGTTTGAAAAAATACAGCAGGAGCACAGTTTATCTTTGCACAGAATGATCCAAGACATTTCTACTCAATGGGATTCAACCTTTTATATGTGCCAAAGGCTGCTGGAACAAAAGAAAGCTGTCAGGCAGTACACTGTAGAAAATAAAATTAGTGATGTCGATATCTATATTACTCCACCACAGTGGGCCATGCTGGTGTTTTTAATTTTTCTGATACAGCTATTTGAGGAAATCGGTATATCCCCCCACGACAGCTACACCAATACAGTGACCGACATCGCTGCCAAAATAATTGACAGTTCATCAACAGGTCACTGTAATGGTGTACCAGAGACAGGGGCATACTGTCTCCCTGTCCTGCACCCCCTTCCCGAATCAACTCCGACTCAGAGTTGATTATAATTAGAACAGGGAGTGGGGGGCTGCCCACCGCATAGGGGTTCGGGGGTGAAGTCCCCTAATAGGAAAATGGACCTGGAGTCCATCGGGATTTATGTCGCCCTCAACTTGCAGTCAATATAAATTCTGTCACCGTGATGCTAATGAAATTGATGTTGAACCAACATTGTAGAGCTAAGGAAATCACCAGGGAGGTTAGTACAAACACAGCAACTCTCAACCAAGCGATACTCCAAATAAAAATTTTAAAATCCAGATTGAATCTGATTAGGGAAAAAGTTAGAGAAGCAAGACAGTTCCATGATCACACAGTTTGCCAGTGGTGCTGCTGACACTTGCAGGATGCCCCCACAATACAATGAGATGTATGATCAAAAAGTTGAAGAAGATGACAGACTATGTAAAATGCTTCCTTCTGAGTACTACATTAACACAACAATCTTGGACTCACAATACAAATCAAAGAAACTATTGAGTGATGATGATGATACTTGTTTTGAGATAAACAAACAAGAAATAATAGATGAGGTGCATGCTGTCATCTAACAGAGTACAACAGCAGCACCACATTCAGAATCTCCATGATAACAGCACAGCATCAAGTGGCCCATCCACTACTGTTGCGGCATTTTTTCCCTCTTCCTCCTCAGCCACTGCAGCTGAATATTCTTTTTCACCACCAGTCAAGCAAAGCACTGTCCCAAAGTCACTTGGTTCAGCTTCATGTTTCTGGAGTCACTTAGAAGTTGTAATTGTAACATCTTCTTCATCTGCCTCTTGTAACACAGCCTCAGCACAGACCATTTTTGACATGTAACTAGTAGAGCCAAATATCAGCTGGAATGCTGATTTTTTGCATTATTGGAAATCCAAACAAAATATTTAGCCTGTTTAATAAACATTGCAATGAAGTACAGTGCATGCTGCTTTTGGAAGAGAGTTTTGTGTAGCATTGATTTTTCTGCTGAAACCGATGCCTGCCATTCCCGGAGTGGGAGGGAGTTAAAAAGTTGCAATACCTTATAGGATAGATGCTCGCTGTTTTAGTCATCCTAAGTTAGTTTAGCCACTAAATGGTATACACTACATCACAGCATTTTCTTGTTGCTCATTAGTGGGTACAGTAACAGTGATTCACAGTGTTGTGCTGTGCTTGCGGTTGGTAACCTGGATTAGGTGCAGTGCTGTGCTGTGCTTGTGCTGTACATTTGCCTTTATTTCTTCAGGGCTTCCTATTGCCTGGTGTGTGAGAAGTGTTCGGGAAGAGCTTGGTGGTGGGGGGTGCAGGGGGGTTACCTAAAACTTTAGTTGGCTGAGCTTTGGTTAAAGAAGCTTGTTACTTCACTTTGCTTCTTTGGAGCTCAGGTGTACTTTTTCCTCCCCACTTCTGTTCTCTGGACTAGATCTCAGTCTGGCACAATACTTGACCTCAGTGTCATTGCTAGGTGGAGGACATTGAGTGCCTGCTTGACATCAGCAGCCAAAACACTTAGCATTTCTTCATCACCATCCTATTCCTCCTCAGCATATGAGTCTTCTGATGCATTTTCTGATGAAGTGGCTGGCATCATTACATCCAGCACCCTGGCCACATCATCTTGGTCCTCCTCCAGGTCTGACTCTGTGTAGTTTTCTCCCACATGAGTTAAGGTATCAAATCCTTCCTCCATGAGGTAAGGAGCTCTGAGGGTAGATTCCAAGTAAAAATTAGAGCATCAATGTGTGTGGGGGGCAGGGCAACACAAGGAATTGCAGAAAGATCATAATTAAGCATCCACAATATGCGGCTTATAAGTTCTGCATTAACCAAAGAGTTTAAATAGGGACATACTGAAAAGGGTTTTGGTATTGGGTTTTTGTTCGCATAATGCGATTGTCCGTGCTAACCGCATCCACACAAAGTGGCGGCCACTTTACATGAATTGCCCTCTGACTAGTGAGTGTTCAGAACAATTGTTTATTTCAGTTGGTAACACCATTACTGACACACGATCCTGTTTAACACCAGAAAATGCTGAGCACCTCACATTTCTCAAAGTCAGCATTCTTCACTTTAGTTTCAAAAATGATACCTGAATAAAAGATACACTGACTGCTCTGAGCTGGCCCTATTCACAAAACAGTTTCAAGAATGTGTGCCTGCGATGAAAATCTTTTGTGAATAGGGTCTACTACATGAGGTAGCAATTAATTGCAACAAGTCAGGTCAGGACAGACTATGCCAGGCCGCTGTTACTTGAATGATCACATGTGCAGCACAGAACAGAAAAAGAAAATAATAACATCAGTGGATTCAGAGCAGAGATGCAGTGAATTTAAATTGCACTTGCGAAGTGGCCAAATGCATCTGGTGGAGCAATTCGGGAAATTTTTCTGCCTAAGACGGAATTTCACCTAGGCAAAATTTTGCCTTCCACAGGTGAAATTTCACCTTCTGCAGGCGTAATTCCACCTTCTGTGAGTGAAATTACATTATGGAAGGTGGAATTTTGCCATGAATGGTGGAATTGTGCTGAGGAAGGTGAAATTTCACCGTGGAATGCAAACTTTTGCCATTCCGCCTGGTGAAATTTCACCACTCCACCATACGAACATACGAAATTTGCCAGCAGATAAAGGCCTAGAGGTCTATCAAGTCTGCTCGAATGTGCAGCTAGCACCACTTATTCTGCAGCTGCCCCTCCCTTCCACCCTTCCCCTTCATTAACCCTCCCCCTTGTCCTGTCCCATCCCCTTTTGAAGCAGTCCACTGTTCTACTGGATACCACTTCTGCAGGTAAAGCATTCCACCCAGCCACCACCCTCTCTGTAAAAAAGTGTCTCTTCATCTCCCTCCTGAACCTTCCTCCCTCGTCTCATATCATTGCCCCTGGTGTCCCTCCCCTTCCTTACTTTGAACAGCCCTCTGTACCTGTCTTGTTTATTCCTTTCATGTATTTAAAGGTTTCAATCATGTCCCCCCGTCCCTCCTTTCCTCCAGTGAGTACATGTTCAACTCCCTCAACCTCCTTTCGTATGATAAGTCCCCCAGCCCCTTGATCATCTTTGCTGCTCTGCGCTGCACCCCCTCCAGTAACTTAATGTCCCTCTTCAGATACGGGGACCAGTACTGCATGCAGTACTCCAGGTGCGGTCTAACTAATGACCTATACAGTGGCAGAATCACCTACTCCCTCCTATAGGAGATACCTCTTGCAATACAACCCAGCATTTGTTGGCCTTTGCAGCTGCCTTCTTACATTGTGCCGAGTTGTTCATTGACCCTGTAATGAGCACCCCAGATCCTTCTCCTCCTCTGTCTGGGCTAGCTGCACTCCCCCCAGCTGGTAACTCCTCCTTGGGGTCTTCATCCCAAAATGCAGCACCTTGCACTTTTTGGCATTAAACCCCAGTTGCCAGGTGTCTGACCAGGTTTCAAGCTTTGCCAGATCATCCTGCAACCCCTGCCATCCCCTTAGCTCATCCACCACTGCTCCTACCTTGGTATCATCAACAAAAAGACTGATCTTGCTCTTGATGTCCCATGATATGTCTGCAATGAATATCCCAAACAACACTGGTCCCAACACCAAGTCCTGTGGAACACCGCTGGTCACTACCCTTGGGTGTGAGAGCTCCCCACCCACCACCACGCTCTGTTGCCTTCCCTGAAGCCAGTTTCCTACCCATCTCACCAGCTTTGCACCTGCCCCTGTACCTACTAATTTACTTCCTAGCCTTCCATGTGGCACCGGGTCAAATGCCTTACTGAAGTCCAGATACAGGACATCCACTGCATGGCCCCTGTCCAGTTGCCTAGTTACCCAGTCATAGAACTCCACCAGGTTGGTTTGGCAGGATCTGCCCCATTTGAAGCCATGCTGTCTGCTGTCCTGTAGTCCTTTGGCCTCTAGGAGGGCCACCAGCCCCTCCTTCAGGATAGTCTCCATAAGCTTACCCACGATGGATGTGAGGCTCACTGGTCTGTAGTTTCCGGTTCATCCTTGGGGCCACTTTTGTGGAGGGGCACCACGTGAGCCATTCTCCAGTCCTGAGGTACACACCCCGAATATAGTGTAGTGAGGCATTAAATAGGTCTGCCAAAGGTCCTGCAAGGACCTCTGCCAGCTCCTTCAGTATCCTGGGGTGGATGCCATCTGGGCCTGGCGCCTTGTCCACCCTCAGTGCCTTCAAACCCTCTCGAACTCTTCCTCCATGATTTCCCCATCTGTCACCCCTCCCCCCGTTTCTGCCATTTCTCCACCCTTGGGTGTCACCCTCTTCTCTTTAGTAAATACTGAGCAGAAGTACTCATTTAGTGTTCTTGGCCTATCGCACCCTGCTCACCCAACCCCTCCCTCCTAATCCTTACTATGTGGTCCTTACAGCTCCTTTTCTCCCTGATGTACCTAAAGAAGTCCTTTTCCCCCTTCTTAATGCCTTGTGCCAGCCTGAGTTCCATAGATGCTTTGGCTCCCCTTACTGCCCTTGTCATCGCCTTCGATTCTGTCAAGTACTCCTCCCTGTCCTCTCCCTCCCTGTTTTCTTGTACTTCCTAAAGGCAGTTCTTTTCCTCCTTACCTTTTCCATTACCTCCTTGCTCAACCAGCTCAGTTTCTTAGCCCTAGCCTTCTTGCTCTGGGCCTTGCAGCAGGTTTTGGTTGCCTCCATTATCCCCAGCTTTATGAGCTCCCAACTCTGGTTAGTGTCCATACTAGATTGAATTCTGGCCAGGTACCCTTTTACCACTTCCCCCATCCTCCCAAAATTGGCCCTCCTGAAGTCCAGCACTCTTGTGCCAGATTCCACACCTACCTTGCCCATATCCAATGTGAGCCATACTGAGTGGTGGTCACTCCCTGACAGCGGTTCCTCCACTGTAAGTTCTCTGACAAAGTCCCCATTTGCCAGCACAAGGTCAAGGGTATTCCCTAACCTGGTTGGTTCACTGACCATTTGCAGCAGGAAGCTGTCCTGGAAGGCATCCAGCAGTACCTGCTCCCTTCTGTTCCTGGTTGTTGGGGTACTCCAGTCCACTCCTGGCATGTTGAAGTCCCCCACAATCACCACACTACCCTTCTCGCAGGTCCTCCTGATCTGTCCCACTAGTTCCCTGTCTAACTCCTCCATCTGAGATGGTGGCCTGTACACCACTCCCATTCTAAGAATCCTATTCTTGGAATCCTGGATTTGCATCCAAAGTGACTCTGTATTACCCTCCTCCCCTGGGCGGCATTTCGAGGATTACACCTCGAAGCGAATTTTGCTCACTTCGCCCATCTCTAGTTCAGAGTCCAAATACAGCAAGCAACTGCATTTCATGTCACAAACTTACTTGGTGGTACCTGGTACCACTGTCTGATATAGAAAGTAGGGTACTGCTGTCTACTACTACTAGTACTACTATTGTCCTCATGAGTCATGACTGCTACTTTTCACTTTTTGTCCTTACTCCAGTCCTTCTATAGCACTACTGCTTGTCACTTTTTTTGCCTTCACCAACTGATCCTGACTGTACTGTTTTAAGTTTTGTACAGTGTATGGCTTAGCAGATGCCTGAAACCCAGAAACTAAATACTCTTTGTATATGTGCTCCATATTTGGCTGTGAATACTTCACAGAAAAAAAAATGTGCCTAAACTGAAAATTGATATCATTTCTTTATTGTTTGTGTGTGCATGGTATGCTAGCCTGGTTACATCTCACTTACAGTAACTGGGCTTAGAGTACTATATTACTATATTTTATTTTTGATACTTAAATGACTTGGCAGTGGCTGGCAGCAGCTGTGGAACTATGAAGGATGTAATTGTTTTATGTGTCTGTCATCGGGTCTACAGGTGTCAGTGTAAAACTTTTTTATGACTGCACTGCACTTGACAGATGCGATATGTGACTGACTGCCTGTCTGATTGGTGGTGATCACTATGTCTTTTTTTTTTTTTCTCCTTTAAGGGTTCAGCATGTTGATCAGATTCAGTAGAAGTAGTTGCAGTGCTAGAAAACATTACCACCTCTTGGACGAGGTAGTGTACCATATACAGTACCAAAATACATCGATGCATGCAAAGCAGTTGCACCATTCATGTAAGTAGCATGGGTGGGCTTTCTTACTGCTGCTCGTTTCATCATTCATATCCATTTCTTTGGCCTTTTCAGCTCTGACTGGAACATCCAGCAAAATAATACCCACACAGCACCACTGATTAAAAAAAAAATCTTAGCTGCCTGGCAGTGCCTGCAGTACTTAGTGGTGCTATGATATAGGTATTTGCATCTGTCTGTCTGTCTCTCTCTCTTTCTCTTCCAGAACACTCATGTCATGTACTGAGCAGGATATTCCACCCCACCATTATAGGCCTGCCATGAAGGGGCTAGTAGTGAGTGATTGCTTTTATTTATTTATTTATTTGTTCTAGGATTAGAAATTACCTTTGAGCCCAGGGCTCTTTTACAAAGGTTCCACGTCATAACAATGGTTTAACATCATAGGTTACAAGATTTACACATGTTGCAAAAAGAAGACAAGTGATAAAAAGAGGATGGGGAGGGGGAGGAGGAGGAAGGAAGAGGGCAGTAGCAGGGTGAGAGAGGAGCAGGGTGGAGAAGAAGGTTGGGTGGGTAGCTGCGTGGGGGTCAGAAAGAGTGCGAGGAAGCCAGGAGGCATTGTTAGTGGCAAGTGCGGGGAAGAAGGTGGCCCTAGGAGGGCATGTGCGGTGGGCATTGGGCCCAGCAGCGGCGAGCACTGGAGGCTCAGGAGACCAAGGCAACAATCACAGGTGCTGGAGGCAACAAGGGTGTTTCAGAGTCTGGATTTGAAGGCACCAAGACCAGTGGTGGTGATAGTGTCATAGGCTAGGCCATTAAACCAGGTGGGGGCCCTGTATGTGAATGATTGTTGGCCTTGGTTTGTGTGGCAGTGAGGGATCTGAAACAGTTGAAGCTTTGATCCCCTGGTGATTCTAGAGTTGGTTTTTGTTTGGAGAAGGGTGCAGACTCTGGGGGGGGGCGATCCCTAACTGGATTTTCTTTGCCACCGTGCAGGTTTGGTAAATAATTTGATTTTCAAGTTGCAGCCAGTTTGTTTGACAGTAAAGGTCGCAGGTATGTGTGAGGCGTTTTGCTCCAGTGATGAGTCGGCAGGCCTTGTTTAGGGTGGTGGACACTCTTCGGAGTGCTGTGCGAGTGGCGGCGCCCATAGACGGCAAGGCTTAAGGTCTATCTGGAGAAAATACCGAGCTCTGAAACAGTGGTAGTGAGGGCCTCTTTGGCCGGGTGCCACCATAGCCAATAGAGTATACCCAGTCTGGAGTTCTCAGTTTTGCAAATGTAAGGCGGGTAGCGAGGAGTGGTGGAGTCTAAGGTGATTCCTAGATATTTAAAGAATCCACCTGCTCCAGAGGGCTACCTAAGCAAGTGTTCAAGGATAGTTGGAGATGTTTGTGCTTGTTTTGGTGGCTGGTGAAGATCATGGTCTTGGTTTTTTTCTGGTTAAGAATTAATTTATGTTCTTTGAACCAATTTTCAACCGAGGTGAAGCCATGCTGAAGGGTTTGTTGTAGGTGGCAAGGGTCTTGATGGAAGGCAAGAATCATGGTGTCATCTGCATAGAGTATAATTTGTAGTGGGCTGGAGGCAGAGAGAGAGTTGAGGAACAGACTGAAGAGTAGTGGGCCCAGGATGGAGCCCTGGCAGACACCAGAGCGAACTTCTTTAGTATCTGAGAGTATGTCCATTATTTTAACACATTGGGCCTGGTTTCTAAGGTAGCTGTCAAACCATGCCACAGTTTCAGTTGAGAGACCAGTGATCAGTAGCTGATGAAGCAGGAGGTGATGGTGGATGGTGTCAAATGCCTTTGACAGGTCTATGAATATAGCCCCAGTTAGGAGACCGTGGTCTAAGGAGTTGTGGATGGAACCAGTGAACTCAAGAAGGGCAGGGGCAGTGCTGTGCCCTTTTCTAAATCCATGTTGCTGCTGGCAAAGGATGTTATGTTTGCTCAGATAGTCGGTGAGTTGGTCCCCTACTATCCATTTCAGGGCCTTAGAGAGGGGTGGGAGGATAGAGATTGGGCAGTAATTCCCATAAGTGGTCCGGTCACCACTTTTGTGGATTGGAGTGACTGTTGCTGACTTCTATTTATCTGGGAACTGGCTGAGAGAGAGGGAAGGATTAAAAATCCTGGTGAGAGGATCCAGTACTTCCTCGAGCGTGAGTGACAGAAGCTTGAGGTCCAGTGTATCAGTACTAGCTCTGGTGTTGCTGATGGCTTTGGAGATGTATTTCCTGACTGTGTTTTTGTTAACTGTTCTGAAGTAGAAGGGGGGGCTATTAATGGGTAGAGACTGATGGGTGGGAAGAGGAGTGTCGCTGACATTGAAATAGTTGGAGGGAGGAAACTGCTGAGGTCAATGAAGGCATCGTTGAGGGTTTTGGCAATGACTTTATGGTCTAGTGTAATGCTCCCGTTCATTTTGAGAACAGTCGGGGGGGGGGGGGATTTGGTCTCCTGTCCTGTGACGTTTTTTATGTTATTCCAAAAAGCTCTCCCATTTCCCCATGATTCAGTGAGTGCTTTTTTGTAGTAGTCAGATTTAAGTTGGTGAATGGATTTTGTGCAGTCATTTCTTGCTGTTTTATATTTTTGGATGTCTGCTTGATTTCCTGTTGCTCTGGCCTTATCCCAGAGGTAGTCCCTGTGTTTTAACTTCTGTAGGAGTGTGCCCGAGAGCCATGGGTTGCAGAGAGATTTAACTTTGCGTTTTTTTAGCGGGGCAAAGATGTTACAGGCTTCATTAAAGATGCGAATGAAAGGGTCCAGTGCTGTGTTTGTGTCAGTAGCCCAGTCGATGGTGGACCAGTCTTGATTAAGTAGGTGTGTTTTTAGGTTGATTAGCTGTCTACAGGGTAGAACTCTGCTGAGGATGACTTTAGGAGGAGGATTGCAGAATTTATTTGATCAGTTGCAGCTGACGGGGGAGTGATCACTGAGGGAGTCAGGCAGAATAGCGGATCTTGTAATCCAGGAGGGGTGAGACATCAGAATCCAGTCCAATAGGGTGCTGGTGCCAGTTTTGTAGTTTTTTCTAGTTGGGGAGTCCAGTATCTGGGTGAGGTTGGCTGATGTGACCGAGTCCCTGGCAGCTCCAGCCTCAGCACCCAGCCAGTTTATGTTGAAATCATCGAGTATGATGGTTTCATAATTTGGCGAGAGTGTTTTGATGTAGTCCAATACCGTACAGAGGCCCAGTCCCTGTTCTTTAGGAGGGATATACACTGTGATGGTTTATAGGGCTTTATTCTGTGCCCCAAGAAGGATTTTGACATGCAGTAGTTGGGTGTTGGATGTTGGTGTGTCAATGTGGACAGTGTGCCCCTTCAGATTATCTTTTAGATACAGGGCACATCCACCTCCTCTTTTAGATTTATGATCCAGCCTGAAGATATTATATCCTGGGAGGAAGATAGCATGATCAGGAACCGAGGGGGTGAGCCAGGTTTCAACCACAGCCATAATATCGGGATGGTGGGTGCTCACGGAGGCTTGCGGTTGGTCAAATTTGGGTAGTAAGCTGCAGATGTTCAGGCAGATAATGGAGAGCGTGCCAGCTTGCTGAGTTTGGCTGGAGATCCTAGCTGGCTTTGGGCCAGGGTTGGGGTGAATGTTTCCTGATAGCAGCAGAAGGCGGAGGAGGAGGAGTGAGAGTTTCAAGGTTGCCAGGCATAATAGCCTAAGGGAGAGCTTGCAATTATTTTTTGAAGAGGAGTAGGTAGAGGTAGTTTTATGTGGGTACAGAAGGAGTGTAATGAGCTGGGGAGATAGCGATGCCCACTGTACCCTGAGAAGAAGGTGAGGGTACATTGTGAGTGGGTGACCCCTAGTGTCAGAGATGGTTTCATTTGGAAGGGTGCCAGTTCCGCTATAAGAGTGATCCAACCTGTAGCTTTGGAGAGGAGAGGGGAATCATGTTGTGGGGAGATGTAGCAGTGGGGTGAGGGCAAGGAGTTGGACAGGTAGGTAGGGCATAATGGTGAGGGTACGCATGTTCATAGAGGAAAAGGGAGAAAAAGGAATAAGGAGCTGGAGAAAGGCAGTAGAAGCAGCAGATAAGCAGGGGGAGGGGGTGTGCAGGGATTGAAAGACCAATGGGAGTAGGAGGGAGGAAGGGCAAGTACGACAGGACATGGCGAGGGGTCTATTTAATAAACGGTGGAGGTGAGGGGGGGGCAGGCGAAAAAATTCTGCAAAGCTCCATTGATTTCAATGGGGACAATGGTCCTGGGCTAATTTTAAAAATCAGTGAGGTGCTGCAGCCAGTCAGGACTCAGCAGAGTAGGCAGGGTCCAATCAGGATGGATCCCTGAGCGTGCTGGGCCAATAGCGGCACACACGAATTCCCCAGTTCAAGGATGACTTCTTACCCGGTTGTGTGGATCCCGGTGGCAGCCAAGAGGTGAGCGGCAGAGCGGCAGGGTCCGTAGCCACAGCTGCGCCTTCGGGGTGAAGGCAGCCCTGTCAGGGGCTCAGAATCTGGGGAGGAAGGAAGGAGAAGCAGAATTTAAAAAGGGGGGATGAGGAGGTGCAAAACAAAAGGCAGTGACATGGTGCAGAGCACAGAAATTGGGGGCATGGAGCTGGGGGGCAGTGCCAGATACCTGTTTAGAGGAAACTTGACCTGGTGCCTGTGGGGAGTAGGGGAGAGGTGAGAAGAGATGAGTGGGAGATTTAGGCAAGTGAACAAAGAAAGGGAGAAACTTGGTAGGTGGGGCAGTTCAAACCCAGAGCTTAGAGAAAGGTAGAATTGCAGGAGGGCAGATTAGGCAGGGTTTTAAAGGCAAGACAGTTTTTTTTTTATTTATTTTTTTTAACAACAATTGGATTCGGCAGCAAAACAGTAGACAAATACAAATCGAAATTCGGATTTGGCTCAAACAGATTATAGCAGTCTATTACACAGTGGCCCCAAAATCTAAGTAGAAGAAGGTGATAGGACAGCGGGTGCCATGGGAGAGAGAAAAAAAATATTCAGCAAAGCTCCGTTGATTTCAATGGGTGCAATAGCCCTGGGCTAATTCTATAAGTCAGCGAGGTGCTGCAGCCAGTCAGGACTCAGGAGAGTAGGCAGGGTCCAATCAGGATAAAGCCCTGAGTGCGCTAGGCCAATGGCGGCACACACGGCCTCCCTGGTCTAAGGAGGACTTCTTACCCTCTTGTGTGGATCCCGGTAGCGGCCAGGAGGTGAGCGGCAGAGCGGCAGGATCCATAGACACAGCCGCGCCTTCAGGGTGAATGCAGCCCTGTCAGGTGCTCAGAATCTGGAGAGGGAGGAAGGAGAAGCAGAAGTTAAAAAGGGGGGTGAGGAGGTGCAAAACAAAAGGCAGTGACGTGGTGTAGAGCACAGAAATCGAGGTGTGGAGCTGGGGGGGGGGGGTACCAGAAACACGTTTAGAGGAAACTTGACCTGGCGCCTGTGGGAGGAAGTTTAGCAGTTTTACATTAACGTTTATACAAATAATCCATTAAATTATTTCCTTTGGGCCTCTGTGTCAAATGTGACCGAATTTGGCCACTTTTATGCATTTTTTCAAATATTTGTCAATAAATCAGAACTAATCAGAACAAATCAGATCTTCACCATGTTCCGGTTCATATTTAATAAGGATCAGAACTTCATCAAGTTCTCCCAGTCCTATTCGTAGGTCAGGAAGGTGTCATTAGCAGTTCCTCAGGGTTCCATCCTTGGACCACTACTGTTAAGACTTTTCCTCAACTCCCTCCCTGAGATCCGCTCAGCCAAGCTTCTCCTTTATGTGATGATGCTGTCATTTTTGCAAGTTGCTCCCATCTAAATTTACTAACAAACAATTTGTAAGAGGGTTTTTCTAGGGTTAAGGAGTGGTTCACCTAAAATAAACTCATCCTAAATTATAAAAAACAAAAACAATGCTGTTCTCCAACCATCAGAGCAAGAAAAAACCTAGCAATCTCACAATCCTAAATGGCAGGCTTGAACCACTAGAGCAAGTAACCACCTTTAAATATCTGGGTGTTATCCTTGATGGCTCCCTCTCCTACACTCAGCATATCAACCAAATTGTAAAAACGGTAAACAATAAAATAGGCCTACCATATTGACACCATTCCTACTTGACAACTTGACATATAAGGCCATCACCCTAGCAGTTAATAGCTCTGTTCTCCCCATTGTTGACTATGGTCTTGTCATGTATAGCACAGCCACAAACTCTGCTTTGAAATGAGTGAGAACAAGGCTAAACAAGGCCTGTAAGCTGGTGCTTGGCACTAATGCCCTCACGCATACCTGTGATCTCTGCTCACAAACTAAGTGGCTCAACCTGAAAGAGAGAATTAGGTACCAAGTCTGCTTCCTCGATAAAAAAGCCCTACTAGGTCATACCCCGAAATCCATCCAAAGGACACTCAAACTGTCACACAATTCTCATCTGAGCAGAGGCAAGGCAAGGAATCTCTTGTACATCCCATTTCACCGCATTGCACTCATCCAAAGAACTTTCTCCTATAGGGATCCTCTCTGGCTAAAGGAGCTCACTGCTAACATCATAAGTAACTCCAAACGTGGGCCATTCAAAAGAGAACTCAAATGTCACCTTTATGTCCAAGGCTGCTGCTTGGTTGCTGACTGGCCTTTTGAGGTATAGTCATGTGACCCCAGTACTCCGTTCTCTGCACTGGTTGCCTGTCAGGTGGAGGGCTATCTTCAAGGTGAATCTTCTCACTTATAAGGCCCTACACGGGCTAGGCCCTGGCTACCTGATTGAGCTCCGAACACCATGCACCTAGGCCCACTCCCTCCTCTCCTCAACCAGGGGCCTCCTTGAGGTTCCCAGGACCAGGCTGAGAACCTCCAGCAACAGGTATTTTAGCGTTGCTGGCCCCATCCTGTGGAATGCTCTACCTCCATCTCTTAGGAAGTCCCCATTAGCCGAGGCTTTCAAAAGGAGTCCTAAGGCTCATTTTTTTGCCCTGGCCTTCCCAAGCGAAGTAGTCTAACCACTGCTGCATTAGAATGCTGCTGATCTAATGTTATGATATTTAAGAATTTATTCTGATATGCTGTCCAACCTGTCTTATTTACTTGTTTTATCTTTGTTTTAATGTGAAATGCCCAGAGTCTCTGGTATTGGGCGTGCTACAAATAAAATTTGCCTTGTCTTGCCTTTGTCTTGTCTTTTGCACCATAGGTATTTAGCAAATGCTTGGCAGTAGTGGTAGCAGCCCTCCACAGGGAAAAACCTATATGTGTTCCCTCATTCTATGACTGGCTTCTGAAGGCCAGCTCCAGGGAAGCTCTGCTACATATTCTGTTTCAGACACAGCAGTTGTTTGAAGACCTGGGGGTCACAGGGAATGTGTCAAAGTCTATGTTGACTCGTTGCCAACAACTGCAGTACATAGGGGCAAACTTGGAAACAGAGAAGGGATGTGCTGTCCTGTCACAGGACAGGGCAGACAATCTGATTGCCCAGGCTTAATTGGTATACAGCAGCCATTTATTCTCTGTGAGGTTAATGTTATGTCACCTGGGTCTCATGACTGTGGCCATAGTGACTGTGCCACTGGCACATCTTCATTTGAGAATCCCTCAGTGAATACTCAGGGTCCTGTGAGATCTTTTAATGGATGAGCTGGACCAAATGGTACTCAAGAAAGATGTGCTTTGCAGAGCGTTGTTATGGTGGATGGAGCATGACCAACTATAGAAGGGAATTCCATTTCTTGTACCAGTTCACGTGCAGATCTTCACCATGGATGCCTTGGGCTCCGGCTGAGGTGCTCAACTTGACCCTTACCAGATGCAGGGGCCATGGACAAAGGTGAAGGCCAAACTGCACATAAATGACCTGCAAATGAGGGCTATTCTGTACAGCTTCCAGGCATTTCAAAATCATCTTTGCCATGGTCAACTGTTAATCCAGATGGACAATGCCAGTGTGATGCATTACATCCACAGACAAGATGACACTCACTCCTATCCCTTAGGCAGGGAAGTAATGAGAGTATGGTACTGAGATCTGTCCCAAGGCCTACAACTATCGGTCGTGAATCTCCCAGGTCTCCAAAACATCTTAGAGACAGGCTAAGCAGATCACAGTCTAGTATTCATGAATGGGAGCTGCTGACATGTGTAGTAAATGACTTCTTTGCAAGATGGGGTCATCCAGAGTTGAACCCTTTTTTGTCCGACACAATGCAAAACTGCCACATTTCTGCTCACTTGCTCCGGGGTCTGGAGTTTTTTGGTGAGACGTGTTATCCCTCTATTAGAAAGGAAAATTCCTATAAACATTCCTCCAGTTTCTCTGATACAGAGAATTCTGCTCGAGCTGCAAATAGAGACTGCCACTCTGATCCTCATTGCTCCATTATGGCCAGCAGCAGATATGGTTTCCACATCCCAACAGATGGCGGTGGAGCCTCGTGTCCCTCTACCTCTGCGTTGGGGTCTGTTGTCACAGAACAAATGGTTACAGTCCTGAAGTCCCTATATCTGCATGCTTAGCTCCTGAAGACATAGCCATTGCATGGTTTTGGGTATCCCCTAAGGTTGCTGATGTACTAATTGAAGCTAGAAAGCCGTCTACAAAACAGTCTTATCCTTGAAATCAAAGTGGCTCATTTGTGGGCTTCTTCCAGGAATTTGGACCAATTCACGTGTACTGTAAATGCTATTGTAACACCCCCCCCCACCACCACCATTTGGGAGCTTACCTTTGTGCCTCCAGGTTCTCCCATTGCCTCCAGCATCTGCTGGTTCTCTCCACAGCATCTCCTGCTGCCTGGCCCTTGTCCACTGGTCCCCCAGCTGGCCTGATTCCATTCTTGTCCCCACAGCAGCCCAGTATTTTAATTCAGCCCAGTTCAGGCTTGAAAACAAAATCATGAGTCACCGACATGTTCCCTGTGCAGCCGGCAATCGTGCATGCACCCGGCAGGGCTTTGAAATACTGACTGCTCAGTTTGCAGTCAGCTCAGAGTAGTTTTCCTTGGTCCCGATGCCCCGCTAAGCCAAATGGGGACCAGTGACCTTACAGAGGTTGAAGAGAATCCCCAGAAGATTTTAAAAATAAAGTTTTATAACTGGGCATAGTGGGGCTCATGAATATTAATGAGCTCTGCTTGAATATGGATGAGGTAGCTGCCTGCCACCTAGGGGCACAGTATTGCAGTGGCAGTGACAGCATAGGGGGTGAGAATAAATATTAAATAATAAATGTGTTCAAGAGGAAACTGTTGGGGCTACATAACTCTGGGGTTACAGTTTCATAAAGTGATATATCTGGCTGCACCAGGGCTTTACGTGTGGGGGCTTAAAATAGACTGCATAAAACTGTATCAGTAGCCATCATCTTGGCAGCCAACAGCCAAGTGAAAGCCAGGATTAAACAAAGGGACTCCCAGGACAGTGCTAGAGACTTGTGGGGAAAAAGGGAATTACAATCCTAGGCACAAAAATGCTGTCCAGTTAAAATACTTACTTGACTATGACAGCTTGGGCAGTCAATCAGATTAGAGAAATTTTGCTCTTTATTTCAGGAGGGACAGTTTAAACTAGTGCAGTCCGAGGAGCAGTTCAAGTCGGTCTGGGTCGACCCTTAGGGCTGTCAGGAGGTTCCCTGCAGCTTGGGGAACTTGAGGAGAGGCCTGCTTTGCCTCTTCTAGGCCAGAACACCTGCTTATCAATTGAGTCAGCCAAGTCTGCAAAACCAGCTGCAATCCTCCAAAAAAAAGGGAGAATCCACCAGAGTGAGTTTCCAGACTGAAAGTGGGATCAGGGTGTTAAAAGATCCCAAAACTGGATTTCAGTGAGAAGCTGTTTTGCCTCAGCCTGATCTCAATGCCTGTGGTCACCAAAATTGTCTCCAGCTGATTTGCCAGAGGAAGATCTGAATTGCTGTATGCCAGTTTACATTTCCAGGACTGCAACTTGCAAGTGAGTAAGCTGTGCAACCAGTTACCAAACTGTATCCAAGCTGAACTGATGATGCCAAGTAATGTGCCTAAAAGACTATTGCTGCCTGTAAAAGCCAAGCTGCCAGATGACCAGAAAAGGGAATCAGCTCCTGCAGAGAAGTTCTTTGTGGGTTTCAGCCACCCTTGGGGGCTACGCCTTGATGATGGGATGAGTCGTGCTAGCTCTGGTCCCTGTATCCTAGTCCTTGCCAGAAAGGACGAAGTCCTGCAGCCTGCAGCCACATCCTGCCTTGAGGAGAGCAATCTGGTAAATCAGCCCAGACTCCAAGGTCCAAGGTTCAGTGAGTACCTCAGGATTTTATCCTGCAACACCAATTAACCTGTTTGTTCCAACTGATTTGCCTTTCAAGTCTGCACTTTGGTTCAGACTGTCTTTGCAGGTCATTGGGCATGGGGATTACACATTTTGGGGTTTCCACAAGTGATATATGTTGTTACAGTTAAGTACAAAAGAAAGCTTAACCATTTCTTAATTTAAGGATCCCAACCAGCTGTGATGCCGGCAACACACGGCACCGCTTCAGGCCTGCAACGTAGCTTATCCTGGGTACCCAGTGAGGTTAACTGGACATTCCAAAGGGGTTAATGCATTTGGTTGAATGTTTATACAAAGCAAAATACTGCTAAAACCAAAAGTGCCAATTGATCAAGTTTTAATTTGCATCCCCCACCTCTTATTTAAACCCCTAAATAAATCTGTTTTTTGTTTAAATGTCAATGCGGTCCATGAGCATATTATTACTGAGTGCTGGTTTAATGCAAACAACTGAAAGGTTTTGTGTTGTTGCTGATAACTGTTCTTTACAGGTGCACAGGGTAAATGCAGAGTTCCAGACCCTGTTGGTAAGTGGTCACTGTGAGCATATTATTAGCACTCTCCATTAATTGTGGATTGAATGCAAAGCAAGGTGGTTATTGTAATTTCAAGTGTCAGGCCACAAGGTGGGGCTTTGTTAAGTATTGCTTCCCAGAGGGCTGTATCAGTTCAAGACTGAACCCACTAAATCATTACTCTGGGTGGAGGCACCATCATTTTAGTTTTACTGTTGGTAGTGACACCACAGTGACCACTGATAGTGAACCCAAGCACCTCAACCTGCAGTCAGGGAAGCAGGCAGGGGTAGTAGCCCTTGGTATAATGGCACCAGGATTACACTATGTTGGAGTACTTGCTGTCTTGGTTGCCCAATTAGAGGTGTTCTGTACATTTCTGAGAGGTATTCTTCATGTGGAACCTCCAGCCTGTATCAGCAATAACATCTTAGACCAGCTGGGCACCCAAAAGACCCTTGCGTTGGGGGTGAGCTGCATATCCTTGGGAACTTCAACCTAAATTAGCTTTCTAGCACCAGTTCTAAGCTCCAAAGCCAAGTGATTGCACTAAACATGTCCCAACAAATCTCTGAACCCACACACCTGAACCACAAATCCCTGAACCACTCCCTCTTGGACTGGGCTCTGACCACACACCCTCACTTAATACTTGACACTGGACTCCTGCCAGACTCCCTAAGTGACCACCACATGATTTACGTGGTGAGGGAAATATTCAAGCACAAGGCGCCTCCCCCTCGTACTCTGCTCACTAGGTCCTACAAATCCCTCGACCTCACAGCCCTCTTAAATGACATGGCAAATACAGACTGGTCCTTCATCCCCAGAGCAGCCACTATTGACGCCACTCTAGAAATCTTTAAGTCTAGATTCCTAGCTGTATGGGACTACTATGCTCCACTCAGAAGGGCCCAAGTTAGGGGTGCTCACTTGCCCTGGATCACAGCCAATCTCATAAGGCATCTCCGTGATAGAGACCGGGCCTGGAAAACCTACAAGGCAGTCGGCACCCATGTGGCACTCCAACAATAGCACTCACTTCGGAATTCCTGCACTAGGCTAACGCAACAAGTGAAAGCGAAATACTTTAAAGCCTCCTTCCACTCCAACATAAACTACCCAGTTAAGTTTTGGAAGACACTCAAATCACTCCTCACCCCTCCTGCTCAGCCCCCCACTCCAGCCCTGGAGGTAAAGGGCACTATCGTCACAAAACCAAACGCAGTGGCCTCAGTTTCCAACATCTTTTTTACTAGCTACTCATCCTCCCCTTGTCCCTCTCTCTCCTGCCCCCCATGCGCCCACCCCTTCCGCCCCTCCAACAACCTCTCACTCTTTTCCTTGAGCCCAGTTACCCCATCCGAAGTATTAAAAATGTTGAGGACACTCAACCCTACCAAAGGAAAATGCCCATCAGGTTTGGAGAGCAAAATGCTCCACCTATCTGCACCTGCCATCACCAGCCCTCTGGCTGATCTGTTTAATCTCCCTTTCTCGCTAGCATCAATCCCCTCTGACTGGAAACATGCTGCAATCATCCCCCTTTCTAAAGGAGGCAATCCCTCCTCCCCGGGCAACTATTGCCCCAGCTGTCTTCTCCCCATACTAGCCAAAATCCAGGAGTGCCTCGTTCTCTCCCAACTCTCCTCCTTTCTCAGCTCCTCCTCCTTCTTCTCTCCCTACCAGTCTGGATTTAGGAAAGCACACTCCACCATCACCTCCGTTCTGTGCATCACCAATGCCATCCTCACAGGTATGGATAGTGGGCACACCACTTCCACCATCTTTATTGACCTTGCAAAAGCTTTTGACACTGTCTCCCATGCCCTCCTATTATCCAAGCTCTCCCTCACTGGACTTTCAGGAGCTGCCATCATCTGGTTCCATTCCTACCTGGTGGGTAGGTCACAGGCAGTAAGAATTGGCTGTCATACGTCGGTCCCCCTCCAGGTCACCACAGGGGTCCCCCAAGGCTCGGTCCTTGGCACGATTCTGTTCTCCATCTTCCTAAACTATCTGCTCTTAGCCTGTCCACACACATCCATTCACATGTATGCAGATGACACAGTACTCTGCACATCGGGTCCCAACTCCTCGGAAGTAACTTTTAGACTACAGCCGGACTTCTATAATGCCCAGCTCTGGTTTAGGTCAAATCAACTTTTTCTTAATCCCAAGAAAATGGTCTCCCTAACCTTTGGCTTGAGACAGAGACTGTCCCGTCTCCCCGCCATCCCCAACTTCCACACCACTGAAGGGATTCCCTTAGAGGCTTGTACCTCATTCAGGTATCTGGGGGTATGGCTTGACCAGCACCTTGACTTTTCTGTTCATATAGATGCAATCCACAAGAAACTGCACCCCAAGCTGGGTGTCCTATATCGAAACAAGGGTTGCATACCTCTGCCAACCCGCAAAGCCATTGTTCAGAAAATGATCCTCCCAATATTCAATTACTGGGACATCATCTACAGTGTTGCTCCTAAGTCCTCCCTAGCCAGACTGGATCCTCTCTTCCACTCCTGCCAGTTCACCCTGGACTGACCCCCCCCACAACCCATCACTGCATCCTCTACAGGTCTTTGAACCTCCCATCGCTTCATTGCAGGAGAATGGTCCACTGTGCTAGGATGACAGCTAAATTCTGGGACCAGTCCCTTCCCCTTTACCTCACAGCAGCCCTATCAACTCAACCCTCACTGGCATACTCACTCAGGAACACCAACTCCCGGCTTTTCTATGTCCCAGATATGTCCACCAATTCTGGTCAGGCGGCCTTCAAATACTGCATGCCCAAACTATGGATCTCCTTGCCTGTGGACATTCGACACACTGCCAACACCCAGCACCTCCACTCTCTCCTCAAGGAGCATTTTTCCACCTCCTGCACTTGCATCTAACACCATGGAGGGCTATACATCTTGCATTTCTACAAAACCCTGACCACCTGTTAGTTGCACACTGGCTCCACTTCAAGCGTTCACCGTCCTCTACCCTCAGCTGTTACTATGTAGTAAATCCTAATCCTACTGTTTGGATGTGCTTACCTGCAGTACCTGTATATGATCTGTATAAATCTGTATTGTATACCTCTCCACTGGCCCCTTCCCCCAGGTCACATCTGGAATTGAGCGGTATTCCGCTCAGTATGCCTTCCTGGTAAAACTTTTAAATAAATAAATAAAGTCCCACTTTGGGACTTGAATTTTGTGCTTGAAAAATTGACTTTGGGAGCATTTTAGACAGCTGTGGGTTTTAGCTTGTTTCCTATCATGAAAAACATTATTTTCAGTAGTAATGACTTCTGCTCTAAGGATTTCTGAGCTTTAGGCTATAATGTGTAAGCCTCTTTATTTGATTTTTCACAAAGACAGAGTCTCTTTGCATACAATTCTTGAGTTTCTATCATAGGTGGTATCTGAATTTACACTGAATCAAATTATATACCTTCCTATTTATTACCTTGAGCATCCCAAGCAGTGTGAGGCATTGCTTCATACTCTAGATGTACACAGAATACACAAATATTATATTATGAGCACCAAAGATTGCAGGAAGTCCTCTCAGCTGTTTGTTTCATTCACCCTTGGGAAAGAGGATGCCCTGGTATCCTAATAGTGCCTATCCAAATGACTGGCACATTGTATTATGTTCTGTTATAGGAAGTACTGTAAGGAACTTCCAGGTGTTATTCAGGGACACTCCAGAAGGGGTATGGCCACTTTTGTTGCCTCTTTCAGAAATACATCTTCTGCTGATATGTGTGCTGCAGTAATGTGGCGCACGATCCACAGCTTCAGTAAATATTACACTCTGGACATTGTCTTTTCTAGACTTGCTGGTTTTGGACTGGCTGTGCTGCAAAAACTTCTGTCCTTACTGTATATCAGACTGTACCATCCTCCCAGTTTTTCTTGTATGCCTGGTGCTGGTCATATCTTCTGGTTTCATATGGTTGGAGGTCTTCCGAGGTTAACTTTCAGTGGGAAACTGAGGAGTGATAGGGCCACCCACAGTTATATACACGTAGATGTGGCATGTCATTGTCAGTGACCCTGGCTTTCAAAAGTTTCCTTGTAGTCCTAACACTGATGGCTATATTTCCAACGTTGTGGCCTAATGGAGGAGATTCACTTGAAGGTCTGCTGTTATGCTAAGTTCTTATGTAACTGTTCTTTATTCTTGTTTCATGGCAACAAACAATAAAAAGCCATGTGTATGCCTTTTCTGATTCAAGTTGGTGCTAAAGTGTAACTGCACCAGAGTGTTAGATCATCTTTTAAGTGTTGTAATGTTCTGTTGCAAGTTGTCAATTATGCTAGAAAACTGTAGCACACACAAAATACAGCACCCAAACCAAGGACATATATTTATGAAATTTCTATTTAAAAAAAAAACATGCTCAAGTGCTCAATAATGACCTCTGTTTGTTTTATATATTACCAAATCTTTTTTCTCAGGTGAAGGCGCTCCATTTGCTTACAGTATATATCTTAGAAAAGTGCAGCAAATCTTGGACCACATTTGGAAAATCTGACCTCTAGTCCCTCACTATGTGGATATTTTTCTTAAAGAGCAGCTGACACCTTCAGGAGAACTTTAACAAATCCTAACATTTAGACACAGTGCAGCTTGTATTTCACACTAGTTTTGTATTCTTCCTCCCCATTATTTATTACTGAGGTAATTTGCATGAAAACAGAATCTTTGCTCCTGAAGAGTTCATCTATTCTTGGTGCCTTCTCCCTATCTGAGGCCATAATGCCCTGCTTATAATATCACAGTTACTCCCATGGCAACAGATGTTGATGTCACAACAGAAGATTGTGACTTGAAGTAGGGAGTAAGCTACAGAGACAGATGAAATCTAAGGTATAAAAATCAAGTACTCATGCAAATTTACTTAGTAATAAATAACAGCCAGGATAAATATATACAATATGTATGGAATGCAAACTAAATTGTACCTAATAATCATGTTTTTCAAAGTTTTCTTTTTGGCATCAGTAGCTCTTTAAGTTAGAGGTTGACTTTGCAGTCCTGTTCATAACCATTGACTCAGTTGATACAGGTTTCCTTTTACCAAGTGGAACCACTTTTGTAAGTTAAAGGTTTGCTTAAAAACGTTGTCGTCATATTCATGTTGGACTCCATACACAGCTGTAACATCGGCTGAGCAGCATCACATTTAGAAAAAGGTAACAAAAAACTGTTTAGTTCTATTGTGATATACTTTCAACCCAGATATCAAAACCAAAACTCTTAAAGCAGAACTACATATAGACAGAAGTAGCAAGTGACAAGATGTACTATATATATGGATATATCAGGAAATGTCACAGTAATCCTATTGAAATGAATGGGGATTTCCTGTAATACATTATATCTTGATATATCAAGATATTCTGCATCATTTCACTAGCTGCAGTGCTCAACTTGCTATAGAGAATCCTGTTTTAGCTAAACCTCAGTTATACCAAACACCTCCATGGTATCTTCTCATTTTCATCAAAGTTGCTCTTTATGCTGTTCCATGAACACATTCCCAGATTTTCTAATCAGGTTTACAAAATTATGCGCTGTCACACTGTAGAACTTTTTTGTTCATTTATTTATTTCATTTATTTCTACATTCTGTAAACTGTAGGACTGAAAGACTATTTTGGGTTGGCAAGGAGAAATGATTGGACTGAGAGCTAAGATCTATCATAGAAAAGTAAAGAGCAGCAGAGTCAGAGTGACTGCTTAACATTTTTTAATCAGTCACAGAGCTGTTTTTTCTAAAACAGTGCATGGTTTAAACTGTATTTGTAGTATACATTGCATTACCGTATAAAGGAGGGGAAGAGAGAGCATCTCCAAGAACACACACTGTGAGAGCTGATCAGATAAAGCCATGGCTGCCGGACAAGACATACAGTAGAAGATAAATGTAATCTCTCAGTAATCTCTCCTTTAGACTCCTCAGGGGCTAAAAGTAAAAGTATAATAAGTGGGAGTTTAGAACAAATCAGCAGTTTAGCAGGTGAAGTCTGGCACAATAGACTGAAAGGGTTAAGAGAAAGTTTGATGTAGCATGGCAGGTGGGGGTACTGTAACAGCTCTGCGATGCTTTATTTTATTAAATGTTTTAACTTCATTAAAGTAGTAAACTGCTGCTTAAAAATGAAGAGTTGACTTTTGGAGATGGGATGAGGGAGAGATGATGGTACACTGGCTTTACTAAACTGATTACTGTATGTGCCATGGTTGTGTGTTTCATCATCTCTTGATGTAATGAACATGGAGCTACATTGGGCACAGGTTATGGCTCCCATTCTGTTCATTTATGTGAAGGAAAACTAATATGCATTGATCCTTAGCAGTCTTTTAAAATCATAAGTGAGAATTTCTTTCTTTCTCCTCCTATGATGAAAATGATTTATAAGATGATGATATATTGGGGGGGGGGGCATTTTCAAATAGCCGTGTCCATTTTTCAGCCACAACCATGCAATATTCACCTAGGGCCCTATTCAGGAATGGGTCGGGGTGGCTACACACTGCATAACTCGGGTGCATTGCCACCCCACACCTGTTTGCACCCACTGCACCCCCTCAGTGGCATGCATGACAATTGTACACCCCCCCACACTGGATCCCAGGCTGAACGTGAATCTCCATGAGTGGGCAGGTCTTCGTCTCTGTAGGGGTGTGTGCCAGCAATCTGCACCATTCACAAAAGTGCAAAGTGCCAAATGTGGGAGCCAGCAGCTATGCATCTGGATTGCAGCCATAACAGATACACCCCCAGATGCCACCACTGGACCCACTGGTGTAGGTGGGGGGGTCATCAGACCCACTCAGGATGGTGCGGCTGGTGTCAGAGGACAGTGGTTGGGCCAGGGTTGGGTGGTAAATGCCCCCCAGACAGCATCACCAGCTCTCTGCACACCCCCTGCAATATAGCACCATACTGGAACAAGTGATTTACTGTGGACCTGGGTAGGGCAGCTGATTGGCTTCTAGCCCTGGTTCACAACCCTGCCCCCATAAAACTTTTCATCAGGGGGGCGGGGACATGGAAGGGAGCCAGGCGGGCACTGCTACTTTGTGAATGTGGTCCCTGCATTGATCTCCTGGGGGTGCAGCACTGTGCATACCTTTATGTGCCAGCTCCACAACTCTTAGTGAATAATGCCCATTGATAGTTAGACCACCTAAAAGATGGTGTAACTTTTGGGTGCAATTTCTGCTATTACTGCTCTGAAAATAATGCATGCATCAGATTTTCTGCCAGAAAGTGGGTAAACTGTTGCAAGTGCATTGGGATGTTTGAAAATATGCTGCAAGCATCCCAACTTATTTGCCAGGATGCAGCATGTATCCAAAAATACAGATGCAAGTGCTGCATCATATTTTTCAACATCTCTTCAGTTTTCTTCAGAAATAGGTTATTTTTATTTTTTTTTAATTTTTATTTATTTAGTTGTTTAACCAGGTTAGTTTTTAACATATTTATAGTTTCAATATATTTTTTTGCATTTTAAGCCTCCATGGGGCTCTGTTTCCCATATTTTAGCTAAGGCCATTGCCCCCTTCCCAAGAAAAAAAAAATTGGGGGAAAAATGAAATTCACAATTTTTAAGGGGAATTTGAATTGATCATCTTTAATTTTGTGCAATAGTTAGCATCTGTTGCTAGTTATTAACACTAATTTCCATAACAAAGATAGGTATATATGAAGGAGAAAAGCATACACTGAGAAACGGGGACAATCTCAAAGAGCTAACAGACTTCTGCCATCACAATTGGTGGATATAGTATACTGTTACTTCAGCAATGTCTTTGACTCTGTTCCACACTGATGGTTAGAAAGTTGGGTGACCTGGAAGTTGGGAAAGATCACAAAAGATGGGTAAGAAATTGGTTAAGTAACAGAAGCCAGATGGTTTTCCTTAATCAGGAACAATCAGAGGTCAGGGAAGTCACCAGTAGAGATGCTGAAAAGCCTTACTTCAGGTGTGAAGTTTCAGCAGAGTTGGAAAATTTGCATTTGTGAATCACTTCGTGAAGTTCTCACTTCACCACCACATAATGACTTTCTGAGGAAGCGGCACTTTTCAGGAGAAGTAGCAACTTTGCCAATGAATTTCTATGACTTTGCTTGAGAAAGTGCCATTTTACCTGTCTGAGGCTTCATGGAATCTGCACTTTGTACTTTCTAAAGTTGGCAAATTTCACAATGTAATTCACAAAACAAACTTTGCCTTTTTGTACATCTCTAGTCACCAGTGGTATGCCACAGTCATTGTTGGTCATGGGTCCAGTCCTCCTCAATGTTTTTATCTTTGACATTGGAATAGGAATCCATGGGAAGATCCAGGAGAAGGTCTGCTTTTTCATGGACTGTGCAAGATCTGTGGAAGAGTACATAGTGAGGATGGGGTAAGAAATCTAAGGGAGGATGTGGAATGACTAGAGAAGTGGTCAGTGGTCTGGCAGTTCAAAAGTATGCTATGAAGCACAAGGTAATGCACATGAGGTAAATAATCTGAAAACAGAATACAAAATGCGGGGTAACAGTGGAAGAAACTACTGAAGAGAGGGACCTGGGGTAATATGTCAGACAGTTTAAAAACCTCAATGCAGTGAGTGCAGCAATGAAGTAGGGTGGGTGAATAGGATGTATAGGAAGAGAGATTAGTAGCCATTGCAGTGAGGTGCTATTACTTCTGTACTGGTCCCTTGTTCATCCTAGCCTGGAGTACTATGTGGAATTTTGGGGCCTGCACTTGTGGAAAGAGAAGGACATGGTATAGATGGTGTAGAACAGGGTAACCAAAAGATCCAGGTTCAGAAGTAAAATACTTATGCACTAAGTGGGAGAGGTTACATGGAAAAATTGTGTACCCCACCCACGCCCCAGTGCCTTGCAGACAGGCGCACCAATACTGGCAATCACCAATGCCAGCCACCTGTCTGCATTTCTTCCCCTTGGCATGCAGGTCTCCGCAGGGTGGCTGGGGGCAGAGTCATGGATCCAGGTGGATGCCCATCCTGGATCCACTAGTTGATCCCTTGCACTGCTATGTGCAGGCCCAGGTTATGCATGCCACCCCTGCATGGCATGGCACCTATGGCCGGTTGGTCCATCAGCCAACCATGGTGAATGGCACCCTCCTGGTACACTGCATGTCCCCAATGTTGGGACCCACCTCCTGCCTGCAACAGTAGCCATGCCCCATCAATGTTGGCTGTACCCCCATGCCCCTGTAGAGGGGCATGTGCCATGGTACATCTACCCCCTTGCAAACTCCAGGTACTGCTGCCTGTCTGGCATTATGGGCAATTGCCCAACCCACTGCTCCTGCCCTCTCTGGCTGCTTCGTTGGCAGGGACAGCATGGAGAGCACTGTCCAGCACCCCTAGTGACTGGAGGGTGGTGACCATGGGGGCACGCAAAGGGTTATGGCAGGATCTACACTGGCATACCCTGCACCACCCTCCACACCCATGAGACCAGCACTACGTGGTTAGTGGATACCGTGTAGTGCTGGCATGCCCCCAGAATGCCCCCAGCATGCAGTTGTCCACAGATGTGGGGGATCGGGTGTGGGGGATCTGTGCTCCCCCCCTTTCAGAATGCCATGCAGGGGGTACAGTAGGTGCAGAGTGGCTATGCACCCCAGATACACGTGCATAGCCACTCCACCCCAATAGTGCATAGCACCCATAGAAAGGTTGAAAGATTTCAGTATGTTCACATAGGAGGCAAGAACACGACAGGGAGGATAGAAATGTCCAATTACCTCCACAGGATAAATCATGTAGCTATTAGTGAATTGTTCATGCTGACTGGGAACACAAGTACCAGGGGAATCTCAATGAATCTGGTGGGCTGGAAATTAAGGAAGGATGCTAGAAAGCATTTTTTCATGGAGATTGTGGTAGAGTGGTGGAGTAGACAGCAGATTAAGTTATTTTTGAGAACTGAGTTGCAGAAATAAGAATGAGTAGGGTAGTCATGTGGGTCTGGTAAAGACAGTGGCAAAAGGGGAGTAGAGTGAGGAGGAGTACAGGGTCAATAGGGCTTTACCAATCAACAGTAGATAGGTAGAGATGAGGAAATTGATGGGCTACATAGCCATTTTCTGCTGACAACTTCTTTGTATCTATCTAACTCTTATCTTCCTACTGTATGTGGTAACTGTTTTTTCACTCCCACCCCAACTACCACCAGTTGTCCATGCAAAAAGATCCTATTTTTACCTCACTGTCAAGTCATGCAAAAGATACATCTTGAACAAATTCTTTACACACACACACACACACACACACACACACACACACACTCACAAAACCAAAAAAAATGATGCCATATCTTTGTTCAAAACATACTGATTTGCACTCAAGGAGAAAATGTAATTTTCAATTTGACCAAATGGAATTACTATTTTTGTAAAATGGAAAATTAGTGACCCTAACTTCAACCTTCTTCTTTACTGGCAATGTTTAGTAGCTTGCACCTGTATGGAAACTTGGATCCATATGATAATGTAAGAGCTCATGAACTAGAGCCCTAGAGCAATCATTCACTTCCTGCGATTTGCCTCTAAGAGGCTTCTGTCCATCTCTACAGCATAGGTCTGATTCTGCACAAATGAACTATTCGGTTATAGTGAGGCAGACTAGTTAGAC
Organism: Neoceratodus forsteri; assembly: GCA_016271365.2. NCBI lineage: Eukaryota > Metazoa > Chordata > Ceratodontiformes > Ceratodontidae > Neoceratodus > Neoceratodus forsteri. The sequence goes on along the minus strand of CM057459.1, from coordinate 776,194,740 downwards.
TGCTAGATGTTAGACATCAAGGCCCCCTGGATTTGGTCAAAACTTGTGCTTGAATGGTGAGCTGATGCAACTATCCCTCCCACTGCACTAACATGAAGGAAAGTTCAAAGATCAGTCCATAATGGCAGAGTAACATTGCTGCTTGGGATATATACAATTTTCAGTGATTTAAAAAATATGGATGCATATACAGTATATGTAACTGGTGATATTAGATTAATAAAATACCAAACCTCAATTGTTAATATGCAGTTTTTTTACACAGAACTTTTGAAAAAATGAACATATTTTCTTATTCATTTCTGTCTCTTGGGATACCTACAAGACAGAAACATCTTGACGTATGACAATGTCTTGTAAATCAAAGACCGAATGTGGTAACAACCTCTCTGGTAATTTGTTATTGAATGTTTACAAATCTTGTATTTTGCAAGCTTTATACCATTGTTTATGTGCAGCATATGCTTGGTTCCTGACAAAAATAATTGTTTTGTTCCCTTTTCACCTTCAAACATTGCTTAAAGTTATTGAACCCTTTCTTCCCAATGTATTGATTCAGAGTCAATGCAAAATAAAAATAGCCAACTGTTTTCTTTAGAGCTTCATAAAAAGTAATAATAGCTATAGACCCTGGTCCTGATATTTGCTGTGAGAAGCTCATCAGAATTAATGTAGCTTGGTGTGGATTCTGTGTTCCCATGACACAGTTAAGAAAGCTAGACCTAGGCCTACAGGCTCTAGCCTGTCAATGTTGTCACTTTTTCTGAAAATAGTGACATTTGTTCATGCTCCCATGTGTTTCTTTGTTAAAGGTTTTTTTTTTGTAAATATAGATTTTTAAAATAACTCTGGAAATGACTGAAATGGAAAGGGAAAAGAATTATGTTTTATATGGCACCTTTCATATATATTTATATATATATATATATATATATATATATATATATACATATATATATATATACTGTATCTCAAAGCACTTTATAATCCATAAAGATGAATACAATGGCAAATTGGGAACATTCAACAAGAAATGTATTTTTCTTTCCAACACAGTTTGTGTTCATAGTAGCAGTTTTTTTTAAAACCTCACCTGCACATTTGTTGGTCATGACAATGTTCTGATATAATCTGGCCATCCCTTGTTGATTTTTTTTTTCTTTATTATCTTGGCATTTAATCTTAAACACTGGCAGAAGAACAAGGGCCACCTGTGCCCTTAAACAGATTCTTGGCAAGGGATGAGGATTAATGGATAACGTTTCTCAATGAAGAAGCAGGTTCTATGACATTTAACAGGTAGCTAATGACATGCGGTATTATATGATTGCCCTCAATTAGCCTATGTAAAGCAAGAATTAATTACCACCATTGGAAAACTTAACCTCTGTCACTCCTGTCAGCCACTTTTGTTCATCTGGTGCCTTGCCTGAAACTTCTGATGAGGTCCTGTTACACCCGTGAACTTCAGCAATGACAAATCTCATATGATTATAGTACTGTATTCAGATGCATAAGAAAGATATTCATAGATGTGGGTTTTTCACAAGGGGGCAAGCTGCTTAAATCCAGTATCTGTTCAGAGATTGCTGAGTGTGGAACTATAGTTTGGAGAATTCTAACAATTAATATTTATCTCAGTGCATAATTTGGCCCATTTGTTTAATAATAAGGCACTTTTGTTGCTAAGTTCACTTAATGTAAAGCTACAAATCAACTTGATGGTGGTCAACAAATTAAATGAGTCAGCCTTAAGTTAGATGTTTTACTCCATCCTCCTGACATAGTAGGTTGTGAGTCCAAACCAGGGACAGATTACAAATATGCCTTCTGATGTTATGTATAAAAACTATTTTGTAGTCCCAAAGGTGCCAGGCATGTTATAAGAACTGAGAATATAAAATGCCCATACTTAATTTAAGCACTGTAATTCTTATAAAGGAAATATTCTCCACTAACTAAAATTATTCATCTGCTTTTCATTGTCTTTATATTGCTGGTGTTTTATTGATAGAATGTATTTTTCATCAACTGTACTTTTTATTTATTTATTCATTTTTGCTTTATATTATGAAGCCAGTAGAAGACATTTATTAAAATATTAAGGGGGGGATAACATTTTAACTGGATGTTGATTAGCCCTGTGGGTTTCAACAAGTCAGATTTGATGCATTATATCTGATTCACTGTTGCAACTGGGTGGACTGAAGCACTGAAAGCTTAAAGGGAAACAATGGAAAATGTGCAGCTTTACCTAGGCACTACAGACATTCCCGATTAGTGCTTTTAGATAGTGTTTTCTTTTAAATTCCTCTAATTGCTTTTTTAGTGATTTAAATAGTGACCTTCAGCTTTCACTTTCTATTGCTGGCAACCACCATTTCATGAGTAGCAGAGCGCTTCCTGAGCTCACTTTATGCTACTATGACCTGCCAACCAATAGCAGAGGTCAAACAGGCATATTAGCTTACAGTGAGCTCAGGAGGATCAGTGCTGCTCATGAAATGGCTGCTGCCAGCAAAAGGAAGGGGAAGTTGTTGGCAGCTGTTCTAAATAATTTTAAAAAGCTGTTATTGTCTGATAGCACTAATTGAGAGTTTCTGTAGTGTCTGTGGAAAGCTATGTCTTTTCCATTGTTTTCCTTTAAATTACTTGTTCAGGGTTACATGCCAATTAAGTGGCTTTGGCAAGATTTGAACATGAGCCCCTAATTTCCAAGCCTGTGGTCCAGCCATTATACCATGTTACTAAAAAGATTATGCTTTACAGGTACTCTGACTAAATAGCTTTCACCACTTTTGTGTAGTCATTAAAATGGGGAATTAAGACATGCTACATTACTGATGATAGGACAGAAATCAGCTGAGGCTGTCAGGTCTGTCTTTCTTTTCTCTCAACTGTCATACCCAATGATGCCTGTCAGGTCATATCCCTAATCAGCTGATGTTTGGAGTGTGTTAAAGTCTGAAACTGAACTTCTGTATGTATGTGTAACCACTTTTACCTTGGCCACTTTCAACCATTTAGCATGTTATTATTTCTAGTTGAAAGCTCACATTTTATGATTGATTACCGTCTCCAAAATTCATTGATGTGCTGTTTGTTTTATCTGTGTCCTTTCTTTGTAGAACTGGAATGCACGATAATCGTGGAACTATTCCCAGCCTTGTTTTATTTCAAAGCCTTGATCTACTCATCTTCCTGAACATTAGAAACACCCTCAAACAGTATGGTCACTCATGATGCAATAGCCTCATCTCCTCCCACTATTTCATGAGTGGATAGATAGTGTTGGTGGTATTCCCAAGTCCTGCAAAGATGAGGTGGGAGTTGATCATGGACTGTAAACAGACTTGTTTTTGTGCAGCAACACCAGCATGGGGGCAATATGTTTTTCACTTCTAAAAGGAAAAAAAGGAATCAAAATCAAACTACCAGTTACAGCAACAATCTCTACAGCATGTGATCAATCATAACACATATAAACTAAAGACACTTTGATGCCTAAGGGGGTTGACAGTGTCCCTTTTACTGATGAGATCTTGTCTAGTTACATCAGGATTCATCATTCTCCACACACGGGATTCCAGGCAGGGTTAATTTAAGCTTTGATACATTCAATTCCTTAAATCTTGTTTAATTTTATTTTAGTGTGTTTTTTTTTTCAAGCTGCATGCTACAGAAATACTAGCGAGATTGCTAATTCAGTCATTCACCCACCGCAGTTAACAAAATGCCCCTTAACCTCAAATCTATGCTAGAAAATATAGTTTCCCAAACCTCTACAGTTTTATTTTCTCAAAGGTTGACACATACTTACTGAAAGGCTGATTATGAAAATAGTTTCTTCTATTTTGTGCCTAATAGCAATATGTTTGTAAATACAGTCCTAGGGCTCCTAAAATTTGTATTTTAGGTGATTCAATGGACAGATATAAAACACATACTGAATAGTTTTGTTCTGGTTTTTCTTCATAGGTATTTTCAACAGTTACACACTTATCTCATCTATAGGCTTTTTATTCAGTGGACACTCCCATGCATTGCATTCTGGGAGTGACTGATAGCTCTAGGTCCTAATCCCAAGTAAACCCCTCCATTACTAGAAGCATTTTGGATTATAATCAGGGACATCAGAAATCCATGAGTAATGCCCTCCGGCACAATGGTTGGATCTCCACTTGTGATGCCGGTGACCCGGGTGCGGGAACAGACTCAGGGAGTTGGAGGGCTGGCTGGGGCAGAAGGATTGAGCATTCAATGGACTGCTGTCCTTCTCCAGGGGGAGGGAGGGGTAGAGTATCCAGCGCCCAAGGGACCCCTAGCAGAGGCTGGCGGAACCACATGTGACCGGTACCAAAATGCAAGAGGGGCAGTGCAGATGCTGGACATCATTGCACATCCCCACCCCAGGGCAGACTAGAAAATAGCTGTCAGCTGCCCTTGATGAAGATTGCCCTCAACTTCAATTAGCTCTCTCAGGCCAGCTCCCTGACCAATCCTGTCAGATGCAGCACTTTGGGCTGGTGCCGTAACCCTGTCCTGGGAGGTAAGCCGATGGTATCAGGGAGTCAGGGCCAGCATGAGGGAGTGGAAGTCAAAGGATCCATGACCAGGCTGAGGTACTGGGTGGCTGGGGGCAGAAAATGAATAGTAAATAAAAAAAAAAAAGAAATCCACGAGTATTCAAAATCTGCATTCTCAATTGATTTCCAAAAATCAGAACTGTTTTGTAGATTCTTATAGTATTCTTGAGAGCCCCATCTTTTGCTGGAAAAGATTATAGCCTTCCTAATGCAAGTCAGTATAACACAGCACTACTAATGCTGCCTATTTTTCAGTTCTTCTCTTTATACTCCCCTGCCAGCTGGTCCCTTTAACTCTGACACCCCCCCCCCCAGGCCTGTCATCTGGCTTCTACCAGACTTATATGCTTTTTCCTCGATGTCTTACCCCTGTTACAAAGTGGTGGGGACCTGACTCAACCCTCCCATACAACATCTACATGGATAGTGCCTGTGTCACTGGTAAGGGGCCTGTGAGGGATCACCTGTCATATTTTCACTGTTCCCTTTTTCCCCTAAGGCTGCCAACTGCTGGGAGTGTGCAACCACCAGCATGCACACTAGAGTGCGTTGCATTGCTCCAGCCAGCATCTTCCCACCCATGACATATTTTCACCTGCTGTGCCACCCATGCACCCCAGATGGCAGTCTAGCAGTGAAGCTGTCAGCCCTCCCTCCTCAAAGGAGGAGCGCATCATCTGGGATGCTAAGTCTTTTACCCAGTGGCCTGCCGAAAATGACACAGGCTTGCTGCCAAACCCGAGTCATTGGCCTCACAAGCGGTAGCAATACCACTGCTCTGATGGGTTGGCATTGGCTCTGTCTTTCTATAATAAATAGCTCTCACAGTTTAAACAGCTGACACTAGTAGGTGTGTAAATATTCTACACTCACCTTAACAGGGCAGAAACTTTTCATTATTCTTTCAATTACAAGGTGTGTTTTTCATGAATAATGCTTTAACTGAGGGGGTGATTTTCCCTGAGAGGGTGGTGGGGGCCTGGAATGGACTGCAAGAGGAGGTGGTGATGGCAGAAATGGTGGAGGAATTTAAGAGTGCATAGGACAGACATATGGAGTTGGTAAGTGGGGAGAAGGGGAGGGTCCATGAAATTTGTGATGAGTGGGGATGGGGGGCAGACTTGATGGGCCAACTGGGTCCTTTTCTGCTGACAAATTTCTATGATTCTGTGATTCTATGAACTGTGTTAGTTTTTCTCTCAGTTTTGACTTGCTGCATAACATACTGTAGCATGCGTTGTTCAAAGCCTTAAGCTTCTCTTCTTATTGAAGTTGAGTAAAGTTTAATTAAGCAATGCACTAGCAATATGCATTCATTAAAACTTTATCTGTCTTATGTGATATTTGTGTGAGTTTGTTGTGTTGTTTGTTATCACTTTAGAAAATGCCCAAAGAAATTCTGCAGATTTCCATAGTTTTTGATAAAATCTCCACAGCTTTCTTTTGACCCTGGCTGAGTAGCAATTAAAAAGGTAATGCAGACTGCCTGCAGCCTAAACTAATCAAGATTGTTGCTAAGCATCTTGGTGCCCCACTAATTTGACTAATTAGTGTGTCCTTTTCCATGGAGCCAGCATCAACAGCTTAGGAAAAGGCATTGTGTAATTATTTATTGAGACAGAACAATTCCTTAGGTACACAAGTAATGGGATTTGAGGAGAAGCTAGGACAATAGGCCGTCACCTTTATGTTTAACGTATAGCACCAGTGCCTTCAGTAAAAACATTCAGTACAAAAAATGTTAAGCACAATATACATTTGGAGACTGACAAAAACAGTTATACAAAATATGGATGATGGTTAAAATAAATAGTTTTCCAAGAGTGCATTGAATGGCCATGAAGATATTTATGGGTAAATTGTAGTTTGCTTCCAGTTTTATGTGCTTGAACAAATAAGTTACATGATTTCCAATTTTTTTCAAGTTTCTGAGTAAGTAGCACATAGATCTTTTAATTCATTTACTTGACTTTTGGGATTTGTATGCTACATCTGTTGCTGAATCTGGTAGAATGCCCGTTTACTTTACTGACCTTGTTAAATCTTGTAGAGAAATAAGGAGGAGAAACCATTTTTACATCCATGCATGAGGAAAACAAAGTGTATTTTTTATCTGTATTTCAGCAGGGCCCAGCTACAGTAAGATTTTTCTCATCTGCATTGCACAGCAGTATTATGGCTGTCCTAGTTTGAAACATCTGATTAGTTTTTAGATTGTCCTGAGAACAGGTAGACCAGATTATACTGGAATAATGGAAACTGTGCTGTAAAGATCCTGTGCTATAAAGATCCCATCTAACAAAATATATTTGATTATTTGGGCAAATGATTTTGCTTTTAAGTTCATTACTGTAGACGTTATAGGCCAGTGCACTGTTCCGATGCACTCCAAGGTGCTTTAATGATTAGATCATCTGGAGTATAATCAATTTCAGTTGGGCATAATGGGCCCTATGCACCAATGGGTGCAAGTTATGTGCAAATCAAGTGTAACCTGCCCGTGCAGCACTGCACCTGCGGAGAGGTGTGCCCCGGCTCCTATTCACTAACAGCTGCCACCTGTCCACAACGCCACCCCCTCGGTGCACAGAACTTTGCAGGGTGGCTGGGGGCAGAGCTGCAGACCCAAGCAGGCATCCAATCGGATGCCCAACCTGGGTCCCAGAGTGGTTCCCAAGTGCAAGTATGGGTGGGGCTGGGTACAAGAATTGCCACTGTACATGCACCTGGCCCTGTGTACTATGGCCCCATGTGCCAGGAATCCCCCCTTTGCACAATACCCATCCTCATGCCATGGCTAGGTGCACAATAGAACCCCTGTAAAAGCCCCGTATGCGTGGGCATGGTACCCAACCCCTACACACATATCTGTTCCCCGCTGCCGGTGGCAGCCATTTGGACCCCCATGACACATAGACCAGTTAATGGCTCACCCAACCTGTCCATGCCATGACTCAGCAGGTACCAAGCCCCCCCCCGCCATGGCTCCAACATGGTGGTCCTGGCCCGTACACCTGTAAGTGTCCACCCCCTGGATCCGCATGGCCGACTCACATAGAAGAATTCCCCCAACCCCCATGGCACCACCTGTAAGGTATGAGGTGGGGGGATATGTCTAAAGCCTATGGGGGTCCTGGAAGCAACATGTAAGAGGGTGGGTTGTGTGACCCATGCAGTGTGGTTGGGCTGCCCTGAGGTAAGGTGTGTTGCCTGCCATGGAGAGGCTGGCATTCAGCCTGGGCAAGTGGCCAGTCATGTTGGTGGAGTTCTACACCTGTCGGGGCATGTGCAGGTAATAGCTGAGTGTGGGCTGGGTGCATAGGGTGCCTACCGCAGGGTCTCCCCAGCATAAGCGGCACCTTCCTACTCCACCTTGTGCAAGGTACTACACGCCATAGTGCATACAGCGTAGTGCCAACATGCTTCTTGCCCACCTCTGGCACATTGCTGTCTGTGCAGCCAGGGGATCAGGTGTGTAACTGCCGCATGTCCTTTCAGGGGTAGGTAGGTATGTGAAACTTTAATGTTCAGCAATATGCCATTACATTATAAAATCTACATAAATACAATACAAAAAGACAACATACAGATGTGTGTAACAAGCCTCTAACATTCTAGAGTGCACACAGCCCTATTATTACATAATTTGGGCAGAAACAATTCAGAGCTGTATCTTATTGCATTATTATAACACTCTATTTTGAATACTCAAAATATATAAAAATACTCAGAATATCCAGTATGTTAATAGATATGAGTTTAAGCTACAATCTAACCTAGTAAGCAATAGATTTTCACATAGTTTCCTCATTAGATTATCTTACTTTAAGTGTACTGTATATTTCAATAATAACAGAATACCCTAGTGAATCCCTAGGCCCTGGTTAGCATCACAGAACACTGGCAGTCCTTCACTTCTGTTCCCTAAATTTTCTGCTCTGCCTGGTATTTGGGCAGTACTTTAGAGCTTAATTCAGCCATGTCAGAGAGACACATCCCAGGGCCCCCCTCTTGCCGACATACAACATTCAGCTGGACTTAAGCCTACGTATGTGACTTTTCACTTTCTGTGTAGGCTGAAATGCCATGTAATGTACTTGCAAAAACGTTTTTCAGCCCTGGCTCCATCCCACCACTAGGAGTCACATTTGTCTCAGGGGATCCATTTGGGACCATGTCTCACCTGTTCTAGGCTTAGTATCGTATCCTCCAATTAGGGTCTTAATTTAAAACATATTATATTATTAACAGGCTGGACAGGACAGCATCCAGACCTCAGACAGTGTCACAAACACAGGCAGTCCTTCTCTTCTGTCTACCAGATTTTCTGCTCTGCCTAGTATGTGGGTAATACTTTGGGAATTGATTCAGCCAGGTCAGGGGAAACCCTTCCCTAGGGTCCCCACTTGCCGACAGGCAACAGTTGTCCAGATGTAGGCTGGCATACTTGATACATCACTTTCCATTTTGGCAATTTGCCATTTTAATGTACTTGCAAGGTGTATTACTGCTTTGGTTCCATCCTTCTACTAGGAGTCACAGCCAACTCAGGGGCCAATTTGGGACTGCATTACACCTACATAGGCCTATTTCAACTCTTCATTTCTCATCCTTACTTACATTCCATGCTAATCTATTTGAGACTATAAGTAATGGGCACCCAATTATGTGACACATTATCTAGCATCATTGTGTCATCCGGTACAGTCCTTCCCATTAATAAAGCAGAAATCTTAAACTTCAGGCACATTCAGTGTTAACTGAGCCCACTATTTTCATCTCCTGTGAGATATAGCAAGCATCCAAAACAGCAAGAATAGGATTCTTAGTTTCGAGTTCTGAGTATTTGTCCAATGTGAATGCAACTTACACAATTAAGTCTAATTAAAACTTATTCTGAAGTTTTTTCAAACTTCACAGTAATACTAAGTCATACAAATCAAACAAGTACTTCAGAGAAATAATAAAGACAAAACACAAGCACAGTAGGAAAAAAACACTTATATAGCAGCACGTCTACTTATAATCAATGATAGAGCTTGAAGAAAAAGAATATTTAAAAGGCTCCTTGCCTTAGAGTCTGAAAGAAAATAAATTAAAATAAATGGCTCTTTTGCTCTTCAGGTGACAATGCATGCATCAATTGTCCACATGGTTAATTCGTATTAAGTTGACACTCATTTATCCTACTTAGGAGTATTCAGAAATGTAAGTATGAGAAAAAACCTATAGCACTTTTAAATACACATAGTCTGCATTTGACCAGCAGAGAGCCACTTTACCTAATATTACATCTTCTGTGGTTAGCACCAAAGATGCGCCAATTGTTAAGACAAACCCTGTTCCTGTAGTGACACCAGTTTATATCCCAGAGGAATTGTTCCACTCAAGTTCAGCTTCTCAAGCGAGTGTCCCAATTTGGTTCCATGTCATAACGGTGACTGCCGAAAAGGTGATCCCTGTTAGGGCAATGTCACATTGCCAAAAATCAATTCCAGCAATGTGACTCCCCAGCGCACATCAAAAAGGCACTGGGGACTTACAATTCTAAATTTTATGTGAGTGTCTGTGCCCTCCACACACTTCTACTTTAGTATTCTCAACTCCGGGGGGGTGCAAGTCGGGGGATGTAAATCATGAAAAAAAAAGTCAGTCTGGGTGCAACAAAAAATGTACCTGCACCCAGACCCAAACCCAGCACCCTGTCCACCCAAGCTTTGAACCCACCCACCATGCCAAGGGGCCAGCTTGGCAGCTCACTGTGGCACCACCCCTCATAACTCCTCCAGTCCCACCCCTCACTGAGCATGCTCACTCCACCCTCCGGCATGCAAGTACATGTAGTGACATCCTGTCATTATATGCGTGAAACCACCCCCATCCAGTCACCCTACCTCATCCGTAGCCCCAATAACATGTGCTGCGATTGAGTCACCATTTTTGTTTGTGCTCAGTCTCAGCCACCCATGTCATGGCTAACCCCAGTTTAAACATGTGCTTTGCTAATCAGATGGACCACAGCTACCTTAATTGTGAATAAATAGTAGTAATTGCCAGTGCATTCAAACACAGCGGCAGATCACGAACATTACTGGCACCCCAGGCACATAAGGGAATATTAAACAAACTGGACAAACAGACTGAACATACCTCTGGTAAGATCACTTTAATCAGTGATTACCTATCACTAGAATAGTGTCTCTAATAATCAGAAAATGAAATATCTTAAGTCAGGATATGTTCTGAGACACCTCTTTTATCCAGGTGTCTCATCAGCTGAAAAACCACAGCTTCTTAAAACTGTCTTGGTGCACATATAGTTTTACAACAAATTTTGTAATGTGTAGTCTTCACCAAAAACAGCCTCCTGAATAAACTCCAAGTACTTCTCTTCTCAGCATAAATAAATACGGAAACCTAAAATAAAAAAAGAAAAGACAAATGCTCCTCTGAGCGTAATACACTTAAGTACCAAATGTAAGGCTGGCCCCCCACAAGCCCTAGGCAAGGATAGCATACCTTTTCATAGTAAATTCTAGCATTAATATCCCAGTACTGACACTGCAGTGCAGCATGAGGGGGATGCTGCACTCCTGAGGTGCCATCTTTCAGATGAGATGTTAAACTGAGGTCCCATCTGCCTGTTCGGGTGGTAGGTCAGGTGGACGTTAAAGATCCCATGGCACTTCTAGAAAAGAGCAGGGGTATTTAATGTTTATTGAAAATCACACAGATTGAGTACATTCCACAAAATAAATCAACAAACCAAAATAAAACAACTATTCAAATTACACCATTGAAAGCACTTGAAAAAGGGAAAAAGAAAGCAAAAGGAAAAACTTTGGATACATCTTAATAAAACATACAGTTCATGTGATGGGAACATCAGAGTCAGTGACCCAGGGAAGATTTCTCCAAGATTGAAACACCCATGTAGACATCTTATTGTTCACTTCTTGCTGATAAATCAATTTAATGTCCCAAACAATTTTTTCCATAAGTTCATGGAGAGTTTTTGTTTTCTGCTGTAATGAAAACCAGCAATGCAAATTCCAGATATACCATTTCAACACAGTTATAATAACTTGTAATGTAGACGTGTCCCATGCCTGCCAAGAAGAATCAAAATTCCCATATAACAGAACTTCAAGTGAGATACCTTGAAAAGGAGGCATTTCCCACTGTTCAGATATAAACGACCAAAAGCCTGAAACATATGAACATGAAAAAAATAAATGGAATTTTGTCTCAATCTGGTTAATGCAATGAGGTCTACTGCATATTCTTTCTAAGAGTTGTTTGTGTTTTTGATGTTCCTTTACATTTATCTTATTGTCGAAACACCGCCAGTGGATGTCCCACATTTTATCAGGGATATATTAGTTATTTAAAAACTCAAGCATTACCAGCCTTAAATGGTCTGGACAGCTAGGGAAAGAATTTCATTCCCTGAATTTAGTATAGATAATTTGTTTGTAAATATATTTTTGATGCTGACTAAGATCAATTCCAGCAGTCAATTGCTAACCTTTAAGTTTGACAAACATATCTCTTATGTATTGAGGACATATGTGAGATTTCTTAATCTGTCTAAGGAGGCAGCTTCCCACTGGGGGAGCCATGGGCTACAAGTAAGCATAAAGAAAGGAATCCATGGTCTTCTTACATGGGCCCAGACTGGTCTCAAATTAACCAGTACATATAAAACAGTAAACATCACTACTGGGTTCACCATCCCCAAACCACCTTGACTTTTCAGGAGATATAATATATTCCCTTTTAAGGGATTCAGTCTACTTCCCCATATAGCCTCGAAGAATATACTATATAAGGAAACTGCAAGAGTCTTAGGGGGAGGGAACAGCCAATTTATATGTATAAAGGTGGGCTAGAGGAATGTTTTTATTGGATGTATCCTTTTTATTTTACTTATGTGCCATGAGTTCCAGGCCAGCACCATCCTTTGGGCTTGAGTAAGTTTAGTGCTGCAGTTAAGTAACTGTAACTCAGCTAAACCAGATATGATTCCTAAGACAGTAATTGGGTCTCTGGTTAACTGTACCCCTGCTACTGTATCAAGAGGAAGAAGTGACTTTCCGAGCTGTCTCCCTATGCATTTAGTCATATTAAGGGAGGTACCACACATTGTCCCAAATACCTGCACAATCCCATCACTTTATTTGCCGAACCAATGTCACCAACCAATATTGTAAGGTCATCTGCATATGCGTGAGCCACATGAGGGATAGTTGATGCATCTACATGTATGTGTGTCAGGTCCGGGGAAGAATTTAGAACTCTCAATAGAGGATCAATACAAAAAACATACAGGAGGGGATTGAGAAGGCATCCTTTTCAGACTCCTCTTCTAACATGAATCATAGGCCCCAGCCACCCAGTAATTTGTGGTGTTACCTTTGTTACTTTGTAGAGAGCCGTCAGCCAGGTTATAAAAGTTTCTGGAATTTCATAACAGGCAAGTGTGTCCCATAGACACTGATGTTCTACTGTGTCAAATGCCTGTTTCTGGTCCAAGGACAGAAGAAACCCTTCTAAGGCTTCATTATTATCTCTTTCTATCACTTCCCTTAAGAGAATAAGATGGTCACTCATTCTCCTTTCAGGTATAGAACATGCTTGTGTAGGGGCAATAAGATGAACAGCAGCTTGTAATACCCATCTATATAAAATTTTCACAAGAAGTTTAAAATCAGTATTAAGAATACTAATAGGTCTCTAGTTTGTAATTTCAGTTTTGTCCACTTTCATACAAAAAAAAATATCAAAAGGCCCCTTTCCAGATCCAATGGAGTAGAATCAGTATGCAATATGTAAGTAAAGACTGTAGCCAACTCCTTTGAAATTGAGGGTCCTATTAGTTTGTATAATTCTAGGGTTAAGGCATCCAGTCCTGGAATGTTATTGTTATGTAAGGACCTTAGAGCCATTTCCACTTCACAGGCTACAATATCTTTAGTTAGTTCATTCATTAAAAAAGGGTGGTAAACAGGAATTTGGGCTATGGATAGAAATCCTGTAATGTTGTTATGCAAAACTGTCTTCTGGGAAAAGAGATAAATTGTATGATGGAACACAATTCTTAAGATGTTACTTTTATCAGTATACACTTGTCCGTATAAATCTTTGAGATTTACCATCTGCTTGTGTTTTATTCTATCTTTACAATTTAAATAGGGACAAATCACTTCTGCCTTCCCTTAAGTACCAAAACTTTGTTGCTTTTTCAAGCTTTCAGATTGACGCAAATGAAAATTCTGCATGTCCTGATTTAAAATTTTGATCTGATTGCTAAAATCATGAGTCATAGTTTTAGCTAATGACTGTACTTTTTGCAGCTGCTGCCTCTGTTTAAGATACTGCAGATAGGCAGCGTTATGGTGTTGTTTGCTTTTGAGTTGCAGGAATCTTCTCAAATCTAATTTAACATCCTCCCACCAGAGGGCAGAAGTGTCAAACATTTCAAAGACAGATTTTTTGTGAGCTATAAAATACTGGGTATTGCACAGCAATTCTACCTTACAGAGAAAGGAAGAGTTAAATTTCCAATAACCAGGACCTTGTGGAAACTCAACCATGGGACCCAACTGTAAATACAACAGTTTATGATCAAAAAATTAAATTTCCATTACTTGTGTTGAGGAGACAGATAATGATGTAGAAATAAAGAAAATACCTATCCTGGTGGCTAAATTGCCTATTTGAAAAGTTGGATATGGTTTCTGATGAGTAGATATGTAGACATCCTTCAGATTGGATGTGTTTATTATTAATTTTAAAGTAGTCATATCACAATAGAGTTTATTAGTTCTAGTTTGCAAACCCTTATCTCGTTTATCCATCCCACAGTTAAAATCCCCACCAAGAATAACAGCCTGTCAAGACAGTAAAAATGGTTACACAGTTTTGAATAAGGTGATTCTATCTATCTTCGTTTGTGGTGCACATATATATATATTAATAAATCTATAGTAAGAGTTCTGTACTTTTGTGTCTAAGATCAAGACCCTCCCAGGTATTAAATCCATCAATTTAATTAATCATACACGTACATCTGAATGGAAAAAATTACCAACCCCTGAACAGGCTTCAGTGCTTAGGGACCAATAAGATGGACCTACATGCCAGAGTTTAGTAGCAAGACCAATTTCAGAAATAGTATGCAATCAGGTATCTTGCAGAAAAACAACCTGCAAAGAGCTGGTGAGGAAATAAGCCAAAACTGTCTTTTTTTTCCCTGGCACTTTTGATACTATTCACATTCAAGGTTCCTAAGGTCAGAGGTATCATGGTGATGAAAAATAGGCAATGCTATATATGTAAACTTAATCAAGGGTGCTTCTTTCTAGTTCTTCTAGAGCTACGCTGTTGCTCTTTGGGTTTCTTGGGTTGCTCCTTGGATTCGGAGGGAGGGTCAACTTGTGAGGACCTCAGGGAAGAACCCTTAGAATCCACATCTGAAATTTCTGAAGTCTGGAAGATATCATACTTCTTGTGTAAAGGCAAGTCAGAGGTCCTATACACTTTTGGGGCTGGCTGTTCAGCTACCTGATTCCTCTTCGATGACCTCTTACTAACTTGAGGGGGCATGGTTATAGAAGGACCACTTGACTGCGCCATCACATCCATGGGAGAACTAATACTGTTGTCCATTGGTGCAGTGGACGGGGGGAGCCGTCTACCAACTGTAAAACTGTAGTACTGTTATCAGAAGCTGGGGGGGCCCTAGAAGTGTCAGTTTATCTAGGTGGATGGGAAAAAGACTCTTGTTGTGTACTTGTAATCAGCAATCTTTGTTCAACAGCATCAGAGGAATCAGTCCATGTACAGCTTTGATAAGTATGCTCTACTGAGTCACACAGGTTACACTTTGGCTCATTCAGACAATTCCCACTTGCATGTCCTAACTCTTGACATAGGGTACATTTAACCTGATCACACAGACTGATAAGATGTGCACAAGGTCCACATTTATAGCAGGCTTTCGTCTGACCCACATAAAAAGGTACACCCCTATCCCTGCCTAAAAGAAACAGTTAGGAAGATGACACAATCCAGTTTCTGTACCATGCAACATAACCTTTACCTTCCACCCTTCCATCCAGATATGCTCCAAATCAAATATTGCTTCAGGAGACCCCAAAACAGAGTAACGTTGTTTTAACCAATAGGTCAGGTCAGTCACACTCACCCCCTCGTTGCAAAATAATACCGTGATATTTTTATATACAGGCTTTGTAAAGGGGATGGCCTCAAAGGGCGTCCACAAAGGAGTAAGCTTAAGTGTATTGTATTGTGCCCAAAACCATTGTAACCCAGAATTTTACTTAAAACCGACATCAAATGTTGTCTCACCGGAGACATAAATGAGAGCATAAATCTCATTAGCAAAAAATTTCATCAACTCTTTTAACATTTTCTTTGCCACAAATACTCTATCAGGTAATACATCCATACCCCCTTTATACAAAAGTCTAATGGTTAATGCCATTTTGCTGGACATATTGGCTGGTGAAAAAGAGAGGCATGTGGCCATTGTATAGGTCTCTGTATTGTATTTAGTGGTGCAGCAGGGGGCCCCTACATTGCAGCTGTGGAAGAAGATGTGTGGAGAATGTCTCGATTCTGGCTAGGATGAGCCAAATTGAGAACTGGGTTCCCTGTTAAATGTAGTTCTGAGGGAAAATGCATAGGGGAAGAAGCTCCTGAAACAAGCCTGTCCCCTTGTATTGGTACAGAGGTAGAAGCATCAGTAGAACAAGCAAAGGTGACATCCTGCAGTTTAGACCTT
Organism: Neoceratodus forsteri; assembly: GCA_016271365.2. Classification (NCBI taxonomy): domain Eukaryota; kingdom Metazoa; phylum Chordata; order Ceratodontiformes; family Ceratodontidae; genus Neoceratodus; species Neoceratodus forsteri. Next base: position 776,178,345 of record CM057459.1, on the reverse strand, counting down.
CACTAGGAGAGGTAGCTATTGGGGTCGGTCCGTACATCCATTGCCCATTTTCAGTCTGAATCCAGCCGGCTTCAAGAAGGGCATTGTTTACTGTCCAGGTTGGTGTGCTCGAACTATTTTTGGGGGAGCATCTTAGGCCGGAGTCAAGCTCCATTTGTGCCATTCCTGGCACTCCCGACACACCACAGTCCATTGTAGCAACTCCACAGGAAGATGTCTCGGCTGAAGCAGAGGTTTCAGACTGCCAAGAAACAGTGCTAAGTCGACTAGGTTCTTCACCCACAGGACTGCATTGTAAAGTAGGAAATTCTGTTTTGGCATGCTGAGTTGAAGTTTCCCCACTCGCAGAAGCTGTCAATTGAGCAGTAGATAAAGCATGTTGCAAAGTCGTACGACGTTGAGCATAGCGCTCCTCTTCATCTCTTAACTGCTGTTCTAGAGTTTGAACTGACATAGAGCAGGTATTATCGGTCAAGGCAGTTAAAGGGTCACTTACCAGAGTTTGGTTTTGTTGAAAAGTGGAAGGCGTAATATGCACACCAGAGTTTGTTTTATCTTCACCAACAGCATTCTGAGAGATTGCTTTGTCCAGCATGGTCTCAGGTCATTGAGAAGCAGGGGCTGAGACCTGTTCCCCAGCTTCTGTATCATCCATCAGCTCTTCCAACACCTCCTTGGCCGCCATCCTGGTCAAGAACCAGGATGACAAAGGTTCCACTACTGGAAAGTAGGGAAATTTTTATTGCAAAAAAGAAAATAAACATGACTGTTACAGAAAACAAGAAAGAAAACATCATGACAAACATTTGTAAAGAGATTAATATACAGCCATACCAAAAACTAAATTAACACCTCCAAATCAAACTGTACAAAGTTAACAAAAAGAAAGCATTACATCATCCTCTTTCCAATTATACAATGTTAATCCACCCCTTTTATATCATTACTGTTCCATCAATCTTATAGATAAAGAAAATAACTATAAATTAATTCTCTGACCGGTTATCCCAAAAGTTGTAAAATTATGTCCTTCCATCTCTTTTCCCATTGTTCCCAAGATAAACATTCTTTATCAAATTGTGCTTGAGACTTGATATTCTTCTCAATCATATCTACCTGTACATATGGGGAAATAACTTTTTGTTGGAGAACAAATTTACATCTTACTTGCCACATAAAGAACTTAATACAGGTAAAAATTAACCTGATAGTGCTGGGGTTCATACTTTGTACCAGTTGCACCTGCCTTATTATGATATCTTCATAAGTAACAATTTGCCACCCTTGATCCTGCCAATGAGTTGCAATAATAATCCACACATCTCGTGCATAAGGACAGTGAATAAGGAAATGCTTCTGCGATTCTATAATTTGACCACATGACTCACTAGAGCACATTCGTTCTTCCATTCTCTTATGCTTAGCATTTCCTTTTGCTCCCAGTCTGCCATGAACACATAACCAAAGCACATCCCACATCCTAGGTGGAGTCCTTGTATCAAGAAGAGAAGCCTCTATACCTGGATATAACACTAGCCAGACATCTTTATACTCAACAGGTACCTGAAAACACTTTTCTTGTATAGTTATAGATACATAGACAGTGACAGCAGATAAGGGTCTACGGCCCACCCAGTCTGCCCATTTGAGCTTGTAAGTTCAGTTTATGTTTTCCTAGAAGTCTGTTGCCCCTTACCCCTGACCTCCAGAATTCCTTTATGTCTATTCCATGCATTCTTAAATCCCGTGATTGTTTCAGCCCCCACCACTTCCTCTGGCAGGGTGTTCCACTTGTCCACCACCCGTTCTGTGAAGAAATTCTTCCTCATGTTTCCTCTGAATCGTCCTCCCTCCAACTTCATCCCATGCCCTCTAGTTCTGGAACATCTTTTTCGCTTAAAAATAGTGTATTCCTGCACCCTGTTCCTCCTTGTAAGATACTAGTTAGTTCTATATAACAGTTTCCTATCAATAACACAAACTTGTGTTTTGGTTAAAGACCATTTTTTTAATTTCTCTACTGAAGGGGTCACAAAAGTTGGCCAAGTAATGTTTAACCCGCCCATCAAGGGTCCCTGTTCCCATCTTTCCATTAATGGAACAATCCATGTTACTGCCACTCATTTCCACTCTGCCTGGCCGGGTTTCATGAAGGCTGTGAATGTATTAAATATAAAGATACAATGACAGTAACTAATAGGGTTAATTAAACATAAACTTCCATATTTAAACTCTCTATACAGCACTTCGATCTTGATTGGGTTCAGTCTACTCCCCCATATTAACTGAAAAGTCATACTTAAAATAAACAAATCACATGAACTAGGGGGTGGAAACAGAGCACTTAAATAAGAGATTTGTGGCAAATAGTATGTATGTACTTGAGAAACTTTTTTCTTTTTCGTTTGCTGCCAATTTTCCCACACCTGAACTTTCTGATTACATTGCTCCAGTTTTAACAAACAGTTTACTTTTGCCATATCCAAATTACCAAATTCAACCCCTAAAATTTTCAGTTCTGTAGCAGTCATGCAAATATTGTGAATTGTAGCAATTTGTTCTGTAGCTTTGCTCACGACATATCCACCACATTTGTGCATATTCAGTGAGGAACCCGTAAGACTAGAATAATGCAGTATCCAATGCCATTTCTGTCGACCTGATATCTCCCACCAAAAGACACATATCATCTGCGTATGCTAAAATGTTAGTCGAAATTTTGCATTCCTGGAACTGCAATACTTTGTATTGTTTGATTCTGCTAAATATGTTTTAGTAATGGATCCAAGCAAAAAATGTACAATGAAGGGCTCATGGGGCATCCCTGTCGTACCCCTTATAAGACTTGTACCATCCTCCCCTTATGCCCATTTATGACAGGGAAAGTAGAGGCAATCCTATATAATTTCTGGATCCAATCAATAAACATTTTAGGAATTCCATATGCTGCCAGAACTCGAGATAAATAGAGATGAGACACTTTGTCAAATGCTTTTTCTTGATCCAAGCTAACTAGATATCCTTTTATAGTATTTTGATGTCCCAAAGAGACTATCTCCTGTAGTAGTAGTAAATTATAAGTAATATTCCTTCCCCTTTATCGTACAAACCTAACTTTTATCAATCACCAGGGCGGCCACATACCCCAGTCTTTTAGTCAGAATTTTCATCAAGATTTTAGCATCTGTATTCATTAAACTCAAGGCTCTCCAATTCTGGAGCTGCTGTCTGTCTCCTGCCTTGTAAATAAATAATTGAATCATCTGTCCAAATTGAGAAGCAATATCATGGTTATACAAAAGTTGATTAAAAACTGTCTCCAAGACATCCACCAGAGCATTCATAAATGTTTTATAAAATTCAGTAGTCAGGCCATCCGGTCCAGGGGCCGTATTATTATTTAATGACTTTATTGCCTCAACAATTTCCTGTGTTGTGATAGGTATAACCATTTGGTCCAGATCTGCTTGTGGAATTTTTGGAACCTGACAGGGAGCTAACAGTTCTTCAATCATAAAGTTAGAGATAGGTGGGGTGGAATACATCTGTTCCATATACCTAGCCACCTCCTCCAAGATACCCTCCTCGGAAGTAACTTTTGTTCCTTGTAATGTACACAGAGTCCATTGTTCTTTGTTGTACTCTCACTCGGCAGCTATCAAAAATGTCTCTTGACATCCCTTTTCCTGGAGTACAGATCCTATGTTCATATAATAGGGATGATGCCCTGTCATATTGTAGTTCCACCATTTGCTGTTTAAGACAGTGAAGCTGTTCAGCATATTCTCCCAAACCTTCATTTAAGCATGACACAACATTCATATATTGCCTTCTCAAACTTAAATAATGGATGTATTTTTCCATATGTTTTTTAAAAGAAAGAGACTGGAGTAATACTTTCATATCTTATTTTGTTGGTATTCACCACCTACTACTGCTGTCAGCCAAGCACAATACAGATTTTCTAGCCTGTAGTAACTCCACTACCTGGTATATACAGTTCTTGTCAACAATCAACATATTATTTAATTTCCACATCCCTTTCCCATGCATAATTATATCACCATGGATAAAGTTACTTTTATCATTAAATGATCAGAAGTTTCAACTGGAACTACAAAAGCTCGCTGGATATTAATATTAGGTGAAACAAAAACACAGTCAATTCTGGTTGCCAACTTTTCTCTATAAAAAGTATAGCCTCCAGTATTATGCACTCATCTATAAGCGTCTACTAAACCCACTTGCTTAACCACCCATCCTAAGGTCCCAGAATCACAATATACTTTTGTGTGTTTTGCACCTGAGTTCTGTGTTACCAACACACAATTAAAATCTCCTGCCCACACTAACAACTGTGAAGTAAATAAATGTGGTTTTACACTTTGAAATATATTTGTCTTTTTTTGTTTGAGGTGCATACAAATTTAACAAATGCATTGCTGTCCATGATGACTAAAGTCAGGCAGCATTACCCTCTCTGGGCAGACATCCACAACTTTTGAAATGCAGTAATCCCATCCAGAAAATAAAACCCCCACCACTTCACACCATTCCAGTGTCAAGGAATAGAAGGATGGACCCCAGCACCATAACTTCTTAGCTTGTTCTATGTCATTTGCAGTATACAATATGATGACTTGTAAGCACGCAATGTCCACTTTAGTATCACGGAGGTTTGTAAATGTAAGAAGACGGTGCTTCCTATTTTTTGTACTATTAGTTTGCAGTGTAGTAATTGTATAAGAATGTTGTGCTGTCATAAAAAGCAGTAGAGGCCACATGTTAACACCAGTAAAGTTCAGTACTTTGATAAACTTTATCATGTTCCAGTTTGTTTCCCAAGACAAGCACTACATCGAGGTGTAGAATCAGATTGTAATTTTTTTCTTGTTCTCACAGCAGTAACCTTAGCTGCCAAATTTTCTACATCTGAATCCAATGAATGTCCTTTTAAAGATGAACAAGTTAAAGAGGATTCAGAATCATCTCCAAAATCTGAATCTGGAGTTTGAAATACCTCAAAGGCATTAGACAGGGGTACTGGTAAAATATCTTTCCGCATTTTAGGCAGCTTCGCCCTTGGATTCATTGTTTTCATAGATCTTGTTTTGGAAGTTACCACGGTAGATTCAGGTGGTAACATATCATGAGGTAATTCTTCAGTAACATGCAATACAGGTTCCATGGAAGGTTCTATGTCTTTAACAACCTCCACATCCATCTCTGTAGGTATGGGATCAAAATCTTCCCCTATAATCTCAGGTTCTACAGTCTCAGAAATAGAAGCCTGTTCTGTGGGGGCGTTGTGGTCTCCAGAGGGAACTTTAGTAGTAGTGGGTTCAGCCCCTAAATTTTTTGTGGATTCTGTCTTCTCAGCCACTAAATGTTGTGCTCAGACTCTCTGCTGAGTCTCAATACTTATTGTTTGGGCTTTTTTGATAAGTAGTTCTTGGTGTGGTCTATCTGTTCTGTTATGTGCTGCCCACTCACATGAACGATAGACATGCCCCTGTTGTCCACAGAAATTACACAGGGAGTCAGTCACACAATCAATACTAGTATGAACAATTTCCAGACACAAAGAGCATTTTACTCTGTAGCAAGCATTACTGATATGAATATGGGATCCACATCTAAAACAAGTCTTTGGTTGTCCTTGATAAAAACAGTGACCTCTTTCTGTGCCCAAAAATAAAGCACTTGGCAAATGTTGTGTACCATGTAAACCAGTATGTAGATGTACTTTAAATTTCCAACCTCCCAACCAAAAATGTTCTTCATCTAATATTGGGGAAGGTTATCCTAGTACATCACATCGTTTTTGTAGCCAATATTGTACATCAGCTATAGCAAAGCCTCATTCCAAAAAAGACCAGTAATCTGTTTGATCTGAGGCTTTGTCAATGGGATAGCATGGAATAGGATCCATAAGGCCAAATGGTATTTTCTTTTCATAAGCAGACCAGAAACTATCTAAACCCACAGGGGATTTAAAACTAATATCAAAGACAGAATCACCAGAAGCATGGATCAGGGCATAAATTTAATATGAAAAGAACCTCAAATATTCTTTCAACAAAGTTTTTCCCACATAAATTCTGTCAGTACAGTGGGCCAGCTCTCCCTGATACTGCAAACGTACAGCATTTTTTCTCTGGGCCAGTATTATACTTGAAAAGGTGACATCTTTTCTTCAAAATTGTCTCCATAATTTTGGGGGTTCCAGCTGGGGTGTTGTCTGTCCCTGTGGAGAACCAGGAGGTTCCACTCTATCACTCCACAGAGTTGGTGCCTCCTCATGTAAATTATGTCCAACCTCCCACCCAGAGGAAGCCTGAACATCTACAGGAGCTTTGTTAACATTTTCTGTGCAAGGGTGAACAATAAGTGGAACTGTATGAGTATTTTCTATAGCTACAGGGTCAACATCTTCCAACCCCTCTTTTGTGTTTTGGGTCATATCATCCATAGGGTCAGGCCTCCCACCCCCCCTTAGGGATCCAAATAGCATTTTGTAAAGCAGTGTCTACTGAACAGTTAATAACTTCATCCTGTTCCATGTCTAATCCTTCTCCGTTTTGCCCATTTTGCAAATCTTTAACCATATTATGTAAATCTGAAGACTCAGCCTTTGTATCAGTAGAAATCTCATTATCTATATTTATGCAAGGTTCAAAGTTATTTTGTACAGTTAGAATATCATGGCAACAGTACTCACCACCACAGAGTCTAACACTGCAGAGGATTGCGTTACATCTTGGTTAGCTGCCGCACCTCCTCGCGCAATTGCAGTATTATCACATTTTACCTGAGGCATTGGCCTGTCACTCGTAAGATGCTGACTCATGCCTTCAACACAATTATCTTTTTCTTTTCTTGCATCAGCACCTGCATCAGAAGACTGCACTTTGTGAGGTGCTGCATTTTTTTTTTTGCCGATTCTCTCCCAGGAGTAGACAGCAACTGTAAAAGGTGCAACTGTTGTTCTTCACTTAGAGCTTGTATGAAGGCAATTTTGTGCTGTAGCCCAGCCACAATTAATTCTGCAGATCTTTCAGCACTCAGGCTGACATCCAACTCTGCTTCATTCGTATCCATTGTCTCTGTAATCATCATGTTTCCAGAAACAGTAGCTGCTGCATGGTTTATTTCCAATAAAGCAGTCTCTTGCAATATGAAGCCAGAGGAGGAGGCCATATCCTCTGCCATATGAGCACTTCCTCCTCCGCTGCTGTCTGGCTCCAAACTGAGCTCCTTCACTCAACAGGAAGTCAAGCCCCCTACTGGTAGACTAGAGGAATTTTCCCAGTGCCCTGACCAAATTTCCCCCATTCACTAAAAAAATACCACCAACAGCTTAATATGGTTCAGTTTCAGTTGGTTACCATCTGTATCCCCTTCCCCCAAGTCGCCCCTGAAAAAGGGACTTCCAGTCTTAGTGGGCCTACCAGGTCAACGAAATTCAATAAATAAATAAATAAATAAATTTACGCACATCCTGTACTACTGCAATTCCCCAGACTCCTCAGCAGTCAAGAATCTTTTCTAAATAGCCCCCAGCATGATCTCCAATTCTTCTCTGGGTTCAGATCCTGCACCAGTAGAAGATTCAAACAAAGAAAGGAGCTAACAAGCAATTTTGCAACTGACTAAAATTGGACCAACTCTTACTTTAAATTTCAAAACTTCAGTATGCCATAAAATTACCGACAATGTACTATACTTTTAAATTAAAGCATCCGTAGACAAAGTAAAATACTGCATCAGAAAAAGTGGCCAAACTCAAGGTGAATTTCATTCACGGGTCCATCTTGACCCTAAATATATCTGTTAAAAATTTAAAGTTAAACCTTGTAGGTGAGCTGCTCCATTACCAATGCTAACAGTCTTCTTTGAGATAATATTTCTGGGAATATACAAGTATTGTGCTCGGTGTTATGATTCCCTGCTCAAAATAATGGGAGTTTGATTCATGGACTCCCCAAAAAAGCTTAAAAAAGCTTAAAAAAAGATAAAAGATACAGTATGTTTTAGAGTGCTCAAACAGAAGGTCAGCTTGTGGAGCAGAGCAGCAGCACAGCCATATTGCTGCCCCCCCACATCATCACCCACCCATTGTAAGATAAAATCTGTGGTTCCTTTTAATGAATGCCACGTGGGGTCAGTGGGACCCTGCTCCATGGCATTCAGTCATAGTGATGCCAATACACCCAGTGTATGTGCCCATTGTCAGGTTTGTAGGACAGAAGGTAGAATGTATAGCACAGGGATTATTTGGAGATAAATGAAAAATAGAGCTTAAATTCAGATTACAAGGTGGGGGGAGTGTTACAATTCAAACAATTGCAACTCCTATGCAATAGTTTTTTCAAGGATTTGTGTTTGATTTAGCAACACATGCATTTCATTGAGAAATGCACAAGCAACTCATTGGCATGACAGTTTAATGCTAATTGCACTGTAAGGGTAGTGTATCCAAACAATCAGTGCTGCGGTAACAGGGTGAGAGCCACACCAATTGTGTTTTGCACTGTGAAAATGATATAAGCACTAGAAAGTGCCACCTTAACCTGATCCCCTTGCTCATCTGTATAAAAATATATTTTGTGGTCCAGTGGCTTCCCTCTGTCTTGGCAGCTGGAAAAATGCCACCTCACACTCCAAGTCTGGCTGCCAATTGAGTTCCATGAATGCAATCCATAGAAGTCACTCTTTCAATATTGTACTGTGCAAGTACAGTGTGAAAGGAGTGACTTCTACAAGACTTTATTTATTCATTTCATTTTTGTTAATCGGGTATGCACACCACACAACTGCCTATTTACAAGTATGACCCTAAAGGGTACAAGAAGGGTCATGTAACAGTCTACTTACAGTAGTCAGTCAGAGGCTGGCCATGGAGGAGTGAGAAGGGATTTTCTTGCCTGGGGAGGGGGTAGCACATGACCATCATGTGTATCAAACAGAACAGTACAGGGATCAAGTTAAGGAGGGGGAGGTCCACTAGACACCAGGAAGTTGTACTTGTTGGCCACAGGGATCAGGTTAGGAAGGGGGATCCACCAATATACCAAGGAGTTTATATTTCTGATGGTCATGGTGGTTGGGAGGGAGCAGTTATATGGTATAGGGTTTGTAGGATGATGGCAACAGTGCTGTTGGTTGAGGGGGAGCAATGCAGTACCTCTGCATATTCAAAGGAACAAAAATTTGCTCAACAGTTTTAAATGAAGCCATAATGGGATGATAATGATCTTATACTGCCTTAGCTGTGCTTTGATGCAATTTGCATGAAGAACTTTGATAATGGCAAAGTGCTGCACAGAAGCAATCACCTGTGAGGGGTATTAACTAATATTCTGCTCCATGGATCTTCATTGCTACCAACTGAAGAATCACCACTTGTGCTCGTCAGTAACTTCCCCGATGTCCCGCACAACAATGGCACAATATTGACACCGGTATTGTGCCATCACAAAAGGAAATGTTTTTTGAGGGGGGCTTTGCCCCCACACACCCCACATTTAGTTGTAATCAACTCCAGGTTGGAGTTGCTTTGGGGATGGGGCAGAACACTGGAGAAGTGGCATCACTGAAAACAGACCATTACAGTGACTGTTGCTGTAATGGTCTGTTTTCCGGTTTCACTCTCCTGATGTTGCTCACAAGTGGGCCAACTGCCCAATTGTACACATACCTTATATGGCTAGTAGGTGTTTTGGTTTGTGAGGAGCAATTAGGTTTATTCTACAATTGTACTTCGCATTCAGATGGTGTATTCTAGCATGCTTTTAGCACTCACAATGTGCTTTAAGAATGTTCAAATATATAAGAATTAGCTCCTGGCACTAATTTGCTAAACAAGACCAGACTTAAGGAGGAGAAATCTTCAGGTCTTCAGTATACCACCATAAATCTAAGCTCAGATTGAATCAGATTCTCAATAATCCCTATTCACATATGGGTTGGTAATAGGCGTCCGAGGTGCATTACCTGCCCATGGAATTCCACACCTGTGAACAGGTGCACACTGGCCATTTCTCATTATCACATGCCACCTGTCTATGGCCCTGCCCCCCAAGCACATGGACATATGGAGGACATTTCCATGGACTGGGCAAACATCCACTGTGAAGCCTGGACCCGGTCAGTGAACAGATCACTTGCACCCACGGGGCACAGAAGACATTGGAGGGCATGATATGCACCACAAACTGGGGGAAGGGTGGTGCCTGGTTGGCTGCTCCCAGCCCTCCATGATTATCCATGGACTGGAGTGGCATGTGGAGGGGGCTGCAGTGCCCCCATGTCAGTGCTGCTGCCAGTGGCAGCATCCTGGGGGGTGTATCTCTAACAGCTGGCTATTACCCAGTATAAGGTACACATCCTGTGCCCAGCACTCCACACCTCTGTGAATTTCTTGGAGTGCGGGCATGCCTCTGAGACACCCACCACCCACCCCTGGCATGTTGTTGTCCGTGCAGCTCGGGAGTCATGTGCCAAAGGGCTGAAAGCCCCAATTGTTGAATGTGGCATGGGGGGGGCACAATGGTTGTGGAGTGGCTATGTGCCCCAGATACATGCACATGGCCACTCTGCCCCATTTGTGCATAAGTCTGACAGTGAATAGCAGTACTTTGTATGGCTTTTAATTCATTGGAGAAGAAAGAATCACAGAATACTTTATAACTGAATTAATAAGCCTGGGAGGAAGAGGTCGAACTGATCACTTGTCATTGGGTTCCCAAAGTTCTTCATTGTGCCAAAAAGTACAATAACCCTACTAGTACCATTTCAGCAATAAGACAGAGTGTGTGTTTTGTGAGAAGACAGCATGCCTCTGGTGCATTGAAAGGCTGAGCCGAGTGCTCTCAACTTCTCCAGAAGTGCCATTATCCAACATCAATACAACACCGGATTGTCTAATTGCAGTTATACATTTGGTCCAAATGTCACACACACACACACACACACACACCAGAATGCTTGTTACAGAGCCATGCCCTCAGTTGTATATGTTGCAGGGTAAGCAACAAACTGTTCCTTGGCTAGCTGGGAAGGATAGAAGTGGGATGTTTCATGACTGCCAAAGAAATAACAATAATTTATTTATTTATTCATTCATTCTCGGATTACAAACCTTTGAGCATATAGCAGCTCCTTTACAAAGGTTCCACATCAGTGGGAAGGGCAACAGACATATAGTGGATGGTATTTCCTAAAATATTGACAAGAAAGTATTTAAAATGACAATATGACATTAATATTGCAACTAAAATTAAAACTATGAATTGGTAGGAAATCAAAAATAGCCTAATAAAAAGAGGCAGCCTAAGGTGTTTTGTCAAGTAGGTATAGTTAGATTTGGGTGAACAAAAGTTCAGGTAAGTGAAGATAAACAGTGGAAAGAAGATGGAGGGTGAGGGGTGAGGTGAAAGATGGATCACAGAAGGAGGCAGGAAATAAGGCAGAGCCATTATGGTGAAAGTGGTCATTCACAGAGAAAAGGGGAGAAGTAAGTACACAAGGATGTGTCAATACTGCTGAGGTAGTGTCATGACAGCTGAAACATTCACAGGAACTGTTAGCTGTATGATGCTGATGAAGAGTACCTTTAAATGGTCTCAATTTTGGTAAGGAAGAGATATCTCTGGGCAGCGCATTAAACCATAGTGGTGCTCTATATGCAAATGATCATTGCCCTTTTGTAGTCCAGCATCTTGGGACAGTACTTCATCTTTTTCTTAAATTGTTTATGTGTGTAAGGAGGGGATAATGAGATGAAAGAGCATTTAATGACTTCTGTATTTTAGATTTAAGGGAGTTTACCCTTTTAAGTCCTAAGTTAAGTTTTCTAGATAGTACAGGAGGTAGCCAAGTATGTGATGGAAATTAAGGATGACTGAACTGAATAATAAATTACAGTATGTATGTACAGTAATTTGCCTAAATGCCAAATACCATTGCCTGAACTTGTTTCATCATATTTTTGGTGGTTTGAGAAATGGTTCTCTAAACTTATTTAACCAATTGGGAACAAGAAATGTGCAACCCTTTTCTTATTCCCAATGTTAAACAATGGTTGCAACTATATCTTATAATATTAAGGGCTGCAGCTACAGTACTTAGCTGACAGGAGATAAACACAATAGAATTGCATTTACTGTTTAGTCTTTCCTACATTCCCATGTCCTTACCTAAAGAATTATCTAGATACAATGAATACTGCTACATGCGTACATAAGTGCATCAGATACAGGGCATACACTGTCTAAGTAATTTATGTATGGATATAACATCAATGGGCAGATGCACGGATGAGGTCTGTAGAACTCCATCATGATAGGACAAATTAATTAACTACATTATGACCTTTCTCTCTCTCTTTTTTATCAAGGTAGCTATACAACCATGTAAAAGCTATGTATATCATGCAGTGATCTATTGAAGAAAATATAACTCTTTAAATCTAGTCTACAAACTGATATTAATCCGAGAAAATATATTGCCATAATGTTTTTTTTTTCACAAATACGCATTACATTCCTAAGTGCTGAAGTCTGTTACTATATATATTATCATGTAATTGTCTTTGTAAAAAAACTTTACTATGGTAAATTAATATGGTTCTGCACATTTATCTTTTCCCAAAAGAGGTGAAGACTTTGTCAATGAATTTTCATGATGTGAAGTGTAGTGGCCAGAATCCAGACTTCATATTACTGAGTTGCTTGTTCTGCTATACAGTGTATGTTGAAAGGCATGTCTATTGTTTTAGACAAAATGAGAATGACTGATATTATCCTACACTTGTTAATAAATCAGAAGTACCTGAGTTATAAATTAGGATTGCCACTTCTAATCACATGAGACACATCAACATTTAAGAAAAAATTAATATTTGTTATAAAATAGCTACAAAAATGTTGGCTTCTGATTGACTGACATAGACTGGCACACTCACTTTAACCGTAGCTACTGCAACCCACTGAAAAAAATGTACTGGTGTCAGCCTGGCTGTCTATCCAATTATCTCACATTAGTGTGTGCAACTTTGCATTTTTACATTCAATTTTCAGGTTTAGGGATATTTCTGCTCTTAAAAAGTAACATTTCACTGAAGTAAAGCATTGTATTAACTGTTATTCTGTAGTCTGTGTACATTTATTGCCACAAAAGCCATTTTATAGGTGAAAAAAGACATTTCAGGACACGAGTAAGGTTGAGATAACCACACTTGCTGTTATCTCAGCCTAATCCACACTCTTATCATGTCTTATTGCTTACTTAACAGCATGCCAATATACTGAGCTTGAGGTTCCTTAGTTGTGTATTGATCTAAAGGATTTGGTTGGAATTAGGCACCATATTCAAATGGTTAGCATGGTGCTAACCACATTAGTGCCATGCTAACTGGAAATAGTGCAATCAGACAGAATGGGGGGCCATATTCAGAGGCCCCAGTGCATGTTGCCACATGATAGTATAACCGTAGGGAAAACAACGGTGCACAATTCAAGTGTGGAATCCTGCTGAATATAAAGTGCACTAGTACAGCATATTCACAGGTTTTGTAAGATCTAAACAGTCTGTTTCACAGCCCTATTTACTGCTTTCAAAACTCTAGTCGTATTACTGTGCACAGCGGTGTTTTAACCCCCCCTCTCGGCAAGTGGCAGGTAGTAGACTGACAGCAGGAGCTCTCAGTCCCGGCCAGCATCCTTCTTTGCCCCCATTCATTGTCCATTTGTCTTCAAACAATGTTTATACCATCCTTGGTGTCCCATGATCCCAAACCCCCTATTTGTGGTACATTTGTCCTCAGTCAATATTTATACCCTCCCTTGCCTCTAGTGGTCCCATCCACCTGATTGCAGATCTTCCCCCCATAATCTCCCTATCATCAAGCTAACTCCCATTCTACCCCCACTGCCCCATGGCTCCCACTCATGACAATGGTAACATGGTACTCCAAAGATGGTGACCAGTGCAGCCCCTCTGTGCACCACCTTGGCCAGCTGCTGTCTGAATGACTTGAAATAAATGTGCAGCTACTGCAGAAACAGTTTCCTCAGTAGTCCTGTCCTTGCTCCCTGTGATTTAGACAGAAGTTGGATAAGGTGGTGATTTGGTGAGGCTGTGTTAGTCACTTGAGCACCATCTCAACACTGGGGTGAGTGCGGGTACCAGGTGATGGGAGTAGAGGGTATTTTCCAGATGGGATGGTGTGGGGAACCAGGCTGGCAATTGGGGAATTGGAAGGAACAGATCTGTGATCGGAGGAGCGGGGACCACTAGACACCAGGGACAGGAAGGACATCATGGAGGGACAAATGTACAACAATTAGAGAGAGTGGGAAGGGAAAAATCAATGCCTGGGATTGTAAACATCATTTAGGGAAACATGGACAGTGATTGGTGGTGGAGGGACCTTTGGGCAACAGGGAATGGGCTACTGCATGTTATGACAGATATTGAGTGGCTGGTGGTGCTGGCACATCTATGCATATTTCTTTCATGTAGTCATTCATGGCAAAATCATGAGGCATGCTACTAAGCCCATAGTGAGCATGCAAGTGGTCCATTAGCACCTTGAATATGCTATATGCTTATTAGCATATCTTGGCTGAATATGGCTCACAGGTGCAATAGCACTATCCTCTATGGAATGCCTCTCTCCATTCCCTCCTGTAGGTTATTCTAATATATGGCTGTGTGAGCACTGCACATAGTCAAGACACAGCCCCATATTAAGACAGCTAGTGTACCCTGTCAGAATGTACTGACTGTCTGAATATTGCCACTATGCTAACTAAGCATTATTTCCCACAAAGGGCTAATGGGGATCTCAGCACTAACAGCTGACTCAGGGGACCCAATTCCAAAATGGGTTATGCCTGTCTCAAGGTGACTTACACCAAACCCAATGGTGCAAGTCACCCTTTGTGACATGCGTTACACCATTTGGTATTCCAGAAAGCGGCCTGCACCATGGTGGGGGCAGCCTACACCAAGGAGGCTTCTGCCAGCTGCAGTCCCTATGACACGGTGGAAGGGGGGGTTACGGCAGCAACTGCACCCTATTCTGAAAGGGCAGCTGCCATAACCCCCTTATGTGATTCCAAGTCCCACTGTGGCACTGTGGGGTTAGACCAGCAATTAGCTGTCTAAGGGGCAGCCTTCCTGGAAAAATTATGGTTGCCTACCCCGTAGTTCCATAACACACAGACAGTTGTGCCCTATGGACCCCCAAAACAATGGAGCCCCCACCCCCCACAAGTCTGGGTGCCACTTGGGCCATTTTTCTGGGTGCCCTCTATGAGCCTGTGCCACACTACCTAACCCCCATGGCCCCCAGAGGATTGCACTCTTGTGTCAGGGTGGGGGGGCTCAGGTGAGCTGATCCTTGTGGTCTCTGGCTTGTGGCACCCAGGTCTGTTGCGCCATTCCCATGGTGCAACCCTGCAGCTGCCGCGATTCACAGGATATAGGTGCTGGGGACCCTGCCTGTCCTGGAATAAGGTGCAGGGTCCCTGGCATAGTAGCACGTGGTGCAACTCAGAGCACCTGCAAGTTGTGCCATGCATTTTGGAATCGAGCCTCTTGTCTTTAGTTCCTTGAGAAGGAATATCTCTACTGAAATCTGTTAAATGATTATGTGGTTGATGACGATAGCTTTAAATGTATGTTATCTAAGATGTTACCAACATTTGCTGCTTGTTTGGTTCTAACATGTATAAGTAACTATTTAAGCCATGGCAAACGTGTCTTTCACCTGTGTAAAAGGGTCTACATACAGACACTTACAGAAGGAGGGGTGAAACATATGGTCCTTGGGACTTAGAGATCCTTGTAGATAATGTACACTCCTGGGTATTATCCAGTTAATAATGGGACAATAAATAGGTTCCTGGCAAGTCAGATCACTGTTATAAACATATATATATATATATATATATATGTGTGTATATATATATATATATATATATATATATAGAGGCAAAAAACTCAGTTTAATGCATTAGTTAGGGTTGTTCCACAGTGACAAAAGCAAGGGAATTCAGTGTTAGGGTTGACAGCCCCCTTGGACCCTCCGCCCACACCCCCAACCGGCATCGTGGTGCACATTGGGGTCACCGCCCTAACTCTCACCCCATCACACATGTGAAGAAGCAGAGGTAAAGGAGAATGGAGTGACAGTTAGGACCGACAACCCCAATGCACACCCCGATGCCGGTTGGGGGTGTGGGCAGGGGGGTCCAAGAGGGGCTGTCAACCCTAACACCAAATTTCCTCACTTTTGTCACTGTGAAACAACCCTAACTAATGCATTAAACTGAGTTTTTTGCCTCTAATGTCCCTTCTTTTTGAGAATGATGATGAGAAATATTGAATGTAATGCAGCGGCAGGAGCGTGGGGTCCTTCATGCCCTGCACTCCCACCATGTGATGTCTTCTGACATAGTAAAAGGAACAGCAATGCAAACACAAGGTGGAAACAAAAATGGTAACAGTAAGGAAAACATGAGCGCAAATGACAACGCAAAGAACACATGGTGGCGTACGCGGTAACGCAAACAGGAACATAAATGCAAGTTGAAATAGTAAGTGTAACAGTAATGGAACTGCATACCCTGCTTTTGCTGGACACTTGCATAGAGAAACACAGTTTACATAAAGAATGAATGCATTGTAATGGGAATGGAAGCTTAAAACGAGCACTGGAAGTACTTAATTGCAAATCTCCTAGCAACCGTACGATGTAGAAAAAAAATTTAAATTCCACAGAAATCATTATTTTCCTGGCTACCATTTTGTGTTACATATGGGCTATGCAGGTAGTGATGAAAAATCTGTATCTTGCACAGTTTTCGAGATACGAGCCCCGGAAGGTGCGGTGTATGCCACCATGTTACTCTAAGGGAAATAATTTCAAATTTGGAGAACAGTAACTTGGGAGCCATGCAATATTTTTTCACCAAACTATGAAACCGCACATCTGTGAGATGTTGGCTGCCTTCCCTCCAATTTTCAGCTCAAAAGACCAAACCATTCTTTTGCAGCAGGGTGGCAAAGAAGTGTTGTCATTTTGGCCATAGCCTGGAAAAGTAGTGTCGCAATTTGTGACATCTTTCGCAAATTTTGTGAAAGTGTCATGAGTGTGACACTACTTTGTGATACTAGTTTTTCCAGAAATTGGGAAAACATATTTCAGGGGTGTTTAACCCCAAAATAAAGACATGGCTATCATCCTCAGGGTCCGACTAAATGAACACAAAAAGAATTGTGTCCCTAGTGGGTCCCAAATTTAAATGCCAAGCATTTCTGTGATCTGTAGGCGAGAGCAAAGAATTCACAAAAAAGGGTAAATGCACATTTCTTTGGTGCTTAATAACTCCGCAGCCGTATATTCAACAGGTACGGAACATGGCAGATCATAAGATCTGCAATGCGCAATCACGCATACCAAATGTCAGGCATATCCGTTAAATGGTGGCAAAGTCATTAAGGTACAAAATTTGACCCTTTAACCTTAAAATGGCTCCTCAATCTAACTCGTGGTACTACTATATATATACATATATATATATATATATATATATATATATATATATATATATATATATATTATTACCAGTAAAGTAAACCTTTGTTATGAGATAACTGCCACGAGATGGTGAGACAAGATGAAAAAGAAAGTAGCAGCAGTAGGTTAGAGAGCTCCATCTAGTTTTTTTTTGTTTTTTCTTGTCGATAGTGAAAGTTTAATCATTCACTGATAGCTATTTTTTAGTTTTAGGGCTTTATAATTGCTCCAAGTTGGAAACCAAGAAACAATTAACTCTTGGACACGTGTTTTCAACTTTGTGTTATGTCCAGTTAAGGATTCCTCAATGCAAAAGAAAGCAACTGAGGCTGAAGAAAGTTGAACTACAGTACTTTATCCTGTTACTTTCAATTATCATTTCTATCTGGTCTACCTCATAGGGTATTCTCTTTATTTTCAGAGATATCCACAGATCATCTGGACAACATAAGCTGAAGCAGAAGTGTAGCCAGAAATTTCCATTCTGTACACACTCTCTGTAACTGCAGCCCCCAATTTACTGTATAAATGCACATATCCTCTTTAACTGACAGGGGGACAATGTGTGGGAAAGATACAAGATCCCTCTTGCCATCAACAATGGGAAATGTAAAGGAGAGTTACAAACCAAGCCGCATTAATAACAAGGCTAACCATATTGGAATATTATACTGGTTATTGGGAGGCTGAGTTCAACACATCTAAAGACCATTGGTCAAATGTCAACACCTTACTTGGAAAAGATCAGTCACAACTTTTATTGCAACTGTTTTACAACGGAATCCTGATCACAGGAAATGCAGTAGCCATAAGGGCACTGAATCACTATTTTATGAACCTCAGAATCTCTCCCAATATTTCACTTCAGTCATAACCAGATTCCAGATACTGTACTACCACCCATTAGCCTCCATCCACTAAACCATCACATTTCAGATTCAATAACATCTACCAAGGGAAGGTACTGAAGTTGCTGCAAGAAAATGACAGCTCAAGAAGAACTGGATGTAATTGCATTGAACACCACATGTTGAAGACTACATCAATGCAGCTGATGCTACCAATCACTTCCTGATCAACCTCTCCATCTGCACTGGTTACAGCTAGGGTTATCAGAACCCTATGATGTTCTGGGTTTTAATTCTAGTCTACAATTTTGAAAAAGTTCTAGGGTTCTAATCTTTTTTATAACTTTTTAGAACTTGAACCTTATTTTTTAATTGTGCTACCAAAATAAAGATAACAGTGAAAAGAATGTCATGAAATTGAGAACAAAATGAAATTAAATCTGTTCAATATAAGGGGAAAGAAAAAAGATAATGTTTGACTTTGATATTACTATAGTTAGGTTTATCTATGGTTTCTTCTGTTTGCTAAGGCCAGCAACTTGCAGGTGCTAACAGAGCCACCCACCTACCCATAAAAGTTTCCATGCTGCAACTGCATTACAGTTCCTGAGTAAAAACAAACAAACAATAACTGGTACACTCATGCACTCAATTATATCCTCATCATCATGAAATATTAAAAAAAATAACTGACATTTGCTAACCTCAGCTATTTGGTATTTACTGCTGTTGCTTTTAAATAAGTAAATAAAATGCTGCTATGTTTAAAACAAAGAAACTTTGTACAACAAAATCAAGGTACTGCAGTAACATCATGGGGAACTGGTGCACCACACATTAAGTCATAAGTGCAGTCAGTCAAGACATTTGAAATAAAAAAAATATACCAATCATTCTTGTTTGCAAATTGAAATAATACATATAATGTTCTAAAATAAGGCATAAACATACCAACATTCTTGTTGGCAAATTGAAATAATACATACAACTGTCTAAGATAATGCATCAGCTTCTATGTAAGTGAAATGTCTGTGTTATTCACATAAATAAAAAAAGTGGTTTCCCTACCACATAAAGTCTCTAGAAATATTTACTGTAGCTGCAGAGGTTGACATGTGATGTTTAAGGGACAGTGCCAACCCCCTTAGGCTGCAAAATGTCCTTATTTTAAAAACAAACACACTTTATTATTAAGGACTGATGATATAGCTGGTTGTTTTATTTTGGTTCCTTTTTTTCCTTTTAAAAGTGAAAAATAGACTGCCCCAGGCCATACTGGTGTTACCACCACACAGTTTGTTTGCAGTGTTGCACTCCATGATCAGCTTCAGCTTCAACTGCACTGCATCATTCCTAGCTGGGAATACCCCCACAGAGTGTAGCCAATCATGATGCAGTGGCAGAAGAGAGAGACAGAGAGAAGACAAAGCATCATGAGTGACTTTTTGGGGTGTCTTTGTATTGTTCAAGAGGTATGGAATTAGTATTGATCAAGGTAGGATTTGACAGGCATGTTCATATTTTTATTATCTGTAGCAGAAACTTGCTTATTTAGGAAAACATGTTTCATTGCAGTACTGCTGTAAGTTGTGGTAAAAAAAGAAGCAAATATCACAACCAGCAACAACAATGAATTTTACGGAAAGTGAGGAATTCAAAAAATATTTTCATTTCAGCTAGAAATAATATGATACAAAATGGGCTGACAGTGTCCTTTTCATGCCATTGGTTCTGTTCCCACAGATGTTAAACTTTTTCTGTAAAAGAAACAAGCTGACTTTAGACCCTATATACAAAGTAGTTTTCCATTACACATGGTCCATGGTAGTAGATCGAGAGACACCACGTTTCATCACAGTCTGTAAAGTTTCCTTTTTTCTCCAGATGTCGTCCCATACAGTATTTACCAGCCACCATCTGAGTTGTCACCATAATCATGCACATCAATCACTTCAGAATCAGCTTGTATACTTTTGTAGGGATACAAAAATCTTCCCTTATTAACTTTAATAAATGTTAACGTGTGCACGTTTTCTGGCAGCAACCTATTTCTAATGCCTGTCACAATATTGCTAGTTTTACTAAACATGTGTTCTGAAGAAACACTTGTTACAGGACAATAAAGATATTTAAAGGCTTCAACATGCAGTTCAGGCAATATTAACTTTTTTGATCTCCAGTATTCATAAGGGCATGCATCAATAGGAATACATGGTTCTTGCAGGTAATTGTCTACCCCGATGGACAGAGAACACGAGAAGAAGAATCAATGTAAGTTGGTTTGGTATCAATTTGCAAAATGGTTTTGACACAGATTTAGCTTGCTACAAAGGGCGGAAGTAGGAGTTGTGGAAGAACTACTGCCCACTTTTGGTGACTTTTCCTGTTCTGTATCTATTCGTGAAGATGGACCTGCATGTTGTGGAGACGACAAATTGAAGTCACTGTTTATGTTTGTGTTTGACTCCTGTGACTGCTGCAACTCATCTAGTAACAGAAATGTGTAGTACTCTATGTTATCTGCTTTTGGAAGATGTAGAGCCTTGAAACTGAGATCTAAGAGACTTGTAAGTTTGTAGTGCTTTGATTTCATCATTGCAATTAATCTGCCATCATTTCAGAAACACTTGTACATTCTCTTAACAAGAATTGTGAGACACTGCCAACATATTGTCTCATCTTCAGATCTGCCCTTCTATCTGTAGAGTCAGAACACTCAGATGATGTGAAATCAACATTTAAGTGGAATAACTTGGCTCAGAGACACACCTTCTGAAGACATGTCCCTTGTAGCTATCTGAAAAGGAGCTAGTATGCAGCACACTGTCCCCATTGACTTCCACTGTAGCACAGAGAGCATAATGCCATCACCAATAATGTAACTGGAGCAATATTTATGTACAGTTTGCTTTTATTCTAAGAGGGCTGCAGCATACTGTATAAAGGATTGAGTTCCAGCCAGTGGAAATATTTTGAATCAGCTTTTGCTGGGGCAGTTTGTGTGTCTTTTGCAGTTTGGATTATAGCCATATAGCCTTGGTTGAATGTGAAAGTGAGTCACAATATTTTTGCAAATAGCAATCATACCATCAACTTGTGTTTCTTTGTTCAGGAACCCAGTGACAATTAATTGTAAGCAATGTGCAAAGCAAGAAGCATGCATGAACCCTCCATCCTGTACTGCTTTCAAGGTGTTGCCACCATTGTCACTTACTATAACTCTACATTTTAGACAATGAGAATAAATCCAGTCATTAAGGAGCTCATTTAGTTCTTGCAAGACATCTGTGGCTCTATGACTTTGCCCAAATGTCTTTACATGCAGCAGTGCCATCTTTTGATGTATGTTTGTTTTTGAAGAAGCACAAGAAAAACTGACCCAATAAGCAGTGAGGGACAAATAATCTATGTTGTGACTGCAGGTCCACATATCTGTTGTGACTTGAATTACTCCGTCCTCTGCACCTTTGAGTGCAAGCATCACTGTCATTTTTAATGCCTGTTAAATGTTTGGTATTTCAACATAGACAAAGTACCTTTGATGACGAACATTGTAATGAGGCTCTGTAAGTTTCATGACCTCACTAAAATCCTCATGATCTACTAAAGAGTATAGGAGAAAGGCTCCAGCTAACAGTTTCCTAATTTTGTGAGTAAGATGAAGACTCTTTGGATGACTTTTGGTGAAAGTATTTTCCTTCTCAAATGCCTGAGACAATGTTAGCTGTTTACAACATGTCCCTGCTGGTTTATTAGACACTGTGCTTCATTTACCAGATGGACATTGGGGTGGTGGACTTATACAATCAGTGCCATAACTGAATGTGCAACTAGTGCTAATGGTGTTGGTGGTAATGGTTGTCCTAGGGCTGGCACTAGGTGTTCTATCTACATCAAGTTCACAAAATTCACTATGGATTTCTACATCATGACCCTTCTCATCTGTGCCTTCTTTGGTCCAGAAGGTGTGGGGGGGAGTGGAGGATATGGTTTTTGGCTGATCAAGCAGTACTGAGTGTTTTTTCAGATGGCGTTTAAGAGCTGTAGTGCTGAGACATGAAGCAACTTACACTTTGTTTATGTAGGGAACCAACTGCTCTTCACATATCAATTTTACTGACAGAAAAAAAATATTCCACACTTCAGAAGTGGCAGACTTTGTTCAAGTGCTACGAAAATAACTAAAACCTGTTGTTTGTGTTTATTCACCTGTCTGAGCAGAACCCATGCCAACCATGGTGCTAGAAGAGTGGGCAGGGGCATTTGAAGGTTTTTCATTTTTAGCTGATGTTGAAGTGCTGTATTCATTGGACATGTTCTTTTCATTGCCACCACCATTTGTGGATTTATTTACAAGTGCACTACTTGATTCTTTTCCAGCAGACTTGCTTATGTGACTTGGTTGAGGGACTGATATGTCACTGATCACAACAGTGTCAGACTGAGAACTACTGTCTGAGTCAGAGACTGAGTCATAGTCACTTACATTACTCTTACTGCTAGTCACAGGGATTTTAACAACATGAATAGCATATCTTATGGTGCCTCTCCGTGTGACACCAGCAGCTGCACAAGTTTTCTTAAAAGGTACCCCTTTACCATGGTTCATTGTTGCTCTTTTACTGTTTGTTGTATTTTTACCATGTGAAACATTTTGGTTATTTTTATTTATACCAGGCTTACTACTACCACCAACACCTGATCCAACACCAGCATCAGATGCTTCATTTGTGTTGTTAGCCATAATTTTTATTTATTTATTTATTCAGACATTGCACCTTTGAGCTCAGGAGTTCATTTACAAAGGTTGTATTGCAGTTGAATACTGTATACAACTCCTGTATTACAAAACAATGTGGTCTGTGATCACTGCAACTCAAAAATTTGTTTTTGGCATTATGACACTGTGATGCAGTGGACTGGAAGCTAATTGAAGAATATAAAATTAAAGTTGGATTCCAGGTTCAAGGCTTACAGAATGGAATGGGCTTAGGCATACAAAACACAGGGCAATGTGAAATGGCAGGAATTGTAATTCTGATCTGAATAAAAAAAATATTGTTTCAGTATGGCAAAAAATTGTCAGTTTATTAATATTTCTTTAATATATTGTATTTCTTTTTATGAAAGATGATACCATATTGGGCCGGTCCGGTGGCACTGAGGGTTGAGGTGCTGGATGCCACACCTCGTACCATGCCAGCAATTTGGGATGAGGAGCGAGCTCAGGTTGCCAGTGGTCAGCCAGGGGAGAGAGGCTTGAGTGTCTGGAGGACTGCTCTCCTGTCTCAGGGAGGTTGGGTTGTGGCTTCTCTGATATCAGTGACACCCAGTGAAGATTGGGGGAGCAACAGCAGGGACCAACAGCGAAGGGATGGAGGTGATGGTGGACATCCAAGGGAGTGGTGCGGGAGTGCACCTGTGTTGTGCTGGACATCTTTACTCATCCACACCTCTGGGGTGGGGGGACTCTCACATAAAGTGAAAACACCCCAACGCATGGAAGGAAGATGTCGCTCCACCATTACAACTCCCACATCCTGACTAGTCCTCCTGGGTCTCACCCACCTCCATCTGTCCCTCATCTGCCTGGCAGGTCATAGGATTGTAATGAGCGCTGAGCAGGAGATGTGGCCTAACCCTGGGAGGGGTGATGACCAGGGAATAACCTGCTGGTGGTGGGATGGATGAGTGAGGATCACAGGCTGGAGGGTTTCAGACTGGAAGGGATCAGGTTGGGCATTGACTGATGGAGCTCCATGAGTCAGTAACCAGAGCAAAAAAGAAATGGAAATAAAAATGATACCACATGCACTGAATACTGGACAGCACATGGTCACACACTGGAGATGGTACAGTCAAAGGGCACACAACTGGAGGACAATAACCACAGTACACCATGCAGTAGTCACACACACACACACACACACACACACTGGGTACAGTGTAGCAGTCAAACAGGGTCAGACTGGGAAGCAAAGGGCCCACCTGGAAATAAGTCCTGGGGGGCCTCGATACTGGCCCCTGGGGGACCCCACTACAAAGTCACAAGGGGGCCTTGGCACCGTACCAACCATGGCATGCCCTAGTGTATAAACTGTAGCCCAGTTTTTACAGATGGGTACGCACTGGCATGCTGTAGCCAAGTATAAGATCAGCATGTATTCTATTTGTAAGAAAGCCATTTCATTACTGGTAAAGTTAAATTAGCTGTTTCAGAGGCTTTAGTCCCATTGATTTAAGATGAACTCTGCTACCTTGCAAAAATGCTGTTGGCAACATTACATTGTCTCATAACTCAACCTCACTGTCCCACTGCATGGTTGCAGATGAGCCAAGAGTTCAATATCCTGCTGCATGGTTGCAGGTGAGCTGAAAGTTCCCCTTTCAAACAAAATCAATGGTTAAGCTCAATGCCCTGGCAAGACACCTCCGGAGGTTGAGGCCCTACCTTTCCCTACACTTTTCCTGTCTGAACAGTTTGTGAGGCAACTGGGTGGGGTGTTAAGAGGAAAAAAATAGTGCAGTGCAATGTGTGCTGTGCTAAGATTTTGCCAAAAGCCACCTAAGTGCCCCCAACACAGTGCTGTTACAGTAGTATTTTTAGCCCTAATTAAATAAAATGTGGACATAACCTGCAATGCTCTGCCTTAAGACAGAAAAAAGGTTGATCTTCTCTGAAGAGATTGAGGTGTTGGCTTATTATATACAGAATGAAAAAAAAGTTTCTACCAATGTGTTTTCAATAAGTTTTGAAAAATTCATTATTTTGTTTTAGGTTTCCTTCAGATCTACATGCATATATAGTTCCACTCAACAGCTACTGCTTTTTGTTCATATGTCTAAGACAGTCTATGACCTCAGTAACACCACTCCATGCTATGCATCTCAGTGGTCTGGATTGGTGTTATTGATGTTACAGATTTCGAAGACAGTGTGAAAGGAGCAGCAAGTGCTGAGTAGAGGGGGAATTCAGGGTAGCAATAAAGGCAACATCATTAGATTTAACCAAAAAATGTCTGAATCAATAAAAGGACAACTGAATGCCATCTCGAGGTATAAAAAACGACTTGACTATGTGTTATACTATTGGTTTTAGTACTGCAAATGTTGACTTTTATACTGCATTATTACACTATCCTGCATTGTGTTACATGAAATTAATCATTTATAGTTGGTAAGTGAGAGGCACACTGAGTTTAGACTCATTTTCAGGTATCACCAGGGTGAAATGGGAAAAGGAAAAGCAGTTACATGCAACTACAGCTAGTCATGTGGTGTTACAGAGAGGGTGACAAAGCATAAGTTTAGTGCATCACAAATAAAATGGAGACACATTTATATATAACCAATATGAATTGCCTCCCAAGAGTGAAGGGAGGCTGAGCTGGTGCTCAAGTTAGGGGTTAAAAAAACAGGGCCATATAGTTCAGTGTGGTTGCTTCAACTATGGGGGGGGGGGAAGGTAAGGGGTGGTTAAAGGGCCATCAAAGGTAAGGTAAGTTTTGAGAAACCATTTGCCCAGGTAGTCTTGAAAATGGGTCTTTGACTCAAGAGCCTTTGTTACACAACCTCTGTCCCATCCTAATCTGTCCCTACACTTTCCCTAGCTCTAAACACAATCTGTATTGTAACATTTATTGTACATTTTATATAATGACATTTGATCAGGTATACATTAAAGTCTGTCAACATAGTGTCTAGAGTGTCATTTAATAAACTGACCTATGTGTTTGTGTGTCTGTATGCATTTCATTATGTCATGTGATCAGGTATACATTAAAGTCTGCCAACACAGTGTCTGGAGTGTCATTTAATAAACTGAACTGAGTGTTTGTGCGTCTGCCACATACAATGTATAGAAAACTTACAAATTGAATGATAAGGTCTTAATAACATAGCCATTAACCAGAACATTGTATACAGTTTTATTTATAGTTACTTCAATGATATGGCCTCAATGCAAAACCATTAAGAACAGTGTATAGAATTTATATAGTTACTTCAATGATATGGTCTCAATAACATGCCATCATTATCCAGAAGAGTGTATACAGTTTTATTTATAAAGTCACTATAGACTACCGTCTGCCTCAGGGAGATATGGCTGCACAAGGCACATGATCCCCTGTTACCCCCTCCATACTGCCTTGCAAAACTACCAAGTCGCCAAAGGGTGAGCACTACCCAGCTCAAGCCCCCCACAAGCACTTCACGCCAACTCTTTCTCCAGGTTGCAAATGGACAGTAGGCTGCAAGTGTCAAACTGATAAGACTACTTCTGGACCCAGGTGTGTTTAGCCTAGCATCCAGCTTTGGCCCTCTAGCTTGACAGTAGCCTTCCAGTGTCAAACTGACAGTACTCATTTGTATGCTTCGGATCACTGAATTAGTTTCTGGATGACATCTTCTGTGTGCACTCCATCATGAAGGTCTCTGTCAATCACCATAATCATGAATGCATCTAGTTTCTCTTGTCCCAGCAATGAGTGCAGTCGAGTCTTTATTTTCTTTAGCTTGCTGAAAGCTCTCTCACAAGACATCTGGGTAAACGATAACGTCAACAGGTACTCGTAGACAATCAACACAGTTGAAAATGCAGATGAGAGCATGTTGTACTGTGCCAACATTTTAAAACAGCACATTAGGCATTCTTTGCAGGACTTGCATTTGTCTGGCAAATCATCTCTTTGCTCTCGTTGCTCATTCTGATCACTAGTTTCACCTTCACGAGCGTCTTCAGAGTCTTCAGAGTCATGAAAGTCAACATCCTCCATTAACACATCTTCACTGTATTCTTCAGGCAGTGATTTTTGCTGTTGTCAAAATATTTTAGCAAAAGCCAGTAACTCCAGTTTAAGTTTGCTACGGTCTACTTCTGCCAACGTTGCCACTTTCTGCAGACTTTCATCTGGTATGCCATCTTGAATTATACTTTCTAAGCAACATGGGTCCATAGAGCTGGTATCCAGAATCAGTTGCTTGTTGTTATCAAACTGATCACTTTAGCTCATCCGAACTTGATCCATGATGTGGTTATATACTTCACATTCAAATCGCTTCACAGGATCCACCATGCATTTGTCACTGACATTTTTCCAAGCCATTTTCTTCTTCTTGGATACCCTTTTATTTGGCAGATGATCCTCTATGTCAATATCAATAACTAAATCATCAATTTCTTCTTGTATTCTAGCAACAAAGTTAGAAGCTTTTTGCTGGATGTTTATCAATTCATACTGTTGCAACTCCATCTTAGCTTGATCCACCATGTGCCATGCTGAAAGATAGTCTAGTCCCTTAGTCTGCAGATACTTTGATGCTGGCCCAATTACTATAAATATCTTCATAAACACCAAGGCTATCAAAATAATGTCAACATTTTTCCATTTGTCATGCAGTGAATCTGCCTCACTGGCAGCGTTTGCATCAAACATTCCAGAGCTACTAATAAAAAGGAAAGTCTGGAGAAGTGACCCATAAAGATTCTTTTCTTGATTTTCATATGCTCCAAAGATGCATGCCAGTGCTCTTGGTTTTGCCCACCATCTAGTTTCACCAATCTTTTGAAGACATTGGAGCTTGTCTTGTCCCATCCCATCAATGCTCGATTTCCATATAGTCATCCTTTTGTGAGATTCACTATTGAAGACTGATGTACTTTGTAGCAGCCCAAAGAGTGTCTTTGCTTCCACAACTGCTTCACTACAATCCAAGATACATAAATTGAGAACATGTGCATAACACCAGGTATACACACTGTTTGTTGAATCCTTTTTTATTTATGCTCGTAACCCCACAAACTTGCTCCTCATGTTGACTGCACCATCAAATGACTCCTCGACGATGTTCTTCATATTGAGTCCATACCTGTCAAAGTTCTCTTTTAAAACCTTGTGCATTCCTTGTCCAGAAGTGTCCTGTACATCTATCACAGCAAAGAGACGCTCATGAACGTCAAGGTCTTTCACATAGTATAAAATGATGGCTGCTTGGTCAGTCACACTGATGTCCTGTGTAGTGTCCATCTGAATGCTGATCTTCTGGTCTGTAGCATCTCTTGCAATGCTGTCTCTGATTAGCTGCAAAATATTCTCAACAATTTGATTTACAGTGGTCCTTGACAGCAGGGTAATCAGCCTTCCAAAGCCACGAGCTTCAGAAGTGGCATTTTCTTTCTCCATTCTCTGCTTTCTCCTCTTCTTGCTCCGCTCTACTCTACTGCTTTTTGGATGTGTGTGTTCAGGGGAACATCAAATTGGGAGAATAAAAGAATCAACTCTAAGAAATTTCAATGGTTAAGCACTGGGTTCTCCAAGCTATATAAAGCTTCATCTTTTCCACAATATGGTAGGCACTGGAGTCCAATAAATTTAACAACATCAATAATCCTCTTTATAATATCAATGTACTGCTGGACTTGTTTCCTCCAACTCTCAACCATATCTTTGTTCACCAGCATTTCAATATCAGCATCTGCTCTGCACACCAGATATGAATGCACAGCTGCATTGTGTGTTTGGAATCCTCATGCTCCACCATGCCTTGGTAGATATAATTAAAGTCTTTGTATCTTGTCATAAATCTAGTTTCCACATCAGAAAATGCCATGCAGATACTGCAGTGGATAGAATGCACCAAACTGTCAACCACCTGCACAGTAACCCAGTTCCTTGGTACAACTTTATTGCTTCCAGGAAGTATCTGCTTATAGATTCTCGCAGGATTGCATGGTAGGCCTTTAATGTCAGTGATTCCAGGCTGAACTGGATGCTTTTGAACAAAGACAACCTTTTCAGATTAAAAGGCAGTCCTTCTTGGGCATTGAAAATTGGGATTCTTAGTCATCTCAGCATCAAGTTGTGTAACTGTTCCCATTGTAGAGTCCACTGGCTGCATTTCTTGAATATCTAGAATCTGACTTGCAGTGCAGCTGGTTACATACAGAGATACAATTTGTTCACCTTCTTTTATTACCACTGCCTAAGAAGTATTTTTGTTCTGCAGGGTACTGCCATTGTTTTGTAGACTTGTAAACAGTGACAGCAATATCTTACATTGTTTTGGATCAAATGATGCTGCCAACATACCCGACAAGTTTGCCAGTCTCCTTTTCTGGGAACCAGATTTGACTTTGCTCAGCTCAAACATAGTTGCTCTTCTGTTGATGTGTATGCAGGGATGGGTCCTCCACTCACTGTTCCAGTATCTTCTACTATTTTTGGTTTTCTTTACACTTGTTCAACCTTGAGAAAGTCAGTGACAACCAATGACAAACAGATGTACCAAAATGAGAATGACAAATGACAAACTGTACTAAAAATACAACCTGGTTTACCAGTGCTTGCTCAGCTCCTCTGGTCAGGCCACACTGTCACTGATGTTGTACTGCACCAAGATCCGTCTCTCCCTCCATTGCCAAAACCTCCATTCTGCTCCTGCTGCTATTTACCTGCCCATTATAGTAATCTGGTGTTGGACTTATTTGGCACAGACAATCATGCAACAGTAGCAGTGGGTGACCAGTATCACTAAACATTTTCTTTCTGTCTGCACAGTCTTTCAAAATGTAACTGCAAACCGGCTACTTAAAGATAGCACCTCCTAGCATGTCTACTGAAAACGTATCTGTGCAACACTAAAACCTTAGAGCATCTAATTATTTACTACGCTCTCTACACATTTTGGGGTAGTCTCACAAATGTCAAGTGAGATTCCTGCACTTGCAATTGCAGGACGGCCTCATCTTCTTAAGATTCTTTTCTCGTAAGCCATTTTGGCTTCTAAACATTCTCTTGTGCAGCAAAAACATGTATAAATTTTTATGCTGATGTTCCATGCAAAAACATGGATCATTTTAATGTTGACCTAAGCCGTATCACTTTTCACTGGGAAAGGAGACAAAAAAATCATGAACAAATAAAAACAGTCTTGTCAGTTTCTTCAGTTAAAATCCATAAAATGATGCCTATGTTAGCAGGGAACAATAACTTGCCATCATAACTATTCCACAAATCAGGATGCATGTATGGGTTTGCCAGTGCAACAGCGTCAATATTCAAACGCAAAAGTGCTATAGTGTCAAGTAGCTGAGGATGTGATGGTGGGCAACAGCCTTGACTTCAATTCTGTCTAGCTGTCAGCTGTCTGCTTGAAATCCAGTTTCCCCCATCCATTTTAATGCAAGTATAAAGTTCAGTGAAAGCCAGCATTTTTTCTGTTGTTTAAAACAAGCAGTTATGCGTCAGCACCAGATTCTCCACCACCCTGAGGAAGAGCCCATCCTTCCCCTCTGCCCCTCCAGGAAGATCAGAAGAACTAACAACCATATCAGGATTGCAGGGGTGGAAATGAACCCTTAAGTTGCTGACAAGATTAGAACATATAGGCATTCTGGACTGATTTTCAGTCCACAGCATGGCAAGGGTCAGGTTTTTCAGTCACTAGCCTACAGGCCACTACTGACTATTGACTAGCCCTACCATCTTTTCCACTGACCCAGCTGGTGTACTTACTAAAATGTTATCTTCTCCAATACAAGCCCACAAGGCTAGATGAGGGAAACTCTTACTAGCCTCATACAAAATCTACCAGCATTTGACTAGTAGGCTGGTGCCAATTCTGACCCCTGGAATCGCATGCAGACAATGAATGGAAAGCAATGATTTAGCAAAATCAGTGGTCGAAACTAGCATGGTTCCACTAACCAAATGCTGGTAGATTTTGTAAGGGGCAGGCTAGTAAAACCATTTTAAGCACTTGTAGTGGAGAAAGTATTATCTCCCTCCCCCAATATACACCAGCAGAGTCATTAAGAAAGTCTGTGGGGCTAGTGTATTTTCCCAGTTATTAGGGCTGCTTGACTAGTGGCTGCACTCAACTCCAGTTTACCCTGCCTGCAGCTTGCTCCAGAATCAAGTGCCACACCACCATTGCACTGTCAACAATACCAGCAGCCCTCTAGAGTCAGACAGACTGACTATGCTGGTTCTGCAGTTGCCACTTGCACAAACCACAATGCTGGCTTCTTGTCACCCACAAGCCATGGCCCAGCCATGGGCCCACTTCTCACTCTGGGCTCCATTTGGAGCCTATGAGCCCATAGGTTCTATAAGTAAGCAATAAGACACGAGGGGGTGTGCATTAGACATTTCTAATGCACTGTCATGGGCATAATAAGTCACGAGGCCACAGGCCGAGTGCATTTATCCCCTGATGATGCGTTAGAAATGTCTAATGCACACCCCCAGAGTGTCTTATTGTGCTTATAAAATGGGGATTTGCATTTTATATATATGTAAAAATTAATATTTGTTGCTTTAAATACTAAAATAGGTAACTCTTTTATGTATTTTGACCTAAAATAGTTCCTCCACCTGTTTGAGAGTGATGTCATCTTTTCTTTTGCTCTACTGTGGCAATTATACCTGTAGTTTTTTAATAGCATCCCCCCTCCCACATAGTTTGGAGTGCCTCCATCCCACACAAAATTCCATTGTTATTTAAAATTAGATCACAGCTTTCCTCTTGTTTAAATTCATATTTTTTTTTTTGTAAACTCATGAGCGTTAGTAGAGGAAGTGACGGCGGGTGTAGACCACAGTACATACCAAGTGAAAGTACCAGGAACTATTGACAACTTCACATTTGATTTTGTATGCAGATTGCGATCGTTAAAGAAGCGTAGAATACACAGTATGTTGGCATATATCTGGCTTGGTTGTTCTGCTCATCGGCAAACAAATCGATCAGATGCAGTTTGGATGATATGTGAGAATCGCGAGTTGCAGTGGCTTGACAGAGTGAGGTAGTCATTAGTGGGAGTTAGCACGCGAGTGATGAGGCAGCAGCAAGAGGACAGAAATGGATTGAGAAAACAAACAAATTCAGTAAATGTTTTGATTTTCAATAAATCCTGTTATGACCTGTGAGCGGGACAGCGAACAGACAGGAAGTAGGGAAGATACAAGCATAGTAGCCTTAGATGCGAGCTGAAATACTGAGTGCACTGGTAATTTTATTTAAAACAAATGTCAGGTTCTATAGATAAGCATCAGTATCACAGTTCATAGTAGGTGAAGTTCTGCCTTCTGATAGACATTATTTTTATAATTAGGATCTAAGGAAAGAACTGGTGCAAGTGAGTCAGCGGGTAGGCATGCTGGCAATGAGTGAGCAGATCAGGTGAGCAGATGGACAGGCTGGCAGGAGAAATCTGTGAGCACGGCATTTATTAATCTTTAAAATGTTGAAACAAAACTGAACAAGTTTACTGTCTTCCACGGCTAGAAATGTGTAGTATTCAGTGCGCCCAACTCCCTCTTCCCTGTACTGTGTCACAGATGTGAGATCATTTTGGAAACTGATCCAACCTGTGGCAGTGAGGGGGGGGCAGTGGGCTGAGATAGTCAGCAAACCTAGTTAGACTCACAATTAAACTCGCAACTTAAGGGACAGAGATTGTAAGTAGTTAAAACTGATTCACAATTCAGCTGCGTCCGATTACAGTACATTGGATCTGTGTCTAGGGCTGTTCCTGGAGACTGGGGCTGTTCAGATTTAACACAGACAAAATAAAATAATAAATGGTGGCCGATGAAACTCATCGAACACTCAATGTTCTAATCTGCCGCTTGATTTTCTTTGTGGTATGTCCAGGTTGTCAGCACTTGTTTTTACCTGTGCATTAGACAGATCTAATGCACAGGTAACAACCAACCAGCTTTTAGATTTTTTCCTTCCCATTTTATAAACTAGACTATAAAGGTTGTCTCCAAATGCTGCAATCTGGCCATTAAGAAACCTTACATTACTCCATGTTACACTGTCATGGAGAGCTGGATCACCATGGCACAGGGATTCTTCCTGTCAGCATTCCTTCCTCTAGCACTGCTGAAAGACTGGAATGATGCATTCCAATTTTGAACCAGCATTCTTAAACTGTTGCTGGAAGAATATTTTTTTTTTTTAAATCTCCAAATGTCTGGAATCAAAATGAATT
This sequence comes from Neoceratodus forsteri, assembly GCA_016271365.2. Classification (NCBI taxonomy): domain Eukaryota; kingdom Metazoa; phylum Chordata; order Ceratodontiformes; family Ceratodontidae; genus Neoceratodus; species Neoceratodus forsteri. Next base: position 776,144,906 of record CM057459.1, on the reverse strand, counting down.
ATTTCAGATTTGTATAATAGCAGTAAGACCCCCCTAGTAGTTAGATTGATAATCACCCACTAGGGGTAATATGGCACTCTGCTGTGCCTTGTGTCACATTACACCCTAAGGAGATGATTAACAGACTTAAATCTAACCCTTGGGCATGCCTTATTTGCTAAAAGAGCAGTTGCATATTTTGGAATATCACCCCCCCGAAAAGCAATACCTCACCTGCTTCAGAGTTGGCGAGTATTCAGCAGCCCATTTCTTTCAATCTTGTATGAAAAGTTATATCACTCATAATTTTTATCCCACTACAAATGGTGCCGCTTCCTGATAACATCACCACACTCCCCATGCAGGCACGTGCAGACCCATTTTGTGATGTCATAAAACTGAGGCTTACTTATGCACGCTCTATTGACTGACTTAAGGAGGTGTGATATTTCTGAAGGTTTTAGTACTATCTAAAGTAACAATTTCAAACAAAGAGCCTGCTTGACTAACAGGGACCCTGTCAGTCAAGTAGTCACTTTGTTTGAAATCGTAACTTTAAATACTGGTAGTAGTAAAACCTTCTAAAAATATCACCCCCCTTAAAGTCACTGGATCATGAATAAGCAAACCTCCATTTTATGACATCACAAAATGGGTCTGTGTGAACCTGACTTGGTGACAGTATCTGGAAGCTGCTCCATTTGTAGCGGGGTTAAAATTATGAGTGATATAACTTTTATACAAGGCTGAAAGAAATGGTGAATGTTTGTCGGTATTATATCTGGGGTGTGGGGACATGTTCTGAAGTATGCACCTGCTCTTTAAAGAGCTACCAATGCCTCAAAGAAAACTAGGAACAATTCTGCCTTCATTCCATCTATATTTGTATATTTCTCCTCCTCATTATTACTAGGGAAATTTGCATGACTGTACAATCTTTATCCATCTTTATCCCTTAAGAGTCCATCTGCCTCCATAGCTTACGCCCTACTTTCAAATCATAATCCCCTGTTGTGACAGTATGTTGCTATGGGAGTAACTAATATCACAAGCAGCAAATGCTCCATGACTTGAGGTAGGGAGAAAGATCCTGTTTTCATACAGATGACCTCAGTAATAAATATTAGGGAGGAGGAAAAACAGCACTAATTTCAAAATACAAGCTGGACTGTGTCTAAATATTCAGTTTTATTAAACAGAACCTCCTCCCTGTATCCGTTGCAGGGTGGGGGGGGTAAGCTGCGGATGAATTTCTGGGTACTGGCAGGATGAGAGACAGAGTCTATCCATTAGGAGGACAGTAGCTACTTGCCAGGGCTCCAGGAGAGGAAAAAACACCCTACATAAAAAAGGAAATATTTTCTGTCTAGATGATCATGTGAAAAATGTTGGTAGTCATTGTATTGCATTTCCCCTTCCATGCCCCCCGTGCACTTGTGTAAACATATATATATATATATATATATATATTTTTTTTAATAAACTGATCACTTTGGGAGATTTGCCAAGCAAAGTTTCCCACCAGCATGACCCCTCTGTCTAGATGCTCAGGTGAAAGCAGAGATGCTGGCAGCTGTTGTATTTCTCCTCCCTTGTTCTTCCCCATGATGAACACTCTCTTTTTTTTTTTAATTTGTTACAGTTATCTGCTAGTCTGGGAGACTTTCCAAGCTTTCCTACCAGCAAGGTCCCTCCATCTACTTGCTCAGGTGAAAGTGAAAATAATTCTACCTTCACCTGAGCACCTAGATAGAGGGACCCTGCTGGTAGGAAAGCTTGGAAAATCTCCCAGACTAGCAGATTATTGTAAAAAAAGTTAAAAACCAGAGTGCATGCTGGTGGGAAACTTTGCTTAGCAAATCTCCCAAAGTATCAGTTGTTTTTACAAACTAAACAGTGTCAGTGCACAGCAGTGGGAAGGGGATAAGGGAGGAGAAATACAATACAATGGCTGGCAGCATTTCTACTTTCACTTGGAGCATCTGGACCATACCTACCTCTCAACCTCCTGATTCATTAGTCGACGACAAAGCTTAAAAAAAAATCAGGGACAAAGGAATACAATCAGGGACACACCTTCATAATTGGACATATCCAATCAGGAAGCCGGAAGAATAAGAGGTCTAGTGTAAAATGCATTTTCTAAGGAAGAACAAGTCTACCTTTAATGTTTGGCATTATTTTATGCTTACAGCTCCCACTGTTTTACAAAAACAGATTTTAGGAGGGGCAAAGTCAAATTTTGAGACAAAATCAGGGCCAGTTGAGAGGTATGCATATGCCCTATTCTGCCTAGATGCTCACTGCTCAGCAGCTCAGTTAACCTTAGAAATGCTGCTATTGCATTGTAACTCCCCCCCTTCCCGCTCTGCACTACTCTGACGTTTTTAATGGGAGATTTGCCAAGCAGGGTTACTCTATCTAAAAATCAGAGTGCACAATAGTGAGGGGGGGGCAAGGAAAGATAAACATGAAATGGCAGCATTTCTACTTTGAAAATTGTGTATATATATATCCCCAGCCTGTTGCTGCACTTTTTCTCAGACTATGAGTCACTCTTACTGCTATGATGCAGTGATGTGCTAATGTTGTAACCTGGCTTCAGTCCTAACAGCAATAAAATTAAATGTTAAGCAATAAAAACCCTATAGCAGCAACAATTGTACAAGTAATAGTTCATTACTAGAGGAGAAAGGCAAAGCAGCAATTACAAGATGATAGCAGCAGAAATCTGAGCAAATATCACACACACTGCCCCAAAAAGCATTCTCAACATTGCTCTAACATCTTTTCAGCACCTAAGGGGTCGGGGGGAGAGCGCAACACGAAATAGTTATAGCACTCATGATGTAAAAAAAATAAATAAATAGTGCTCATCATATTAACACTCTGGGGGTGTGAGAGGGGGCAGAGCATCCCCTCATAAAGTAATCACTTTATTTTATTTCTGTCTGTGGGGGCCCTCTGCCCCCCCAACAGAAATAATGATTACTTTATGTGGAGACAGACACTCCGTGCCCCACCCCAACTCCCAGGTGATGTGCGCTTTTTTTTTCCACATTATGACTGCAATAACTATTTCTATGAGGGCACTCCACCCCCCACACCCCCAGGTACTAATATGATGTTCTGCACTGGAATTGTAATGTGCACCTGGAATTCTTATTAGCAACTGTAGTGGCAGAGATTAACACTTTGGCCTCAGAACAATGCTTGTTTTGCAAGTGTTCCGTGAGTGTACAAGGACTGGGACCATTTCAAATTAAGAAAATCCAGATATATTTTTGCTGTACTCAGTGTACCGAAGTGAAGACTTTTTGTGAATGCAGACCTCTGTGGGTTATGGTCACCAGATTAGACTGACTGACACACGTAACCTTGAGGTCCACCCCACACCACCACCAGGACTGAAACAAGTCCCCCCTCCTTCGCCATGTGGCCCATACCATTCTCTCAATTTCAACGCTTTGGTTTCCATTTCTTGACCACCATTCCTTCCCAAAACAAAAAACAAAATAGAACTACTTAAAATTATAAGTTTTAATTGAACTCACCAGGGAGAGAGACAGCAGCAGAATCCCAGAGTTACTGCTCCAGCAGCAATCACAAGGCAGCGGTGGGTGGGGGCTACTGCTGTGTGCACTGCTCACCTTGCCAGACTGAGATTATGCACAGCAGTGCAAATGAGACCCCAGGCCAGACTCTGCTCAGCGTCAATTCTTATACTTGCTAGAACCCACATATTGGCCCACATAACCAGCTGAAGTGACAGCCTGGTTAAATGGAAAAGACCACCTCCTGCTGGGCCCTACCTATGTGTAAAGCAAGGCCAGATTAACAGTTTAATAAATATGAGCTGTTTTGTTATACTGTGCCAGTTATATTTTTTTATTCTATCTGGTTGATTCTATGCCCTCCCCGCTGGCATTTTAGAACTTCTAGCTCTCCCCAGTGCACCAACAAGCACCTGTGGCTGCCACCATGATGATGTGTCCTGTGGGGAGCAGTCAGGGCTTGTCCATAGGCTAATGGCATAAGAGAAAGTGTAAATAGTTCCAGTTTGGATACCAAGTGTTTCCATGATATAACAACACCATGTACTGACAGACAGGCACCCTGCAAGTCGGTACCTAGTCTTGTTATATCACGGATACATGTAGACTCCACACCAGAGCCATTTGAAGATAAGACAATACAGATTACTATACTGCCGTATCTTCGAACAGCTCCAATTTGGAGTCTGCATGTGTCCATGATATACCAAGACCAGGTACCGACTGGCAGAGTGCCCATCAGCCAGCACATGATCTTGTTATATCACGGAAACACTTAGGGTCCAAACTGAAGCAGTTTGCACTTTCTCTTATGCTGTTAGGCTATGGATGATCCCTGGCTGCTCCCCACAGGACACATCATGGGGACAGCTCCGGGTGCTTGTGGGTGTGCCAGGGAGGACTAGGAGATCTAAAATGCTGACAGGGAGGGCACAAGATCAACCAGATAGAATTAAATAAAATTGGCACAGTAACAAAAGAGTGCATATTTATTAAACTGTTAATCAGGCTCTGCTTTACATGTAGGTGGGGCCCATCAGGAGGTAGACGTTTCCCTTTAAATATGCTAGTAGATCATTATTTCCATAGACAGTCAGAGAGCTGCCATCTCTAATTTAAGGAAACTATCAAAGGGCTAACATTTTACTGAACACACTGTACCTTGCATCTGTACGTGAGGAATAAGGTGAATTTCCTTTGGGTTTATCACATGGACAGGATTTACATTTAATACATTCAATGTGTTCAAGAAGCAAATCTCATTGTCAGACAAAAACAGCAATGCATCAATCATGATTGAATTAATAACTGAATTATAAGGCTCGCTTGAGCCTCTCCTGCAACAGTGTGTGGCCACTCCAAGTAGCATGGCTTCATAGGTTGAGCAACTTACCTAGAGTGACCACTTCTAACCTATTAGGAAGTTAGCTTGCCTTATAGTGCAAGTGAAACACAAAAGAAGCACAGAAAATACCTTTGAGTCAGAGACTCCTTTTCAAAGGTTCCACGTCACATAATTTACGTACAGAGACATACCGTTACATAGCTGTTCATCAGTACACAGTCAGGTTGTTACAAGAGCAATTGTAAGGCTAACAGTGAAATACTAGGGATAATTAGTGCAAACACACAATACATATAGAACTCAGATCTAGAGCTAGGCTTGAGGGACTCAGGTGGGGCAGGTAGGGTAGAAGAAGTTGGCCGAAGGCCTTAGTCAGGCAGGTAGTGGGAGATGTTTCAGAGGCAGTCACAGTGGTTTGAGGACAGTAGGAGGTCTCTAAAAGAGGTTTTAAAGGGTCCAAGTATGATCTCATTGGCAAGTGGGGTGGGTAGACTGTTCATCCAGGAAGGGGCTCTGTAGCTAAAGGACCTTTGGAATTGGGAGGTACGGCAGTGAGGGACAGAGAGGAGTTGCTTTCCAGAGCTATGAGTAGGCTTAAGTGTCAGGGCCGGGTGGATTAGTGGTGTGAAGCCTAGGGGGCAGTGGCCTACGGCAATTTTTTTTGCCATGAGGCAGGTATGAAACCTAATTCTGTTGTCAAGGTTAAGCCAATTGGTATCATTATATAGAGAGCATGTATGAGTTAGGTGGTCACAGCCCAGGGTGAGGTGACAGGCTTTATTTAGGGAGATATTAGGTCTATGGAGGGATGAGGTGTTCACCGCCCCATAGACAAGTAAGCCATAGTCAAGCAGGGAGAGGACAGATGAGGAGACAGCAAGCCTCATGGCATTTGGGGTAAAGCAATGTTTGAAGTGATATGGCAGCCCAAGCCTCACATTGAGGGTGGTAGATAGGAGGTGAAAATGTTGTTGGAAAGTAAGTGCAGGGTCTAGAATAATGCCCAGGTATTTGAAGGCGTCCACTTGCTTAAGAGGGGTCAGGTTGGCAGTTCGTACTTGAGGGCAAAGTTCCTTCCTAGTGTTAAGTAGATGAGAAAAGAACATAACCTTGGTCTTGTTATAGTTCAGGATAAGACATTGTGAGGCGCACCATTTTTCAGCACCACTAAAGGAGGATTGAAGGGAGAGGTGGAATTGCAAAGGGTCAGAGTTGGAGGTATTAAGGACAGCATCATCTGCATAGAGAAGCAGGTTCCCTGAGCAAGATCTGGGGAGGGAGTTAAGGAAGAGGCTGAACAGTAGTGGTCCAAGAACAGACCCCAGTGGGACACCAGAGAGGACAGGTAGCCTATTAGATAGGGTGTTATCAATTTTGACCTGCTGAGAATGGTTAGACAGGTAATCAGTGAACCAGCCAAGGGCATCCCGAGAGAAACCAATGTTGGACAGTGTGGATAGCAGGAGCGGGTGATTAACGGTGTTGAACGCCTTTGTGAGATCAATGAAGACAGCCCCAGTGATTTGACCCCTGTCTAAGATGGAGTGGATGTGTGTGGTGAGTTCCAGGAGGGCAGTAGTAGTACTATGTCCCTTCCAGAAGCCGTGTTGCTGCTTGCTGGACAGGTTGTATTTGTTGAGGTGGTCGGTGAGTTGATCAGAGATGAACCTCTCTAGGGCCTTGGATGGGGGAGGGAGACTGGAGGTAGGATGGTAGTTGTTAGTAAGGGTATGGTCCCCACTTTTAAATATTGGTGTAATGGAAGCAGATTTCCAACGGGAGGGAAATTTCCCCAGGCATAAGGAGCGGTTTAGTATATGGGTGAGGGGGTTGAGCACCTCAGGGAGAGAGAGAGAGAGCCAAAGGAGTTTCAGGTCTAAGGAGTCACTACTATAGCGGGAGTGGCTTAGAGCAGTTCTGAGATAAGGCTCAGCATACTTAGATGTAATGCTGTGCAGTCGAAAGGGAAGGGCTACTGGTGGGGTGGTGGGGGAGCTGGCTGGGGTGGGTCAAAGAAGCTGGTAGGGAGAACCTGCCTGAGGTTAGTGAAGGCATCATTGAAGGCTGTGGCTATATGGGCTGGGTCAGAGGTCAGGCACCCATCAACCACGATCTGATTAGGGGTAGTGTTGGGATCATTACCACAGAGGTCCTTAATATTGGCCCAGAACTTTCACCCTGAGCCCCAGGTAGCGGTTAGAGAGGTCTTGAACTACTCTGCTTTTGCTTTGCGCAAGGACCATGTACATTTGTTCCGCACCTCTCTGTACCTCTGTCTGTCATCTGGCAGGCCAGTCTCGTTGGAGAGGTGCTATAAGGAATCTTTGGTCCACATGAGGTCCAGGAGATGGTCAGTGATTCACAGTGCTGGATTGCCTTTGACCACCCTTTTGGTGATAGGGGCAAATTTGTCACATATGGTGTTAAATGAGAGAATGAAGAGATCGAGGGCTCTGTCAGGATCAGGGGGTCTTCGTTATGAGAGGACCAGTCCATAGTACTGAGATATGCTTTGAGTTGAGCACATTTGCAGGGCCAAGTTTGTGCTGTTGGATTATTTTTTGGAGGGGAATTTTGGTGATTTGCATGTCCAGTAGCAGAGGACAGGGGAGTGGTTGCTAAGGGCATTTGGGAGGACAGTAGTACTAGTGATTTTAAGGGGCGGTTGGTGAATACCAGGTTCAGCAGTGAGGAGGACCTTGTGCGCTGGTTCAGATGGGCCGAGGATGTGACTACTTGTGTTAGGTCTTGGGCAGTGGCAGCATCTATGAGCAGTGCAGTGGCTTTATCAAGCCAATTAACATTGAAGTCTCCAAGTATGACTTTCTTGGCTTGCGACAGAAGGGTGGCCAGGTAGGACAGTACAGAGTGGAAGGCCGCCTTCAGGTACCTAGGAGGAATGTAGACAGCAGTGATGAGAAGGGAGGGGTTAGTACAAACTCCTTACCTGCCCTACTAAATTACTGTTGATTGAGTGGCCTATAATTTTCTACATTTAACTCAGGTTGTATAGGGGGCTGGAGTGGGGTTAATGCTTCCTTTTTTAGTTATGTGTGTTACATTCCCTGCTCATTCAGATGTTCTTACTTTGATGGTGATTGTATCAAGTAGATTAAAAGTCTGTAAGGTATACAGATAATGGCAGCCTGAAATCCATTCATGTTACTAATAGATTAAAAGGCTGGTTTATTGATTGTCTCAATATTGCTAGATATTTCAATTACCATTTCAAAAATTGAAATTAGTACTAAACTTGAATTGAAAAGCTTGTTTTTTCCACGCAGAATCAGTCATCTGTAGACAGCCCTGGGCTGGTTTTTTCAGTAAGGGACAGGGACTTGTTTTTGTAGCGGCTATGATTGCCTTGTGTCTACCACCACAGCCCACCCCCCACCCCCACCCAGGTTTCTAGCCAGCCCAGCACCAAGTCTACATTTTAATAAAATTAATTTTAACTTATTTCCTTTCATTCCATGTATGTGTTGGGTTCCTCTCTCAGACCCCCCGCCCCGTTTGTTGGCTACAGTGCTGTGCTGGGCAAGACAATCAATGATGATGACCCAAGCCTGCCAGCATACTGAAAAGTTATTTTCTTACCACCTCCAGTGATCCGGTCTTCTGTCTGCCTCTGGAGGAGATGAGCTGGATCATGATGAGAGATTGAGAAGAGACGCTACTCCAGTTGGGTGAGGCCTAAGGCTCTTGCCCTCTTGCAAAGTCTTCAGGAACCGTCGCAACTCGCCCCCCAAGTTGAAAGTGAGTTGATGACGAGATTGTCTCAAGGAGTAGCTTTTAAGCCAGGGGATTGGACTGCACTCATCCACAACAGCCACAGGAGCCAGGAAGAGAGAGAGACAGGATCTTTACTCTTGGGCCTTTTTGAAGTGCCCGTAGCCTTACGCTGGCATGCCATGTGATGCTGAGCAAGAGATACGTGATGGTCTAGTGACAACAGCATGATCCAACCAATGGTAGCCTGCCTCTGGTCTTGTGCCAGTCCCCCCCATGCAGCTGGTCTGCAAGCGTCTGTTCCTGCTTTGAGTCCAGACAAGAGAGGAAGAATGGTTGGAATTAAAAAACGATTAGCGATGCCATGCCGATTTTCTTCTGGGGGGGTTGAGAGATGTTGTTCTACACCCCGGCCCGCCCCCTGCCCATCCAGAAGTTACTGAGGCTGGTCATGGAGCACACTGCAGTGTTGTAGCCTAGCCGGAATGAACAAGTATATGCCGAACAAAGGGGCCCAACCCCCATGGACAGTAGACATTGAGGAAAATCGCCAATATGACTATCTGGCTTTGGACAGGCCAATTAAGGAGGCAATTATTGTGTTGTGGTCTGGCTGGTGGGGGGCAGGGAGGTCGGGTACATGGCGCATGCAAGCAAGGAGACACAAGCAGATTTTGGTACCATGATGTGTTGCCCCCCCCCCATGCAAAGCAGCTGTACATGTGCTTACAGGTCTCGGGGGCCCACCTGGAAATTTCTGGGTATCTGGGCAGGCCAATCTGACCATGCAGTCAAAGGGCACACAGCAGGATGATGGCCAGCACGCCACATAGGAGATGGAGTCACGCAAGACAGATAACATAAATTTGCTTTTTGTTTTTTTCTTTATAATGAGTAAGATATATTTCTCTCCCCTCAAAGTCCCCAGCGATAATATATTTTATTTACAGCATGTATTAAAAGTTACTACAGAAATGGGTGCTGGGCTGCACACATGCTGGGTACTGTGCAAGAGACATAGGGCACACAGCATGATGATGGCCAGCATGCCACATAGGAGATGGAGTCATGCAACACACAACACACAGATATTTTTTTCATGAGTCAGGTATTTTTCTTTCTCCCCCAAACTTCCTCCACAAAATCATATTTTATTTACAGCATGTATTAAAAGATACCACAGAAATGGGTGCTGGGCTGCACATGGTCACAACCTGGGTACAGTGCAGGAGTCAAAGGGCACACAGGAGGATGATGGCCAGCACGCCATGTAGCAGACGGAGTCACATAAGACACAACACACAGGTTGTCTTTTTTTGTTGTGAGTAATGTATTTTTCTCTCTCCCAAAGTCCCCCAAGAAAATACATTTTATTTACAGCACGTATTAAAAAATACCAGAAAAATGGGTGCTGGGTTGCACACAGTCACAATCTGGGTACAGTGTAGCAGTCAAAGGACACACAGCAGAATGATGGCCAGCCAGCCACATAGCAGATGGAGTCACACAAGACACAACACACACACATGGAATAGATTTGTTTTTATGAGTCAGGTATTTTCCTCTACCCCCAAAGTCCCTCCCTGAAAATATTTACGGTATGTATCAAAAGATACCACAGAAATTGGATCTGGGTTGCACTCAGTCACAAGCTGGGTGCAGGGCAGCAGTCAAAGGGCAAGAGGGCACACAACTGGGCTGCATACACATGGTCACACACTGGGTGGTAGTGGGTACAGTGCAGTCAAAGGGCACTCAGCAAGATGATAGAAACTATGTAGGAGTCACACAGTGGGTACAGTGCAGCAGTCAAAGTGCACACAGCAGGATGATGATGTGTACACAGCAGGATGAAGACCATTTAATTGAGTCCATCAGTGACTACCTCAAGCAGTCCCTTCCCTGCCTGCCTTCTCCCCTACTCCTGTCTCAAAACACCACCATGGAGTGAAAAAAAATAAGGCTTCAGGCACTAAATTGTCAGCTTCAGACAGTAGCAGCTAAGTTCCCCCACCCCCACCTCACTTATGCCAGTATGCCACTGCCTGGCTGCAGCTCCTTGATCCTCTTTCCTTCTGTTATTTATTTATGTTCTGTTTCTGCCACATAAATGCCTTCTGTAAGTCCCTTCCTACTGCCTGCCTGTGCCCTGTCCAGTGTTATTATTGGTTTGCTTTATGCTCCACCACCACACCAACCAAGAGATTCAGAGCAGAGCAGACACATCTGCTCTGCTTCTCAATCCAGCTCCATTTGCCCAGCTGTAATTTCTGCTGCACCACCAACAACTTCATCCCAAACCAACATGAGTCATATGACTCAAGTCATGCCGCTCGTGCGAGTTTAAAGGTGCTAGTACAAAAAAACCAAAATGTAAATAGACCCTCCTGAGTCCCTCCCTCCTGGCTGCCAGTCTCTCCCACTGTGTCCTTCCTCCTGCTCATTTCATGTGAGCTGGAGTCGGACTGCCCTGCCCTCAAGACCAGACTTCCACACCTATACCCACCCACAGTAAGCAGGAACAAGGAAGTGGCAGGCATTAGCATGGCAGCACCATAACCATGTATTATGTACCTGGGGGAAAAAAATGTTTCGAACCCTACTGCAAACCCTCTAGTGTTCAAGTTGAAAAACAGAAGTTGATCATCAGAGTTCAAGTAGGGTTCCAGTCTTTCCTGAACTAGCTCTGACAACACTAGTCATGGTCCTACAGCCTGGAAGGTTACCAATATGGCCACATTGCTCAAGACTAGCTCTCTTTAGTCCCAAATATTTATTGTCCCTTGTCCATCCTGTTGGCTGTCAGTATACTCCTGGAAGGCTTGTACATGAGCAACTGATATACCACATACTCCAGAACAACCTACCTACAAAAGCACAATCAAGATTCCATAAAAAACACTCCTTCTGCACTGGGCTGTTGAAGGTTACCAATGGTCTGTCATCTGCACTCAGCTCTAGCCTCTGTGTAGGTGAAATATTCCTAGACATGGTCAAGGCCTTTGATACCATGAACCTTCTTGACAAGCTTCTATCACTGGGCTTGGCACCACCAACCTTTTCATGGTTCAAGTCCTATCTGACTGACAGGTCACAGATTGCTAAGATGGTTAAGTCTTTTCTCTATGTTCTCTCAGCCTTGGTGTCCCACAAGGCTCCACCCTTGGCCCTCTGCTCTTCAACTTCTTTAAAAATGACATTCACTACACCTGCTTTAACCTTGACACACATATACAGTGGAGGCAACCCGAAAGCAATTCAATACTGAAGCATTCTGCAGCAGAGTTACTGCAAGAAAAAAAGCAATTCCAATGGCATTTAATCCCTTTTGTCAAGCAGAAACTTGAGACACTGTGTTCCATCCTCGTGGCTCCTCTGTATTCTGCTGTATTCATCTTTATATAGATAACACCACTATTTACTCCAAATCTGAGTCCATTGCTGACCTCCACAATTTATTCCAGAAAGCCTTCAAAAAAAACCAAATATAGGTGGACTCAAACAAGTTGTTCCTGAATGACAAGAAAACAAATATTATGGCTTCCATGAAAAAAAAAACAGTCACAATCTTTGTAAATATTAGCTCTTTTGGGTTAGCCTCTGGAAAAAGTGCAATCGTTCAAATACAGTATGTTTAGACACAAAAATCAGTTTTTCAGATCACACCACAAAAGTAATCAGAAGTGTGCATAAACAACTTGGAGCTTTCTATCATGCCTTCACCTGTCTCTGATCAAGCACAAGAAATGCATTATTAACCTTTAGGCTGTCGGAAGATTTCTTAGATTTCATAGATTTCATAGATTGTATTAAACTAAATAGACTTTCATCTGTAATGCTTGCCTTTTGTAAGTAAGTAACTAATCCAAAGATTTATATAAAACCCCCAAATTTAACCTCCTCACTCATGATGTTATCCAAGTTATGTTTAAATGCATTCATATCTTTACTCCCAATAGCTACCTCAGGTAGTACATTCCATGCTGAAATCATCCTTTGAATGAACCAATGTTTCCTAAGCAACAAGTTCCATTTATTTAAGTAGAGTTGCTTTGAGTATTTCCTACTACTAACTCTACTGCGGTTTAAAACTAGGCCTAGTTCAGTTCTAAGGCTGTTATCATTGATTGCTTTGAATAACATACACAGGTCCCCCCATGCCTTCTGTATTGTAAGGAATACAGTTTAAGTGTTGTTAATCTTTCCTGATAAGATTTTCCCTTTAAGCCGAATATGGACCTAGTCATTCTACTTTGCACTGCTTCCACTCTTTTTATATCTTCTTTGGTATATGAGAACCAAATCTGAACACAGTATTCCAGGTAAGGCCTGACCAACGCTACTTACAAGGGGAGCATCACCTCCCTGGCTCGACTAGAAATGTGCCTGAAAATACAATTCAGTATTTGATTTGCTTTTTTCACTTGGTTCCTGCAATGTGTGTTAAATTTAAAGTCAGAGCTGATAGTTACAGCAAGATCTTTTTCCAAGAGTGTCTCAGTTAATGGTTCCTTATTTAGAAAGTACTTGCACTGTTTGTTATGGGAGCCCAAGTGTATAACTTTACACTTACTAATATTTAATGTCAGTTTACTAATTTTAGACCATAAAAAGATATGGTCCAAGGCTTTTTGCAATGCAGTGGTACTTTCTATTCCATTTACCACTGTTCCCAATCAACAGTCATCTGCAAATTTAGACAACCAGATGTTTGATGATTCCAGTTGTAGTGAGGAAATGTATATATTAAAAAGAATCGATCTCAGGTCTGACCCCTGCGGCACCCCACTAGTAACCCCAGCCCATTCAGAAAAGACACCATTCATCACCACTCTCTGCTGACACCCCTTTAACCAGTTAGCAATCCAGCAGATTATATTGTCACTCAGGTTAAGGTCCTTTAATGTTTTAACCAACTCTGGGTGGGGCAATTAAGCGAATGCTTTGGCAAAATCCAGGGATATTACATCCACAGGATTTTTGTTATCTATTTTGCTGCTGACATTTTCATAAAAGGACAAGAGATTAGATTGACAAGAGCTAGATTTAGTAAAACCATGTTGGCATGGGTCCACAAGTCCCAATGTAAGTAGGTGTTGATGTATATAATCTTTAATTATACCCTCCAGAATTTTACCCAATAGTGATGTTAGACTAATTGGTCTAAAATTTACAGGTTGTGTCTGAGGTCCTTTTTTTAGAAGGGGCACCACTGTGACAACCCTCCAACCGAGTGGTATATCACCCGAGTCCAAGGAGTGTTGGAATATATGTGTCAGGGGTAAAACTATATAATCGGCAAGTTCATGCAGAACTTGAGAGTGTATGTCATCTGGCCCAGGAGATTTATTAATTGGTAAATTTGTTAGTCTTTTATTGACATCTGTTGGATTAATGATTATTTATCCAAGTATGGGTAGTGGTATGTCCTCCAGGGTGCGTACAGTATGATTATTAAATACTGTGTAAAAATAGTTGTTTTGCAGATCAGCCATCTCTTTATTATCAGTATGTAGCCCCAAGCTATTTATAAATGGGCCAACTGAATTTGTAGCTCCCATTAAGCTGTTGATGTGGGAAAAAAGGCTTTTTTATTATAGCAAACCTTAGTGGCCAGTGTTATTTCATGTTGTGCTTTGGAATGCTTAGTATTTGTTTTAATTTTCTTAACCAAGGCCCTATAAGCTGGAATTAAATGATGATTACCACCCTTAATATGTTTAAATAGTCTATTCTTTTTATTGATTAATTTTTTGATAAAGGGTTTCATCCGTCTGGGTTTTTTTTCTAGCATTTTTTTTATACTAGGTATATATATGTAGCTACCTCACCTTTTAGTTTAGAAGTCACTAATTCCCAATGTTCATCAACTGTGTGGCCTGAAAAATCACTGGCCCAATCCCACTTAGCCATATTATTCTTAATAGCATTAAAATTGGCCTTTCTAAAGTTTAATTTTTTTTTGTAACTCCCATCCCAATTTGCATTACTTGGCCCTGAATCTGAAATTTCACACATATATGATCATTATTACCCACTGGAGCTAAAGTGCTAACATTAGTTACTCTATTGTTCATATTGGAAAAAATAATATCCAGTGTTTTATCATACCTGGTGGTGAAAGGAACTAATTGTACAAGCCCTAATTGTGCTATAAGATCAAGATAGGAGCTATCTGTTTTACTTTGCCCAGTATCTGTTATCCAATCAATGTTGGGCACATTGAAATCTCCTACTATCAAGATATTGTCAGCTGGGTTCAGCTCGCTGATATGCTTTGATAATTTGATGTCTTTTTCTAAAGAAATGGAAGATGGCCTATATACTAGGCCCAATCTTATAGAGGCACAGACCATAGAATGTAATTTAACCCAAAGTACTTCTAGATCTTCAACACTGTCGGGAATCTCCTCCACTTTTATGGAATCATGGAAGTAGATAGCCAAACCTCCACCTTTTTTGAATTTCCTGTTTTTAATGAAACACCTGTATCCTGGTATATTTTTTTCCCCAAGTGTCCTTCTCATTTATTTATTTTTATTTATTAGCTTTTGGTAACCAGGTAAGTGCATTAGGCAATTTGACCTGCCTATTTTCAAGCATGACCTGGGGGAGTACATAATACAGAGATACAAACTAAACAGTAGAAATGGTACAGTATCCCAAGGCAAGACCTCACACATGAAGGTCAAAAAACAAATTGACATCTTAACATAGGTCACCCACACAGAGGTTAAACAAACAAAACAAAATCAAGTTATATGTATACTGGACCCAATCCGGAAGATGTGACAGTGTGGATTACATTCAGATAAATAGAGATAGAAGCAAAACATAACAATGTGTAGGAGGTTTAACACTATAGAAATATCAGACAGGACAAACAACAAAAAAGAAGGTTAAGAGCATTTGCAGACACCGTGTGTCCTTAGGTAAGAGGAGAGTGCTGTCTTGAATGAGTCATGAGATGTGAAGACCCTGATATGAGAAGGTAGGGAGTTCCAGAATTTGGGGGAAAAGTGGGAGAAAGCTTGTTTACCCATTCTTGTTGAGCAAAGGGGAATAAAGAATGGGGGGAGGCAGAGGACCTCAGGGATCGAGCATAAGTCACAGGGATTAGCATAGCTCCAAGAGATTTAAGTCTGGGGATATGGGTAAGGGAGTCGATAAAGCATCCAAGGGTGTAGGAATGCAAGTCATTAGGAGCAAGCCAATTTAAAAAGGAGTAGAGGAGACAGTGGTGGGTGAGTCTAGGGGCAGACAAGGCAAATCTACAAATATTATTGAATGTAACTTCCCACTTGTGGAGAGCAGTGACACTTGCATGGGACAGGACTGGTAGAGCACATTTAAGCCCTGGAAGGAGGATACCCTGGGCTATAGAAATCCTTGCAGAAGAAGTAAGTGAGTGGTGAACTTTGTAGGTGACCCCAATCTTCATGTTGATACTCTTGCAGATCTCATTTATATGAGAGGAAAAATTCAGAGATGGATCAAGTGTCATACCCAAGTATTTAAAGGAGTCCGTATTGGACATGGCAGAACCATCAAGGCAATGGACCTGTAGACAGGGGGTAGCTATCTGGACTTTTCTGGGGGATCCAAAGAGCATGGCATATGTTTTGGTTAGGTTAAGGATGAGATGATTCGCGGAGAGCCAGGACTGGATGCTTTGTAAGGAGTGTGATAGTTGATCACTTATGTCAGTGACAGAATTTGAGGCAGTGAAGAGGACCAGGTCATCAGCAAACATTATAACCCAGGAGTGAGTAGGAAAGGAAGGAATGTCATTGATGAAGAGAGAAAAGAGCAAGGGGCCTAGTATGGAACCCTTAGGGACACCACAGAGGAGGACCTCTGAGGAAGAGAGGATTTTATTGAATGCAACAACTTGTGTATGATTGCTAAGGTAGCTGTTAAATGAAGACAAGGAGGAGCCTACCGCACCAAGCATACTGAGTTTCCTTAAGAGTAGGGAGTGGTTGACTAGGTCGAATGCCTTTGTGAGGTCTACAAAATCAGTCCCAGTAAGGAGACCCTTATCCATGTTCATCTTAACCTCACTAGTAAACAGGGTCAGGGCTGCAGTGGTGCTGTGTCCAGGCCTAAAACCATATTGGACAGGTGTCTGGATCTTGAACTTTTGGAGATGATAAGAGACCTGAGTGTGGATAAGCTTCTCAAGAAGTTTGCAAAGAGTAGGTAGAATGGCAATAGGTCAGTAGTTAGATAGGACCTTGGGGTCACCTTTTTTGAACACAAGGGTAGTCCTTGTAGTTTTCCAGACCTATGATACAGTGGAGGAGGAGGAGGAGGAGGAGGAGATCAAAAGGTTAAAAAGTCTTGTAACAGGTGTGGCTAGGATTGGAGCTGCCAGTCTAGGAATCCTAGGTTCAGTGCCATCAGGGCCCGTACTTCCGGGAATAGGAATAGTTTTAAGAAGTTTCAGAACTTCAAGACAGGAGACAGGAGCAAGGTTTAGTGGATGGGCAAGGTTGTCTTGGTCTGGCTCACTGAAAAGATGGTACTGGGCTATGGAAGGAGATGTCAGGGGAAACTTAGTGAAGAGGAAATTAAAGGCATTTGCTGTAGTGCAGGGGTTATTACAGTTGATATCATTTACGATCATTTCTTTGGGTGTCTCAGACCTGTGACTCCCAAGGATCTCATTTATTTGGGACCAGTATCTCTTAGGGGTTGGTTGACGAGGAGTGAAGGAGCTCACGGTAGTAGTTGCTTTTTGCCATGCAAATCTCTCTCTTGCAGACATTACGTAGAGCATGGTACTACTTGTAATCAGAGGGAAGAGAGGAGAAGTTCCATGTTTTCTGTAGTTTGTCCCTCAGTTTCAGCTTTTATAATAAGGGGTGCTTAAGCCACTTTGTGGTTTTGCCCCTAACCCTACACGTTGTGATTGGGATATGCCTCTCCTGTATAGAGACTAAGATACTGTTGAAGTATTCAGTCACGCTATTGATATAATTTGTGATAAAGCTAGGGGACCAGACAACTAGATGCAAGTCCCAAATAAGGGAAGCTGAATCAAGTAGATCAAAGTTACAGAAAGTTAGCACTTTGGGTGGATATGAAGGGGGAGAAGCATCCCATAAACAGTAGGCAGGGCTGTGGTCACTGATAGAGTCTGGGAGAACACCAACTGAGGAAAAGTGGTCTTTTCTGTTTGTCAATACCCAGTCAATAAGAATTCTACTGGTGCCATTGGCAGCGATTCTTGTGGGAGATTGGATGAGCTGAGAAAGGTTTGCTTTGCTGATAGTAGATGCCAGTTGACAGGCATTAGGACCGAGCCAGTCAAGGTTAAAATCCCCCAGACATATGATTTCATTTTTCGATGTTACAGTGGGTATAAAGTCAATGAGTTCCTCAAGACCAAGTTTACTAACATGAGGGGGTAAGTATACATTAAATATGTGTAGTTTCTTTGAGCCACCCATGAGTAAGAGAGAGTGGAGTACTTCACAGTTATTCAGATTTTGTGTGGGTACAAGGGTCACCTTTAGATGAGTCTTATGGTACAGTGCATGACCACCTCCACTTTTGGAGGAGGGACAGTCAACCCAAAGTAAGTTTTAACCTTGCAAAGAACAAATAGAGCTGGTGATGAAGGGCTTGAGCCAGGTTTCTGATTGAGCTAGTAAGTCGGGGTTATTAACTTGCACCCAGCATTGTAATTCAGGGAGATTAGCAGTTAGACTCCTGACATTGAGGTGAGCTATGCATAGTCCAGGAGATTGCAGTAGCATATGGGTGAGAATGGGTGCAGTGAATTGAGTCCCCGGGCCTGGTTTTGTTTCAATATCACTAGACAAGATTAAGGATAAGGTTGTGAGCCAGGAAGCAGTGAATGCGACCAAGCAAGTATTTCGACCAGGGTTGGTGAATTTCATGTGTATAAAATACCTAATTCGGAAGCCAGTAAATTTATACAAGAGGCTCTGGGAGGGTTTGAACCCCGTTGTTGTAAGTACTAACATGTTTGAATAGGTAAAATTATTTGTGGAAGCAGGGGTGTGGGCAGATGTGGACCCAAGGATTTGTCCCAGGAGGTCTAAGGTTGGAAGAGCTAAAAAAAGGGGATGCAAAAACAAAGCTTTTGCATTTTAGATCTTGGGAGGGTAAAATTAATTAAATGAAAGAGATTAGGAAGGCAGGCTTTAGGTGAAAGCATCTCAGCAGACAAAAACAATTGGATCTACTGCTGGAACCAGGGAAGAGCAGAGTGTAATAGCACACTCTAGTGGCCATAGAAGATATTCTGCAGATGGGAAAGTAAGGAGATGGGTTATTTCGTCAGGCAGATGGTAAGATTACGTGGGTAAAGCTACCTATAAATTCAGGGACTGCTAAGGGTGGGAGGGTATTGGGGTGGCTGCGGGGATCCCCTGTAAGCAGAAGTAGTAGCCGCTAAGCCCAAGTCCTCCCTCAGCAGCTCCGCTTCTACTCTGAGTGCCCAAAGCAAACAGTGCACTGGCCACAAGAAAGGTGAAACCTCCAATTAGGTTTAAATCTGCATTTGGTTTAAGTCTGTGTTTTCTCTGATTAACTACACTGAGCCCGGGAGCCTTGCAGAGGCAAAACAATTCAGCAGAAGCCCTGGAACCAATAGCAAGATTGAAACAAGTAAGTGGCTCTGCAATAATAGTGGAGCAGTGCCCAGGAATTTACAAGGACTTTCTTACACACAGGCACCTTTCAATAGTAGCTAGTGAATATTTACACAAACGAAGCCAATTTTGGTAAGATTCAATGATCGAGTAAAAGAAAAATGTGCCAAATTTGAAACTTTTGAACAAGGCTGCAGGCACCATGAGGGAAACATTGACTCCTGTAGTGTCCTTTAGCATACCTGTGATGATGTTTCAGTGACACATGCTATATGAATGTCCTGGGTGGCCAAAATTAGTTTGAATTCCTCAAACTTGTTAGGCAAACTTCTGGCATTGGTTAATAAACCATTCCATGCGGTATTGAGGCTTGTGTTACCATGGCTTACTGTATTCCTTCCCTCTCCAATTTCCAGTTTAAATGGAACCTTAGTACTTCATTGATTTTTTCCCCTAGTACTTGAGTGCCAAAGTGATTTAAATGCAACCCATCATTTTTAAAACAAGCTTTATTAGGAAAGGTAGTTGCGTTATCCATGAAACCAATATTTTGTTGGTGACACAACTGATGAAGCCACGTATTTAGAGTTAAGATAGACCTGCTCCTGTAAGATTATATTCCCCATGTAGGTAATACCCCAGAGAGTATTACCTTGCCCCCCAATTATTTTATCCAGTCAACAATTTTAATATAGTCTGTTTGAAGGTCCGTCCAATTTTTAGTGGGTATATCATTAATGTCTATATGTAAAAGTACAATGGGTTGACTGGTATTTTCCAACTGGCCATCTAAAAGTCTAGAGACATCCTTCACATGAGCCCCTGGAAGCGTGCTGACAGTTGTATTAGCCTTTCTCCCTTGACAAGTTACAGAATCAACCCCTCTAAGAATGGAATCCCCAATTACCACTATATCCCTAACTTTGGGTGGATTTTTAGAAGGATATTGTTTGTCTGGCAAAATACAAGCTGGGACTATAGACTGGGCCTGCACCATCATAGTTGAAGTTTTTGATTCATCAGTGTTTTCTTGGGTCACAACATCTTCCAACAGCATTTCAAATTTATTAGACAGAGGCAAGGGAGATACAAACTGTACAGGCTCTGTATCAGTAGGTAGATTATTTGATCCAATGTCGTTATTAAAGTCTGTGGTGCTCAAATTAGGTATCTGATTGATTGATTTAGACATGACTTTATCTATGAAGTCCTCTAAAAGATTTATTTCTCTGTGTGTTTCTAAATGCTTTACTAACTGTGCTATTTCTCACTGCAAGGTTTCAATCTGAAGACATTTAGTACAAGTAAAATCAGGACATGGTGGTTCCTCAGTATACATATTGCACTGAACACAAATCTTTCTTTTTACTTTACTCCGTTTTGCCTTATTTTGTGACATTATTAGTCACTTAGTGTGATCGTGTAACACAGGCTAATTAATATGCGGTATGGTCAGTTACCTTAATAGTAATCCTTGCCACTCCAAGTACGAGAGGTATCCCCAGCCTCAGTGTCCACAGCAGACACAGCAGACACGTGACAACTAAGGCAATTCTTGTAGGGGGTAGGAAGAAATAGGCTGTTGGTTAACTAGGATCTGCAGCTTATCCAGTAGGCAGGGAAATGGGCAGACTAGGTGGGCCAGGTAGTCCTTATCTGCCATCAAAGTCTGTTTCTATGTTTCTCTTTTTTTGCCATAATTGGCTGTTTTTCCTGTATATTGAAATTTGAGATTACAGGCATTTGATCACTTGGGGGTGTAGGTAACCAGTCCTGAACCCAGGTAGCCAAATATGTCATGTTTATTCCTGGTTCAGGATAGTTAAAAGACAGATCCAAATTGACTACCTAATATTTATAATGTTGCCCATATTAACATTTAGATTTTGGGACTTGATTATGATATAATGATGAAACAGTAGCCCATTGCCAAAGGAATAGTTTTTAATTCTGGCTCATGTAACTGTAATAGAATAATGCCTTATGACTTAATTACTTGATTTAATAATATTAAATATTACTTTAGCTATGTTTTTGTGAAAGGATGATCACCTTTGATGTCTGTATCCTTATGCTTTTGTAAAATGATGAACATCTTTGATATATATATTGAATGTTTGGGATAATGTAAACTTGCCATGAATATTTAAGTGTTAAGTCCTAATTAACCCATGTACACTTGCCAAATAATTTTTTCCAGAAGGTTATTTAATACCTGTAAGGACTACCAGCTTGAAGATTTGATCTATTTATTGTGCTGAAGATTTTTTTTTTAAATTTTTCTCAAAGGATAGAGTGCCGTATTTTATATGTGAATTTTATTTGTTTGCTACTATGTGAAAAGACTTTGTCTGTCAAAAAACAAACAAATTTGAAACTCAGAAGCTACTACTGACAAGAGATGAGGGGGACTTTGAGGAACTGGGCAAAGAATGCAGGATTTATTTTCTGGAAATAGAATTTACATTTCTGAATTTATCACATCTATCTACTGTAGAGGAACTGAAACCACCTGGAGAATGAAGAAAGGGAAAATGGTGTGCTTCTTCATTGCTCATAGTAGTTTCAACACCAGATATACTTGCTGACAGGCAAGGATTAAAGGGTGCTTGCACTGCTGTGAGAGTGGAACAAGTGGCTATCTGGGGACTAATGAACAAAATTTATTTGGCTGAACTATTATGTGGCCAGCCATTGTCATCACAGCCCCATGACAATGACCTCCTGCCCCTATTCCCCCATTTCATTATAATTTTATTAAGGATGAACCACTGAGCCAAATTCTCATTTTCAAAGGTATCCTATGCACAGCGGTATCAACCAAAGAAGGACAGGGAGGTATATCTAGTAAACCAGAGTGAAGCAAAATAAAGATGGTGAGGGGAACAATGGAACAGATAGAGGAAAGGATAGCCAGAGGGATGGCTAAAGGGGGTAAAACTTTCTTCAAGTACAAAAGTTAGAAGAGAAAAGCAAGGGGAGGGATAGTAAGGATTAGGAGGGCAGCAGAGGCAGACTGTTCAGAAGATAACTAAGAAAAAAGCTTCTGTCCTGAACAGGTACTGCTGATGAGTCTTCATAGTTGAGGAAGGGGCAGCATTAACAAATGGGGGCAAGGTGCACACAAGTCGATTTTCAGAGGAAAGAGTCCTGAATGGACTTACAACTCTGAACATGGACAAGGCTATAGAACCATAGGGGGTGCACCAAAGGGTACAAAAGGAACTTAGTGAGGTGCTAACTGCCCCACTAATGGCCTTATTTAACTGTTCACTGTAAACAAGTGTGGTTCCAATGACTGGAGAGGAGCTGATGTGGTCCCGCTACATACTGCTGCAGCCAAAGACATGGTCAGATATTTCCTATATCTAGAAAAATTCACTGCCTTCCTATAGTACCACTGTGGGCTGCCAGAGAGAATTTATTTAGATATACCATAAGTTATCTTAAAATATCTGAACATATCTATGTCAGCAACTATAAGAGCAGCAGCAAGGAGGAGTTTGGCAGATATAGGCATTTAGTGATGGGGAAAGTAATGAAAACCCTGCTTAATGAAAGGCTCAATTTAGTGGTGGGGAAAGTAATGGGAACCCTACTTAAGTATGGCTGGTAGAGTATCTTCAATATAATGGGCTGCAAGACCATAGATAGCACACATTCATGTGTGTGTGTGTGGGGTGGGGGATGCCAGACAAGTCTGATTGATTTCCTTGAACTGATGACCAGGGAAATAGATCAGGGGAGGACAGTGGACATGGCCTATCTGGACTTTAGCAAAGCCTTCCACACTGGAGACTGATAAAGAAATTGAGCATCCTTGGTATGAGATCCAAAGTGGTGAACTGGGTTAGAAAATGGTTAATGGATAGGTAACAGAGGGTGGTGGTTAATTGCAGGCTCCCTAGTGATGGGAGAGTGACAAGTTGGGTGCTGCAGGACTTAGTACTGGGACCAGTCCTCTTCACTATCTTCATAAGTGATATTGCAGGAGAACTGGAAGTGAAGGTATGCCTTTTGCAGATAATACTAAACTCTGAAATAGGGTGGACATTCAGAAGGGGTAAAGAGAATGCACAGGGAACTTTCGTAACTTGAGGCATGGTCATGAGCATGACAGTGGGAGCTCAATGCCACAAACTACAAAATCATGCATCTAAGGTATAGGAACACAGGAGCAAAGTATAGGATGGGGGAGGTACTGACAGTTAAAAAGAAGGAAAGGGACCTTGGTATCATTATAACTGATGACATCAAAGTGGAAGGGCAGTATGACAAAGCTGTGGGTATGGTTACTGGGATGCTGGAGTGCATAGGGTGGGTATCTCCAGCAGGTGCAAAGAGGTCATGTTGGCACCATCGCTGTCACTGGTGAGACCCCACCTGGAAAACTGTGCCCAGTTTTGGAGGCCATACGAGAGAAAGGACATAGACTGGATGGAGGCAGTCCAGAGGTTAACTAAAATGGTTCAGGGGTAGCACGAGAAGCCCTATGTGGAGAAACTGAGGGATTTCAACATGTACACTCTGTAGGAGAGGAGAGTGAGAGAAGACATGATAGATATGTGCAATTTACTTGTAGAGGTACCGCAGGATTGTTTACTAATCCAGTGGGTTAGGAAGTCTACCACATAAGGGGCAATGCTAAACTTAGTTCCTTTCTGTGCCTACGACATACTGTAGGAGAGATCAAAGTTGAGAAGCCACTCAGGACCAGTGACCAAAATACAGCATTGAAAGGCATCTTGCTGGGAACACAATACTTAAATTCATGGATATTGGTACTGGGATTTCAGAGAGGCAGACCTCCTGGGCTTTTGCTGACCTCCTACTGCCACTTTTCCCCAGTCTTGTTTTATCCACCCGTTTCCTTATTTTCTGGGTTTTATCCTTCCTTTTTGTACTTTTTCCTCCAAAAAGGAAATTTTTTTAGCATTGACCTCCTCCTCTAGCTCCTTTTCAGTTTCCCAATTAATCACTTTCTACCTTGTCTTTTTTTCTTTTACTGTGTTTTATTGAGAGGTGTTTAGGTTTAGATCGCCAGCGACACTATGATCTGTCTGTCTTACCCCAATGGTAGAGGTGACCTTCTGTAATCTGCCTCATCTCTCTGAAGCTTCCTTTGCTTTCTCTAAATGAAATCCTGCTTATATTTTTTTTTTCTAACTTAGCACTTAACACAGCATCAAGTTCTTAAAATAAAGCAATGTGCACAATTGTAGAAGTCTCACTGTTTTATACTAATGATCTCTGCACTCAAATCGTTGCGGTTTGATGAATCTGCTGCTATTAATAGTTGTAAAAACTTTTCTGAATATTCGGCTACAGTCTCCTTCAAGCCTTACTTGTTCTGGAAATCCTCAAGCCCACCAGAAAGAAGCATCATTACATGGAGTCTTCTTGGTGTTTGATTACATTCATGTTACATTTTCAATGATATGATGTTATACATCAAATTCAACTCCATAAACAGTAGACATTCTAACCTCCAATACAGTTTCTTAATGCCAGATTCCTCCATCAAATAATTGACAGTTACAAGTCCAGTACCAAATTTTTGCTTTGCTATTTCTTTATTAGCATTTAGCTCATTGGTTGCTTACAGACAGACTGAACTGATTGTGATTCCTGGTCCACTTGATATGCTGATGCCATTCATGGTAAGGCAATATCTTTAACTTTCTCAAAATGCCATCTGTATCTCTGAATAGACAAATATGGGGTTAGTAGGAAACAGTGGTAAAGATCTAAAAAACATCCTTTTGGCAGAGAGTACTGGCATTTATGTGGCCCTCTGCTGCAGCAACTAACAACATTTTGAAAGAGGGGCACATGTTCTGCAGTGCCAGAACTGTGGTGCAGCCTTGGAGTTAGTTGCCCCGACAAGACTCGAACATTACAGGATGAGGCATCCACACTGCTCCCCACTAGGTGGAAATCAAAGCTCAAAGTTCAAAATGGATTGCCACAATTTATTGTCTCCAAAAACTTCACAAATCAAATATTTTAACCACACCAGTGTGCTGCCTGTGACATGCTGCCCTGGTGCTTCAACCAGGCAGGTCTTCATCAAGGGGCTGCAACATTGAGGAAACACTACCTTATATATCCCTCCAATGACCATGGTGAAACAAAACTGGCTAAACACCACACACAGTATTGGTCATGTGGGATAACAAGGTTGTTTTTCTTTCATATTACTTTTTTCTGTACTTTCGTGTTTTCTCCTCGTATTCAACACTCCCCCTTTCGACATGAATGTGCATGTGTGGAGGCAGGAGCACATCATGTCTCTGCACTGCTGTGTCTCCACAGCTCTGGTGCTGCCCTCTGGCCTGCACTAGGGGGCAGCCAAGGAGTGGAATGACAACCCTCTCCTCCCTGGGAGAGGAGAGCAGTCCATTGGATGCTCTATCTTCTCCATCCCCTGCCGACCCCCGACAACCTGAGGTCACTTCCGACACTGGGTTGCCAATGTGGCACAAGGTGTGGCATCCAGCATCTCAACCCTCAGCACCACCAGGCTGGCTTGGATAACAAGGTTTTGAAATGAAAACAAAAAAGTGAAGCAGAGAGCAGTGAGGGATGGTTTACTGCTATTCTATGACTGATCCCTGGCCATTTCTAGCTCAATGGAAAATTTTCTTTAGCACATTTTATGGAAGACTAATTGAGGTAGTACCTGGCACTATTTATTTACTTCCCTATTTAGAACAAGCAATTCAGACTTGGGTAGTGTGAGAAATTGGAATTTTTGAGACACAGTCATCTGCATTTTAGTAGAAGCCTGTAGCCACAGTTTAGTTTATGTGACAACTTTAAATAAAATAATTCCCATTATGGATGTGTATGAAATATGTTTTTAAATATCTTTTCTATGTTCTATGTTTCTATGGGGGATGTTAGGAAATAGAAAAGACCTAACAGTTTAGTTAGGTAAACTGGGCAGATTGGGTGGGCATGGTGGTCATTTTCTGCTGACACATTCTATGTTCTATGTTGTATATGTTTTAAACATCTCACTTTGTTATTCTGTGAGACCCCAGAAGATCAAAGGGTTCTTTTGAGACACAACTGCATTCATTTAAGGGCTATTTAAGTCACTTTGCTCATGTGCTACTGGCTTTGAAAAAGCAAGTCTCTTTGCGAAATGTGTCAGGCATTATTTGCTCCAAGGGGCTGTATTTTTAAGGTGTTTATGGCACTGTTTAAATAAAACATGATACACAGCAAGCACAAGAGTCTGCAGTGATCTTTGGTGGTGATTTCCCAGTCCTTTGTGACTAACTGGTAACTTGTTTGGACAATAAATGTCCATTTTCTGGTGTAATTGTTTGCAACTAAAATGATGCTCTGATGATGTCTAAAGATTTCTTATCTAAAGTCACTATTTTCACATAAAAGTGCTACTTCAGTAGCCAATGCTGCCTCAGATCCTCCCCGTGAGAGACCAAGAGCTGGAAATGATGTGGAGGTACCAATCTCTGGTACCAATGATTGGCTGCTGCAGACCATGTGGATTGCCAAAAACATGAACATACTCAGTGTGTGCTGCCTGTAAAAACTGCTGTTTTATGATGTTGATGTGTCAGTGCACAAAAGAGAATTCGAATTCCTGCAGACCTGCATTACCAATATTCAAAACTTCAGATTTTGACACATTCACCTAATGCAAATTTGGCAGCTACTCATCCTTAACTGGAATTTGCCTATTACTTGGCATTGGAAATGTTCAGGATTTGTTTGTTTTTTACAATTATTTACATCTCAAAATGTCACAAAATTTAAATCAAATGATAGATTTTATATGCCTCAGATATACATATTGTGATAGAAAAACACATCACCCATAATTTGGTGGATTTATAGTTGTTTTTCTATATTATGTGCAATTATGTTAACAAATCTTATAAACCAGTAGCAAAAGTAAAGATTAAAAAACGTGTCATTGTCTTAACTTCATATTAATAGCAACCTTGTGGCATGGTAAACAGATTGGTCTAAACTGTTTAATTAGGAGGCCATCTTCCCTGCTGCTGAGGAATCCAGTTACTCCCAGAATGTAGGTGGTAGTTTAACAAAAACGCTACGTTAAAATTAAAGTTTCCTATAAAAATAACTCTGCAAAGTGATCATGCAACAAGCAATAATAAAATTGTTAATGAAAATGCAGAAGAGACCCTTTTTTTGATGAACATAGACTGGTAAATATATAGCATTCAGGGTTTCTGAAAATAGTGATTTGTATTTAAATGTTTCCATCATTCAGATTCTTTCTGTGGTGTACTTTTTGATATTGAATAGAATGCAATTATTCAGTACATTATATGTTGCCTGCTAGTTATATGACAAGTGATTGATGTAAGTTAGAATGGCTGCCATCAAGTTAATTGCAAATCCCTTGCAAAACATAAACCTACAAAAATATTGATAAAATTATAGTAAGCACATTGAGAGAATAAATCTCAGCATTAGCGTCAATATATCAACAATTTGATGACATAAATTGCATTACATTTTTAGTGAGGGCATTTAAGTTAAACTACCTTTATCAATATTCTGGAACTTGGAAAATATTTCAACAATGATAGGTTGTGAAAAGTGTTTTTCAATCCTTGTGTACAATGAGATTTGTACTGTGGAATTTTATAACTTAGTTTTCACCTGGAAATAAATTATTACTAATTTCAAGGTAATGTAGGATAGATAATTGGGTTTATAGTCATAAATATGCCATACAGAAAATAATCAGCCTGCTTTAATAAACTGGTACTTAATGTTGTTTGATTTGCTGGAAAACGAAGACAACCCTGTTCAACTATCAGTAATTTATTACAAGTTTCACAGTTTAAACAGCTGTGCAAAGGAATAAGGCTGTTTTTGTTTTGTTTTGTTTTCTGGAGAATCCAAAGCTCATATTTCCTCCATGTTAGTCATAATTCATCTGTATTATTTGCTTTTGTCCAGTAAGAAATATTGTGTTAAAAATATGTAGTTTCTTGCATATTTCTTCATGAGAAATTAACCACTTTTCTGCAAATGTTCTAGATGGAAGTTTAGAGTTAGTAAAGAGCATTTTGTATAATTCACTGGAAAACAGTCATTGAATATCACACTACATGCATATTTTGCACAGGATTAGATTGTATTTGACATCTTTCATTCAGGACCAATATGTAAACATTTAGGAATGCAATATGTTCAAAACTGTTAGATCGTGGACTGTATGGAGACAAAAATATCAGCCATAACCTGTGCACCACCACATTCACAGCTATAGTCAAATACATTAGAATCAGAGTTTTACTGAAAAGGATTTTTTTTTCTAAATGCTGTGATATCCCCAGTTTTGACAGAATGCTTAAAATGATCTTAAAATTCTATTTCTACAGCAAACAAGGAAGAGGAGAAGGGGCATTGTTTTAATTTCCTGTCCCACTAAGGACATATTTAGTACTAGCTATGAGTCCTTGTTCACAGTGTGATACTTTAATTTGCAATACTGTTGCACACAGGTGAGAGGGCTTCTTAAGTACTAAATGAGTTGTGCTAATAGATTTCAGTTCGGAAGTCATATAGATGAAGTCAGGTTAGATCAAGCTGGTTTTTGACATTACATGGGTTCTTAGTTATTAAGAATATTTCAAAACAGGGTCTGACCTCCTAATGCAGAAGCTGCAGTGTCACTTGTCCAGACAGTGATCAAGCTTCATTTCCTAAGCCCAGGAGTAGAGATGGGAAAAGTTGGTTAAATTCGATCTGTGAATGAATCCATGACTTAAATGCAATTTGTGAAGTTCAAATCGATCCACGAAGTGCAGAATTTTGCCATGAATGTCAGAATCCCACCCATGAAGTGCAGAATTTCACCCACATATGGCAGTATTTCACCCACGAACAATGGACATTTGTTGTTCATTGGCAAAATTCCACCATTTGTGGGCAAAAAGTCTGCATTTTGGAGCAGAATTCTGCTGTTTGCATGGAAAACTTCACAATTTTGGGTGATATTAAAGTTGCTGAGGGTAGAGAAATCTTCACAAAACTCTGGGGAATGTGAATTTCAGCTACTTCATAGAAACTTTGCCAGTGAATTAAAATATTGGCACATTTCTACCTAGGAGGCAGCTGCAGGCCAGTAGTGGAGGATGGACAATGCCACAGAATGCTTTCCTCCTGATGGTGGGAAGCCTTTACTGCAGTATTGCATCTTACTGTTCCAAGAGGTGCACTGGTGATAGAGGTTATGAGGCATTCCATTGGTTGGGTGGAATCTGGACTCCACCAGGGAGGAGGTGAGGGGAGACAATTTGGATAATGGTTGTGGTAAATTTGGCAGACTACATCTTCATGTTCAACTTTGTGTCAGTTAGGACTGGTTGAGACACATAAGCCCCCTTGTGTACACCTCTTGCCTCTCCAGATATCTATTTTTTGCTGACAGCAGCTTAGGAGGGACCTCCCTGAAGGTAGTAAGATCCTAGTATTTAGAGGGATGGGAATGATCACTGTGAGTGTTCTGGGATCAGGTCCTGACCATTCACTGAAAGAAGTCTTAGAGATCCAGAGTCAGGAAGGAGGACAGAGCTCAATACTCATAGGTTGAGCCACTAACAAATATATAGAATATGCAAAATTGCAAATACACTACTAACTGTTTAACAAAAAATCTGGAAAGAATGTTTCATAGATAGTAGATGGCAAAATGTTGTCCACTATCTACGTTTTTATAAGTACAGTACAACAAAAGAGAGTGGCAGAACAGCACCAAACAAACAGACCTCTATGTTAGGTCCAAGTTAAAAATCTATTAAATTCAAAAGTTTAAAAAATTGTACAAACTTACAAATAGCAGCACCCCCCCCAACATACAGACCATGCGCCAATGTTTCACATCACTCTAATGCTTTGTCAAGGCTACATGAAACATTGGTGCCCAGTCTGTATGTTCAGGGGGGTGCTGCTGTTTGTAAGTTTGTAGAGTTTTTAAACTTTTGAAATAAATGGATTTTTAACTTGGACCTAACGTAGAGGTCTTGTTGTTCGGTGCTGTTCTGCCACACTCTTTTATTGCACTGTATCCTGCTATTTGTGGGAAGCACCAGTGGTTTCTAGGACACCGCCTGTTTTAGATATTTTTATAAGTATAAACTTGAGTAAAGTGTAACTGTGCAAAACAGAAAAGAGCAGTTACTCCTTAGTCAAAATGTCTTAAAAATTGGTCCCTTGGCACTCTGAGCTACATTAATCCTTGGAGAAAGTCATTCTTACTGTCCAGTTATAAAGATCTGAATGTTCTTCAAATTTGCCTTTAAAATAGATGGATTAGATAACATCAGAACTGTCAAAAGGTGGGAAAGTATAGGTGTTAAACTTTTAAATGCACTTTTAATATCACAGTTGTATGCATCTGATATTTTATTGGAACTGACTGACTAGGCCTTTGATTTGGCACTGAATTCCACATTCACTCCATGGTGATTTGTAGAAATGACATTCTGGAGTCCAGATCTACCTAGGGACAATATTAGATTAGGAGACAAGGATCTAGGATTAGGTTTTGGTAAAAGTAGTATGTTCAAAGTTAGCACTGAGCAACCCTGAGAAGATTCAAATTTAGAAACTTTCCTATATTGTTTGGGGATTTAGCTGCTATGGAAGAAAAGTATTGTTTGCATACAGTACATATAAAATTGCCATGGAAACATAAAAACATAGACTTTGACATCAGATAAGGACCACCTGGCCCACCTAGTCTGCCCATTTCCCTACCTACATGATAAACTGCAGATCCTAGTTAACCAACAGCCTATTTCTTCCTACCCCCCACAAAAATTGCCTTATGTCTGTCGCATGCATCCTTGAATTCTCCTACAGTTTTAGAACCCACAACCTCCTCAGGAAGACTGTTCCATGTGTCCACCACCCTCTCTGTGAAAAAAATACTTCCTCACATTGCCCCGAGCCATCCCCCCTCTATCTTCAAATTGTGTCCCCTTGTTCTTGCACATTTCTTTTTCTGAAAGATGCAACCCTCCTGGACTTTGTTGATTCCACTGAGGTACTTAATAGTTTCTATCATGTAACCCCCTTCCTCCTTTCCTCAAAGGTATACATATTAAGCTCCTTTAGTCTCTCCTCACATGGCTTCTCTTGCAGACTCTGCACCATTTTAATTGCCCTCCTCTGGACCACCTTCATCCTGTCTATGTCCTTGCGGAGATGGGGTCTCCAGAACTGGATGCAGAACTCCAGATGGGGTCTCACCAACTGTCTGTACAGAGGGATAACAACTTCCTGTTTTCTACTGGTGATGCCTCTCCCTATACATCCCAGTATCACCCCAGCTCTCCCTACTGCCTTCTCACATTGCTTGCCAACCTTAAGGTCATCTGATATGATTACCCCCAGGTCTCTTTCCTTTTTTTGTTGTTGTTACTACCTCCCCCCCATTGCGTACTCTTCCCCTGGGTTTTTGTTTCCCAGGTGCATTATTTTGCACTTCTTTGCATTGAATCCAAGCTGCCATACTTCTGACCATTCCTCCAACTATACCAGTTCCCTTCTCATTCTCTCCATGCCTCCTTGTGTATCAACCCTGTTGCAAATCTTTGTGTCATCTGCAAAGAGGCATACTTTTCCTTCCAGTCCCCCTGAAATGTCACTTATAAAGGCTTTAAAAAGGATTGGACACATTACTAAACCCCACTGTACCCCATTAGTAACCCCCCTTTCTTCAGAGTGGACTCTGTTTACAATTACCTTCTGTGTCCTGTTGTCCAGCAAATGTTTTACCCAGGCTACCACCCTGGGACCCACTCCCAGGCTTGTTAATTTGTTTATTAATATTTTGTGTGGGACTGTGTCAAATGCCTTGCTAAACTATAGGTAGGCCATGTCCACAGCCCCTCCCTGGTCTACTACTTTGGTCACCCAGTCAAAGAAATCAATTAGATTCATCTGACATGACCTTCCCACTGTGAACCCATTCTGCCTTGGGTCCTGTGAACCTCTGGCCTCTAGGTACTCACCAATTCTTTCCTTCAGAAATGATTCCATCACTTTTCCTACCACAGAGGTCAAACTGACAGGTGTGCAGTTTTCTGCTAATGTCTTGCTCACACTTTTGTGAAGGGAAATCACATCAGCCTTCCTCCAGTCCTCAGGCACCACACCATCATCCCATGATTTGTTAAAAAGGGTAGTAAGTGGTGTCACTAGTTCTCCCCTTAATTCTTTTAGAATTCTGGGGTGAATCCCATCAGGCCCCATTGCTTTGTCCATGTTCAGTTTTAGGAGTTCTTTCAGAACCCTTTCTTCTGTGAAAGGACTGGGATCAACCCTCCAATCCAGAGTGCTTCTGTTAATCGAATTAGGTACCTCCCCCTCCTCCTCTTTTGTGAATACTGAACAGAAGTATTTGTTCAGTATCCCTGCTTTTTCACTGTCCCTCTCTGCCCACCCACTGTCCATTCTAGTCAGCCTTACTATCCCTCCCTTTGTCTTTCTACACTCCCTGATGTACCTATAAAAGGTTTTATCCCCCTTCCTAACCAAGTTGACTATCTTTTCCTCAGTTTGGGCCTTTGATATTCTGACTTCCTCCCTGTTTCCTTCTGCCTTAACTGGTCCAGTTCTCTGTCCTACTCCTTCTGTGTTTCCTTATACTTCCAAATTCTATCTTTTTCTCCCTATCCTTCCCCGTCACCTCTTTGAGAACTGTAGTGGCTTTTTCTTTCATTTTCATTTGTCTATTTGCTTCACACAAAGCTTGTTGCCTCTGTGAAGGCAGTTTTGATGTTTCCCCATTGTTGCTCCACCCCTCCTTCTAGCCTGTTTGTTAGTGCTTTTCTGAGGCACTCTCCCATCTTGCCAAAGTCAGCCCTTCTGAAGTCCATTACCCTCACTTTTGTATAGCTTCACTCTGTAGCTGAACTTATCGTGAACCACACTGTTGGGTGGTCACTTGTTCCTAAATGGCTACCCACTTCTAGATCTGAGATCCTCTCACTGTTCCCATTTGAGAATATGAGGTCTAAGATTGCTTTCTCATGAGTGGGTTCCAAAACTAGCTGTCTGAGGCATGCTCCCTGTAGGCCATCGATAATGGCCCTGCTCTTGGATATGGCTGCAGCAAAGGTGCTCCAGTTAGTATCTGGCATATTCAGATCCCCCATCAACAATATCTCCCCTTTCTCTGCCATCCTAAGGATGCCTTCTATCATATCCTTGTCCATTCCCTTCCCGTGAGATGGGGGTTGGTATATAACCCCTGAACAGATTGTGGTGCCATTTCCAGTCTCTAAGGTGACCCACAGTGCCTCCTCTCCTCCCTGTTTACTCTTTTATTCCATTGCTTTTATCCCTTCCCTTACATAGAGCACTACTCCTCCCCCTCTTCTTCCCTCCCTGTCTCTCCTATAGATTGTGTACCCTGGTATGTTAACATCCCAGTCATCGTTCACTGTGTACCATGTTTCTGTGACTGCTACAATATCCATGCATCCCTCTCCCATCAAGGCCACCAGTTCAGGGAGCTTGTTGCCCAGACTATGGGCATTGGTAGTCATTACCCTCCATTTCTTGATGGCCTTACCCCTTTTGTCCCATCCCTGTCCTTATTGCCTTTGCCACTTTCTCTATTCACCCCTGCCCTTCTCCCTATCAACATCTCTATCTTGGTGTTTACCTCACTCACTATGCTGATTTTATTTTTTGAGGGGGGTTAGGACCAGGGTTACTGATTTATGGTTTTCAATAGTAAAAACAGTACAAATCCTGAAATTTGACTGCCCACCAGTATGACTAAGAGATTTTCAAAGGATTTTGCATTTCATGCCATAACAGTGAATCTGTAGAACATGCATGTTCCTAGAAATTATGTCATGCACTGTTTTTCTTTTGCTTCATTTACTTTGCTGAATATTTAGCTTTCTTTCATTCCATTTGTTTATACACATAATAAAAGTTTAGACAGTAGAATTCTGATAAAATCCAAAATTTAGGCTAGCAGTCACCAATGGAATCTTGCATTTCAAATCTTGAAACTGGAATTTAATTGCTTTATTTAGCAAAAAATCGGTGACTCTGAACATTAGTGCATACTCTGTAGAGGTCATTTATGTGTGCTACAGAAGAACACATTTATACCACAGTTCTCTCATACAAAGGAATGTGGTAAAGCTCAGATAAACACACTTAAACTTCTCTAGTACGTTATGCATTTTGTCTAAGCTTAAAAGTCCATGGGGTTTCAGTTTCTCATACATGTTTGACAGAGAGTTCCAGATATTGGGGTCAACATAAGAAAAGAAAAAAATCCCATACAGGTTTTGCACCAAAACACAGACAGCAGGTCATCTGCAGAGGATTATAGCAATAACAGTCTGTCATTTGTCCTTCGTGAATAAGCCAAGCAGTCAGAAGAGCCAAAGCTGTGGATCTTAAAGATAGGAAAGGAAAAGGGGAAATTGTTTAACCAGGATAGGCACACTAAGCCAGAGCTCGTCTATAGGTGCAACCTGGGAGCACAAGGAAGTTAAGTGACTTACTCAGGATCATGCAGTATGTAAGTGGGAGCTGATGGGATTAAAACCCAGGTCTCCAGGTTTGCAGCTCAGTGCTCTTAACCACTATGCTATACTGCCTCTAAAAGGTAAAGTTGCCCATTATGTATTACAGCCTTTTAATCAATTGGAGCTAGTTCAGGTCAGAGTGCATTGTATAATTATGCAACCTTTTGACAGGTGTCAGCCAATCTGATGTCATAGCACTTTGAGTCTTGACATTTCTTTGCCAGCCAGTGAGTATAGAGTACAGCACCATAATCAAGCAGGAAGCGGAGGTTCTAGCTAGTGATGGCAGAGCATACCTCTCTGATTAGGCAATACTTAATTCTGAATAGTAAACTAAATTTCCCATTTATTTGCCTAGATAGGTAGTCAAGGTGATCCCTATATGTCAGACAATAATACAGAACTATACCCAAGTAATTGAAATTATCAACACCCAGCAGAATACTACCCTCCAAAGACCATGTTTCAAGGTGAACCATTTGAGCAGATAATCTAGCTGTAGTACCAAAGTACATTGCCATAGTTTTCTGCTCATTGAATAGCAAGTTGTTCTGCACAAGCCATGTTTTGAGATGTCTAAGGGTAAGATTCAAATCTTGGTTAATATATATTGTAAACACCTTTGTAGAGAACTGCATCATCAGTGTAAATAAATAGATGTAAGTGTCCACAGTTGAAAGACAGTGAGTTTATGAACTTAGAAAATTGATGGGGTTCCAGGATTTATATTTGTGGGACCTATATCTGAACTCCTAGTAGTGATGATATTATGCCATTGAACTTTGTTATTAGGGACCTTTTTCCAGCTAACTTGTGACCCACAAGAAGGATACAGCAGCACCAGCCAGGATGCAGTGCAGTAAGGCTGCTGTATGTCACAAAATGCTCTAGTATGCTGTAGAGAACAGTGTAATTCAATGGCAGTTAGGCTCTTTTGTAATGCAGTATTTTGTGACGTGTCACTTACTGCAGTCTACTTTGCTGCATCATTGCTGGGTCCACTGTAGGTCACCTATTTTTTGTTTTTTTTATTTAGTTTTTGTTGACTGGGTAAGTGCACTAGACAAATCCTGCCTATTTTCAGGCACGACCCGGGGGGAGGGGGATACAGATGAATGCCAACTGGCCTTGAACCAGATTAAGCTGTTGGTGGTATTTTTAGTGAATGAGGGAAATTTGGCCAGGACACCAGGGAAATTCCCCACTCTGCTGCTGCATTGCTGCCAGTAGGGGCCAGGCCATTTCCAAGATGGCTGCTCCATGAACCAAGGAAGGTGGAGGAAGCAAGTGGAGTAGGAGAGCCAGCCTCAACTCTTACTCCAGGCTTAGTAGAGGCTTCAGCCGTGGATATGGCTGAGAGAGAGATTCGGATGCAGATTTTCAAGATGCCTTTGTGGAATGGGAACAAGCTGTAGTGGATTATAAAAAAGAAGAAAGTGGTCAAGTTATTGTTTCTTTACAAACTGAAATGGAATCGGTGAGATTTGAACCTGAGTCTGGGAGCAAACCAGTTTTTCCTAGCAAGCAGGCTGGTGCTCCTATTCGTGGAGCCTCTGGAACTGTTTCAAACTCTAAAAATAAAGAAGAGTTTATTCTTTTAAACGAGCCTGTGGAGCGTGTTGTTTCAGCGAACAGAGGACTTCAAACGGAGAAAATGCGACAAAAGGATCACAGGATGTCGGCTCAAAACGAAGAGCTTCTGGAAGGTACTGTGCCTGTGTCTAAAATCATTTCCACTGATACTGTTAGTGTTGGGGAAGCGAATCCCTTTGATTTTAAAATACAGACTTGTTCCCGGTCTTTTGAAGCTCCGCAGAAGCGCGTTGAGCTTGTTAATGATGCCAGGTGCACTAATGACAGCACTGATAGCTCTAAGGCTGAGCGCGGGTTTGCTTTTAGCCCGGCAGCAGAAAGAAAATTTCAGCAGGGCTTGAGATGTGGTACAAAGCAGGAGTACGCTTTTAAATCAAATACAGGCTGGCAGTGTTTTCGTGGTTAATAGCGAGTGCCTACAGCCTAGCTCAATTACAGAGGACACAAATTGCAAAGGTGGAAAATCTGGCGACCTGAGTAATGATTCAGTTTTGTTTTCCCCCTTTGGAGACAAAGAGGAACCACACCTAAACAAAATGATTGGTTTTGTCTTTAAACACCAGAATAAGGAGAACTCTTTATCTGACCCAACAGTAACTTATCAGTCGTCTGCAGGTTCACAACGAGGGTTACTGTTTTTTCCCCAATAATAAAAAAAAAAAAAGAAGAAGAGGAGTCAAATCCAAATATTCCAATGACTGCTTCCCTCAGGTACAAAATGAAGGAACACATGTTACTTGGTCACCACAAAAGCTTTATGTGAGGCTGGTGGAAACAAACAGTCTCAGGGGAATGGAAGCCTGACCCTGCATGGGATTTGAACTCAACCTTATCGCAGCACTCTCCAGAATGGTTTCCAGTTTGTCAACAGCAGAAAGGGTCAGAGTGTGAGATGAATAATAAATTAGAAAAGAATCTTTACATCCTCCTTCTGGTACTTCTAGCCTGAACAATCATTCTGTTTTACTATTACAACGGCAGGAACCTATGCAGAAGAATTCAATTATGTTAATGTGCAGCCCCTTCTTCTGCTCAGAAACCTTTGATGTCTGAACTATTTTCAAATTCCCATAGGGAAGCTGCTCCAAGGCGTAATGCCGTAAGATTGAGATATAAAGGAGGGTTGGAAGTAAGGCCCGATAGGTATTATGTGGGCAAAACCTTACTAAAAGACTCATTAAAGTTTACACCACAGGATGTTTATGCTTTCATAAATATTTCAGGGGAAGACAATTATGACATCAGTTTTCGTTCTCAACATGCTTTAGACCTGTTTTGGGTTAGGTACAACCAAGTTAAGTTTTCACCTGTTTGGACGCCCTTTATTGTTATTCCCCTATCTAAACCACTACTTAAATTTGTCATAATCATGTTTCGGAATGAGGGAGTTTGGGTAGAGGATATAACATTTTGGTTAAAGAAAAATGTGAGGTATTAAGTGAGCCAGAGCCTATCTTAGATATAGAGGGTTTCTGGACTGGTGGATGGAAGTATAAAGTTAAACTAAGGCAGTCAGAGACAGGGATTGAACATATTCCTAATTCTTTCTTTTGGGGAAAGATAGAGGGTATGTTTTTATAGTGGACAACCTCGTGCATGCTACAAATGTGGTGCTAGAACACATCTTTCAAGTGTCTGTGACAAACCTCGCTGTGACAATTGTGAGAGATAGGGCATTTAACTATGTTTTGCAATAACCAAGCTAGCTGTGAGTTATGTGAAGCTAAAGGTCATACATTTAAAATGTGTCCATGGGCTGCTCAAAGGACAGCACAATGTTCTAATTCAGGTTTTCATACAGAAAGCACAAGACACCATGGCTAAAGCTTCTTCACAGTGTGAGCATTCCCCACCCAGGCTACTCAGGCTAAAAAGACAACTGACTCAAAAGAGGGGTTAAAAGATAAGGGTTTGGATAAGGGTGGGATAAGGAAAGCTATTTTCAGCAGGTAGGGCGGGTAGGCTGGAATCACCTTCAGATGGGGAAGGGTTAAGAAGGATAGCATGGTTCTTCATAGCCTTTCAGAATTTCCCCAGTTTGTTATGAGGAAGGAGCAGTTAAGGAGGTGGGTTCTGTAGCCACAGTAAGTAAATCAGCGGTGAGGTTGCCCCAGAGAAGATCTACTAGAAATCTACTCAAACTCCCCTCCCCTTGGTAGTTCAGATTGAAACTAGTAACTCTTATGCAGCTCTGTTCTCTTCATGGGGTAATACTGAGATAGAGGTTGAAGACTCGATTCTCAAAATCCTCCTTTTCATCTAGGTCTCAAATTTTGATAACTATAAGGACAAGAAAAAGAAAAAGAGGAAAAATAATGATTGGCTTCTTTAAAAATGGCTATGAGTTTGGCATGGGGTTCTTTAAATGTTCATAGTTTATTAAATAAGGTCAAAGACAAGCCCTTTTTATTACATTCACGACTTTCCAATTTCTGTATGCTTCTTGCAGGAAACATGGATGTACTCATAGAACAGTCGGTATCTTTAAAAGAGAGGTTCTGGGGCCCCTCATTTTGGTCTTTTGAGAGGACTCTGCTGATGGTATAGGAATTGTATTTAACTCATTTGACTTTCAACTGCATAATCTAATTGATTTAATACCAGGAAGGGTTCTGATCGTGGATGGAAGTGGCAAGGGTTATGTTTTAGGTTCATTAATATCTATAATCCCAAACGAAAGCGGTAGGGTAAATTGCTTAAAATGGTCCAGCCTTTTTATTAACAACTGTTAGAATATTATGGGGAGGTGACTTTAATTGTCCTATTTCAGCTCATTCTAAATCTAAAACTAAAAAAACATACTGTGATACTAATGCTTTAGAGAAAATTATTAAGGAGGCTGGTCTTTTGAATTGTAATAATGGTATGCAGGCAGGGGGTAGCTTTTCCTTTAAAAAGGGGACATGTTTTACTTTAATTGATCATATGTTTGTATCAGCTAATATGCAATTAGAGTCCTTTAAAATATTTCCTTGTGAGTTTTCTGATCATTCCCTTTTATTTAGTATTTTTTGTCTTTCGGATGTGAAAGAGTGTAGGCATACTAGATGGAAACTTAATAATTCTTCTTGGATCTTCCTTTTATTCAAGCAGGAGTAAAATACCTTTTAAGTGCTAGATTATCGGTGGCCTTCTTTATATTCAGACCTAGGAGATTGGTGGTTGGAAACAAAAGCTGATTTAAGAAATTGGTTCAAATCGCAAGGAGTTAAAACAAAAATCACAATTTTCTACGTTACTTAGGCATTAGGCAACAATTACAGAGGCTCATGACCATAGCTTATACGTCTAGGTATGACTATTCTGAACAAATTGCTAACCTAAAAGCTAAGATGAGATTTTCAATATGACAGAGGCAAAACCATGCAAGCCATTTTAACTAATGGAATCAAAAATCACTTATTGGAGATCCTTTTTGATGTGTAAACAACTAAGAGAAGCTACAAGAATGGAGTTACTTAAGAGCATAGATGGTAGTATGGCTTCTTCTGTATCTCATTTATGAGAAGTGATTGTAGACCACTATCGCTCTTTAGAACCCCTAGAAAAGATTTTAATCTCTTCTATGGATGCTTACTTAAAGGAGATTGTGATCCCAGGTGATCAGTTAGGAGACAGGAAGTATGGGCCCAATTACACAGATAGAAATCTTGAACTCCATTAGGCTTTTGAAATTGAATATTTCACCAGGGATAGATGGGATTTCTAATAATCTTTATAAAAATTTGCTGAACAAATAAGTCAGTGCCTTTTTCTACTGTTCAAATTTTTTCTAGATAAAGCCATTATTTTTCCTTCCTTTTCAGAAGGATTATTAATTTACATTTTTAAATCAGGAGACAAGCAAAACATTGCTAACTGGAGACCAATTACTCGTTTAAATTCAGATTATAAAATATTTACTTGTATTTTAAATAATAGATTAAAAAATTATGCGAAAGGAGTTATTTCACCTTACCAATATTGTGGATTACCTGATAGACGGGTTCAGTCTGCTCTTATGTTAATTAGGATGTTATTGAGCATCTCTCTGATATAGGATCGACTGAGATGTTTAATGACTGCAGACTTGGATAAAGCCTTTGATAGAGTCTATTTGCCTTTCTCTTCCTCACGCTTAAACACTATGGGGCGCCAAACCAATTAGTGGATATCATAGAGAAATTGTATGATAGTTATTTTGTGTTTCCATATTTAAAAGGTTATAAGGCAGAATGTTTTAGATTAAATACAGGCGTTCGTCAAGGGTGCCCGCTTAGCCCTCTTCTTTATATTTTTGCTTTAGATCCCTTTCTACAAATTATAGCTTCAAGTCAGAAATGGAAGGGTATGACAGTCAATAATAGATCAGATTTGCAATTAAGAATCCAGGCCTATGCTGATGACTTAGTAGTATACCTTGAGGATTATGCTTCAGTAACCCATTTTGTGTCAGCCTTCAAGGACTTTTCAAGGTATCTAATGCAAAATTAAATTTAAATAAAACTAAGGGATTATTAATGGGTGCAGGGATTAATGAGGTATGGCAGGAGGGCATTTATATTTCTAGGATTCCTCTTAAAATATTAGGAATTAAGTTTGGTTCCCAGAACATACCTATTGAGAATTGGGAAAGTGTCATTACAAAAGTAGAGTCTAAAGTGAATAGGTGGAAACAGTGAAACTATCTAAATTGAAAAGTGCAAAGTCATTAAGCAATTTCTTCTCCCTATGGTACAATATGTAGCCATGATTTTCCCCTTCCAGTGCTTTTTGAATCAAAGTTATACAGTTTGTTTTTTCAAATGTTATGGGGCAATCGTTTAAATCCTGTTAAAAGGGTTACATGACTTGATGAAAAATAAGGGTGGATTGGGTATGGTTGATCCAGTTATTTTGTGCATGCATTATTTCTTGCTAATTCGGTTAAAGAAGGATTAAAAGCAGACTCAAGTGCTGAGGAGACTTGGTATTTAAAACAATGGGTAAATATTTTAAGAACTGGCTTAATTTGGCTCCCAAACTAAATCGTCATTTAGCTGTACCTTTATATTTTAGGCCTTCAGCACAGAAATTGTTTAAATGGCAGATACAAAACAGATAATTTTGAATAACAACATGAAAGGGCTTTACCGTTATCTAATGTCAACTGTGCGTCCCTTGGAACCAGGATTTAAAATTGCCCTACAGTATTAAATGATAAAGTTTTGGTACAATTAAACAATATAAGGATGCCTCAGAAACAATGGGAAACACAGTGGTTAATTTTCTATGGGAGATTAAATGTCAAAGGTAATGCAAAATATAAATCTTTACAGGAGAGAATGTGTCCATACCTAGAATGTATTAATGTGGAGGAATCCATGGAGCATTTTTTTCTCAGATGTTCATATGCTATTGGTCTATGGAAGTATTTAGCTAACTTATGGGGATTTAGATGGTTATGTAATATGACTTATGATTTATTGATTTTAGGTTGTTATCCAGTTAATTTATCAGAATTCCATGAAGAGACTTTGTCTTTATTCTTGGGGTGTTTAAGATATTATTTATGGCAAGCCAGGGTACAATGGGTTCTTTATCAAAAGAAAATGCCTTATTTTAAGGTTAGTGAATTGATAATTAAGGAGTTAATTCAAATTTATTCTCTAGATGCTTCAAGAGTTACCTCAGGAACCCTCAGGAAATGGTGGAAAGGGTTTTTCACTTTATTAAATTTAAGTAAAATGTGTGATGTTATAGAAAAGTGTATTTAGCGATAGCCATGAGGGTAAAAGTTGGCACAAGTTCTGTTAAATCTACAGTTTCTTATGAATGCTTTGTTTTTGTGATATTTAAGTAATTATGTTTAATTGTTTTTCTCTCTGTTATTGAGATATTATTTGTTCTAAAATGTGTTATTGTCTTTATGTTATTTTGCCAATAAAAACACCCCTACTCTTTTCAATAAGTGCCATGGGATCTTTAACATCCACCTGAATTACCACCAATCCAGGCAGATGGGACCTCGGTTTAACGTCTCATCCAAAAGACCCACTTCACCCTGTCTGTGCAGCAGCAGCTTATGATCCACAAGATCAAATGCCCTAGTTAGGTCCATGAATACCACTCCCAACACTATACCCTACTACTGTGTTCCAGGACATAACTTGCAAATAGGAACAGGTTCTGCTGATCTAGGTATGCACACAGTCCTCTGTAACTTGTGTAGCCCTTGGAGGACAGTGTGACCAGCAAACAACAGATCAGTGCTTATATAAACTGTAACATGCACAGTAGGCTATTGAATCTCCCACTGCTGAAGCCCTGCTCTGATGTCAGCTGCAGGGAATTCCGGGATTTGTATTTAAAGAAAATGTTAGGCTGGAAGTAAGCAAAAATTCTTTGACAGAATCAACTATACTACAGAAAAGAGAAAGTAAAAACAAATGTTTTGCACACAAAATGTTAATTGGGAACAGTCTCACACTTAGGCATGGAGCTTGTAGTGCTGACTGTTCCCCTTTAACTTAGTCATAAAGGAGCATGCTTGTCAGTGACTGATTAACTTAATCATGAAGGAGCATGGTTGTCAGAGACTCTGATGAACACAATCATGGAGGCTTTCAGAGCAGTGTTTATATCAGTAGAGACAAAGCAGAGTGACTAGTTAGCATTGCACATATCCTTTAGGAATTCAGACAAATTGAACCTAGAGTAGTCTCTGAAAGAAACCATCTTAAATGGAAGTC
Source organism: Neoceratodus forsteri (assembly GCA_016271365.2). Classification (NCBI taxonomy): domain Eukaryota; kingdom Metazoa; phylum Chordata; order Ceratodontiformes; family Ceratodontidae; genus Neoceratodus; species Neoceratodus forsteri. Next base: position 776,101,796 of record CM057459.1, on the reverse strand, counting down.
TGGGTGCTCTGTTAGATTGCTCACAGAGTATGGGTGAATGATCACTGATGGCATCTGCAAACTGACCCACCAACAATAGTCTGTCTTCCCTGAAGGTCATTATCTGGTACAGTACATTACAATTACCAGTCTAGGGTTTCATCCTAGAGGGATGAGCAATGACCTGCTCAGTAGGAGAGATGAACCAGGGTGAGGGAATGTCTGAGGCAGGGGCAGCTCTGGGAGAGCATGGTAGTGGTAAGCATCGTACCATGAGCATGTGTGGAGGGCATGGGCACCCATTCCTGTTGGACCGCTCGATACTTGTGAGTGCCCCCCCCAGAAGCAGGACTAGCACCACCTCCTGTCCTGACTCTGAGGCAGTTGAACCACCACCACCTCCAAGTCCAGGTTCTCTGCAGCAGGATGTGCCAATTCCCCTGGGCCCAGGTGTGGATCCCATCCCTGTTCAGCACTGTGACCAGCCGGCTGCCAGTTCATCTGGCCATCCTCTGCTTGTGCCTGGTCCTCCCTGCACCTCCATTGTTTGGCAGTCTTTTTACTGTGTGGGAGGACAGCAGTGTGGTCAAGTGCCACCTGTGTGAGGTGGAGGTGCACCGTGAACCCCCGGGGACTCACCTGGGGACTGAGGGCCAGTGCACCCATATGCTCAATCACCAGCAGTTGGAGTGGCAGGCTGCCACAGAACAAACCATGACTGCACCTGCTGGCCATTCTGTGGCAGAGGGTGCAGCTGTGCATTGCAGCATCCCTAAGAAGAGGAGGGAAACAGCAGCACCTGCTGCTCCACCAGCACCCCCACCACCACCAGCAGGTCAGCCTGTTGAATGTGTGGACCCCAGAGAACTGCATGTAACACAGGCTGACTTGGCAGTTCTATGGAGTGCTGTTGAGGATAACAATGAGAGGGTGAGTGATGTGGAGCAGCGGCTGGATCACATAGAGGAACATCAGCTGCAAATTATGTCCATGCTGGAACTGCTGCTGGATTACCATGGGATCCCACATTATTTTTTTTCTTACACCATGTGCCCCCCACATCTTCCTTGCTGTGTTATAAAATGTATTCCTCCACCATCCCTGGCCCTTGTATGTAATTATGCCCTCTTTTGTTGTCTTCCATATGCGTGACACTTTGTATGCTAAGCAGTGCAAGTATACCGTACTAAACTGCATGTCTTCTTTCCAGTCTGTGTATGTACTACAGACACTGTCCAACTCCCTGACTTAAAAACAAACATTAATGAGTACAATGGTGGGGTGATGAAGCATGGAGTGATACTACAAAACAGGCTTACAAAACATACAAGTAACTACTGTATTAAAAAAATTAATGTTGTGATTCGTGATGTGATCGTGAATCGTGATTTGTGACTGCATTTGTGACTGTGATGATGAAGAAATGTGAATGCCTACCACCTACGGCTGTACTTTCCCAATGAACTGTAGCTTAAAACTCCCAGACTTAAAAGCACGTATCAATGAGTACAATGGTGGTGATGCCTGGAGAGATACTACAAAATAGGCTTACAATACATCTAAGTAACTAGAAAAAAAATTAATGTTGTGATTTGTAATGTGAATGATCATGAATTGTGATTTGTGACTGCATTTGTGACCGTGATGATGAAGAACGTGATTTGTATCACGAGTGACTCGTGATGATGGTCCTGACTTAAAAACACATATTAATGAGTACAATGTTCATGCAGAATTAAGCACCACACCTGTCCAGTACTCTGAAGGGAAGTCAAAGAAACAACTGTGACTTAAGTTACAGATGGAGATTGGGCTCTAAAGAGATGCAAATGCACAGACAGATTAAGATTGCTCTGTGCACTGAAGAGATGCAGACACAAAGGCACAACACCTAACCAGTACTCACCATCAGAAATTCAAATCTGGAAAAGAATACCTTTTCCAGCTGAGGCGGGCCACAGAGGGGTGGCAGTGTAATGCACTGCTGCAGTAACAGTCACTAGTACTAGTACCAGTAAAGATACCACAAAGAAGTACAAAAATCACACAGCTGCAGTGGATAGCAGCTTCACATTGCTGAAATTATTATGTGGCGCAATAAAAGGTGTCTGATTTGATGACACACGTCACACACATACACACACACTAAGTAATGCATGCAAATTGAAAACTTCAGTAATATAACCACCTATTTTAAACAAACTAAAATTATGCACTGCTGCACCACAACAATCAGCAAAAAAAATGGCAAGAAATATTGAAAATATTACTGTGTGTACATTAACACAGTTATACAAGAAAAATATCACCAAAACAGAAAGCACTGTCTTTTTCTCCTAGTTAATCTACCTACACCACAGATACACCCATCCCCAAAGCACACTTCCGCTGTCTCTCAGTACACAGACTGAATGTTGTACATTAACATTCAAAATCCATACACAAACAATAAACGCTCGATGATATGAGCACAGGAGGGTTTCCTATAATTGATGAACTAAAGTTTCAGCAAAAAAAAAGACTCAAAAGGCTTTTTTAACAGCTTTTTGAAGGTTTGAATTGCAGAAAGCTCTCAGAGCAGATCGTCTCCTACAGCTTCCTACACACACTACCCCAAACTGAGGCTGTGCAGAACAATCTAGAGCCCATATGACCTGAAATCCCATGAAACACTGCAAAATGCACCTTTGGAGCTTAAAAACAAGGCGAAGTAAGGTGAAGTACATTGTTTTCAATGTACTTCACCTTAAGAATTGGTGGAGTAGTGATTTGGGAAGGTGGAGTAACGTGAAGTCATTATTTTCAATGGACTTTGCGTTACTCATTAATAACGCGAAGTACTCCGCTTCGCATTGAGAAGCACTCCGCAGATTTGCCTTCACTCCATGAATCACTCCACGGAGCGAATTGGGGCCACTTTGTCCATTACAGTTTGAGGGAGTCACTAATGATAACTCCATGGTCCCATTCCTTTGCTATAGTGTTAAGTTTCACCCCATCTATGCAGTATTCTGTCCTGATTTTCTTGTTCTCTAGGTGCATTACCTTTCACTTCTTGGTATTGAATTTCCGTGGTCAAACCTTAGACTGCTCCTGTAGCTTTCATATGTCACTCTGCATTTCCCTGATTCCCTTGTCACTATCCACCATCCCACAGAGTTTAGTGTCATCTGCAAAGAGACACAGCCTGCTCTGTATACCCTCACCAATGTCACTAATGAACATATAGTGTATGGTGGAATGTTGTTCTGCATGGAATTTCATGCCTGGAATGTATTTGTTCAGCTGCAATACTGATGTCACTACTGCAGCAGAACAACTTGAAATGCTGCCACACACTTGATTTTTCCCTTCCGATTAACCTGGAAGATATCGTTTTTAAAACTTGAACTTTCAGAAACTTCTGCAGCACACCATGTCAGTAATTTGAGCCTACCACCAACCCTCAAGTGCCCCCTCCAAAACCATCAGTTCACTGAAACAAAGAGCAATGACCGAAATAGGCATGGACGCCCATACACTGTATAGAATAGTAGACGGGCAACTCTTTGCACAACCAGTGTGTTGTGCCACCTTGAGGATATGATTCCCATGGAGCTCTCAAGCTTCACTCTTGAGGTCACAGGAATCAGAACCTCGGTGGCACAACACACTGGGTGTGCATAGTTGCCCATTCACTATCCTATATATTGAAGAGGACCAGTCCAAGAACAGATCCCTGTGGTACCCCGTTCATGACCTCCCTCAAGCAGGAAAAAGAAAAGATAGAAACATTAAATGGAGTTAACATAAATGATCTATGGGCAGTAAGAAAGAACCTACTGTATCAGGAATGATTAGACAACTCAAACATGTACCTAGAGAACAGAAGAGAGGGGAGTCATGGTATAAATTCATAAATACATGGAGAGACCCAACAGGGTGAACTACTTAGAATTAATGGAACTGAGGAGCGAGCAGTACAACCACCAGAGGCAGCCAACTCAAAGTAGCAGGGGAAAATTTCAAGAAGGGCTTAAGGAAATATTGACCAAGGGAAAGGCAGTATGAACAGCGGTGCAGCAGAGCAGTGCTAGGCGGGGGGCGCACAGCACCCTGAAGTTACAGCACAAATCAAAAAAGCTTGGCACATAAGAAAGGTCCAACCATTGAGTGAATAACAGGCAATTCTAAAATAGCAAATGATGTTGTAAATCCATTTATTTTGGATACTTGTGGTTAGAGAAACACCAAAATCATGTAGGAGCTCCTACAGCCACAACTCAGCCGAGTACTTCAGCTGCTGAAGAATTGTTTTTTATTCACTAAATGACTGGACCTCTTTTGAGTGCCAGGCTATTGTTCACCTGTCTAAGGAAGCATTGCATGTTAATATGGCTGACAAGACCACACTTACAGTTGTAAGAGTGATCTCACATGCATTCTTGGGGTATGAGGTGAATATTCTTATAACCTAAGAACATAAGTGAGACCACTCTTTTACAACTGTAAGAGTGGTCTCATCAGACATACTAATGCAGTGTATTGCTGATCAAGCTTGATCAATAATATATTAAAAATTAAAAAAAAAAATCTTACCCGAAAATGCCCATTTCCAGGACAGCTGTGTGTGAGACACTCTTGACTAGAGGTGTACACAGTTGGGTAACTTCATTTAGTAGATTAATTTGCAAATTTACTGGAATTCACAAAGTTAATCCACCCTGTGAAGTTCCAATTCACAGTATAGGGCTAACTTCATGACTGGCAAATTTTGTGAGTTTGCCAGTGAAATTGGGCTCACTGGCAAAGTTGGCAATGTACCACTGGATTGGAGGTTACATGGTACTGAAATGAACTGTATGCCATGCGTTCAATGCAGTCTTAGAAGAGAGTTAGAGTGAAGTCTGTTCCTGCTTGTCTGAGCAAAAAAACCTTTAAAACTACTCCAAAAGTGGAGTATTTTGAACCATATCATTCTCATAAAGTATCTAGAGTGTCTTGTGCATCTAGACTAGCATTGCTTGTTTGCAGTTTTACATATTTATTTAGCTGAAAGTAATGTTTTTGTTTTGTTTAGTCAATCAGTGCTGTGTAGTATTGGGACTGGGGATTTCAACTAGCAAACAAGGCAGCCCTATGAGCACTAATCTGATTTATTTTTGTCAGCCTTTCTTCTTAATAATTTTTGTCTTTGGTATGATTTGTCATTTTCCTTCTACAGTACAGTTTTGTGTGGTTAAGCAAATTATTTGTCAGTCTGTTTCTATACTGTTTGTGGACATTTTGTTTAGTTCTTGAAGTGACAGTATTAATTACAGTAACTTGTTTTGAACTACCCGTCATGTGTGTCTTGTTAATCCCCATTGTCTTTAAAAAAATACCCCCCAAAAAAAACATTTTTGGATGGTTTTACTGTAGATACTGTTTGTTAGCTCAGTAAATTTCTCTGTTCAGTTTTAGATCACACTGCTAATCCTTCTGGTGAGGTGTTGTCTGCTTCTGCTGGTATTTAGTTTTTTGCAGTGTTTATTTTTTCCTTGCAATACTAAAAATCTAAATATACAAAATGACTGGAAAGAGACACTCAAGTAAAGGGAGAGGTGCTGGCAGGGTGGCAAGAAGGGTATAGATTCTGTGGAGCAAAAGACTGCTGCACCTAATAAAAAAAATCTACCTCTGCAGCAGTTTTATCTATTGTCTTCAAGGCCAGTAGTAGCAGCAAAGGAGTAGTTGTTGGAAGTGGCAGTGGCAGTAGTGTTTGTAAACTATTCTCATCCACATTTGTGACATCCATGCTGGTGGGTGCTGGGGGAGGCAGCAACACTAGGATCAGTCCTAGAGATACTAAAATCTCTGACTCAGCAACAGTGGTCGAGGAGGAGGCTGCTGGTGTCCCTGTGACTTTTGGTAGTGGTGGTACTAAGCCAAATCTTCATGATAGATTGCCATTCCCAAATGAGAGTGTTGAGCTTGGCAGAATGTTATATCAGGTCTCTTGTACCAAAGAAATGATTTTGGCTGCTGAGGGTTATAAAATTAACAGATGGCTGCTTTATACTAATGTATGAAATGCAGTTGTATGTCTGTATAGTTTTACATAGAATTTGTTGGTAGAAAAAAACTCAGTAGGCCTATCAAGTCTGCCCTATTTTTTTCCCTGCCTATTCCAACACCTTGGACCCTATTCAGTGACCGGAATCTCTCCCTTCTCCCTTTCCTCTACTCATTATGACCATGTGTTCATCCCACGCATGTTTGAAGCTCTCCACAGTTTTTGCCCCCACCACCTCTTCTGGCAGGCTGTTCCTGCTATTTGTAACCCTTTCTGTGTAGAGATATTTCCTCACATCCATCTTAAACTCCTCCTCCCCTGCTTTTCTGCAATCCCACAGCTTTGTTGCATACCCCTGGTTTGGTGCTTTTCCACCCCTGGAAGAGACTCCCCAACTGTATCCTGTTCACCCCTTTAAGGTCCCTATAAGGTACTTACAGGTCTCAGTCATGTTCCCTCACACTCTCCTCTCCTCCAAGGAGTATATTTTGAGATCCCACAGCCTGTCCTTGTGTGGCTTCCTATGCAACCCCAACACCATTTTAGTAGCCCTCCTCTGGACTGCTCCCACCTATTCAATGTCCTTGTCAAGGTGCAGCCTCCAGAACCAGACACAGTACCCTAGGTGGGGTCTCACTAGTGAGCAATACAATGGCAACACCACCTCCCTTCTCCTGCTAAAAATTCCTTTCCCCATGCACCCTATTAGTACCCCAAGGTAAATAGACTGAGATAGCCTGAGAAAGGGCATGTCCTAAGACTTCTCTTTGTTTTGATCTGTTCCAGGTAGTAGGGGAAGGACAGCCCATACCAAATACTTGCATATAGGAGCTGACATACAGCAAACATTGCCAGTACAAGGCATTAAGCTTGTTTTTTTCAAAAGCCTAATTCATTGAACAGTGGTGGTGGGTATTGCTTTATATGCCAGTGATCTGGATGCATGCACTAGCAATAGGTTGACAGTAAGAGGATTTAATGCTGTTCTCCAATGGTAAGTACTGACAGTGCTCCTTACTGTGATTATGTCTCTTGTGTGCCCACAGGGAGCAGTATAGCTGGGGGATCACAGTGGGGAGCGGTACCACATACCCTGCTGATACAAGCTTTAATGTATCTTCTAGAGTGACGGGCAAGTAAATGGGGAGGGCTCCAGCCAGGAAACTGACATCCCACCCCAACTTTAAGCAGGGTTTGACCCGCCCGTCTATGGACCCTACTTCTCAGCTTTTCCTTACACAAATGTAGACCACTATGTGGGAAAAAGGACAATTTTGGAATAGAAGTAGTTGCTTTTATGTTCATAAAGTATGCTGTTAATTGAAAAGCATAGAATATTCCAAAAGGTATCCTCAAGCAACTGGTCATGGAACCAACTTGGCAGAAGGCAATACTGGACCTTGTGCTCACAAACAGGGACAGTGTGATGGGGATAACAGTGGGGGAGCACCTGGGAAACAGTGACCACCAGTCATTGTGGTTTGAAATCACAGAAAGAGCAGAACCAAACCACACAAAAACACGTATCCTGGATTTTAGAGGGGCAGACTTTGGGAAAATGGGGAGATACTTGAAAGAGGCATTAAGTGAGCGGGACAGGAATCAGGGGTTGAGGAACAGTGGACAGTATTTAAAATGGGGATTACAAGAACAACAGAATTATGCATTAAGCAGGTTAGCAAGAGGAAAGGAAGGAGACCATTATGGCTTTCCAAAGAGGTAGCAAAGAAAGTGAAAGCCAAAAGTTGCATTCAGGCAATACAAAAGACACAGGCAGAAGGGGATAGGGAGAAGTACCAGGAGAAGCAAAGGGAGGCAGGAGGTCAATAAGGAAGCCAAAGCTCAGACAGAAGAACACATTGCAAAATCAGTGGGTAGAGGGGACAAAACCTTTTACAGGTACATAAGTGAAAAAAGAAAGACAAAGGGGGGGATAGTGAGACTGAAGGGGGAGGATAGGGGCAGCGTGGAGGATGACAACAGTAAAGCTGACATATTGAACAGGTATTTTTGCTCAGTCTTTACTGAGGAAGAGGAGGGTAATGGGTCTGAAGGGAGTACGAGGGGTGAGAATGGTGCAGAAATGGACACAAGTCCCTTTACACGAGAAAGAGACCTGAAGGAACTGGAAGTAATAAGAGTTGATAAAGCAATGGGGCCAGATGGGGTGCACCCCAGGGTCCTTAAAGAACTAAGAGAGGTGGTGGCTGAAACTTTGGCTATCCTGTTTAGCCGATCACTGGAAACAGGGGAGGTACCCAAAGACTGGAGGACAGCAGATGTAGTCCCCTTGTACAAAAGTGGGAACAAAGAGGAAGTAGGGAACTACAGACCAGTCAGCCTCACCTCGGTAGTGGGGAAGATCATGGAAGCACTACTGAAGGAGAGTTGGTGGAACATCTGGTTGTCAATGGACTACAGGACCCAAGGCAGCATGGTTTCACCAGGGAGGTCATGTCAGACCAACCTCATTGAATTTTTGACTGGGTGACTAGGGAGGTGGATAAGGGAGGGCAGTGGACATGACCTATCTGGACTTCAGCAAGGCCTTTGACACTGTGCCACATAGAAGACTATTACACAAACTGGGGAATATGGGTGTGGGCAGGACAGTAGTGTGGTGGGTAGGTAACTGGCTGGGTGGCAGGACACAGAGGGTGGTGGTAAATGGCTGTCACTCCACAGAGGGAAGAGTGACCAGTGGGGTACCACAGGGATCAGTGCTGGGACCGGTCCTATTCAACATCTTCGTCAGTGACATTGCTCAGGACCTAGAAGGCAGAATTTCACTGTTCGCTGATGACACAAAGCTCTGTAACAGAGTAGACACACCAGAGGGTGTAGACAGAATGAGAAGCGACCTGCAGAAACTTGAAGAATGGTCAGGGGTTTGGCAGTTGAAATTCAATGCAAAGAGTGCAAGATAATGCATATGGGGCACAAAAACCCTGGCACAATACATCAGTTGGGGGTGAGGATATAGCATGCACCAAGCAGGAAGGGATCTTGGGATTGTCATCTCTGATGACCTCAAGGTAGGGAAACAGTGTGACAAGGCAGGTAAAGCAAATAGGATGCTGGGATGTATAGGCAGGGCATCACCAGCAGGAAAGGAGGTCATAATTCCGCTATACAAGACACTAGTGAGGCCCCACCTGGAGTACAGTGTACAGTTCTGGAGACCATACCTATGTAAGGACATGGACGGGGTAGAGAAGGTTCAGAGGAGGGCAACAAAGATGGTGCATGGATTGCATCACAAGTCCTATGAAGACAGGTTGAAGGAACTGAACATGTACGCCCTGGAGGAGAGAAGGGAGAGAGGGGATATGATAGAGACATACAAGTATCTGACAGGGAGGAACAGGGTGCAGGAAAACACTATTTTTAAGCGAAAAAGATGTTCCAGGACTAGAGGGCATGGGATGAAGTTGGAGGGAGGACAATTCAGAGGAAACATGAGAAGAATTTCTTCACAGAACGGGTGGTGGACAAGTGGAACACCCTGCCAGAGGAAGTGGTGGGGGCTAAAACAATCAAGGGATTTAAGAATGCATGGGATAGACATAAAGGAATTCTGGAGGTCAGGGGTAAGGGGCAACAGACTTCTAGGAAAACAAACTGAACTTACAAGCTCAAATGGGCAGACTGGGTGGGCCATAGGCCTTTATCTGCCAACACTGTCTATGTATCTATGTATCTATGAGAAAGTTACTTGCAGTAGTAATATTGTTTCTTCCTAAGGGATCACTCACTATGTTTACACTTTATGCAATCCTCTCAACTGAGAGTGATGCCCCAGTGACAGAAGCTATGAAAATTCCAGCAAATTGTGCAAATTTGCTTTGTATAGAAATTAATAAACTTTAAGAGATAAATAAATGCAAAAAGAAAAACACCCCAGATCACTGCTTTCTTTTGAGCAGCATCCATGAATCCCATAGAGTCAAATCTACCCAACAAGCTATGCCGCCATGCTGAGTCCAGCTGTTTGGTAGCCCAAAACCCAGAATGGTCCAGCCAACACTGTATAGCAAGTTTTTTGAGCAGCATGCCAAATACCCAACCAGCCTCGTTATTACACTAGCAGTGAATACAGCAACCACTGAAAAGCTGGCTATTGATCTACTGCTATTATTTTTTGTGGAGAAATTGGGATTTAGAATGTGTAGCAAATGTGCCAGTCCCAAATGGCAGATTAACCAACAAATACACTTCTCCACCCATGCCACAGATACCTGGGGTAGTATGTGACTCTGGTTGGCGAGAAGGATTGTACTAAACCCAACTACAGTAGTAACAAGACTCCGCTTATTTGCCAGCATGCTATGCTGGCAATGAAGAGTGTAACTGGATCACATATTGGTTAGAAAATGTTATACAGTTGCTCCTGACTGAGATTGATGACTGGATGCAGTCTGTGGTGGCTGTACCACAGGGGGATAGCACAAGATCTTCGGACGTCTATGAAATGGGGGGGGGCTGCTGACCTTTAGATATTTGTGGATCAGTTGTCTTATTCTGACCCAGCTTCACCTTGGTGTACCACAATGGCAAATTTACATGTGAAGTTACCAAAGGTGAATTTCCTATGCTGTGCTACAGCAGGGGATAAATTGTCTAACTGCAAAAACACAAATAAAAGTTATTTTATTCCTGAAGGCAAATCTGGCAATTTTTCCTTAATTTCCCCAGCAAATTAAAACTTTGCAACTTCTCTTCTCTTGACAGGATACAAGTGTCTCACATGCAGAGTAAAGGTGCACTCTTATTCATTGGAAGTGCTCCCTTGATCTCTAATTCTTCTAAGAGAGGGTGATGGATAGGTGAAACTATTTACCCAATAATGTGATCAATATTAGAACTATCTCAGGGTTCAAAATACAAGGGGATATACATAAGCTATAACAACAAATAAAAGGAAAGGTGAGGGTTCTGAGAGCTCTAACAGGATTGAGGATGTCTTTATAAGAAGAACAGGTCAGATGTGATATACTTTTAATCCTTGTCTGTTCTATACCAACTATGTATCTATGTATACTGTACATTAATTGCAAATGACATGGTCTCTAATTATAGATGCAATAGGGAAGATGGATTCTAGCCTGCAGTTCTATACTGAGTAGTTAAACAGAAGGAGGCTACTATGCTGGCCAGGTCTATCCCACACTTTTCAGTTGTCCATTTTAAAACCTTTGAGGATGTGATTGTCCAATTCTTTCTTAAAGCTTGTTAGTATTTCTGCAGCTACTATTTCTTTCAGTAGACTGTTCCACTACCTACCTACTTTTTGTGTATATGAACCTCTCTTATTATTATTTTTATATGTGTCCAGTTTAACTTGCTGTTTATGTGTCCTCAGATTGATATCTTTGTGTTACATTTCTATCTGCAGTTGTTTCATCAGTTTTGGATTTTCATGAATTTGAAAATCTGCAGTAGATAACCCAGCATCCTTCTACCTTCAAGTGTGAATGGATTCAATTTTTCCCGTTGTTCCTCATATGTCAATCTACTCAATCATTAGGCCATTGTTGCTTCCCTCCTCTGAACTCTTTACAGTTGTTGAACTTCTTCCCTGTTATATGGATTCCATAGTTTCGAACAGTAATCTAAGCGGGGTCTGATATAGGCTTCATAGACTGGAATGATACACTATTCATTCATTGATATAAATGTTCTGTTTATGCTTTTAAGAAGTCTATTTGTTGTTGTAGTTAGTTTATTATAAGGCTGTGTAAATCTGAAGACCTTATTAATTATAATTTCCAAGTTCTTCCTGAGTCAGCCTTTTTGATTTCCATTCCATCTAATAAATATGTGTTGTATGTTTCATTTTCCATATGAATAACTGCACATTTTACAGAATTGAACTTCTCTTTGTTTTTTATAGCCCGTTTTTCTATTTCATTCAGATTCGTACTAATTCTTTTCCTGTTTTTTAGCTATATCAGCTACTCTCCAAGCTTTGTGTCCTCTGCAAACATGGCTATAGCCCCTGTAATATCTGTGCCTATATCACTCATAAAAATAGAGAACAACACTTTTACAGACAATGACCCCTGGGGGACCATACTACTAACTCTTCCCTCTTCCCTCTTCTGATACAACCCCTTTTACTCTCACTTGTTGGCTCCTATTGGTCAACCAACTGTTTACCCACTTTGCTATTTTCCTGTCACTGTTTCAATTTTCCATTTTGGTAATCAGAATGTATTTATTTATTTAAATTTTGGTAACTGAGTAAGCCCACTGAGACTTTGACAATCCCTTTTTCAGCGGTGACCTGGAATTAGTTACATGTACTTAGTGGGGAAAAGAAAACCAATGCTTTTGATTGTACTACAGTATATGGTATATTGATCATGTATATGTGTTGCAGAATGTCATGAGGCACTGCATTGAAGGCCATTTGAAAATCCAAAAATATTACATCTACCAGAATGTTGTTGTTAATGTAAGAATTAATCATTTCATAGAATGTCAGTACAGTGGTTGCACATGATCTGTTCTTTTTGAAACCATACTATGTAATGCCATACAGCTCTAGTTCCTTGATATTATTTTCCAGTATTTGATTTTGCATTTGTTCCATTATTTTTCCCATTATGGATGTAAGTGTAATGGATCTATAATTTTTAATAATATATCTGTTTCCTTTCTTAAAGACTGGAACCACTAAGGCTTTTACCCAGTTGTTTGGTACTTATCCCATTGTATATAATGTGTTGTAAATATTGGTTAGGAGTTCTGCTATGAGTTCTGCTGTTCTTTTAAGATTTTGGGATGAAGATTGTCTGGCCCTGCCATTTAATTACCCTTTAAGTCCTTTAGCCATTTTTTTTCTCTGCTACATAGAAAAGATTTAGAATATTGTTTGATATTGTTTTTTTCTGCTTTGTGTGTTAGTCTGCCCTTATTGGTGTATACAGAACAAAAATAGCTATTGAACAAGTTTGAGATCTCCTTTGGATCATGAACTAGCAAATAAGTTGCTATTGTTGGCCCTACTGATCTATCATTCCCTTTGTTTTTCTTACATATGAGTAAAGGGTTCCATGATTGTATTTACTGTGTACTACTCTACACTTGACCTTTGCCCTCTCCTTTTTAATTACTGTCTTTGTTTTTTTAATCTCATTCTTATATAAACTGATATTATGTGGTAGTGATGATCCTTCTTCTTTCTGCTGTATTTTTTTATTATTATTTGTTTTCAGACCCTAATAGTATACCATAGAGGTTTGTTTCCCTTTTTGTTATAATATTCTTTTTCTTTCTAGTATGTATTTCCTTTCTAGTTCTAATATTTTATTTTTTAGAATTATCCAACAATCTTCAGTGTTTAAGTTCTTAAACTCCTGTTCTGATTGCCATACTACAAGAATTTCCCTTATTTTCTTGAAGTTTCCTTTGCTGTAGTTTTTGGCTATTGTTATGCCTGTATTCTTATGTATATCCATTGCTGGTTCTAACTCTACCATATTATGATTGCTTGACCCTAGATTTCCCCTAGAGTTAAGATTTTGCTCCTGGTTCATTACATCATTAATGACCACATCTAAGATGTTTCCTCTGATGGAAGATTTTACTGGCTGTGTCATTCCATGGTTAATGAATTAGTGTATTAATTGATTTTCTTTTGCAGTATCTGTTGCCAGTCTACTCCTGAAAGGTTCAGGTCACCTATTAACAGTGTGTTTCCTTTGTTAGCTATATTTAAGTTACATGTATCATTTGTTGATTATAACCATCACAGGTACTTGGTGATCTATAGCAGTTACCTATTGTAAGACCAGTTCCCTTACATACAGTATATTTATTTGAACCCATACTGCTTCTATAATGGTTCTTGGTGCTTCTATTTCACAGCTCTGTATACTGTTCATAATATACATTGAAACCCCTCCACCTTGCTTTGCCAACCTGTCTTTATAATATAATTTATAGTCACTTATTTCTCTACCCCATTGTACCTCCTCTCTCTGTCATGTTTCTGTTACTGCAGTTATGCCAATTTTATATGATTCTGTAATTATTTCAAGTGTTTTTGTCTTTTATAATATTTACACTGCTTGCTTTAAGCACCAGTGGTCTGAGTTTATTTTAGCATTTTCCTTTTTTTGTCTTGTTTTCTAGAGCAGATGTGTTTGTTTTTTACTCCTTTATCCTGTTGTCCTGGTCATCAGTAATTCTAGATTTATCCACTGGGACAATTTGAGTATTTTATAATTATTTGACAGAAACACTGTTTTTTGTTTGTTTTTAGAAAGATTAGCAGTATGAGATAATGGAGTAACAATATACTCAACTTCAAGTTCCTTGAAATTAATGAGCCTTTAAGAGATTTCAACACTAACCAGCAGAATAAATATGAATCAGCTTCATTGTATTAGCAGTTTGAGGGACCTTGTATTGTTAGAGGCAGTACAGTACAGTACAGTAAGATTAAAAGTAGTGTGTGTGCTATTTAGTATGTGCTACCTTCAGATTCATAGTGCATGTTTGTGCAAATGAGCATGCTCTTAACAGCAGACAAATCATCTGTACAGTCCGAATCAATGCACTCAGTGCTTTAAGCTACAGACATTTTCTTTGCATTGTGTATAGAAACATACAGTAATACTCAAAAACTGATAACCAGTAGAATTACCTTAATACCAGTGAAAAGAAGAAAAAAGACTTTTAGGTAAAGGCAGATTTTGCAGCTAAACTATGAGAACCTGTTATACCACATTATGCCTCTAGCAAAGTCAGAAATCATATGGAAATTGCATATCAAAGAGACTAGCAAAAGTCATAAAGGTAAGCTATTATAGTATGTGTAATCAGAAAAACAAATATTTGATGAGACCATGAGAGACTGGCCTACCTGTGCAGAATGCTTACAACAGTAATACTTCATTACTAATGAGGCATTTTAAGAAAAGCAAGTGCTAGTCCTTTTAAGCTTGATTGGGAGAAAAGCAAACGGTTTGTTCCCTAACCTGAAGACACCTGACAACAATTGCTATTAAATTGTTTAATGAGATTGTGGCTGTTTCACAGAACCATATGTCACCTAAATCACTAGTGATAGTTGAGAAGTAGAAGTTTCCAGTAGCAGGGAAAAAATGTCAGCTCATTTGTGGCTGAGCTGTGGGAGCTGTCTGAAATTTGAACATTGTAAACTTAGAGACTACCATATCTAAATGACTTCATATGGGAAGCTTACCATGTGGTTTATAAACACATACAAAAATGTTTACTCTCAAAAGTCAACTTGTCTTATGCTAATTCTTTGGAAATTGAACTTGAGTTGGAGCCTGTGGTGAGGAAAGCCATAGCATGTCAGATATACAGTATGTATTAACCATATATTCACAGTCTACTGGATCCTGAAAGGAGCAGATAAAGCACTATATGGATACAAGCATTCCTAACTAAAGTACAACCAAGCCAGCTACTATTGGAGCTGTACTTGTTGAGATGTATTTCGTATTGGCCTTCAGCTGCAGGATCTCAGATGAAAAAATGACAGTGCTTCTCTCCATGATGAAGCACTCTTATCATAGTTCTTCCCATGATATCTTGCAGGATTCTGCAGGTATGCAGTGTACTCCAATGGCAGTTACTCCAGTTTGTCATACAGGAAACTGTGACATCTTTATCACAGAGTACAACACACTGGTAGTAGCATTGTAAAGTTCTAAAGCATAAGAAGAACATAAAGCACCTTCTAGCAGTAAAACCTTAAAGAGCACTTTTCGTGATGGTCCAAACATTTACAGTTTGTAGTCATTATATGCAGTACTAGAACTGAAAAGGTGTGTGCATTTGTTATTTTTGACCAAGATTTACTCTGCCTTCCATAATTTGGATTTATTTTGGAGCCCTGCTGCACTCACCTTTGCTGTTCAGCTGCTGGGCTGCTGGATCCAGATGACATCACTATAGGGCAGATGAGTGACTCACACTGTGCAGTTGCAACATTGTTGCAAGGGAAAACTATCAGTACTCAGTGTACATACTGTGTTCCCCCTTCCCCAAGACACCCTGTTAGCAATGCATTATGCCAAAATCCGAATGCCTTGTCAGTTTTTTTTTGTTTGTTTTGTTTTGTTAAATTGACTTTGCCCTGTAGTGATGTCAACAGTACACCCTGGGCCCACAGCAACACCAGGCTTGCTATAGAAGCTCTGGTACACCCTGCAGTTTTTAGCAGCTCAGAATGCAAAAACTAACTGCAGCAGACAGTAATGAAATGCAGTTCCAGAATCAATGCAAGAAGGGGTAATTTATGCATGAAAGTAAAAATGAACAGGTAAGGCACTCTTTAATGCTAAATGTTACAGAGGCAGCTGTGGTGGAAATTGGCCTAGTTTTCCCAGATACTGTCACATGTTGAGATCTTGTCGGTTGCTTTCCCCACCTGCTAAGAGGTTTGGGTGAACTGAGGTGAATGCAAACTTATTTTCTACCTCTGAAGTCTCCATTGGAGCTGTTTTTACTATGAAATTCCAAATGGATGGAGTTGAGGAATTAAATTAACTACCAGGCTGCTTGATTCAATGAATGCCTGTCCATTTATATTTATGAATTATTAGGTTAAGCTGCATATAAAAATAGAGTTTATCAGCAAAAATGGACCTGTTTCCCATCATCTGCCCAGTCCTTCCTATCTTTGTTGTACTTGGAGCTTGTAGCTTGTTGGGTTTGGCTGATCTTCATCAAAGGACAATATGTCATTGGGTGAAGTTATGGTTGTAGCTCTGAGTTGTTGGGATTGGTTTCACTTCCTCACATGTGATCTGTGAAACTCAGCCGAAAATAGCTGTTCCTTGATTAATTTGAAGATGTTGAAGATATGCACTGAGGAATGTATGTAATGAACGGTGGAATTCTTCTTTACCATTAAACATTCCACAGTTCATAGTCAGATTCTACCATTTGCAGCAGAACTCCTCAGAAACATATTTCATGAGCATTGCTGTCACGTGATTGTGTTTAGTTAGGCAGGAGAGAAAGGGTAAAGAGTTATTTGCAATAAAAAACTCCTCTCTGTAGTGAGACTGCCCTTCATATTAAATATGACTCCTAGCAAAGCGATATCAATTTGTTACATATTTTTTAAATTCTGCAGTTCATCAAACAATTCCACCATTCACTGTTGAATTCTGCAGAAATCTCAAAAATTATTCTGCAGGCAATATGGTCACATAACAGTACTCTGATAGGTGGGAATGTAAGGGACAAAGGGTGAGATGCTATAGCAACTCTCTCCCCCTCTCAAGTGGTGCTGCTTCTACTTTGTTGTGCAGTTATGAGTGTGCCAAAGAAGAAAAATCTGCAGCTCTTTGTGGCTTACTATTTGGAAACCAAAAAGTGACATTTCAAAGCACTTTGTGACATTTCTTTTTGGAGCAAGTTTTTTGTGAAGTCCATGCTGATTTTGTCATATTGATCTTTAGCAATAGGTTTCTTAGTTTATTTACTTTAGTGTGGTGAGATACTTATTCATTTGCATGCTGATGGGTGGCAAGAGAGGAAATGGACCTTTTAGCTGGGTTAAGTGGGACAATGATGTGTTCATCATTGATCAATGTTGGAGATGGTCATGGAGGAGTAGCTGTCCCCTCTGTTTGGTGTCAAATGTTCCTTTGGGGGGGCATAGCACCTAAGGACAGTATCAGTACTGCTAGTTTTTTGTGGGGCAGGATATAATACTAAACCAAAAAGAAAGATTTGTTGGCAGAAAATGACTGCTTGGCCTACCTACTCTACTCAGATGTTCCCAGCCAAATCAGTCTCTGCAGACTCAGTCTTTCCTCTGGTGACCCTCCCACCTACCTGCCTCTTTTCTATTATGCCCCAATGCCTATCCCATGCAAGTTTGAAGCACTGTTTTAACCACCACCACTTCTACTGGCAGTCTGTTCCAAAGCAGCAATGTCTATGCCAAGTATCAACATAATTCAAGCAAAGATTTGGTGAATGTGACAGCACTAATGCTTTGCAAGAGATGTTGGATACTTATTGAGGTGAAAACAATTAAAGCAGCATGGTTGACTAAAACATGAGGTATGACTTGAACAATGAAGGTAGTATCCACAGTTTGTAATGTAATCTGACAATTATATAGGGCACTGCTTTTTATTAACTTTTACTTTATACCCCTTCCTATCTCCTGCATCTTCTTCCCTCAGGAGCTTTCAAGGCACACTCAACCCCCTGTATTCCAACTTGTGATTGCCATCAGTCTAAAGATGAGGTTCAATGCCGAGACTGAAAGGGCTAGGGTAGAGGGGGATTTACACCAAGGCCCAGATATTCAAACTGCGCCAGGCTGTGGTGCAAGCTTGGGCGCAGCTCAACTTGGCTGCACAGGGGCGTAGACTAAGCAATATTCAAAGGAGCTGCTGCATGGCTCAGAAGCTTTGAATATCACACCCTGGCCACCCCCACTGTGCATGGTGCAGTGGCACTGTGCCAGTGCAAGTGGCCAGAGTGGAGCATGGAGATGTGCTAGCGCAAGTGCCATCGCGCCATTCACAGAACCTGCGATATTCAAAAGGTGACATGCAAATGGGGCCATAATTTATGCAAGGTGCACATGGGGCCATTTGCATGTCTTTATGGCCACATTTGCATACCATTTGCATGCAGGTGCACCGATCCCCAATGACTTGCGCCTAGCGCCCTGCCAGGCAGCAGCTGTCAGGGACCAACGCCCCCTGCAGCCCAATCTCGGGCATATGTTTAAGATAAATTCCCTGTCCTATATTTCTGGTAGTCCAGTGGACTGCTTTCTGCCCGATTGCAGGCATCTGTTGTAATAAAAGAACCCCCCCATCCAATATCCCACTTTCTGCCCAATTGCGGGCATCTGTTGTAATAAAAGAACCCCCCCATCCAATATCCCACTTTCTGCCCAATTGTGGGCATCTGTTGTAATAAAAGAACTCCCCGATCCAATATCCCACTTTCTACCCGATCGCGAGCATCTGTTGTAATAAAGGAAACACCCCCATCCAATATCCTACTTTCTGCCCATTCGCGGGCATCTGTTATAATAAAAGAACCCCACCCATCCAATATCCCTGGTGGTCCAGTGGACCGCCTCTCTAATCACAGGCATCTGTTGTAATAAAAGAAACACCACCATCAATATCCCTGGTGGTCTAGTGGTACCCCTCCCCACCGCCCACTGAGCCCCACCTCCCCTCCCTGGTCAGCGGTGGGTGGCAGCACCCCGCCACCTGCCACCCGCCGCCCGCCCAACTGACAGCTCAGTAGGGCTGCATGCCCATTGGTTCATAGCGTGAACCAATTGGCATGCAGCCCATACTGTAATACACATTCCATTTATTCATTCACATATCTGGACTGGCTTGTACGGTATGGGCTACATGCCCATTGGCTCATGCACTGAACCAATGGGTGTGCCACCCTACCGAGCTGTCAGTTAGTGGGTGGCAGGGTGGCAGGTGGGTGGGGTGCTGCCACCCACTGGCTGAATGGCGGAGCCGGGTGGTGGGGCTCGTGGAGTGGGTGGGGTGGGGCCACTAGATCACCACGATTTTGGACATTGGGTGAGGAATGCCACCCACGATCAGGCTACTTGTGGTCCACTGGACCACCAGGGATGTTGGACTTTGAGGAGGTCTGATGCCCGCGATCAGACTACTTGGGGGAACAATGATATGCCCACAATTGGGCTACGGGGAGGAAACAATGTTATGCCCATGATCAGGCTACTCGGAGGGTACTTTACTGCCCACGATCAGGCTACCGGGGATGGAGGGTACATTACTGCCAATGATTGGCTACTCGGGTGGGGGTACATTTCGCCCGTGATCGGGCTACTGGGGGGGATTGGTACATTTCTGCTCATGATCAGGCTACTCGTGGTCCACTGAACCACCAGGGATTGGAGCCCTTCATTGTCCCTTACGGGACATCCCGCGATCGGGCTGCAGGGGGCGTCGGTCCCCGACGGCTGCTGCCTGGCAGGGTGCCAGGTGCAAGTCATCAGGGATTGGTGCACCTGCATGCTAATGGCATGCAAATGGGGCCATAATCAAATACAAATGGTCCCCCATGTGCCTTGCATAAATTATGGCCCCATTTGCAAGTCACCCTTTGAATATTGCAGGTGCTGTGCATGGCGCAATGGAACTTGTGCCACCGCATCTCAATGCTCCATTCTGACCACTTGCACTGGTGCAGTTCCACTGCGCCATGCACACTGGGGGTGGCCATGGGGCAATATTCAAAGCAGTTGTGCCATAGCGCACCTCCATTGAATATCACCCGGGCCACACCCCTGCGCAACTATTTTGAGTGGTGCAGGGGCTTGCGCCACAAAATGGCGCAGTTTGAATATCTGGGCCAGAAGACCCAAAATCCAATTTTTATTTTCCTTTGGCTGCTTGGGGGACATTACAGTGAGAAACCGAAACGACACATATCCCTACTTTTGTGATGTTAAGTTATCCTAACTGGTGTATTAACACAGTTTTTAATATATATATATATATATATATATATATATATATATATTTATGATAGATAGATAGATACAGATACACACACACACACACACACACACACACACATTGTTACAACATGACAATGTGTGCTTTCAAAAATGCAAACCAATCCACACAAAATGGAAAAAATATTTTGAATAATGAGCCCCATGACTGCTTGCTTTGATCTAATTAGATGAATCAGCATGTGATCCGGATAAAACATTCTCCCTTTCTGACATATGTACTGTATTCCCACTAAAACTAGAAAAAAAAATATTATACTGCCCCAAAGAGAAATAGAATTTTATCATTTGGATTTTGTTAACATTCAAATGCAAATGCATGATATGTTACCTTCAGCCACTGTCCTTCAAGGTCCACCATGGATAGAACAACTCTTTACCATCCAAACTTCGTATTATAATTTTACTTTACAGAGCACCTTTTATGATGGTTCAAAAAGTTACAGCTTGTATTCATTATATGTAGTATTAGACTTGAAATTTGGATTTGTTTTTGAGCCCTGCTTTTCCCTGCTGCACTTGCCTTTACTGTTCAGCTGCCGGACTGCTGGCTTCCGATGACATCACTATAGGGCAGAGGAGTGACTCACACTGTGCAGTACAGTGCAGCCACAGCAGTGTTGCAATGCAAAACTACCACTACTCAGTGTACGCACTGTGTTCACGCTTCCCCAAGACACCCTGTTAGCAATGCATTATGCTAAAATCCAAATGCCATGTCAGTATGTTCTTTTGTAAAATTGATTTACTTTTTTTGATTTACTTCTGCTTCTTTAGCAAAGCAAGGGGAATGAGAGAAGACTGAGCTGCTGTCAGCACCTTTCCCAGTCATTTTGACTTTCATGCATAAATTATTCTTCTTGCATTAATTCTGGAATTGCATTTCATTGTTGTCCTCTGCAGTTAGTTTTTACATTCTGAGCTTCTAAAAACTGCAGGGTGTACCAGAGCTTCTGTAGCAAGTCTAGTGTTTTTGTGGACTCAGGGCTGTACTGCTCATATTACTATATGGAAGAGGAGTGACTCACACTGCAGCACAGTGAATTTGCTGCAGTTTTGCAAGGGAAAACTTCATTACTAGGTGAACATACTGTGGCCCCTCTTCACCAATACTGTAATGAAATGCAATTTCAGAATCAGTGCAAGAAGTGGTAATTCATGCATAAAAGTCAAAAGGACTGGGAAAGGTGCTGACAGCAACTCGATCTTCTCTCAATCCCCATGCTTTGTTACAGATGCAGAAGTAAGCCAATTTTACAAAAAAACATTCTGACTAGGCATTTCTATTTTGGCATAATGCATTGCTAACACCCTGTCTTGGGGAAGGGGGAACACAGTATGTACATTGAGTACTGGTAGTTTTCCCTTGCAAAACTGCGGTGACTGCATTGTACTGCACAGTGGGAGTCACTCCTCTGCCCTATAGTGATGTCGGCAGTCCAGCTCTTGGTCCACAGCAACACCAGGCTTGCTATAAATGCTCTGGCACACCCTGCAGTTTTTAACAGCCCAGAAAGCTACATCTAACTTCAGAGGACAGTAATGAAATACAATTCCAGAATCAATGCAAGAAGGGTAATTTATGTATGAAAGTGAAAAGGACTGGGAAAGGTGCTCTTTAATGGGTGCAGTTTATCTTCTGAAACCTAAATTATGTTCATCAATGCTTTTTTCTGTATCTGTAATACCTGTGGTCTCTAGTGCTATGCATAATGTGGAATTCCACTGGTGAGATTAGAGTGGAATGAAGATTCTGCCAACAGAATTGCTGCCAGAATTTTGCTGGTTCTTCTGAGGAATTTCACCTTCTGTAATCCACAGAATAGCAGTATTTTTTAATGGAAAATCATTCCACAATCATTTCAGCTGGAAATATTAAGATCTGAGGAATAATATTCCGAAGAACAGCATTTTGTCTCCAGAAAATCATTCTGCAAAAATTTCTGTAGAAAATATTGAGATACACGGAATAAAATTCTGTGGAAATGTTGCAGAAAAAAATCTTTCTGCATTTTTCTGCTATGGAATTCCACCATCCCATTTCCACTGAAATCTGACAAAATTTCAGTGGAATTTTGAAATTTCCACAAAATTGAATTCCGCTGGCATTTGAAAATTCTGCACAGCACTAGTGGTCTTATTTTTAGAAGTATATGAACATTTACTGGCTACTCCTCAAGGAGATACAGTATGTTTATATACAGGTTGCATATGCAGTATAGTAAAACTTAGAGAAGGATTATTTTTGCAGACACTCTGCTGATAGCAATAATAGAGTTTATTTCCAAGACAAATACTATTTGCTGTATGTTATTTAGTTTAGACTGTGAAGGGAATTGCCGTTTGCCAGTTATGTGTACATAATGTTGATATAAACATATGTTTTAGAATTATGCTTGTGAAACATGGCAGTCAGCACAAGGCATCATGGGACAATGGATTTTTAAAAGAAAAAAATGTTCTGGCCTTGTTTTCTATCACAATTAGCTTGTAATGCTGACTTCCTGGGACTATAACAAAACCAAGGTCATAAACCAACCACTGCTTTGAACCCAGGCACTTTGGCATAAAATACTGCCTTTTACAGTGAATCAAGTGGGAAACAGTTTCTGATAGATACCTGTGAAAATTCATCCAGCTATGAGAGGTGTTTTTATGATGGTTTTCTGAGAGATCAGAAGGGAATACTGTCATAAACTATGCTTTGATGAAGAAGAGATTGTCTTGTTATAATTAAAATATTGATATCTTTGCAGATTTCACACAGGCAGTAAGTTGCCATATTTGGCTATACACTTGTCATGTTACAAATTAAGTATATAGAACTGCATGTGAACTCACACTAGCAGCCCAGAGCTATGACATCACAGGATGGAAGGGACATTTTGGCCTCTTTGATATTGGTGAAGCCTACTGAAAAGACAGACACTTGTTCTGACCTTCTAAGGGACATTTTGTTCTTGGACTCAAAATAGGCACTTCTGCCAAAATAGGCAATTTCATTCCATTTGTTTACCAACTGGAACTAGGGTAGGCTTAGTTATTCAGTGTAAGATGCTTTATTTATAACTGTCCATTTATTTTCTGACTGTAACCTTAATGCATATATGTCTGTTTTATTTACTGCATTTATTTACTATTTTTCATTTTAGTAAACATTTTTTTCCTTAAAACCTGCTGAGACATTTTTTTCATTTTGAGTGTGAATGGTGGAACAGTATTGATAATTCTGACATAACTGATAAGTTGCTTAGAGTGTCACCATATGCAGCCATGCTAACAAGAATCTATGTAAAGATCCAGCAAGGTAAGAAAATACCAGCTTCTCAATTGTGTCAGCAGGGGTTGTGAACCAGGTTGTTGTATGTCCGCTTGATTAAGTATTGTGCTGCTTTCCCCAAAGACAGTGCAATATTTGCACCTGTTACCTAGGTGTGCTAGCTAAAAAGGGTACATAATTGACCCCAGGACTCGAGACTGGTAGTTTGCTTTGATCCGAAACAAACAAGAGGGTGTCCCTGTTTGTCCCTTGTTCATAAATCGCACTTAAAGGTTGGGCACTGTGGGAGCAGAGGGTCTGACCTCAGGAGTAGGTTTGTGACATAGATAGCCTGCTACAGTAAATAAATTAGCATGCATCTCAAAAAATAGCATTCTTTGTATTTTCCATACAAACCAAGACTTTAGCAACAACTTCAGTTTTACCACAAATTCATATCTCATAGTGTACTGCAACACAAACCACTTTACTGTTCCACCAATCAGTATTATTTTTTTTACAGCTCCTTTAGGGGCCTCTGGTGGAATACCACCCTGCAACAGACAATGGTCTCAAGCCCTAGCATACCCCTCCAGGTAGCAGGGTGGGGCCACAGGAGCAGGACTGTCCCCTGGCAGACACTGATTACAGCAGGAATGGCAGCATTCGGGACATCAAGGATGGGGGTCAAATTTTTTCTGAATGCTGTTGAAATCCCTGGGGATGGGAATCTGCAATGATGGGCAGCATCCTCCCCACCCAATTCATGAGGTGCTGATGACAGTAGTACCCCCATCCTCCACCAGAGGTCCACAGAGCATCAGACACTCTTCCCCTTCCCACCCCCAGAGAAGTAGAGCAGTCCCTGGGATGATCAATCATTCTCCCCCCAGCTGTCCCTCCAACTCCCGAGTCCGTCTCTGAAGACAGGATGCCGGGGCCCAAGTTGATGCCTTGCCACTGTGCCATCAGGCTGGCATCAGTCAGTATTACAAAAGAAAACATCATGGTTTCTTCAATGACATGGTACACTGAATGAACTGAGAAACACAGTACCACCAAATAATAACTTCTGCTTTAGTTGTGAGTCTTCTGCTTAGCAAGTAAAACAAGTTCACTTCAGTCAACCTTTACTGTTATGTAAAGTGAGCTACTGTGACCTTGGCAACTACTTTGGAATTTAAAATGAAATGAGGGCATGAGAACAACCTTAATTATCAAGTATTTTGTCCTAAACAAGAACATAGTAGAAGCCTTTATGTTCATGTGTAGCTGAGTGTATATAAGCTGACTGCTGGTTAAAAAAGTCTAATGCTCCAGAGTTCAGAAGTTTTCATCAAGTTGATTAATATTTAATTTTTTTTCTGAATTGAACTGCTTTTGATATTATCACGTCAGTGTAGCCCAATTCTTTTTTAAAGGTATGCAGTCTGAAGGTTATGGTTAGTACTGCACATCCTGAAAACATTAAATTTATTAAAATTAGTTCTAAAGACATTGAATATTGTTTAAGGTTTAGCAGATACTAATAGCAGAAAAGAATCAGCACTCACTGTATCTGGTGCATTTCTTTGTCCAGGGTCAAATGAAGAAGGTCCACAATAAGGACTGGGTAGGCTACATTTTATTAAAGAGTACAAAATTAATTATTTATTTGGCTTTTGGTAACCAGCTAAGTACACTAGACAACAATGTGCCTATTTTAAGGTATGACCTGGGAGATTACATTTCACGAACAGATAATGATTTACATATCACAAGAATGGGTAATGATTCACAAGACACATTACAAGAGCAGAGAACAGTTCATACAAGTACATCATAGTGAATAGCAACACAATACAAAACACTTCCATAGTGGCAGACTACATTTCATGAGAACAAAGAATGATTCACAAGGCACAACACAGGAGCAGACTGCAGTTCATAAAAATACAACATAGCAAATTGCAGCTCAAATAAAAAAAAAAAAACACTTCCACAGTAGCAGATTGCAGAAATACAAAGTGCTTCATAGCAACAGTAGCACATTACAAACAGTTGGGAACAGGAGATTTTGCAGGTGGTTCAGATTAAAACAAAACAGTTGTCCAAACAGCTCTACACAGACACTTAAGGACTTTAAGACAGGGTGTAGCCCTAAGGAGGACAGTGTAGTGCATGAGATTAGGGACTACAGTAACTACTTGTCATGAGGAGGTGAGATGACTGAGAAGCCATAGACTCCTCAGGGTGTTAGGGCATTTAAATGGGTTTGAAATAGATAGTGTAGGCAGTGGGTCAGATTGGGGAGTCGAGGGGTTATGGGGGTTGGAAGTAATTGCAGGTTGTATAATTGATTTGGTACCAATGTTTATTGTTTTCACATTTTGCACATGTTTTTTAAACTTATATAAGTGTTTGTTACATTATTTAATTATCTCTGATGAAGCCAGGCATTTTGCCTGGCGAAACGTAAGATATTTTTTTAACCCTTACCATTGTGGTTTTCAGCCTAGTGTGCTACACACTTTTATATTCAAATAAAAGAATATTTATTATATTATTCCGCTCTAGCTGGGAACCTTTTTTCTTTGTTTGCAGGTTGTGGATTGTAAGAGATGGGCTTTGGGGGCTGATCTGAAGAACATGTGGAGGTGGAGCCATGAACTGTTAGAAGAAGAGAGTTCTAGAGTCTAGGTGTGAAAGATGAGAAAGCCTGTTCACCCATTTTAGTAGCATGCCTAGGTGTGGCAAATTAGGTAGGGTCACGAGATCTGAGGGAGTAGGTAGCACTTGTGCTAGGAAGGTACAGGATGGAAATAGCAGGAGAGGGGGACAGTAGTTGCTTATGTATGAAGCAGCCTAGAGCAAAGGACTGTGATGCCATTTGGGATAGCCACCCTAAGGAGTTGTAGAGTGAGCAGTGGTGGGTGAGGCATAGGGGTGAGAGGGCAAAGCTGCAAATGTTGTTATAAGTGACATCCCATTTGTGTAAGGACCCCAAGGGGGTATGAGAGATGAGAAGGCACCTGTATTTTAGGCAGGGGAGGAGTAGACCCTGTGCAATGGTCTTCCAGGCAGAAGGAGTGAGAAAATGTTTAAGGCGGTAGACCATATCATTTTGTGTGTTGGTGGCTTTACATTGATTAGTGATGTGGAGGTGGAAATCTAGTCAAGGGTCTTGGGTAATGCCTAGGTACTTGAATTCCTCAACTGTGGAGAGAGGGGAACCATTTCTGCATCTGATATCTATGGGGAGAGTGCAGGAACCTCTGCGAATCCTGGACCCAAATAGCATCGCTTTGGATTTTGTGGCATTGAGAACCAGGCTGTTTGCCTAAAGCCATTTTTGTATGAGTGTGAAATCCATGTTTAGTTGGGGGTTAATGTGTCGAGTGCTTGAGCACTGTGATAGAGGGTTATATCATCAGCATACATAACAATTGTGGAGGAGGTGGAGACAGTGGGGAGATGATTTATGAAAATGAAAAAAAGGAGTGGTCAGAGGATGGACCCCTGGGGGATGCCATAGGTAATGGGCAATTTGTGAGAGGAAGCCATGCCAAACTTGACAAACTGGCGGTGCTCAGACAGGTAATTATCAAACCATGAGGTGGCAAGGGGGCTAAGCACAGGTCACCTAGTTTCACTGACCTATGCAGCCAGTACAGTGTTATGCTTGTGCAACTGTGTTAGTTTGATTTTGGCCATTCGCACTGTTTATTCCAGAGGACTTCCCACCCTGTAGGGGTACGAAGGCAAGGAACCCTCTGAGAAGTGCAAAGGCATGGTTCCCATAGCTAAAAGTACCTTAGGAATCCCCCCAAGGAGAGAGTGCTACCACTGGAGTAGGAGGGGAGGATGGTGGGACAAAGAAAAATGCTTCACAGTGAGGCTTAGAGGAACTGCTTATATAGCTCAGGAAGTGGGAGTGGCTGGCTGCTTGGCCACCGAACTACAGGCAAGCCTTTCAATTGACTGACCTATGCAGCCAGTACAGTGTTATGCTTGTGCAACTGTGTTAGTTTGGTTTTGGCAGTTTGCACTCTCTATTCCGGAGGAATTACCACTCTGTAGGGGTACGAAGGCAAGGAACCCTCAGAGAGTGTTCCACCCCTAGAGGTTCAACAGGACAATTCCAGTGGCTAAAGGTATCTTAGGACTCCCCAAAAGAAATGTAGTATCATCCCCAAAAAGGAGGCAACATGAAGCATATGGGCAAGCAGTAACTATGATATAGGAGTAGTAACTGTAATGTAGTAGTATAGAAGCATAGGCAGTTTGATAATGCAATGAGACATTCAGTTGGATAACGTAATGACTGCCCAGGTTTGCGTAGCATGATATTGACATTTGTTTTGAGATTAGAGGATCCCCCAAGAAGAGAGGGAATGGCAGGACATCCTCCACCTCCATCCAACAGCAGAACCTACCTAAGAAACTAGGGGAAACAACTATGCTAACTAAGTGTTATGACCTGAGGCAATGGAGGAGAGAGAAAAAAACCCTATGAGGAGGAAATCTCTGGGGATCCAAGGCCTAGATCACCTTCCATCCAGGCTTGGGATAGTTTCATTAGTGATGGCTCTGCAGCTGCAATTTAGAAAACCCAAGTAAAGGGAGGTGGAAAATATTCTAATTTGGAGGAAGGCTCTCACTCAAGCCCTCTAGCAGGAACGCTGTGGAAGGCTGTCAGAAAACTCTGCAACAATACGTGCATCCTAGGCACAGGAGGAGAGCAACAACTGCTGAGGCACTCACCTGGCCTACCCACCCTAAATCAAACCAGGTGATCCAGAGGCAGTTGTAGGAAGAATGCAGTGGAAAGTGCCTTTCTAGGGAAACCACCAAAGTCAATGGTTAACAGTTATAGTGGAACACTAGATCCAAAGGGGATCATTGTAACCACCCTTCACCGCTAGTCTTAAATTCTACACCAGGAGCTGCTGTCATGTAGCAGGCAGCTAAATCCAAGCTCAGGGTGAGGACATTCCCAGCTATGGGCCAGATGAGAAGGATCCATTCCCAAGTTGGACACACTCAAGATGTGGACTAAATGCAGAGTGAGACCATCGGCTGCAGGAACCCTGCACCAGAATAGAATGGCTGGCATGTCCCAGAAATTGATTGAGAGCTGAAGCTGGTGAGCTGAATGAGCACGGCATGCTGAGATCGTAATGAGCATTGAGTGCTGAGACCTGCAAGGTCGAATGCAGATTGAGTGCAGCAGATTCCCAGAGGCTGAAGCCGGGGGGATGGCAGTAGGCATGAAGCAATGGGTTGTGTAAGCAAGTGTGGACCTGTACAGAGGTCAGTAAGCAGTAGTAGTGATTGGTGGCCCTGCATAAATACTGTGTAGCAATTAAACAGCACTGAATTGGGGCAGGCCAGCCAGACATGAATAGTGAAATCAAGGTGACAAACTCTGAGGATTTTCGACAGTGAAGACAGGATTTAGAACAGAATTAATTAGCCACATAGGCCACAACACTCCAATCACCTTCCAGTCCCCGCCATAGGACAAACAAGGAAGCGATGGAAAGGCCGAGAACCACATGCCGATATAAAAGTTAATTTAATAGCCTCAGCAGGAGCTTCAGCTAACCTCAGAGTAAAACAAGGTACAATAGTAATGGGAGTAAACAAAGCAGCAGCAGGAAGCAAGTAGGCCAGTACAGCAGTAGTTAAAACAAATGAGTACACTGAGCTGTAACTGTAAATAAAAGGAGGCATAATGATTTTAAGCATTGACAACAGACAGTGCAAGGAGACTGTAGCAATGTGGCAATTAGAACAAGCATGAGTAAGCTGTATAGCTAGGTTCAAGTAAATCTGAGTCAGGTGAAAGTAATAGAATATGCCACATTGACCAGCTATAGTTGAGCTGAAACACACAGGTCAGGTTTGCAGTTGCAGTGCAAGTAATGTGAGAGTTGTGAGTAACTGAAAGCAAGCAGTATGAGCTCTGAATTAGCAGTATGCTAGGAACTTAGAAAAGCCCCGAAAAGAAAGGAAGCACACACAGCCGAAGGCAAATACAACCAGAAGCAGTAAAATAAATGCAGAAGCCCAGCAGAGACAAGCAGGAGCAGCAAGGGGGGGCAGGCCCCAGCCAGCCAGGGAGGCCCAACCTGCTCAGAGGACAAACCTACAAAGCCTTCTGTTGCAAAGAAAAAATGCTTCACAGTGAGGCTTAGAGGAACTGCTTATATAGCTCAGGAAGTGGGAGTGGCTGGCTGCTTGGCCACTGAACTACAGGCAAGTCTTTCAATTCTGAGTGAGAAGGGAAAAGGGGATATTACTGCAAATGCACAACCTTCTGTGCAACACTACCACAAGACTCTGAATGGCCAAATACACAGGTGCTTTGCTATACTGAGCTTCATCAGGGGGCCAGTAGGGCAAAGTGCCAGGCCATCTGGATGTTTACCATCTGGTGCATGATACCGTGAGTGCTGATTCTTTTCTATTGTGTGTGTGTGTGTGTATTCTGGGTCTGGCTGGCTTTGTAGCAGTACCTGTCCCTTCACCACATGCTGCATTCTCTCTCCCAAACAGTGTTAGCAGATACTATCCAGCTAGAACTGGATACTGCACACTGTCTGTTGAGGCTGATTGGATATATTTGGATAGTGCACAATCTGAGCTCTTAACAAATCTAGTTCTGAAACATTCATTGTCATTATAATAAAATAGGTTTGCATAAGGTTTTCTGATAGATTTATGACCTTTAAGGAGTTATGAAATATTGACTTGTGGTAGAGCTTGCACTACAGTAGCTTAGTGACGTATATAATGACTCACTGGAATGTTAAACATACATCACTTTAGAATTGTCCTTGAAACAATAGAACACAGTATTTGGAAATGTGAGAAGAGTGCATAGGCCAGCAAGGCCCTCCTTCTTCTGCTATTTCAAACTGACTGTCCAGTTTCACCTTTAAGAGAGAAATTGTTGTGTAAAATAATTTTGTCTGAATTCATTTAAATTTAAACACCTTCTTAGTAGACTCAGTGTTTGCTCTCTACCTGCAAAAGCAGAATATGCTGTGACTGAAATGATATCTTCATAAGCAGGTATGTAGCACACTCCAAGGTAGCCATAGTCAAAGAACTTTAATGACACCAGAGCCATGAGTTGTTAGGAGGGACTTCAGTGACATCAGACATTAGCTCCTAGTTTTGACATTGAGATTCAATGGGCTGGAGATCTTTAGTGACAGTAAGGAAATACATGCAAAGACACAATTAGTAAACTTGTGTGATCAGGTCAGCTTAGCAGCACCAGAAATGGTCTCCTGGTTCTCTTTTTGACAACTGGAGGAGTTGGATATCTTGATTGGCATCAGGGAAGAGCTCCTGGTTCCACACTAAAAATTAAGAATTAAGTATGTTATTATTGATGGTGGTGCATACACCCATAATCCCCAGAATGCAATTATGGGTGCAGAAGTTAAAATTGATACTTTTCCGTATTTTGACCTTCCCCCAAACATAAAAATTACTACACTAAATTTCAAATTGGGTTTGAAGATCTTGCCACAGAGGGTATGCATACAATTTTTCTGGTCTTTAGGTCAAATGACAGCCAAGTTATAAGTGACCAAAAATCTTGATTTAATATAAAAGGACTTGATCATCAAAACCATAGTGGGGCAGAATTCCACATATAAAGCATTGCTTATAATCATTATGATTGAATCTGCAGAACCAGTTCTAAGTATCAGAATGTGTAGCCATTATGAATAGCTTAATATAATGTATCTTGATGGATAAAAAATATTTCTCTGGAATATGAAGTACACCGTAGCCCTTTTGATATGTGAAGGATTTTGCAACTCAGGCTGTGGTTTTACTATTTATAGACTACAGTACCAGGCATCCATGACACTGGGAATTGGGTATTTTGCTTATTGTAGAAGTATCTGTTTCATATCTTCTAGATATGTAATAGATAACCCACTCTTCGGTGTGCGGCTGCGCTCTGATATATGCATGCCTTGGTGTGCATCAACCCCGCAAGGTGTGCATATGTCAGAGTGAGACAGCACACCATAGAGTGGGTTATCTATCTCATAAAATAGCAAAATTGTTTTGGAGGGGGGTTAAAAGTGCAGGTGTGCTGTTGTGCTATGATATACACACGGTCACCTGATGGTCTTTGACCACTTGCTGATGATCTTTTTCCTAACCCATTTTATAAATATATATATATATATATATATATATATATATATATATATATATATATATATATATCGAGAGAGAGAGAGATACATTACACAGATTTTACATATGCAAAAAAGTATATACTGTACTTATTTATCTGTTTAGTCAAAAAAAAAGGGATAGAAAATATTTTCTGTTTTCAGCTCCTTTGAGAGGATGGGGCAGATACAGGAAGTACTAAAATAATGAATTAGGTTGCCCGGTTGGAGGTCTAAGAATGGAAACAATATGACCAGGAAACCAGGAAAATTTCCTTGTTCTTTTTTAATGTGAGGAGGTATTTCTTTACAGAGAAGGTGTTGGATGCTTGGAACAGCCTCCCTGCGGGGTGGTGGGCCAAAAATGTTGGAGGAATTCAAAAATGCAAGGGGCACATACAAGGTTACCCTAGAAAAGGGAAGAGTAGGAAAGCCACAGATCAACTACAGTCTGCAGCATAAGTTAAAGGTAAAAAAAATGGGCAGACTAGATGGGCCTAGTGGTCCTTATCTGCCAACAAATTCTATGTATCTATGTCCACTTGAAAAACCACCAGAAAAGGCTGATGGGACATGTACTAATGTCTTATAGAAAAGATGGCATGTCATGATAGTCCAGTGTTCCCTAACATCATGCTGGGCATCAGTATGGTTACAAATAACCAAGGGATGAGTGTCCCCTGCAATGTTACCAAAACTACTTCCTGTAGCACCGAGTGTTCATTAGAGGTCTTCCAACCTACTACTGATCAGGCCCAGCTCTGCTTAACTTATGAAATCTGACAAATCTGTATGATAGAATCAGCCTCCAATGTGGCACAGCTAGTGGCATTTGTCCTGAAAAACACTGAAGGAAGCAGGCTACCAAGATGGAAAGATGCTGTTGCTTCAGGTTAATAGGTACCAGAACAACACACTAAAGAGCAGCACATGGGCAAAATATGCTTGATCTCATATGAGTTCATTCAAAAGGATACACTAGATCCTGATACCCAAGTTCTTTGATATTCACTTGTAGATATATAAACTATGAATAACCATTGAATTGTCCTGCAGATATTCTTTATGGTTTCTTTATTGTTGATTTGTAACCTAAATACCAGAACTGGAATATAATATGCTTATATATCATTGTTCAACATGGTGGATATGGGTACAGTATTTTGTAAATAATTTGTATGAGCACCTTTTTTTATCTTCAATTCATTTTCTCCCGTTCGGACACTGACCGGCCATTTTCACTGGTTAATAAATTATCTGTTGCCATATTGGTCCTTGTCAAACAAGATGTACAAAATAGATTATTTCATACCTTTTATTGGACCAACAGAGATTTATAGAAAATCCTTAAGGATTGAATGCTAATGATTTTTTGAAAATCTCTGGAGGTTCAATAAAAGGTATTAAATCCCCTACAGTAATTTGTAAATTTCATTGTTTAATGAAATTATTATGTTAGTTAGTCAGCATACATTATCAGACTGAAAAAAATCTCACAGCAGTGGAGAAAAATGTCATTCTTTACAAAAGGACTTACGCATATATGATATACTGCATTAGGCCATAAACTGACATTTTAAACTTACATAATCTGTAGGAGTTCATTGTTTAGTAAGTGATTATGTAATAATATTTAGTAAATGATTATGTTATATATTGTTGTTCAACAAAATAGATGTGGGTATTTAGAAAATAATTTGTATGAGCACGTTTTTTGAGTCTACTGTAACTTTAAAAGTTGTACTATAAAGAGCCAACACATTCACCATGACTCTGCCCTCAGATGAAGAAGCAATGTGAATCAAAGCAATAGGTTCTCAGGAGCTAGGATGTCTTTTTAAATAAACTCACTTGAGTTCAAGTGTATTTTTCCTGTGCACTGCTCTTTTTGTGTTGCTCATATGTAATTTCTTAACGTCTCATCTGCAGAAATTATTGACTGTAGCTAAAGCAAAATAATAGATTACTTTGTACTCAGACAAAATGCAGCTAGAAGACATTTCCCACACTGTAATTACTTCATTGGTTACTGAAATTATGACGTAATTGTTATTCAGGACTCATTATTAGTCTGAAAAAAAAATCTCATAGCACAGGAGGAAAATGTCATTCATTAGAAAGAGACTTACACATGTGTGATATACAGGGCATAAACTGACACATTAAACTTTCATAATCTGTAGGAGTTCATTTTTTAGTAAATGATTATGCAATAATGTGTCTCATAACATAAAATAAACTGTAAAACTGTGACTCAGGTCATCATACTTACTAATACAAACTTTTGATAAATATTTTCCAATCATCTTTATCACTGTATAGCAATTAAAAATTGTTAATTGTCTCCAAGTAATCTAGTTGCATCTCTATATTCCTGCTGGTGCAATCCTCATTTATTTCTAATAGCTAGCTATTAGGGCTGGTAAAGAAACAACTGTAGTTTATGTGGGCCCTGCTGATTTCATATTGCTAATGAATAAAATTACTATCATTACTAAATGGCAGAGTAACACACACATGTGTTGTTACCCAATTTATGACACAGTGTTTTAATGATGTTTAGCCCTTTTCTTAAAAACCATTAATAAAACTTTCTGAAGTAGCAGACTCACCTGTGTGTCTCAAAGGTGGCATACTTATGCCGGTAGACAGATATTCTAAACACATTTTTTTTCAGGTTTTTATGTCCCATCCATAGAATAATAACTGAAGATTTCCTTTTTTCTCACAGTGGCTAACAACATTGTTGACCAACAATCTCTATTTTTACCAACAGTGAACATTTTTAAAACCATGATCAGTTCAGGTTAGTAACAGAAAGACTGAGAGTAACATCACTACATCCATGTTATCAAATAAAACTACACTCGAAATCACCAGACCCAGTAAAAAGAATTTGGAGATTTGTTTACTGATGAACGTGTTTAAGACAAACAGTTTTGTACTGGCCACCAGATTACCTATCCTGAGTTCAATAAACTGTCAATTTATATCATGCATTTTTGAAAACTGAGTTTACATCTTACACTGAAAAGAATTTCATTATTAGTTTTATATTATTTTCTGGGACTACCAACCCCACCCTTCCCCCATGTCCATCACTTCTTAGACATTTACTGTAACGTCCTATTGTCTGCTGTACAATTCCTGCTGTTTGGTCCTCAGTGGGCAGCTCCGCAGTATCCATGTCACCGCCATTGCATGCCCCCCATAAGAACTCTGAAGAAGTGATTGAATCTGGCTACCCAGTGGCAGTAGGTCCTTTCCTCCATGGATGTCCGCAAGTGAAGTAAGCTCAATACATAATTACACTTGCCTCCATATCTGACTAAAAACCCTTCTCTAAATCAGGGGTTAAAGATGCAGAAGTGTTGCTCGGGGGAGTCTCCACCTCCTGTGCAATCATAGGCAGTCATGCAATTGTCATGAGAAGGAAATATGCTTATCAGTAGCCCATCAGATAAGCCTCTCTTCTTTTTCTTTTAGTGTTAGTCCAGTATTTTGATATGTTTTGACCTTTTTTTGATTGAAGTAATATGTATTTTTATGTTTGCTTGTACGCATGAGCAAGAATCATTATGCGACAGCTTTGGAGAGAAGCGGGTTGTGTAAGTGCAGCACTGTGGCAGTCAATGACGGCACTGCATTTGGGGGCTTGGCACTGGTGGACCAATGC
Organism: Neoceratodus forsteri; assembly: GCA_016271365.2. Lineage (NCBI taxonomy): Eukaryota > Metazoa > Chordata > Ceratodontiformes > Ceratodontidae > Neoceratodus > Neoceratodus forsteri. Next base: position 776,066,123 of record CM057459.1, on the reverse strand, counting down.
AGGCACACTGTGCTGATGACATTGGTTTCCAAAAGTGCCACCAAGTTGGAACAATTTCACCGCTACAATGAGTGTCTGCCTCATCATTGCAGCATCAGCCATTCAGATTAATGAAACAACAGTGCTAGTGTTCATGAGGTGGGCTCCCAAAAAATCTATGTTGCAAATTTGGTGAAAAAATCAAAAAAATTACTGTTTTACGAGCATGCATTGCAGTTTCCACATACTCTCGTAACTTCAAGAATTTGTAATATTTTCACTCCAGATTTTCAACATTGGCATTTTCCACACCTCCTTTTGAACAGTACAGCTGTCATTTTTCACATCCTGACCGAAATGTGTTTTTGCACTTCTGGTGCAGAATACCACGGTCACTGTGGGAAATCAGTGTTTGGGACACATAAGAAAATTACAGTAAAACTGTTCATGAGCAGAGGTCCTAAAATGCCTATGTTGAAAATTTGATTATGAAAGTCCATAAAATGACTGTGTTACGAGCATGCATTGCGCAATGTCCATGCACACTCATAACTTCACAAATTTGTAATATTTTCACTCTGGATTTTCAACATTGGCATTTTTCCATATATCCTTATGAACAGTACAGCTGTCATTTTTCATATCCTGGCCAAAATGTGTTTTTGCGTTTGTGGCGCAGAATAGTGCAGTCACTGTGGGAAGTCAGTGTTCAGGACAGATTAAAAAAAAAATCACAGTGACACTGTTCATGAGCAGAGGTACTAAAATGCCTATGTTGAAAATTTAGTGATAAAAGTCCATGAAATGACTGTGTTATCGTTGCGCAGTTTCCACGCACTCTTGTAATTTCGCACATTTGTAATATTTTCCCTCCAGATTTCCAACATTGGCATTTTTTTACACCTCCTTAAGAACAATACAGCTGTAATTTTTCATATGTTTCCCAAAATATGCATTTACACATCTGGCACAGAATAGCACGGTTGCTGTGGGAAATCAATATTTGGGACAGATTAGAAAAATCATAGTGACACTGTTCTTGAGTAGAGGTCATAAAATGACTATGTTGAAAATTTGGTGAAAAAAATTCTACTAAATGACTGTTACATGCATGCATTGCACAGTTTCCATGCAGCCTGGAAGTTTGAGTATTTTTAATAATTTCACTACAGATTTTCAACATTGCCATCTCTTCACACCTCCCTATGAATAGTACTGCTGTCATTCTTCACATCCTGCCTGACCTGTGTTTTTGTACATCTGTCGCAGAATGCCACGGTGGTTGTGGGAACTCAAAGTTCAAGACACATTAACAAATTCACAATGCCACTGTTCATGAGAAGACATCCTAAATGCTTTCATGAGGTGGGGGTAACAAAAAGGCAATGTTGAAAATTTGTATTGCAAATATCAACAAACGTCAAGGGCATTACAGTTTCAAACCATAATGTCCCACCCTGTACAGACTGACAGGCATCAGGGGTGTGCCTATGGATTGCCAACTGTAATGCTCATGCCATTCCACCCCCACCCCACCACCCTGCAGCCAGTGACAGGCATCGAGGTGTGCCTCAGACTCGTTGGCCCCATAGTTCACCCTGTTCTCCTATACTGCACCCATTTCAGCGTATGTCATTATGGAATGGGGTGACTGTAAAGTCAAACACCCAGGGCACACCTCAACACATGTCGGTGTCTGCAGGATAGGGTGAAGTGAAATGGCATGAACATTATGGGTGATGACCCAAACGCATACCCCAATGCCTGTCTGTCTCTGCAGGGTGGAGGTAGGGTTGGCGTGAAGTTCAGTACTTCACTGCCATTCCCATTCTGCATCTCTCTAACTCCTGCATTTTCAGTGCTAATACCAGCAAGCAAACATTCAGCATTGACAAATGCTTGTTTTATCTTTATAACTACCTGAATCCCTCTCTCCTCAGCAGCTGCTACTCTCTCTTTTCATACTGCCAGAACGTTTTATATAAGTAACATCATTCCAGATCTTTCAGATTAATTACTTGGATGGTGTAACTGATAGAACAGAACAACATAGAAATATGAAAAGAAGGAGCAGTAGCTGCTGAGGACCGTGAAACTCTATGTCGATGTGAGGGTGCACAAAAGTTAAAGCATTTATGTATTTCACACTGGTCAAAGCTGATAAAATACATAACTGGCAACAGAAGGATAATGAAAGGACGGGAGACTATATAACAAACATTTTCTATCACCTTGCATTGCACTAGAACTCAGGTTAAACTGGGCCTATTTTTTAGCAACAAGGACAACCTGATCAGGAAAGCAACACTTGGAGAAATGCTGACCAGTAGCAACCATAAAATTAAATAAGCAAAAAGCAAAATATTTCTGCACAATGTGGTCTTTGAATACGAGTGCTTATAGCACATTTTCACTGAAAAAGCAAGTCTATGAGCATCAACATTCAGCCATGGTTGAACACCACCCCCAAAAAAAAAAAAATAACTGGAAAACTTGAAACAGGAATACATCCCACAGAGGAGAATGTATAATAATGGAAATCATAGAATGATGTGAACTGCACAGGTTGCCCTTGAAATGATTAAAGAGAAAACAAGGCATAAAGAAAGTTTATTTATTTATTTATAAATTGGTATCCCAGAGAGGCACACTGAGCCGGGTCTCATTTCCTGGTGGGACCCTGTTAAAAAAGGGAACAGGAGCCACATGGCACAAAGGCAACAATAGCAAAAGTGTTCTCTAGTGGTGGAAAGTATAGAAGGAAAAAAAAGGGTGAAAATAAACACATTAGACATGATGGGAGTGGTGCAGTGCAGTGGCTGTGGGGTGGAAGTCTTCAGGGAGAAATCCTGGAGGCTGTGTTGCTGTCCCATCTGCATGCACCTCTTTGGGCTGAGGGTGGAGGTAGCTCATCTACAGGCACAGATGGCTAGGATTCCCCCACCCAGGGACCACCAAGTCCACCCCACTATCTCAAAGGTTGCCAAGAAAGAGAAGTGGCTGGACTACAGTGGGCTCAGGAGGGATGAAGACTGTGGGACAGAAGCACATCCTTCCAACAGTTCCACTCCACAACTCATATGCTGGTCTGGCAGTGTAAGACTGTCCCAAGGAGGACCCGCAGTAGAGACCAAGGAGACAGTGGGGATCCTTCACAGTGGAGACCCCAGGAGGGGTGGCAGGAGACCCCAGAAGAGAAGTAAGCAACTCCTGGTGGCGGACTCAATCAATTGGGGAGAAGACTTAGAGGCAGGAGTGGAGGGAGTGAGGGAGGTCAAGTGCCTACCGGGCACCATGGCTAGGAGGGGTGGGAGGTGAATCCTAAGGATTCTTGGGGTAGCAAAGGCCATTGTCCACATGGGGACAAATGACCAGGCCGGTGATGAGGTTAGGGTAGTGCAGGAGGAGTTCAGGCAGTTGTAGATGGATTTTGGACAAGTGGCACACTCTGTGACCTTTTCAGAAGTGTTACCTGTCCATGATAAGGGGGAGGACAGGTTCAACACATGGCTGAAGGTCTGGTGCAGAGTAAAAGGTTTTGCTTTCATTTGGGATGGGGTCCCACATGGAGGGATGCAGGTCTATACAGGAGGGATGACCTGCATCTATCAGAGGGGATGTCAGGCTCCTCAATGAGAGGTTTAAATGCTTCTTTGGCAAGCATTTAAAGTATCCATGGGGGTGGCAGAGGTAAGCACTGAGACTTAAACTGCCCACCCCAACAGCATGGAACAGTCAGTAGGGAGGACCCCAAAGCTGGGAATTCACCAAAGGTAGCCAAAAATGGAAGAGGCAGATTAGCAAGAGATGTGGAAGAATGGGAGGAAAGATAGGAAGGGTACAGAAGGCAGACCAGAGGATAGGAGTGTAGCTGTTGAAGGGAAGGTAGCAAAACTTGGAAAGCCATGTGCACAAGTGCCCACAGCTTGGGATCCAAAATCCTGGAACTGGTGACCTTGATGGCAGAGGCAGAACTGGTCACTGTCACAGTTACCGAGACATGGTACATGGGGAAACCATGATTGGGATATAGCCATTTCGGGTTGTACTCTATTCAGGAGAAACATGGAGGGTAGAAAGGGAAGAGGAGTGACCGTATACATCAGGGAGGGCATCAAAGCAACTGAGGTACAGGGAGCACAGGATGGGGAGGGGCCACTGTGGGTCACCCTGGAGGTGGGAAATGGCACCACCATTCGCACTGGCATGGTCTACAGACCTCCAGCACAAGGGGATCTGGAAAAAGCAGAAAGACTGAACAAACATATTTGTTCAGTATTCACTGAAGAAGGGGAAGGAGAGGGTCCACAGTTAGACAAGTCAAGCACCAATGGAAGGGAGATGGACAGCAGTCCATTTACAGAGGAGCGAGTCCTAAAGGAACTCACAAAACTGAAAGTGGACAAAGCATTGAGGCCAGTTGGGAAACATCCCAGAATATTAAAAGAATTTAGAGAGGTGCTGGCAGCATCACTGACATCCCTGTTCAACAAATCGCTGGAAACAGGGGTGGTTCTGAAGGACTGGAGGAGGGTGAATGTAGTCCCTATCCACAAAAGTGGGAGCAAGGAGGAGGAGGCTGACAATTACAGGCCAGTCAACCTGACCTCAGCGGTGGGGAAATTAATAGAATCACTGCTAAAGGAAAGGAAAGTGACATATCTAGAATCCAGAAGAGCACAGGACCCAAGACAGCATGGATTCATAGCGGGAAGGTCTTGTCAAACAAATCTGACAGATTTCTTTAACTGGATGACCAGGAAAATAGATCAGGGAGGGGCAGTGGATGTGGCCTACCTGGATTTCAGTAAGGCCTTTGACACAGTAACACACAGAAGGCAAGCTGGGCAGCTGGGAAGTGGGTCCCAGGGTGGTAAACTGGGTCAGAAATTTGTTAAGCAATAGAACACAGAGGGTGGTGGTAAATGGAGTTCAATCAGAAGTGAGGGGGATGACAAGCAGGGTACAACAGGGATCAGTGCTGGGGCAAGTCCAATTCAGAGAGGCTGGAAGGGAAGGGAAGGTATGCCTATTTGCAGATGACACTAAGATCTGCAACTTGGCGGACACTCCAAGGGGTGAAGAAAATGAGAAGGGACCTAAGCAAGCTTGAGGAGTGGTCGAGAGTGTGGCAGCTGCGATTCAATGCAAAGAAAAGTAAAATCATGCAATGGTGCACACAAACTCAGGGGAGGAGTACATGATGGGGGGGGGAACTGGCAGCCACCAAACAGGAAAGGGACCTGGGCTAATCAAATCAAGGTAACCAGACAATATGAAAAGGCTATAGGGAAAGCCAGTAGGATATTTGGGTGCATAGGGAGAGTTATCACCAGCAGAAAAAAGGAGGCGGTGATGCCACTGTACAGATCATTGGTGAGACCACATCTGGAGTACTGTGTCTAGTTCTGAAGGCGGCATCTCAAAAAAGACATAGAAACAAAGAAACATAGACTTTGATGGCAGATAAGGACCTCTTGGCCCACCTAGTCTCCCCATTTCCCTACCTACAGGATAAGCTGCAGATCCTAGTTAACCAACAGCCTATTTCTTATTACCCCCCACAAGAATTGCCTTATGTCTGTCCCATGTATTCCTGAATTCTCCCTCAGTTTTAGACCCCACAACTTCCACAGGAAGGCTGTTGCATGAGTCCACCACCCTCTCTGTGAAAAAATACTTCCTCACATTTCCCCTGAACTGCCCCCCCATCTTTAAATTGTGTCCCCTTGTTCTTTCACATCTCTTTTTCTGAAAGATGCTACCATCTTGGACTTTGTTGATTCCACTGAGGTACTTAAAAGTTTCTATTATGTTCCCCCTCTCCCTCCATTCCTCAAGGGTATACATATTAAGCTCCTTTAGTCTCTCCTTGTATGGCTTCTCTTGCAGGCCCTGCACCATTTTAGTTGCCCTCCTCTGGACTGTCTCTATCCTGTCTATGTCCTTGTGGAGATGGGGTCTCCAGAACTTGACACAGTACTCAGATGGGGTCTCACCAACTGTCTGTGCAGAGGGATAACAACTTCTTGTTTTCTGTTGGTGACGTTGCCTCTCCCTATACATCCCAGTATAACCCCAGCCCTACCTACTGCCTTCTCACATTGCTTGCTAACTTTAAGGTCATCTGATATGATTAACCCCAGGTCCCTTTCCATTTTTGCTGTTATTACTACCTCCCCCCATTGTGTAATTTTCCCCTGGCTTTTTGTTTCCCAGGTGCATTATTTTGCACTTCTTTGCATTGAATCCAAGTTGCCATACTTCAGCCATTCCTCCAACACTTGCCAAGTCCTTCTCATCCTTTCCATGCCTCCTTGTGTATCAACCTGTGTTGCAGAAGGCGATTGGGGGTTTACTTGGGGAGGTGGAGGTCTGGATAATCGGCAGCATGGGTTTGTGCCAGGTAGATCATGTCAAACCAACCTTGTGGAGTTCTATGAATGGGTAACATCAGAACTGGACAGGGGTAAGCCTGTGGATGTATTATTCTTGGACTTCAGCAAGGCGTTTGACTCTGTCCCCCCACAATGGTCTGGCGGAGAAACTGATGGGGTTAGGAGTAGGCCCTTTGATGGTCAGATGGATTGAAAACTGGATAGCTGGACGCACTCAGAGAGTAGTGGTCTGTGGGGAGCTCTGAACCCTACAGAGGTTGGTAGTGGAGTACCACGAAGCTCGAGTCCTGGGTCCAATCCTGTTTAATGCATACATATCAGACATCAGGGATGGTATAGAGGTGTGAAATGAGTCTCTTCGCTGGATGACTCCAAGATGGGAGCAGTAGTTGAGGGAGAAGAGGGGAGGTTGGCCCTGCAAGGACCTGGACACTCTGAAAAGCTGGGCTCACACATGGAAATTAAATTTCAATATCACCAAGTGCAAGGTGTTGCATCTTGGTCGGAAACCCTAAACACAGGTACACCCTGGGAGGGGAGGTGCTGGAAGCCTCAACAGGGGAAAAAGACCTAGGGTCATGGTGGATACATGTATGAATAACTCTGAGCAGTGCAGGAGAGCAGCTAGCAAGGCAAACAGGATGTTGGGATGCATCGAAGAAGGATCACCTCAAGAAGCAAGGAAGTGATTCTGCGGCTGTACAATGGACTGGTTAGACCACACCTTGAGTACTTGTACAGTACTGGAGACCACTTGAAGAGGGACATAGAGCTCCTGGAGAGGGTACAGTGGAGGCAACAAAGATGATACGAGGGCTGGGGATTTGACTTATGAGGACAGACTTGAGGAGCTCTGCCTGTTTTCATTGGAGGAGAGGAGAGACAGGGGGACATGATTGAGGTCTTCAAGTACCTCAAGGGAATAAATAGGGTAAACATGGAGGGATCTTTAGACTAAAGCAGGGAGGCATCACCAGAGGCATGGTTTGAAGTTGGAAGGTGGAAGGGTGAGGGGAAAGAGGAGGAGGTTTTCACTGAGAGGGTGGTGGACCCTTGAGAATGCTCTGCCTGGTGAGCTGGTTCAGAGATCCACAGTGGAGGGCTTTAAGAGAGGTGGGACAGACACAGAAAGTGGATGTATCAGATGATGGCCTGTCCCGGGGGGGTGGGGATGGATGATAGGGGTTTCTGGAGCACAAGGGATGGGAGGGTCTCTGCACCCAACTAAGGATCTAGGTTCGAGCAGACTTGATAGACCATAAGGCCTAATCTGCTGGCAAATAGTATGTTAGTATGTTAGATCTTTGTGTCATCTGCAAAGAGGCATACTTTTCCTTCCAGTCCCTCTGCAATGTCACTTATAAAGACATTAAAAATGACTGGACCCAGTACTGAACCCTGCGGTACCCCACTAGTAACCCTCTTTCTTCAGAGTGGACTCCATTTACAATTACATTCTGTGTCCTGTTGTCCAGCCAATGTTTTACCCATGCTATCACCCAGGGACACACACCCAGGCAGGTTAATTTGACTATTAATCTTTTTGTGTTGGACTGTGTCAAATGCCTTGCTAAAGTCTAGGTAGACCATGTCCACAGCCCCTCCCTGGTCTACCACTTTTGTCATCCAGTCAAAGAAATCAATTTGATTCATCTGACATGACCTTCATGCTGTGAACCTATGCTGCCTTGGGTCCTGTGTCCCACTGGCCTCTAGGTACTCAACAGTTCTTTCCTTCAGAAGTGATTCCATCACTTTCCCTACTACAGAGGTCAAACTGACAGGTCTGTAGTTTCCTGCCTCTGTCTTGCTCCCACTTTTGTGAAGGGGAATCACATCTGCTTTCCTCCAGTCCTCAGGTACCACACCATCCTTCCATGATTTGGATTACTCCACCATGGAGGGGCAGGAGGGGGGACCATCCTCCCCCACACCCATACACAAATCCAGAGCGAATGATTATGGGTTGTGCCTGAGCAGCACTGGCATCTTGGAGGGGCTTCATAGAGCTTACTGCCAATTTTTCCCTGGTTTTCTTCTCCTCCTCCCACGGCCATGAATGCATGTGTGCATCACAAGCCATGCTTCAAAGTCTCCTGGAATCTGGCTCTGCCCCCCTATCCGCCACCAGGATGCAGCCAAGGAGTGGGACGACGTTCCCACCCATCCCCGGGAGAGGAGAGCTGTCATTAGATGCTCAAGCCTCTCCCTCCCCTGCTCATCCCTGGTGGCCTGAGCTTGCTCCTGAATCCAGGTCACCAGTATGGTACAAGGTGTGGCATCCAGAGCCTCAACCCTCAATGCCACTGGGCTGCAGGATTCACTATTTCTAACTTCTGCTTGCTCTGCTTTTTTCTCAGGGTCCACAATGCCGTTTCCTCCATCCTGACCCCATGTCATTGACCGGAACAGCCCTCCACTCTTGTCTGTATCCCCCAAAAGAGCTCAATGAATGAGCATGATCTGGCAATAAATGAATGCATGCATGAATAGCACCCATGGGGGTTGCGGTGCATACAGGTATCTGCCACGCATTCCCCTATGGGCGGTCTTCTGCCCTGCACTTTGGATGTGCTGCACCATACATGACAGCACCTTGCTGTGGGTGATGCATCCAGGGTCCCATATTCAAACAGATTGTGTGATTGTGTCATCTGCTTGAATAATGCTCCAGAGCTGGCTGGTGCATATTTTTCAAGTGAGCCATCTGTCTGCACGCATCTGACTGGCTCTGAATCTGAGGGCCATCATTTCTGATGATTGGATCATACTGACACAGTTGTTGGTGACTAGAGAGGTGGAAAGGCATGTTAAAGTGTAGCACTGAGAAAATGAAATTGTTCCTATTTATAGAGATTCTTTTGGGGGGGGCACAATGTTATAAATTTAGTATACAGATTATGGCTGCGTGTTTTAGCTGGTTCAGTTCAGAACTAGTCTTTTTGTTCTGCTGAAGAAAGTCTTTAAAAGTTTAAATATTTTGGTAATAAATACAATAAATGAGAAATGAACCAATGTAATACATATTAGAAATTCAGTGAGTACAGGATATTGTCAATTCTTTAAGCGTGAGGAACAGACAGTCTATAATCGCTTCTAGAATATAGGAACAAAAAATTACATGAATAAATATGAATGTGTCATGAATTTGTTTTTATTTTATGTTTCTAAACTTTCAGGCATATTCTCAAATAGCTAGCAGTTTTACTAGCCATATTGAGACTAACTGGATTAAGAGAGAAGAAAAACACTATCAGCAGCCTTAAGTTTTAAGTTTTTTTTTTCAAAAAGTCAGCAATATATTTTACTCTAAATTTGTTATACCAGCTGCAGAATAAAAGTGTATTTTTGATGCTCTTAATTTCTAATCACAAACTCACATGTTGGCATAGTCTTTATAAAAATATTTTTATTACAGCACTTTTCTATCTTTTTGGGAAAAAAAGTAGGACTCTACAGAGTTTGAATTCTATGCTCTTCATGTGAAGCCAGAAAAAATTATGGTGGTTCTAGTTTGTGTGCAAATTTAGTTCTAGAAAACAAAGTAGAAAACTAGCTGGTTCAAACAGGGCAGGAGAACCTGTTTGGCTATGGTTACCTGTGTTTCAGGGATTAGACAGTCTGCTTCTGTAGAGGAAGCTTAGTTTTATTTAGCTGTGGAGTTTCTTTAGGAAACATGTTATTCAAAGTTCAGTTTACTGTAAAAAGGAAAAAAAAAACAACTACAGTGGTACTCATAGCCATTCATAGTGTTAGTGTCCCATTGCATTTGATACCACAGTACTGACAGTGACCACTATTCTCACAGAGCATTAAGTTACAATGCAGTGATTGCATCACTATCGCATCCTGGCACGTTTTACCTATGGTGAAGCCAGCTGGTGTCAGTAAATGCTGACATTTATTAACTTCAGAGGTGTGCAAAATAAGCTAACAATGGAGAGAGAAACCTTTGTCCTTGCCAGCTTTTAAGGCATCCAAATGCAGCAGAACCATCAGGAGCACTCAGGATTCACCTATCCACACTTGCCAAGGGGGCTGGACTTGATTACCAGAAGATGTGCTACACTGGGTACACTGGCATAATGTGGAATGGTACCTCCACCTGGTGTGGAAATGTGGAGTACACGGATGCTGAAACACAAGGCTATCACCCCCCAGGAAACAGTGCTCAAACTTCCCACACAGTCCCACCCCAGAACATGTGGCACAGTAAACAATGACAGTCCCCAAACCATAAAAAGCAATTCAAACAAATAATTTATTTGAAAGGGAGGGTAAGGAAAGAATAAGGGGCAACAAGGCAAAAAGGAAGCAATGGAAGTAGCAGTAACTCTGTACACTATGCAGTCAAAATACTATTACTGTATGCAAGTAGTAAAACAATCAGCTATTTGTCCCACAGAATCTCTCCACACCCAGCAGTCCTCAGACCCCAATGCATGTGCACCTGGCTTAATTCACTGCAAAGACCTTGAGTAAGAGTTCTCTTTTTATGTTGCAGCAGGTACTACATGGGGGACACTGATGGTACTAGGAGGGTGGAGCTTGGTACTATGCTTTAAAAGCTGGCAAGTAAGACACTGTTTAAACAGAAGAGTTGCAGAACAGAAATGGAATGTATACCTCCAGGACAGGTTGGATAGATGCAGTTGCTCCAGACTGGGATGCAGGTTTATCCAGGATCGGTGATAGATTCTCTTTGTTTTACACTCTCTCTCTCTCAGTGTCTCTCTGAGGTTCAGCACCTGTAATAATGCAGGTGCCTTGGTGGACTTGAGATCCTGTAGGAGTTCATTGCCCAGAAGGAAAAAGTCTATGGGGGGGGGTTCAGAAAAACCCAACTCCAACTTGTCTTTAAAACTGTACTTTAAGTGAAAATTTCTGTCCTTCACACAAACACTTTACTTGGGATCCCAAACACTTTCAGTCTGCCAGGTCTGCATTGTGTGGAAAGACAGTGGCACACAAGCCCACACCTTGACACACAGCCATTCTCCTTGGCTGTCTGACTGAACTGTCCCAAATGTCTGGAAACAGTCCCTTTTATCAGGTATGAAACTCGATGCCTGATTGGCCAAGCTTGTTCCAAGTCATTAACTCTCTAGCACAGGTTGGATGCTAATTGACCAAAATTCATGCTCAATGTTCTGCCTGACATGCCACCCCTTCCCATGAGTCCCTGTGGTCTGTGGAGTTAGAACACCATATTCTATATTTACATTTAGGTGCCAACATTAAAGAACTTCCTGCAACTTCATCTTAAGGTCTCTAGAGTTCCTTTTACATTTTCCTGGCCCTGCTTACTGTCCTGAGGTCAGACATGTATTTGTTTGTTGGGACACTGTGCCTGTATTGCTGTCAGGTGCTGCATTTAAACAGGTGGCCATTTGTGCTGCTCTCCAACCTGGTGCACATACGCACTTTCATCATTTCTCACTCAGCCCCGCTGTCTGTATTGGGGTTGAGAAAACTCTAGAAAGTGCCCGATGGTGTGGTGGACCAAGGTCCCTGCTTCGCTTCCTGCACAGGAGTTTGAATCCTCAACTGAGGCAGGCACCCTGCCTGAATTGAATGGAATAGGTCCTGCTCTGATCTATGCTCTTCTGTGCAAGTGCAGCAGCAGGACATGGCTGGCATGCTTCTCTATGGCCCGTTTCCTGACCAGTGCTTCTACTGTACTGAAGGAATGCTTACCTATGCTGCAACTATTTTCCTATATTTGCCATGGCCATGCCACCAGACATGATGGCTGGGAGTAGGGGGAAGCATGCAACAATGGCCATAGGAATCCATTTGGAGCCTTGAATCCCTCCAGGGCTCCTAGATATACTTATTCTGGCCATGCCAGTTCCCACCTCTGCAGTCCTGAGTGGACCAGAGGGTGACAATAGTGTCCAGGCACTAAAGGAGGCAGTGCAAGTAAGCTCTAGATTGGGGGGGGGGTGGCTTATGCAAGCATCTTAATTTTGTTTATGTTTTCATTTATAAGGAGCACGTTTGTGGTGTGCCAGTTTTGTCGATTATGGAAACTAGCTTGCGGTTCTTGCTGAACATCAGCTATTAATGGGCATGAACAATAGATCACTGCATCATCTGCACAGATTACAGAATTATCATTCTCGCAGAAGACAAGTATTTCATTTATGAATAGGAAAATCTGCAGGGGACAGTAGCATTTGCTAGCTGCTTCACAGGAATGAAGCAAATGCAATTAAGAGCACCAGGATGATTTGTGGTGCAATAAGAAAATCAAAACAAAAGCAGCTCAGAATCTAAGCATCCACCATAAAGGAAAACAGCAAAAAACGGGACGTCTAGGTGGCTGTTTTTTCTCTGGGCTGGCTATGTAATGATATGCTATGGTACATACGTACATTTTTAAACAATAAACTGGTTCTTTTTGTTGCAGCTTTGGTCCAGTTTTTATCTGTTTTCCTTTATGGTGGGTGCTTAGATTTTGAACTGCTTTGCTTTACAGGAGTAGAAAAAAGGGGATACAGAGAGACCTTGTGAAGCTGAGGGAGTGGGTTGAGTTGGCAGATGAACTATAATATGAAGCAACGCAATGCCATGTACTTTGGTAACGAGGTTTTAAAGAATTAATATACCTAAACAATATAGAATACCAAATGTCAGCAGAAAAACAAACTGAGTAGAGTGATATCCAGCATTTTTAAATGAAACCAACAGTGTGAGGCAGATGCTAACAAAGCAAACAAAATCATGACATTCATCAGAATAACCTTCATAAGGAAATTAAGGGAAATTAGAATCCCTTTACACTGGTCCTTGGTCAGGCCACATCTTGACTATTGTGCTCTCTTCTGATCCACCAATCAGATAAATTGTTTTGATATGATTAGCAAAGTCCAGATAGTGACAAAGGTGTTTGTGGGATTGGAGAACATAGGCTTAAAATGTGAAAACTGATGACACTGGTGTCTAATCACTTTGAAAGAGAAGACTCCTGTAGAACATGATTATGGCATTCAAATTCTTGGAAAATATTACATTATTGAATCAAATACAAATCTTCAGAATATCAGAGAATGAGAAAAGAAGGTGATATGTAATGCCACAGAGGGGAAATATCAAGAAAAAATACTTCATGGAACATGTTGGGGTAGCTCAAACACCTTCCCAGAGCATGATATATCAACTGACACCTTAACTACAGTGGTTTTCATTTGTTTAGCATACTTTCTGAAGGAACTTTTCCAGTGGAATGTTTTTCCTGCACAATTGATAATTAAGCCATTGCAATTCAATGGGAAAGTGCAACCAGTGTCACATTTTTGTACATAGAAACATACAAACATAGAAAGTGACTTCAGAAGGGGACCATATGGCCCATCTAGTCTTCCCTTGTACTTATCCCCTTCCTTAACTGGTATTCAGTGTTATGGTGCCTTTGTACCTATCCCATGCATTTTTGAAAGTTTCCGCCATTTTTGCCTCCATCACTCCCCATGGAAGGCCATTCCATGCATCTACCATCCTCTCTGTAAAGAAGAGTTTTTGGGCTGGATATTCAAACTGCACCATTCATAGGCGCAAGCCCTTGAGCTGCGCAAAATAGTTGCGCAGGGGTGTGTCCTAGGCGATATTCAAAGGAGCTGCACTATTGAGGAACTCCTTTGAATATCACCCCCCAGCCACAGCCACTGTGCATGGCGCAGTGGAACTTGCGCCACTGCAAGTTGATAGAGTGGAGCATTCAACGCGGTGGCTAATACCATTGCCGTCGCAGAAAATCACAATAGTTCAGTGGTGCCATGCAATGGGGCTATAATTCATGCAAGGCGACGGGGGCCATTTGCATGTGATTATGTCTCCATTTGCATGCCCATTAGGATGTAGTTGCGCCGATCCGAGGACTTGCCTGGCCTGCCGGGCAGCCAGCTCGAGGACTGGCGCCCGCAGCCCGATCACGGGCATAGTGTACTCCCCCCCACCAGCCCGATCGCGGGCATCAATGTGGCTCCCCACCCTCCTCCCGTACATATCCCTGGTGGTCCAGTGGACCGAAATGCCCGATCGCGGGCGGTATGTGTGATAAAAACCACCCCCGAGACATAGCCCTGGTGGCTGGTGTCCCCACCCACCACCCACGGCCCCACCATCCCTTCCCCGCGCGGCCGGCGGCAGCATCCCACCCTCCTGCTGCCCAGCCGCCCGACTGACTGCCAGGTGAGACTGCATGCCCATTGGTGCAGAGCAAGAGCCAATGGGCATGCAGCTATACTGAAATGACAGTCAATCACAAATCTGGACTGTCTTATGCGAGTCATAGGCTGCAGCAATAGCTCTTGCTCTGCAATGGGCATGCAGCCTCAGGCAGTCAGTTGGTAGTGACAGGGCAACAGGTGGTGGGATGCTGCCACCACCGCTGCCGGGGGCGAGATGGTGAACCTGAGCCAAACGAGGGGGTGGCAAACACCAAGGAACCAGTGGGCTATCACATACCGCCAGCACTTCAGTCCACTGACCACAGGGATGTGTATGGGAGGGAAAGGAATTATAAAACATACCATACGTGATCAGACATTCGGTCCACTGGACCACCAGGGATGTGTGCAGGGAGGGCTACATTGATGCCCGCGATTGGGCTGCAGGGGGCACAGGGTCTGGCTGGGGCCAGCCACAGGTGGCAGCTGCTGTGTTAAGCCCTGCACACAGCAGCTCACCTGTGGGTGGCCCCACTTAAGCCTTTTTTGGCTCAAAGCCCGCAGAGGCGCAGGTTAGGGGGTTGTGCCTCAGAACTCACAGCCCGCTGAATATGGCTGTGCAGTTTATGCATGGTTCCTCCCCCTCCAGTTCAGCATGCATTCATTTGCATTGCGCTGTTGCTCAGCATGTTTTCTGTGGTGCAACTGCCTCCTGCTGAATATTGCAGAATGGAGCAAGTTTGGACTTGCGCAGGCGCAACCCTATTGTGCATGGTGCAACCCTTTTGAATATCTGGCCGTTTGTGTTTTGCCCCTGAATTTGCCCTTACTCCAGCCTCAGATCATGCCCCCTGGTTCTGATGTGATTCTTGATTTGAAACAGGTCCTGAAAATGTACCTTGTTTATTCCATTTAGGAACTTGAAGATCTCTATCATGTCTCCCCTCTCTCTTCGCTGCTTCAGGGAATATATGTTTAGATCCCACAGCTATTCATCATACTTTTTGCTGTGCATTTCCTGTATCATTTCTGTTGCTCTCCTTTGCACTGTTTCCAGTCTGTACAGATCCTTTTTAAGGTGTGGCCTCCAGAACTGGACTCTGTACTCGAGGTGAGGCCTCACCAGTGATCTATAGAGTAACAGGATGACCTCTCTTTTTTTTGCTGGCAATCTCCCTTCTTATGCAGCCCAACATGCCAGTTAACCATAGTGCTGCTTTTTCACATTACCTGGACCTTTTCAGGTCATCGGTTCTAATTATTCTTAGATCTCTTTCCTGCTTAGTGGATCACAGTTTTACTCCTCCCAGATAGTATTCTTCCACTGGATTTCCTCTTCCAAGGTGCATGATCTTGCATTTACTTGCATTGAAGATTAGTTGCCATGTTTTTAACCATAGTTCCAGAGTCCTTAGGTCAGCCTTTATCTTTTCCACTCCCCCTGGAGTGTCTACCCTGTTGCTCATTTTTATTGTATCATCTGCAAACAAACTCACCTTACATTCCAGGCCTTCAGATATGTCACTAATAAAAATATTAAAGAGTATTGGACCTAGCACCAACCTTGTGGCACTCCGCTGTCTACCCCTATTTCTTCTGATAGGGAGACAATTACAAATACTATGTGGGTCCTTCTGCTAAGCCAGCTCCGCATCCAGTTCACCACTTGTTGCCCTACCCCCCATGCTGTCTTACTTATTTAGTAGCCTTCTATGTTGGACTGAGTTGAAGGCTTTGCTGAATCTAGGTATACTGCATCTACTGCACTGCCCTGATCCACTATTTTGTTTACCCAGTTGAAAAAGTCTATTAGATTAGTTTGTCCTGATCTACCCATGGTAAAACCATGCTGGTTTGTGCCTAATGTGCAGTTTTCTCCAAGAAAGAATATAATCCTCTCCTTTAGAAAGGTTTCCATTATTTTGCCCACAGTTGAGGTGACGTTTACATAGATACATAGACACTGTCAGCAGATAAGGGCCTATGGCCCACCCAGTCAGCCCACTTCAGCTTGTAAGTTCTCTTTACAGTTTTCTAGAAGTCTGTTGCCCCTTACCCCTGTCCTCCAAAATTCAATTATGTCTATCCCATGCATTCTAAAATCCCCGTGATTGTTTCAGCCCCCACCACTTCCTGTGGTAGGGTGTTCCACTTGTCTACCACCCTTTCTGTGAATAAATTCTTCTCATGTTTCCTCTGAATCACCCTCCCTCCAACTTCATTCCATGCCCTCCAGTGCTGGAACATCTTTTTCACTGGAAAATAGTGTATTCCTTCACCCTGTTCCTCCCTGTAAGGTACTTGCATGTCTCTATCATATCCCATCTCTCTCTCTCCTCTCCTGCAGGGAGTACATATTCAGTTCCTTCAGTCTGTTCTCATAGGACTTGTGATGCAATCCCTGTACCATCTTTATTGTTCTGCTCTGAACTTTCTTTACCCTGTATATGTCCTTACGTAGATAAAGTCTCCAGAACATTACACTGTACTCCAGATGGGGCCTTACTAGTGTCTTGTATAGTGGAATTATGACCTTCCTTTTCCTGTTGGTGATGCCCCTGCCTATGCATCCCAGCATCCCAATTGCTTTACCTGCTGCCTTGTTGCACTGTTTCCCTACCTTGCGGTCATCAGAGATGATAACCACAATGTCCCTTTACTGCTTGGTGCATGCTATATCCTCACCCCCCCCCCAACTGATATGTTGTTCCAGGGTTTTTGTGCCCTCACCCAGCTCAAGTGATAAGTTAAAATGGTCAGTCATGGGAGCCACTAGTTCCTCACTTAGCCTTTTCAGCAACCTCAGGTGTGCTTTGTCTGGTCCTATGGCCTTATTTACATTGAGTTTCACCAGTTCCTTTAGGTCTCTTTTTTTTGTAAGAGATCATGAATATACTCAGCCACCGTCTGTGCTGCCCCTTGTAAGGGAGAGCCTGCAGCCTTCCTCCTCCTTAATAAAAATGGAGCAGAAATACCTGTTGAGTATTTCTGCTTTGTTCTTATCATCATCTGTGCCCCCCATCATCTTTAGCTAGTCTGACGATACCTCCTCTTGTCTTTCTCTTCCTGCTGATATATTTATAGAAGGTTTTGTCACCCTTTTTGACCTCCTTGGCTATCTTCTCCTCCATTGTTGCTTTTGCTTTTCTGATTTCTTTGCTTGCTTCCTTTAGTTTCTCCTTGTAGTCATTCCTGCCCTTGTTGGATCCAGTTTTCTTGTATTTTCTAAAAGCCGTCCTTTTTTCCATGACATGGGTGGTTACTTCCTTAGAAAACCAGAGTAGTTTTCTTTTCTTCATTGCTTTGCTTACCCTCTTTATGTAAGGATTTGCAGTTTGTAGTAGAGCTGTTTTGAGATGTGTCCAGTATTTTTCAACATCCCTCCCTCATTCAGTATTTGCACTTGTAACCCCCTTACAAATGGGGGTTCATAGAAGCCTTCCTAGAGCTGTTTAAGAGCTCCTTGGCTAGCTGGTGTTCGGTGCGGTGCCGCTAAAATGCGGCTGCTGTGAGTGTTTTTAAAGCCTCTAGCACTGTCCCTTTAAGAGCTGCCTGCTCGCAGGCTGCTGTGGTTTGTACAAGGGGGGAACGGGGTTTCCTTATTCAAATCCCGCCTGAGCTGCTGGGAAATCGCTCCCACTTTGTAGTCGCTGCTAGTGAAAAAGTGAGCCTGATGGATAGATTTAGCTGTTTGGCTATAATCGCTTAGAGTATTAGTGAAATTACAATTTGTTTAACCTGCTTCCCTTGCAGCTGGGACTTCGTGCGCTTGGCCCCTCCATTTTGGACCTGGACTATTGAACTGGGCCAATGGTGAATGAGGGATAACTAAAATGGAGATCTTTTGAGCCAACCAGGATCAGGACTCATTTTGGAGCCAGCTGGCTATAGGGGATACAGTTAGTAATTCTGGAATATGGAGTTCTGGACTTCAGCACCTTTTTTGCACCAATGGGGGGCCGAAAACAAGTGACTGGCATCTGCAGCCCACCAATGGGATCGGGTGGTGCCCGAACTGAAGATGCTTGCCCAAACAGTCAAGGGGCAGAATCGTTGTGGTTGTGAGTGAGGAAGGAGCTCTGGGCTCCTGTGCTGTTGAGCTTTCATGTGGGAAGCGTGTGTGGAAGGCCAGATTTCCGAGGGGTGATCACCAGCAAGTATCGGACTAAATCTGCTGGGCAGTGGTCAGAGGAGGCTGTGCAAAAGTGCAGCTACCTACGAGGCTCACCCTGTAGAGGACTGGAGAATCTGCTTCCATCGCACTCGGTCTGTCAGGACAAGTGAAGCTGCGACGTTTGGGCCCGGTGTTCTGTGTGAAAGCAATCAGGATTATACAGCAGCTGCCTGGTATGGTACCCTTCTGCTCTTCATATAAATGTGTGGAAAAGTGTTGGATTCCAGGCTTGGTCCTGCAAGTGGTATGAGAGTGATCTTTCTGCTGGAGTAGTGAGTACTAAATCAAGGTAGCTCCCTGTCAGGGGTTCATAGTGAGGGCAAGATTTGTCTGGCTATTTTACTGGCTACACGAACTGAGCTTGCTGGTTCTACTTAATCCTTTCAGGAATTAGATGCTTGTTTTCTGCGTCAGGGCCCCAACCAGCTGCATCGTGAGGCTAGCCTTCTACTGCATGGGTACCCTGAGACAGTGACTTATTGGTTAGACCTGTGCACAGTGCCCTAGATATATACATATACATATATATATATATATATATATATATATATATTAGAGTGGTAAGCTAATTAACCTTATTTCCCCCGGCCCTTGTTATCTCACCCTAAATAAATCAGATTGGTTGTTTTGCAAAGGTATACTGATTGATCTGTGTGTCTGCATTGAACTACTGTACAGCTGGTCATTGTCTAACTGCATCTTACTTTACAGGGGGTCCTCAGGGCCAAGCTGACCAAACCAATTCTGGGGGTAAGAAGGTATTGCAAGGATACTGTGATTGACTGGTGTGGGCCACTAGTGGGAAGGAAGGGGGGTTGCAGTGACCCAGAGGGCTGTGGCCAGGTCACCTTTGACTGTTCCAACCCCAACGTCTGGGTGGAGGCACCCGCCATTGGATCCAGGCCCCTCAACCTGTCATCAGCTGAGCAGGCAGGGGTAGTAGCCCTTGGGATAGTGCCCCCTTGGGGTTACACACTGTTTTGATATGTTGTTAGTATTCTTCAGCATCCCTCCCTTGTTCAGTATTTGCACTGTTGCTCTGAGATAGTGCAGTCTGTCAGTGCAGGAAGAAGAGCAATAATTGTGAACCACTATACTTTTAAACTTGTACTTGATAGGGACACTGAAGTAAAAGGGGTGATGTTGTTTTCTCTGAACTGGTGGGAACAGTATTTCTACAGATTGATGGCCTTCTTTCTTTCCTTCCTTAAACTGTATGTCCATAACTAACTTTTTAATTCACAGCACAAAAGTAAGAGAAGCATAGCATACTATAAATCCTTCTCTCTGCAGCCCATATCTAACAGGCATTTGTCAATGCTGAATATTTGCTTGTTGGCATTGGCATTGGTAGTGTTAGAGGTTAGGGAGCTGCAAAATAGGAATGGAAGTGAAGTATTGAATGGAAGCCAACCCCACCACCACCCTGCAGAGACTGACAGGCACTGGGGTGTGCCTTTGGGTCGTCAGGCATAAAGGCCATGCCATTTCACCACACCCTACCCTGCAGACACTGCAACGTGTCACGGTGTGCCTAGGGGTCTTTGGCCCTTATGTTCACCCCCATTCCATCAGGAAATATGGTGAGATGGGTCCTGTATAGGAGAATGGGGTGAACTTTGGGGCCGAAGAGTCCAAGGCAGACCTTGATGCCTCTCACTGGCTGCAGGGTGTGGAATGGTATGAGCATTACAGGCGAGAATCCCAAGCCACACCCCTGATGCCTGTCAATCTCTACAGGCTGAGGCGTTGTGGTCAGAAACCCTAACGCCTCAGGCGTTCGTTGGTATTTTCACTCCAAATTTTCAACATGGGTTTTTTGTGATGCCCACCTTATAAACAGTGGCAATATCAGTTTGTTAGCTGAAAGCTGATTTCGCACAGTGACTATGCCATTTGGCACCACAGGTGCGAAAACACATTTCGAACAGGATGTGACAAATGACAGCTGTACTCTTCATGGGAAGGTGCAAAAAATGGCAATGTTGAAATTCTGCAGTGAAAATATTTAAAAAACTGGTGAAGTCATGAGTGTGTGTAGAAAATGTGCAATGCACACCCATAATGCAATTAGTTTGGGGATTTTTTTTACAGCAGATTGTCAACACAGGAATTTTGGAACCTCCGCTCATGAACAGTGTTACTGTGATTTTCTTAATCTGTCCTGAACAGTGATTTCCCACAGCGACCATGCATTTCTGTGCTGGAAGTGCGAAAACACATTTCAGCCACGGTATGAAATATGATAGCTGTACTGTTCGTAAGGAAGTGTCGAAAAATGCCAGTGGTGAAAACCTGGACTGAAAATATTAGAAATCCATGAAGTTACGAGGGTGCGTGGAAGCTGTGCAATAGTCGCTCGTAACACAGTCATTTTATGGATTTTTTTCACCAAATATTTAACATAGCCATTTTAACACCTCTGCTCATGAACAGTGTCACTGTAATTTTCTTAATCTATCCCAAACATTGATTTCGCACACCGACTATGCCGTTGTGCGTTACATGGGCGGAAACATGTTTTGGGTGAGATGTGAAAATGACAGCTGTACTGCTCATAAGGAGGTGTGGTAAAATGGCAATGTTGAAAATCTGGAGTGAAAATGTTGAAAATTCGCGAACTTACGAGCCTGCGTAGGAACAGTGCAACACATGCTTGTAAAACAGTCATTCTGGGGAA
This sequence comes from Neoceratodus forsteri, assembly GCA_016271365.2. Lineage (NCBI taxonomy): Eukaryota > Metazoa > Chordata > Ceratodontiformes > Ceratodontidae > Neoceratodus > Neoceratodus forsteri. The sequence continues at coordinate 776,044,721 of CM057459.1, read as the reverse complement.
TTTTTTCACCAAATTTTTAACATAGCCATTTTAACACCTCTGCTCATGAACAGTGTCACTATGATTTTCTTATTCTGTCCTGAACATTGATTTCAAACACCAACTGTGCCATTGTGCGCTACATGCGCGGAAACACATTTTGGGTGAGATGTGAGAAATGACAGCTGTACTGCTCATAAGGAGGTGTGGTAAAATGGCAGTGTTGTAAATCTGGAGTGAACAGATTGAAAACTCACAAACTTACGAGTGTGCGTAGGAACAGCACAACGCATGCTCCTAAAACAGTCATGTTTGGGAATTTTTTCACCAAATTTTCAACATAGGGTTTTTGAGGGCCTACCTCATGAACTGTGACACTGTCATTTTGTAAATCAGTCCCGAAAGGTGGTTCCACACAGTGACCGTGGAATCACCTTTCCGGGCTGAGTAACACCATGACAGTGACAGAATTCATGAGGTGGGGTCCCAAAAACCCCATATTGAAAATTTGAAGAATAAATTCCCCAAAATGGCTGAGATATGCCCTAAAGTTGAAAACCCCCTATTTATTCCACTATACAGCTTACCCGCATTTCCTCAGTTCGCGGTCGGCTATGAAGAATGCCGACGTGTTCCCGGTCCACCAAAGATCATTGTGCCAGACTCCGGAGGTAAGTATGGGGTGAGGTGGGGGTGTGGGGAGGTGGATGCACAGAGGGTGGGTGTGGATGGGGGGAGAGGAGGTCAGGAGAGTCAGCGAGGGAAATTTTTTTCTTTCAGTTTTTTTTTTTTACTTAGACAACGCGGAACTTGTGCCACACTTGGGTAGGCCCCCAGCATGGCAGCTGGAAGGCTGTTTGGGGGGGCCATGGAGTCAACGGGGGATTGTACACTCCCGTCAGCCATACAGACTGCTGCCATGCTGGGGTGAGCTCCCAGTGTGACACACGATAGTCTCTTGGGGGGGACAGTGGAGCAGACAGGGGATTGGGCACCCTCGTCTCTGCCATACAGACTGCTGCCACACTGGGGTGGGCTCCCAGCATGGCACCTGAAACTCTGTTTGGAGGGAGTGCAGCACAGCCGATAGGGGATTGGGCACCCCCGTTGCTATACAGTGTGTGCGGGAGGGGAAGCATGAGCACACAATAAGCATGAATGTATGTGTGTGTGTGTGGGAAGAGTGTGCATGAGCATGCAATATCTTATCGCTGCTTACAGAAGCATAGCTCTCCCTTTCAACTGTACGGCACTGCATTTTCAACTGCTGTCATAGACAGCTGCAGCATTCATTGGTGAACTGTGGCCACGCCTGCAAACACACTGACTGAATTGGAAGACGGGTGCCACACCTCCGAAAACTCTGATGATGGCTCTATGTTTCTTGCACATGCGTGCAAGCAAACATGAAAATGTAATTTTTATGACTATGCCATGCCTTCTATATTATCATCTAATGGACATCATAGTGCAGCGTTGCTTCTACAAATTATGAACAATAGGCTTTTTTCTCGTTGCTATATATTATATATCACAGGAGTATTATGTGATTCTCCTTATATCACAATGCTTTTTTCTGTTGCATGTGAGACTCTCCTATTTACATAAGAGTGTCTTATGTGCCATGCTGTAGTAACAGGATTCTTAATGGGCACCTGTGTTGCCAACATTTCTGAGACAAAAAAATGTGTGTTTTTTTAATCCGTGCAATCTATAATAAGTTTATGGGCCTGAATGGAGAGCACTTTCTTGACATACCAGTATTGCCTCTTGTATCCTTAGAATGCCAGAACTACTCACTTTTTAACTGCAGTTTCTGTGCTCTAATACCCTGATAAATCATGTTGTTATATCCATAAGACTCTCTCTGACTTGATCCATAAACTTATAAAAGAGTGCCTCTCATGTTGTGCATGTGGCAAGCACTTTTTAGAAATAGCCCTAGAATGCTTATACCATTACTAAGAGCCATTGTTTAATTTACAGTTTTCTCCCAAATATTGAAATGTATTTTAGAAGGGAGTTGGTAGCAGCAGAAGAAAAATAAACCTGAAAAAAATATCCCTGTCTCTCATGTGGTACAAAATATACTATAGATGAGCAAATCATCCATTTTTGTGAATTATTGGAAGACAGCCACACAAATGTTACTTTTACGGTATAGAAAAGGTGTGAGTACCACTTTATACCATTTAAAATCTGGTCATCTAAAGGATAAAGAAACTTTTATTAGCATAGTATCCCCTCATTACCAATAAGATATGGCTTAGCCTATGAAATGTTGACAGGTTATTATTCAGGATGAATTGTATTTATTATTGAAAAAGATAATTGTTGAAAATAGTTTTGGTGAAAGAGTCACCTTCATACTTACATGGAGAATGTGAAATAATCAGCCATCAGACTACACATGCAGGAAAATTTAAATCACTTATTGACCAGTGGTATGGTGTTTTTCTTCACTGGTGATAGTGATATGTCTATAGACCTGTACTACTGTACCTTGAGTGCTCTAGATATTATACGGCCATTTAGATCACATGCAAGAAATTAGAATAAAATAACTTTCAGAATATAGTGGATAATATATGGGTGCCTGCTATGAGCAATGTAGAAATTTCTTTAAGTGAAGTTAGAGCAGGGCTAAAATATGAACAAGTGGTGCGTGCCCCCATCTAAACAAGATGAGATTACTACCGAGCCTTGAGCACAAAAACCCATGCATTATTAATTATATTAAATGGTTGGGAGGAAATATATTTAGAATACCATGTGCAAGAGATTTGTATAATGTAGGAGACATGTAACATATTCAAAAAATTCAAACTAGGTTCTACCAATTGCATTGGGAGCAGTTAATTTCACATTTGTTTCTATACTGCTAGGCTAACCAAAATTGAAGACAGGTTGTTAGGAGTTTTCAATGATGTAAGTTTTTTATGTTACTTCAGTAAATATACCAATTTATGTGAAAAATGCCTGCTTGCTTTTAGTATGGTATTCTACAATTATGTGTTTTTCTATCTATGACTGCCTTACATTTGAAGACTGAATTAGTATTGCATGTTTTTTGGTGCTGACACTTAATAGATTTCCTTTATTTTTCTTCTCTCCAGTAGTCTAAGTTTTACTGTTACATAGTGTGTGTATGTGTGTATGTGTGGCAGAAGGAGATGGGTTTTGCAGGTGGAAATGCTTCATCCTTAACAGTCTCTAAAGTGACATCACTTTGGATAACAGAGTGAAGCACAGAAGTATAGAAATGTACAGCCAGAAAAAGAAAACAGCTGTGGTTCATCTACTCTGCCTGAGGAGCCGCTAGTAATTAAGAGTGACATGCCCATCAAGGTAAAATAACATGAGGATGAAAATAGACAAAACAGAAAAAAAACAGTCCTTATCTGGGGTTTTAACTAGGTCACCAAAAATATTGTTCCATTGTTCTACAAGCTGTGCCCCCAAGACAACTAGAAACTTAAAACTTCCAGAAGCATATTATTGTTTCTTCAAATGCTCAACCTGGTCTACACAAGAAGTAAGTAAAGTAATGTTTATTGATCAACTTAATTGTCCTTATAATTCATAAAAATAATTCAACAATTAAAACAGAGTATATAAATTGCAGACATTATACAGTACCTATGATTAACAGTAAGTTAAACCAGAGAACCTATGTAAAATATTTTCTCAAAATGTGTGAAACAATCAATAGTAAAAATAAAATTCCTCATAGATGATAAAATCTAGATTTAGTATTTGCCATATTGGTCCTTGCAAAAACAGATCCAGAAGCAAATGATTTGATACCTTTTAATGAACCAACAAAGATGTAACAACAAGAACAAAGTGCTCTAGCTTTCGGACCAACCAGCCCTTCTTTAGAAGGCTTCTGAAGAAGGACTGGTGGGTCCAAAAGCTAGAGCACTTTGTTCTTGGTGTTACATCTATGTTGGTCCATTAAAAGGTATCAAATCATTTGCTTCTGGATCATAGATGACATACAGTATTTACTCACTTCCAGTTATCCAAACTTAAAAAGTAAGAAGATTTATGGATATACGTTTTAGATAATTCAGGGAAATTGTCCATTAACCCAACTGGAAACTGAACACTGCCGGGTTTGGGCCTGGTTACCTACACCCCCTGTCAGTGTAATAGTGTAATCACAATCTCAATGGGAGCAAAAAACCTGTGTTGAGTGTAAAAAAAATATTTATCTAAACTTTCACTTTAAATGTGATATACCAATCAAATTAACAACTTTCAGGATATAATACACTAAGTTAAATAACAGTCATATAATACATCTTTTTAGGACAAGGATTCATTTGTAAATACTTTCTCCATTTTCACAAGGGTCATATCTCAGTTTATAGCTTATTACCATTGTTTGCCTTTTCATACCACTCTTTAAATTTCTGTTTTCATACGGTATGTGCTTTCTTTATAATGTCCATAACATCTTTTATCACTATATCCGACCTGGTTGACAGCAACACTCTTAGTGTTTCTGTGGTGATTGGATAACATGGATCAAAATAGGGATACAAAAATGTTTTTCTAATTTCCACATAGTCTGGTCAATACAGTATAATAAGTATCACATGTGCCAGGGCATTTGTGCCACAGTCACACAGAATATCGTTACTGATATTACTTCCTGGGTGATACCTTGTATCTGGGAATCTAGATGGATGTATCTCCAGCTTAAAGTTAGTAAATATGTTTCTATCTTTCTTATCCTGAATAAAATCAAATATGGCACAAAACCATAGGATAATTTATTTTGTACATTCCATTTATTAGATTTTATGACTATACTTTTGTTGATTAAGTCATCTTTTGAAGATTGGGAGCTGTCATAAGTTTTCTTTAAGAAGAGTGGGCCGATTTTAAATTAAAGTGATTTACAAGGATTGCTCCCCCCCCCCCCACACACACACACTCACATATTCAGGTAGCTGATGCTGGCGATAGTAATTCCAGCTACTTTTTTTTTTGTTGTTAAAGATTTTATTAAAGTTTACCAAACAACACCAACACAAATACATACATTGAGAACATACAGTACTATGTTACATCACAAGTATGTCAGACAGCAAATATCAATTTAGTATGTCTGTTAAAGGAGCTTTAAATTCACTGTAAAAGTCACATGTAAAGTGGGACCAGGATCCTGGCAGGTACATACCGTGAGGAAGAGAGACATGACTACATAGAAGACAACAAAGTCTGATCATGTACTAGGGCATCTGTTATGATCCAGATTTCTTAACTTCATGTGGTACCATACCCGTTCATCATCTGCAAGGAAGAAGAGGTACCCACAAAGTAACATAGAACTACATATAACATTTGTTAACTATATACAGAAACTAAGTGTAGCATACAGCAACCGGAAAAGGGGCACCTATAATATTCTAATAGGTCCATCCTGTGATGAAGCAAGCTGGATCTACACCATATGGAGATAGGCTAAGTACCACCTATCTTATGCCTGCTCTGGGAGCAAGGTATGCCAAGTAAGGTTCCCAGCATTTGTTAAATTGGACTGTTTGGCATTTGACAGCATGGGACCTTCTCTCCATCTCAAAGATATTTTCCATGAACTTAACAATATCTTCTATTTTGGGACCTGTGAGCTGTGCCAGTTGCTGAGAAGCTGACACTTGGCCTGCATACTAAGCAGCAGCCATTTAAGAGTACAGAAATAAGGGGTATGGGGTCTCATGCCCAGTAACATAAGAGATGGAGACAGTGATATCGTCTTACCCAAGACATCACTACCTACCCATCATACCTGACCCTACATGTGTTGTATTGCCAAATAAGACCACATTATGTGAAGCAGATCTCCCCCGGTTGATGACATCACCAGCAAGTGTCACTAACCAGTACTTTGGCTTTATGTAATACTGCAGGTGTCCTATACCACCAATGGAGCAGCTTATTATGTATCAACTGACTACGAGCATCAGAGCGTATTTTGTGACCAGTGGACCAGCACTCTTTCCATTGTCTGTCTGAAACAGCAACATTGAGGGCCTTTTCCCACTTATGTTTGGCTTGAAAATGTGTCCCTAATCTGCGCATAGATGGCTTTAGCCCTGTCCCTAGAGAAAGCTAACCACTTAGTGATGGGCAAGGCTGGAGTCTGAGTTTCTGGCTGAGAGGGAAGGATCTTATTTATCGCATCCTGGAGCTGAAGATATTTCCAAAAGTTTTTATGGGGAATGTCCCATTGCAGCTGGAGATTTTGGAATGTGTCCACCTATTGGTATGTCGAGCCCAATCAATCTGAATCATAATAAATTCCCTTGGCTGCCTATGTGGACCAATGTATAGGTATTTTGTCTATAGTAAGCAGGGGGGTTTGCCAGAGAGAGGTATGAAAAGGGAGGTGTGAGGGATGATTTTAGCAATTGATTAAATTGTTTCCAATATTTTATCCATGGACCTACAGTATGGTGGGATGATCTTTCCCTGGTATAGGGGTTGTCATCCAAAGAAGGGAGGCCAGCAAGGGGGTCTTCTCCTGATCCTGTTCCATCTGGATCCATTGAGGAGAGGTGGAGGACCATCGTTGAAACCATTGCAAGGTTTGGGAAGTTGGAAAAGTGATTTTGTATCCTTCCATCCAAGGGAGGCACCATCTCCCCACACTCCAGTGGGCCCTCAACTTGTTTTGATTATACCATGGTTTTCTTTGACCCTAGAAGAAGGCACCAAACATTTTATCTATCTTATAATACCACATTTTGGAGAGATATAAGGGGATGTGGGATAAAAGGTGCATGATTTTGGTGGCCAGGGACATTTTGACGGCTGTGATATTGCCTGCCATGGTAAGATTTAGTCATGCCCACCTGTATAGCTCCCCTTTACATTCAACAAGGAGAGGTCCCAAATATTTCTCCCATATGATATCTGTCCTGATACTAATTTTGACTTCCAAAGAGGTGAGTTTATCTTGGACCCACTTTAGATCTGGGATAGGAAAATTCTGGTGTTGACAGAGGTGATTTAGGGGAAGTATGTCAGTCTTTGTTTGATTGACTTTAAGGCTAGAGTATTTAGTGAATTTGTATAGAAGACCCATCAGGGGAGCAAGCGAGGTTTGTTTATCTGCCAGGGGGATCATCAAGTCATCAGCTTATTGTAGGGTAGTGTATTGTAACTTCCCTATTGATAGGCTGAGAAGGTTCTTATGTTGATGGATGGCAATGGCTAGAGGCTCCACAGCCAACACAAAAAGGAGTTGGGACAGGGGACATCCCTATCTGGTGCCACTTTCCAGTGGAAAAGGGTCAGACAGGATCAAATTTGTAAGTACCCTTGCTGAAGAGGATGTATAGAGTGAATGAATCCAAGAATAAAATCTAGGGCCAAAACGATATTGTAATACAAGGTTGAGGTAGTCCCATTCCATAGAATTGAATGCCTTCTCAAATTTGGCAGCCATTATCTACTGCCAGCATTGAGATGCTAAGTGCAGAGTGCATTAAATTCATAAGAAAATGTATATGATCTGTGTTGTCTCTTCCCTGTATAAAACCGACTTGTGATGGGTGTATCATGGAGGGGAGAAGGAGATTAAGCCTGTTGGAGATAGTTTTAGCATACGTCTTGCTGTCAGTGCAGATCAGGGATATAGATCTTTAGCTTCTGGCTAGCATCGAGTCTTTTCCTTTTTTTGGCAAAACTGTAATGGTGGCCTCTCACAATTAGGTGGGAGTACCCCTAGCTGTTTGACCTCTGAGAATACCTGGCATAGGATTGGTGATACCCCCCCCCCCAGTATACATGTTTCACCTTCAACAGGGCCAGTTCCACTTTCCTTGACAAGAATTCATTAACTTCCAATCTCAGCCTCAAGACTTCCTTCAATATCAAGTAGTGGAGGGTCAGGTGCTTTGAGGCTTTGAGCCGGGCTTCTGCCTCTTACAGTTCCTTCTCCAGAGTGGACAGTTTCTTCTCCCTTATCTTCCTCCTATGGGAGGCATAACCAATGATTTTACCTCAGATGGTAGCTTTATATTCTTCACAGGTATTCCCTGCACCAGTTTCACTAATGGTATTCTCCTGGAAGAAAAATTTGGATTTGTTAGTTACCCATGGTATAAATTCAGGGCCTCCCAACAGGAGGGGTGCTAGTCTCCAAGAGGGAGAATGACATATCAAGGGACCCCATGAAAACAACAGGTGCACTGGTGCATGATTGGAAATTATCAGGGGCAGGATATGAGACTCTATTGTGGATTGGGAGATAGTGGGAGAGATTTCCATGTAGTTCAGTCAGCTTAGTGTGCCATGCACACTGGACTGGAAGGTGTAATGTCTTTCTTTAGGGTGAATTAGATGTCACATGCCCTCCAGACCATGTTCTTGCATTAGCTGGTGAATTGCTATGGTGCCCCTGAGGTGGGTGTCCTTGCCAAGCGTGCTTTTATCTACCATGGGGAAAAGGGGCAAATTCAGGTCTCCACCCAGTAGAATGGGGACTTTCCCCTTCCCCCAGGGAGCCTATTTGGGCTGAAATTTCTTGGAAAATAGATGGATTGTCTTCATTGGCGGCATAAATGTTGATAGGATCGGGTCACTAGGGGTGTCCATAAGGGTCATAACCCACCTTCCCTGTGAGTCAGAGTGGCTAGAGGTAATGGTCCAAGGGAGGGCCTTGTGTATTAGAATGGCCATCCCCCTTTTTCATGATGGTGCACTAGTGTGTACTTCCATTCCAACCCAATCCTTAACCAGGAAGGCGTGTTCATTTTTGGTCAGTTTTATCTCCTTCAGGAAGGCTATGTGTGACTTAACTCTCTTCAGATGTGGCAGTACTTTTTTACATTTAATAGGGATGTTAAGCCCCCTAACATTCCAGGTGTGACTTGATATGTCGCAGCCATGATCAAAGATATCCCAGAGAATGGAATGATTTATTATGCGTCTTTCTGAAGAGAGCAAAGCCACAAACACAATAATTCTGAAACATGTTTGAAATTGTATGAGAAACCCATTCAGGAGACTTTTTGACCAGAGTGCAGATACAGAACATACATTATCCAAAGATTACAGAGGTGCCCACAACTTTGAAACATACAAAAAACACCAATGCTAAAAAAATATAACTATAACATCTAATACAACTATTTATAACAAAGGCACATACCTGTGCTAACGAGAAGGCAGATTCTGCTGGCCGGGGGTACATACCCATCCAGGGCCAAATGCATCCCTTGTGTGGGGTTGGGGTCTGCAGAAAGCTTGTCTTCTGTTAACAAGAACAGTACCCAAAGGGGACTAGATGCGGAGACTAATGGCACCTGAGCCCTACAGGGCTCTGCTTCCTGGGTCAGTCATTCTATAAATCTCATATATCCCTTTGATGTTTATGGCTCTGCATCAATGCTAGAACTGAGATCAGGGTAGAGGTTATGTTGGCACTGGCCAGTGCCAATTCCAATTTCCCTTTGCCCCTCCACAGATAGTCAAGTTTCAATGCATTATGGGGAGGGAAGTTAGGTCCAGCAACAAGGTACTCTTTGCTGGAGTGCCGGAGGTGACTATGGACTCTCAGGAATCTTTCCATGAAGAGGGGAAGGGGTATGGGAAGAGAAAATTCCAAAGGGGCATCTTAACTGGCAGGTGATGCATACCCCTCCCTGATCATTTACAGTAAGATCCCTGGACATAGTGCCACCAGGGGTATTGCAGCTGGGGAATGAACTTCAAGGGGTGCTATAACCAACTCTGATAATGGTTCCTCTTCTTTTAGGATACTGTTGCTTAACTAATCATACTAACTGCTTACTGCAGTGTGCCATAGTACCAACGGGCTCTCAGGTGGTTGCAGCTCTTACAGTAAACCGTCTGATTTAATGGGCTAAGTGGCACCACCATCATGGGCTGACCCAGTGTTTTCCACTTATCAGAGGTTAGCATGTGTAGTGCTTTTGGGGTCTAATGAGAGCGGGTCTGGAACCCTTTGTACCATGGCTCCTAAAGGTCTGTACTGTATCTTGCATGTGCTAGTGCACTAAGAATTGCTTGAAAACCCTTGGGAGCAGATTTACACTGCATGCTAGCTTACCAGTAACACCTTATTAAGGGGATTTCTATCTGTAGGTGTGTGAAGGGTCCACATATGTAGGGCAGCTAATGGTTATAGTGTGACAGCCATAACACAGCCTGTAGCTCAGTTCTGTCCAACCATTAGCCATACAGGGATAGAAGAAACCTTAAGGGAGATAGGGCCATCAATGCATATATATATCTTGGTAGTAAATTATGTAACCAGATCAATACCCTCCTCTTCTACCAACTAATTAACACAGTCAAAATCTGATACATAACATTTCCTCAAAAAATTGTGGGCTCAGCGTTTTCCCGGAGGTGTAAGGATATAAGAGGACAGCAATTAGATTGCTAAGTAATTGGTATTTTGAAGGGTGGGTGAAGGTGTGCTACCAGAGTTACAGCTGTCCATGGTGCATTTTTAATAGGCCACAGCAGTAGCCAGACCTGTACAGAATCACCCCCCCTCCATCCCTGTAACACCACCTCACTCCCCTAGTACCAGAGAGAAAGCTTTCGATTCCTCCCCAGCTAGTACTCTTTGGGCACAACTTGGTCTTGATACCCCTGACTCCCCTGCAATTAACACATCCTTCTCTCTCTAAGCCACATCCTTGCAGGAAGTGGAGGATCTCTTGCTCCAGCTGGATGACAGGAAAAGCCCAGGGGCTGACTTAATCAATCCCTTCTTTCTAAAGGCAGGCTCCCGTGCTCTTGCCATGCCTATTACACACTTGTTCAATGTATCCATCTCCTAAGGTGTCCTTCCTACTATTTGGAAAACTGCCCATATTGTTACTGTACTCAAGAATGGGTATCCTAGCAATCCGAATAATTATAGGCCCATCTCTCTCCTCCCTGTACTGTCAAAAATGCTGGAGAAAATCATTAACTCCCAACTCAGGACCCATCTGGAATCAGCGAAACTCCTGAACCCACTCCAGTCCGGGTTCAGGGCTCAACATAATACTATTTCCACCCTTGCAAAAGTTAGTAATGCCTGGCTGGGTGAGCTGAACAACAAGAATTTTGTCAGTGCAGTCTTCCTGGACCTCAGCAAGGCTTTTGACACTGTCAACCACCCCCTGCTCCTTTTATCCCTCCAGAATATTGGCCTGGATGCTCCCTCTCTTAGGTGGTTCCATAATAACCTAACTGATCGCTCCCAGCAAGTTAAGACTGATGGTGTTACTCGAGGTGTTCCGCAAGGCTCCATCTTGGAACCCCTGCTTTTCACAATCTATATTAATAGAATTAATGCCACCATTAAAAAGGCCAAAATACATCTCTTTGCAGATGACACAGTGCTCTACACTATTGGGCCATCTCTCGACGCAGTACTCTCATCTCTCCAGACTGAATTTGATGTGCTGCAACTCCAGCTCCTAAAACAGAAGTTGCTCCTGAATGCAAAGAAAACTAAAGCTATGCACTTCTTTCCTGTGTCCAACTCTCCTTTACCTCCCTCCCATGGTTCTCTAGCACCCATCTCCACCATCCTGGGGGATCAGTTGGAATATGTGTCTTCCTTCAAATACCTCGAGGCCTGGATCGACAGCTCTCTCTCCTTCCAGGGTCATATTGAAGAGCTAACAAAGAAACTCAGACAGAGACTAGGACTATTCTTCAGGATAAAAACCCTTTTACCAAGGGAGGCAAAAAAGTGGCTAGTCCAAACAACATTTCCTCCCTTGTTAGACTATGCTGACTTCCTATATAGCCAAGGTTCTGCTGGTACTCTTGCCAAACTCGATGCACTCTACCACAGAGCCTTAAGGTTCATAACGGAGCTCCCCTACTCCACCCATCAATGTTTCCTATATACTGCTGTGGGTTGGCCTTCCCTTACCCTCAGGCATCAGAGAAATGTGATACTTTGGACTCACAGAGCCATTACGAATAATCTGCCCAGCTATATTACTGCTTGCCTACCATTAAGTCCCCAAACTAACTATGCTCTGAGAAGTGCTTCTTACGTAACCCTGAAAATTCTGAAGGTTAGATCCCACTTTGGCAGGGCTGCTATAAGCCATGTACTTCCCTTGCTGTGGAACAAGCTGCAAAAAAATCCTGAAATAAACCTCCCTTGTAGGCTTGCTGCATTTAAAGCTTTTATCATCCGCCAACTCAAGGAATCCTGTGACTGCTTCCCTTAATCCCTTGGACTGCGGCCATTGTGCTTACCCCTGCTCCCTCTCTGTCACCCCTTGACCCAACTCTCTGCCCATGCCTAGTCCCTTCTCTCCTAAGCATTCTCTAACCTTTCTGCTCCTCTATTAAAAAATTTAAAAAAATGTTCTCCCTGATGAAAAATCGTAATCTTTTTTACTCCAGTTCAGTGTATTACTTTATACCATGCTTTAAGCCTGTACATATCTTTTGTTGTACTTTACTTTGTATTCCTTGTGTGTGATGACTCTGCGATAGCCTGTTTATATCTGATATAATATATACTGCTGTATTGGCAGCAATTTCAATCCTGTTGTTTCCTTTTGTACCTTACTATTATTCTCCCACGTTCACCCGCGAAAATGAGTTCTGCTTAACGGTGTCTGTCTGTTTAAATAAAGATTTTGATTGATTGATTGATTGATTGATTGAAAAAGACACTTACCTGATACATCAGCCATGGCTGAGCTGGTTTTGCGGCTCTTCAGTGTCTTGCCCTCAGTGTGTCTGTTTTGGAAAGCTAATCTCATTTGTTTGGATGGAGTCTTCAGGGGGGGATAATGTTTGGCCATGTGCTGGGGTCATCCCATGAGGCCACAATGCCAGACCAAGTCTTTTCTGTGATCAGCTGTGCAAGGGAGCTGAATTCCAGGGCCTCTTCAGGGGAAGGTGATGTCCTCTGCAGAGATCGCTGGTCCATGGAAGGCGTAGCTAGAGGGGCATACTTATTATTACTGAAATACGGGCTGGTAATTACAGATGGCTCTGTGTTTAGCTCTGTCCCTCCACTACGACTTCTCGATCTGGTTCTGACCAAGGGGTGATATCTTTTGGCGTGTTAGCCCTGCTGCTGTCTCTTGTGATTCTGAGCTGGAAGGGCCCAGGTTTCTGATGGCTGGTGTTCCTGGTACTGGACCACCATTTCTTGTGCTGAGTGACGTTCCTGCCTCACTTCTTGGGAAACAGCAGCTGCCTGAGGAGGTATCAGCAGTCAAGGGTGATGAACTGCATCACATCTTCAGGTAGGCCAGGTCTTTCAGATAATGTCTTGCAATGCTTCCGGACTCGGAAAAACATAGGGGTCCTGATTACCATCACTCTCATGGGGGCCAGATACCGTAAAGAGAAAGGAATACCTAAGGCATGAAGGTGTCTGCATGACTCTATAAATTCCTTTTGCCTATTCACCAGGTCCCGGGAGTAATCTTGAAAAATCAGAACATGATGGCTGTTCCAGGAGAGGGATCCTAGCTTATGAGCTCTAGTAAGGATCCAGTCATTATCAGCAAAATTTAAGATTTTAGCCAAGATGGGCCTAGGGCATTCTCCAGGCATGGAAGCTGGATTCAGAGTACTGTGGGACCTTTCAATTGTAAATCCAGGTGGTAGCTCTTGTTTGAGGAGTCTGGAGAGCACTGCATATTGAAAATCCACAGAGTTGCATTTTTCTGAGCCTTCTGGGAATCCAAGGAGCCTCAAATTATTCCAGCAGCTTCGATTCTCTAGATCATCCACCTTGCTTTGTAACTCTTTTATGGCATGGGATTGCTCTCGGAGAAGTGAATGTAGATTGTCTGTTGTGGCTGAGTTTGCTGTGACTTGGAATTCCATTTCAAATATGAGAACACTGAGCTGATGAATAACCAGAGTGGTACTATTAGAGGCAATAGTGACTTTGGACATTTGTTGAACCAAAGTGTTGAACATTTCCATAATTTTCTTTGTGTCCAAGGCCACACAGGCCTGTGTGATGTACTCAGCCATGCTCTGTGTCCAACTCGCAACCATCAAAAGCCATTTTTTGTCAGTAAATCCTACTGTTATCACAAATATTATTAGTAATAGTTGTAGTATAGGGTTAACTCTGTATGACCTTTGATTTCCAGCAGTAAACGAGGTTTATTTTGGATAAACTGTAATCCATTAATATGTCCCCAGGGTGAAATGGAGCAGGTCTTTCAGGCTGCCATTGTAGTTGGAGCCAAGCCACTCCCCCAATTCCAGCTACTTTTAAAGGACACTGCCTAATTGTGGATCAATTTTCTGTGTCAATCCACTCCCTCCTGCATGTCCCCAAGAGTGCTGCGAGTTTGGCAGTTTTGGGTCATACAAAAAATAGATGGCTGTATTCCATTAACTGAGCTACATTCAACAATACTTTTCTTTAAAAAAAAAAAAAGATTATTTCAGTGTGAAATTGTAGTTTGGAAAAGTGACTCCAGATTTGGCATATGCGCATCAATGGTGTGCATGCACAGAGTCTGGTTTCACTTTTCAAACTCTGATTTCACATTGAAATAACCCTCATTTTTAAAAAAGAAGACCTTCCATAATCAACTTGATTAGTGACCATCTTTTTATATATATATATATATATATATATATATATATATATATATATTTATATGCCCTAAAACAACCAAACACATTCATGCGTGGGTTTGGCGCAGTAAGCGCCAGAGCACTGTCCATGACGCACAGGAAGCAACAGACTGCTCCAGATAATGTCAGGACATTTCTGTTTATATCTGTGGCTCAATACCCTTTTTTACCTATAAAGTATGCAAATACTGACTTATAGCAGTGGCAGGTACAATCAGTAAAGGGACACTGAAAATTGATCCACAAGCTGACAATGTCCTTTAAGAATTTTATTTTAAGTCATTATTTCTGATAGTTTGGCCCAACAAGGTGGCCTGCAAGTCCCTTTCACTTCTCTTTTTAGTTTTGTGGTGGACTTCATTAAAGGCCACTTAAACCTTAGCACTTAGTCACTTGCTTTAGCTATAAGGGAGCCTATTCAACTGCTTCCTAATACAACTGCTTACTCCTAAAATGTCTTGTGGTAATTACATAGTGTCCTACTGACTGTATACACTACACTATTCCTTGTAACCTGAAGCTGTTGTATCTTCTTTTTTATAGGTATGTTGTGTTCTACTGTCGTATTGTGCTGCACTGTCCTACGTTATCTGATGTTGTATTTCTCCCGGGTCGTGCCTGAAAATAGGCAGTTTCTGTCTTGTGTTCTTACCTGGTAAATAAAAAATAGAATAATGTGTATGTACCAGTGCATTACTGGTGAGTAATACCATCGAGAGGTTCTGGACATGTAGAACCTCGAGAGCAAAGCTCAAGATGTTCTCGTGTCCAGAACCTCGAGATGATATCACTCACTGGTAATGCACCGGTACATATACATTATTTTTTTTAAATATATGGATCAGGCTTGGAAAGTTTTTTAGCAGTATGAGAGCAGTGTAAAACTTAAGGGCACTGACCGTGATGTAGGCGAAGTGGTTTCAGCTCAAGGTCCTAGGCGGTGAGTCAGGAGAAGGCAGTTGCAGCCTGGTACTCCAGATAGTGATGTCGATGGTCATAAACAGTGAAATGTGGGTCACCATGATGTCCATGGTGGAAAACAGGACTGCATTACACAGTACAGAGAGAAAAAAAATGCTGCCATTAGCTCAGAGAATTTCTTTCACTATGCGAGCCAGAGAGCCGCAATGTTTTCTGTATTGTTCTGCCCACCCGCATACGTAAAGGGCCAATTGGAAGGCACACTTTGCAAGACATTGGGAGGGAAACTAGCACTTATGCTGTTCTGTTTTGCTGGTAATACTATCATTCAGGTCCCGAACTATAGTATTATGGGACCTGAACGATAGTATTATCACTCATGAAGTGTACTGTTATCACTCTGGAAGTGACAGTATTATCAAGATTTTTTTGTATGCTTTAGTAGCATATTAAATCACATATCCATATATTAAAACTAAATAAATAAATAAATAACTCTCCAGCCGGCCATTATTATGCACAAAAAATGCCATTGAAATAGAGCCCCATTGACTTCAAGGGTGAGCATTCCCATGCTCTCTCTGGTCACATGTCATCATGTGCCTGAGTGTAGGGGCTTGTAAGAAGACTCAGAAAGTGTAATAGATCAGCTGGCCACCTTGTCGGGCCAAACATCCATCTCTTACAGAGAAATACTGACTTAAAATAATATTGTTAAAAGCAGCTGGAATTTCTTTTGCCATAATCAGCTACCAGAATATGTGAGTAGTAGCTGATGTACATAAAGTTGAAAAATCACTTTAACATGCCAGATTAATTTCTTGTACAATATGCTTTATATCAGACAACTAGGGCTGTACAAATACCTTTTTCCAAATATTTGGCTGAATATTTGGTATTTGGCATCCAAATATTCGGGTATTTGGTATTTGTTTAAAAAAAGAAAGAAAAAACAACCCCCACCCTGCTAACTCAACCCAAAACCCACTAAAAATGCAAACCCCCCTACTCCCACCCTTTGTTAGTAATCTAAGCCCACCTTCCTCCCCCAAGACCAAACGTCTGTTGTTAGTACAGTAAATGAATTGTAAAACCGCACAATGGGTGAACGGCACAACCCACCCTCGGCCACAGCCGGCCCCCATCTTATACATTTTAAAAGCACTTATAAAGCTAAAAAAAGGATTAAAGTGTTCCCTATCCCCCCACACTATGAGTAGCACCAATTCTCCAACCTCACCCACCACCCAATTCTATTAGATGAAGGCAACCATCACAACTGACCTCCTCCGCAGTAAGCCACAATATTTTATATTTCAGAAGTGCTTATAGCACTGAAAAGGGATTAAAGTGTCCCTCTGTCCCCCCTCCCTAGTAGCATCACAAACTTCCCACCCTCCCCCAGCATCAAATTCTATTAGACGAAGGTGACCAGCACAAGCTACCCTCCACCATCACCAGCCACCATCTTTTACATTTCAAAAGCACTCATAGCACTAAAATGGGCTTAAAGTGTCCCCCTTCCCATTTCCAAACCCTAGTATTAACACCCACTTCTCACCCTCCTGCCCCAACACCAAATTCTATTAGACGAAGGCAGCTGGCACAACTCACCCTCTGCAATGGCCAGCCATCTTCCAGTGAGTAAAAGTGCTTGCGTGCTTCCTATCTCTAATAGTAATAATACAATCAGTTGTTTGTACCATTAGAGATAGGAAGTGCATGAGCACTCTCACTCATTGGAAGGCGACTGGCCATGGTGGAGGGAGGGCTGTTCCAGTTGCCTTCATCTAATATAATTTGGTGCAGAGGAGGGGAGGATGGCAGGAAGGGAGAGATGCTCCTAAGGTGGGGGGATGGGGGCACTTTAATCCTTTTTTAGCACCATAATTGCTTTTGAAATGAAAATGATGGCAGACGACCATGGCAGAGGGTGGATTGTGCTGGTCTTCCATCATGGGATTTTACAATTCATTTAATAACACTAGATTTTGGGTGATGGGGAAGAGGATGAGCTTAGGTTACTGAGAGAGGGTGGTGGAGTTGCATTTTTGGCTGCGTTGTGGGCTGGGCTAGGAGGGTGGGGGTGCTGTTTCTTCCCTTTATTTTTGTTTTTGCAAGCTGACCTGAATACTGAATACCTGAATAGTCTCCAAATCAAGAATGGCTTTTGAATATTTGGGAGCCCTATTATTTGTGGTATTCAGGAAATAATACTCAGCCCCTGTACAGCCCCAGAGATAACCAGGGCGACTCAGATGTATTTTCCAGCTATTTCATGTTTTTCTTGTAAGCAGAAATTAGTTAATTTAGTCTCAGATTGATTTATGGATATGAGACAATATAAAAATGTCTTTAATTTAATCATATTTTAAATGCTAATCCTTCCTAGTTCAGCTCTAACCACCTTTTGTTTGTTTATTGAAAACTTTGGAGATTACCTTTGAGCACAGTTGCTCGTTTACAAAGGTTCCATGTCAAATACATAGTCATAAAAATATCACAAGTACAATAAGCAGTTCCAGAGGAAATGCAGTCAAGTCAGGCTTAAAGCACTTAAGACAGATCAATTTTATTTGGTTTATTTATTCATTTGTTTACTGGGTAGGCACACTGATCCAGTGGACCGTTTTCAGGCATGATCCGGGCTGTACAGATGACAGTTACAATAGGATAGTCAAACATTATAATTTCAGTTATATAGGACAGGTACAATAGTGTACAGGTTAGAATACAGTTACAGATAATGATGAGGCAGATTTACATAATGAATTGTTTCATTTAGGCAGTGACTGAGAAACAATACAAGAAGCAACAGTCATACGGGCAGAGTCACCCCGGGGGGGGAGGGGGGGGCGCCTGGTTGATGGCTATTATGTACTGCTGCATAGGTCAGTGCCTATCAGTTCATGCAGTTTTGAAAAAAAAACATACAGATCGTTATATAAAAAGTCACAAGATATGTACCGAGAAAAGCCGAATAAACAGTTTGATAGTTACAATTGCACTTGACTGCAAGGGCAAACAGCAAGATCTCTTAAACTGATTAATCTTGGGGAGAGTCAACAGAGTATCAGGCAGCTCATTTAACCAGTTAGCCTCACTGGCAACAAATTACAGCTTGTCCAGCTGAGTACATCAGAAAGGAAGATTAATGGCATTTCTGGCCATATTCCTTGTGTTGTATTGGTTAGAGACAGAGTAGAATCAATTTGTTAAAACAGGGGGGTGTTAGGTCCAGGAGTGTCTTTTTTGGCTAGCAAACAGGTCTGCAGCTTTAGTCCACAGGGGTAAAGGTAGCCAGTCAGTGTGTGCGTAAATATGATTATGGTGAACTGCACCTTATGCAAAGAAGCACGCCTTATTAAAGATTAGCTTTACTCTGTTTAGCACCATGTCACAGGCAACTGTGTAGACAGGGAGGCAATAATCTGTAAGTGACAGAATGGAGCCAGCTGCAATAAGGCATCTACCATCCCCAGTGAAATTGTTCCCATTACAGTACAGATCACCCAGTAGTCTGTTAACTATGGCCACACGATTGTCAACATGGGGTGCAAAAGACAAGGGATAAGGTGTTATCCAGAGTTATTCCAAAGTACTTAAAGGTCTCCACCTGTTCTGGGTTTCATTACAGGCCATTTCGAATGACAAAGGGTGGAACTTTCTTCTTCTGTGGGAGGCTAGAGAAGATCATGGCATTTTTTTTTGTTTGTTTAGCAATTTAGGACCTGTTTGTTATTGGAGAACCAGATTTTGAGTAACCTGAAATTACTTTAGAGAATGGCGGTGAGGCTATCATGATCTGGGTTTTTGGAATAGATGACAACTTCATTGGCTCAGAAGAATACATTTTCTGTCTGACAGGTATCAGGCAGTTGATTTATGAAGAGGGCAAATAGGTGTGGGCCCAAGATGAAGCCCTGCTGGACACCAGTAGATATTCCCATAGTGTCAGACAAAAATGTATCAATGTTCACTCTCTGGGAGTGCTTGGTGAGACAGCTGTAAAACTAGTCAACTGTGTTCTCTGACAAACCCAGGCCAAGGAGTTGGTTAAGTAAGAGCTTATTTTAGACCAGGTTGAAGGCCTTGTTATGATAGATCAAGGAACTTGTAAAATAGCTTTGTAAAGGGATGAAGATGGTTATTTTGGTCTTAATGCCTTCATCTCATGCTAAATTACTGCCATATATAATGCCGCACTAGACATTTTTGTGTCTGCGGCCCTTAACACTGGCTAGACTATATGGCCTCCATATTTTGTGTTAAATCTAAGTACAGGTGATGTAATCTGTATTTATTATTGTTTAAGTCCAGACCTAAATAACAGTAGCTTTTGACTTAATACTATTCTTCACCATCAGGTCACAATTTATGTACACCCTTTCCGCTTTGTATGTCATAATCTTACTATGTACGTTACTTATTCTGAGTTTTGAATCTTTTCAATAATGTTACGGTCTCACAAGTGGTCGTTTTAAGCCTACTTGTGTTGGCAAGATCAAGATCAAGTTATCTGCATACAATAAACATGGAATCATGTGTGACATGGCCATAGGAGAGTGACCATCCACACTGGGTCATAATGTTGTACGCTTAATAGCGTATGGCATTATGGCAAAACCCGGACCTATGTGCACTCCGAGTTGGACCCCTGGAGTTGGAATCTTTAGTGGGAAGGGTCCTGGAGGGTGCAGCCCCCATGTAAGTGGAGGTGTGGGGGGCAGAGCCCCCCACAGAACAATAAATGAAGAGAAATCATGCAACGCAATTCTGCCGCATGGCATTCTGCTGTGCAACATTATGACCCCATGCCATGACCATCATCCCCTTTTCAAGGATGAAGGGTAATCATTTAAGCAATAAGGCTTGACAGGGTGTGTATTATTGTGCGATAATTGCACATCTTGGGAGGTGTCATTATCCCAGAAAACATATTATGGTTTAGGTTGTCCTATTATTTCAAAACTTTTCTTTTAATATTTGGGTCATCCTTAAATATAGGCAGTCCATGAAATCAATTGATCAGAAAAGGATGAACTCCACTGCATATATAGTCTCTTTAGCATAAAAGCTTCTTTATTTTAACTTCAATGTCACACTTGGTCATGGGAGCAACTGTTTTGTGGCTGTCACCACTTCTTCAGGCCCAAATACAGTGTTGGATATCCTGTAGTTTGCTCGTACTATTCTCAGATTTATGTACCTTCTCAGTTGGTTGTATAGCTCTTGTTAGATACTATGCCTTCAGATTTCCATTAGTATATCTCTCAACATCTAAGCTGCCAAGTGCTGTTACTCACACTGCTCATATTTTGGCCCACTATGTGCCCAAGTTCATGTTCCAACATTCCTTCGTTTACTCTTCAAGTGATTTGCTGAGATCATTTAATCTGCTGTGTCTTTTTGGAAAGAATGGAAATCTGAAGGCATTGTATCCAACAAGAACTATACAACCAACTGAGAAGGTACATAAAGCTGCGAATAGTATGAGCAAACTACAGGATACCCAATGCTGTATTTGGGCCTGAGGAAGTGGCGACAGCCACAAAACTGTTGCCTCTATGACAAAGTGTGGAACTGAAGTTAAAATAAAGCAGCTTTAGTGCTAAAGAGACTATATATGAAGTGGAGTTCATCCTTTTCTGATCAGTTGGTTTCATGAAGTGCCATTATCCTACAATTATGCACACCCTGGAATGTCTTATTGTAATTATACAATGGCTTCCTTGGCTTTTGTTTTATTTTAGGACCAAGTAATGAGGTTCATAAAGTTAAGCATTCCTGATCTGTGCTGTTGTGCTGGGATATCAGCACGGTCATGTGACTGGATTCCACCAATCTCAGTGCAGTATTTCTCTTACCCATTTTCTAATGGTGAATAAATTAAATGGGGGGGACTAGCAGGTAACCTTGCATTACTCCTACATTCATTTTAAAGGGTGCGGATATATTTCCTTATAAAGCATACCTGCCAGTGGACCATGTATCTGAGTATAAATTTATTATTAATATTGCAGAATTCAAGCCCATATTAATTAACCTCTTCCACAGCAGTTTTATGGGCACCCCAATGAAAGCTCAGCTGAAGTAGATAAAAGCTAAATAGAGTTTCTGATTTTTCTTCCATAATATTTTTCAGTAGTATGCTAGAAGATGAAAAAATGGTCTATAGTAGAACAGCCCTTTCTATAGCCTGCTTGGAAGGGGATCAAAGTTTTATTATTCTTCTCCCAAGTAAACATCTTTCCAGAATGACCTTTGTGAATATTTTAGCTATTGAATTTAGCAGGCTAATGGGCCTTTAATGTGATATGCTCTCAAGACTGCCTTTCTTAGTGATTGGGATTATAATAGTCCCCTTCCAGGGTAATGGATACTTATTCTCCTATATGAGTCTGTTAAATAAAATAGCTGACACACAACTCCACCATGCTTGATCTACTTCATAGACAAAGGGTGGGATTTTATGTTCCCCTGGTGCTTTCCTTCCATTTGTTTGCTCAATAGTATTAGTAATATCTTCTGGGAAGATAATAACAAGATCTCCTACCAAGACCAAATCACTGATCAAATCACCATATGAATATTTTTCCTCTACAGAAAAAAAAATAAAGATTTGCTGACAATAATATATCAAAGTTCATTTATTGGGGGGGGCAATATGTTGGAACTAAAGTTGCTTTTTAAGGTCACTAGGAGCCTGATATTCAGAAAAGTGTGCTAGTGCTGAAATTGCACTGTGCCTGTGCTGGCACGTGCGCTGCTCCGCTTCCATGATACATTCAAAGGTATTCCATCAGAACTGTAGCCCATGAAAGCATGCCGTGCAAATGAAATATGCTGGTGCAGTGCAGTGCAGTTGGGCAACTCTAAATATAGCACTGAGCATAATGCTGAACACAGGGGACAAGGCATTTGCACAGCTCTGTATACAGTACTGTGTATAGTGCTGAAGCCTGGGTGTGGCTGTGTGTGTTAGCCGGGTACCAGTGAAAGACCGATGACACAGCAGCAGAAGTATCATTAATAAAATTTACTATGAAAATATAGCAACAGGACATACAAAAAAACAAACAAGAACAATAACAATAACTGCATCCACAGAAAGAGCAACAAGAGGAAAAACAAGGGGAGGATGAGAAGAAAAAAGGGAAAAAAACACCCATAAAGTGGGGAGAAAACAGTTACCAAAAAAAAAGGACATCCATCCATAAGAATGGGGGGGGGGACAAAAACAAAAAGGGCAACTGCCCGTAAAAGGGGGGCAAGGAAAACAAAAGGGCAACTGCCTATAAAAGGGGACAAAAACAAAAAGGGCACCCGCCCCAAAAAATAGTGACAACAAAAACAACAAGTTCTGGCAGAGCCACTATGACTGTGAATGCATTAACTAGATAAGGGTGTTTCATGGGCTTAAACATAAATGTTTATTTAAAAAATATGAGTTTTTTCAAACCTTTGAGTCAGATACTCCTTTACACAGGCACCACATCAAGAAGACCAAAGCAGTTCAAACAATATACAATAGCTAAAGCAAATAGACATCAGGAGTCAAAGAGAAGCCCAGAGTGTTCACATGAAGGCTGTTGCATACACTAACTAAATCAAAGTACAGTACATTGAGAAAGGGAATATTTAAGCAGAGGCGAAGCCGAGTGCTTCCACCACCACAGGAGTGATGTTATTACACGGTAACACACACCCTGGAGTACCTTATTGCAACTATACAAAGGCTTGTTGTTATATACAGAATTTAAAGGATGTTTTTATTTGTGTGGAAAAATATTTCTTAAGAGAAAATGCAAGGAATGATCCAAATCCAAAGCTGCGGTGATGTCACTGTGTAATAACAACACTGTTTCAATGGGTCAGCAGGCAACTAACTGTTGACATTTCTGCTCCCTGGATAAGATCAGCTACAAGGCTCTGCTGTTGCTAAACTAATTTTAAAGCAGTACATATGCTAAATCTAAGGGCATGGCTACATCACTGTCACATGAGACAGGGGACATCTTAGGAGAAAGAAAGCCAATAAAACTATTTGTTATAGAGATCCCCAGGGGTCATAAAAGTACCATACAGCTAGCAAGCTAATTTAGGAAAAACTCATACTAGCAGACAGAAAAAAGGACACACTAGGATTTAACATACATATCAAAACACTCTACATAACATATGTATTTTGCACATGCTGGGTGGACTACTCCTTTTGTGGTCTCAATTAACTACTCAAGCCAGAAGAAAAATAATGCTTTAAAGCTTCCTATATACTACCCACAGGCACAGAAACTGGAATAACAGATTCTAATGAGTATAAACTCAGCAGGGACATTGAGGGAATGGCAGCTCTGATAATTGTTCCAGTCTTTCTTTTCACTGATAGAAACTGAGCCAGAAAAAAAGTAAAATACATTTCATCACAGACTGTTTACACCAAGTACATGAACCTGCATGATTTATCTGTAAAGACAATTAAAAATGTATAGATAGAATATGGTAAACATATAGGCCCAGATATTCAAACTGCGCCAGGCAGTGGACAAGCCTCGGCGAAGCGCAACTTGGCTGCGCAGGGGCGTTGACTGAGCAATATTCAACGGAGCTGTGCCATGGCTCAGCATCATTGAATATCACACCCTGGTCACCCACAGTGCACATGGTGCAGTGGCACTGTGCCAGCACCAGTGGCTAGAGTGGAGCATGTGGATGTGCTAGCGCAAGTCACATTGTGCAAGGCGCAGCAACCACGATATTCAAAAGTTGACATGCAAATGGGGCCAAAATGTATGCAAGGTGCACATGGGGTCATTTGCATGTCATTATGGCCCCAATTGCATGCAGGTGCGCTAATCCCCGATGACTTGCACCTGGCACCCTGCCAGGCAGCAGCCATAGGGGACCGACGCCCCCTGCAGTGTGGCAATGTGCCCCACAACCCAATCGTGGGCTTCAGTAAAAGGAGATTAATCCAATATCCCTTGTGGTCCAGTGGACCGCTGCCCACCCAATCGCAGGCTAAGTTACAAAAGTAACCTCTATCCCTGGTGGTCCAGTGGACCTGTCTGCCCGATCGCGGGCTGAAGTAAAATAAATGAAACCTCTATCCCTGGTGGTCCAATGGACCTGTCTGCCCAATCGTGGGCTGAAGTAAAATAGAAGGAAAACTATTATCCCTGGTGGTCCAGTGGACCCCCCTCCCCACTTGCCCAATGATCCCCACCGCCCCGCTCCCCCCGGTCAGTGGCAGGCAGCAGCACCCCACCCGCCTGCCACCCTGCCACCCGCCGAATGACACCGTTGGTAGGGCTGTCGCCTATGGTCCACAGCATATGCCAATAGGCATGCAGCCCATACTGTACTACACATTCCAGATATGGAATGGATCCATTCACATATCTGGAATGTGTAGTACAGTATGGTTGCATGCCCATTGGTACACGCCAGGACCAATGGCGCACAGCCCGACCGACAGTGTCAGTCAGTGGGGCTGCAGGGTGGCAGGCGGTGGGTGCTGCTGCCCACTGCTGACTGGGGCCGAAGCTGGGGATCAGTGGGTGGGTGGGTGGGGAGTCCACTGGACCACCAGGATAATAGTTTTCCTTCTATTTTACTTCAGCCCGTGATCAGGTAGACAGGTCCACTGGACCACCAGGGATAGAGGTTTCATTTATTTTACTTCAGCCCACAATCAGGTGGCCAGCGGTCCACTGGACCACCAGGGATTTAGGATTAATCCTTTTTTTCACTGATGCCCACAAACAGGCATGGGAGGGCACCACCACGGAGGTGCAGCCAGAGTTCAGGTGGCCACCCACAGGTGGCAGCTGCCGTGTTGCACCCTGCAATGCGGCAACTCACCTGTGAGTGGCCATTCATTGTTCCTTTTTTTGGGGGGGGGGATCAACTTTGTGCTGGCGCAGGTAGGGGTTGCGCATGCATGGCTCCGCACATCCCGGGCTGAATGTCAGGCTGTGCAGAGTATGCATGGGCACACCGCCCCCCACCTGCGCCTGCATATATTACTGATGCACTCTGATGCATTGGGATTTGTGCTGCGCATTTTCCCCTTATGAATATCACGCCGGGGCGCATCAGTGGGTTACACATGGTGCAACACCGTTGCACTATGCACAACCCTTTTGAATATCTGGGCCATATTGTTAATCCCAAAAGCTGAACTTTGGTTTTAGTATATAAATGTTTAAGAAATACCTGAAAGCTGAGTCTTTCCTTTTGAGACACCAGGTGACTCTGATAATCATTTGTTCCAAGGGTTTTTAAGTCAGTTTGAATGCATTAAGTATTATCTGTTCTCCTAGGGACTCAACAGATTTGTTGTTCCTTGGCCAGGTACCAAACTAGTGACTCTTCTTTCAGCATGATAGGATCCGCCTCATGCCCCTCCCACATGAATAAAAAAAAGGTGGGTTAGATTTTTAGGAGCTTCTTGGTGGAAAACAATGCTGCCTCCCACTACTCAGGTTCCAGTTCTTATACCACTCATTTAAGAAAAAAAATAGTACCCTACAACCATTGACTAACATGAAAGCGTATTTATTTGAGGGCAGAAAACATTTCTTGGAGGAGGGTAAGGCAGAGGAGTCTATTTACACCTTCAGTCAGTTCCACGGACAGAAAACATGACATCACTCCTTTTGTGCATGCAATACTCCTGTAGGTTCTGCCCACAGTTGTAAAAAGGTCAACCTCCTGTAAAATGGAGATAGAGACAACAAAAACATAAAGGGCATCCACCTGTAAACATGTGATGAAAACTAAACAAAAGAGCAACTGCCCATGAAGGAAGGGGGGCAACAAAAACAAAAAGGGCAACTGCCTGTAAAATAGAGGGGAGAGGGACAACATAAACAAAAAGGGCTGCCACCCAAAAGAATCGAGAGACAACAACAGCAAAAAGAGCAACCACCCATAAAAAGGGGGGACAACTAAATTAAAAAAGCAACTGCCCATAAAGTGGGGGGAGTGACAACAAAACAAAAAGGGCACCACCTGGAAAATGAGAGGTACAACAAAAAACTCATCTGGAAAATGGGAGGGACAACAAAACAAAAATGGCAACTGCCTGAAAATGGGGGACAACAAAAACAAAAAAATCCAACTGCACATAAAATGGGGCATGGGATCATTTTGCTGAAAACAAAAACCACATGGTAATACATGTTGCAAGCAAAACATTACCCTTCAAAGCAACATCAGGTAAAACACCAACCCCACAACAGCGAAGCCCATTGCCTTCACCAGACCACAGCTCTGTATAGTAAATTACTATAGATCTCTCCTCTCTCAACATTTCACCCCATCATACCAGTCACACTAGAGGAAGCTCCAGGTCCATCTTGGTGGCAGCTGACTCTGCCACCCACCCATGCTGATGGATACCAGTGAAGAAGATGAAGTGGATGATAAGGACAAGACATTCATTGGGAATTGGGGAAAAGTGGAGTCTACCACAGACCAGGAGGGGTTGTCCACTGCTGCCAGTCCACATAACAAGAGGGCCCAGCCACTTCTCTCACATAGCACTGTAGTGATGGCAGTGCAGCACCTCACAGCCCCTGGCATAGCCACCACTGTGTCAGCCCATGATCCCACATCTGCCACGGCCATTACCCTGCCTTCCCTGGCTGATCCCACAGAGCCAGACACCACTGTGCCTTCCCATAATCCTTTCTCTGGCACGGGCACTGCTCTGTCACCTGAGGCCCATCCCAACAGGCCAGGAACAGGCAGCCTGCAATGCCCACAATGAACCTCATCACTGACTGCGGTGTAGTCCCAGGCCATACAATGACCATAGGTGCAGCTTGATCCTGTGCCAATGGACAGTCCCAGGCAACAGCAGGATGTGGCTGCCAACTGGCAGCTGCTGCAGTCAGTCATGGTGGCACAGTGTGTTATGTAGCAGGAACTGAAACACATCCTATACATGCTGCACAATGACATGCAGTGTGCTGAGGAGTAGGCAGAGGCATGTCATGCACAGCACATGGTGGCCATCCATGGCCTGCACCAATATATTGTCACCAGCACAGATTGCCTGGATGCCACAGTGTTAAAGGCTGCAGCCATGGTGTAGGCACCGCAGGGGCCAGCCATACTCCTGACCTTTCCAGTTGGAGTAGTGTTAACTCATAGTGGACACCATAGTGTGCGCCTATGCCACACAGTGCTGGAATAAGAATGCCCACCACACCCTGTACTGCCAGGACACCAAGGACATTACACACACCAGGACATGGCCTACTCCTCACCAGAGTTTGTATCCCATGAGGCCATGGGCAAGACAGACAGTCCCCACGTTCATCCCCCATATCGTGGATGATGATCCATCAACCATATGGGGCATACTACACGCATACTGTCTGTACCCAGGGAGCTGGTAGGGGATGCATGTAAGGTGCAAATCACCAACCCTCACTAATATGTGCCCCTTCAGTTCCCCGCACATTATCCATGCAACACTGCCCCTACCCCTGTGGCCTATCCCCTCAATTTACCCTCTGCCAGGATGGCCCACATTTCTGTTTACCCACTCCTTTTGGAACCCCCCCACCTTGCTGACATGGGTATATGCTTACACCCCTTTGGAACCCCCAATGGACTGTATATGTGCATAGGCCCTTTTGCTACCTTCCTGCCTTTTGATGACCCCTTATTTCTGTTTACCCCTGCTTTTGGAACCCCTCTTGGCTTGTATATATGTGTATGTATATATATATATATATATATATATATATATATATATATATATATATATATATATATATATATATATATATATATACACACACACACACACACACACACCTCTTTATGACCTACATCCTTACCTGAATGCACTATATATGTGTGTGTATGCCCTCTTTGCTACCCTTCACTTGGATGGACTATATTTCTGTTACCCTCCCCTTTTGATATAGCCTGCCTAGATTGCCTCTATCTTTGTACCAATATTGTTATATAATACATTGACTAAACATGTTACAGTCTCCTGTGTGGTCCGTACTCACCCTCCATGTTCAAGAGGTCTCTTATGAGGTGGGCTTTCTATCCTGCACCCTCTGGGTCATCCTGTGGTCACACCTCTCAAGCAGCTCCTGTATCCCTAATCCTCTGGCTTAGAATGCACTGCAGGTTGTTTCTCCAGAGCTGACATGCATAATCCATGCTTGAGTGCCTTGTGTAGTATACAGATGGCAAGGAATATGGCACAGGCCTTCTCAGAGGCATATTGTTGGACATTACCAGAATGGTCAAAGCAAAGACATGTTCGATGATGTTGCTCATGGTGCTGTGTGCCACATTGTACCTATCCTCTACAATGAATGTAGGCTGTAGGGCAGGTATGAGGAGCCAGGGAAACAGGGGATATGCACTGTCCCCTATGTAGGTAAAGGGAATGGGTTAGCATCATTGTCTGCAGTGGAGGAATGCCTTTGAAGTATACTCACCGATAAGGTGGACACTAGGGATGTCTCAACTTTCAAACTTGCGCAGAATGGTGCTGTGCCAGATGAAGCATTGTGAGTGCTGCCAGGGTACCATGCCAGAACTTGGATGATGTGCCCTGTTGAATCACACACCACCTAGCAGTTGATGGAGTGGTACCCCTCCCTATTCACATAGGTGTCCACCCCTCTGCTGGTGGGTGCCTGGATGGCAACATGAGTGATGTAAATGGCACTGAGCACAGATTGAAAGTGCACAACTCACTAGAACTGCTACATGATTGCTGTTTACTCAGATGGCATGCTGGGGAATACAATGAACTCACCAGCATGGGCCAGCAGTTCATCTAGGAACTGGCCCAACAACAGGGAGGTGTCTGACCGAGAGATACAAAAGGTGTCCATCACTAGCATATATAATGTTCTGCTGGCCGGAAAGTACAGTGCAGCGATCACCTAGAGATGTATGAACATCTCATGGCTGTGCTGGGTGTCTTGCCAGAGCTGGTTATATAACAGCTCACACAGCTGCATGAGCAAGGGACTGCTGAGCATCTACCAGCCCATGATCTGTCTGTCATCGAGGACTTTGAATGCGGCTCATGGACAGTACTGTCTGTTTGCAGCATATCTCCTCCATGCCCAGCACCTGGGCCCATGGTGGGCATTTGCCCTTTCCTCATACTCTATGACCTGCTGCATCAGGTACATGATGTATGCTGCATTGTAAGTCATCTTGGTGTGTGGCCTGCAGCATCTCCCCCTGTCTCTAGGATTTGCATCAGCTGAAGACAGCCTTTTTATAGGTGGTATTTGTACAGAATTATGTGACCTGTACAATCCCATTAGTGCAGTACTAGAATACTAAATGACTGGCTGCACACATTATGCAGGTTATCAATCCCCTGTTTAGGTGTTACATACCTAAATGAGTATCTGCAGGTACACAACCTCCTCTCTCCAGCTCAGCACGGGTTCAGGAAGGGGCACAGCATGGCCACCGCCCTCGCGGTAGTCACCTCACATATTAGAACAGCTACCGATCAGGGCAACCTCACAGGTGCGATCTTCATGGATCTCTCCAAGGCCTTTGACAGGGTAGACCACTCCCTCCTCAGCTCCACTCTCCTCGCCATTGGACTCTCTAACCTGGCCCATGCCTGGTTCCTCACCTACCTAACAGGTAGGAAGCAATATACCAATTTTAACCAGACTCATTTGCATCTCACCACTGTCCAATGTGGGGTCCCCCAAGGGTCTGTCCTCGGTCCGATGCTCTTTTCCCTTTTCATCAATGAGCTGCCGTTCATCCCCTCACATGGACTTATCACCCTGTTCGCTGACGACCTTGTCATCCTGAACAGCGATCGTGATATTGCTACCATCAACTCCAAACTAAACACCGACTTCAACCGGATCCAATCCTGGCTGGCGGTACACAAACTCACCACCAACCTTAAGAAAACACAGGCGATGCTGTTTGGCTCCCTCAGTAGAACAAACTCCTGCCCCGGCCCCCTCCTAATCCATGGGGCTGATGGCCTGCCCCTGCAGACGGTTCCCGTAACCAAGTATCTTGGCGTTATGCTGGACCCCCAACTGGACCTCTCCCTTCACATCCGAAACATCTTTAAGGCTACGAATGCTAAGCTCGGTCTCGCCTACAGAGCTAAAAACTGCCTCACCCCAGCTGCTCGGGTGGCCCTAGCCAGAGGTGTTCTCCTCCCCTCCCTCTGTTATGCACTCATGACCTTTGCCTCTGCGCCGGAATCCACACTCTCGAAATGGGACACGGCCTACAACAACATCTCGCCGCTTCATTTTCTGCTGCTCCTCCCCTCACACCTTGCTGCGACCTCTACTCTCGTCTCGAGTGGCTCCCTCCAGAGAAGCACCGTGTTTTCGTAATAGGTAACTTCATCAACAACATTGTCAGGACATCCATCCCTGCTGCCCTTGCCCTTCCCCTCTACCCTGACGCTTCCACCCACCATCTTAGGACAAGGGCAGCACTCTTCCGCCTAGTTCATAGGACATGCTCCCTTGCCGGTGACTGGGCCTTCACCAGCTATGCCCCAAAACTATGGAACTCATTCCCAGTCCCTACACGGTCCACCCCCTTCCACAATGGATTTAAAACCTCCCTCTGGAACTTCCTGAAGGGCCCCTCCGCTTGCCCTTGCACCTTGTAGTCCTGTCCCACACCATACTGGCACGTAGGACTTCCTCATCCTCTGGTGACCACTGCACTTACCCTCCAGACTACCTGGCCAAGCATGGACTTACTTGGGTTAACACTCATTGTCCATACGTGGTCAAGCTCTTAACCCTCCCGGGCCACCTATAGCCCCCCCGGGCACATGTGTTGTTTTGTACTGACTGTCATCTCTCCATGTCTTCTCCCCTGTATGTAAAGTCGATATTCAGCCGCTTCACTGTTTGAAAAGATGTACCAGTCACTTCACTGTATGTATAAGTTGTATTACTCACTGTACCTGTAAAATTCATGTCTGTAACTCTCCCGGGTCGCACCTGAAAATAGGCACATGGATGTCTAGTGTGACTTACCCGGTAAACAAAAGCAAATAAATAAATACATCATCACTAAGCTTGTGTGCTGACACTAATAGCACATGCAGTAATGCACTCTGAATATAGGATTCTGATGCAATTACATATGCAGCATAGGTGCTAACACTTTTCACCTGGTGCAAATCTTTGAATATTTGGGCCTAGAAATCTTCATCTCTGCAAAGACATAGACAGGGTGGAGGCTGTCCAGAGGAGGGCAACCAAAATAATGCAGGGTCTGCTTCAGAAGACATGAAGAAAGACTAAAGGAACTAAAGATGTATAGCGAGGAAAGGAGGGAGGGGGGAACATGATAGAAACTTTCAAATACCTCAAGGGAATCAACAAAGTCCAAGAGGGTAGCATCTTTCAGAAAAAGAGATGTGCAAAAACAAGGAGGCACAATTTGAAGATAGAGGGGGGATGGCTCAGAGGTAATGTGAGGAAGTATTTCTTCACAAGGAGGGTTGTGGATAAATGGAACAGCCTTCCTGAGGAGGTCGTAGAGTCAAAAACAGTGGGGGAATTCAAGATTGCATGGGACAGACATAAGGCAATTCTAGTGGGGGTTAGGAGGAAGTAGGCTGTTGGTTAACTAGGATCTGTAACTCATCCACTAGGCAGGGAAATGGGCAGACTAGGTGGGCCAAGCGGTCCTTATCTGCTGCCAAATTCTGTTTCTATGTTTCTATGAAATCAAAACTTCTTCAGATCTCTTTCTTGTATTGCTTTATACATCTCGTATCACCGTTCTATATGATGTTTAAGTTTATCTGACACAAATATTTCATTATAGACCTTTCCAGCTCTATTTAAATATTTATCATTTTCTTACAAAGGATATTTTTTAATCCATTTAATCAATTTTAGCAATTCACTTTTGTATTTCTTGCAAATACTATTAAACCAGGTATTACTTTGTACACTTTTGTTTTGTTATACAAAAATGGAAGAATGTTTTTGAAGACCTTCAGGATATTTTATATATGCTCTCCCCTGTGTCACCGTTATCAATTAAATAAGGAAGATCATAGAAAGATTGGACTTTTAGTACTTTTGTAGTTTTCATGCATAAATCATTTTCAAGATAGGCTTTTTTGTTATTTCCAGTTTCTAATTAATTCAAAACATGGGATTGGCTATGATGTTTAGAATCTTTATCTCCATTTTTTTCTTGTAATAGTACATGAAAATGTTGACTTCCTGCCCTTGTAAGTGCAATTAGAGGTCAATATCAAAAATTTACCATGGGATCATTGTATAAAAATCTATTATGCTACCCCCCTCCCCCCGAAAAGCAAAACATTTTCTGTGCTGGGATATTAATACACAAAGCCCCTATAAATCCAAACAGTCAAGAAGATTTCTTCCATTTTTGTTTATATAAAGGTCAGAGAAGTTCCTTAACACCAATTTTGCATCCTCATCAGTTTTTGTAAAGCCCTTCTCTCTGATCCAAGAGTTTTAAGAGCCCCTGGTGCTGTTGTGACAACTTTGAAAAAATGTAATATTGAGACTCAGTTCGGCTTATCCTTCATGATTTTTCTATAATTCTCACCCATACTTCTTTATTACTAAGGACATTTGCATGTAACAGAATTGTGCCCTATCTGTTCTGGCTGCTTACCTACCCCTGACTTCGCAGTTATGCTTATGGCATCACAATCTGTTGCTGTGGAGACAATTATGATGCTATAAATAGGGGCTTATGATGCCAGGTGAGGGCAAGCAGAAAGAGCAAATAAAGTCTAAGAGACAGTAATCCTGTTTCATACAACTGTCCTCAGTAATAAAGAAAAAAAGGAAAGAATTATAGAAAATATATGAAATATAAACTGAATTGTGTCTAAAGCTCACATTTTTCCCAGTTTTTCTAATGGCGTCAGGGGGTCTTTAACTAACCCATTAGTAATAGTCTAGCAGTGGGATATTTTGAGATTGTATGTTTCATGTCATTTGACAGGTCTACCCATATTTCATTTCAGTAATATTCAGAACTGTAGGAGGGTATATAAACATTGCCAACAATTAATTATGCCTCCCACAAGACAACAACAACAAAAAGAATATCATCTTTAATTAAAACCCTCTAATCTGATATATTTATTGACATTAACCCAAGTTATAAAATCCCTACTTGGATAGCCATTCGTATATTTTCTCTTAGCTTTACAGCATACACTCTTGCATCCTTATTTCCCTATTTTATTTAAGGGTCTCTTGGATAGCTGTTATTGTTAACTTTCTGATAACATCCATTCAGTCCTTGTTAGCAAGTTTCCTTATATTATTGATAAAAAAAAAAACACCTCTTGTCGTGTTTTATTTTGCTTGGTGCTTATACCTTCTTTTACTACTTTATCCATATCACATATAGGTATGCTTAGTCTTTCTAACTTGTTATCTTCTACAGTATATAGACATTTGTAGTCAATGAGCTATTTCTAACAGCCATCATTATCTGTCTCATAGCTGAAAGACCTGGCCCACTCCATACCCTCTAATCACCCCTATTCCCCAACTATATTTTCAATGGCCTAAACAAATGAATTACCATTTTATTCACAAGGGAGCATTGTACATATGAGTCATGAACAGAAGAAAGACATAAGTGCCTTAGCTGGGATATGAACTCTGGACACTTTGTGTACAATTCCATTGCACTGTTGACTGCGTCTAAGGATGTCACCTTCAGAGATTCATTTTCCTTCTCCATCTGTCCTCTCCCCTCAGCAACCATTATCTGTCACATGAATCTGTTTCATCTTTCTTTGAACCTGCCTACAGTTTTAGCATTGTCAAAACCGTTAGGCAAACCATTCCATTTGGTCACCATCTTCTCAGTGAAGAAATACTGTACTTCCTCACATCACTCCTGAACCTGCCACTCGCCAACTTGTAGTTGTGCCCCCAGGTATATGTGCCTGAAATTTTGTTAACAGCTTTAAGGAGTTCTCCCTGTGATCCCATAAAGAAACATGAAGGTTTCTATTCTATCCCCTTTCCTTCTGGACTCCAAGGAATACATTTTCAACTTTCTCAGCCTTTCTTCATATGAATTTCTTTGCAGCCCTACATCATTTTGGTTACTCTCCTTTGGACTGTCTTCAGCCTGCCACTGTCCCTTCCTTATACACAGTACATCATGTGTGGCCTCACAAGGGACCTGTACAATGGAAGGATCAGTTCATTTCTCTTATTGCTAAACTCCCTACTTACACACCCAAACCAAAAAGACCTCACACTAGCCTCCCTCAGAGGCTAAACAGGCTCATTTAGCACAAGTGATGTATAAAAGTAAAAAGGTTTATGTAACTTACAGAGTGAAGGGCATTATTTCAAAAGCTAGTGAGGTACAAATACCTGGTAGCAGTCACTGGAAAATACACCACCTGATGGTGTTTTGCACCCGTGCAGTACTTTGTAGTTTAAATAAACTATTTCTAGAAAATGGGCATTAGGTTTCCTGGTCTTTGACTGGTTGATACCAATGCCAGGGGGTATATTAACTATCAGTAAAGACCAGGAAATAAAAAAGCCAGCCTGCCTTGCTTAAATACAAATCTCAAATCACTGTGATAGTTTGGATTTGAAAATTTACTAGCTGCCATTTCTTTTCCTTGCTAAGCAAGAAGAGTAAGCAAGTTGTCCCCCAACCTCTTGAAACTTAACTGCACTATAAGTAAACCAAACGTACCCATTTTAGCACAAACCATGCATTTTCTATATTTTTTTTTTTGCTCCTGCCATGTTCACTGACAGACCACTCCTTTGGATCACCTAGGACCCTGCCGGCACTCTGTCCCCACTGCCAACAACCACCACCCCACATCACAGCTCTCCCTGGGCAGTCCAGCATAACTCTTCGTTGGTTGGGTCTCCCCTCTCTGAGGGGGAAGGTTCCAGTGGGGGCCAGCCAGCGTACTACTCTTACCTTGGCCCAGGGTGCTGCTGAGGTGGTCTGGGCTGTCTTGAGCTTTCCCTATGTGGTAGGGGCCCCAATGCATTGTTGTTCCCCCAGCCTCCGCCAGGAGTCAACAAGTGCTGGGCCATGGACCCTCCCTCCTTCCCCCCCCCCGAAAGAAGGCAAGCTGTTATCGGGTGATCAAGCCATCTTTCCCCAGCTGCCCCCGTCACCCGAGTCCATTCCTAAACCCAGGTCACTGGCATCGCAAGCTGATATCCAACTGCTGGGCTGGAGGGCCAGCTCAATTTTCTTTTTTTAAGTAAAATTCTACTGTTAGCACATTAAGTACCATGATTCGTGCCCCCGTCCTCCTGCCAACTGCTGCTTTGCAGTCACAACAACACATCTCTATCTGCAGTTACATGAAATCATGAATCTACCAGTTGTCTCATCCAAGATGTGGCGTTATGTTCACATGCTCACTCTTCACTGTTTCAAGTCACACAACTGGTCGCTTGTCTGTGGCTGTCCAGGTGGTACTGCTAGCACACAAGCACTCAGTTCCTTGTCTCCTGGTCCCATTCCACAAAAACCAGAAGCAAAACAATTTCATCTGCACTCCCCAGTTGACCATGGCTCCCCCACTCACCTACTAACAATGCTTTCTCATTGCTCCGTGACCATGCTCACTGTGCCATACTGGCAGTATTCCTTTCATGTGACAGTTAAACAAAATAACTTTAAACTTTCACAAAAGCAAGGGACAGCACTAAAA
The DNA here is from genome assembly GCA_016271365.2 of Neoceratodus forsteri. Taxonomy (NCBI): domain Eukaryota; kingdom Metazoa; phylum Chordata; order Ceratodontiformes; family Ceratodontidae; genus Neoceratodus; species Neoceratodus forsteri. The sequence continues at coordinate 776,008,468 of CM057459.1, read as the reverse complement.
GAAAAACAGCAGCTGAGGGCAGTAGGAATACAAATCAGTAGTAAAATTCACATCACAATAAAACAACTGCTAAACACTACAGTGCACTCTACTGGCACTTTAGTTCTTTTTTACTATTTGCTTTTTATTTTATCAGTACTGCAAAAATACCACATGTAGCCCATTTTCTTATTGTATTTATTTATTTATTTATTTATTTCAGTACTCAGAAAAAAACATTTGAGCTCAGAGCTCTTTACATAGGTTCCATGTCAGGAAATTTCAGTACAACATATAGGTGAAATTATACAAAGGATTGCTGAAATACAAAGGTAAACAAACAGGATTTTATATCAAACACAGTACAGGTCACAGGAAAACAGACAATTTACAGTGCCCAATGGTGAAACCAGTCAGTTGTCAGCAAACAAGAGGTTGTTTAGAGCGTTGCTAAGTGCTAAAGAAAATAAGAAAAAATAGGGTTAAGGGGAGGAGCCCAAGTGCAATGTGCAAAAGCAGAGTATAATATCAGCATAGCATTAGGGATCAGAGGGAGATGATTAGATTGGAGGGAGTGCATGCTAGGTGTGTGGGAGGAGCAGGAGGGCATACTCAGAGGATGGTGGGAAGGGCTGAGGGGCACAGGGTGGAAGTAGTGATGGAGGGTGGAAAGGTGGTGCTAGTGATGGCAGGCACATCGAGATTTGCCTATCATAAGGAACTTCAAGTTCATTTTGAAAGTACTTAGTGTGGGCAGGCGTGCAATGTTCTCCTGGAGAGAGTTTTACCACAGCGGTGCACGGTAAACAAAGGACCTTTGTCCTTGAGATGTACGACATTTCGGAGTTAGGAAGGACTGGTGTTCGGAGTTATGGGTGTGCCATTGATTATTGCTGGGAACCAGAAGTTGTTGGACCCCTGGCAGTAGCTGACCAAGGCAGATATTTTTGGCCAGAAGGCAGGATTTATATTTAAATTGGGCATTGAGCGTGAGCCAGTGTGCCCTGGCATTGAGATCACCGGTGTGAGTCAGTCGGTGCACACCTAAGGTGAGCCAGCAGACTTTGTTGAGGGCAGTATTTATGCACTGGAGAGCAGTATCTGTGGCAGAACCACATATTGGCAGCCCATAGTCCACCAGGGAACCCACAGAACTGTGAACAGCTATGCTGAGGGTCTCAGGGGAGAGGCTATGCATGTGACTATAAAGTAGCCCTATACACTTGTTGATAGGTTTGGCCATGTTGTCAATGTGGAGAATATAGGAAAGCGAGTTGTCAGTAGTGATTCTGCAATATTTAAAGTGCTGAACAAGTTCAAGGGGAACCCCGCCACTATTGCATATTGATAGTGAGTAGTTCTTGTGTTTGTTTAGAGAGCTGGAACACAGCATGGTTTTTGTCTTCTTATAGTTCATTATCACTTTATGATCTTTGAACCACATCTCTACACTGGTGAAGTCGCTCTGTAGTTGCTGCTCAAGGCCACTGGGGTCTGAGCCATTTGAGAAGACAACCGCATCATCTGCATAAAGGAGGATGCAGCCTTGACTGGCTGGGGGAAGCAATTCAAGAATAAGCTGAAGAGGAGGGGACCCAGTATTGACCCCTGCTGAATGCCTGAGCAGACAGGTTTGCTGTCTGAGAAGACAGTACCTATCCTCACTTGCTGGGAGTGACAGTGCAGGTAACCATGGAATCATGCAACTGCCTCGGGGACAAGGCCTGTAGCAGTGAGTTGGTCAACTAGGAGGGCATGATTGACTGTACTGAAGGCCTTTGTTAGATCAGTATAGATTGCCCTAGCAAGCTGTCCAAGATTTAGAGATTTATTGATGAAGCCAGTGAATTTGAGGATGGCTGTAGTGATGCTGTGTCCTGCCCTAAAGCCATGCTGCTTATGGCATAGAAACTTATGTTTGTCCAGGTATTCGACAAGCTGGTCCACGATGATTCATTCCAGGGCCTTCGAAAGTGGTGGAAATATAGAGATGGGTCTTTAGTTCTTCGGCATGGCCCAATCCCTGTTCTTGTACACAGGGGTAACTATTACGGCTTTCCATTTTTGATGGAATACTGTGAACCAGAGTGATAGATTGAGGATATGGGTAAGGAGAGACAGGATTTCTTCCAAAGAAAGTAAGACTAGTTTTAGATCAAGATTATCTCCACTGTATCTCCCCTTACTGAGCACCTTATGCAGGTATTTGCTGGCTTCCCTGATAGTAATAGTCTTAAAGTGAAAAGGAAGATGCACTGGGGTCTGTGAAGGAGCAGCAGGGTTGGTGAGGGAGAAGAAGTTGGCGAGGGGACATTACAGAATTCGGTGAAAGCAAGGTTGAAGGTCCTTTCCCTCCATGCCCCAAATCACCTTGGTTGCCCTCTTCTGAACCCTCTCCAGGAGTGCAATGTCCCTTTTTAAGTACGGCCTCCAGAACTGCACACAGTACTCAAGGTGTGGCCTAACCAGGCAGTTATACAGAGGGAGAATCACATCCCTCCTTCTGGAGGTTATCCCCCTAACGATGCATCCCAGCATCCTATTGGCCTTGGCCGCTGCCCTCCTACAGGTCTCAGAGTTGCTCATTTTGACATCCACCCCCACCCCCAGGTGCCTCTCCTTCTTCAAGATTTGTAGTGTGTCTCCCCCCAGGGTATACACTTGGCCTGGGTTTTTGGCCCCCAGGTGAAGAACCCTGCATTTCCCTGCATTGAATTTTAGTTTCCACTTACACAGCCACTTCTCCATAGCTTCCAGATGCTCCTGCAAGGCTATCCTCCCCTCCTCCCCATCCACCACTGCTTCCAGCTTTGAGTCATCCACAAAGAGACTCATTTCACTCCTGATACCTTTCCTTATGTCAGAGAAATAGGTGTTAAACAGGAGTGGCCCCAGCACTGATCCCTGGGGGACCCCACTGATGACCCTACTAGGGGATGAGACTACCCCCCAAACCACCACCCTCTGAGTACACTCTGATAGCCAATTTTCTATCCATCTGATCATCTGCTTCCCCACACCCATTTCCCCCAGCTTAGCTAGCAGGCCACTGTGAGGTATGGAATCAAATGCCTTGCTGATGTCTAGAAAGAGGACATCCACCGGCCTTCCCTAGTCCAGGGCACTCATCACCCAATCATAGAACTCCACAAGGATTGTTTGATATGACCTTCCTGGAAAAAAGCCATGCTGTCTATCATCCACATAAACCATTTCCTCCAGTACCCCCCCAGCCTTTCCTTGACAATACTCTCCATCACTTTGCCCACCACCGACGTAAGGCTAACAGGCCTGTAATTCCCCAGCTCCTCAGTAGATCCACCTTTGTGGGTAGGAATGACATGGCCACCCTCCAGTCATGAGGCACCCATCCCCTCTGCAGTGAGATGCTGAAAAGCTCTGCCAGAGGGGCTGCCAGGACATCAGCCAATTCCCTCAGCACCCTGGGATGTATTTCATCCGGCCCTGGTGCTTTCTCTATTTTTAGGGACCCTAGGGCTTCCCTCACTCTATCAATGGGGATCTCAACATTCCTGGCCCTCCTCTTCCCCTCCTGTTCTGCCTGCCCCCCTCCTGATGGTGCCATCCCTCCACCACCCAGACTCTGCAGGGATCCCCACCCCTAAGGGTCCTGCCACTTCCACAGGTCCACCATCCCCCCATGTGGTGAAGCCCCCCCATCCTCCCTAGTAAAGACTGAGGCAAAGTACTAATTTTGTAACTCAGCCTGCTCTCCCGCATCCTCTGACCATCCCTCCCCTATCCTAATCCTGCTAATCTGCCCCCTCACTTTCCTTTTTTCCCCCAATATATCTAAAGAACCCTTTATTCCCTCTCTTGATTTCACTAGCCAAGTTCTGCTCCATCCTTGCATTAGCCAATCTCACCACCCTGAATTGATTGAATTCCATCATTAATAACCCTCTCCAATAGATTATAATAATATATTAGTATAAAACAAATGTTATGGTTATTAAAGTTGACTAATTTGCATTCTTTGTATATCATAACTGCTCACCTTCATTTTTCTTTTCACATACCCTAAGAAAGCATGTGAGACCACACTTATAACCATAACTAACTGGTTGCAGTCAATGTATTTTTTTATAGTATATGGTTAGATCTTATTGTGTATGGAAAACGATTGTTTTCCAAATGTTGTTGTAGGGCAGTTCAAAGGTCAAAAAAGCTGTTGTACTATCATTGTGACATCACATCGATAGTACAGCAACTTTTTACCCTTGACCTGCCACCTGACTGGCTCAGCTGAGGCTCTCTGTAAAAAAAATTAAAACAAGCATGGTGGAGCGATTTAGCGATCGACGAGCAGCGGCGCCACTGACAGTTAAATTCAGAGACAGGACACAGTGAGCCATACATGGCTCCATTTCAGAAAAACAAATTCTTTTTGTTTTCTAATTTTAAAACTAAGCAGTGCAGAGAAGTTAAAGTTAGAAGCCAGACCGGACGGAGTAGGAGTGCAGTGAGGGTATCGGGAGTGAGCAGGAGCACCGAGAGGAATGGACCAGCACCCACAGCAAGTCATTTTAATAAAATAATGAGAAACAAAACACAAAAAAAACATATACTATATAAAACAGTGGCTGGCTGAACATTCACAACTAAGGCTGTGTTTCCATCTCGGGGAGTTGATGACATCAACGAGACCTCTCGAGCTTCGCTCTCGAGGTCTCTATGATGTCATCAATTCCCTCAATGGAAACACAGCCTTGTTGTGGATGTCCATCCATCCACTATTCTATATGTTTTGTATCATTACAATGCCAGTCTTCAACATAAGAAATACATTTATCACCTTGCTCTCTCAGGTGTAATGCCAGTTTTTCTACTCAAAGTATGTCTAATAGACTTTGTGTCCATTCTTCTATTGAGGGGACCTTATTGCCTTGCCATGTCTTCAGGATTATGTTTTTCACCGATATCCATATAATGCATGGTGAGTATTTCTGTTCCAAGGTTCAGATTGATGATTCATCAAAATGCCCCAAAATTAGTGTAAATGCATCCTTTAAAAATCCTTTAACTTTGTTCCATAATCCTTGAATGAGAGGACATTCCCAGAACATGTGCCATAAGGTAACACGATCAGTGTTCTATTTTGCACAGGTGGGGGATACTCTGAGACCCATTTTATACATGTGATAGGGTGTGTTATATAAATTATGCAGTGATTTGTACTGTATCAGTTTTGAATCGACTGCACTGAATATCTTCATGGAAAGCAACCAAATGTTGTTCCATTCCCAGTGTTGTTTGTCTACATTTAAAACCTCTGGACACTATCTTGAATTTTCTTTAGCTTGTATTTATTTATTTATGTATTCATTAATTATTGAATTAATTTACATAGTTAGTTCCCTCTAATGCTATCCATAAGAAAATTACAGAATGTAGAAATTCTGGGAGATATCTGGATACATCCTAATAGAGTTCTGGTTTCTTCATTTACTTTGTGTGCTAGAACCATAAGATCAACAGTTGAAGAAACAACTCTTTGTACAGTTTCATAACAGTCTGCATCTGTTCTTGGAATGTAGTGGTTATCTATGAGATTACTAAACTGTATCAAACTGTTTTACATTTGAATATCTTTGAGTATGTTTTTTATTTTCCCAGTTAGGATTAGTTAGAGTTACATTATTTAGTGTAAAATTAGAATAGCCACACAGAGGTTGTAATTTAGATCTGTTTAAGTTGTAATAATGTAGACCACTGTTTTGTTTGATGTAAGTTGTCTAATATTACTTTGTTAGACAAAATTTTCTTTGATTTAGCAAAAAATTAAGTTGTAATAACTGGTCCCTGTTTTTTTTTCAAATGAACTCGCTACATCCCTTCAGTTCAAATGAAGTTAGAAGCCTTAAAAATGAAAATAAAAATAGCAGTCCTGTCTTTCTCATTCCCTCACTAAAGAAACTGTAGAGACCGATGACACCGAACACCTAATTTTAGTGTTGCTTGTATAGTATACTACCAGGTCGGATGCCATCAGATACCATCAGTTTTGTTGGATATCAGAGAGCCTTGGATGCCGTAGACATCAGACCAAGGATCCAAAATACTAAAATCCACTGTAAGTATCTGATGACTCCAACCTTGATCTGATTAACCTAATGGATCTGACCTGCATCTGATGGGTCCAACAGTCAGATCCAGGAATCTCAGGTTTGATCTATTGAATCTGATTGTCAGATCCAGGGATCTGACAGTTGGATCCATCTGTCCAAGGTTGGATCCGAGTGATTCGAGCTTGGATCCATTAGCTGGATCCTAGGTCAGATCCCTGCACTTTCTGATGGATGACAGTCAGATCCACAGAAGTCCTATCCAGGCAACATCACCTAATTTGCATATCTCCATGGAAACTATGTTTCTTTAATGTTACAAAAACAGGACCTATTTGGACTGACACAAACTTATGGCAGTTTTTTTTTCAGTTTATTAGATTTTTTTCTTAAAATTCACAACAGTATCCAAAGCTCATTTTATTACATCAAAGGCTGCCACTGTGGCACAGTGAAAAAGCAGAGACCAGCAATTACATGAAACAATACATGAGGGAGTGTGAACTCAAATTTTATGCACACCAGAGGGGAAGGATGCTTTGATAAACCATGTGGGCTTCACCCTCAGGATTTATTAAGCATCTGACCCCTCAGGTGTGCATAAAATTCATGTCATGTGCTCCCCCATGCATAATTCAATATTTATTGTTGAGCCAGTCCAGTGGTGAAGAGGGCTGATGTGAAGTGCATACAAGAGCTTTTCCCACACTCATGACCCAAGTTTGGGAAATTACTTGGGTTGCAGGGGTTGGCCAGGGTGGGAAAGGATTGAGAGTCTGAGGGACTGCTCTGTTTTCCTGAGGGTGGGTGGCTGCCAGCTCCGCCACATGACTGCCACCAGTTAGTGTAGAGGGCCAGTGGTAAGATGGCCAAGACCAACACATTTAGGTGGGAGCTGTGGACTTCTATGGAGAGTGTGTGTGGCTCCCCATATATACCCTGATGTGTGCTGTCCAGCATCAGGGAAGGAATATAAATGGAAAAATGGGAGGACAGGCTAAATAAAGTCTGCCCACCTTCCTGTAGCCCACTCCATCAGTCCATGACCAGAGACCTTTGGATTTGTTGTCTGGGGGAGGATTGCCCTCTCCTTCCTAGCCCTACCATGCGGGGAATCTGCAGGGGACCATAGCCAGTTACCACTGGTGGTGGAAATAGACTGCAGGAATGGTGACAGAGCTGATAAGCCACCCATCCAACAGGTGGTAGAAACACCTTTATGGCAAAAACTAAAGATTATATGTTAATCCATTGTTTTGTGGAGTATTTCTGACTCAATATGTAACAATTCAGATATTTATATGTCCATGGGCTTAGTAGAAACCATTTTGAGAATTGTACTGCTTTGCAAGATAGTTAGTACAAGTATGTGACAGAAGGTTTTAAACGTCTGTCACTTTAAGATCTTGTTAGTTTTACATAGGGTATCCTGTTCCTTTTGTAACTCATGTTAATTTTTCTATTTGACTGTTGATATTCATTAATATTCATTGATATTCATTGATATTCATTAACCATTGTTTAGTAATGCAACAGGGAATCCTCAAACATAAATATATGGCCCAAGGTAGGATATTAATTTTGATGGCTTCCAATTGTCCCCCCATTCACAGGGGATATATTAACATACAGAAGTGACATCATTAGAGTGGGTAACAAGGTTTCACAATCCACTAAAACCAGTTGGTAATACGGGTCAGCCATGTCATTATGAATGATTTCTTCATTCTAAACCTTTGTGATATTTTGCGTGTAATCGACTTTCTTCTTTATTGAAGGTCAGCATGACAAATGCAGACAATCATTTTAGCCTCATTTTCAAACTTTTAGGTACTTAATGTCAACAAGTGATAAAGCAAATCTTAAGCTTCCCAAGTACTGTACCTTGAATGACAGTTGCAACAAGAACTTGTTGAGCTTCACAGAACACAGTAAATTGCAATGGTTACTATGGCTATGAAAAAAAAAATTGCATCCTATTTATTGGAGATATTTGTACAATGATGAGTGTTACAATAAAACATTTAACGTGTGAAACAGATCATGAAGCAGTTAAAAACAATTAAATTTTAGCTTTGACTTTATGTTGGAAACGCACAGCAATTCATTTGCAGAATCAGTTTGCTAAAGTTGTGAAGCCAGCCATCAACTTTGGAAGATCCTGATTCAGTTTTGGAAGCATTTAACTTTCAGACTTTCTCTTAATTATGCAATCCCCTGCACATTTCTTAGATATTATTTGGTAGTCACCTGAGTTGGAAATGAAAATTAACTGCAGGTCAAATTTAAGACTAGGATCACTACACTTGTCCATTCTATTGAATTATCTTTTTTTTTGAAAGGGCATGAAAATGATTCAAGACTGCTTGAAATTATTTTTATTTTTGTATTATTATTAATGATGCATAACTGTGCTACCTAAAAAGGACAGGCCAATGTTCTGTGGCTTGAGGACCTATGGTGATCTAGAAGTATACTGCTTTAATAGTGGTCTCACTAGCTTGGTGGCTACTTTTCTTTATGTTTCCCTATTTATAACATAGGGTTGCATCTCGCCTTTAAGATATTTGTTGCATGAAGTGCTCAGCCACTCAAAGTTTGCATAGTTTTAGACATCAACTCACCACTCATCCTTACATAAGTCCTTACATAAGGGAAACATTAAGAAAGGTAACAATCAAGCTGAGTTATACATTATTAATAACATTAATTAAAAATAATTTCACAGAGTCTCGAGTCTTCCTCAAACACTTTCACAATGTCTGGACTTTTGACGCTATAGAGGCAGCTTCCTCCTGATTATCTATTTCTTTTCAAGGCCATTTTATAAAGGCTGGTTTAAGCAGCCAGGTTCCAACTCCCTTACAGTACCTACATATAACTGAATTATCATGCCTTGCATGAATCACAGTTTAGCTTCAGTGGCATTAAGCTGTCTTTTCTCAGGCACTCAGCGTAAACTTATTTCATCTAAAATGAGACATGTGTCCACTTGACATAATGTACTGCTGCTTTGGTTTAAGTGGAAATACAGCAGGAAGTGACATCAGGTACACTACTGCCAAGTAAGTCAACATGATAGCACTTTGGTAAAATTGTCAGCTCTGTACTGAGCAAGTCTTTATCATTCTTCCTAAGGGTATACCCCTCCTGAACTCTGTCTACTGGGGCCCATTTAATTTGAAATAGTAGAAGAAGAGCACAAAAGCCAAGCTCAGAGGACACAAAAACTATATTGGCAAATGATCTATCAAGTGACCCATGAACAAAATTGAGATTGAGTTGCCCTTTGAAATAAACCTATTTGAATGTTATTATCTTCAGAGCACCTAGTGTCTCTAATCTTGTGAAAGGTTAGTATTCCATCCATCAGAGCAAGATTAGAGTGCTGGTCGATGTCTGTTTTTGATGATAACTGAATGCAGCAGTTGGGACTGGAAGAGAGAGATTCATTACCATCAGTAGTTCAAAGAAAGACTGGGCAAACAGACACAAAAGGAGGCAGTTTCATGCTACAGATAGTCTTTTATTTCAATAATAGTGTAGCAGAAATCAAAATAGCAGGGAGTTTGAAAATATAAAACATTATAAGGTTTGAATGATAGCCCAAAAAAGAAAAATATTTGTTTGCCATCTTTTTGATTAATTGATTAGTTAGCGAGGTAGTTAGTTGCATGTGACAATATGACTGAACCCCAATGTGTTTCCATCCACCAGTCTGCAAGGCACTTGGCCTTCCAGCTTTCAACATTTACTGGCTAACAGGGACATGGCAGTACCAGCTCTTTTAGACTAAACATCATTTTCAATTATTTGGAGACTTTCAATTCTAGTAACTACAGTATCTTGTTTTATTTCCAGCAGGTGCTTATTATATAAGGTATATGTCTACATGTAGTGTAAGGACTTCCAATGGGTAAATGCTGCTTCAGTCTTATCCATCCTCCCACTGGACTACAAATGCTCTGAATAAGAAGCTAACACAGGACAATCTCATTATAAACATTTTGTCAGTGTTATCTACTACTCTGATTATGTTGGTGCATAAAATTAGTTTCCATCATGAAAAAAAGATATCCAGATACTGATGTCACAATGTGATGCTTGATGTTACTTTTTGCATGCTATAAATATACAACCTCTTCTGCAGGCTTGTTAAAAAGTCAAATCATGGCGTTCTGCAGAAACAGTTCTGTGTATGTAGTGCCTCCATAAACCCTTTAATGTGTGAGTTTTACTGGCCTGCAGAAAAATTGCAAGAAGACATCAAGTGATGGGCTTGACTAAGCTTCATGGTTCTTTACTAAAGATACTGAGTGACAAGACTAGACATGAAAGAACTGGGTGCTGGGCAGCATTGTGTTAATCATAACATCATTTGTAGTGAATTAAGACAATTGTTTTCCATAAATATTCCAACCAGTCTAATAATGATAGAAGGGTTTCTAATGAAAACAATTCTAAAATATTGAGGTTCTATGTTCAGTTGGCATAGTCCATTATACACACATCAATTTCACTTATTTTCCACAAAATTATTATTTTTTTAAAACAAGTTGTGAATGTGATTTATAATACTGTATAAGTAGCATTCCAGCATCTCTGATGGTTATAAAAGTGGCTTCTGAAGTCATTTGTATGTCAGAAATGTTCAGATTCTCTTTGCAGTTATTTCATACTGTGATGGGATGGGGACCAGAACCATGTATTCTTTTGATTCAGTTATTCTTTTCTGAATATGCATCTGCTTCAGGTACAAGATGGCTACCAGATCACATGATCAAGTAGTATGTGACAGCTTATTTCAGCCAGGGTAGAGGGACTGGTAGTTCTCATGGGAAAGTTAACAGGAAGGCTAGGGAGGAGGCAATAAAGCAATAACTCTAGATGGGTGTCCTTCCTGGAGATGTTCCCATGTTGAACAAAGGACCAAGGTGCACATCATAATGTTAGCAAGGAGCTGCTGAAGGGTGAGTGGACATACACACACACACACACACACATACACACACTCTGTCTCGCTCTCTATCTCGCTCTCTCTCTTTCTCAAAGGGGGCTGGGACAACATGGAACTGTAACTTAAAGTGAATAAGACCCCTCCCCACAGGCAGGCAGAAATGTATTGTGGTGCTGGATGTAAGCATGTCCTCTTGGACATGATACATCTGAAATCCAGAGCCCTGCAGCTAGAAGTCTGGTAAGAAAGACAGCTTTGGGAAAAGTATTTTCTTCAGATAGCAGCAGGTAAAGACAAAGGGCCAGATTTTCTAAGGTCATTTAGATCCACCCAAGCTGCGTCAAACAACCAGCTTGAGTCAGATCTAGGTGCACCAAATACTGTGTGCTATATTTTGCAAGAAAAGCGTCCTTTGTGACAAAGTCCCCCAAACTGACACAAGAGGTCCACTGCATTGACAAAATGGCAGAAGGAATAAGAATTATGCAAGCTGCACCAAAATAAATGGTGCAAGTTGAGTCAAGAATGGTGCAAGATGTGTCAAAACAAATGACTCAAGTAATGAAAATGATGCAAACTGAGTAAAAATAGTGGAAGCTGAGTTGCAAAAATGGTGCAAGCTGAGTCAAAAAAATTGTGCAAGTTGAGTAAAAAAGAATGCAAAAGACGAGAATATGCAAAATGGCAGATGAAGTCGCCAAAACTAAGCCCCCAAAATGTTCTAAACTAGTCCTGCAGGAGAATACTGGTCCTTAATATTAGCATAGTCAGGTATGACCACCTGCTTTGGGTCTCTTTATATGCTCTAGTGTTGTTTAGACCAGTTCTGGTTGGTCTAACAGTGACAGACATCTTAGGCACAAGGACAGGACTTGCATTCTTTGAAAATGCCACATAAGAGGATGGTGCATCATTTCAGTGACGCAGGCATCCCTTCCAACATAGTGCAGGCATTTCTTTAGTGCAAGCATTGGGCAAGCCACTCTGATGCATGCAGACCTGTATTTGATGCAAGCACCATTTGAAAATCAGAACTGGTGCAAGGTTTGATGCATCCTGCTCCTTGCGTCAATTGTTTTTGATGCAAGCACCCTGCGTCATTCTCTGCCCTTTGACAATCTGGCCCATAGGTTTTAGGTGAGAATAGCTCAGAATTCTACTGTGAACAATCTGTCTGTTCAACCTGGTTTTATTTTCTTCTTCTTAGTAAATGTGCAACCCAATTGTTTTCCTGTAAATACATCCTGTTGTAAATACTCATAGTCTTTGGTAAAGCTTCTATTTTATAGAATCAGTGACTGCTTGCTTTATTTAAAAGGTTAATTCTACTATTTCTGCTGGAGTCTGTTGCAGTCTGTCTCTGAAGGGGCATTGTGTTATTGTGTTTGACCTTCCTGACCTTGAGCAAGGAGGAGGAGGTAAAAAACAGGTTTCCTGGTTCCTGTTGGTAAAAACCACAGTGGTGGGTGGTGAAAATGAAGTTCGTGGTCTGGGAATGTTGTGTCACATTGGTTGCAGTGGTGGAGGGGGTTAGGAAGACCATGCTGGAGGAACTCATGGAGATGCTTGCCCTTGGAGTGATCCAGAAGTCCAGTATCCCCTGGGCTTCGCTTGTGGTTCTGATCCCCAAGAAGGATGGTACCACACCATTCCATGTCGACTACCGGAGGCTCAACAGCAGTATGGAGTCTGATGCCTACCCCATACCCGGATTGGATGAGACCTTTAAATGGCTGGGGAGAGCCCAGTTCCTGACAATGATAGACCTGCTGAAGATCTACTGGCAGGTGCTGTTAACCCCCACAGCCTGGGAGAGGTCTGCTTTTGTTACCCCATATAGCTTATTCAAATTCAGAGTAATGCCATTTGGGATGAAGAATGAACCCTTAACCTTCTAGATGCTTGTGGTTCACATCCTGGCTGTGGCAGGTGAATATGCACTGCCTTACATGGATGAAATCGGCATTTATAGCCAGATATGGAGAATCACGTCAGGCACATCATGGAGGTGTTCTGCAGACTGAAGGCTGCAGGGTTGACAGGTAAGGTGGAAAAATGCCAAGTAGGCATAGAAGAAGTTTCCTACCTTGGGCACCAGGTGGGCAGTGGATGCATCCATCCAGAGCCAGCAAAGGTTGATGCAGTCCAGACCTGGCCCACCCATGCCACAAAGAAACAGGAAAGATCATTTCTGATAACAGCAGGCTACTAGAGGAGGGTTGTCCCTCACTACAGTAATGTAGCCAAGCCCCTGACAGACCTGACAAAAAAGAGAATGCCTGAAAAAGTTAATTAGACTGAGGACTGTGAGTCTGCCTTCCAACCGTTGAAGTAGGCATTATGTGGGTTGCCCATGCTTGCCAGCCCCAATTATGACTTGAAGTTTGTAGTACACATGGATGCCTTGAACCACGGGCTGGGTGCCATCCTCAGCCAGGTTACATTGCAGGGGGATGAACACCCCATAGTGTACCTGAGTCAGAAGCTTCTGCCCAGGGAAGAGTCATATGCCACAGTGGAGAGAAAATGTCTGGGGATAGTGTGGGCCCTTCAGAAGCTGCAGCCACATCTGTACAGGAGGGAGTTCACTGTGGTCACTAATCATACCCCTTGACTTGTCTCCATGGAACTAGTGGGCAAAACACAAAGTTATTGCACTGGAGTTTGGTACTACATCACATAATATGATCATTCAGCATCAAAGTGGGGCACAGAATGCCAATGCAGATGGGCTGTTGAGGCAGGTCTAAGTGCATAGCATGTTCCTTTAGGCACTCCCTAGGCCCTACATGAACAACAGTGTCTGTTGTGGGTTCCCCAAAAGAGACACACCTTCATTTCTTGGTGGGGAGGTGACAGGAATGGGGACCAGAACCATGTATTTTTTTGTTTCATTTATTCTCTTCTGAATATACATCTGCTTCAGGTACAAGATGGCTACCAGATTACATGATCAAGTAGTATGTGACAGCTTATGTCAGCCAGGGTAGAGGAACTGATGGTTCTCATGGGAAAGTTAACAGGAAGGCTAGGGAGGAGGCAATAAAGCAATAACCCTAGAGGGAAGTCCTTCATGGAGATGTTCCCATGTTGAACAAAGGACCTGCGTGCATGTCATTATGTTAGCAAAGAGGTGCTGAAGGGTGAGTGGAGACACACACACACAAAACACACATGCACACTCTCTCAAAGAGGGCTGGGACAACATGGAACTGTCACTCAAAGTGAGTTATACCCCTCCTCACAGGGAGGGAGGGAGGAATATATTGTGGTGCTGGATGTAAGCACGTCCTCTTGGACTTGCTATATCTGAAATCCAGAGCTCTGCAGCTAGAAGTCTGGTAAGAAAGGCAGCTTAGGGAAAAGTATTTTCTTCAGATAGCAGCAGGAAAAGACATACGTTTTAGGTGAGAATAGCTCAGAATTCTGCTGTGCACTATTTGTCTGTTCAACCTGTTTTTATTTTCTTCTTCTTAGTAAATGTGCAACCATTTTGTTTTCCTGTAAATATATCCTGTTGTAAATACTCATAGTCTTTTAGTAAAGCTTCTATTTTTATAGAATCAGTGACTGCTTGTTTTATTTAAAAGGGTAATTCTACTGTTTCTGCTGGACTCTGTTTGCAGGCCATCTCTGAAGGGGCACTCTACCCACTGTTATTGTGTTTGACCTTCCTGACCTTGAGCAAGGATGAGGTAAAAAACACGGTTTCCTGGTTTCTGTTGGTAAAAAGCAGTACTCTGTGTCAGTCACCCTTCCCCAGAGGTAGCCTGCAAAGATCTACAAACTGACTTCAACCTACTCCTGCACCAACTTATGAGCAAAAAACTTTTGCTTAATGCAAAGAAGACTAAAGCAATGTTTATCTCTCTGTATAGGCATCCAGACATACAGGAGCACACACACTCCCTCATTTATCCACTATTCTCAGTGAAAACCTTGAAATTGTATCCAAGTTCAAGTACCTGGGAGTCTGGCTCAACAATAGACTCTCCTTCACCGAACATATGAACTATTAAAAAAACCTCCGTCTGAGACTTGGCCTCTATTTTAGAATCAAGCACTTCCTCAGAAGCAATGCAAAACTAAGTTTGGTACAGGCCATGTTTCTCTCTATAATTGACTATGCTGACTTCTTATATAGTCACTGCCCTGTCTCCTATTTGGGTAAGTTGGATGTGCTCTATCATAGGGCACTGAGGTTTATTACAGGACTACCATTCAACACCCATCATTGCTCTCTATATGCAGCAGTTGGATGGACCTCACTCCATTTCAGAAGGGACAGAAAAGCAGCATTTTGGACATTCAGAGCTATATCCCAGCAACTACCAGAATACATCTCGGACTGCTTCACTCAAACTTCTATAAGCAAATATGCCCTAAGAAGCTGCTCCTTCATCTTGCTCAAAGCACCCAAAGTCAATACCTACTTTGGAAGAACAGCCATCAGCTTCATGCTGCCCTCACTATGGAACAAATTGCAGAAAGTCCTAAAACTGAGTATACCCATATCCATTACATCCTTTAAAACCATTTACTCAAAGCTTTTCAAGGAGCATTGCCAATGTTTTCGTTAGCACAAAAGTGAATCATGCCCTCTCTGCTTTCTCCATCTCTTCTCCTTCCTACCAACTCCCACATGGTCTGCAATACCTCAATACCTCTCCCATGACCTTTCCCACCAGTACATCCTTTCCCCCCATCTTTTCACCCCATCGCTATATGTTCTACTGTTCTCTCCCCCTCAGCCCCTTCCTGCCTCCCACCTCCCCTTCCTGTAGCTCCACTCTGTTAAAGCAGAAGCTCATTACCCACCACTGACCCAGATCCTTCCTTTAACAACTACCCTGTGCCCCTTCAAAGCCATCTACTCAACTGTGTATGCAAGACTTTAACAACATCTCCTTCATACCATGTCTCAGTATTCTGTCTATGACCTTAGAGTTATGTAAAAATTGTAAATGTGAACAAATTGATATAGAATTATCAGAATTTACCTGATTATTCAACTATGTATATTGTATAAATCAACACTATATATATTGTGTCTTGTTCCTTGCATTGCACTATGTTTATGTAATTGTCACTGATCCAACCAGGTCCGTCTTGCAAATGAGCATTGCTCAATGATGTCTGCCTAGATAAATAAAGATTCTGATTGATTGATTGATTGATTGATTGATTGAAAAACCTCGGTGGTGGCGGTGAACTTGAAGTCCCTTGTGTGGTAATTTTGCATTACACATACAAAGAACATAAGAAGTCAGTTTTATAACAATTTGAGATGCTGGAACTGTACTTATAGATTTTTATAAAACAGGTAAAAAAAAATAGTACCCTGCCATTGATACACACACATCACACTGTACGTGCTTCGATGACTGCAAGCCTGCACATTGTTTATGTGTTTTCCCCATATATTAAAGGGAAATGTCCACATCCTCCAAACAGCTGTATGAGATCCATAGTAGCTGCACTTTTAAAATTGCAATACAAACCATGTGGAAAAAACAAAATTTACCTGTAATTTTTCCTGTTTTCTAAATACTGCTGTCCCTCCTCCGTTTTGCATGCTACCTGACCCCTGCTGGTTGCTGACAACCTCCGCTGAACTGGAAGTGACGTTTTGTATGGTAAAAGCAACTAGCTGCACTGAATCCCTTATCACAGGGTGATAGTGTACTGTGCTTTGTTATTTGTAGTTATGCTCTCATGCACTACACTTTTTTTGCCACACCAGTTGTTCAGGTGGAGAAATCAAATAAAACTACTGTATGCCAATCTCCCCAACCTTGTGACTTGTTTGTGTTACCTTATAATTCTGCTCCATAGTGGGATAGCAAGGCGCTGCACTGTCACTGAATTCCCTGTCACACATTGTCATGTGCTGTACGATCTCATTCTACTCATATTCAATATTGTTTTATGCACTTTGTATGACAGAAGATAACACACAAAGAAAGACACATTGTGCTAAACTCTCGAGGGTGTTTTTTTGTAAGGGCTGCTTTATGGTGCTGTTCCATATGGTGAAGCAACCCGCTGCATGAAATGTCTTAAAACACAATACTAGTGCCAGTTGCTGCAATAATTACTACAGTTCTACATATTTTTAACTTTGTTAGCGTCACTGTTGTTTGAAGGAGGACATATGAAATTAAACAACTGACTGTTCTTGCAGAACACTGTGGGAATTTCCTTGGTATCATGGCCAAATTGTACCATTTTGTAAGTGTGATAACACATTTCAGGGTATGTAGTCAGGCATACTTCATGGCTAATTAAAGGTACTTGACTTTGCCTAGTACCTCAAAACTCACCAAGGTATGCGTATATCAGAGTATGACTACACACACACATTGTTGTGTGTGATTGTATACATAAACAATTGCCAGAAATGAAGAATTCTGATTAGAATACATCATTCTTAAAGGTTTTAGGATAAGGTTAATGGATGGAAACACTCATGTACAATAGCATAATTAGAATACCAGGTATACAATAATTTATTTAAAAAAAATGAAAGCATTATAATTAGTCAATAACATTAAGACATTCCAGTAGTTGCGCTGCTTAGCGCTTTTGTAATTAAACCTTAAGGGCTGTGACTTGTGCCATATGTGCTCCGGTTAGATTAACTGACAGTAACCAAAACCCAGTCAATGCCCACAGAATGCTCCTAGTATATGTTATTCCATCAGTTGTCATGATTTCCACAAGAAATCTAACAATATCTAGAAATATTTTAACAGTTTTGGTCATAGATGTAACAAGGACATTTTACCACAATGCAGATATGTTATAGGAAGCATAAAACTTATAGTAAATCATTGTACTGTATATTGCAGTCTCCATTATATAAATATGTAGGACAGTTATAAGTAGGTGGTTTCACATAAAATTTATAGCTTCCCCCTGATAAACTGTTAGCATGTTTTCTGACTTCTCCTTCAGAATGTATGTTGGGTAAAATGGTGACCTACATTGAAGTTGTATACAAAAACAACTGAAATTTAGAAATTAATTTTGTGAAGTTTCAATACATTAAGGGGCAAAAATGAGAAGAGCATTTAATATAAGAGATAAAATATCTATACTTTTAGTTTTGGGGAAAAATTATGTAGCTTTAGAATAACTTTTTTTTTTTAATTAAAAAGTTCTAACTATTATATTTTGAAAATTATGGAGGGAGGGCTTTATTTTAATATGTAATGGTTTCAATCTGAATGATAAAATGTATAGCACTGAAATAGTTTTAGACTATTAAGAAAATGTTTAACATAGTAATAATGTCCTCAAACTCTGGTCTTTCCAGGAGGATAATAATTTCAGGAGATCTTTTTTTTTTTATATTTTTATCTTTGATAATCAGGTAAGCCTGCTAGGCACAAGGCCTATTTTCAAGGGCCGTCCAGGAGCACTGTGGAGGTTATGTGACTTGCTTAGGGTCACACAGTATGCAATGAAGGTTGTTGGAATCAAACCCAGGTCTGCTAGATGTCCCAAGCTCATTCACAGCTCCTTATTCTAACCTCTAGGCTATACTGCTAGCCCCAATTTATAACTTTGGGCATCTTAGTTTCATGTGAAAATGGTAGCTTCCCCCAGATAAATTGTTGGCATGTTTTCTGATTTCTTCAGAATGTGTTTTGGATAAAATGGTGGCCTACATTAAAGTTGTATACAAAAGCAACAGAAATTTAGAAATTAATTATATTAAGTTTCAATACATTGAGGGGCCAAAACTAGAAGAACATTTAATATAAGAGATAAAATATCTATACTTTTAGCTTTTGGGACGAATTATAGTTTTAGATTAACTATTGCTGAATTAAAAAGTTCTAGTTATTATATTTATATTTTTTTTTGTGAGGATTTAGTTTTAATAGGTAATGGTTTTAATCTGAACAATAACATGTAAGGAACTGAAATAGCTTTAGACTATTTAAAACATGTTTGATATAGTAATAATGTCCTCAAACTTGAGTCTTTCCTGGAGGATAGTAACTTGAGGACATCTTTTTTATTATTATTATTTTTTTATTATTATTATTATTATTATTTGATAACCAGGTAAGCCCACTAGTCACAAAGCCTGTTTTCAAGGCAGTCCAGGAGCACTGGGGGGTTTAAGTGACTTGCTTAGGGTCACACAGTATGCAGTGAAGGTTGTTGGAATCAAACCCGGGTCTGCTGGATGTACCAAGCTTATTCACAGCTCCTTACTCTAACCTCTAGGTTAATACCAGCCCCAATTTATAACCTTGGACAACATGTTAGAGTTTAACTTTTACTTTGGGTCATTGTCCTTCAGGGAAGACCCTGGTCCACAGCCCTTTTTACTTTTTTTTTTTACCTTAAAAGTGTTTTTATTGTTTTGTTAAAACATGACAAAAGAACAAAAACCACAAACAAAAGAAGAAAAGAAATAAAATACAAAAAACAACAATAACATTACATTTCGGCTATACACAGAACAGCAGCATATAATTGACATATGAGGGATTAATTGAATTACATCATAGTTCTAAAGAGAGAGTTGCAAGGAACCTGTTAGACCATATGGCACCTACCTTAACTCTTGTCAAAAAATCCAAAACCATGAGGAGGTACTACTGCAGAATAAGTCAAGGCTTCATGCACTACGGTAGCCGTACCTTCCTATGGTTGAATCTGAGGAAACATCTGAAAAATAGGTAAATATGGTGCCACAAAGTAACTAAGCATAATTAAAATATTTCCCGAAAAGGCAGGGTGCTAATATAGATCTCTCATCTATACATTCTATAAATAAAACACAAAATGTAAAGAGAGTGTACAAATAGCCTAACCATAACAGTAAACGATAACATTAATAACTATTTACAGTGTTCTCCTACATTGGATAAAGTATAGACAGCACATGCTTACGAATGATAAGAAACAATAAATAAAATCTATGCTCAATGATCTGAATACGCAACACATCATATTAGGAAATAGAGTTATATAGGACAGCAGTGTAACAAGTCAACCGACACCTGCTCTGGAGGCCAAATAAGCCATGTATGGGGCCCAGCAACAATGGTAAAGAGGCATTCGCCCTGATATCAGGTGAGAGCATCTATCTAATTCAGAAATGTATGTAGGAGCGGATAAGATCTCCATTATAGTAGGTATATTAGAAGATCTCCAGTTTTTAAGGATAAAACGCTTCACCTGCATGCTTAGGAGCATCATCCATCTAAATGAATGGGGGTCGAGATTTGGGACTTCAGATTTAAGACCCAGCAGCATAAGGGAGGGACTAAGAGGGATATTACATTGCAGGATTAGGTTTGCTGCACTGTGGGCAGACTTCCACACATCTGCGATCAAGGGGCAGAGCCATAAAATGTGATATAGATCTCCTCCGTGTGTAAGGGCCCTTTTTACTTTAATAGAACATTAAAAAAGTAATAGCAAGCTTCATCAGCAGGAGCAGATCCTGATACCTTGCTTGAGCTCCTGGTGGTGAGCTCTTGGTGGTAGTGGACCTCAATATTTTTTTTTGGGTGGGGGGCTCTATCTGTTAGTATTCTGACTTACTCATTCCAAGAATTATTCTTTTTCTGTGATACATTATCACATTTTACGATCTTGCATGATGCATACCCAGAACATTATTTTAAAACCGTATTGTTTCAAAAACTACCAATTTGTTTTGAACAGGAATACCCATAGAAATGTACATACTCTTGCCCTGCTAATCCATATCATTTTGTGTTTTGTAATTCTGGTTATAAACCATTCCAAACAATTTTCAAAAAAATGACAACAACTGTCAACACTTCAAATATTTTTACAAAGTTAGAAGACTATGTCCACAGGCATACAAGTTAGAAATGACCAGATACTGAGGCAGAAGTTACCAGCAGCCCTACCAATAACAAATTACCAAAAAATAAATACTTCTAATCAAATTAGCTAGTGTGATGGTGACAACTCTAAATCTACTACTTTATAAACATAATAGCCTCAGAGTAAATATGTTCATAGACATGGATTCAGAGTTCACTTTGAGAATCGAAGACAGTGTTTACAAGGTCAGGGCCATGTGTTTCTAGGTTCAAGGTTTGCCCTTTGTGTGGCTACTAAGAAAGTAAATGAACATACTTTTGTGTTTGGGAGCAATCCATCATACAAATTAAAAACAACAAAATTAAAAAAATGGGGCCTCAAAAATAGTCACAAAATTCTGATACTAAGTTGGACAATACTCAGAACTTGGATTTTGCTACAGACCACTGATAATAAACTGACTTTGGAGTTCAGTGAGGGTGCCTTTGGACCACCTGAGATGAATGTAGACACTATGATCACTGCAGATCAGAGTTGGGCATGTGGTTAATGGGGGTGGGGGGATAAATATGACAGTAGTACATTGAACCAGAGCTTGGGACATGGCATAGTGCCAGGCCCCCCTATATCTGTGGGTGTCACACTTTAGCAAATGTGTGGGCACAAAGCTAAAGTTAGGGCAATACCAACATTGCATTTAAAACCCAATGAAAGTCCACACAACAGATTCACGAAGCCACAGGGAACTTTTTACTGTAGTGCCATATTTTCCTACTTTTGATGTTTTGTTCTTGCACCTTAAATGATGTGTTAACATAGTATATTTGCAATTACTATATTTTAAAAAAGGTGCTACAGAATACTGAATGGTTCATAACATTCCAAGAACCTTACATTTCTTTTATTAATATACATACAAAACATTAAATAACTGCATTCAAATGAAAATCTTTTTTTTTTTACTACACCCAGTTTCCATAGTAGCAATAAGACCCTCCAAGGGGTTATATTAACAGCCTGTAAATCACTCCTTTGGGGCATATAGCACTCAACTGCATTTCTTGCCACATTACACCCCTAAGGATTGCTAAACAGGCTGTTAATGTAGTGCTGGTGGTCATGCCTTATTGTTTTTTTTTTGTTGTTGTTTTTATTTGTTGGCTATGTTTGTACACCTACCAGACTCTCGCAGGTGCCTTACTCAGCTGTTGACCCCTAAGCACCCACCTGAACCACTCCTCCTGACAGATACATTGGTGTCAAGATCCCCTCCTTTCCTGGCCCCAGAGGAGAAGACTGAGGATCCCCGGGGGGTAGAGCAGGAATCGCAGACGGTGTAGGGTGTGTGGATTGTTGGGATTGTTGGCCCTGGAGGAATGCTGTCACCTCACCCAGCTGGTAGGGGATTTTTCTCTTTGTTTTCTCTCCCCCCAGTGGTCCAGCAGTGCAATGCACTCCAATGTGGTGCATGCATGCTCCTGTGCATGCACACGAGATTGCCTCCGTGACCATTCCCTTGTGTCCAGGATCCCAACTGCTGCTAACCTCCTAGTCTCCACTGGGGGTAGCCAGATTGTGGGATCATTCCCCCCTGGGAAAGGAGAGCAGTCCTCTGGATACTCAATCCTTTCCTCCCCTGCCAACTCCCGATTGGCCCAAGTCTGCTACCGAATCTGGGTTGCCAGTGTGACACGAGGTGTGGTGTCCAATGCCTCAGTCCTCAGCACCACTGGGCCGGCCTGCCTTACTGTTTAATAATAAATAGCAGCAGACCAAGAATGGCCAGTTGTGGAACTCTATCATCACTTAGAATATTGGAATTGTGACCATCCTTTTTGAGTTCTGTTACTTTGATAACTGTTAAAACAAACCAAAGCAGTGGTAGTAAGAACCTTCCAGTGGTACTGCAGTATCACATTATGCTGTCACCTGGGAGATGGGGGGGGGGGGTTGAATCAACATCCTAGAATCCTATACTCGAGCCAGCTGGAAAGTAGGTGCATAGCAGAGTTGAGGTACTTACATCTGAGGGAGGGAGGGAAAGTAGGGGCTGACCAACTATTGGCACCCCCTGACAGCCAATCATTGAACAGCAACTGTACAATGGTTGTGAAGGCAGCCAGCCCCCTGTCCTCTCGCTTGCAAGAAGGATGTTACCATATCAACCCCAGACACAGACCCAAGTCACCTGGTAGAGAAATCCACCCTCTTGCATCCAGACTGCACTCAGACTCCAAAGACACATCCAGGAATACACTTGCCAGGTAGGGCCTCCCTTAAGCCTCTATGCTCAAATCAAATCATTTTTATTGATCAACTTGGGCATTATTGGTGTCAAAGTTATTATAATCATTTGCACATAATATAAATCTTAGATTAGATTAAAAACATACATTCATATGTTTGTTAACAGACAATAAATATATACACAAAAACAATTAATGCCATGCTTAATTACTAAAGTGCGGAGGTATAAATTATTCAATAAATATGGTACTACTAGAGGAAAATGCTTTATAATTACATTTATGGAATGATTACAATAAGAAAATCATTATTTCCATACAATATAGATCATTTATAAAAAAGAAAGTTAATACAAAATGTGAAAGCAGCTGACATGGAAAAAATAAAGAAACAAAAATGTGCACACTGGTTTAGACGAAAACAAAATAGGCCACTATTTGGAGGACTGTCTGATGCTCCCTATCTCCCCTGAGGCAAGGAGAATAATAATATGGACAAGGTTTGAACTAATAACATAAAAAAAAAAAAAAAATATATATATATATATATATATATATATATATATATATATATATATTTTAATAAAAGTAAGGTAACTAATTCAAATGAGATGAGCCAATTTTGCAGATGTAATAAAGGCCATGAAGAGACATTACATGATCTGATAACATTATGTCCTCTGTATAATAAAGCAAGGAAAGAAATTTTCCTGATTTTTTTAATAACTTATGCTAATGTCAGTTATGATGCAGTGTTTGTATTACTCCATCCAAGATGTACAGAAGATGCACTGATGTCATCATGATATATAACATACGTGATCAAAAATAAAAAGAACAAATGTAGAATTAGAAACAAAATAAGACAAGAAATATGTTATCCCTACATTAAAATTATCAAACCATTTGTTAAATAACAGCTAAAATCTGGATAGAAAAGCATTTTTATCTAGTGGTACTGTACCATATTTATTGAATAATTTATACCTCAGCACTTTAATAATTAAGTATGGCATTAATTGTTCTTGTGTATTTACTTATTATCTGGCCTAGATATTCAGATATGCACCCAAGGTGTGCGCAATGATGGCACAGTGCAATGCAGATGCACCATGTGGCAAAAGATGCCATATTCTGAGGATGCGCCACCGACATGCACCAGGGCAGGGCAGGCTGAATATAGCAAGGATGCACTACAGTGCACTCACACATGTGCTGGAACAACCAGGAATGCATGGGAGTAGGTCAGGACACCCAACCCAGCAGGCTGAGCAAGGGCAACAGGCAACAGGGACAAAGTGGCAGGGCTGTACAGGAGCACAGGGGCACAGTACCCCACCAGCAGAGCCAGCCACAGACAACAGGGGCACACTGTCCTGCAGGCACCACAGAGCACCAGGGGATGGCAGAAACAGGACACCGGGCCACCAACTGTGGCACAGAGCACCGGGCAACACACCTGCACCACCAGCATGCCAACGCCAGTGCCATGCAATACGTACACAACAGGCTGTGCTGCAGGGGGCTGCGGCCATGGTGCCAGGACAACACACAAACACATAGGACAGTGGTCCGGGGAGATAGAGGCACAGGCCACCCAGGAGCACATGGACCACCACCCAAATTGGAGAAGAGCACAGCACGGCAGGGCACACCAGTGGTGGGCAGCAAGATGGGTGGACAGAAGGGCAGCACAGACAGACAAGGGCACAAGGTGCAGGGGCAGGCACAGGCCAGCGTGACACCCACCACACAGGTACATGCACAGAACAGGAACACGGCACACAGGCCTGGTGCACACATGAGCAGTACTCCTAGGAGACAGCAGTGGGACACCAGGGACACACCCAAGCACAGCCCAACAGACATCTGCAGCATGGCCCCACATGCCACCTGCAAAGAAAACACAGACACAGAAGATGTAGCAAAGGAAAGTGTTTACTCATGAAACAAAACACAAAACACAGCCATCACGGCAACTACTGTATGTACAGAGCAGATAAACAAAACAGAATGGTGAGGGAGCATGGGAAGTAGGGATAGGGTCCTGGGGCTGTACAGTGGGATGTGGGGATGGGCATGGCAACAGGGGAAGGACAGAGCAATTGTGGACCATGGCCCAGACAGGACCAGGGTAGGTTAACACCCTCTGCACAGTGCGGCCTCCATCGTCTGCAGGTCCCTCCACATGGCCACTGTCACCCACATGTGGTGCCATCTCAGTCTGACCAATCTGGCCATCATCACAGCCATCCTCCACTGCCGGTCACGGATGATGTTCATAGCCCTCACTGGCCTCCTCAACCTCCGCCGTGGATGTACCCTGGCCCAACTTAGGAGAAGGGACAGAACAGGCAATTAGCGAAATGCCAGATGGAGCCCAGCCAACCCAAACATGTGTACTGGACAGTGGAGGCAAACAACAGTGGACAGACCCCCAAGGGCCTATGCACAGAGGGCTGTACCAACCATCCACACAGCATATCACAGCATGGAGGACAGGCCACAGCATGTGAGAGGCACACATGGCTGTGCATTGGCTGCAGCAGTGCACATGTAAGGCACACAATGCTGACTGCAGGCCCCCTGTGGCCTCACATGCAGTGGTGGCCATGCGCACCCCCCGGGTGGCACAGTGGATATGGGCATGGTACACACACACACAGCAGATCACTGGCACATCCCCTGGGCCTTGCATCCACCCAGGCAGTGTCCACACATGGCAGTGGTGACCATGGATGGAATCCTGCGATGTACAGTGACCCACAGATGCACAGTACAGCAGTGCAAACATGCTGACCTGGCTGGTGCTGTCCTGATGCTCAGCAGCATTTCCCTTACCTTGATGGACGTCCACGGCCATGGCTGCCCTGGCCCTCCTGCCACCCTCTGGACCTGTGGATGGATGAGAGAGAGGTGGCCCTGGCACCTGCATGACTGCAACATGCACAACAGCTTTGGGCATGTCACCCATGCAGAACACACAGTGCCCGCCGGAACCATGGCCTGCCCCCGGCAGCTGTACCTGCTGCGCATCCGGACACCAGTACAGGTACACCACAGGCATGCATGACACATGGAAATACTAACCTGGCTGTGGCACAGTGCCATGTTGCACCCGTGCCTGCAGCTGTCAGAGCCATCCAGGATCCCTCCTCCTCAGGTCCCCTTAGTGGTGCCAGAACTGCTCAGTGGTGCGCGCCACCCCTGTTTGCCATTCCAGGGCAGTGGCGATATGTGCCCATACCCATGTCCTTGGCTGCTGCAAGGGCACCTGCCCAAACAGCTGGGGTGTAAAGGGCTCCACCAGTGCAACCAGATTGCACATCTCTACTTCAGACCAGTTCACTGCCCGACATGCTCTGCTATTGTCCGCCATAGCACAAGTGTAACCCAACAGAAGAAAGTATTGCGGCCTACACAGCATGCATGTGGTGCAGCCCAAGCATGTTGCACAATAGCAGACCATTGAACATGACCATGCTGCATGTGGATGTGTGATTGGCATGTGCTGTCATAGTGCATGTGCACAGTGGCAAAGCCTGGCAGGTGCACAGGGTCATGGCCATGACCCTGGTGGCACAAGACGTGACCCTGTGCAATGTCACGGATGACCCCATACTGCGCTGTGTGTGGCATAGCGCATCCTGAGCAGCTGCACTATGGGCCATTGCACTGTGATGCACGTGGTTGCATGGTAGGCGACCATTTTTGTATTTCTGTATGCGTAATGGTGGCATATTGCGCACTGCACATGGTCACAAGATAGGCCAATGCACACAGTTGTGCACATGCACACTGCATGCCTGCACACTGCGCATGCACTGGAAATGCACCATACAATTGCTCCGGTTGAGCATGGCACAAACGCATGATATTCACTCACCATATGCAAATCACCCCATGAAGCTATGCGCGGCACAACCAGGATCATTAGCAGCTCATTACCATTACGTACATGCTAATTTGTATGCTTTGTGCTTGAAAAGCACCATGCCACAGCACACGCCATGGACCGGTATTGCAGCCAGTTTGGTAAGGGGATGCTAATACTGAGAGTGAGAGGCCCATACCTACATTGCAATGGAGCACGAGTCTGTGCCATGCTGCCGCTGACATGCATTTCTGTCACTGTCCACAGGTAGCATAATGTCTGAGGCTGAGGGAGGAGAGAAGCATGGGCCTGCAAGGAAGCACAGGCCCAGTTTCACTAAAGAGGAGGAGCAGGCCCACGGGCACAGCGCAGGATAGTTCAGCCAGGAGGGATGCAGAGGCCACCTATGTCAATGCCCATGGCAGGCTCCAGAGGACTGCTCAGGAGTGTTGGAAGGTAGGGATGGACAAACACTGCATTAAAGAGAAGGTGGCAGCCATCAGGGTGTCCTGCAGCAGAATGGGTGGCGGATCACCCAGCGCACTGGCACGGATGGCAATGGAGGAGCTCTTGGTGGCCACCATCAGCCATGCCGCCTTACAGGGCATTCCTGGTGGTGAATTCCTGATGGGTGGCAGCCCCTCACAGCACTGTGAGTCACCACATACCACACATGGAGCGGAATATGGGCAGTCCCATGCAGATGGGCCTGCCACCATGCTGCGTTGTCCATGTGGGTGAGGTGTGCAGACATGCATGGCGCACCTGTGGACAGTGGTATTGGCATCATACACCCCTCAGCATGGGCCTTGTCTACATGGGTGCTACACCTATGCTGGTGTGTGGTACCACTGCTGTGCCTGGTGGGGGGGGGTGCTGTTGCGGGCATGGCTGCACTGGGAATGGCCCAGCAGATGTCTGGACAGTGGCAGAAGGATGCAGTGACCACTGGGCAGCACACCACAGGGGCTGCCTCCTGTGTGCCCATAGCCACACTACCTCCTGTGCAGTCCCCTGTGTTGCAGTGTCCACTGGAGAGGGGTGTTGCCCAGCATGCTGCATCATCCCCAGCAGGCCGGCATCCACCCCAAGATGTGCAGTACACCAATAGGCTGGCTGAGCACACCTGGCTACTGCAGACATCTGTATACAACCAGGTGATGCTCAGGACAGAGATCCATGCACTGTGAGTTGAGGTGCGTCAGCTGGCCAAGAGGCAGGACAGTGGACGTGCACAGCTCATTGGTGAGATCTGTCAGCTGTGGGAGGCCATGACCATATCGCTGGACTGCACAGCAGGTACTATTGAGGCTGCATTTGCATCACTGGCATCCATTGGGCACAGCCATGCATGTTGGACTCCCTGCAGTGCAACTTCCACACCACAGTCCCAGCATCTGGTGACTCCTGCATGGCTGATGCCAGTCTCTGATCTGGCCATCCCTGACACCTCCGGCACAACCCTGTTCGACTGGCTCTACACCCCAGTGAGGACCCAATCGTGTTCTCAGGCCTCCACCCTTGCGAATGTGTTGGAAACTCCCCCAGTGGCTATCATGCAGCCCATGGCTGCAGAATGGCCTGGATGTGGCCGCCCACTTGGCCATGGCAGCTGTGGCACCATGTGGTACACCTGCTGGGTGTGCTGCCCTTTCCTGCTCTCTGCGGCTGCTGCCTAGTGCACACATGTGTGATGTCACCCTGTGTGTGTGGTGGTGTGCATGTGTGGTGTGGTGCACATTCTCTGTGTGTTCTGGCTGGGCTGCTGAGCCTTATGACATGGGTGTGATGAGGGCAGCTCCACGCCTGCTGTGCCTGTGCACTGGTGTCATGTGTCTGAACCATGCCATGTCCTGCAGCCCATGTGTGTGTTCCCATGCCTGTGCAGTGTGCTGTATGTGTGTGTCTGTGTGGCTCTACATTCACCATGCATGCTCTGTGTGTGTGTGTGTGTGTGTTACTGCATGCATCCCTATGCACCCATCCAACCCTGTCAGTGGGGTAGTGGTCTGTGCAGGCCCAGCACGCATGTCACTTCACTTGCCTGCAATCTCCAAAATGCTCCTGTGTGATGATGACCCTGTGCCTTCTGGCCTCCGCCACCAACCTTGGGTCCCACCTTCCCATGGGTGGCTGCACACCCTCTTCCGGCCCGTCATCCATGTCATCCCCACTGCTGTTGCCCTCATCCACCTGGACTGCTATCCCATGGTCAATGGCCATGTTGTGCAGCATTAAGCAGGCCAGGAATAGGCCACAGACTTTCAACTGGCTGTACTGTAGGGCACCACCTGACCTGTCTAGGCTATGGAACTGCATCTTGATTGATGACATTGCATGTGGTGGTGTGTGCCTCATTGTACCTGTCTTTTGCGGGTGTGGACAGTCACCGGTAGGGGGTGAGCAGCCAGGGCCTCAGCAGGTATGCACTGTTGCCTGTGTGGGGAGAAGATATGGTTATCACTGTACATTGCTTATGTACCCCCCTCACCCCTGCTGCCCCCTGTCCCCCCTTCCCTGTGTCGTCACCTTCCTCCCCCTGCATTGCTACACCCGTGTCCATCCCCATGTCTTGCTCGCCTTACAGGTACCCCATGGGGATATCCCCATGCTCGAATCTCTGGCACAGGATAGAACTGTGCTGGATATAGACATTGTGCGCACTCCTGGGATGTGTGGCTCAGACACTGGTGATGTGCCCTGTGGTATTGCACACCACATGGCAGTTTATGGAGGTGCACCCCTTCCTGTTCATGTATGAAACCCCCTCCGGGCCAGGTGGTCTGTGTGTATTGCCACATGGGTGCAGTCTATGGCCCCTATCATGCCTGGCATGCGTACCACCCTGTGGAAGTCCTGCATGTTTGCTGTATGCTCTGCCTGTGTGCTCGTGAATTGTATGAACTCTGAAGCATTTGGCAGCAGAACGTTGAGGACCTGTGTGAGGAGGTGGGACATGGCTGACTGGGTGATCCCTGTGGTGGCACCCATTGGTGCCTGGAAGGTATCCGTGGTGAGCAGACACATCACTGCTGTCACCTTGGTCTCCACAGACATGGCATGACTCCATCTGATGGGTGCCTGCAGCTCATCATGGCACAGCTCACAGAGCTGCCTTAGAATTGCCCTGTTTAGCCGGTACTGGCCCACGATCTCAACATCACTGTAGTCCTCAAAGGTGAGGCGGGCACAGTACCGTCTGTGTTGGGCATTCCACCAACTAGCCCGACGTCGGCCACATTGGTGTTCCTCCCTCCTCCTCACAAGCCTCATTACCTCCTCCATAATGAATGGACCTGCATCCATGGTGCTGTTTACAGCTGTGGTTTGTGCATCTGCTGTGTGTGTGTTTGAGCCTGTTTTTATAGGCTAAAGTCCACCTGGTGCATCCTGTGGTTTGCTCCTGACTTGCACCATGGTTTTCAGGTAAATATGCCATTGCGCTGCATATTCATGGGTACACCCCCTTGCACTTGTGCTGCATACATTACATTTGTGCCATGGCACAATGTGACTTGCACGGTGCATACGCTGTGGTTGAATATGGCTCTGCGGCGCAGTTCTGTGGTTGCACCAGCGCATCTTGGTTGTGCAGTTTGCAACTGATCTGAATATCTAGGCCTCTGTATACAAACATATGTATGTCTGTTTTTAATCTAATCTAAGATTTATATTATGTGTAAATGATTGTAATAACTTTGGTGCCAATAATGCCCAAGTTGATCAATAAAAGTGATTTGATTTGAGAAGCCTCTATACTACAACCAAATATGATAGACATAGGTCCTGGGCGAAAGAAAGAGAAGCTAATAATCAGAGATTATCCCAAATGGGAAGAATGGGTGTAAGAGGTGATATAATCTACTGGGAAGTAGGATGATTCACATTTTGTTATCAAGACCTCTCTCTCTCCTGCTGATACGTAATTCTATTGTGCATCCCAAAGAGTACCCCCCACCCCACCCACAATATGATAACAGCTGCATTACAATCTAAGCTGACCCAGGTGTCAGTATTACAGTATCAATAATAAACCCTGATCAGAGACAAAGAGTGCCCCCCTTCCCCGGGTTTGATCCTCTTTTTTTCAAGTCACATTGGTACTTTAGGCAAATGATGTGAACCTGGAGGTCAAGTGTCATGAGCAGCATCCACCATGACTAAACTATTGGCTCTTCCCATCCACATTAATTTAAAAGTGTCAGATCATCCTGAGGAATGTACAGACACCTTTTTCCATGAAGCTTTTAATTTTTCTGACCAGGCTTCCACATCTGGCCAACCTTAAGTAACCTCCAATCACCAGCCCCTATTAACTCCAAGTGTCCCCACAGCTTACCTCCTGTGGCGGGGTCATTTGTGTGATACCCCTTCTGATGAACAGATTTAGCACAATAGTGGAAGGGTAGGTGTGGGGTCTAGGAGTGCTGATGTTTTAATATGGGTGGCTGCTCTTTTCCTTCTTTCCAACTTTTGACTCCAGTGTCTTCCTCCCCCGGTGATATGCAAATCCCGGCTTGCCTAGTACACAGAGTGTAATATCCCAATAGATGAACAAACTCTTTTGCACACCTTTGGGGTCACTGCAGCAGTGGAACATGCCACCAGCCTATGATGATTTGGATTGCTCTAATTCATGTTTCCCTGGTCTATTCCCAAAGACAGATCACAAGCATGGCAGGGCAACACACTGCCATTGGACTGCAGGTTTGCCTGACAGCATCCTTGTTAAACAACCAAATTCCTTTATGTCATTTGCATACATTGTTATGCAATGTTTCTGTGTGGGAATCAAGCCAATGATCTTCCAATCTTCTGACCCCAGAGGGGAGCATGTAACCTTCTATGCCACTGACACTGATATTCCATCTAGACATTATATTTGACTTTCTTTTTTCAAACAAATTATGCACATTAACATAAAAAAATGTTGGTGAGGCAGTTTGATCTGGTGGTTAGAACACCAACATGGAAACCAATGGACCTCAGGTTCAACTTCCGGTTGAAATCCTTTCAGACCCAAATACACACTGCAAGACCTAAAGTCACTCAACCTCTCAGTGGTCCTGTCTGCACAGCTTTGGAAATAGTTAGTAGCAGGACCCCACTGAAAACAAGATGTTAAATCTCAGCTGGGTAACTGTGGGCAAGTAAGTTGTATATAAAATATAAAACCAATAGCCTCCACTTGCATTAGGCAGACATATACCATTCCACATACCTTCAAAACGTGACATCATTGCTAATGCCACTGCTGTATGACCTTAACTTTAATTCTTTTGCATTTCATTTTTTTTACTTTTTAAATAGTTGACTACTTTAGGCTAAACATGACACAGTCATTATGACTGCTGGATGACTGGTCTCCCCTGCTGTGACAACAGCTATTGCACATGGATGAATGTTAGACAGGATGAAACACTTGTGCATGATTTGCTGCTTTACAATTAGCAGATTGTTTGCCTATATTCTTCTGTAGCATTTGACATACATTGTGATGCATTGCATTTACAGTGTACATGTAATTCTGTGCTTTGTTTGCTTGGCTTTGCTGCCAATTTGCTCATCACATGAACTTTAACACCATGTTTCCAATAGAGCTATTTTTGATCAGTAAGTAAGTTTTTCTATAAAAACCCTGCCACCCTATCTTAGCAGTGCTACCACATGGTGATAATGTGCTTAAATGTCTGTGTCTAATCAGTTCTGCATTGCCAGCCATGGGATAGATTTATTCTGAGGCATTTGCAATGAAATGTTGCACTGCAGCTAGTATGCCAGTGTCATATTACTTATTGCCTATAGTTAGTCACTTGCTAGAGGAAAAGATTGCGGGTCAAGTTTACACTTAAAATAGTTAGGCTATGTCTGGTTGACTAGACACTGACAGAACTAACTAGACAGAAATCTGTGGACTTGCAATTCTCAGATGATGATTGATGGTGGATAATATATCCTTCATATGTTTAAGGCTGCAATACTCTTAGGCACAGACTATATACAATTTCAAGAAGACTGCCCTGTGAGTTTTTGTTGTATGAATCAAGCACTTTATTCATTCCCTAATAAGACACTTTTTAACACTTAATCTATCTTTGTCTGTCTCCTGTCTATGCATCTGACCTACCTTCAAAAGCATGCAGGCATGAGTGGAATTCACAGCAGTAACATGGTTATCATCAGTAACAGGCCAATTTGTTAGCTAATTTAAATCTGTGACATTGTGCAAAACTATCCATCAGAAATCCAGACTAATGCCTACTTCAGCACTTTTGCACACTGTTGTTCATGATGCTTTGCACTGGGTTTGAGCCCTTCGAGTTTCTGCAGGCGATTAGATGAGAGAAACAAAAGCCAAACAATTCTGGACTTTCTATCTCTCCCTGCTTCCTTAATGCCTCTTATTAGCTGCTGTTTTAGCAACCTAACTGCCTTGCCTGCACGGTACTTCAGAATGTGCTAAGTGCATGTGTTCCACTTCAATGCAGTTTAAACATCCATCTTCCATGTGTCAGTACAAGCAAAAGCAAGGCATAGCATTCAATTGAGCTCACTTGCAAGGAAAACAAAATGGTTAAATTCAATACACACTGGATATAGAAAAGATGTTATATTTTCAGTGTGCATTTAGTATCATCCTTTTGTTTTTATCTTTTATATAGTGTTTGCACACATAATATAAAGGCACGAACATGAAAAGTGAATCATCAGAAATCATCATAACACATTACAACAAGAAAATTCATTTATTATAAAATTGCAAAGTGGTCACAAACAGCAGAAAAGCTATATAAGCTGGTTTTACATTGCCTTCCGTTTTAAGATGGGCTCTTCTTTAACCTTCTTATATTGATTGATTCTTTAAAAAATTAGGACCTGTACATTTTTAGCGGAGGAATTAAAAAGAAGAATTTGTAATTCCTTTGGAGGCAAAAATACATGTTTGAAATAGAGACCAAAGTATGTGCTTCTAGTCTCAGAGTATGTGGGGTAGAACATAATTGTGTAAGTCACAGTCTCATATGCATTATAACCACATGAACAATTGATATGTTATGGAAGATTTTTATATTGAGCCTCTACAGACTTTGGAGGAAAACTGCTTAAAAGGAAATCAAGCAGAGCCTTTCATAAAGGAGACCTGGGATTAGCCAGAGTTAAAATTCAAGGGAATCTAAGGTTTACTCAGCAATAGCCATGGGCTACTTGTCTCCATATTCCTCACCAACCTTCCCTCTGCCTCTTCATCCGTGTCCATCCACATGTACACATATGGCATGGTCCTGTTTGCCTCTGGTTCCTCTCCAGCTGAGTTAACAGCCATGCTCCAACTTGATTTTAATGCTTTCCAGCAATGGTTCAGGTCAAATTAACTATCCTTAAATGCAAAAAAACTAGTCTTTATGTCCTTTGGTACTAGACAGAGGCTTTTCAGGCTCCCATTATTCCCCTTCCCACACACCATAGATGGGGTCACAATTGACAAAGTTGCCTCATTTACAGTAAGTACCTTTCGGTCTGGCTTGACCAGCACCTTGACCTTTTGCAGCACATAGACGACATTCAGGAAAAAGATCCACCCTAAGCTTGGTGCTCTATATAGGAACAAAAACTGC
Source organism: Neoceratodus forsteri (assembly GCA_016271365.2). Taxonomy (NCBI): domain Eukaryota; kingdom Metazoa; phylum Chordata; order Ceratodontiformes; family Ceratodontidae; genus Neoceratodus; species Neoceratodus forsteri. Next base: position 775,973,888 of record CM057459.1, on the reverse strand, counting down.
GTCCCACTACTGCCCACCAAGATATAATTGCTAAAATGATCCTCTCCATTATTGATTATGACAACATTGTCCACAGTGCTGCCCTAAAGTCCACCCTGGTCAGACTGGACCCCTTCTTTCATGCCTTCTGCTGTTTTACCTTGGACTGCCTACCCCACACTCACCACTGTTATCTGTACTTGCCCTCACCCTCCTCTCCCTGGATGATCATCACCTAACCCACTGTGCCTCTTTCATTTCTATATTCTGTCTGGCATCACTCCCTCCTCCCACCTCAGTTCTCTCTTCTCCTCAACCCTTTGCACCCCCTTTCTCTTACACCCTCCATAGGTCAGGCTACCATTCCCACATGCTTTCCTCTCATAAATCTCTTGCTGGTAAGGCTGCCTTCTCCTTCTGTTTTCCCAGACTCTGGAATTCTCTACTCCTAACCATTTGCATTGTGTCTTCCTAACACTTTTTCTCCTCTCTACTCCAGGTCCACTCTGCTCCCTCCTGTAAATGGCCTTAGTCAAAGCCCAATCCCACACCAACTCATACCTCTTTCCAGTTTTTCTCCTACTCCTTGCCTTTCCCCACTCCTACCCCTCTAACTCAATTCTCCCTCTCTACCCTCCTTCATCTCCTATTTCCATACCACATGAGGTCTCTGATTCATTTATTTCCTCCCCCTCTGTGTTCCTTCTCACTGCACTTTATTCCCATACTGACTCACCATACATGTTCTTTTCTCTGTTGTTAATGAGACTTATTTCCTGCCCTGGCCTTGTGTAATTGATATTTATTATTCCTTGTGTGTGCATAATATACATATACTACTGGTGTACAAAACATTGTACTGTCTTAAATTACATGTGTGTGTATTATACTGTGCTTTATTGTATAATCTATTGTTCTATTTTGCATTTATCCCACTCCCTCTTCCCCTCAGGATGTATCTGGAAGCAAGCTATTGTTGGCTCAGTATGCCTTCCCTTGTGAAACTTCAGAAATAAATAATAAATAAAAATAGAATAAATTATGAGGATGTGTGTGTAATGAGAAGTTTACACACACCCAAGGGGTTAGATGCTATATAAACCCTGGCAGCGAAGCTTGAGGGGTTTGTGCAAAGCATCTAACCCCAAGGGTGCGTGTAAACTTTGAGTTTACACACACCACCCCATATTTTATTTTATATAATTCCTGGGTCTACCCTTTTTAACCACAGCAATTATATAAAATAACAGCTGTTTCCGTGCCGCCATGCTCCAGGTCAGTTTTCAGCTGGTCAGAATATTTCCAGTTTCAGAGGCTTTACAGTTTTTGGTTTTTATATTTTGCTATCCTCAATTTGTAGAGAATAACCATTTTTTAATTTTTTTAGTAACTTACCGACGATTTTCTCTGGCAGCTGGGTTGTGGGTGGGAAGGAAGTGGCAAGCCATGAAGGGAGACACTGCGGCAGGTGCATGCACAGAGCAAGGGGAACCATGTGCATGTTTGCCATTATAAACGCTCCTTTAAAACTACAAATTATGGCACGGTCTCCCTATGGCAAAAAGGGGAGACCCATTACTTACATAAATAAATAAAGGTGTAGGTAGCCAAAAGTTGGCTATCTTTCAGATTAGCCTGCTGCCACAGTTTTTCCATGAATTGCAGCTTTATAGGATGAACTGACTGCAATTCTTTTTTAAAGGGAAACCCCCCTCAATCTATTTTCTGTATACCTGTGTAGTTTGTAAGCATGAATACTGTTTCCTTCTCTTGCATCCCCCTAATTTCATCCTAATTTAAATGTATGAGGTTACTTCACTCTTTTATGCCCTGGTGTGAAAACCTGTTTGTCTCCATTATATAGATCATGACCTCATTCATGCAAAGGATCATAGGAGTTGATTATGCTTGCCTGCACAACCCAGCAGAAGTTATACTCTCATTCAGTTCTGTTACATGTCTTGTGTAGACCCTGTGTTCTCTAAAAGCATTGTTTTTTAACTCAGATACACTTTGCACTACAGAAAGCAGTTGGACACTTACTATGCCTTCAAAGGTTTCATGGCAAGCATAAGACAAGAATACAGGGACTTAGGAAGACAGTAACAGCACTCACTAATGCAGTATAACTGCAGGCCTTAGCACTAAAACATCATAAATTACAGAATGCCTTACATGAGTCGGGTCATGACCTTTTCAATGGAGTCAAGCAGTTTTTCACACCAAACCTAAGTACATTCATTTACATTTAAATCCTGATGAACTTAAAAAGGTGCAATAGAGACAATCATTGTTAATGCCTATAAACTACACAGGTAAACAGAATAAAGGCTCAGGGGAGCTTCCCTTTAAATATAATTTCAAGAGGTTGTTTAGACCAAGTGATTACAAGTGATTATAACATATTTATCAATAGCCAAGGTCCAGAACATCTTCTAGTAAAGTATCTCTTTCTTCTGAATAGGCAAACACCGTGACACTGGATTGGGACAGTATAGTAAGTACTGTAGAGGTTTTTAAAAATGTGGGTTACAGCATGTATGTATGTGTATGTATGTATGTATGTATGTATGTATGTATGAATAGAGGATAATGGCTGAGGTGCGGTTGTTAACCACATTGTAATCACCTTGAGTGGTTGCCATGCGAACCATGCAAACCTCGAGAGTGTAGCTCGAGAGGTTTACGGTCGCCATGGCAACCACGAGAGGTGATTGCAATGGTTAACAACCGTACCTCAGCCATTATCTTTTATAGTGTCTGGGGTAAGTAACCTTGGTTTTTTTATTATTGAAACAAATGAATTGCTCATTTTCACGCAAGTCATTACAGAGAGGCTGCTCTAGATTGAAATGTGGTTGGTCAGCCCCGATCATGTGTTTTTCGGAGTATGGGTCAAGTTAGCTACATCGGCCTGAGGGATTGTGGGAAGCAAGCTGCTGGCAGGCACAGTGATTCAAATAAGAAACCTGGAAAGGGGGGATAAAATAAAGATTACTGCTGGCCAGCCATTGTTTATGGTTTAGGATTCCATCTTAAACTGTCGCAATGGGATGAAGTTTGAAAGCAGCTGCATGCTAAAGCTCCATTCTGAAAAAAGAATGCTGATGGTAACTTCAGTTCTATCTTGTAATCTCACCAGTCTGATGTAGACAAGAAAGGATTACAGCTTTGACATCAGAACGATGAGATTACAAGATAAAAAAAGGATAGATAGCAGTGCATAATAAACGATCCCCATACATTATATGTATGTATGCATGCTTGTTGTTGCCACCTACTACCAGGGCACCCTTATAAAAATATATATGTTTTTTCTATCAAATGATATTTCCAAGTTAAAACATTTTAAATGAATATGTAGTGTAGTGTTTAAATGTCACACATCACATGAGTTTTCACTAATCATTTTTGTATTTAGATGACTAATCACATGATTCTTCAAATCATCAAAGAGCTACTGCAGTTTAATGGGCAGTTTGGTTTTACTTATATAGTTTGGCTAAGTTTGGCCTTTTGGCTCAAAGATTTTTCATGTTAATTAACCACAACATCATAGGACTTTAGAGAACCACAGACATCATAGGTAGAACTCTGAGAAAGCATAATTTATAGACACTAGAGCTGTGTGGAATGTGAAAATCTGCTGGCAGAATTCACGCAGAATGGTAATTTCACTTCCAAAATGCTTTTTCAGGATTTTGTTCTGAATTTCATGTAATTCCAAAAACATGTCTCTTTTAACCATGTAATAACTTTTCAAAAATTATGTTAAATGCAGAATATTTTTGTTCAGATTGGGGGAAAGGAAGTCATAGTTCATGTAAATTGTGGATTACTACTCCAGAGAAAAACATTCCTGATTTCAAAAGTTTGGTATTCCACAGTTGACAGAATTACACACAGTCATGCAGAATTTTACAACATTACACAAAAGTCTTATTCCATCTGAATTTGAAAACTCTGAACAGCACTTATAGGCACATTTTAGCTTATAGTTTAGTTATTTATTTGTAATTGTGTGACTAGAATAAGCTAGCAGAGCAATAGGGTATACAAGACTAAAGGGAGGGACAGTTGTGAGAGAAGAAACTACAGTCAAAGGCACTAAGAGAGTCCAGTCTGGTGGCCAGAGGGTTGAGGCACTGAATGTCACATCTCGTGATACGAGGCTCAGCCAGGGGGAGAGAGAGGAAGCAGGATTGAGCAGCTGCTCAGCAGCTCTCCTCTCCTGGGGAGGGATCTTGTCACCTCCATGGTACGACTGCCCTCAGGTGGAGGTCTGAGGGTAGTGCAGGCAGTTGGACATGTTATGCCTGGGTTATATACCACCAACTGAACCACATATAACTAGGGAGAGTGCTGTGGAACTGTGGTGTGTGCATGCCTCCACAAACATAAACACAGCCATGGCATGGGTGGAATGAACACTGGAAAATGGAACTAGCAGTCTCCATGATGGCCTTGCTGCATCTCCAGTCTGGCTTGCCAGGCTTCTGGATTGTGCTCTGTGGGGAGAGCAGGCACTCTTTCCTCCAGCCCTGCCACATGGGGGGAATCTGTGGGGGAATCACTGGGTTAGGAGATGGACCAAGGGGGGCTGGGCTGGGGGATGAGCCCCCTGCCTGCTACCTGGGGCACAGAAAACACAATAATAAAGAAAAGGTACTAAGGGAAGGGGAGAAAACATGGAAGGCAGATGGACAATAACAGAGTCAGAGCAGGGGTCAAGTAGAAGGAGGTATGCCTAGACATCAGAAGCCTAGGGAACAAATGTAGCAAGCTCCAGGCAATGATGGTACTCACCTAAGGTGGCCATTGTGGACATCACAGAAACATGGGCAACAGAAAATAACAACTGTGAGATGGCATTCCCTGGATATGCATTATTCAGGAGGGATCGAAGGATGGGTGGGGGGATCACCCTTTATGTCTGGGAGGGCATTCAAGTGACTAAAGATGGGGGCATTAGAGGTAAAAATAGGGAAACTGAATCTATATGGGTGTAATTCATAGTGGCCTCAGGCAGGAAAATAAGATTAGGGGTGGACTATAGGCCCCTAAGTCCAAGGGAGGAAAGGGACAGAAAATTTAAGAAGGAACTTTAAAGAGGGTAGCAAAGGGGGGGGGTAGTGGTGGGGGACCTAAATTTACTGGACATCGATTGGGAGGTCCCAGTGGCCAAAAGCACCAGCAGTCAGTTACTGCTTGATACCTTTCAGGACTGTCTGCTGGTACAACTAGTTAAGGAACCCACCTGCAATCCCCAGTCCTTGATGTGATACTTACCAACACAGAGTTAGTGGTGTTGTGAGAGTGGGGGAAATCACTGGGGAACAGCGATCACAACTCTGTGTGGTTTGAACTGGCCCTTGGGGCTGGTAAGCTGCACTAAAGAACTGAAGTCCTTGACTTTAGAAAGGCATCCTTAGATAAGATGATGGAACTGGTCAGGGAGAAATTATGAGGAGTGAAGGGCATAGGCAGGGTGGAGGAGAAATGGAAGATAATCTAGGGATCAAACCTTGAGGCATCGAATAAAATCTGTGAAAAAGAAAAATGGGTCAAAGAAACCACTATGGTTCTAATCTTGGGTCAGGGAAATGGTCAGGGCCAAAAAGAGAGCCTTCTATAAATATAAAGGTAAGGAAGGATAGGCAGAATGAGAAGAATATCCCAGGGAGGCAAAGAGGACCATCAGGGAGGTGAATGCAGACACAGAGATGTGCATCGCAGAGCTGGATGAAGAATGGAGAAAAGCAGTTTTTCAGATATGTTAGTGGAAAACATAAAAAGGGGTGGAACTCATGACTAGAGGAGGGCGATAGAGTAATAGAAGACAATGGGCAAAAGGCTACCATTCTGAGGTATTACTTTTGCTCAGTCTTCACTATGGAGGAAGCGGGCCCTGACCTGACAGTGGCATTAAAGAGGCCCCAAAGGCAATCCCAGAAATGAGTCAGCCATTGTTTACTAGTGAAAGAGTCCTGAAATGGCTGACAGCCCTCAAGATAGATAAGACGCTTGTCACAGATGGGTTACACTCAAGGATTCTGAGGCAGTTAGCAGCAGAACTGGCTGAACCACTTACTGAGCTGTTCAACAGCTCACTCAGTACTGTGGAAGTCCCAAGTGATTGGAAGTTAGCAAATGTTGTGCCACTGCATAAGAAGGGGAGGTAGAGAGCAACCAGGGAATTATAGAAATGTTAGTCTGACCTCCATTGTGGAGAAGCTGATGGAATCTCTGATTAGTGAGGATCTCATAGAATACCTGGAGAGCAATGGATTCCATGACAATAAACAACATGGCTTTGTTGCAGTAAGGTCTTGTCAGATCAACCTGATAGTTTCATTTGACTTGTTGACAAAGGAGATAGATAAGGGTCAAATGGTGAAGTTGTTGTACTTTGACATCAGTAAGGCCTTTGATTCCATACTGCATAAGAGATTGCTTAAGAAAATGGAAGATCTGGGTGCAGCTAAAGCTCTAGTGAGCTGGGTGGGCATCTGGCTAGCAGAAAGGGGACAGAGGGTGGTGGTCAATGGGGTTAAATCAGAAGAGAGGGAGGGAGGTAATGAGTCAGGTTCCACAGGGATCTGTCCTTGGTCTTGTCCTTTTCAACATGTTCATTAGTGACATTGGTGAAGGAACCCAGGGCAAGTTATTTCTCTTTGCGAATGCCACAAACTATGTGGGAGGGTGGATAGTGAAGAAGAAATGAGGAATGTGCAGAAGGACCTGCAAAAGTTAGAGAGTGGTTAATGATCTGGCAGTTAAAATTAAATGCAAAAAAGTGCAAGGTAATGCACCTAGGATAAAATACCCCATGATGGATTACTGGATGGGAGGGCAGAGACTTAGCATTGCAAAAGAGGAACAAGATCTGGGAGTTATTATTATAATTTTCCTTAAACAAACAAATCAGTACTACAAGGCCTATAGCAAGGCCAACAGGATGCTGGGATGTATTGGGAGGGAGATTGATAGTAGGAGAAAAGAGGTAATACTACCCCTCTACAGATCCCTGGTGAGGCCTTGCTTGGATTAATGTGCTCAGTTCTGGAGTCCTTACTTCAAAAAGACAATGATAGGTTAGAGACAGTGCAATGCAGAGTGACCAAAATGATTTAGGGACAGCAGGGTAACTCTTACGAGGAGCATCTCAGTGCACTGAATTTGTACTCTTTTGAATCTAGAAGATAGAGAGGAGGTATGATTGAGATTTTCAAATTTCTAAAAGGAATTAATAAAGTGAACTACAGGGAATTATTTAGCGAGAATTTCAACTCATGGTCAAGGGATCATGAGTAGAAAGTTAGCAGGTGGGAGGTTCAGGAGGGATATGAGGAGGTACTTCTTTATGGAAATGGTGGTAGAACCTTTGGAACAGTCTGCCAACTGAGGTGGTCAGTGCGAACACAGTGAGGGGGTTCAATTAGGCCTGGGATAGAGTGAAGGGAATATTGGTTACCTGGGCTGACAAAACCGGGAAGAAAATAGGAAAAGGATCAGGAGGGTTAGTACCCTGGAGGAACATTAGGTTCCAAGGAAAGTTCCAAGAATTTAGGGAACTTGGGCAGACTGGATGAACCATTGGTCTTTCTCTTCCATCATTGTCTATGTTTCTATTCACAGGTGCTTCTGGGGTGTGTAATTGCATGGACTTTTTCTATTGACAGGGAATATTAGGCAGTACACCAGGTAAAGTTCCCTTAGTCTTATGCTATGGGCAAGTGGGTCTTAATCTTCCACCTGGAGAGCCATCAGCGATAGGCAGAATAGAGCTCGGCTTAACATCTCATCCAAAGGACAGCACCTTAACAAGGCAGTGCTCACTAGTGTGCCACAACAGTGTTAGCAAAGGATGTTATCCAACCATCATGGTGTGTAACTCAAACTCACTGCCTTCCAATTCTCCTGTCTCAGACTCGAACATGCGACCTACTGACCCATTTCTATTTGATTGTATTTATCTTCCTTTTTTTATAGAGATTCTGTACATTAGCATGAAAATCACATTACTAATCCCTAGACATCATCTGCTCTGGCTGCTTGTCTACACCTAACATATACCATGTTGAACAGATTAGAACAATTTTTTTATATTTATTTATTTAAAGATTTTACCAGGAAAGCATAGTGAGCAGAAAACTACTCATGTCCAGATGCATCCAGGGGGAAGGGAACATTGGGAGAAATTACATAGTTATACAAACTTGTGCAAGCAAAACGTGAGCAGGAAGTAATACAGCAATGTGTTACCATACAATACAATACAGTGCAATTCGAATACAATAAAACACAATACAATACAATAAAACAAACAATAGATGGCAAGATACAGCAACTAAAATAGTGTAACAGAATTCTACAATAGGCTGCCATGGTGACGCAGTGTCTGGTAGCCCAGTTTAGGACAGGTATACAAGTGCTAGGACATAGTTAGCAGCAAGAAGGTTAGGAGCCGGAGCAGGAGATGCGGAAGTGGTATTTAAGGAGGGTGTTAAGGTAAGAATGGGAAGAGGTGTGACATATGGTAGGGGAAGGGAATTCCACAATTTAGGTAACCGATAGGAGAAAGCAGCCTGGCCCACAGAGGTGGACATGCGAGGGACCAACAAGGATCGAGAGTCAAAATGCCTAAGGGAATGAGTTGGATGGGGGGGGAGTAGAAGAGAGATTGTCTGGCAGGGTCTGTGACCAGTATTTGGCTATAAAACTAACTCAGTGTCCCTACCTCCTGTCCTGCAGGACTGGGATGGACAGGGACTGGAAGAAGAGACAATGGTGGGTGCTGGGTGGACAGTTTAGGATGAAATGGCAGAAAGAATGGCAGAGGGTATCCAGTCTGGTTAGGGAGGTTTTGGGAGCAGCACTGTAGACTACAGCTCTGTAGCCTAAAATAGGCAGGATCATTTTCTGTACTATTGCACAGCATGCTGGCAGCTGGATGCACCCAAGGTTGTGATACAGGGCACCCAGTTTGTGGTGCAGTTTCTTATGGATGGCCTCAATGTGTACAGAAAAGTCAAGGTGCTGGTCGAGCCAGACCCTGAGATATCTAAAGGAGGAGCAGTCCTCCAGCTTTGTCCCATCCATGGGTGTGGAAAGTGGGGAGGGAAGGGAGCACAAAAAGTCTCTGCCTTGTGCCAAAGGTCATGGAGATTGTTTTCTTGGCATTCATGAAGAGCTGATTTGCACGAAACCAGTGCTGAACTTCCTCAAAGTTGCTCTATAGTCTGGTTGCCACATCAGAGGTTGAGGGGCCAGATTTAAACAGGACAGTGTCATCTGCATACATCTGGATGGATGCGTGTGGGCAGGAAGAGGGCAGGTTGTTGAGGAAGATGGAGAACAGCAGAGGACCAAGGACAGAACCTTGAGGAATACCAGAGGTGCTGGGGATGGAGGAGGAGGAAGAGGTAGAGTTTCCAATCCTGACAGATTGAGACCTACCTACCTACAAGATAGGATTGGAACCAGCTGGTAGCCTCACTTGAGAGCCCTGCTAATGTTATCTTGGATAAGAGGTGGGGGTGTGAGGCAGTGTTGAAAGCCTTTGCAAGGTCAGCAAATATGGCAGAGGTGACAAGGCCCTGGTCCATGCCAGAATGGATGGATTCAGTGAGCCTTAGTAGGGAGGTAGTGGTGGAGTGGGGCTTCCTGAACCTTGACTGGTAAGTTGTGAAGAAAGAGGTGAAGTCAAGGAAGGAGAAGAGCTGGGAGAGGACGAGACATTCGTATAGTTTTGCCAGAATGGGGAGGAGGGAGATAGGACAAAAATTCCCGGGGGAGGAGGGATCACCACCTTTCGGGAGGGGGTTGATGGTGGCATGTTTCCATTTCACAGAGATGGAAAAGAGAGAGAGAAAGAGAGGCTGAAGAGAGAGGCAAGAGGGATGGCGATTGAAGGGGCCACCAAGAAAAGCATTTTGAGTCCAGTCGGGAGGGACATTTGTCCTTAGAAGGGTTAAGCATGAGTATGGCCTTAAATACTTCAGCTGGTATAATGTGGTGGAAGGAGAAAGAGGGGAGTATGTCTTGAGAAAGTAGAGGTGGGGTTGATGGGGCATGGCCTTGTGAGGCTGGGGGGAGGGACAGGATAGGAGTGAGGCAGTACAAGAGGTGAAGAAGGAATTACATTTTGTTGCCACTACAAGTAGGTTGGTTATTGTGATGCAGCCAGCTTTAATGGTGGAAGTAGGGGGCTGGAATGAGTGGTAGAAGATGGATTGTACCACCTTCCTGAATTTGGAGGTGTGATTTAAGTTAGTATGGAAGGTGGATTTAAAGTAGTTTGCCTTGACCAGACGGATTGCTTTTGTACATGCATTTTGAAAAGTACGGTAATACTGGAAATCCGACTCAGAGTCGGTGGCTTTGTGAGTCTTCCATGCCTGATCCCTAGCCTGATTCCTATCCCTATATATTTTTATATATTAGTTTACATATGTCTGCAACATTATAAAATGTTACATTGCTCCTATATACATTATGAGTCGCATATATTTTTGTTACTTTTATGAAGTCTTCCTTTGCATAATTGTAACAAATGTAAATAATGTTGTGCACTAAGGATCTCATTGGAAATTAGCTTAGCTTAATTGAGTTTCTGATTCATGGAAAATGAATAACATTTTTACTAGTACTTCTACTACTACTATATATCATAATAATCTCTTTATGACATCATAATCATTTCCAAAGCAACAGTTTGTGAAGTCAGATCAGAAGAAGAAATGTCGGGTGCAGGTGAAGTCTAGAGGATAGTTCTCCTTATTTCCTGTTCCTATGCATAGTTATAAATGCAAAAGGGAAGCAAAGTACAGAAAAGAATGCTAAATTTTAAGTCTAATTAAATTGTCATGAGACTTGTGATGATACTCATTGACTTTCATTAAGGTGTTATAAATTACATATCTACTGTAGCTGCCAACTTGTGTTGCATGGCATACAGTGTCTTCAGTATAAGACATACCCATGTTGCACAGCTCTGTGGCAAAATAAAATGGCAAAAGTAAGTTAAACTCTAAAAGCAAAAGTTATTATTTTAATTAGACTTATAATCACAATTATAGATTGAGGGAGTGTTCCCGACCAATTAGAGCACTCCTTTCCCCAGTGCATGAGACACTCTTATTCTGTGAAGAGCATCTCAAGTGCAGATGCCCTGGAATAGGGGACGTTCCGGGAACAATTTTTTTTTTTATATATATTATTGATTGTGTTTGATCAATAATATACTAATATGTAAAAAACAAAAACAAGACATTGTGTCAACATGTGGTCTAAAAGCAAAACAAAATGGTTATATTAAATGCATGCTGAAAATAGAAAATAGAGTTAAAAATCTAGGTTTTGACCTTAGGTTTCCTTCAGGAAATATCTAAAAGAGGAAAAAAACAAAGTTAGTGTAGAGGGGAAGTAAAATGAGGGATATATATATCTATATATCTATATATATATTTATATATCTATATACATATATATATATATAGAGTATATATATATATATATATAGATAGATAGATAGATAGATATATATGTATGTGTGCGTGTGGAAAGAAACAAGGGGAGGATCAGGGAGAAAAAGTGATAAATAGCAAGATTAAGAGAGAATCTGTGAAACAAAAAGGTGATGATGGGAAAGATAAAGCATAACAGGAGTGAAAGAGCTAGTGAAGTCCCCAGGTGGGGACTAATTAACAGGGCCTAGTAAGAAGGACGAAAGGTGACAAGTGTGTGGGAAGGAGACAGAGATGGACACTTATGGTGAAAATGAAAAAGAAATTAATTGTGTACAGATACAAACAGACTTTAGGGAAAATAAGAGGTGGCTGAAAGATGTTAGTGGAAAATAAGTCAATCATTTAAACCAGAGGGCTGCTGGGAGCCAAGGCGGATGATCAGCTTGACTTCCATGTTTTTTCTATGGTCAGAATCCCAGAAGCCCTGCTGAAGGACACAAACAGAAAGGTCATTGACACTATGGTCCTTGGAGATAAAGTGGGATGCAATGGGTTTAGCAGTGTCACCACTCCTGACTGCTCTGTAATGTTCCCTGAAATGGTCAGCAAGGTACCTACCAGTCTCACCGATGTAAATAGCTATGCACATCCTGCAAAGAATACAATATACCACATTAGTGGAGGTGCATGAGAACTCTTTGGTGATATGAAAAACACCTGTAGGCCCCCAAATTTCAGTCACACTGGAAATAAATTTGCAGGTATAGCAGCAAGTCCTGATGCAACATTTGGTACCTGGTAGGGAGGAACAGTTAGGAGTAGGTAGGCTGCTTTTAACCAGGAGATTCCACAGGTTAGGTGGCCAACGGTTGGAGGCAATAGGTGGTTCTGTAAAGGAAGCACCAATGTTAGGGTCAGTTTGCAAAATGGCAAAGTTACTGGTAAAGATCCTGTGAAGAGAAGGTATGCTCTGATGGAAAGGAAGCACTAGTGGAATTCGCCATTGTCCTTGCATGACAGTATCCTTCCTGCGGGGGTCAAGGTTATGGGGCATGTTACTGACTTGGGAAAGTGCTCTATCCAGTGTGCTTTTAGGGTGTCCCCTGTTGATAAAAAAACTGTGCATTATTTGGGTCTGCTCAGCAAAATCATCCTCTTCACTGTATAACCTGTGAAGTCCAAGAAACTGTGAATAACGCAAGCCATTCTTGACACATTTAAGATGGAAGGAGCTGTGGAGGAGAAAACTGTGAGAGTCAGTGGGTTTGTAATAAACTGATGTCTTCAGACCAGTGTTCTTTACTGACAGTTGGATATCCAGAAAAGGCAGCGTAGAGCAGCATACTTCAACAATGTATTGAAGGGAAGGATGGGCCGTGGTAAACTTGTCAAGGAAAACTTGGAGGGTCTTCCTGAAGCAGGAGGTGGCCCCCACACAGTTATCTATGTAGCATTTGTATAGTTCAGGCACAGTCCCTCTGAATGAGATAAAAAAACATTCCTTCACCCAACCCACAAACAGATTAGCAAAACTGGGATGCATCTTGGTACCCATGGCAACTCCACTGACCTGCTGAAAAAAACTGTTTTTAAAAGAAAAAGCACTGAGTGTAAGAACAAGTTCTGCCAGATGAGTTAGTGTGTGTGTGGGTGGCTGCTGGACTTCCCGCTTATTCAAGAAATGCTGCAAAGCTAACAGACCATCATCATGGGGGATCATTGTGTAAAGAGTTTTGATGTCCATGGTGAAGATGAGCTGATGAGAGTCATTGAATCTGAACCTGTCAAATAACTGGAGAGCATGGTTAGTGTCTTTAACATAACATTGGGATGTTAGGGTGTATTAGTAGGGGGTATCACAAGTCAGAAGAGGGAGGTAATAATCCCTCTTTACAAGACACTGGTTAGGCCCCATCTGGAGTATTGCATGCAGTACTGGAGGCCACACCTTCACAAGGACGTTAACCAAATTGATGCAGCCCAGAGAAGGGCAACCAAAATGGTGCAGGGACTGCATCAGAAAACATATGAGGACAGATTAATGGAGCTCAATTTGTATACCCTAGAGCAAAGGAGGGAGAGAGGTGATATGATCGAAACATTCAAACACCTTAAGAGCACTAACAAGGTGAAAGAGTCTAACATGTTTCAGTATAAGAAAAATAGCAGGACAAGAGGACAGAGCATGAGATTAGAGAGAGGCCAATTAAGGAATAATGTGAGGAAGTTCTTTTTCACAGAAGTGGTAGATATGAATACAGTGCAGGGCTTCAAACAGGCATGGGATAGGCATAAGGGAGCAATATAGATGAGTTTGAATAGATAGGCCATTGACAGAGCAAAGGCCGATGGCACATTTATAAGGTAGAAAAAGAAATGGGCAGACTGGATAGGTCTTGAGGTCCTTATCTGCTGTCACCTTCTATGCTGTATGTTTCTATAGGAGGTCAGGGATTCAATGAGGGGTCTCATGAGGCTGTCCAAAATGTAGAGATGAGGGATGTGGGGCAGGAGCAGGCAGACACACTAGGACTGCAAGAGTTACCTGTTTTGTGGATTTTGGGAGGGAGATAAAACCAGGATGTCTGGGGATGCTGAACTATGAGTCTCTTAGCAGAAGCAGGCAGCTCTTTGTTTTCAATAGCAGATATGATGGTGGTGGTGACCTCAGTCTGATAGTCAGCAGTGGGGTCCTGTGGAAGAGAAGAACAAAACCTGGTGTCAGAAAGTTGCTGTGTGGCTTCAGTGATGTATAGCTCCTTCAGCCAGACCACAACAGCACATCCCTTATCAGCTGGTTTGATAGCAATGTCATTCCTACATTGCTGAGATCTGAGGGCTGCAAGTTCACCAGGTGTCAGGTTGGAATGGTTGTGCCTGCAATGAAGATTGAAGTTAGTGGTGTTTTCCATGCATTGGTTAACAAAATAATCAACAGCAACAAAGCGTCCTGGAAGGGAAGGCCATGCACTTCACTGGGGATTAATATAATTGATTGTTCTGGTGATACTGTCATCTGCAGGAAGAGGAGCCTCATTAGAAAAATGAGCTACAAGCAGGGCCCCTGGTGTTCTGCGACAGAATTTTCTGATTTCTGCGGCAGGGCTCCTTGACTTCTGCGGCAGCATTTTCTGATTTCTGTGGCATGATTTGTTCATTTCTCTGGCAGAATGCAGTCCTATCATTGGCTAAATATGATGTGATGTCATTGATGACATCATATGCTGAGCATAGAGGAGGGGCTTCAGGATAAACGAGGTGGGAAAGAAAGCCTGACACTATGGAAAAACAGTATATTTATATGAAAATTCACCAAAAACAATGAATTCTGCATCACTGTATATATTCTGTGGCATGATGAAAATTCTGCCGCAAATTCCACAACCGTAGAACAGCAGAATTCCAGGGGCCTTGGCTGTAAGGCATCCTCTAAGACAGAAGCACTGCAGATCAACTTGAACCTAGGGAGCATCAAGATATCTGGGTGTGGACACAAAAGAGAGACCTTTGCTAAGCAGTGATTGCTCATCTTGTGTCAGGGGAAGGTCTGGAGGAATACAAAATACCAAATTGTTAGGTTGTGTCTAATTCGAGGGCTCATGTTGGTTGCTGATCTGCTGGGTGAGAGACTGGAGTTCTGCAGATTTGGTGTCCCTGAGGAACTGGAAGAGAGTGGAGTAAAGGTTTTCAATGCAGTGCTTAAAAAAAGGAGGGTTATGTTGAGCCGTTTGCTGCAGAAAATCCTTTTGCCTCTGAATGATTTTGTCCACAGAGATTAGCTGTGCTTTATTGGAAAGAATGGTGTTCATGATAAGTTTCTTAGAGAAGGTTTTCAAAAGTGTATTAGTGTAGGAAACATGTATCTCAGACCCAAATGAACAAGGATAGAATTTCAAACAGAAACCTTTAGGAATAGTACCCAGGTGGTGGCATTTGGAAAGAAACTGTAAGTGACTGCAGAGTTTAGTCTTAGAGCAAATGGCAGAAAATAATTCAAGAGAAGACTTAAAAATATGAGAAGGGAATGCAGACATAGATGAAATGAAGGAGCATCGTAGAGAATTCAGAAGAGATTTCAGATTAGGCATAGTGGATCACAGCAAATGTAGCATACAAAATGTAAAAAACAAAAACAAGGTGCTGTGTCAGCATGTGGTCTAAATGCAAAACAAAATGGTTATATTACATGCACACTGAAAATAGAAAATAGAGTTAAAAATCTACATTTTGACCTTAGGTCTTTTTTAGGAAATATCTAAAACAGAAAAAAAAAAGTGTAGAGGGGAGGTAAAATGAGGATATAAATATATATATATATATATATATATATATATAGAAATAAAAAGGGGAGCTCAGGGAGAAGAAGTGATAAATGGCAAGATTAAGAGATAATCTGTGAAACAAAAAGGTGATGATGGGAAAGATAAAGCTTAATAGGAATGAAAGAGCTGGAAAGTCCCCAGGTGGGGACTAATTAACAGGGCCTAGTAAGAAGGCTGAAAGGTGGCAAATGTGTGGGAAGGAGACGGAGATTGAGACTTATGATGAAAATGAAAAAGAAATTACATGTGTACAAATAAAAACAGACTTTAGGGAAAATAAGAGGTGGCTGAAAGATGTTACTGGAAAATAAGTCTATCATTTAAACCAGAGGGCCGACGGGAGCCAAGGCAGATGATCAGCTTGGCTTCCATGTTTTTTCTATGGTCAGAATCCCAGAAGCCCTGCTGAAGGACACAAACAGAAAGGTCATTGACACTGTGGTCCTTGGAGATAAAGTGGGACACAATGGGTTTAGCAGTGTCACCATTCCTGACTGCTCTGTAGTGTTCCCTGAAACAGTCAGCAAGGCGCTTACCAGTCTCTCCGATGTAAATAGCTGTACACTTCCTGCAAAGAATACAATATACCACATTAGTGAAGGTGCATGAGAACTTCTTGGTGATCTGAAAAACTTCTGTAGACCCCCGAATTTCAGTCACACTGGAAATAAATTTGCAGGTGTAGCAGTGAGTCCTATTGCAAGGTTTTGTACCTGGTAGAAAGGAACTGTTAGGAGTAGGTAGGCTGCTTTTAACCAGGAGATTCCACAGGGTTAATATGTCCCCCATCACCACTCATTTCTGTTTAAGAGTGGTTTCACTTGGCTTCAGCTTGAGCCAAAACAGCTCAGCTTCACTTCACTGTTCTCGCTCCAGCCGAACTTGCGTAAAACCACTCTTATACAACGAGTGGCTCTGAGTGACATATTAACTTATATAACAAACTTGAAACTGGCCATTTCCTTGGATTAACCACTGGCTGGAGAGAAGTGGCCCTTTGTGCACCGCAGGCCACCCATCCCCAAACCTTTCATAGATCCCTCAGAAATAATCAGTTTCTCAGTAGTTATATTTCTTAAATGATCTAAAATTATATTTTTTAATATTTCTCCTGAGGAGTCCAGGATTTACTAATTCCAGCAAAAATCCTGACTACACAGGTCGCTAATGGAAGCTGATCATTGAAAGTATGGTTTGCATGGTTTCAAGTGTATCTTCAAATATAGAGAATAATGTATAAGCAACCATGCACAACAAAGCTGTGTTTATATTGAGGGATGAGATGACATCAAAGACCTTGACAGCAAAGCTCAAGAGATCTCTATGGTTTTATCTCTCCTGAATATGGAAAACCCAGCCTTGCTGTGTGTAGTTATAGTTTCCTGTACATTTTTTTTATATATTATATGTTTAATTCATTTGCAGTGCCCACCAACCACAGTGGTGCCAGCCAGGATGTAACACAGAAATGCTGCAGCACATCAGAAAATGCTGCACTATACTTCAGGGAACAGCGTAATTAAATGACAAATAAGTCCCATTGTCATGTTGTATTTTGTGACATGTAATTTATTATACATTACTGTGTCACACTGTGGCTGGCTCTGCTGTATACCAGCAGTGGTTTTAGCAGGCAGATGGTTAGAATGGGCAAAATACACTTTCCATTTGCCATCCTCAATGGTAATATGGTAAATTCTGCTGTATATGCCATATTAGCAGTGCTGTCTGGTTTACGGGAAAAAAATCAGGCTACTGTATATCTTCAATCACCACCTTGTCAGATGAGACTACAGTGGCTGTTTAATGCTATCAGTAGTGTCAGGTTACAGTTTCTTTGTCTCACAACCCACCAAAACAGAGCTGTAAGCATGGCAAGGAAACAAAAAGCTGTAAGCCTGATGGGCACAATACATGTGTTTAAAAAGATGAATGAGCAGCCTAAGATGGACGAGAAAAGGATCTTGCACATCACCTTGGTCTGTTAAAGTCATCTGTGGCAGATTTGCAAAGACAGTGGGAGCAACTGTTTTCAGACTGGCAGTTGAACAGTAACCGAAACAGAAAGAGGAAGTGAGGTGGTAGTGATGGGGAGGTCGAGGAGGCGCTCCTGCACTGGCTTCAGAATGTGCGGGGTACTTTCTTTCTAATTCTGTTTTGAACTCTGGTCAAATAAGCATCAAACAACAAACAACAGGATAAGATTAAAATCATTATATGTGATTTAAGTAATACATAAAAGAACTGGCAACATTTCTAGTAGTTCCTTTTTTAACAAAACAGTTCACTTGTTTTCAGTTTTGCTGATATAAATTCTTATGATGAATCTGCAGTGTAGGTCAGCATAAGCAATCTTAATTGACATGAGATGCAATGCTGTTGCACTACAGTAGTGACATATAGTAGATAATGTGGTCCAATCATGTTATGATCTCACCACTGTTGTATAATAGCATCTGGCAGTGTATGGATTTTCATACACAGCAATGCAGAACCATATACTATATAGACAATATATAGACAATAATGTATTGGCAGGCCTGTGTATGCATAGAACGTCTTTTAAGGCATCCATTGACCTCAAGTATACTGGTGATTAGAATTACTCATTCAGTGTGCTACAGCTGTTTTTGTAAGTTCAATGTTAAAAAAAAAAACAGCTTCCAGCTCAACTGGATACAGGAAAGCCACTGTGCACCAGCATCCTGAATTTGTTGTGCTGCACAACAACATAATGATCTCACTACTACTGCAGCACAACAAGCATATTCCAGGCATGGAACTCCATGCATAGCAGGTTTCCACTGTACACTATATAGAGGATAACGAACGGGCAGTCATACACACCAAGACTGTGTCTACAGTACATTGAAAGGTTTCTATGGCAACCAGGAACCATGAGTGGACTGGTGGTAGGTGGAAATGCACTTGAAGATAGGGGAAGGGCTCAAATTACTGATTCAATGGGCTGCAATTGTTTTTGTAAGTTCAAGTTTGTTTGTTTTTAAAGAAACAGCTTCCAACTCAATTAGATAGAGGAAAGCAGCTGTGTGGCAGATTCTACAGTAAGTTGTTTTGCTGCACAACAACATTATGAGCTTATTGTTTTGAGCTTTGCTCAGTTGAGTTTCTGATTCATGAAAACTTAATAAAATTTTTACTCATACTACTACTACTACATATCATAATACTCTCTTTATGACATCATAATAATGTGACATGTAATCATTTCCACAGCAACAGTGGGTGAAGTCATATGAGAAGAAGCAATGTCTGGTGCAGACTGTTGGCTAGAGCAGATTAAGTCTAGAAGATAGTCCTCCTCATTTCATGTTCATTTTTGTGTTCCCTGTACTCTTATTATAATCTTTGTTAGGCACCCAGAGCCTCCGGGACTGGGCACCCTATCAATAAAATTGCCTTGCCTTGTCTTCATATGCAAAGTTATAAAGGCAATGGGAAAGCAAAGTACAGAAATGAATGCTAAATTTTAAATTTAATTAAACTGTCATGAGCCTAGTGAGGATCCTCATTGGCTTCTGAATCAGCCATTAATGTGTTATAAATTACATAACCAGCTACCAACTGATGTTGCATGGCAATGCAGTATCTTATATGTAAGACATACTCATGTTGCACAGCTCTATGGCAAAATAAAACAGCAAAAGTAAGTTAAAAAAACTCTAAAAACAAATGTTGTTATTTTAGTTAGATTTATAATCACAATATCAACCTTAAAACTGGCCATTTCCTTGGATTAACCACTGGCTAGAGAGAGGTGGCCCTCAGCTGCACCTTGGGTCAACCATCCCCAAACATGTCAATAATGCCTCAGAAATGATCAGCTTCTCAGTAGTTATATTTCTTAAATGATCTAACATTATGTTTTGTAGTGATTCATCTGAGGAGTCCAGGGCTCTTTAATTCCAGCTGAAATTCTGAATACACAGACCACTGATGTAAACTGGCAACTGAAAGTATGCTTTGCATTGTTAAAAGTGAATTGCCAGATACAGAGAATAATGTATGGGCAGCCATACAAAACAAAGCTGTGTTTATATCATGGGGTGAGCTGACATATAGACTTCGATAGCAAAGCTCTAGAGCTCTCTATGATTTTGTCTCCCCTTAAGATGGAAACATTAGCCTTGCTGTGTATAATTTCCCATATATTGTTTTATATAGCATATGTTTATTTTAATTCATTTGCAGTGCCCACCAACCACAGTGGTCCCAGCCAGGATGCAACACAGAAATGTTGCAACATATCAGAAATGCTGCTCTATACTTCAGGGAACAGTGTATACTGTATTACCTGTGTTTAACCCTTATTTCTGAGGACTGACAGAGCCCATTTGTAGTACAGTACTTGTACTTAGTATGAGTATTCACACAAACATAAAAAGGTAGTTTCTTATTGAGCCAAGGCTCATTTTCAAACAATTCTATGCATTCCATATAAACAATATAACAAACAATAAATGACTACAAACATTAGTATACAGTGGCATCCCCCAGGATGAAATGCACTTTTAAAGCACTCTGCAGTATGCTGAAGCAGACCTACTGAATAAAACAATATAATTTCAATGGCAATTAGTCCCCTCTGTCATGCAGGAAACTTTGGCATTCACTTCATCCTGGCAGTGTCATATTTTCCAGAATGACAAAGGGGACCTATTACCATTGAAATTACATTGGTTTATTCAGTAAGTCTTCTGCAGCCTTCTGCAGAGTGCTGCAAAACGCTGCAGAATTGCATTTCATCCTGTGGGATGCAACTGTATGTACATACAAACCAAGATTAAACAACAAAGAAATCACAATCTGGCCACCACCGGATATCATTTTAACTGCATGTGGTGTAACCAGATTTCTTTTAAACAGCCCTATAAGACTGACAATACAGAAGGGGCTTCATTGCTTGTTCACAAAACCAAGAGCATATGGGACAAAATGCAATTAAACCTGGCCCAGGCCTAAGGTTAACAGAAACAGAATTGAAAATTCTAGAGCCTGCATTAAAAAGGGTGAGTGGCTCATGACAGTTTGTTATATGGAATTTGATATTCAGCTTTAAATAAGGATCTTGACCCTTTTCTTACAGATCTTTGCCACATGCAACCTGTAGTATAATTATGGAATTTATGGCTGTGACATTTT
The DNA here is from genome assembly GCA_016271365.2 of Neoceratodus forsteri. Taxonomy (NCBI): domain Eukaryota; kingdom Metazoa; phylum Chordata; order Ceratodontiformes; family Ceratodontidae; genus Neoceratodus; species Neoceratodus forsteri. Next base: position 775,952,953 of record CM057459.1, on the reverse strand, counting down.
TTCATGAGGTATAACACATGAAGTTCCCTGTTATCTTGTAACTTTAACCAATTCATTTCACTATATAGTAAGCAATGATGCTTAATATGGGGACAGTCAGTATGTAGAGTGGAATCCTAGTATACATCACATCTGTTCATGCCTTTCAGAAGCCTTTCCATACAGAAAGTCTCCATAGTCAATTGCCTGAATAATCATTCAACTTACTGTGTCTGACTTGTATCTGTGATGATGAATTTCCTATGCATGTACAATAACTCCAATGTACAGCCCAACTTTTTTTATTAGTGTACCAATATGTGCATCACACTTACATTGGTAATCCAACCATAAGGATAGATATTTGCTGGGCCAGTTTTATGTGCTGTCCATCCTTTGTTATAATATTTACAAGATCCCGGTCTTGCTTGATCTTTTTTGTCTAGACTGAAAAACATTACTTTAGACTTGGTAGCATTATGAACCAATGTTCATTCAAATAAATGTTGCTGTTGTCCATCAAAGGCATCCTGTAACGCTAACTGTATATTACTAGAAGACTTACCTGAGATAGAGTAAGCCATATAACCTGGATGAGATTGATACAAAATGTAAGGGTTGCTAAAGGTGATGTCATTCAGATATAAACTGAACAATTATTCAGATACAAATTGAACAAATATGAGCCTAATATTGATCCCTGGGGTACACCAGAACTAATAGAGTTCAATCCATGATGTGATATTCTTTAAAGCAACCCATTGTTGTCACTCCCAAATATAATCTGTAAATCAGCTTGAAGCAGAATGATCCATACCCAGGGATTTCAAGATCACCAGGAGGTACTTTAGATCTAAGGCTTCTGACAATTAGATAAGGCTCCCGCATGCAGTCTTTTGTCCAGTGGATTTTGTATATCCAGTGTATTTTAAATGTCACTAATTGATACCATTTTCTGTTACTCTTGATGGTGGCCCCCTTAATATTGTCCCTTGCATCAAATAACTAGGTGTATGGCTTGATAGTCATCTCAGCTTCTTGACCCACATTGACACCATCAAGATGCTGCATTGTAAGTTAGGATCCATTTTAGAGGAACACATCCTGTCTTCCATGTCCAGTCCAGCAGGAGTTCATGGTCAGAATGATCCTATCTCTGTTTGACTATGTAGATGTAATCTATGATGGAGATCCTAAATCCACCCTTGCCAGACTGAACCTCTTCTTTCATTCCTTCTGTCACTTTGCCACTAACTCCCCTCCCCTCACACATCACTGTGCCCTTTACCAACTCCTCTGCCTTCCCTCTCTTACATCTCCTCACCTCTCACATTGTGCTCCCTTCATCTCTAAATTCTGTATTTCACCCATTCCCACCTACCTTGCCAACTTGCTCTATCCCTCTTCTCTCTCCTACTACTCTCTATGCTCCTCCATCTCTTGCTCTTTTGTTACTTCCCATTTCCTATCATAGGCAGGGCAACTCTCATTGTCTAGTCACCAATCCTCACTCTGGAACCCTCTTCCACTCTCTGTCCATTTAGTCTCCTCCTACTTCTCTCTCAAGCCACTCCTGCACTCTTAATTTGATTCCTCTTGTACCTGCCTTCACGATACTGTTCCCTAGCACCAATGAACTGTGCCTCCACAGCCCCTGTTAGTTCATTAATTAACCTATTGTAATCTGATTTGCACCTTATGTTTACTTCTTAGTCTTTGGCCCTATCATTGTAACGGTGTATATTAATTTGCTGTAGTGCTTGACTACAGTAAATATCATGTTTAATTATCTTACCAATATTTTGTACCAACAATTCTCAGGACTATATTTATCTTGTCATTTGTGCACCTTGCAGATTTGATAACTGTCTCTGTACCCTATATTCTCCCTCCCCCTAGGTGTACCTGGAAGTGAGCTCTGGCTCAGTTTCCCTTTCCTGGTTACCAATTAAGCAATAATGACCAAGAATCCCATAATTTTCAAGGGATTAATGACCGATTGGGGGGATGGGTGGCCTGAGGCTACACATCGGGTGACCCCCCTCCAGCCAGTTGTTAATCCAAGGAAATGGCCACCTTCTCAGTTGTTTTTGTGATGATTAGTCTAATCGTAAAAACGACTTTTGTTTTTGCTGGTTTTATTTAGGTTTTAGCTGTGTGACGCGAGATGTGTGTCCCACACAGCATCAGTCTACAGCTGGATTGATAATTTCCAAGATGTTAATGACCATTTCAGTAGTCAATCCAGAGCATCACTAGGCTCATGAATAATTAATTAGACTTATAATTTTGAAATAAATAAATTGTAACTGACTAAAACAATAGGGGTGCTTTGTTTGGATTGAACCCTGCTGTTTCTCTCTAAGAATGCCTTTGGTTGTACAGCAGTACATTTTTCAAAACTTTTGAAGTGATTGGTGACAAACATATTGGTCTTCAGTTTCTGTTTTTAGATGTAGAACATAACTTCTGAAATAGAATAACTGTCTGTGCTCCCCAAACACCATATTTGTCCTTCTCACTGCCCTGCTACATTGCAAAGTTGTCTTCAGACAATCCAAAGTAATTAGCCCTAAGTCATTCTCATCTGTTGTGCTGTCTATTACTACTGCCCCCATTCTGTATTCAGTTTTCAGATTTATTACCCTTATGTACATCACCTTGCCATTATTGGTGATAAATTTTAACTGCCATACTCTTGGCCTCTTCGTTAATCTACCCACATCCTCTTTCATAACTTTGAAACCATTCTCACTATCCACCTAACCACAGATTTTAGTACTATCTGTGAAAAGGCATTTTTTGCTCTGTATCCCTACCCTGATGCACAGATGAAAATGTTGAAGAGGACCTGTTTCACTACTGATCCCTGTGGCACACCACTATTCACCCACTCACCCCAAGACTTCCCTATTAATCAATACCCTCTAGTTTCTGCATCTCAACCAATTTCCCACCCATATTCTAACTGTCCCACATCCCAGTTCATTCATCTTCTTCACCAACAATCCATGTGTGGACAAAGTTGACTTCTTTAATGAAGACAAGGCACAGTATGTCTACCACCTGTCCCTTGTCCACAATATTTCTCAACCTATCAAAGAAATCAATCAAGACTGTCCAGAAGTAAGTTTACTTCCAGGAAACTGACCACTCTCTCCCTTATTATGGTTTCTAGCAGCTTACTCACTATAGACATTAGAGTGGCAGGTCTTTAGTTCCCTGGTTCATCTCTGCTTCCACTGTTGTGCAGAGGAGCTACATTCACTGACCTCTAGTCTTGGGTACTATCCATGTCTCCAGTAAGCTGTTGAAAAAGGGAAAAGGGGAATTGTTTTACCAGGAAAGGCACACTAAGCCTGAGCTTGTTTCCAGATGTGACCTGTTAGCACAAGGAAGTTAAATGACTTGCTCTGGGTCACACAGTATGCAAGTGGGGTCTGATGGGATTCAAACGCAGGTCTCCAGGTTTGTAGCTGTTGAGGAGCTCATTCAATGGCTCAGCTAGGTCCTGCCCCATCTCCTTTAGCATACATACATACATACAGTGGATGCAGCCTGTCTAGGCCTATAGACATAACCATCTTCAGTGCACTTAAGCCCTCTATTACCCTTTTCACTGAAATCAGATCCTTGTTGACTCCCTTCCCCCTTCCCCTTTGTCACAAGGCACAATCGGGCCCTGTTTCAACTATTGTAAACACTGAACAGAAATATTTGTGAAGGATATCCACCTTTGTTCTTTACCTCCAACTCATCTCCCTTCATCAGTCTGTGTCTGGCTGTTCGTGTTCTGTATTTGTAGCAGTTTAAACATAGAGGGTTCCTATAAAAACAGAGAAATGTTAACAAATACACAAGAAAAAGAGGGCACTGCTGTGTTACCTACCTGATGTAACTTCTGTGTTCAAGCTATGTTAGGAATCTAATTAGCCTCATGTTGTACTTATTATACTGTAAATGTCTGTCAAGGGAAGGGTAGAAGGAGGAGTGAGGGGCAGGGTTTGCCTGAGACAAATTATTTTAAATAGTTTTCTTCACCATCATGTGCAATGTATTTCTCTAAGAGTATGTTTGGGATACAGTATGTTTATTTCTCTAAAATTTGTGATTTTTGTGTTGTGCATCTGCTTTCAGTGAATCTGTGCAACAGTAATTGATACCTGCAAGATAAACACATGACCAAGAGGTGAGTCCTTGGGAAAGGCCCTAGATTGGAGTAGGCAAGAGAGTTGACAGTCAGACCAGATATTTTATCTGTTTACAAGCCCTTGAAATGACAGGTCAGGCCCTACTCTTTTGAATGTTTCAAACGTTTTGAGACTGCAGAGGATACATATCATATGAATCCCTGAATAGCTGTACTGTGGGCCAGAGGCTAGGCCATTACAATCTGAAGGTTCAGGAGGGAATTATGTCACTTTTTAAGATTGCATCATAGACTAGGAAAACATTGAGAAATGTCCTTGTTTGTTTTATCTGAGGGCTGAGACTGTGTAGTCCTGCCTGAAAACAACCTCCTGATGAACTAAACCTGCATTTTTTTATTTTGTGACTTTTGAAATAAAGCAACACCTGTCAGTGGTTTAACCTGAACTTCGAGACACTGTTGCCTTAATTATGAACCTGCAATCTGACATGCAGCATTTCCATGCTTTAACTGTTGGACTATATTGAATCAATGAAACATTTCTCAGAATAGCTCAGAAAAAGTAAAAGTCTCAGATAAAGCTACTAAATTCATTAAAAATGATAGAACTAGAAGACATTTAAGTGGCAAATCAAGGGCAGAAGATTTAAGAATACTATTTCAAAATATTTTTCACAGAAAGCCTTGTTTATTTTTGGACCAGACCCCCATCTAAATTAGTATTGGCTGAAACAGTTCATATTTTTAGAGACTTGATAAGTAATACATAATTATTATAATTATTAATACTACAAAATAATTTGTATTTGAAATTATTTGTCAGGGAATAGGACACTAAGCACAGGATCATTTCCAGATGTGGCCTGAGGGAATTGGGAGATACATTGGTAGTAAGTGGCAGCAACAAATTAGTACAATGCAAATGATACAAATATAACAATAATACAGTGAAGAATTGTGCAAAATGATACACCAATAATACAAAAACAGTTAAATGTGAAAAACTGTACAAATGTCACATTTAGGTATTTTAATATGCAAAGAAAAGGGAGCAAAGCTAAGAAATGTGCAGCTTGACAAAAGGTGCAACTATAGTGGGTAACATAAAAGGTAAGATATAGGTGTGCAAATTACACTGACATGGGTTGAGGTGGGGGAAATAGGACATAAGATTAGGCTCCAGGCAAAGACATGCACTTGAAAGGAAACTTCCTGGGGGAGGCAGGAGAAAACAGGGACAGTGAAAGATGGGATAGGGCATGAAAGGGCACAGAGGACCCAATTCCAAAAGATCCCTTAAATCACCTCAAGTTGCAGTGATCTAGGGATGTGGCTCATTCCGGGTGCTTTTGGGACCCTGTGCCCAAGTCTATAAAATTGTAGGTCCATGCGGCAAAAACCCAGGAGTCGCTGCACTCACAGGTCCATGCCAAATAATGGGTGTGCCTTCAGGACATGCCACAGAGAACCAGCTCCCCCCATCTGGGACAACACAATAAGGCAGAGCAGGAGGGGGTCCAGGGGCAGAAGAGGCATGGAGGATGCCATAGGGGGTGTTGGGGAGCAAGTGGGCACTGGGTGGGGATGCCATTCATTTAACTATTATGGCGATTGCTTATGATTGATTAATATAACAGCACCTCTGCCGGGTGCCCGATCACCTCCTCAGCATGCCCTCTTGCTCCCCCAATGCTCCTATAGCACTTCCCTGTCCCTTCTGCCACCAAACTCCACATACAGAGCCCCCCAACAGTTACCCACCTTGTGGGGCAATGACACTAGTGGTGTAGACCACCACCTGATTGGTCTAATGTGATCCCCTTGCTAAGGCTATGGTGGGGGTTTTTGGACTACCCCCAAAAAAGGGATGTTGCAGCCCTGCCATGGCGCAAGCCCCCTTGTGACCTGGTATACCCCAATGTAGGTTGCAAGGGAGAAGCAGTGCCCATTTGCCACAGCGGCTTCCCATTCTGATGCAGACCACGTTGTGGAATAGGGATTGCTACAATTTCTGATGCAAGGTGAAGATGGCATCAGTGTTGTTTGATGCAAGCACCATTTGTTAGTCTAGGTGCTGCTGGAATTGGACCCAGGAAATTTAGAGTAAGATTGGGAAGAAACAGGGGTGAGTAAGTAAGACAAAGGGAAGGGGGGCTAGATGCACGTGCATAAGTGCAAGTGCTGGGGGCTGGCAGTATAGCCTAGAGTTAGATTAATGAGCTATGAATGAGCTGTGTACATCCATCAGAGCTAGGTTTGATTCCTACAACCTCCACTTGTATACTGTGTGACTCTGAGTAAGTCACCTAACCACTCCAGTGCTCCCGGGTCGCCCCTGAAAATAGGCACTTGTGCCTAGTGGGCCTTATCCAGTTACCAAAAAAGAATAATAAAAAAAAAGAAGATGCAAAATAAGAGCTATGGAGTGGGTTTAGGGTGATGATTAACTGTGCCCCAAGGGATGTCATTTCACTTTGTAGAAAAATGTATAGATTTTTCAATCTGTAAATTTTCCATTCTTCTTAGTGAAGCAAACATGGCATTTAAAATAGCACTCCATTAGTGAAGTGGCATCTTGCTATACTTTTTCACACAAGGTGGAATCATGAAAAGATGAACCCTACAAAGTGGCACTGTGCTAATGAAGCACCCATTCGCAGTTAAAAACAACAAGCAAACTACGAAACATCCTCCTCCCCACCATTCTAGCAGCCTGTCCCTCCCTACTCCCTCCTTTTCAGCCACTAAACATTATTCCTTCACCAGCCCACTTTGTACCCCATCCACCCTCCTGTGACAGCCACATTAGAAAATGATACAGTGTTCAATCTAAATTAATCCATGGCCCTCATAGTACCCCACCCAACCTTCCATCCCCAGCCAGACCATTAAAATAGATAAGTACCTCCTTCCCCATCCCACATAGACACTAATCCCACACTCTTCCCCTATGCAACTACTGTAATAAAAGCAGAGAAAAAGATGGTGATCGACTACAACCCTCTGCACACCATCTCAGCTGCCTGTCGTCAACATAAATTAGACAGCATGCAAATATGATACTATTTCTGGACACTCTCACATTCATTCTGATGGTGGTCAACACTGTGCAGTAGCTTGTGGAGGGTTAAAGATGGTTATGGTCTATTTATTTATTTTGTATTATTAAAGTGAGTGCCAAGAGGAGAAAGGGGGATAAGTGCTGCATGGGCTGGTGATTGGGGGTATTAATGTGTTGTGATTGGCTGGGGCAGTAGGGTGGGATTGGGTGCTATGTGGGCTTGGAGAATTGGGTCATCAGTATTGCTTGGGAGTGGATAGTAAAGAAGAAGTAGGATATGGTTGGTGTTGCCAGGGTGACGAAGGGTATTATATTTTCTTAAGGAATTGGTGATTATATAAAGCGGTGAATTGACAAAGTTCCAAACTTCACAAAAACATTCACATAGCACAGAGTTTGACATTTCATCAACAATTCAATGGCAATGTAAAACTTCACAAAATCTCTGGTGAGGATGGAGGAAGTGCGGTAACTAGAGATGGAAAGGATTTTCCAGAAGTAAGAGAGGGAGACAGAGAAGATTGCCCTTCTGCTGTTTTGCAACATGGGATGAAAAGGAGAATATATCAGTTGAGCAGGGAAATAGGAGAAAAGGATAGCAGGTGAGAGGGATGAGGACAGGTAAGAAAGAGAGGCACAGAGAAGGGAGACATAAATGATTATGCCCACTGTATTACTGGGAGGGGAAGAATACAATGGCTTAACAATCTTCTGTCTTATTTTTTGATATTTTCATATGCAGCTGCAGCACTTTCATCAAATAGCCAATTGAACTGCAAATATGACCTGACAGCAGCATTTTAGGGGTGCTCATAAGCCTACAAGTACAGTACTTTGTGATGGAAATACAGTACAACTGACTGCTAAAATAATGTTTTTATTCAAATGCTAAGTGATAAGTCAACTGAAGTTGTTAAATGTCACAGTTATCTGCCAGTCTAGATTTACAATCTCTCAGTTTCAAATGGTATAATCTTGTATAAGCCTCAATAGCCTGTATCTTAAACTTTTCAGATGAATAAAGGTACTATTTTTGCCCAGATAGAACCTTCCCAATCCCTCCAAGAAACACACTTAACCATATCATGTTTTTGGCAGAAAGACCAAACTTTATTTTGACATGATTGTCAACAAGCAACAATACATCATAACAATTTAATAGAGAGTAAAAATGTCAGACAAATAACACATACAAATATGATCAATAGAGTATTCCCCGGGGCAGCAGACTCATTCAGCTACAAATCCAACAATTTCTCAATCATGAGCCAGCCCTGGGCCAAAAGAATCCCAGCAGAGCCCCCACGGGCTGGCCAGCTCCAATGACAAGGAAGCTCGACAGACCGGGAACCCACTAGGCCACAGCCAATCAGTTTTACCCTCACCTGGCCTCAACTACCCGACCATCGCCCCCTGCTGTCCCAGGCTCCATCCAATACTGTGCCACTTTACCTTCACTATTGTGCCATAACTGGGCCACCCCATTATTTAATCAATAGTGTTATGCAAGCCCCATAATGCTGAAATGTCCACCACTAGATCCAGAAATACATTTATGAATCTCCCCAATAATGCCCCAGGAGAATACTTATAACCAAATGCCAAAACATTCTGTAAACTGAAATTAAACATTGCCTGCCCAACTTCTAACAGATGCACCCTATTCAAAAAAAAAAAAAAAAAAAAAACCTACACCCTGGATAAATATCCTGATGGCCTATGACCTGGATCCCCTGAGAAAAGCTGAAGTGAGACACCTCCCGATTCACCTTACTGTGAACCTTCCAAAGTAGCCTGGCCACCTGCTCTGCTCTACACTTCTCTCTTGGCATAATTTTAGACCAGGCCAACTTGGAGTCTGGCATATGTTTGCTGATCCAGCTAAGATCGACCTTCATATGTTGGTGGGTTTTATCACCCCAAGCAATAAACAACATATGATAAATCATATAATTTGGTGTTTGGATAGAATTGGTGAGTTACATAATAGGTTTGATATAGTAATAATGGGAGATGCATTTAAATTGCTGCTTGGGAAAATATTAGGTGAAAAAGGATTAAAACAATTAGTGGAAGAAGCCACGGGAGAATATTTTAGATATTATTATGACTAATTTAAGTGATGTTTATGGTAAACCAAAGGTTATCCCCTCATAGGGTCAGCAGACCATAGGGTAGTATTGATAATAAAAATTAACCGGAAGGGTGTTAGGTATTGAGAGGAATGTATATTTAGTTGTCAGAAATTTAATGAGGTAAATGAGAGTAAAACCCTTGTTACAATAGCTGGGGAGAGATTTGGATGTGGGGATGTGGAATAAACATGGACTATGGTAACATCAATAATAAATTAATCTTTAGAACCGGTCATGACTATGAGGGGAATAACAAGGGTGGAAGAAGATAAGCCATGGGTTACTGACAAATTTTAAAAATTGTATATGGAAAGGCAAGCTACTTAAGTGAAATAATATTGTAGTATATAACAGAATACGAAATCAAGTGAGTCATAAGGGAAAGTGGTTAGGAAGGTGTTATTATGAAAGAAAAGTTGAAGGACTAAGGAAATCAGAGCTGCAAAATTGGTGGACAAAAACCAAAAGATTTTCTGGGTACAAGTAAGCATGTAATCAAACTGACAAATGGAAACAAACTTGTGGGTATCATGATTTAAGTGATGGGTTGTAGGGGTGGGGGTACAGCAATTTGTTTTAAATCAGAATTGGGACTTGTTGATGTGCCAGTTGAGGACACCAGGTCCTTTGAGTGTACCATAGCTGCAGGTGTGGGGTGCAGAATCACTCTCGTCTATCATCCACCAGGTGGCGAGAGTCCATTTTTGCAGGAAGTCACGGATTTCATCGTTGACATGGTATTGGACTCCCCCAGGTTGGTGGTACTGGGGGATTTCAATGCCTGGATCGACGATGAACTCTCGCAATTTGGACAAGACTTCCTCCGACTTGTGAGTTCTTTTGGCTTCACACAAGCAGTTTCCTCTGCAACTCATAATTATGGTCACTCGTTGGACCTGGTCTTTCTCCTGGAGCTGAAGGCCTCCGACTTGGTGGTTGAACCAGTTGGATGGTCCAATCACTACATCATCAGGTTCAATTTCTTGGCTCCCCCTTGAAGGCCTGCCCTGTGGAGATGGTCCGATACTGCCCATTACGGAGTTTGACCCCTGATGGCCTTTTGGAGGTGTTGGATCTATCAGGAATTCTGGAGGCAAGTGAGGGCCCAAAGGATCTACTCCAGGCTTTTAATTGAGCTGTAGAGGGAGTTCTGGATACCCTTGCTCCTTTCTGTGTTCACCTGCTTACTCTCCACCCTCGGTCTCCATCGTTTGATGGGACCTTGAGGGGGATGAAGCAGGTGGGGCAAAGGCTAGAGCATGCTTGGTGTAGAACCAGCTTAGATGCCAAGAAACTTAGACTGATGGAGCATTATAGGCTCTATCAGTCATCACTCTACCATAAGAAGGCAGAATTCCTGTCCATGGAGATTGCTGCTGCACAGAATTGACCAGCTCAGCTGTTCCGAATAGTAGACAGACTATTCAATCCAGCCTGGCTATAGTTCTGGAAGGCCTTGTTGCAAGTGGAGTGCAATGAGTTTGCTAGCTTCTTTGCCAATAAGGTTGCCGACGTCAGGTTGAAGATTCGCTTATTTTGCCCCATGGGGGTTACTGGTGGTCAGAGTGAGGTCACAACACTTCTGTTTTGCTGGGCTGAATTTGACCGACTGGCTACTGAGGATGTCATGCAGCTTGTCCAGAGTGTGCATCCAACTTGCTGTAGTTTAGATCTGGACCCTACCCTCCTTTTAATGGGGTGTGTAGATGTGATTGACCCAGTTCTAGCAGAATTAATCTGGTGTTCATTAGAGTCAGGGGGAGTTTCCCAGCTCCTGGAAGGAGGCTGTGGTTACCCCCCTTCACAAGAAGTCATCTCTTGACCCAGATTCTCCTGCAAACTACAGGCCGATCTCTAACCTTCCCTTTATAGGGAAGGTTATTGAGAAAGTTGTCACACAACAGTTGGAGAACCATCTTACCAATCATGCTATCTATGATCCTCTCCAGTCTGGTTTCTGTAAGAGATACAGTAATGTGACTGCTCTGGTTCAGGTACTCTATGATCTCCCGATGGCTGGAGACCAGAAGTACCATTCCATTTTGGTCCTTCTGGATCTCTCTTCAGTTTTTGACACTGTGGGTACTTCTTCATTGCCTGCGGTTCATCTGTGGCCTTTCTGCTGCAGTCCTCAGATGGGTTCACTCTTTCCTCACTGGCAGGTCACACAGGGTAGTATCAGGGATTTTTTCATCTGACTCTTACTCCCTGCCATGTGGGGTCCCACAGGGTTCAGTGTTGTCCCCCATGTTGTTCATGGTGTACAGTTGTAGTCATAGAAAAGTTTTGCAGTGTTGAGGTATACCTAGGTATACTGTGGCAGAATGAGGCAGAATCACATTACAGTCAATGCAAATTACCTCAGTGGTACCTTGGTGGTACCTCGAGGTAGGAAATTTTTTGATAACTACCACTGTAAATGCTCCCATTAGGAGACATTGTAAGATGGTACGGGCTGAGTTTTCAGTGTTATGCAGATGACACTCAGCTGTACCTGTCTTTTGTGCCTGACCAGGATAGCATGCTCTCAGTCTTTTCTAACTGCCTCACTGAAATCCAAGACTGGATAAATTCCAGTTGTCTTAGATTGAACCCTGACAAGATGGAGGTGTTAGTCATGGAACCAGGTCACCGGATAGAGGGGTTGGCTGCTGGTTGGCCTTCCAGGCTTTGGCTCAGGGGCTCTCAGCTCCTGTCATCTGAATGGGTGCAAAATGTGGGGGTGTTATATGATGATTGGCTGACACTTCATTCACAGGTATCAGCTGTAGTCAAGTCCTCTTTTTACCATCTGAGGAACATCGCCTGGATTAAGCAGGTTGTTCCAATCCTGGTCCATGCGTTCATGACTTTGTGTCTTGACTACTGTGACTCCCTATACCTAGGGCTTCCTGGGGTTGATATCCACTGCCTGCATCTAGTACAGAATGCTGTGGTCAGGTTACTGTCTTGGTCTACTCGATCCAGTCAAGTTTCACCTGTGCTATGCATTCTGCACTGGTTGCCAGTTCAGTGGCAATTCACCTTTAAAGTTGGCTTGCTGACTTTTAGATCCCTCCGTGGCTTGGGTCTGAGTTACCTACAAGCACTTCTGAGTCCCTACTGTCCCCTCAGACCACTCTGCTCAACTGACAAGGGATTGCTAGAGATTCCCAGGTTGCATTTGACGTCCTCGGGAGCTTGGGCTTTTGCTTTTGTTACTCCCACTCTTTGGAATTCTCTACCTCGTCGGGTAAGAGTGCCAGACAGTGGAGAGCTTCAAAATTGCTCTAAAAACATATCTATTTGCATGTACTTTCCCTGATTTTTAGTATTGGATATTTAAATATTTAATAGAGTTTATTAGGGTTTATTTATTTGTGTTTATTTATTTTAGAACTTGTTGATTGTACAGCTCTTTTGTATTTTGATACAGTGCTTAACAAATACATTTTATTATTATTATTATCATTATTATTATTTAGACAGTGGTGTCGCCTTTTTAACAGCTTTAAATAAGGTGTTGCATGAAGTGAGCAAGAGTATCTACTTCAAAAAAGAAGGATGGATTAGAGGAAGTTGTTCTGGATAGATTCCTGGTAACTACTGAAAAAATGTCAAAAGAATTGAAAAGCAAATAAATGTAAGCAAAGCCATGGGTCTTGATGCAATCCCACACAGGATAAGGAAAGAAGGACCAGATTTACTTGCACAATGGGTGTGTCATAGTTTTAATGGGTCTATTATAGCTGGAAAAATTCCTCTACAATGGGAACAAGCAAAGATTATTCCCCTTCCACAGGTTTTGCCACCAAAAAATATGTTAACAGATTTTAGACCAAAAGCTTTAACATGTACTATATCTAAAGTGTGTGAAATTTGTATTTGTAAATGGATTTTGGATGTTGTAGAGAGTTTGTAAGATAAAAACTAGTTTGATCCCAACGAGGAAGTTCAACCACTGATGCTGCCTTGAAATTTTTAGAGCTTGTTATGAGATCTTGGGATAAAGAAATGAATGTCAGAGCTGTATTGATGGATTATAAGAAAGCTTTTGATCTTACTGATCATAAGATAGTAATCAAGAAACTGGAATGGTTAAAGATTCCTGAATGTATCATAAATTGGGTATATGATTTTTGTTTTGCAAGGGAGGTGTCAATGGATTGAGACTGAAGATATGACATCTGAGGTTGTGTCTGTCTGTAGAGGAGTTCCCCAAGATACCAGATTGGGGTCATTATTATTTTTGATTATGATAAATTATGTAGTTACTAAGGGCCCATGCATATAATATGTGGATGATTCCATGGTCTTGGATATTTGGGAAAATGCTGATGATAGTACTATGTAACGTGATTAGGATTATATAAAAAGATGGTCAAAAAAGGATTTCATGAAATTAAATCCAAAAAAGACCAAGAGATACAATTTGGGAAGCAGAATAGATGGGAGGGAATAAATCCATCAAATTTTGGGGGAGAGGATATGGAAGTGGTAAATAAAGTAAAGTATTTAGTAATAATTTTCAAAATGACTTTATTTGGACTGAACAAGTTTCAACCATGGTAAAAAGGAAAATAGGTTATATTTTTAACTATTTTGAAAAGGGCTGGATTAAGTTTATCTGATTTAATATATTATTTTTCTGTTGCAGTTAGGCCTGTGATGCAATATGGGACAGTTGTTTGGCATGGGGGCTTTCAAAACAAGCATTTGTCAATGCCAAATGTTGATTGCGTTGGCGTGTTGAGCTTGCTCACTGCCCCTCTGTCACTTGCTCAGTCTGTTTCTCCCGGTGCTGCAGGCTGCTCTGTTGTACTGGGCTCCTGCCTGTGTTGGCACCTTGTTCTGCCCACTAAGAAATCCACAGCTGTCCCAACAGACCTGCATTGAGGTGGCTCACTTCCCCTCTCTCACTTGCTCATTCTGTTTCTCCTGGCGCTACAGGCTGCCCTTTTGTACTGGGCTCCTGCCTCTGTTGGTGCCTTTTTCTACCCACAAAGAAATCTGCAGCAGTTCCGACACAGGTCTGTTGAGCCTGCTGACTCCCCCTCTCTCACTCACTCGTTCCGTTGCTGCTGGCATTGCAGGCTGGCCTTTTGTACTGGGCTCCTGCCTGCATTGCAGCCTTTTTCTGCCAATAAATAAATCTGCAGCAGTCATGATAGAGCTCCATTGAGCTTTCTCACTCCCTTTCTGTCACTCACTCATTGTGTTTCTCCTGGCACTGCAGGCTGCCCTTTTGTACTGGCCTCCTGCCTGCATTGGCACCTTTTTCTGCCCACAAAGAAATCCACAGCTGTCCCGACAGAGCTCCATTGAGGTCGCTCACTTCCCCTGTGTCACTCACTCATTCTGTTTCTCCTGGTGCTGCAGCTTGCCCTTTTATACTGGGCTCCTGGCTCTGTTGGCACCTTTTTCTGCCCACAAAGAAATCTGCAGCAGTCCCGACAAAGCTCTGTTGAGCTTGCTCACTCCCCTTCTCTCACTCGCTCATTCCGTTCCTGCTGGCATTGCAGGCTGCCCTTTTCTATTGGGATCCTGCCTGCATTGCTGCTATTTGCAGCAGTTACAATACAGCTCCGTTGAGCTCGCTCACTCCCCCTCTCTCACTTGCTCATTCTGGTTTTCCCGCCACTGCAGGCGGCCATTTTGTACTAGGCCCCCTGTGTGCATTGCTGCCTTTTTCTTCCCACAAACAAATCTGCAGCAGTCTCAACAGAGCTCCATTGAGCTCACTCACTCCCCCTCCCTCACTTGCTCATTCTGTGTCTCCTGCCATTGCAGGCTGCCCTTTTGTACTGGGCTGCTGCCTGCATTGGTGGCTTGTTCTGGCCAGAAAGAAATCTGAAGCAGTCCTGACACAGCTTCATTGAGCTCACTCACTCCCTCCCTCTCTCACTTACTCATTCCGTTTCTGCCCGTGCTGCAAGCTGGCTTTTTGTACTGGGCTCCCGCCTGCATTGCTGCATTTTCTGCCCACAAAGAAATCTGCAGCAGTCACAATAGAGCTCTGTTGAGCTTGTTCACTACCACTCTGTCACTCACTCATTCAGTTTCTCTTGGTGCTGCAGGCTGCACTTGTGTACGGGGCTCCTGGCTGTGTTGGCACCTTTGTCTGTCCACAAAGAAATCTGCAGCTGTACCGACAAAGCTCCACTGAGGTCGCTCAGTCTCCCTCTGTCATGTGCTCATTCTGTTTGTTCTGGGGCTGCAAGCAGCCCTTTTGTACGAGACTCCTGCCTGCATTGGCAACTTTTTCTGCCAACAAAGAAATCCGCAGCAGTCCTGACAGCGCTCCAGTGAGTTCGCTCACTCCCCCTCCCTCACTCGTTCTCTCGTTCTGTTTCTTCCAGTGCTGCAGGCTACCCTTTTGTACTGGCCTCTTGCATTGGGGCCTTTTTCTGCCCACAAACAAATCTGGAGCAGTCCCGACAGAGCTCAGTTCAGCTCGGTCACTCCCTCCTCTCACTTGTTCCATCTTAATCTGTCCCAAACACTGATGTCCCACAGTGACCATGCTATTCTCCATCAGGAGTGCAAAAACATATTTTAGCCAGCATGTGAAAAATGGTAGCGGTACTGTTCATAAGGAGGTGTGAAAGAATGCTACTGTTGAAAATGTGGCATGAAAAAATTACAAATTTGTGAAGTTACAAGGGTGCATGGAAACAGTTGAATGCACACTTGTAACACAGTCATGTTATGGAGTTTTGTCACCATATTTTCAACAATAGGGATTTTAGGACCTCTGCTCATGAACAGTGCCACTGACTTTTTCTTAATCTGTCCCGAACACTGATTTCCCACAATGACCGTGTTATTCTGTGCCACAACTGTGAAACCACATATCAGTCAGTATGTGAAAAATGACAGCTGTACTGCTCATAAGGAGGTGTGAAAAAATGCCATTTTTGAAAATGTGGCATGACAATATTACAAATCTGCAAAGTTACAAGGGTGTGTGGAAAGTGTGAAACACACACTTGTAACACACTCATTTGATGTGCTATCATCACCAAATTTTCAGCATAGGCATTTTAGGACCTCTGCTCATGAACAGTGTCAGTGTAATTTTATTAATCTGTCCCAGACAGTGATTTCCCACAGCAACCGCTCTATTCTGTGCTGGAACTGTGAAAACACATTTCAGCCAGGTTGGGAAAAATGACAGCTGCACTGTTCATAAGTAGGTGTGGGAAAATGGCAGTGTTGAAAATCTGGAGTGAAAATATTATAAATTAGCGAAGTTACGACGTACATGCAAACTGAGCAACGCACGCTGGTAACACAGTCATTTTATGGAGTATCATTACCAAATTTTCAACATAGCCATTTCAGGACATCTACTCATGAACAGTGTCACTGTCATTTTCTTAATCTGTCCCAACACTATTTCCGCACGCGACCATGCTATTCTGCGCAAGAAGTGCGAAAACATATTTCCACCAGGATGTGAACAATGACAGCTTATTGTTCACAAGGAGGTGTGACAAAATGTCAATGTTGAAAATTTGGCATGAAAATATTGCAAATTCACGAACTTATGAGCGTGCGTAGCAACTGCGCAGTGCATGCTCATAAAACAGTCATTTTTTGGATTTTTTCCACCAAATTTGCAACATAGGCTTTTTGAGAGCCCACCTCATGAACACTGGCACTGTCATTTCATTAATCTTCCCCAAAAGGTTATTCCACGCAGTGACCACAAAATCACCTTTCGGGGCTGATTAACGCCGTGGCAGCTCAAGAATTCATGAGAAGGGGTCCCAAAAACCCCATGTTGAAAATTTGGTGAAAAAATTCCCCAAAATACCCAAGATATGTACTAAAGTTGGAAAAACCCTATTTATTACATTATACAGCTTACCGGCATTTCCTCAGTTCGTGGTCTGCTTTGAAGAGTGCAGATGTGTTCCCGGTCCACAGAAGATCATCGCACAGAGCTCCGGAGGTAAGTATGGGGTGAGGAGGGTGTGGGAGTGGGGTGTGCATTGGGTGGGTGAGGGTTGTGGGGGGCCGTGATACTATGAGGGACTGTTTCCTTTTTTACAGGGCTAAAAAAAAATGACTTTGCGGGACTGTTTTTCATTTACAGGGGCATGTGGCACACT
The DNA here is from genome assembly GCA_016271365.2 of Neoceratodus forsteri. Lineage (NCBI taxonomy): Eukaryota > Metazoa > Chordata > Ceratodontiformes > Ceratodontidae > Neoceratodus > Neoceratodus forsteri. The sequence goes on along the minus strand of CM057459.1, from coordinate 775,935,532 downwards.
GGGGTGGGCTCCCAGCATGCCACCAGACTCCTGCTTTTGGGGGACAGCTGTAGCCGATGGGGATAAGGCACCCCATTGGCAAACAACAAAAGGGGGTCCTTTGTGTCGATGGGATTAGGCACCCCGTCGACCAAACAACAAAAGGGGATTCCTTTCTGTCGAGCAGGATTGGACACCCCATCGGCAAACAACAAAAGGGAGGGAGTTCCTTTCTGCTGACAGGGATTGAACACCCCTGTCAGCAAACAAAAAGGGGATTGCTTTCTGCTGATGGGAATTGGGCACCCCATCGGCAGACAATGAAATAGGGGGGGAAACATTATGCCGACGGGGAGTGGGCTCCCCTGTCAGCAGAAAAACATGGTGGGGGGGTTATATTGTTTGTGAACATGGTAGCAAGCTGCCACCATGTTCACAAGCAAAATCAAGGTTCCTACATCCCGCCCTGCAGTGCCGGGTCGCTTCCTCATTGCAGCGCCTGGCTTACGCTGCAATGACAAGGCGGACCCTGATTGCAGCGGCTAAATTGTCACAAGTTAGTGCAAACATTCCAAACTTGTGTCACCAGTAGCCTGCAATGGCATTGGGGGAAGTGGGACAGGCCTTTGCAGGCTGTGGCGGCATTGGCCACAACACTGCCGATCCTCCACAGCCTGCTTCTCACCAAGCTGTCCCAATATGTTTCTGGTGCTGCACGCAATCAACATAAAAATGAAACAGATGAATTAGAAAGGGTACAGAAGAGAAAACTTAGAATAATGTTAGGGTGGGAAATAAGCTGCAGGGAGGGCATTACTTAAGTGTGGGCTTGAAAGGTTGGATGCAAGATGGGAAAAATGGCAACTGAGTTGTTCAGAAGGGTATCTGATCCGATTCATAAACTCCATTGTTTACTTGAACCAAAGGATATATAATCAGTGTAAACAGCTAACGTGGGAAAGGCCAGTAGTGAGAACTAAAACTAATAGCAAATCCTTGTTTGTGTAATATCTGTATATGATCTAAGGAGTGTTTTAAAGTGTGTGCATACTGCAATTGTTGTAAAATGTTTGTAGATATCGCTTTATCATGATGTTACTGTATTAATGTTATGATTTGTTTTGTAATTTTATGCATGATGTGTCCTTGTACAATTGTATGGAAACTTCAGCCTACACTTGTTTGCTCAGTTGCAATATAATTAATAAATCAAATAACATCAAATCAAATAAAAACAATTCCCACCTGAGGCACTTATTTCTTTCTCTCTTCTGTTCTGATTCTATTCAAAGTATCTGAAAGGGCCTTACAAACTGATGAATTAGTATTCATCAAGTGCTGTATTCAATCAAATGAGATCACCATCACATGTCCAACAACATCCCATATGCACTGTATAGATTTCCTCGTGGCTTTGATTTTCCCACTTGTACAATTAGTAGAAGTAGATCCCTACTAAAATGAATTGTTGCATCTCAGCTGGGATATCAAAAGATAATTAGCCATAACCCATCATGTAATTTTGCTGTAGATTACTTTTCTTTGTCAAAATACATTGCCAGTTTTCCTTCAAATAGCCATGTTACTGGGATTACAATTGTAGCTGGAGGCACAGGTGTTACTTAATACACCTCATGACACCTGGATCTAGATTGCACTGTTAATCCAAACCTTCCCTAACTTAACTGTCTCAATTTGCTCTCTTCTACAGAGTTTTTTCGTGAACTCCTAGAGAATGCTGACAAGTCCCTAAACAGCACATTTACAAAAAACATATGGGTGGGTATACATCAAGAACTCAAAAGTGTTCCAGGATCTTTTCACCGAATTAAAGCGGTATTATACTGGAGGCAACGTGAACTTGGAAGAGATGCTGAATGACTTCTGGGCTCGGTTGCTGGAGAGGATGTTCCAGCTAATTAACCCACAGTACCACTACACAGAGGACTACTTGGAGTGCATTAGCAAGTACACTGACCAGCTAAAGCCATTTGGAGATATACCCAGAAGAATGAAAGGTCAAGTGACCAGAGCTTTTATTGCTGCACGCACCTTTGTCCAAGGGCTGACTGTTGGCAGAGAAGTGGCCAACAGAGTTTCCAAGGTAAGAAAAAAATGGCTGTTTTTCCAACTTTTCCTGAATTTTTGTTTCATATTTCATGGCTTCAGTAAAGTTGAAAGAGGTATAGGGGCAGCTGGACAACAGAGTACATCAAGGCCATCTACAGAATATGAACTGTTTCATTATCAAGAATGTAACAGAATAATACAGCTTTTCTGCAGCACAGTGTGTATCCCATACTGGTGAAATGTACTATTTCAATCTTAATCTAACTGTATATATATTTCAAATCATCTCATGGTCTGCCATACAGCTGACGTTTCAGAGTAAAATAAATGTACTGTAAGCTTTTTTTTTATATACAGCTGTTTGGTCCCCATCACCTCCTCTCACCAACTAGCGATGGGGACATATACAGGTTTTCTCCCTAACCCCGGAGGCCCCAGCACACAGCAGCATGAGCATGTGGAGGCACGCTATGCACCCCATGGTGCCAGCTCAGCCTCTTCCACCTCCCGGAACTGTTTTCCACCCCTGTCCACCTATGCTACACACTGGACCTCCACCCAGTGAGAGCAGACCTGTGGGGGGTGCCAACCCATCCTCGCCACCCTCAGGAGAGGAGAGTTGCCCATCTGCATGTTCGATTCTGCTCCACCTCCCCCCCCCCATGCCGGCACCCCAACAATCGGAGGTCATTCCCAAACCTGGGTTGCCAGCGTAGTGTGAGCTGTAAGGCTTTTACATTACAGATAACCTAATCTCCCAAACAGATCAGTCCCTTAAAATCCATTACCATCCTTATAATATGCAATCATTTATAACCTACAAAATAAGCTGCCCACAAGAATACGCTGGTACAACTATATATTTGGTCATGCAGTAGGGAGAGTGTTATATTTAATTTCACTTGTATCCTGATATCACTCCCTTACAAAAATTGAAACACAATGAATTTGGTGTATACAGTAGTCAAGACTAGGTACTCTTGTGTACCATCCTACCTTAATAAATACGATATTACTATAATGCAAGACAGCTGCATTTCAACTCATTTAGTTTTTCTTTTCCAAAAAGATATGCTGGGGATATTTTTTCCTAGACATTTCTTTTGCTTAAGAACGTTTTTCTGATAAGTAAAATCAAGGTTGTTTGCATAGCAGTAGAGAATCCAAAAGATACCAAACTGCAGTGTATTATCTCCTTTAGCCCAGGGGTCAACCAAGGACTTTTTCAGTCAGATGTGGTGAAAGACATCAATGATCTGCTCTGCATTCATTGATCTTTCAAAAGTCCTCATTCCCATTATAATGAGGCAGTCTTTAACTAGCAATAGCAACAGCAAGACTCGGGTCATAGCGGTTTTCAATACAGCATGCGAACAGCAGACTACAGTATATCCTGGCATGGGCAGTTTTGGCATGTGGCCTTGTTCACGTATGGCCACGCGTGCAAAATGTCAGTCACTTGATTTTGACACATTAGCATGTTCTGCGCATAGAACTTGTTTTTCTGTTAATTGCGATCAAAAAAAATATTAGCTGCCACACTCACCAGGGGAGTTTTAAAAAAAGGAATCATGGTGTTGTACAGTATTATGCAATTGTATGTCAGTGGACCGAGGCCCTTTTAAAGGGACATCATGATAGCAGATGCACTGTATATTGGAAAATATCACAGGGTATCCAGTTAAAATGAATTAGCATTTTTGCACTGTATTGTGATATATCTGGCTATTCTGAATCATGTCACCAGCTTTTGCTGTATGCATCATCCATAATCCTCTGTTGCACTAGGAGAGTATTCTCAGAGACATGTGGCTATGAGATATAGTTGGGGCTCAGCAAGGTCTAAAGTTGGAATGTTCATTGTTCATATCTTTGAAGACATGTAAACCTTTTACTAGAAATGCTTTTGTTGTGCATTCCTCCTTCTTTTCAGCAGCATTCTGGCCTGTTGCACTCACATGTAGAACCATTGAGGGTTTTAAGATATTATCAGTGCAAACATGGCCAGGCATTGAAAGAAATAGATAAGTAGTACTCGGGACCCATGTGTCATCCCTTTGTGAATGTAGTTCAGCTAAATGTTTATGTCAGATACTCATTTTCATATATGAGTAAAAGGCAGTTTGTATAAAGCAGGCCCAATTATAAATGAAAGTGGTCAGTAGCAGGTCAAAGCAGTGCAGAGTAGCTGTAATATCTAGTTTCCTTTGGCAGTGTTCCTTGGCATAGCAAGCATATAAAAGTCAATTGAATTCTTTGATGAGGTAACTAGGGTGGTGGATCGGTGTGGGACAGTGGATGTGGCCTATATTACCTGGATTTCAGGAAGGCCTTTGACTCCTTCCCACATGAGTGGCTGGTATTGAAGCTGAGGGGACTGAGGGTGGGGACAAAGATAGAGAAATGGGTGGAAAATTGGCTTAGGGATAGGAGTCAGAGGGTGGTGATAAATGAGGTGTGCTTGAAGGAAGGGAGGGTGACCAGCAGTGTACCTCAGGGGTCGGTGTTGGGACCAGTGCTTTTTAACATCTGTGACAGTGATATTACAGAAGGTCTGTGAGGTAATATGGGCCTGTTTGCAGATGATGCAAAGCTCAGTAACAGGGTGGACATTCGGGGGGGGGTGGACAAGATAAGCTCTGACTTGGGGAAGATGAAGAAGTAGTCCAGGAGGTGGCAACTGAGGGTCAATACTAGAAAATGTAAAGTCATGCACCTGGGAAATAGAAACCCATGTGCAAAATACACACTTGGAGGGGAGGTGCTGGAAGCCACAGAGGAGGACAGGAGGAGAGGGGCCTGGGGATAGTTATTACTGATGACCTTAAAATGGCAGAGCAGTGTGGGAAAGTGGTGGGGAAAGTAAATCAAGAGCTTTGATGTATAGGAAGGGGGATCACCAGTAGGAAGAGAGAAGTGCTTCTCCCCCTGTACTTAGCACTGATAAGACCACATCTCGAATATGGAGTGCAGTATTGGTGGCCCTGTCTCTGAAAGGACAAGGAAAGACTGGAGATGGTGCAGAGGAGGGTTACTGGGATGATGCTGGGAAAGCAGGGGATGTCCAGTGAGGAGAAGCTTGGGGACCTGAACATGTACTTGTTAGAGGACAGGAGGAGAAGGGTGATATGTCTGAGACATTTAAGTACTTGAAATGAATTAATAAGGCACAAATGAAGAGTCTCTTTCAGCTTAGTGGAGTTTCTTACACTAGAGGGCACACTATGAAATTATTAGGGGAGAAGGTCCGGGGAAATGGGAGGAAGTTCTTTTTCACTGAGAGGGTGGTAAATGACTGGAATAATTTGCCAGAGGAGGTGGTGGGGGTGGATATGAACAAGCAACTAAGCCATGCTTGGGATAGGCATATGGGTATACTGACAATGGGAGAGACAGGTTTGAGAGGCTCCCAGTAGATGGATTCTGCTTGGGGGTTTTCATGGGCAGACGAGGTGGGCTAAGTAGTCCTTATCTGCTAGCTACTTCTATGAATCTGTGAATCTATTAATCTAAGTCAAAGAACAATAGTGTGAATTTCCCTTCAGCTAAGTGGTTAGAGCTGCAACCTTAAAAAGTTAGGATCCCAGGTTTGATTCCCAGCAAGGGTTAAAGATGCATTTGTTCAAGTATTACATTATCAGAACTCTAGCTGGCTTCTCTCACAATATCAACCAGGTAATAAATCAGTTAACAATACTACTCATGTGGGTACTAATGTTGTGAGGGACTTTCTCATCTCATCTCATTTGTAAATAAGGAGGTGTGCTCAGCTGTATTTCTTTTTGGTTTTTGTAGACTCAATTTTTGTGCTGCAATCTGGACCTCTCTTGAGCTTCTCCCACTCACCGTTTATCACTCTGCCACCCACCTGATGCCCTGCCTCCTCAGAGGGTAGCCACACTCCACCAACCTCCAGCCAGCAAAACCCCCAGCTCTGAGCCACCTGAGGTAGGGCTGCCTCCACTCCGGCACTCTATCTATAATCTAGTGTGTTGGCTGAGGTGGAGGAAAGATGGGGGGGAGACAAGAGCCCAGTTTTGGGCATCAGGCAATGTGGTCCAGAGGGGAGCCATCACCTATCCAGGCAAGGGAGTTTTCTTTTGTTGGATCCCCCAGGTGCATGGGCATGCAATGATGTCAGTATGGCTAAGCCATAGATGTCCACTGCGCTCCTCCCCTTAGCTGCTCTGTGCTAGTTTTACCCCTGGTCTCCAACAGGGGCTCTACTGCAGTGGAGATACCCTGGATTCCTCCCCAAGGAGAGGAGAGCAGTCCATCAGATGTTTGCTCCTCTCCCTCCCCTGATGACCTCTGACACCCGAGCTCATTCCTGAATTCAGGTTGCCGGCATAGTATGAGGTGTGGTTTCCAGCGCCTCAATTCTCAATGCCACTGAGCCAGCTTCAGCTATATTTCTTGACTTCAGAAAAGCATTTGACACTATTGACCATAATATCCTGATCAGCAGACTAATCATTGATCTAAATTTCAAAGCACTTCTGCAGTTCAGAAGATATATTTCATGAAGATTCCAATGTGTTTACAATTCTAACCTAGTATCAAATTTTTCAACCATTAATAAAGGTTTCCCATGGATTTCAGTGCTAGGATATTTTATGTTCTTGCTCTGCATCAGTGACATCCCTCATTTTGTTCTTAACCCCACTGTTCTGCTCTATGCTTATGGCATTATTCTCTACACCTCCTTCTCCATATCTGTCAAAATTGCTGTCTCCCAGTTTCAATCAGTTTTGCATCAGATAGAGAAAGTACTGTTGGATGTATGCTTGTTATAGAAAGCTAAAAAAACACAATGGTTGCTATTCTCTAAAGGTAAACATTATGCTACTGTCTGTCCCACTCCTTCTCTGTCAACACCTAATAATATCCAGCTTGATCAAGTCCCATATGCTCTCTCCATACTTAAAGTAGGAGTATAAGTGGGTAAGTGGAGGAAAGAGCTTTTTAGTCAGTGTTTCGGGCACTACAGGATTTGTCTTTAAATTTGCAGCAGATAATGTGTGGAACTTAGTTCAGAAAATTAATATGGGGAGGGTGAATAGATTAAGAAAGCACTGTTAATAAGGTGTGTGATGGGGGGTGGGTGAAGCTGCAAAAAGGCTTAGTGCATTCTAGCATAAGCACTATAAAAGACTTCCTTGACCAGCATTCTCCATCATGCTCATGTCCCAGCATGGGAGTGGAACAGCACAAGAGTGAGACATCTTCCTTAGGCATCTGCAGGCATCCACAGATAGTCTGCAGGAGATCCTGCAGGAAGAACACTAGCCCAAGGTAGGACATAGCACACTACTGTGTTCTGATGTACTGAAAGAGTCAGCTTCAGGGTAGGTAGAGACAGGCAGTGTGTTATCTTCTAGTGAGTAAATAGTAATAGGCATCAGGATAAGGTAGGTATGAGAAGGAGGGTTGAAATGGGAAATCAAGAGACAGCCTATCTATGGTAGGGTATTGAATAAGATTCAGGCAAGGGAGTGAAAAAAGGTAGACACCAGAGCACGTTAGGCATAGGTAGAGGGTTAAAAAATGAGAAAATAAGGGACACCCTAGCTAGGGTAGGGTAACAAATAAATTTCAAACAGGCAAAGATAGAAGTAGGAATTCAATGGGCATAGAAAGGAGGCAGTAAAGTACAGTGAAGTTTCAGCAGGCACTAAGAAGTTTAAATGGGCACTAAGATAAAAGAAAGAAAGAGCATGGGAGTAGTGCAGTGCAAAGAATATGTAGTCACAGTCTTTCATGATGTTTTGTGTAGATGGAGGTGCTTCCCCATTTGTACTCACCTCTCTGTACTGATGGAAGAGTTTCTGGACTACAGCCTAACTGGCAAGGGTGCAGAGGGTGCTCCCACAGATGATGCCTAGGCAGAGGCAGTGTGGATGAACCTTGGTAGGATCCAGGAAGGTGGGGTGGTGGGTAGGGCACACAATACTCAACTTGTAGCACTGCAGAATTCCTTTACCACACTGATGGTACAGAGTACCTGGGAAAAGGCATCTGTAACAGTTGGAAGGAAGGAAGTGGCAGTCCTCAGAATGGGAGGTCCCAATGAGGGAGGAAGAGTCCCTTGATAAAGAAGCAGCTGTAGGTGAGGGACTCTATTGTTTATGGGATAGACTTGGGAGCGAGGGGAGGAAGGGAGGAAGGGAGAAAGGGAGAAGGAGGTGAAGTGCCTGAGATGTGCTTTGGCTGTGAGGGATGGAGATAACATGGCAAGGGACAGGGAAGGGATAGTGCAAGCAAACTTCAAGGAGCTGGGTAGGGGTCACAAGCAGGTGGCACGCACAGTGGCTTTTGCTGAGGTTTTACTTGTATATGGCTGGGGAGAGGAAAGTACCCTTTGCACCAAGGCGGTTAAAAGCATGGTGCATGGAGGAAGGCTTCAGCTACATTGGAGACTGGGGCCAGTGTGGGAGGCTATAGGCCTCTACAGAGGAGACAGCCTGCATCCTTTCAGGAAGAGGATTACAGTCCTTAGTGGGAGGTTTAAATGTTACTGAGATGATCATTTAAACTAGCTGGGGGGGGGGGAGGCTGTAGACTTATGGGAGGCAACAGTTGCCCTCCCGATGATGAAGCAGGAGAGATTGAGGGCCAGAGGGGAGTCAAATCCCCTGAGACAGGAGTGCAAGAAGACAGGGATGGGGGAAAGACAGAGGACAAAGGGTATAAATCAGGGAGCAAGAAGGAAGGAGTAAGGGGGAACAGGTATTATAGCAGGTAACAATGGAAGAGGAGGGGCCGGGGCATCAGGGAACAGCGCAAGCAGGAGAAGGGGAGCAGAGAAGCAGGCAGAGAGGTAGTAATATATTGAGATCCAAGTGCGCCAATTCAAGGAGCCTGGGAAATAACATTTCCGACCTACAGGCTATCATGGAAGAGGCTAGTCTGTATTTGGTGGCCATAGCTGAGTCATGGTGCACTGACTGCCATGACTGGGACATGGCCATAGTGGCTACTCTCTGTTCAGGAGAGACAGGGGAGGGAGGAGAGGTTGTACTGTATGTAAGGGAGGGAATCAAGGTCACAGAATTGCAGAGGTACAGGGAGGAAATGGGAGGGCCGGAGGTGCTGTGGATCATCCTGGAGACAGTCGCTCTGGCTGCTGTCCATACAAGGTCAGTACACAGACCTCCAGCACAGGGAGAAGAGTTGGATAAGGAGCTTGGGAAAGCCATCATCAATATGGCAAGTAAGGGCGAGGTGCTGCTAGTTGATGACTTCAGTTTGCCAGATGTAGATTGGAGCCTTACAATTTCAGCTTCAGCAGGGAGCAGGGCCATGCTTGGCTCCCTACAAGGGGCTTTTCTCAGACAGCTAATCAGTGAACCCACTAGGGATAGGGCAGTGCTGAACCTGGTGCTTACAAACAAGAACAGCATTACAGACACCACCATGGGCAGTCCCCTTGCTACCAGTCATCAATGTACAGTGTGGTTCAACATAAAGACAGGAACAGAGGGAAACCACATGAGTACAAGGGTCCTGGACTTTAGGAGTGTAGATTTTGAAGCAATGGGAGACTGCATCAGAAACTGCCTCATGGTGGGGGGATTGCCAGGGAGAGGTAGAGGTACAGGGGGGAAAAATAAGGAAGAGCATAATTAAGGCAACCATCCTGTGTGTGAAAGAAGTGAGAAAAATAGAAGAAAAAAGAGAGCACTGTGGTCTCTAGGGAAGTGGTCATGGTGGTGAGAAAAAGAGCAGCATTCAGGAAGTGTAAGGAATTGCAGAGAGAGTAAGACAGGGAGGTGTACCAAGTAAAACAGAGAGAATCAGGAAAAGCAGCGAGGTGAGCAAAGTTGTAGATAGAGGAATGATTGCCAAGGGAGTAGTTAAAGGGGAAAATACTTCTTCAGGCACATAAGTGAGAAGAGGAAAGCAAGGGGAGGGATAATAAGGATGAGGAGGGTAGTAGGAGGGGATTACACAGAAGAGAACCAAGAAAAAGCAGATGTCCTGAGCAGGAACTTCTGCTCAGTCTTCATATTGGAAGGAGAGAGGACAGACCGCCAGGGAGCAACAAGAGCCAAGAGGGGTTGGGTGGAGTTGGGCACAATTCCATTTTCAGAGGAAAGAGTCCTGAAGGAACTTGCAGCTCTGAAAGTGGACAAAACTGTGGAACCAGATGGGATACACCCATGGCTACTAAAGGAGCTCAGGGAGGTGTTACTTGCCTCACCAGCACCCTTAATTAACAGATCTCTAGAAACAGATGTAGTTCTGGAGGACTGGAGTACAGCAGATGTGGTCCGTCTACATTAGATCAGCAGCAGGGAGAAGGCTGTTAACTATAGGCCAGTCAGTCTCATTTCAGTGGTGGTGAAATTAATGGACACCATGTTAAAGTAAAGATAGAGTATTTTGAATCCAATGGACTGCAAGACCACAGTCAGCATGGATTCACCTGGGGAGAGGTCATACCAGATGAAACTGATTTCTTTGACTGTGTTATAAGGGAAATAGATTAGGGAAAGGCAATGGACATAATCTATAGATTAGGGAAGGCCTGTGTAAACATAGAAACATAGAATTTGATGGCAGATAAGGACCACTTGGCCCACCCAGTCTGCCCATTTCCCTACATAATGGATAAGCTGCAGATCCTAGTTAACCAACAGCCTACTTCTTCGTAACCTCACTCCCTAGAATTGCCTTATGACTGTCCCATGCATTCTTGAATTCCACCACTGTTTTTGACTCCACAACCTCCTCAGAAGGCCGTTCCATGCATCCACAACCCTCTCTGTGAAAAATATTTCCTTACATTACCTCTGAGCCGCCCCCATCTTCAAATTGTGCCCCCTTGTTCTTGCACATCTCTTTTTCTGAAAGATGCTACCCTCTTGGACTTTGTTGATTCCCTTGAGGTACTTGAAAGTTTCTATCATGTCCTCCCTCCCTCCCTCTCCCTCCTTTCCTCGAGCTTATACATATTAAGCTCCTTACGTCTCTCTTCATATGTCTTCCAGTGCAGACCCTGCACCATTTTAGTTGCCCTCCTCTGGACTGCCTCCATCCTGTTTATGTCTTTGTGGAAACTGGGTCTCCAGAACTGCACGCAGTACTCCAGATGGGGTCTCACTAGCTGTCTGTACAGAGGGATAACAACTTCCTGTTTTCTACTGGTTATGCCTTTCCCTATGCATCCCTATACAGTGGCGTGAAAAAGTATTTGCCCCCTTCCTGATTTTCTCTATTATTGCATATTTGTCACACTGGATGTTTTCAGGTCTTTAGAGAAAATGTAATATTAGATAAAGGGAACCTGAGTGAACAAATAACACTTGTTTTTTTTTAATTTCACTTATTTAATGAAAAAAAGTTAACCAACACCAACTGGCACTGTGTAAAAAAGTAATTGCCCCTTACACTTAATAACTGGTTATGCCACATTTAGCTGCAATGACTGCAACCAAACACTTCCTATAATTCAAAATCAGTCTTTCACATCGCTATGGAGGAATTTTAACCACTCTTCCTCGCAGAACTGCTTTAATTCAGTAACATTTGGTAGGTTTTCGAGCATGAACTGCTCGTTTTCAGGTCCTGCCACAGCATCTCTATTGGGTTTAAGTCTGGACTTTGACTAGGCCACTCCAAAACTTTAATTTTACTTCTTTTAGCCATTCTGATGTGGACTTGCTTTTGTGTTTTGGATCATTGTCTTGCTGCATGACCTAACTATGCTTCAGCTTCAGCTGATGGAAGGATGACGGACATTCCCTTAAGAATTTTCTGGTACAGAGCAGAATTCATGGTTCCTTTAATTATGGCAAGTCATCCAGGTCCTTAGGCAGCAAAGCATCCCACACCATCACACTACCACCACCATGTTTGACTGTTGGTATGGTGTTCTTACTGTGGAATGCTGTGTTTGCTTTACGTGAGACATTATGGGATCCATGTCATCCAAAAAGTTCCACTTTGGACTCATCTGTCCATAGAGCACTTTCCCAAAAGGCTTGTGGATCATCCAGGTGCTTCTTGGCAAATGAGAGACGAGCGTTTATGTTCTTCTTGGTTAGCAGTGGTTTCCGCCTTGCTACTCTCACATGAAGCCCATTTTTGCCCAGTCTCTTTCTGATTGTGGAGTCATGAACACTGACCTTAGCTGAGGCAAGAGAAGCCTGCAGTTCTTTAAATGTTGTTTTAGGATCCTTTGAGACTTCCTGGATGATTTACGCTGCGCCCTTGGAGTAATTTTTGGCACGCCCACTCCTGGGAAGATTCACTACTGTTCCAAGTGTTCTCCATTTGGAGACTATGGCTCTCACTGTGGTTCGATGGAGTCCCAGAGCCTTAGAAATAGCTTTGTAACCCTTTCCAGACTGATAGAGGGAACACATTTTTTTCTGATCTTTTCAGGAACTTCCTTTGATCATGGCATAATGTGCTTGTTGAATCTTTGTGCTGGCAACGTGACTCTGATGGTGGGTCAAAATAAGTGAGGTTTATATTGAGCAGGGCTGGCTGTAATCAAGCCTGGCTGTGTTCAATCAGCTGACTTAATTATCCTTTAATTGGGTTGATTTAACTAGGGGCAATTACTTTTTCACACAGTGTCAGTTAGTGTTGGTTAACTTTTTTCATTAAATAAATGAAATAGGTAAAAAAAAGAGTGTTATTTGTTCACTCAGGTTCCCTTTATCTAATATTATATTTTGTCTAAAGACCTGAAAACATCCAGTGTGACAAATATGCAATAATAGAGAAAATCAGGAAGGGGGCAAATACTTTTTCACGCCACTGTATCTCCCCAGCCCTCCTTACTGCCTATGTGAACTTTAGCAAGGCCTTCAACAGTGTGCCACTCAGGAGACTGATAAGGAAATTGAGCAGCCTTAGTGTTGGATCCAAAGTGGCAAATTGGATTAGAAACTGTTTATCGGATAAGAGACAGAGGGTGGTTGTTAATGATACTCACTTTGATGATCTGAAATTGACTAGTGTGGTGCTACAGGGGTCAATACTAGGACTGTTCCTCTTCAATGTCTTCATGATGACATTGCAGAAAAACTGGAATGGAAGATATGCCTTTTTTGCAGATGACACCAAGATCTGTAATAGAACGGACTCTCATGGGGGGTGTAGAAAATGTGTAGGGATCTTGGGAAACTTGAGGCGTGGTCAAAAGCATTTGAGGAGTGATCAAGAACATGGCCATTGAGGTTCAATGCCAAAAAGTGCAAAATCATGCACCTAGGGCATATAAACCCACGAGATGAGTACAGGATGCAACAAGATACAGACAATCACTGAGCAGGAAAGGGACCTTGGAGTTGTCATATCTGTTAACCTCAAAATGGCAGGACAGCATGGAAAAAGCAGTGGGAAGGGTCAATGGGATGCTGGGATCCATAGGGAGAGGTATCTCTAGAAGGAGGAGGGAGGTTGTGTTGCCACTGTATTGCTCGCTGGTGAAACCCCACCTGGGCATCACACCTCAGAAAGGTCATAGACTGGGTAGAGGTAGGCCAGAGGAGGGCAACTAAAATGATGCAGGAGTTACAGCAAAAGAGCGGACATGGCAGGTAATAAAAAATTACTGATAGATGGCACACAAACTAGTGTTGTATTGTTAAGGAACAAGTAAATGCTGAGTCTGTATTAGTGCCAGAACCTGATCCAGCTGCTAAAAATGCAAGGCCACAGTGTTCATGAAGCCCCCTATCAGCCTCAAATATTAGAAGTCAAATTACACAGACAGCTATGTTTAATTTCCTTGGTACTGTATGTTGTATCTTTAAGAGAGCTGAGGGGTTAAATTGTCACTTAAATTGTTTATCAGAATGTTCTCTCCAGCTTAAAAAGCTTTGGAACCCTGGTAGATTTCACATCCTGTTTCCTGTCCAGTTGTCTGTGCTTACCTTTTTTTTTTTTTGCAGCTTAGAAATAGCCGTTTCTGCTGGCCCAATGGTATGGAGGGTTGAGGTGCTTGACACCGCACCAGCCACCACACTAGTGATCCAAGTCTAGGACTGAGCAGGGTCATTGGGGGCCAGTCATAGGAAGAGGACTGAGCATTGAATGATGCTCTGCTCCTCCAGGAAGGGAGGGTAGTCATGATATGGCCCAATACTACCTCCTGGATGACCACAGGTGGCAGTTAGAGCATAGAGACTTACTGAATGGAGTGATGCTGGTGATGATGTGCCCCATTCTGATGTGCAAGCTTTTGTACCACCCTGAAGCTAGCATTCCTAGACAGAAAAGCAGGAGGAAAAATTCCAGACAAATTATTGTAAGAAGACCGACCCCTCACTGGCCCCGCACTAATGACAAGTCCCCTTCCTTCACAAACTGCATCTGTTCTCCAGCGGGTAAGAGGGGGCCAGCCGACTTCACCATGAGGGGAGCGTGGGTGAAGAATGTAGTTCAAGCCAAGATCCCTGGGATGTCAGGATATGGGACTTGGGGTGTCAGAACAGGATAATAGGGCCTTTGTTGGAGCAGCATAAATAAATTAACTACAAAAAAAAAGAAAAGAAATAGCAGTATCTGTGTAGTGTGATTTGAGAACAGCTAGAACTAAAGATGTAGTTATCTGTATGATGTTCTGTTTTCTTATGAATCTAATAACATATAATAATGCATAGTGAGAGCTGTCTGTCGCTCTTCATACACACACCTATAAAATATGTGTTTGTTCCTTGTGTCGAAAATCAACATAGTAAATGTTTGTTTATGTCTTATGCAAGCAGTAAGACACAACAGGACTTTGGTTGTGATGGTTTTACCACATGCCCCGGGGCATAGTAAGACATGGGGCCAAACATCAGGTGTCTTTGGATCCTGGAAGCCAAGAATTTGGTGATACACCTGGGTTGACTGTGAGTGCTGACGGCTCATTATTGTGTGATAACCTGCCACCATATACAAAGAGAGGCAGGAGTCACAGAAAACATATAAACATAGAATCTGACAGGAGATAAGGACCACTTGGCCCACCCAGTCTGCTCATTGTCCAACCTAGGGTGAGATATTCAGAAATGAGCCAAAGACCAGCGCAGGTCCGGCGCAGCGCAAGTCAGATGCGCCATGGAAAACCGGGAGCCATATTCAGAAGATGCATCACCAGAAATGTGCCACCACAAGCCGGCTGAATATAGTAAAGATGTGCCATGGTGCAACCAGAGATGCACTGGCAGAAACATGGATGTGCAGAGCAAACCTGCACACAAACCCAGGGAGCAGAACAAGTGTAACAGGCCCAGGGACACACAGCCAAGGAAGCACAGGGACAATGGGCACAGGACTCCAAAAGCAGGGTACACCTGTGTGCACAGAGGCACAGATCTGGATGGAACACAGAGCAACACATGATGGAGTACAGCCACCAACAGAGGTGCTGTGCACTGCACCAACCACAGCCAGTCCATAGTCATGTGACAGGAGCAGTCTCCAGAATAGCATCCCAGAAGCCATTGGTGGCCAGACCAGCAGGTGACAGGTGGGGACAATGGCTATGCAAGCCCACCAGTGAAGCCCCCCACCCAAGCAGGCCACCAGCCTGCCAGCTGTGGCCAATGCCCGTCCACAGTGGGTGACCACCCCCATGTCCCTGGATACAAATACACCCATGTCCCACACCCCCACAGGCAGCACCGACACCAGGAACTGAAAGAGACATGACCCATGCAGGTGGTCACATCCCATGTGACTGGGAGTGCAACAGTGGATGCAGACATCCAAACTCCAGCGGTCGGACCAGGCCACCAGCATACTTAGGTCCTTGTGCACCCCCCACCTGCCTACTCACCCCTGAGCACATCCCCATGGTGACCGTGATGACACACAACAAACTCACCAAACCTGGGAGACAGCCCCCACCACCACATGACACACCACTGGACACAGCATGGAACCATTGGGAACTCCACACATGCACCACCCCTGATCTGACACCAGGGACCAACACCTGACAACTGCAGCATGGCTCCACACGCCACCCACAAAGCAGACACAGACACAGGCAAGTAGCAAAATAAATGCTTTATATGAATACAATAGAACACAGCAAAGAACAGTAACAAGGGTCAGGGACAGGGGAGGTAGACTGTAGGATGGGGAAAGGTAATAGTGGCTGTACAATAGGATGGGGGACTGTAGGGAAATAGGGAAACTGAGAGAAAGGGGACTATATACAGACACGGCCTATTGCTGTCCACAGCTGGATGCCCCTTGCCACTCCAGCACCCTCCTGACTGCAGCTGTCTCCCTCAGGATGGACCTCATCCCCAGTAGGACCCTCTGCGCCACAAACAGGATCTGGCACAGCGTATTCATCTGTGCCCATGTACCCCTCCATGCCACTGGCCGTCGGCCACCTAGGGGAAGGGACAGAACAGACAATCAATGCAGTGCCACAAAGACTGCTGTCCACCCACCCCACAGCACACAGTGGACAGCAGGGCACACACCCCAGGAGAGACTGCAATGGACTCTCACATGGAGGTCAATGTCAGCTGTCCAAATGGCACACCATGGTGGTGCAGAGAGGTGGGCAGTGAAGTGCAGCGTGCTCATGTTCACATGGCATGGTCACATGGCACAGAAAGAAGGCACCGCCGCAGCACGCACAGTGGAAGCCTTGCGCACACCCTCCCCCCCAACAGCTGGAACACAGCAGCCAAGGGACTGGTCACAGTGACAAGCACAATGGACTGTGTGACATACATGGCTGTTCAGGCACATGGGCGAGGTGATCATGGCCAGACCCTGTCCCTACTGCTATCCCACAGGGACACATACAAGGAATGTGACAATGCCTACCTGCCCTGCGCAGTGCAGCTGGTGCTGCCGGCTGGTCTCTGGGGGCTCTGCCCTTGCTGCCACTGCTGCCCTGACCTGTCTGTGGTCCTCTGGCCCAGTAGAGGGAATGAACAGAGGTGGACATCAGTACACAAGCAGGTATGTAGACCTCCCCACCACACATCCCACAGGGTGCTGGGCATGTCCCTGTCCATCCTGAAGCTCCCACGCCAGCACGACTGCAACATGTGCAGCAGCCATGCACAACGTGTAGTGCCTACCAGGATGGTGTCATACCCCAATGTGGACCATGCCTCGCAGCCCTACAAACACTACAGTACAGCACCCAGGCATATATGCCACATGTTCACACCTACCTGGCTGTGGCACCGCACCTTGCTGGACGAGCGTCTGCGTCTAGTGCAGATGGTCAGGTCCCACCACCACAGGTCCCAGTACCTGTGGCGGCACTGCTCAGGTGTCCTGGCCACAGTTGTCCTCTTCTCCAGGGCCTCAGAGACACTGCCAGACATCCCCCTGACCTGCTGTAGGGGCACCCTGCCAAAGAGCTGCCCCTCATAAGGCTGCACCAGAGTCACAAAATTAATGACCTCCAGGTCGGTCCAGTTGAGCACATGCCTGTTCATACCCTACACCATGTCCACAGTGCAGCTGAAATGTCAGTGCAAATAGCCATGGAACAACACCTGTGGTGGCCACATGTGCAAGATGCATGCTAGGAAATGCAAGGATGCAATTGCACAGCATAGGGATGCACGGATACAGTGCTTAGTGTGGATCCGTAGCACACTCATGGGCATGCACATCATAGCATGGCCTAGTGGGTGCATAGGGTCATGTATATGACCTGTGGGTCAGAGGTCATCACCACATGCACAGTGTGCATGTGCATGATAGGAACCACTGCCAGGAGGCATGTGCATGCACGATGCCGTACCAGCGCTGCATGCGCAGTGCCACAGCAGTGTGCATGCTACTCATGATGCATGATTGCCATTTGCTCTGTGTTACACACATGCACACTGCAGGCACACACACTGCACATGCCCAGGTATTGCACCACAGAGTTGCTCCGGCACATCCCTATTGCGCATTGCGCAACTTTGCGATATTGAGATGCCATTTGTAAATCACCTCATCAGTCAATGTGCAGCACAGTAGGGACCATTAGCATACCATTACCATTGCGCATAGGCTCATTTGCATGTGATGCGCCTTATAAGCACCACAGAACAGCAGAGGCCACAGGCCAGTATTGCAAGCCCTTGAGGTAGTTTCCAGGTAACATGGATGAACATAGGTCTACTACAACACTGCAACAGACAGCTGCTCAGGGCCATGCTGTCACTGACCCACTGTGCTGTTCATGTCCACAGGTGGCAGAATGTCGGCCAATGATGGAGAGGAGGATCAGTGGCCTGCACACAAGCACAGGCCCAACTTCACGTCATCTGAGACAAATGCCCTTTTTGAGGCATATATTGACAGGGAGGGTCTTCTCAGTGGTGCCATGGGCACACCACAGGATTGGGCGGCGGGCTGGGAAGAGATTGGTCAGTATGTCAATGCCCACAGCAGGCACCAGCACACCCCACGGGAGTGCCAGAAAAATGGTATGCATGGACAAGAGGCACATAAAGGACAAGGTGGCATCCAAATGGGCCTCCTACAGGGTGACCGGCAGTGGCCCACCTACAGTGCCACCACTGATGGCCGCTTGAAGAGCTCGTGGCAGCCACCATCAGCCGCATGGTGGTGGAGGGTGTGCTTGGGGGTCGATTCCAGACGGGTGGCAGCCCCACACTGCATGGTGAGCATGTACTCAACAGACAGGCATGGCAGGTGTGGGAGAGACATGCAGGTGAGCCTGATGCCTTGCTGCATGCCACAAGCATGTGTGGATGCAGTCTTGCAGTGCATCATGGTGGCATGTAGCAACAGTGATATGGCGGGGGCGTGGACTGTGATACACCATTAACCCTCTGTTTCTGTTTTGCAGCACCATCATATCTCCATGTCGAGGACCAGGCATAGGTGGCTGCGGAAATGGATGCCAGACCTTCTACATCCATGGGCATACAGAGCAGGGACAGGCCATGTCCTGGCAGTGTGGGGCAGGTGGATGTGCTAGGCATGGGGTCGGACATTGCCCTGGCTGGGTTTCTGCACGATGACAGCCTGAGTGTGCTGTGTGCAGGGACCCAGCTTGTGTTGGGGTCCAACACCGATGATGACATAACCCTGATACTGGACAGTGTAGGGGTGTTGCCGGACAGACCCCTTCCTGCTTCACAGGCACTATCAGGGTCCAGTGCAGGTCCTGTTGCTGCACAGCTTCTACTCATTCCTGCCAATGTGGCAGTGTGTGGCACAACTGCTGTGTCCGGCGTGGATGATGGTGGTGCTGTTGTGGCAACGGCAGCATAGAGCAATGCCCAACAGCCTGTCAGGCTGCGGCAGCAGAATGCAGGTACCAATGGGCAGCGTGACACAGTGCCCACTGCCGGTGCACCCAGTGACACCGTATCCCCTTTAAGGCCCACTGTGCAGTGTCCACCAAAGCAGGAGGTTGTGCAGCATGCCATGTTACCCCCAGCAGCTCGGTGGATAGGCCATGAGGCCCAGGATGCCAAGCAGCTGGCAGAGCACACCCAGTTACTGCAGGGACCCATGGAGAACCAGGCATTGCTTGCCACTGAGGTGCATGCACTGTGGGTAGCAGTGGACCAGCTGGCCGAGCAGCAGGACAGGGGCAATGTGAGTCTTATTGATGAGCTCCACCAGATGCAGGAGGCCATGACAGCAGCAATGGACCACATGACCGTACCATTGCAACTGGACTTGCATTGGTGGCAGCCACTGGGCTTGGCCATGCACAGAGGACCCTCCGCAGTGCACTGTCCACCCCATGGTCCCAGCGTCTGGTGACCCCTTCACAGCAGATGCCAGGTTTGGATGTAGGCATCCCAGGCAACCCCGGTGCTGGCCTGTTTGGCCGCCTCTACAGCCCTGCAAGGACACGGTCGCAGTCCCGGACATCAACCCCTGGGGGGCATCTGACACACACCCCATGGCTTATGTGCAGCCCACATCTGCCGATTGGCTCTGGTGCAGCTGCCCACGTGGCAGTGGTGGTTGTGGGACTGTGCAGTTGGAATGACGTGTCCGCTACCCTGACCTGCCATCCACTGCTGCTGCCCCATGCACATGTGGGCAGTGGTGGTGCAGCATGCATGTGGTGGCATGCATGTGTGTTGTGCCACATGCCCCTGTGTGTGTGGACCAGCTGCTGGGACATGTGGCATGGGTGTGATGAGGGCAGCCCTGCGTCAGTCATGCCTGTGCACCGGTGTCATGCTTCTGATCCATGCCATGTTCCTCAGCATGTGTGTGTGTGTGTGTGTCTGTGTGTTTGAGCATCCATGCCAGTGCTGTGTGTGTGTACACCAATGTGTCAGTGGCTCCACCATGTGTATTGTGCGCCCCCATCCCTGCATGCATACTGCTGTGCACATCGATGCCACTGTGTGGTCTGCTGGTCTGTGTGGTCTATGATTGTGTGTCAGTGCACTTACCTACGTTGTCCAAAATGCTCCCGTGCAATGGTGTCTCTGTGCCGCCTTGCCTCCTGTACCAGGCAGGGATCCCTCCTTCCTGGGGGTGGCTGCCCACCACCCTCCAGACCTTCACCACCATCGTCCCTGCTACTGTCACCTTCATCAGCCTCGACACCTATCCCACGGTCAATGGCTATGTTGTGCAGGACGCAGCAGGCAAGGAATATGCCACAGGCTTTCAATGGGCTGTATTGTAGGGCACCGCCTGACCCATCTAGGCAACAGAATTGCATCTTTAGCATGCCAAAGACACGCTTAAAGATATTGTGCATGCTGGCATGTGCCTCATTGTATCTTTCATTCATGGGGGACGAAGGTCGCTGGTAGGGGGTGAGCAGCCATGGCCTGAGGGGATATACACTGTCACCTGTGGGGAAAGACATGGTTATCCTTGTGCTGTGCTGTGCTGCCCCCTGCTCCCTGTCCTCCACCGCACACACCTCCACGGCTGCCCCACCTACCCTCCCTCACCCCCAGGGCTGTGGCGCATGCCCTACTCACCAACAAGGTGGCACGTGGGGAGGTCACCTTGTTTGAACCTATGGCACAGCACAGAGCTGTGCCATTAGAAGGCATCATGTGCACTCCCGGGGTGTGTGGCACAGACATTGATGATGTACCTCATGGAATCGCACACCACCTGGCAGTTTATGGATGGGTAGCCTTTCCAGTTGATGTATACTGGGCTCTCTGGGCCAGGTGGTGTGCGGATGCCAGCGTGGATGCAGTCTATAGCCCCAATCATGCCTGGCATGTGTGCAACCCAGTGGAAGTCCTGCATGTTTGGTGTATGCTCTGTCTGTGTGCTGGGGAACCATATGAACTCTGAAGCACATGGCAGCAGAGCGTTGAGGAACTGGGTGAGGAGTCAGGACGTGGTTGGCAGGGTGATGCCCTTGGTATCCCTCGTTGGTCTTTGGAAGGTGCCCACGGTGAGCAAGCACATCACTGCAGTCATCTTAGTCTCCACTGTCATGGCATAACTACGTCTGGTAGGGGTCTGCATCTCATCACAGCACATCTCACAGAGCTGCCTCAGGATTGCCCTGTTCAAGTGGTACTGGCCCACTATTTTGATGTCACTGTAGTTCTCATACAGGATCCTGGCATGGTACCACCTGTGTCGGGCATACCACCACCACCAGCCCTTCATTGGCCATGCTGGTGTTCTTCCTGCCTCATCACACCCCTCATTACTGCCTCCATTAGGAATGGGGCACTTTCCATCACTGGGTGTCTCCCTGGGTGCCTGTGTCACTCTGTCCATCCGTCTGTCTGTGTCTATCTTTCCCCTCTCTGTGTCACAGTCTCCCTCTCTCTCTCTCTCTCTCTCTCTCTCTCTCTTTGACACTCTCTCACTTCCTTTCTGGGCACAATGTTGCGCATCTACTGTCTGTGTGTTTGAGCCAGTTTTTATAGGCTTAATTCTGGCTGGCACATCTTGGGTTAGCTCCGGTCTTGCACCATGATTTCTGGTTGAATATGCCATTGCGCCACTTATTCATGGGAATGCCCCCTGCACTTGTGCTGCATACATTATGTTTATGCCATGGCACAATGGGATTTGTGCTGCGCAGCCCCTGCCTTTGAATATCGTTCGGTAGTGTAAATCCGTGCATGTGCCGGTGCAACTGATTTGAATATCTCCCCCCTACTATATAACTATAGATCCTACTTAATCTCCAGCTTAGCCCTCCCTCCCTTCCATATTCATGGAACAAGAGCTTGCAATATATTGTGAGCAGGAATTACAGTATACAAGCCAGCAAACCAGAAATCATCGACCAAGATTTTTTTTTTTTTAAATCTGAATGGAAGTACCTTAAGGGTTTTCTATTACTTTAAGGTTTGACTGTATCTATATTATTATTAATTATTACTATATTAGCTCAGCAACACCTGTCCAGGTTATACTAGCAATTACTTTAATATTGTGCAATAACCTACTAAGCACTATGTAAATTTAACCACTAAGAGTAAAAAGTTCAGCTTTTGGGTACCCTGCTGATATCTAACAAGTGTGGTCTGTTGAGGGATTTCATCAAAATGGGAAATTGCATCAAAAAGGGTTTGTCAGGTGGGTATCAGAGCAAAGAGTCATCAGACATTGGTTATTTGACCCCTCAAATAGGTCATCAGAAAGGACACCACAGAAAATCAGTTAAAACCAGTACAACTGGCACTGCAATGTACCTTATTGAGATTATAAAATGGGTCAATTGCCACAGTAGATGATTTCCATGGTTATTTGTCTTTTTACACATTTAGTACTTGCTGTATTGTTTATAATGGAATACAATTCTGCAGTAGAATGCTTACCTCCCCACCCCACACACGGAATACGAGTTCAACATTGTGCAGAATTCCACTGGCATGCACACACACACACACACACACACACACACACACACACACACACACACACACACACACACACACACTCTCATACTCCTCAAGTAGCGCCAGAACTTAAATTTTGTCTGCTGCAGGGCAAATGGCATGGAGTTCTCCGGCAAACTGGTAAGAGTAGGAGAGGGATTTTTCATGGTCATCATAGAAACACCAGAAATGGAAACTCTGAATAGTACTTGATTTTTTTTTTTAATTTGATTATGTGTGTGAGGATATCATGAAAGAAAAGAGCATTCATTTCTTTTTTATTTTGTTTTGTTAAAGGGGGTTTATTTGATGGCCTAGTTAAAGGTTTTTATGAATGAGTAGAGGTGGCAGCTATGTTTGTATTGGCAATCGGGAATGAATGAAACGTTTCATGCATTCTGCGTATCAGTTGCCCATATTCCAAATCACACTGCCGCTTTTTCCAATTTGTGCAGTTGTGGAGAATTAAGATATGAGTTTCAGAACTTGTTTTGCCATTCAGGAAGAAGGAACTTCCCTACCCATTTTATAAAGTGCCATTGAAGCCATACTTATTGTTGTAAGTGGAATTAAGAACAACTCTCACTAGGCCTGCTCAGAAAGATAGTTAAGCTAGTTAAAGAGCTCCTGACACAGTTGAGACAACTTTGAAAGAATTTAACATGCAGGCATAAATGTAGCTTATATTTCATATTTGATTCTGTAATACTCATCCTTATTTCCTTATTACTAAAGGTATTTGCATGAATACAGTATTTCTGCCCTTTTAGCTCTGGCTGCCTGCCTACACCTGATCATCCTAATTCTGTTTATGACATCAAAATGTGTTGTTGTGGAGATAATTATGATGTCACAAACAGGGGATTGTGATCTCGTGTGTAGAGAAGCAGCCAGAGTAGATATAATCTAAGGGACAGGGGTCTTTTTTTTATGCAACTCTTTTCAGTAATAAAGAAAATGGGGACTTAAATACTGAAAATATATGAAGTAATAAATTAAACCTGGATGGAGTTGAATATAAATCTTACTTTTTTCAAAGTTTTCCTAGTGTTATCAAGGGCTCTTTAAGGATTAAGCACCTGATCCAGAAAACATGCCAATATATGTGTGATTCTCTCATTACCCATGACCCATACAACTCTGCACCACATGCTGCTGCGATGCTCCTCGTGAAGATAGGGGCAGTTCTAAGCTGTATACCGGGCTTCCAAACAGAAGCCAAGGTCAACCAACAAATGGATCCCTCGTACTTTATGAGCAGGGGCTTATGGCATACAGTAATCTGACTCAGACTGCCATATCTCCTTTGAGCAAATCTTTAAACAATGTACCTCCATGCCTTATTGGTAGGGATTGTGATCTCTGTTTGTGAGGGGCCCAAATGGGGCTGCAAATGCTGTGCAGGCCTGCAACAGGCAGGTGGCATGTAGCAGCTACATTATGGGTTCCCCAAGATATACACAGTGCCCTTCCTTAGACTGAAGCCAGGCACAACTGGCTTTAGAGATGCCACACGGCATAACTCCTTCCTTGCCTGGCTCCTGGCAGTCTGCAAGACAGCATGGGTCACAAGATAAGATTGGGGCATTGGCAAATATCTGTGGAGGTTTTGAATGTTGTAGAGTGCTACATATGTGCAGAGGAGGCATTTTTCAACCTTTATAGGCTCAGCTGATTGGGCTATAAGGCACAGTGAAATGTGATGTCACTGTAAGATATAAATACACTATGTGGGTCTCAAAAAGATCACTCCAACAGTAGTGATATTTCATGATAATATCACACCTCCTACTATTTTATTCTGGATGGAATATAATTTGTTTCTTGAAATGTGATTTAAAATAAATATTTTAAACAGTTTTGATTTAAAAACAAAACAGAAATGACTGTTACAATGAACAACTGTGCAAGGCAGTGTGGCTTTGCAATATCTT
The DNA here is from genome assembly GCA_016271365.2 of Neoceratodus forsteri. Taxonomy (NCBI): domain Eukaryota; kingdom Metazoa; phylum Chordata; order Ceratodontiformes; family Ceratodontidae; genus Neoceratodus; species Neoceratodus forsteri. The sequence goes on along the minus strand of CM057459.1, from coordinate 775,910,757 downwards.
TTCAGTTAAGATTGTCTCTTGACCAATCAGACAAAGGCAGGCAAATGAAAAGTTTTATAATAGTACCAATGGCATATCAAATATCTAAGAACAGGAAACGTACAGGCACTATGTACAAATCTGACCTGTGCAGCAGAGGACTAGGCATAATTTGCAGTACAGCTGAAAGGGTTCTGCATGATTTTTCCAAAGTGAGTTGTTTTACTATAAGAACTCCTCATTGCTGATAAGGGATGTGATTATGCTGAAGGTTAGTTACCGGTGGCAGTAAAATCATATTGATTTCTCTGAATTGTAGTTGTTCAGATGCTGGGGTTGTTAAGGTTTTGTTGGCTAGGTCTGCAATGATGGAAGCACAATACAGTCTTTGAATCATCAACTTTATTTACTAATGCTAGCACAACTGAAATGGAACATGTTTTCCTTGGGATCTCCTGTTTCATCTCGTCTTACAGTTTGGAGGAGGGCAACACAGGAAGGTCAAATGATTTAGTGTCATCTTTGTAAGCCAGTGCCAGTGGAAAGAATCAAACCTGATTTCTCGAATTTCAATGCAGTACTTTTAATTATCACACACATAATTGGATATAACACCAAAAAATACGGTATAGAAATGCCACACTAGAACTATTTTTACAAGAAACTCCTCTCCAATGGGGCCTGCACTTTTGTTACTTAAAGGAAAAAAACTCAGTGGAAAACACTGGGAAATGGTTACATGAAACGTGCAAAGGCAGCAATATTAAATTCAACAGCAGAAAAATACTCATAGCTCCCTAGTGCAATGTGAGGAAGAATGCTCGAGTCCCTCCATATGTCTACTTTTCTGTGTGCATAGAAGTCTACTGCAGTAGCAAGCCTTCCTTACAACTGTCTTTTCTTCTGCAATCTCCTGTTGTTTTTCCCCTTTTTCCAGGCAGGCTATCTGGAAAATAGGTCTCCTTGTTATACCTGTCTTTACTTCCTCTCACTAGATATGGAGCCTCGGTATTCACATACTCACCCCCTCTAGTTGTATAGCATTGTATAAGCCAGTGAAGCTCCAGCTGTACTATAATTCATAACGCGACTGTGTTTGTACAGATGTTTGTAAGCAGCATAAGTATATCTGTGTTCAAGCTCAAGATGGAATAATACCGCACAGAAGAAATACTTGGGCTATTTGCCCTGAATTTGTGCCTGACATGAACCTCTGTGCAGCATGCACGTCAAGAGCGGCAGCTTTGGAGTGCCGAAAGGTCTCCTTCTTCGTTTACCCCCACTTGCACTTGTGAGATGCTCAAAGAAGGCTTCTGAGTGGAGAATATAGTTAGAGAATATGACTTACTTTGGTAGATGTAGCTGTTTTTGCACTGAAACAATGGCATCTAATGTTTGTTCCTTTTATATCCTGTCACCCAATCACATAACTCAATAGTATGAAGTCCATACATTGTTACACTGGTGCTAGCAACACAGTAAAACAATGCACTAATATTCTGTTCTATTGACTAGGTCCTGATAAAATAAATGATTTGCTTTGTGACAGTCCTGGTTTATGAAGAAAAAGTGAGAGCAGCACAATGGGAGGGCTTTAAGCATGAGGTTCGATGGGCGGAGCAACAACATCACTCCCCCATCGGGCTTAAAAGGTCACACATCCTGGGCCTCACCAGGATTCATTTTTTCATTGCAGCCAGAGGCTCAGTCCTCCACACTGCCCTCCCCATTTTTTGTTTATGCTTGTCTTTCTTTCTTAGCCCTGCAACCTGATGTCACTCTGCATTATCGCCCGTTTTGGATGTTCGCATCTACAGTATGGACTTTATTACTATGCCTGTGGGATCTGGCTTCTATTTCAGTGCCTCTAATGGCTGCTGCCACTTCCTTTCTCCCCCCCAAGGCTCTCTCGATACTGCTTGCTCACCTGCTTTACCGAGGCTCCACAGGAGCTCTGAGTTTGCCTATTTACTTTCCTCCGCTTTGCCCATTTTGTTTTTAAGTGAGCAGGCAGCGCTGAATTGGCATGTTCTGTCCTGGAGCCCTGCTCCTGTCTGCTTTTGTGGCTTACCCTGCACCCATGCTGTTGTCTCTTTTGTTCCCCTTGCTTCTGCCTTCAGTCCTGCCACCTCTTCTTCACTCGTGATAAAATTCCTTCCTATCTCGAGTGCCTTGGCAATCCTTTTCTCGCACGCTGCCTTGCTTTATGCTGTATCTGCATTTAGGGTGTATCGCATTCCCCTCCCGCTTCAGGTACTGACATGCTTACCTTCCTCTTGTATCCATTCTGTGCTGCCGACAGTTCGTTCCCTGCAGCATTGCCACACTCGACCATCGCATGGCCATTTCATTCTGGCAGTACCGCTTGGTTCATGTTGGTGCTGCATTAGTGTATAGTTATTAACAGGCAGCTGGAGGTAAGGGATGCACCATCGTCCCTCAGCCAGCATCTGTGTTCCTGCTCCTGTCTCCCTCATTGTGCACCTTTTCATTTCTCGTCCCTCTCTCAGTTTATGCATTGTCTCAGCCTGGCCTGCATACCTCTCTACATCCTTGCATTGTACATTTTCAGATTAAAATGTCTAGGAATGATGGACCCCATGAAGTTTGTGATTTAGACTGTTTCTGTTTACTTGGTTACATGATTTCCCAGTTCGTGTGTCCAGTAATAGCTCTTCCAATATTAAGAACTTCAGTGAACCTATGTGGAGCAAGGGTAACCCTACGTATGCAGATCATAGCGCTCTGCACAATTCATAGCAGTTGAGGGGTATATTTCTGTATGTGATGGTCTGACACTGCCCCTTCTCTTTGAGTCGCAGTTCTCTGTGTGCATACTGGCTATTGTCAGGTATGCCTGGTGCTCTGCTGCTTCACTTTGTGCTTTTTGCATTTTCCTGAGCCCCTTTGTACCTTTTCACCTCTGTTTAGGCCCTCAGGGTCCACGTCCTTGCCAATCATAGCCATCAGTCATCGAGTAATCAATCCTGCGTCCAACTTGGGGGAGTATTTTAATGACAGCAATGCAGGCACTCACATGCTTTGCATGATGTGAACTCTACTTTCTGCCTTTCTGTCTAGTCACTTGCTCTGCCATCCACTTTGTTGACTGTCTCTAGATGACTCTGTCTGGCCCCTGCAGTTCTCATCCTACCCCAGCCATTGGAGCCACTCCATTCACTATGTCCTGGCCATAGAAGAGTCACTCCAGGTCAGGCCAATCAGTATGGCCCTCTCTGGTCCACTGTTCCTTGCCTTGACCTGCTCATCTATTTCAATTGCTCATACAGTATGCCTCTGCTGCTTCCATCTGGCCTGCAATCGATATTTCTTTTGGGCATTTCTATCATGAATCATATGCCACCTCCTCAACCTGTGGCCCTCCTGCTGCATGTATCAAGTTCCTGACTTCGGTAGTCATTCATTCCTCCTTACCTCATAGTTCATCTCTCTCCATCTCTTACTCGAGCATTTCCATCCTCCTATGCTGCCCCATTGAACTGTTGTTTGGCTGGCTGCACGCCACCATCGTTCAAGTTCTTTTTCCAGTTCATTTCCTGTCTACTCCTCCCCAATCTTCTTATTGAACTGCTGCACTCCAGTGGGAATCATCATAATCGATCTGTATCATTCTCGGTCTTCTCATGAGCACATCTGTATACCAGTCTCCATGACTTCAATCCATCATTGTACAGTACCTCATTCATTCCTACGTTACCTTCCTCAGCCTAGTGTCTATTCTCGTCTCAGCCATCATGGATTCTCTCCTCTCATAGCTTAACTCCTCAATGTACATTGTCCGATTTGGCTCCTCTCGATCACTTGTCCTGAGTGTACCCTGTGGTTCTCATTCCCTCTGATTCCAGACATTCATTCTTGGCCTTATAGTCTACCTCCTTTTGTGGAGCCTCATTACTCACATCTGTCTATCGAGCATGCTACCTTCATACAAGTTCATTTTCAAGTTCATTCCCATCTCCTTTTATTCACATTCCATATCGGCCATCAAGGATTCCCTTCAATGGAAGCTGCAATCGATATTTCTTTTGGGCCTTCCCATCATGAATCATCAATCTGTGGCCATTCTGCCGCATGTATCGGGTTCATAACTCCGGTCATCATTCACTCATCCTTACCTGAAGGTTTCTGTATTTACATCGCCTACTCGAGCATTCCTATCTTTGAATCCTATGCTACCACATTGTCTCTGACCTCAGGGTCTACTCGTTCACATCACATATTCAAGCATACCTCATCAGCCTCAGTGTCCAGTCACTTGTCTTGCTCAGTCAAGCCAGTCTGCATTATCCTTGGTCTCCTTGTCCGCATGTCTGGGTAGCCCTTGCTCCTCTGATTTCTACATGGATCTACTCTTTCCCATCACCTACTCAAGCATACCCCTCTTGGGTCCCTGCAGCCTCATGTTCTCTCTTCGATCTGTGCTTTCTTTTTGGGTTTTCCTATCCGTCATCATCCTCCCTACTCATAACCCTCATTAATGAACCATTCTCTTTACTAACATACATCCTCAATTCAAACATCAGCCTGGAGGAGTGAACTAAGCCTTGGATCCTCAGAGGTTTCCTCCTTAAAGTTTTTTCCCCTCTCCTTTGTGCCAGTGATCATAATATTAGTTAGAGTTAGTGCTTTCTTAGGTTAGTTAGTTAGGTTCCGCAGTTGGATGGAGGTGGATGGTGGCCCCCGGCTTTCCTCTCTCTCCTTAAGAAGTCAGCCCTTATCATCTTCTCAGAATTCATTCATCATCCTCGCCTCTTAAGCTCAACATCTTTGGATATTCTTTTTGGGCTTCTTCCTAACCTACCTTTAGCTGATGCAATCATTCCCACAGCACCTGTGGGGGGGGCCCTCCTCTAGGGTTCCTTGTGTCGTACCCCCACAGGGTGGTATATCCCATGAATAGAGAGATGGAAAGCCAAAAAGCAAATCAAGTTACACAAGCACCATCTCATCTCATCTCATCTCATCTCATCTCATCTCATCTCATCTCATCTCATCTCATCTCATTTCATCTCATCTCATCTCATCTCATCTCATTTAATCTCATCTCATCTCATCTCATCCAGTTGTGTAAGCACATTGAATGGGAGGGCTTTAAGCTGAGGTTCAATGTGCAGAGCAACAATGTCACTCCCCCATTGGGCTTAAAAGGTCACACATCCTGGGCCTCGCCAGGATTTGTTTTTTCATTGCCCACCATCCACCCCTCCTCCTCCAGCAGCTTGTCTCTCTTACCTGTGGGCTTCTTCCTAACTTACCTTTAGCTGATGCAATCATTCCCATGGAACCTGTATGGGGGGAGCCCTCCTTTAGGGTTCCTTGTGTCATACCCCTACAAGGTAATATATCCCATGGATAGAGAGGTGGAAAGCCACAAAGCAAATAACGTTACACAAACACCATCTCATCTCATCCAGTTGTGTAAGCACATTTAAGCTATAGTTGATAAATATAGAGGCAGGGAAATGTCACTCATAAATGCATCCTGTTTGTTTGTGCTGCACAACATTCTGATAAGAGAATGAAACTTCTGTACTAAAATGTTCAGAATTGCAGATAAATTGCATGGACAGGTTGAAATGTTTTATAATTGTATTCTTTGGTTTGCCTGATTTAAATATATTTAATTGTATATAGTCTTACCGAAGCATAGGGAATTTGGGCCTGTTGGTCAGAGGTTACCTCCCAGCCAGGATCCTGCTCCTACTAATGTTTCTCTAGGAGTCAGCTGGCCCTCAGATCCCCATTATTGTACTCTGGATCAGCCAAGGGAGGGGCTACAGTGAACTGAATATTGTTTTTTCTCTAAAACATCATTGTTATTTATGTTTCATGATGTCTCTTAAATACAATAATAAGGGGATATTGGGTTATTTTTGTCTAATATAAGAATTATGCCAGTAGAAATATAAGACGCGCAGTACTGAAAGTTTTAGGGGCGGAGTCTGATGTGATGTGTGGGGGTAGAAAGGATGAGAAGGGACTTGGCAAGGTTGGAGGAATGGTCAGACATATGCAACTTAGATTCAATGCAAAGAAGTGCAAAGTAATGCACCTGGGAAATAAAATCCAGGAAGAATGCATAATAGCAGGGGAGGTACTAATGACAACAATAATGGAAAGGGATCTGGGTGTAGTCATATCAGATGACCTAAAGGTGGGTAAGCAATGTGAGAAGTCAGTAAGGAGAGCCAGGGGATACTGGGATGCATAGGGAGGCATCACAAGTAGAAAAGGAAGTGGTTATCCCTTTATACAGACAGTTGGTGAGACCCATCTGAGTACTGCGTGCAGTTTTGGGAGACCTCATCTACGCAAGGACATAGACAGGATGGAAGCAGTCCAGAGGAGGGCAACTAAAATGGTGCAGGGTCTACATCAGAAACCATATGAAGAGAGGCTGAGAGATCTTAATATGTATACCCTTGATGAAAGGAGGGACAGGGGACATGATAGAAACTTTTAAGTACCTCAAGGGTATCAACAAAGTCCAGGAGGATAGCATCTTTCAGAAAAAGAGATGTGTAAGAACAAGGGGGCACAATTTAAAGTTAGAGGGAGGGACGGCTCCAGGGTAATGTGAAATTCTTTTTCATGGAGAGAGTGGTGGACGCATGGAACTGCCTTCCTGGAGAGGTTGTGGGGTCTAAAACAGTGGGGGAATTCAAACATGCATGGGACAGACATAAGGCAATTATAGTGGGGGGTTGCAGAAAGTAGGCTGTTGGTTAACTAGAGTCTGCAGCTTTTCCAGTAGGTAGGGAAATGGCAGACTGGGTGGGCCAAGTGGTCCTTATCTGCCGTCAAAGTCTATGTTTCTACAGTATGTTTCTATGATCACCTGATGATCTTCTAGGATAAAAGGAGGGTCATTCTTATGAATAGACAGATTTGTTTTGGGATCAGCACAGTACTGGTCCATTGGGAAGTCTGTACCTTTTCAGACTACAAGCATTTTGGTTCCCTGGTGGCTTTTGCTGTTATAGTCTGTGAGAACATACATGAGTTTTTTTGTGCCTTTTTCTTTGAGTTCTTCATCGTTGAAAGTTCGTGATTACTTTATCCTTCTGTTGTAAATGAAATAAAACTTTAGGCTTTGCAGCATTTTAAGCCTTACCACCTTAAGCATTGTGTCAGTGTCCATCATTACATCCACACTCTTTGACACAATGCATCATCAGTAATGCATGCATCCAGCAATGAGTTGTGATTGGCTTAGCTTTTACCAATCATTGTTTACACTCCTTCAATGGCCCATCCTCACTACCCATTTTTTATTCACCCAGATCCATTCTGGAAGCCCCAGTCCTTGTCTTGTCTGCAGCAGCATTTGGCAGACAGCATGGAGCAGAATGCTTCAGTATACTGTCTGCTAGAAGCTTCAGTTGTTCCATAGTTCTTAGACGTATTGGTCATGGCCAGATTGTGATAAATAGATCCAGAAGAAGGCAGAATTAGCAGAACCCTTATTCCCAACCTAGCACTATTAAATAATGTATGACTCTAGTACATAGTACCTGGAAGCTTTTAACTCTATAATTCTAGCTAAAATCACTGGAACTGAATCCCAGAAGAATTGATTCAGGGAGAGGGGAGCAATCGCCCAGCATCCATTCTGAATAACTATCAATAGTGTTTTGGGGAATATCGTGAATATCTGCTGGGAAAGAAGATGGAGGAGGGTCTTATAGAGTATCACAAAAACTACAAAAGGCAGTGGAGCTCACAGAACATAAAATAGCACCATGCTCCTACACTGGAGTGTAATAACTGTACAATTCAAAACAATTGCTCCACTCAGTGGAGACTGGGTCACCATGGAGACATAAACTTTTTCACAAATAAGGAACAGTCTTACCAGATAAGATTGTTTATTTCTTTGAACATGTGAAGCACTGCAAAAAGGCAGTGTACCAATAGTACAGCAGTGGCTCACCACTCTCTGTCCTCTCATGGCTCTGGGCTTCAGCTTGAGAGGTAGGGCAACTGGTTGGAACTTGTTGAAATCCTCAATATGCTAGATGTGCTTCCACAGTTTTGAACAACATCATTATAATCCACTATTTCTAGACAATTGGACTTAAATTGATTACTTGAAAACAAACACAAAAAAATATTGCCCCTCCACACTCATACATGCCTGACCGTGCCTTGGCAGTCATGCTTGCATAGCTTATGTATTGACATCAAACTGACATCACCTTCAGGCACAGACTGTGCTTCAGTGCAGAATGTCTTAAAATGTCTCTTAAAGAGATAGACGCAAAGTGCAGATATAGTCATGAGCAGAGAAAAAACATTAAACTGTGTAAATGAAAGTGCAAACCAACTCAAAGAAAATGCAGACAAATGCACTGCAAACTTCATATATTGAGAACAACACAGCTAACATCAAAAATGTGGGGAAGGGGATGGGACAAAAAGGTCTAAAGGAAAAAAAAACAGAAAAAAAAAATGAAGTGTTGCACCTGAATAATGTTCTGTTTTCTGGAAATGCTGGACCATTGCATAGTCTTGATTGCCACTGCATACTGCCACCATATGCTGTCCTATTCATTCCTTGAGAGCTCTCTTTGTATGGCCCACATAGCCTAAGCCACATGGGCATGTCCACAAATATATAACACTTGCAGTGCTGCAATCGATGAATTGCTTAATGGCAAATCTCTTCCCAGATCTCAGATGGATAAATGTTTTCATGTTAACTGTTCTGGCGCAGTGAACACAAGGATCACATCTGTAATTTCCAACTGGTGGCTTTGGAATTCAGTTCTGAGCAGGTTTTACAAGTGGCAAAATTGTATGGATAAGTGTGTCCTTCAAACTTGTATCTCTTCTGTAGGTGATGCTCTGGTTTTGTCTGGATATTATGTCCAGTTTTGGATCTATTTTTATTAGCTCCCAATATTTTTTAATGATGTTATCCACTTTGGGTAACAGAGGGTTGTATTGGGTCACAAAGATGGGTGGATTCTCAGTAGTGTTCTTTGGTCAGCCCAGCAGCAGTGTTTCTCTGTCAGTCTGTCTGGCATTGTTCATGACATCTTGCATGACAGGGACTGGATAGCTTCTCTGAAAGAAACATCTTGCAATATATTTACTATTGTTCTGGAATCTGATTCCTCAGAACAAGTTCATCTAACCATCACAAACTATCCTTTTGGTATATTCTTTATCAGGTTTGAAGGGTGACAGCTGTCCTGCAACAACAGTGTATTCCTAGACGTTGATTTTCATTATAGTTTTGTCCACATCATACCATCTTGTCTGAAAATGAGCAGGTCTAGAAAGGGAATTCATTCTCCATTTTTGTGTGAGTAAACAGTAGGCGTATATTGAAACTGTGGGTAAACTTATGGAGGCCCTTATCAAGCAAAATTTAGTGGAATACCTCAAAGTCAATCACCTCCAGAACTACAAACAACACAAGTTTGTTATGGGCAGGTGATGTCAAATGAACTTTATTAAGTTCTTTGATGAAGTGAACAAGGAGATAGACATGGGTCATGCAGTAGACTTGCTTTACTTTGACTTCAGTAAGGCATTTGACACAGTCCCATGTAGACACCTCTTAAAAAAGCTAGAAGGCCTTGGGGTAGCAGAACAGATAGTAAAGTGGGTACGGAGTTGGCTGAGTGACAGAAAACAAAGGGTGGTAGTAAATGTGGTGAAATCTAATGAGAGACAGGTGACTAGTGGGGTGACTCAGGGGTTGATACTGGAGCTGTTCCTCTTCAATGTATTCATTAGTGACATCAGTGAGGTCATAAATGGAAACATCACCCAGTTTACAGATGACATGAAACTCAGTGGAAGAGTGGATAGTATGAAGGGGGAGTCGGACAACTGCAGGAGGACCCTAAGAAGTTGGAAAGCTGGTCACAAATATGGCAATTAATCTTCAATACTAAGAAGTGTTAGCTGATGCACCTGGGTAGGGCCAACCCCAAGGAAGAATACTGGCTAAATGAACTCTAGCTGAGCTCCTCTGCTGAGGAACATGATCTTGGAGTCATCATTAGGGACAACTTCAAGCAGCAAAGTCAGTGCAATGAGGCTTACAGTGGGGGCTAGTAAGGTGTTAGGATGCATTAGCGGGGGGGGGGATAAACAGCAGGGACAGGGAGGTGATACTACCACCTCACCAATCATTAGTGAGGCCTCATCTGGAGTACTGTGTACAATTCTGGAGGCCTCACCTAAAAAAGGACATAGATAGATTGGAAGTGGTCCAGAGAAGGGCAACAAAAACGATACATGGCCTTCAGGAAATGACCTATGAAGAGATACTTGGGGCTCTGAAATTGTACTCGCTAGAGACTAGGAGGGAGAGGGGGATATGATTGGGAGCTTCAAGTTCCTTAAAAGCATCAACAAGTTGCCAGAAGTGCAGCTTTTTACCAGGAATGTTAGTTCTTCTACTAGAGGGCACAAGTGGAAATTGAAGCGAGGAGAGTTCAAGAGGGACATCAGAAAAGTATTACTTCTCAGAGAGGGTGGTGGAACCTTGGAACAGATTACCTCCCAAGGTGGTGGCTGCAAAGTCAGTATCTAGCTTTAAGCACAGGTGGGACAAGGAATGGTAACAAACACATGGCACTGGCAAGGGCTATGGTGGGTGTTTAGGAGAACAGAACTCTGGTGCACAATTGGTCATGGGATACCTCACTTGAACAGACTCGATGGACCACAGGTCCCTGTCTGCCATCATGTTCTATGTTTCTATATATAGTCCAAAAACAAATTTAATGTGTGCATATCTTGTGTTCAAATCACGAGGGAGTCATTAATCTACCATTTCCAGATTTTGTAAATGGCTTAAATACTCTGGTGATCTGATCATAAATAAATGCCTCTTCCTACATTCCCATACATAAATTGGCCAAGTTGGGTGAAAAAGTAGTGTCTTTGCACTAGACAAAAAAAAGCCATTCAAAAAGTAAATAGTTCTCTTACAATATAAACCAGTCAAGATCTATAATGCACTAGGCAGAGAGCAAAAGTGGCTGACCTCTGTTTGCAAGAGCGTCATTCAAAGCTTCTAGTCAGCCTTCATGCAGAATATTTGAATAGAGGCTTTCAATGCCAATAGCTACCAAGAGGAATCCAGAAGTAACTGTCATTCCTTTTAGAATATGTTAAATATAATTTATTATTTTGGACAAATGACTGAAGAGATGGACCAAGTTTTGTTATAAAGAAATCAACCAATTTTGAGATTGATTCTGTGCTGGCACCAAATCAGGGCACAAAGGGGTATACCAGAAACTGGTCTTGTCGTCTTGTATATCCATGGGAGCAAGTATAAGGTATCTTTCCTGAGGCATTTCACAGTCTTGAACTTGGCTTCCTTTTTAGTTATCCAACTAGATTACAGGCCCACATTAACAAGTTGTTGTGCCTTTTCTGATCTTTCCTCTGTGGAATCATAAGTCAGTTTGAGGTAAAGATTTTGATCTAATAGTTGCCTCTGTGCTTCCTTGACATAGTCTCTATTGTCCCAAACCACAATTGTGCCCCCTTCGTTGTTTGGATTTCTAAGTTTGTTCAATGCCTCTCTCTCTCTCTCTCTCTCTTCTTTCTCTGTCTCTCTCTCTCTCTCTCTCTCTCTGTCTTAGAGATATTCTGGTGCCTGCATTCAGTATTACTGGAATTTTGATTCACAAGATTTTTGACCTCTTAAGATACCAAATTACACAATGTGGCTAGGGTGGAATTAGTAGAGGATGGACAAAAATTAAGGAGACTTCTTAAGTTGGCATAACATAGGTAATACAAGCTTTTTCAGACTTTCGTCCATTTTGCCTGCCATTTATAAATACTACAGAATCATTTTTTTTTCTTTATAATTATCTAAATTTGTTTTAAATGCAGTCATGTTTTGGTTTCCTGCCACTGTCGATGGCAAGGAATTCCAAACTGGGACCACTCTTAGAGTGTACCAGTTTTTCCTTCTTAGTGAATTCCATCTAACTGCTTTTAATTGCAATATGTGAGTATGGTATTATAATGCTGCACTTTTAGTTCTAAACCCAAGTCATCCCATAGTGTCTGGTCTGTGAAAGCTCTATAGAGCAGACACATATCACCCCTTAACCTCCTGTAGCTAAGGGCATATACATTTAGTGCCTCTAATCTGCTCTCCTATTGTAGATGTTGCATGCCTTCAATAGATCTTGTGACCCTTCGCTGCACCCCCTTCAACCTATGTACATCCTGTTTCCCATGCGGAGCCCATACCAGGGCACAGTACTAATTGTGGTCTCACAAGTGAACCATAAGCGAGATCCGTACCTCAGAGCTTCTACTCCCTATATGTCTAAGGATACAGTTTAGTGTATCATTTACCTTCTTAACCACTTTATCACACTATGTGCTAAAGGTCAGATCATCACTAATCATTACCCCTAAATCCCTTTCCTCATCTGTGACTTTCAATTAATGATTTCATAGTGCATATGATGAACCCAAGTTCCTCCATCCCATATGCATAACTTTACATTTGCCAATGTTCAGTGGTAGTTTATGGCTATGGGTCCATTCTTATATGTAACTGAACACTCCCTTGAGTGCCATAAAATCTTCTGTCTTATCCACTATTGCCCTTATTCTGCAATCATCAGCAAACTTTGTTGTCCATACTTTTTCACTATCATATCTCAGCATTGACACAAAGATACTGAACAGACAGGGTCCCAACACAGATAGCCTTGTGGCACCCCACTGGTCACTGCAGTCCACCCTGAGAGTACCCCATTTACTGACACCCATTGTCTTCTCTCATTCAGCCAAGCTTCTATCCATTTAGTGATTTTTAAGTTTAACCCTGTATCCTGTAATGAAGAAATTAATTCACTGTGGGGTAATTTGTCAAAGGCCTTGAAGAAGTTGAGGAAGGCCACATCCAATGCCAGCCCTGCATCCAATGCCTTAATAACTCATTCATAGAAAGTTAGTAAATTAGTCTGCCAAGATCTAGTCTTGGCAAACCCATGCGGTGATGGGTCACACCTATATTTTTCTTCCAGATGTTCCAATATTACATCCTTTAATATGCTTTCCAGTATCTTGCCTATAACCAAGGTCAAACTTACTGCTCTATAGTTTGCCAGGTTGGTCCTAGGTCCTTTATTAAAGATCAGGATGACTGTTGCCTCTCTCCACCACTTTACTACCTCTACTGTGTCTAATGAAGATTGAAAAATAAATGCAAGGGGGGAGCTATCTGATCCACTAATTTATGAATAACTCTATGATGTATACAGTCTGGTCCTGGTAATTTACTTTTGTTTATCTTCTGTAGTCTACTCTTAATATCCTGGGGATCAATTAGTATTTGACTCTGTGTCTCATTTGTAAAGTTTATGTCATGTGAACTGGCTGATGTAGTAATGAAAACTGAACTAAAATAATTGTTTAGTGTGTCAGCAATACCCTTTGGATCTTGTATCCTTCCATCAGTGTTCTTGAAGGGTCCAATTGATTTATGGTTACATTTTTTACTATTGATATAAGACTAAAATGACTTATAGTTGTTACTAGTATCCTTTGCCAATTTTTGCTTGTAGTCCATTTTTGCTTTTTTTATTTTGTTCCTAACAGTTCTAACTTTTTCTCAATATTTGATTTGTTTCTCTATGTCTTTAACCCGTTTTATTTTCTTCTGTATTTTATTTTTTGCTTTGATGAGTTTTTTTAGGTCTGGAGTCATCCATTTTGGAGTAACACTCTTATTTGTATATTTTTCTCTGTAGGGTATATGATTATTTATTTCTAATTGAATTCTGCTTACCAACAATCCCCACATTTTTTCCAGAAAGCATTTCTGGAATTCAGACTCCCAGCTCGATTTTGAAAAATTAGCTCCCATAGCTGTGAAATTTGCTTTATTTAAGTTAGGGATTTTGGTAATACCAGTCTGTTTTGTAAGGATTTTGATTATATCAAAATACACAATCTGGTGGTCAGTGTTACTTAGTGGTGCTTCTACTCTAACATTTTTTATAGAGTTCCCCATATTGGTTAGAATTATATCGAATATATTTCTACCTCTGTTACTTTCTTTAACTTTTTGGTCCACTCCTGATTAATTAAAAAGGTCCAGGTATGTCCTGTCCTTGGTGGATAACCCATTTTGTGTAATCCAATTAATCCCTGATAAATTAAAATCTCCGGCTAATATTATATTGTCTGCTGGATCTAACTGGTTTATGTAATTCTGGATTTCTATATCATTGTACTAGCTAATTGATGGTGATTGATAAATAAGGCCTAAAATTATTTTAGGTAAGTTTGGAGGGAATATTTTAACCCATACATGTTTGAGGTCATTTACTTCTAGAATTATTTCCTCACAGTTTATTGTTTCATGACTATACATTGCTACACCTCCTCCATTTCTATGTTTCCTGGATTTATTATACAAATTATAACCCTTGATGTGTTTATCCCAAGTATCGCCTTCCTCCCATCATGTTTCTATTATTAAGGCTATCTGATTTTTTTAGATTTAAGTACATACTTGAATTCATCAGATTGTTTTTCTAAACTACATACATTTGTCAAAAGGGCACTCCAGTTAGGATGTATGTCTTCAATTACATTTTTTTGTTTTGTTCTAGTTATTAAGTGTGAAATAATTTGGTTCATTGTTTTTGCGAGTACTCTTGCCCCCATGCTATTTAAATGGAGTCCATCCTCCTTCTAAAGTGTTTTATTCCTAAAGATACAACTATTGTCAATAAAGCCTATTCCCTCAGTTTCACAGAGGTTTCTCACCTTATAGAGTTTGTTGTATCTTTTGCCGTTAAAGGTATGTTTGGGGGACTATTTCCAAAACATTCTAGCGGTTATAATTGTCCAAAGAATCTGTCTAGGTCCACTTCAGTATTGAAGTTATTTTGGTCTGTTTGCTGGGATAAAAGATAAACCATTATGTAGCACTCTAATGTTTTAATACAGTGAATTTCAGACTGGTTGAAGTGACCCAGCATATTGGGGAGGTCAGCTAGGTCAAACTCTCAAAGTTTGCATTTGTGTCCAAATAGTCCTGCTGTTTATCAAAAGGTTTATGAGGAGGAGGATCATTTGGGTAATAACATTTATCTGTTCCTGTGGTCTACTGGTAGGGTCATGCCCTGGGAATATGGAAGCTGGTTACAATCATTTCATGCCAATAACATAGCAAATTGGAGGGCTATATGAGTTTATTTATTTAATGATGAAACAGGGAAGCTGAGATTTTTCCTAATCAAGGGAATGCAGTGAAGGTCTGGTTCCCAGCAAAAGCAGGTACAATCCTGTTACAAACAATATGTGTTTATTTATGAGAGACACACCCTAGAGAGGAAGCAGTCAACTGAGACATATGGGTGTTTTCTCTATAAAGGGGCCTACCTCACTGAGAGAGAGAGAGAGAGACAGACAGAGAGAGATAGAGAGACAGAGAGAGAGTAGGGGATCAGTATGCAGTTCTACAGGCAGACTGATAGTATTTGAGACTGGAAAGAGGATAACTCTAATGCTTGTTCAAGTTCTCTGAAGACAAGAGACTGTGCTATTTCCATATGTTAACCTGTTAGTTTGACCTAGCCATAGGAAAGCTGACATTGCATTTTTACAATGTAAGTCTTTTTATTTTCAGTGTTTTCTCCTGTAAGCACTTTTGCTCAGTTTTGGCCAATGTGTAAATATATTATGTAAATAAAGTAGTTCTTATTTAGCACAGTATACAGCCTGATTGTGCATTTCAATACAACGGGTACAGTTTGTGAATTTATGTGGTAACCGTCATTCTGAAGAGGCACATCAATCTAGTTTAAGCAATTTGAAAAAAAAAATCCTTCCTTATACAGGAAAAGGACTGGAGTAAAGTTTGATAAGACAGAACTCACACTTCAAATGGTGCTCAAGCAGTTGGCCTTGTTTTGATCCAGGGGACTGGTGACTGTGCTGAGAGGGTCCAGGTGTCCAGAGTTCACCACATTTATAGATGGTTGAGTGTGGATACAAGGACACAGTGAGAGGCAAACACAAGTGAAGATCTATGGCAGCCAACTGCATGAGGGGTGCTCTTTGGGATATGGACAGGTGGGTTTGTCACATCCAGTTGCAGCGTATGGGATCTGATTGAAGCACTCAGGTACCAGTCAGTACTTGGTGGCACTTGAAGGGTGCTTGAGTTGTCCCCATTTTGTTCGCAGTGTATATGCTGCCCCTCTGAGACATTGTAAGAAGGTATGGGCTGAGGTTTTACTGCTGTGATGATGATACACAGCTCTACCTTTCTTTTGCACCTGACCAGGATGGAGCTGTCTTGGTCTTTAATAACTGTTTCACAGAAATCCAGACTGAGGTGCTGGTTGTGGATCCTGGTTGCGGATGGGGGGGGTTGGGGTGGGTGCACCATCTGGACTTTTTCTTGTGGCGTATCTCTCCCAACCTCTGAACAGGTGCGAAACCTGTGAGTAATTTTTGATGAAGGGCTGACCCTGCATTCTCAAGTGACGGCTGTCGTGAAATCTTCCTTCTATCACCTAAGGAATATCTCCATGATTAAGCACCTTGTTCTGTCCAGGGACCTTCCTGCTTTGATCCACGCCTTTGTGTCTTCGTGCTTAGATTATTGCAATTCCCTGTACCTAGGGCTACCAGGGGTGGAAATCCATCACCTGCAGCTAGTGCAGAATGCAGCAGCCTGGCTCTTGATGGGATTGTCTCGGTCCTGTCATATTTTGCCAGTTCTATGCGGACTGCACTGGGTGCCAGTTCAGTGGCAGATCACCTATATGGTCGGGCTTCTGACTTTTAAAACCCTACATGGACAGGGTCCAGACTACCTGAAAGAGCTCCTGGTTCCTTACTGCCCTTGATGGTCAGTTCGCTCAGCCAATGAGGGGTTGCTGGAGATTCCAAGGGTGTGTTTGAAATCTTCTGGGGCCAAAGCTTTTATACATGCAGCCCCAACCCTTTGGAATTCTCTACCCCATCGGTTAAGGGAGTGCACGACCATGGTGGTATTTAAGCAAGCGCTGAAAACTTTTTTATGGCACCAAGCATTTGGTGAGTAACTGTTTGATGTTGCTAATGATCTGGTATATACTATATGTTGCTGAGATGTTTGTTTTGTGATTTTAAATTTGTTAGGCACCTTGGCATTCGAAAGGCACCTTATAAATAAAGCTTATTACTATCATTATTATTATTATAAAAGCAAAGTGCACAGGAAAAAGAGGTCATTGTTGCTTTTCATCTTTATATTTGGGTGCCATCAGTGGTCAGGAAAATGGCTACAAAGGTACCACTTGATTACAGCAAGATAGAATCAAAACAGATGAAAGAGGTTTGTACCAAAAAGGGCATTAACCATGAGTTGTTTAGTAAACAACAGCTCATAGAAGCCCTGTGTGAAAAAGAGCAGGAAGAAAAGGATACTCAGGCCACAAGTTGTAGTTGAGGATGAGATGCCCAGACCAGCAGAGGAAGTCTGTGAGGAGGGGGAGCTCTCTGAGGAGGACAGTGTATGGCAGACAGAGCACAGGCAGCAGCAGCAGCCACTGCAAAAGGACAAATCAAGAACAGATGATGTGAAACTGGAAAAGCTGAGGTTGCAGTTTGAATGGGACAAGATGCATAAGGAGGCTGAAATCCAGCTAGAAAGGATATAGAAGTAGCGAGCTCAAAAGGAGATAGCCCAAGCTAAAAAGGAGGCTGAGCAAGGTGAAAAGGAGAGGCAACCCAAGCTGAAAAAGAAGCAACAGCCCACACAAACATGAACTTGATATGGAGCGAGTACATCAACAGCCAACCAGAATGGTAAACGGGGAGGAGAACTGGGGGCCAGCACACCATCCTTAACCAAATTCTAAAATGTTTCCTCGCTTTAAGGAAGGAGATGATGTAGATACCTTCCTTTGCATATCTGAGAAAAACTTGTATATAGTCCAAATTAGGCAAGGGAATTTGGGCTCTTAGTCTAACCCCATTATTATCTGGAAAATCTCTTAATGCATTTTCCAAAATGAATGTACAGGACTGTTGAAACTTTGATAAAGTTATGGATGTGTTGCTAGAATGTTATGAACTGACTGCTGATGGATACAGATTGAAATATCATAGATTCAGCAAGCGTAATGAAGAATGTTTTATTTTATTTTAGTTTTTGTTGACCAGGTTAGTGCACTAGACAAATTCTTGCCTATTTTCAGGCATGACCCAGGGGAGGGGGAGGGGGATACAAATGAATGTCAACTGACCATGAACCAGATTAAGCTGTTTGTGGTATTTTTAGTGAATGGGGGTAAATCTGGCCAGGGCACAGGGGAAATTCCCCTATTCTGTCAGTAGGAGGACTTGCTGTCTGATGTGGTGTCAGTCTCCGTTGAGTCTGCGATGGAGAAGGACGTGGAGGAGTGCGGTGTGTTCTCTGTGCCACTGTTGGGTGATGCTAGCAATGTGGATACTTTTTTTGATGCTGCTGCTTGCTTTGAGGAAGGAGTTGAGAATCCTGAAAGAGCTGTGGATTGAGTTGCTGTTATGGCGAAAGTTGCTTTGGAGTCGGGATCGACTTCTCACCCTGTTGCTTTGGACATTTTGCAGAATCCTGTGCCGGTAATTGCAGGTACTCCTTTGCATTCCTATATGGATCCTGTTTCTGTCCATACTGTGGAGACTTTAGAGATGAAAGTTGCTATTACCATGCTCTTGAATGACCCAAGTGACTTTCTGATACCTGGTGGGAGTTGTCAGGTAACAGCACCAGCACAGAATACTCACCCAGAGGGTGTGTCTTGGGATCAGCTTTGTACCGCATCCCTGTGGTCACCTGTGGTTTTTCAAACAGACAACCTTAAACAAGAAGGTGTCTCAAAGTTTTCCTTTTCTGCAGTTTCTTCAGAGCTGTGTATTTTCAAACCAGCGGTCCCACAGAAAGGGTGGGCAGACTCGGTACCTGATGAGCTCGAGCTGTGGTCAGTAGATCACTCCTTGAAGGTAGCTGGATGGGTACGCTCACCTGTCTCTCACCAGTGGACTTTGGGGTTTGCTCTGATTCATATTCCAGGTGTCCATATCTCTGCAAAACCCCCAGTACCTGTTGTTGTAGATTCCCAGGCTTCTTGTGTGGCTCCAGGTAATGTTTCAGACTTGACATTGGATGCAGATCTGGAATTGACCCCAATCCAAAGCTTAACTTTACAGTGATGGCTGCATTGGTTTCCCAAGATAGGCAGTATGAGGATTCTGAGTCTGCCAGTGTCCCTGTGGGGTGCCCTGCGGAGTCCCTTCCTTTGACTGTTGCTAAGAACTTTGACCACTCTCAAGAGAACGATCATACCAAATAATCCAAGACTTATGCTTCTTTTTTCAGAAAGAAAGTACTCCCTGCTAAGCGTCACAATGCTGTTAGCATCATTTATAAGGGTGGTCTTGATGTTTTTCCCGATAGGGAATATGTGGGAAAACCTTGCTTGAACACAGCTTGCAGATTCTAGCTACTGAGTTGTATGCCCTAATTCATGTATCTGAGGAACGCTCTTTCGATGTTAGCTTTAAGCTACAAAATGGGTTGGAGGCATTTTGGGTCCAGTATACTAAAGTGAAGAACACACCTTTGTGGGCCCCTTTTGAGGTCATTCCTCTTACTAGACCTGCTCAAAAAAATGTTACAGTTTTGTTTCGCAATGAGGATGTGAGTGTGACCAATTTACTTTTTTGGCTTAAGCAACATTGTACTGTGTTGGGGGCTCATGATGCCATTTTTGATAATGAAAACATTTGGATGGGGGATTGGAAAATCCATGTCATTTTGAAAAAAGTGAATGGTTTTCTGCAGCCTTTGCTGAATTCTTTCTTTTTGGGTGGTGACCGTGATGATTTGTTTTATCCAGGCCAACCCAAAACTTGCTTTTAATGTGGTGCCCCAGGACATCTTAGTAGTGCTTGTGATAAGGTACATTGCTCCCTGTGCGGCAACTTGGGTGACATATCTATGCATTGCTTGGAAGCAGTGAGTCATAATCTGTGTGGCCTTTCTGGTCATTTCTCTATGGAATGTGAACAGGCTGCTTTTGCTTAATCTAGAACTGGGGATTTGGAAGAACAAAGATTGCTTGTGGAAATTGCCCAGAGGGCACATGTGCAGTCTGGGGAAACTCCCTTTTGCCCTCCAGCACCTGAAGATCCATGTCCTGGACCTTCTTCTGATTTTTCCATATTAACCACCCCCCATAGAATTTTGCTCTGTCCCCCCTCCCACTGTTGTGGTAGGTCAGGTAGTGGATGTGTCCGCTGAGGTGAAAATGATCTCTCCTGGTACTATGTCTCTACTGCCACATGATCAGGGAGTCTTGCAAGTACAGCCCATGCCTCCTTCTATGGACATGCCACCCCCCTTCCCCGACGGACCCTGTCGTTGATCCGGAGGAAAGGGTGACTAGACATTGGAGTTGGCAGCAACCCTCTCCAAATGTTCATAAGATTTCAGAAATTCAGACATCCAATAGATATCAACCTCTTTTTCTAGAAACTGGTTCAGTGGACAAAGGCTCTGAACTTTCTTCAGAGGGTTCCCACTGTGCTGAACTGTGTTCCGATTTGGAATCCAGTGAACTGGGAGATGTGAGTGATAAGCCTGTAGGTCCCCTGAAGGGTAAGCCTACTCTAAAAAGGAAAATGAAACAGGCTTCAGATACTGGTAAAACAAAGATGCATAAACCACCTTGAGTCTTTTAAATGGGTCGACTCAGCCAGCTGACATTTTTGATGATTAATGTCAATAGTATTAAAAACCCTAAAAAATGTAGTGGAGTCTTTTCCCCATTTGGTATCCACTCATGCTGATATTGTTTTTTTTCAGGATACTCACCTGCACACAGACATTGAGGTTCACACTGACCAACGTGACTAGTACAAGGGTCCATCATATTTGCCATTGGCTTAGGTGCATGCACTGGAGTGGGGATTTTGTTTAGCTTGAATTTTCAGCTTCCTTAAATTGTTAGATTTGATTCCTGGGAGGGTTCTACTATTAGATGCTAAGGTTCGGGGCACTTATTTTAGATTAATTAATATTTATGCACCACAATCAAAGGCTGAGAGGGTGGATGTCTTTCTTCAGATATGCCCCTTTCTTTTTTCAGCACAGGCTGTACTTTGGGGTGGTGACTTTAACTGTGGTCTCATGAATAATGATCGAGGGAGTGGCCCTTCTACCATGACCATTTTTTGTGATATGTCATTTTTGAATTCTACCATACAATTGGCCCAGTTGAAGGATGTCTACAAATCATTTCATAAACAAGGTATACCTGTGTTTCAGAGGAGTATGCACACCACCCGCATAGATTAAATTTTTTCTCAGTAAGGGGATTCCTGTACAAGTTGCCCAGGTGGATTCTGTAGCATATTCTGATCAAAAGACACTATCCATTGGTATGGGTTTGTGTGATTCCCCTCATGGCCCTGGTCTTTGGAAATGTAATACTTTACAGCTTTCTGAGGGGTCAATTCACCATCAGATATTATATTTGTTGTGTGGGAAGAAAACATTATTTGAGATGTTTGATAATCCTGTCCTGTGGTGGGATAGTCTCAAATCTGATTTGTGGGGCTTATTATTGATTGCTAGCAAACATGTTTCTGATTCTGAGAAACTGAGATATCAGAAGCTCAGACAACAGCTGCAACATTTGATGGGTTTGGCTTGTACTACTCGACATGATTATGGGGGACAGATTCAGACTATTCAATGTCAGATGCGGGATTTTCACAAAAAACAAATGGCATCTCTAACTATGCAGCAGCGTTTTGGTACACAGGGGTCTTTGTATGATGTTTCTCCTTTCATTAGCTGCTCTACTCGGATTAAACAGAAGACGATGTTAGCTGTCTGGGATTCTGATATGCCAATTGTTACTCAGCACTCAGACCTCAAGAAAGTAGTATCTAGGTATTTGGGGAAGCAATTTGATAAACAGCCCACTAATGCTGCTGCCTTTTCCCAATTGTTTAGTTTGTTAGATATCCCTGCTTTATCTAGTCCAGTGGTCACTGTCTTGAC
This sequence comes from Neoceratodus forsteri, assembly GCA_016271365.2. Classification (NCBI taxonomy): domain Eukaryota; kingdom Metazoa; phylum Chordata; order Ceratodontiformes; family Ceratodontidae; genus Neoceratodus; species Neoceratodus forsteri. The sequence continues at coordinate 775,888,703 of CM057459.1, read as the reverse complement.
CTCAGAAATCCCTTTGGCCGAGGTACTAGATGCAGTTGCGGCATTGCCCTAAGGGAAAGTACCTGGACAGGATGGTCTCCCATCAGAACTATATAAACTTATCGACCCCTATATTTCCCGAGAATTGGCCCATGTTTATAATTTTATGTTAAAGGAGGAACATTTTCCAGTAGATACAACAATGGGGGTTGTAACCTTGTTGTATAAAAAAGGTGTTCAGGAAAATTTAGATAATTGGAGGCCAATTTGCCTTTTGAATGTGGATTTTAAAATTCTTATGAAATATTGGCACGTTGGTTAATTCACAGTTGCATCATACGTTATATCCCATGTTCAGTCATGTGCTATCCCAGGAAAGGTAATGGCAGACCAGCTTTTGTTACTGAGGGAAGTTTTCGAATCTGGATCATTGGCTTCTACTAGTGGCTTGGTGGTTTCTTTGGATCAGAGGAAAACTTTTGACTCTGTGGATCAAGACTTTTTATGGGTAAAGTTGCACCGTTATGGTGTCCCCGATCCTTTTATTGCTTGGTTGAAGGCTATTTATGGCTCTGTGTTTATTAGGCCACTGGTGAATGCTTTCTTGGGGCCCTTCATTCCTGTAAAAGAGGGGTACATCAGGGCTGCCCCTTAAGTCCTTTCTTGTTTACTTTCAGTGTTGATCCCCTACTTTGGATTTTAAATGATATTCGGTTTTTAACTCCTATCATGATTTCTGGACATCGTGTACTTTGGACCACGGCAGCTTATCCTGAAGATATTTGTTTACTTCTGAAGTCTCCTGTCGATCTTGACAGGATGCTTGAGTTTTGTGCTTGTTATGGTATATCTTCAGGGGTACACTTAAATAAGGATAAATGTATAGTCAAATGTCTTGGAATGGGATCGTCTGCCACAGCCTTGGCCGGCATCCCAGTGACGGGTGGACCCATTATGATTTGGGGGATTGCTTTTGATACTGGCAGGCAGGATCTTTTTAACTGGGATTTGCAGATTAAACAGGGGAAGGCCTTGGTCGATGGTTGGAATAGGTGTAGTATAGAGAAACTTAAGAGGATATACTTGATTAAGGCTTATCTGTTGCCTCTCTTTTTATATGTTAGCATGATCTTTCCTTCTCCTAAGGAATGGGAGGCTGCCCTTTATGGTTTGTTCTTCCAGGCAGTTTGGTGTAGCAGATTAAACCTCATAAAACATAATGTTTTATACTTGAAGGTTTCAGATGGAGGTCTCAATATGGTTAACCCGGTGTTATTTTTCTTTGTTCATGTTCTATTTTCCAATCATCGTCCAGTTTGTTGTCAGATGTCCACTTGGTGAATGACTTTGTTTGGAATTAAAATCCAGGCCTGGTATGTTAGTTGGGTTTTGGGTTCATTGAAAATCTTTAAATCTGTTCCATTCTCTCCTTCTTATTATAGAGAAATTTTTGTGCATCTCAAACGATGGGGTATCACGTCTCACCATGTGTTGCGTTACTCAAAGAAGTTATTATATTCCTTTGTACAGGACCATCATTTTAGAGAATCCAATGCCTTTTCTTTGTGCCCCCCTCCCTCAGCACCTGGTCTTGTGCGATTGCTTCACAATAAAAGAGTGCCTTGTAAATTTTGGGATGTTTTATGGCTTTGCTGCCACGATAAATTAAGGTTGAAGGCTAACCAGAAGCATAAAGCTTTGAAAGAGAGGCTGTGTATCAGACCACATTGCTTGGCACAATCTGAAACTATGCATCATTTATTCTTTGCGTGTTTGTTTATCAAGTCCTTTTGGTCCTATTTGGCTACCTGTTGGGATATGTTGCCTTTTAGTTCAGTCTCTTATGAGACGTTGATTTATAGTGTGTATGGCAGGGAATGGTCTCATTAGGACTCATGTACATTGACTGTGTTATTTAAGCAATAATGCATGACAGGGTGTGTGTTGTGCTGGGATAACATCACACCTGGGGTGATTAGGCACGAGGCTGCAGGCCGAGTGCGACTAATCACCCCAGGCGTGACTTTATCCCAGCACAACACACACCCTGGAGTGCATTATTGCTATTATACAATGGCTCCTGTGTAGAACAGAGAAAAAAATGTTTAAAAACTACATTTAAAATACATTTTTAACCAGTTTTTGGAATGGGTAGGGTTACTTTACAAAAAAATAGCGCTGATTTATTTTAGTCAGCAGGTGGAGCTGTGTTTTTCCTGTGCCTCTGCAGTCTGCATGGTAACTTTAACTCAGTGCTGTGCTGTCACTCATTGTTAGTATGCCCTAACATCTTGCATTTATGTTCTGTTTTGGCATGTTTTACAGTTTGTGTTTCCTTCTGTGTTTTTGTTACTAAGCGTTTATGCTGTTTGTGAATCGGACTTTGCCAGAATAGCACCCCCCCGGCCCCGTTCAGCTCCGTTACCTGGTGCCGCTGCTGAGAGGATGTGTAAAAAATGAAATGAAAAAGAGGTAGGAAGGTTGCTTTGCCAGTGGTTTTACATGCTGCAGTTAAAAAGGAAAACAGATGAGCAAAGTGGTTTGAAGTGCGAACAAGTGTTACGGGCATGCAGTATCAGAAGTGCTTGTTGATTCATCCATTTCCTGGGTAGGCTTGCTGGCTCGGTTTTTGAACTAACGATGTGTTTTAGTTTTACGTTGTTTTTTATGGACTAGAATCTTTGGGGATTTCAGGGAATGTCTGGAGGTTGTTGGCTTGATTTGGGTTGTCTTTTTTTAATCTGAGACACTGAATGTATGTAGCGAGCGGCAGTCACAGAAGCATGCTGTCAAGCAGGGAGAGCTGTAGCAGGTTGCATGGAGTGATTCTAGGAATGGTTGATGTGGTCATCTGTGGCGTGGGACTAGAGCCGTGATGTTGTACTGGGATAACATCATGGCTCCAGTCCCAGACGGACCAATCAGAGTCCAAGATTATTTTATGCCGTTGTATAATTTCTATTGTCAAATGGTATGTTTGGAATGCCCGATGTCTGTTTACATTACAACAGAAATTACTGTCATATGAAGACCTTGTTGGTAGTATTTCCAAAGAAATGCAATGTCTTTATTATAAAGAAAAATCCTTTCAAACTGATGTGTATATTAGGAATGTGTGGAAAAATCTTCCCTTGGTCACTGATTCGGATCTTCCCATCACTTGAAGACAGGTGTTTTGTTTCTGGGATTCTTTTTATGATTCATTTTGACTATTTTCTATTGTTGTGATGCTTTGAATGTTTAATGAAAACAAAATTCCCCTACTCTTTGTGACGTGCCATGGGATCTTCAACATCCACCTAAACTACCACCAGAACAGGCAGATGGGACCTCAGTTAAATGTCTCATCCAAAAGATGGCACCTCAGGAGTGCAGCATCCCCCTCATGCTGTACTACAGTGTCAGTATTGGGATATTAACCCAAGTGTCTTGTGTGAGGATAGGATCCACAGCCTTCTGATCTCCCAGCCTCAGAGGCGAGTGTGCTATCTGCTGAGCCACTGTCACTGTTTTATGGAAATGTGGGTACAGCTTGTCATTTTGCTAAGGAGGTGGTTAGAAGGTGCAGATACATCCTCTGTTGAGCAAATTATAGCGTTGATGTTGCTAAAACAGTTTATCAAGTGTTGTTCAGAAGATCTTAGAGTGTGATTGGCTGACCGAGCCCCAGATTTAGCCAGGCAAGCAACCGAAATGGCTGACAGGTATATGGCAAATAGGCCTCTTGCTAGATGTAAGAGTGTTGGGGGAGATACAGCTGGGTAAAAAGGGATGGATAAGCCAGCAAGGCATCCTAATGAAAATCCACATGATCCAGAACCCAGGGTGTGCACAGAAAGTTTTCCAAACTGATAAGGGAAGGGGGAACAAAAATATCATGTGTGCTAGCAAGTTGGGCATCTCTCCTATAACTGCCCTGAATGGAAGACCCAGGGAATATGGCCAGCAGAGGGAAACCCTACTGCCTCAAGCTCATATAGTGTTAATTGTGAAAGGGGGGAAATAAACTCTAATTCAACTAAGTACATACTCCCTGCTGAAATTAATGGGAAGTTGATGCAAGCTTGGAGAGGCACAGGAGGCTTAGTGCATCCAAATGTAATTAAACCTAAAGAGGTCTTACCTGATCAGTTTGCTATGGTTACATGTGCAGTGTGACCAACATAGCCAGTCCCATTGGCTCGAGTCTTCCTGAGTTGAGAGAGGGGCCAAGAGATGAAAAAGTCAGGGTTACTAAAGACCTTATGGATGACCTAAAATGCAGGGGTGAAGTTGTGTGTGCAGTTTCCTGGAATCAGACCATGAGCTTGACATCTGATGGAACTGACAGCAGGGATAAAGGGGCTACTGATAGTATGTGAATTTGCTCTGGGTCTGCTGTAGTGCAAACTGACACTGTAGCACACCAGGAGTTGAAGACTTTTGACAGTCCAACCTCAGTAGCAGCTGAAAGCTGCTCAGAAGAAACTCCAAAGGAGGGTGCTGTCTTTCCTGGAGGAGCAAAGAGCACCTATTTAAAAGGTGCTTACTGAGGGATGAATTCTTAAAGAAGCTAAGGGAACAGGCAGAAAATGCTGACCCTGAACCTCAGGGTTGGAGGTAGTACAGAATGTGTTGGGAGAATGGCTTGGTCTATCATAAGTGGGTACCACAGGCAAGTGCAGAGGAATGAAAGGTATGCAAACAGCAGTTGAGGCTAAAGAGTTTAAGCAACAGCTACTCAGCACTGCATATGACATTCCACTTGCAGAACACAGGGGGGTGAAATGGAACAAGCAGAGTTGATACAAAACCTCTACTGGCCCAGTATCTACAAAGATGTGGCTGAGAACTGTCATACATGTGATACATGTAAGCAATTGGGAAAACAAGAGGACAAGAACAAGGCAGTTTTAGTTCCTTTACCCATAATAGAGGTACCATTTCAGCAGCTAGCTGTAGATGGTGTGGGGCCTCTAAGTCTGTCATCCAGTTCAGAAAAGAGGTACATTCTGGTGGTGGTGGACTGAGGCTGTGGCAATGTCCTCTATAGAGACATAGAAAGTGACAGATGAACTGCTGAGGATCTTCAGATGGGTTGGATTTCATCAGCCAATCTTATCTGACCAGAGTGCAAACTTCATGTTACCTTTAATGTGGAGTTTGCAAGAAAAATGTGGGGTGCAGCAGCTATGTACTTCATCTTACCACCAACAAACCAATGGTCTTGTGGAATGCTTTAATGGTACCCATAAAAGCATGCTTAAAGCTTTTGCAGAGCAGCATGGGAGTAGCTGGGACAAACATTTGCACCATCTCTTATTTGCCTATAGGGTAGTCCCACAGGAGTCCACATGGTTCCACACTTTGAATTCCTGTTGTATGCAGGTTTAGGGGACCACTATATTTAGTGCATGATGAATGCAAAGGCAAGTTTGCAGCCCTAAAAGAATCAGTGGTAGAATACATCCTTAACTTCAGAGAGAGGTTAAAGGAGTTCATGGGCTTCTAGCACAGGATAACCTGGCAGCTGCATAATTGAGGCAGAAAAAATGGTATGACTGTATGGCCAGGGAATGGATAGGGCCTTTGATTTTGGACAGAAGGTGATGGTGTTCATCCCTGTTTGACATTACAGACTGCATACAGCATGGGTGGGTCAATTTGTAGTGGTAAAACAGGCAGATGAGGTGAACTACTGTATGTTGCAGAACTACAAAACAAGAGGTGCAAAAACAGGGCTTATCATGTCAATGTGATGAAACTTTGTCATAACAGGACAAAGACCATCATGATGGATTGCAGCCAACCAGATGGGGGATCCACTAATACAGCCATTAGAGGAGAGTCGGGGGAAGCATCAGTGGACTCTGTCATCCTCTCAGAGCAGCTTACACCTGCACAGATGGCTCAAATGAAGAGGGTGATGCATTCTGTTGTCTCCCTGTTCTCAGTAAAGCTGATGGTACACTCCACTTAAAGAACATCAGGTGGACACAGGTACTCAGGCAACACTGAATCAGTATGCCTATAGAGTCCCTGAGAGTGTGAGACAACACATGCAGGAGGAGCTAAAGGAGGTGCTTGACCTATAGGTTATCTGAGAATCCGGTAGTTCTTGGTCTTTGCCTGTAGTTCTTATCCTGAAAAAGGATGGGAAACAGGGTTTTGTGTGGATTACCAGAAGTTTAATGCTGTCATGGTGTCTGATGCATAGCCCATGCTGCAGACAGAGGAAATACTGGAAAAGTTAGGGACAGCAAAGTACCTAACAATTATAGACTTAACAAAGGAATACTTGCTGAGTGGATATGGAGGAGGACCAAAGGTGCTCCATCATTAAGGAGGCAATAACGGTTGCAACAGAGAAGTACATTAGGCTCAAAGTGAAAACATCGAGGGCCAAAGCATCCAGCTGGCTTGGTACTGAGATCACCCATGCAGTAATGGATAAGAGGTCATCCTACAAGAAATTCAGGAGGACCAAGAGGGAGGAAGACAGGGAGGATTGCCTGAAGATGGCTGGAGTAGCAGGTAAGGTAGTTCAGTGAGTTGAAGCTCAGGAAGAACTGTAGCTAGATAAAGGGATTAAGAAACATAGAAGTTGTTGGCAGATAAAGACCCCTTTGGTCTATCCAGTCTGCCCATTTTCGCCATCTACTATTCCACCACAGCCCCTACACGATTTGCCATCCTCCCCTTGTGTTACTTCCAAGATCCCCTTGTATCTTTCCCATGCATGCTTGAATCTTGCAGCCATTTTGTCACCCACCACCTCCTCTGGGAGGCTGTACCAGGCCTCCACCACCCTCTCTGTAAAGAAATACTTCCTCACATCCTTTCTGAGCCTTTCCCCCTCCAGTTTCATAGTATGACCCCTTGTCCTCAAGTCCGAAATTTTGTGGAAAATACTATTTTCCTGTACCTTATTAATAACTGTTAGGTATTTTTATGTTTCTGTCATATCTCCTTTTTCCCTTTCTCCTCCGGTGAGTACATATTCAGTTCTTCTAGTATCTCCTTGTAGTGCTTCTGCTGCAGTTCCTGCACCATCCTGGTTGCCTTCCACTGCACTGCCTCTGCCCAGCCATGTCCTTCAGGAGATGGGGCCTCCAATACTGGGCACAGCACTCGAGGTGTGGTCTTACCAGTGACCTGTACAAAGGTAATATTACCCCCTTCCTCTTTCAGGTGATACCCCTCCATATGCACCCCAGCATTCTATTAGCCTTTCCAACTGCCTTTCAGTATGCTTGGCTACCTTTAGGTCATCAGAAAATGATTATCTCTAGGTCCCTTTCCTGTTTGGTGGTTGTCAGTACAGTATCTACCCTGCCAATTGGTATGTAGCACCTGGGTTTCTGTGCTACAAGTGCATGATTTTGTACCTTTCAGCATTGAATCCCAACTGTAAACCACTTGTCAGTCTTCTAACTTCTGCAAATCATTCATGATTTTTTCCACCTCCCCTGGTCAGACCAACATGTTGCAAATTTTTGTGCCATCTGTGAACAGGCAGACCTTCCCCTCTAGTCCTTCCACAATGTTGCTAGTAAAGACATTGCAGAGGACTGAACCCAGCACTTACCCCTGAGGCACCCCACTGATTGCCTTGCCTTCCCCTGAGTGAACTCCATTTACCACCACCCTCTGTCTCCTGTTATTCAACCAACTCTTTGTTGTGTACTACTTTCTGTCCCACTGCAAGACAGGCCAGCTTATTCACCAGTCTTCTATGCGGAATGGTGTTGAAGACCTTCTTGAAATCCAAGTATGCCACATCTACTGCTCCACCCTGATCCACTTCCCCAGTCACCCAGTCAAAGAACTCAGTCAGGCTTGTCTGGTAAGATCTCCCCCATGTAAAACCATGTTGCCTTTGATCCTACAATCCACTTGTTTCCATGTATTCCACTATCCTTTCCTTTAGTTCATTGAGTCCTGGTTGCCATGTTGGATCAGGTTCTGTAATGGATGGTTCCGATGCCATATGGTGTCTGCAGAACCTAGTGAGTTAATACTGATCACATAACCTTGCTGACCACCAAAGTCAGGCCGAGAGATCTGTAATTTCCAGTCTCCTCCCCATTCCCACTTCTGTGAAGTGGGACCACATCTGCCCATCTGAAGTCCCTTGGAATCACCCCTTTTTCCAGCAATAAGTTGAACAAAACTGTCAGGGGTGCAACCAGCACCTCCGTGAGCTCCTTCAGTATCCATGGGTGCAACCTATCCGGTCCCATTGCCTTGTCATCATTTGATTTTGCTAGTACACTAAGTACTTTCTCCTCTGTAAAAGTACTAGTGTCCACCTCCCTATCAATTCTGCCCCTGTTCTTTATCAATGGCCCTTCACCTAACCGTTCTATTGTAAACACTGAACAAAAGTATCTGTTCAATATGTCTGCCTTCCCTTGGTCCTCTTCCTCACCACCCCACCTTCGCTTTTTATCATTGTTATCCCCTATTGGTCTTCCTCTTCTCGGTAATGTATCTAAAGAAGGTTTTATCCCCTTTATTTATTAACTGGGCAATATTCTCCTCTGTTTGTGCCTTCACTCCTCACACTGTCTTCTCTGTCTCCCATTGCTTAAGAAGAGGGAAAGAGTCTTTTTTTCACTATACTGGTGAGACAGGCAGCAAGAAAGATGGAATTGTTAGGCTCAGGAAAGGGAATGGTGGGTGGAGGAGAATGGAGGCAAAGCAGAGGTACTGAATGGGTACTTCTGTTCCATATTCACCAGGAAGAGAGATGGGCTGATACCACTAGGGGGAAGGAGAAGAGTAAGAGGGCAGGATGCACAGATGTTTTGATAGAGGTGGCTAGGATAAGGGCAGGGCTGCTAACATTGAGGGCAGACAAATCCCCAGGCCAAGATGGCATACATCCAAGTGTGCTGAGGGAAATGGCGGAGGAGCTTGCAGATACATTGGCTGTTGTGCCCCTCCATAAAAGGTCCCAAGGATGACCAAGGGAACTACAGACCAGTCCGTTTGACCTCAATCATGTGCAAGCTCATGGAGACCATACTTAAGGAAAGGTTGGTGGAGTATCTGGATGAGCATGGTCTCCAGGATAAGAAACAGCATGAGTTTATGTGAGGGAGGGTGTGTCAAAAATAAAAACTGATTGACTTCTTTGAGTAACTAAAACAGTAGACAGGGGCCAAGCAGTGGAAATCCTTTAACTGGACTTCAGCAAGGCCTTTGACTTTGTACCCCACAAATGGTTGACCAGTAAGTTGGTGAATCTGGGGGTTGGAGAGAAATTGACTAGTTGAGTGGAAAACTGCATGAGGAGCATAACCCAGAGTGTGGTGATTGGGGGTGAGGTGTCTAGCACTAGGGAGGATACCAGTGAGTTCCCACAGGGCTCGGTGCTTGGACCAGTGCTGTTCAATGTCTTCAGTAATGATATTGGGGATGGCATTAAGGGCAAAATTTGCCTTTTGAAGGATGACACCAAGCTGTATGAGAGGGTGGACAAAGCAAAATTAATATAAGACCTAAAGAAGAATGTGGAAAAGATAGAGATTTGGTATATAATTTGTCAGCTTGGACTCATTTCATTTTTAATTTTCATACTTGTAAAGCAGATACGCAGAACTGCCCATTTTCACAGGTGACAAGTCATATCTAAAAAACAGTACAGTACATATAATTGACACAATATTTCAACAAATTACTCGATCCACATAAAGTGCTAGGGTAATACATACTCTGTCTAAAGAAATAAAGAAATACAAAGTTGTGCACTGTTAGCTAAGGACTGAGTACAGCCTGGTAGGGATCTGGGTATCTGCATCTGATGAGAAGAAGAATCTGAGAGAAGCGATCACTAGTAACCTGAAGCACTCCATGCAATGCAGGAGAGCAGCAACAATGGTAAATAAATTGTTGGGCTACATTGCCAGAGGGATCAGCAACATGTGAGAGGAAGTCATACTGTTCTTGAACAGGTCATTAGTCTGGAGTACAGTGTACAGTACTGGTGTGTATACCTTAAAAAAGACATTAACCTGCTGGAGATGGTCCAAAGGAGGGCAATGAAGATGATCATGGGCTAGCAGGGTAAGACATATGAGGAGAGGTTGGAGGCCCTGAACATGTACTCCCTGGAGGAGAGGAGAATAGAGGAGAGGAGAGGAGAGGAGAGGAGAGGAGAGGAGAGGGAAATGGGACATGATTGAGACCTTCAAGTATTTGAAATGAATAAATTGGATAGAAAAGGATGGTCACTGAAAGTATAGTGGAAACTGAAACATGAGGTGACACAGTCTCAAGTTGGAAGGGAGGAAGATTTAGAAGAGAGGCTATCAGACACCTCTTCACAGAGAGAGTAGTGGCAGATTGGAATATGCTCCTGGAAGAAGTGGTTTCATTGAATATGGTGGGCAGCATCAAGTCAGGCTATAATAGAGTTAAGGGGAAAACAAGGGTCAAGGGAGGGGTAGACGGAGGGGTAGGGTGGATTGGGGAGGGGTAGGGTCTGTAGCTTAAGCATTGAACCCTGCAATATGAACAGTCTACAGATATGTAATGGCCTTTTTCTTCTGGCTTCTTCACATGTCTGTATGGCAAGTATCTTTAACTTATGAAGCAAGAAAGCGGTGGGCATTTATCACTCTATCTGGCCCATATGAATTTCTGGTTATGCCATTCAGAACACAAAATGCACCAGCTACCTTTTAGAGGCTGAGAGTTATCTGGGGCCGGTGACTTCACTGTGCCTTATGTGGATGATGGTACTTTATTTAGTTAAACCTGGGAGGAGTATTTGACACATGAGAGAGATCCTCAAAGGATTTCAAGCTGTAAACCTGACAGACAAAGTTAAAGGGGTCACATCTGACCAGCACTGGTGAAGGTGGAGGCTATAAAGGGATGGCCTACACCTGCAATAGCATTTCTGGGGACTGCTGAATATTAAAGAAGATTTGTAGCTAATTTCAGCACAATTGCAGCACCCTTCACAGACCTGACCAAAAAGAGAATGCCTGAAAGGATGCACTGGTCAGATCACTGTGAGAAGGCCTTTTTCAGATAAAGCAGGCCTTGTCTCAGGCTCCAGTGCTAGCCAGCCCTGACTACAGTCTAAAATTCATAGTACACATGGGTACATCAAATTCTGAGTTGGGGCTGGTACTGGGCTAAGTCGGTTCCAAAGGAGAAGAGCATCCTATACCTGAGCAGAAAACTCCTGCCAAGGGAAGTGGTATACACCACGATAAAGAAGGAATGCCTGAGCATAGCTTGGGCACTGCAAAAGTTGCAGCCATACTTGTATGGCAGAGAACTGACACTGGTCATGGACCATAATCCAGTAACATGGTTAAAGCACTGAGTGAAAAGAGCACCATGCTGTTGCGCTGAAGCTTAGTACTGCAAGAATTCAATATGCACTTCTAAAATAGGAAGGGCTCACAAAATGCCAATGCTAAAGTACTGTTCTATCAGATGGCATAGCATGGCCGATGCAATCACAGTATGGTGTTCTCAAACAGTGCCAACACTGGACATGGAGAAAGGGAGATATGGCATATTAATGTTTAAATACAATAAATTGGCAGACTTGTTGAAGTGCCCCTGCAAATACTGGGAGGTTAGCCAAATTGTAAATGTCTGCACATGGGCCTAAATGGTCCTGCTGTTTATCAAACAGTTTACAAGGAGGGCCATTTGGGTAATAAAATGTATCTGTTCCAGAAGGTCTACTAGCAGATTGACATCCTGGGAAGAGGGAAAATACTGATAACTATTTGATGGCAAAAGAGCAGTAAATTGGAGGACTACATGAGAAGGTAGCCCATGACAATGGCGACCGCAATTGTGCACTTTCAAAAAGGGTGACTCAATCTTGGCACCTGTCCACACGGCTACCAGACAGGGAGGGTGACCAGATGTGGGGGTCCACGAAAATAGTGACAGGATGTCGCTATATGTACATGCGTGTGGGGGGGGGAGTGAGCATGCTGAGCAGCGGGTGGAAAGGGAGGGAGGGTTTGAAAGGCATAGTGCAGCAGTGGACTGCTAAGCTGTCCCTGTGGCATGTTGGGTGGGTGGCAGGCTAGGGTTGTGAGGGTGTCAGGTTTGGGTCCAGGTGCACATTCCTTTTGTTGCGCCCTGACATTTTTTTTCCTGATTTGCAGCCCCCTAACATGCACCCCCCTGGAGTTGATAATCCTTTAGTAGGAGGGTGTGGGGGGCACAGTCCCCCTTATAAAAGCAAAAAAGCAAGTCCCCAGCATCCTTTTGCTGTACGCCGGGAGTGTATATCGCTGAAACTGATTTTCAACGATGTACACTTGTCCTAACAGCGATCGCCGTTCTGAGATCGCTGTTAACAAATGGAACCCATGAGAATATTTATTTATTCGATAAAATTAGGAAACTAAGATTCTCCTAATGATGAGAACACAGTGATGCTATGGTTTCTAGTGAAAGCAAGTACAATCCTACTACAATGTTTTTATTTGTGAGAGGCATGTCCTAGAGAAGAAACTGTGTACTGAGATTCATGGAAGTTTCCTCTATAAAGAGGCCTACCTCACTGTGAGATATATTTATATTTTATATATATATATATATATATATATATATATATATATATATATATGTATATACAGAGAGAGAAAGAGAAAGAGAAAGAGAAAGAGAAAGAGAAAGAGAAAGAGAAAGAAAGAAGAAAGAGGAGGGGTGATTATTATGTAGTTCTGCAGGCTGACTGATGACATTTGAGATTGGAAGGGAGGAACTCTGAAGTCTGTTCAAGTTCTCTGAAGGTAAGAGACTGTGCTATTTCCATATCTTCACCCGTAAGTTTGACCTAGCTATCAGAAAGCTAAGTTTGTATTTTTATGGTTTAACGCCTTTGATTTTCAATGTTTTCTCCTGTAAGTGCTTTTCTTTTGGCCACTGTGTAAATATATTTTGCAAATAAAGTAGTTCTTATTTAGAACAATATACAGCACAATATACAGACCAAATGTGCATTTTAATAAAAGGGATATAATTTGTAAATTTCTGGGGTAACTTTCATTCTGAAGAGGCATGTTACATCTACTTTAAGCAATTTGAAAAAAAAAATATTTCTTCTTGATACAGGGAAAGGAGTTGAGTGAAGTTTAATATAATAGAACCCACACATCAGCTGCAGTTTGAGCAGTTGTCCTTGACTTGATCCAGGGGACTGGTGACTGAGATCAGAGGGTCCAGGTGTCTTGGGTGTGCCATCTTTGCACAGGGTCAAGGGTGGGTGCAAGGACATGGTAAGGGGCGAACATAGGTGAAGGTCTGTGGCAGCCGGCTGTGAGAGAGGTACTGTTTGGGGTGCAGATAGGTAGGTTTGCCACACTTTGCTAAGAATGTTTTCCTGGGTTGGTGTAAGTTTTTATGTTAGACAGGTTTTTGACCATCAGGTCAGGTAATTGTTCCTGAAAGAATCCGCTCACTAGTCCCCATTCTTGTCTCCTTTTCAAATGTGACCTGCCTCTCTTGCCTCTGTAGCCTCTCCCATTCCTCTTTTTGTCCTCCTCTTCTCTCTAGTGGATCTGGATCCAGGTCCACCATGTCCTCCTCTAAAAAATGACATCCTGAGGCCGGTCCATTGGCACAGCAGTTGGATTTACACTTGCGATGCTGGCAACCTGGGTTTGGAAATGGATCAAGGTCGTCGGAGGGCCGGCATGGGGGAGAAGGATTGAGCATCCCTAGGACTGCTCTCCTTCTCCTGGGGGGGAGGGTGGTGTGTGTTTGGTGCAGGAGCGACACCTGGCAGAGGCTGGGTCATTGCTTTGCACCGACGCAAGAAGTAACTCTGGGGTGTGACAGACACAGGCTGTCATTACACATCCCAGCCCCAGCCTACAGGGAAAATTGCTGCCCGGCCATCTCCATGAAGCCCTGCCCCTGGGCTCAATTAGCCACCCAGCCAGCTCTCCAGACCAGTTCCCAGTTTCATGGTACTGGTGGCCAGTATAGTGCCGTGACCACTCCCTCTGGGGGGTAAGCCAGGGGTAACCGGGAGAGTGCAGGCAGATATGGGTGGTGGAAGTCCGAGGGGCACAGTGATCAGGGCAGAAAACTGACAACCAGAGGCAGGAAAAAGTAAAGCAAATTAAAACAAGCATTTGTCAATGCCGAACGTTCGCTTGCAGGTATTTGCAGTGGTGTTTGGTATGTATGGTGCTTTACCCTAATGCCCTGTGCGATTGCTGGTATTTGCACAATAAATTGTCAGCATGACCTTTTTCTTACCCCCATTGTGCGCTACATAGGCGGAAACATGTTTTGGGCAGGATGTGAAAAATGACAGCTGTACTGCTCATAAGGAAATGTGGTAAAATGGCAATGTTGAAAATCTGGAGTGGAAATATTGAAAATTCGCAAACCTTGGAGCGTGCGTGGGAACTGTGCAATGCACGCTCATAAAACAGTCATTGTTAGGGATGTTTTCACCAAATTGTCAACATTGGCATTTTAAAACCTCTGCTAATGAACAGTGACACTGTGATTTTCTTAATGTGTCCCATACACTGAGTTCACACACCGACTGTGCCATTGTGCGCTACATGGGCGGAAACACGTTTTGGGCAAGATGTGAAAAATGACAGCTGCACTGCTCATAAGGAGGTGTGGTAAAATGGCAATGTTGAAAATCTGGAGTGAAAATATTGAAAATTCACAAACGTATGAGCGTGCGTAGGAACTGCGCAATCGCTCGTAAAACAGTCATTTTTAGGAATTTTTTCACCAAATTTTCAACATAGCCATTTTAAGACCTCTGCTCATGAACAGTGTCACTGTGATTTTCTTAATGTGTCCCATACATTGATTTTGCACACCGACTGTGCCATTGTGCGCTACATGGGCGGAAACACGTTTTGGGTGAGATGTGAAAAATGACAGCTGTACTGCTCATAAGAAGGTGTGGTAAAATGGTAATGTTGAAAATCTGGAGTAGAAATATTGAAAATTCACAAACCTACAAGCGTGCGTAGGAACTGCGCAACGCACGCTCGTTTTTTGGAATTTTTGCACCAAATTTTCAACTTGGGTTTTTTTGGACCCCTTCTCATGAATGATGTCACTCTCATGGCGCTATTCATGCCCGAAGGGTGATTTCACACAGTGACTGCACAGTGACTGCAAAATCACCCTTCGGGCCTGAATAACACCATGAAAGTGACATCATTCATGAGAAGGGGTCCCAAAAACCCCATGTTGAAAATTTGGTGCAAAAATTCTAAAAAATGCCTGAGATATGCAATAAAGTTGAAACCCCCCTATCTAGCCCATTATACAGCTTACCGGCATTTCCTCAGTTCGCGGTCACCTTTGAAGAGTGCAGGCGTGTTCCGGTCCACGAAGATCGTCGCGCCAGAGTCCGGAGGGTGGTATGGGGTGGGAGGGTGGGGAGGCTGGGTGCACAGTGGATGGGCGGGTTGTGGGAGGGGCTGGGAGACGCGCAGAACGTTTTATTTTACAGGTTTAAAAAAATGATGACGTGGGGCGCTTGCCATACTGGGGTGGGCTCCCAGCATGGCAGAAGATGGCTGGGGGGGCCAAGGAGCCGACGGGGGATTGGGCACCCCTGTCGGCAAACTACGCGGGGGGGCCGAGGAGCCGACGGGGGATTGGGCACCCACGTCAGCAAAAGACACTGAACGTTTGCCACGCTGGGGTGGGCTCCCAGTGTGGCAGCAGGATGGCTTGGGGGGGCCATGGAGCCGACGGGGGATTGGGCATCCCCATCGGCCAACAACATTTGCCACACTGGGGTGGGATCCCAGCGTGGCACCAAAGCTTTGGGGGGGTGGCGTGACGCGCGCGCGGGGAGCACGTGACATGAGGGGATGGCGTGAACGGTGCTCTGTATGACAGCGGTGTTTTGCTTTGAAGCAGAGGAACACCGCTGTCATACAGAGCTCCTGCACCCATTGGTGCAGGACCGCCACGCCTGCTCAAGGGAGCAGTGCATTGGATGGGAGAGGCACACCTCCAAAGTGTGCTACTCTCCCAAAACGTTCCTTGTGCATGTGCGCAAGTGAACGTAAAAAAGAAAAATGACATCCAGTATTCAAGTTCTCTCTCCTTCTCTCTTGTCCTTCCCCATAGTCACTGTCTGGTCTGAAGGACACATCCTGATTATCTATTTGGAAGTCATTCCTGCCTCCTGCAGGCTGTCTTAAATTTCTCTTTGGACCATGCCAAGTATAGATGGTTCCATCTTTGTAATCACTGTCATCTTTACTTTTGTATTTAATGAGAACAGTATGGCATTTTTTCTTTAAGAACAATAAATTTGTCAGCCAAACATTTTGCTGCAAATTTTGGCTCAAGAGCAACTATTTCAGTTGCTACTTTCTCTGTTTCTTTCCTGGAATTTTTAATTGTAGGATGCATCATGACATGACTGCACTAATTAAGAATTGTACACAGTCAGTTAGATATTTAGTGTCCTGCATTCCAAAGGAGGGAGGCTTTTGTATATATACTGTAAACTTCATGGAATGTGCTTATCGAAGCTGCATGAATTCAGAACTGAATGTTCTTCTTGTACAAATTTTCCAAAGTGTGAGCGTCAACCTGATCATTAGTACAACATGTATTCAGGTCTGATAAAAGCTGCTCAGTTTGTTCTCTGCTGTATGCTACAGGTATATCATTCCCAGCTTCACAGAAAAAGAAAGATACTTCACTGTTACAGAGCTTGTATACATATTATTAGCAAGGGCATCACTAATAAAGCTCAAAGAAGGTAAACTGCCCCAAAAAATTAGATTGGAACTCATCCACCAGTATCAGCGGCACTCTACCCCAACTGAAATATCACTAAAACAACAAAAGCTGGTGGTAGCTCACAGAACATAGAGTAGCAGTATGCACATACCTTGGAGTGAAATAAATCTATAGTTCAAAACAGTTGCTCCACTCAGTGAAGACTGGATCAGCATGAAGGCAGGGGGTTGATTCCAGGAAGGCTGCAAGCCTTGGGTGCACTGAACATCTGGCACATGAGGCTTGCTGCATTCCCCAGATGGTGATTGGGGGGGCCGGTGATTGCCACTAGACGGGACAGCTTTTTGTGGTCTAGCTTGTTGCAATCTTGGGTAACCATTTTACTGGGCTTGCTCCAAAGATTTGGTGCAAGCTGTGGTAAAGTGGGGAAAAGAGTCTCAAATACACCTGATCTTCTTGAATCAGGCGTAGGTTGTGGCAGAGTTTGATGCAGCTGTATCATCCACCGGGGTTGATGCAATTGGTGCAACCCTAGGTTCACCTTTGTGAACCAGGCCAATAAACTTTTTCACAAGTAAGGAATAGTCTTACTGGGTAAGATTGTTCATTCCTTTGAACATGTAAAGCAGTGCAAAAAGGCTGTATACCAACAGTACAGCAGCAGCATCTCACCAAACAATTTTGTATCATGACTCTGGGCTTCAGCAGGGGAGGGAGGATTACTGGCTGGAGCATGTTGAAATCCTCAATAAGCTCGATGTGCTTCCACAGTTTTGAACAAAATCATTGTAAGCTGCTATTTCTTCAACAACTGGGTCTTAAACTGACCACTCAAAAACAAAAAAAAACAACAACAATGAAATTGCCCTCACACACTTGTCCATGCCACCTGAAGGAGAAAAAGAAAAGAGAGAAAAGGGGGGGGTGGGGTAAGGGAAGGAGGAGGCGGGGGCAATAGGGTCAGAGAAAAAAAATTAAAGTACAGCATAATTTAAATCCCAATGAATGTCATAGTTTTCTATTCTAAAACAGATGGCTGTTCCTTCTGGAGACCTTTTGGTAGCTATCGACATGGAAAGCCTCTATTAAAATACTCTGCATGAAGGTGAACAAGAGGCTTTAAATAATGCATGTGCTAGTGAAATCAGACACTTTTGCTTCCTACTCACTGCATTATTAATCTTGGCCAATTTGTACTGCGAGTGTTTCTTTTTTGAAAGGACTTTTTTGTTTAATGCAAAGGCACTGCAATGGGCACCACTTTTACACCTATTCTGATCAATTTATGTATAGGAATGTTGGGAAAAACATTTATCTGTAAACAGGACAGTGTCCTGCTGCTTAAAGGGTTGGCAGCCTGTGTTATTGCTTATCAGTCTATCTCTCTTTCTCTCTCTGTCTCTCTCTCCCTCCCTCTCTTCATTGATGTCATCATGCTGCAAGTCAGCAGCCATTTTAGGGAAACAAAAGGAGGGAGATTTTAAACAGGAGTGGCTGTTGTTTATGTTTTTTGATTGCTATGAAACAGAATTTATTCCAGTTAAATAAATGCTGTTTCAGCATTCATGTACACAGCAGCCTTTTCTTTAAAAAGCTATGAGGCCAGATCTTGGAAAATGTAAAAGGTAAATCATTGCATTTCAGTATCCTTTCACTCCCCAGCGCTTTGCGTCTATCTGAGGCTCTGCCTTGCATTATCATACTTTTATATGTAAGAATTAAGTTTCTGGCTTCGTTTGTGTGAGCCAGCACTTTCGTTATATAGTTTCAGACTTCCTCCCCGAGGCACGCTGGATACACTTCACGGTACCACATTAGAATCAGTGCTGTTTGCACAATTCCCATGAACCGTGGAAGGTCATATTAGGCCAAATGTTTATTACTGTGTGCTAGGAGCCACCCACTGTCTTCATATTTTGTGACCATGTCCTTTCGTAAAATATTTGAAAAGAGTTTCCTCTTCGATATTAAGGAAGATGCAGCAATTCATTATTAAAGTAGAGGCTGGTGGAGTTCCTGAAAGTAAATGAGTTACAGGACAGTAGGTAGCATGGGTCTGTAGTGGGTAAGTCTTCTCAGATGAACCTGATTGACTTCTTTGAATTTATAACAAAGGCTGTTTACAGAGGCCAAGCTGTGGATGTATTGTACCTCACCTTTCATAAATCATTTGACTCTTTTATGCATTGAAGGCTAGATAAGCAACTGGCAGACCTGTGCATAGGGGAGAGAAACTAACAACCTGGATTGGAAACTGGTTGGTGGGAAGAAACACAGAGGGTGGTGCTCAAATAAGAATTTCCAGATATTAGGGTAGTCATTTGTTGGGGGGGGGGGCTGATGGGTCGGGCCTTGGTCCAGTTTTTTTTAAAAGCTTTGTTGGTGACATTGGTGAAAATTTCCAAGGTAAGAGATGTCTCTTTGCAGATGACACATAACTCTGTGTGAGAGTGGGTGGAGAGGATGGAATAAGGTAATGAAGGAGAATTTGAAGAGGTTGGAGATGTGATCCAAGGTATGGCAGCTGAGATCCATTGCAAAGAAATGAAAAATCATGCACATAGGAGCAAATAATCTGAAAACAGAATACAAGATGGGTGGATTGAAAGTGGAGCAGATGAAGGAGGAGAAGTGCTGGGGTGTTACATCTGATAACCTAAAACAAACAGCTCCATGTAAAAAGTCAGTGGGAAAGAGTAACATGATATTGGAATGTATAGGCAAAGAGATCAGTAGTAGATGCAAGGAGGTGATATTACCCTGTACAGACCCCTGCTGAAATCACAGAGTATTGCATGCAGTTCAATCTGAAAAAAGATAGGGATAGGGTCGGGTTGGTCCAGAAGAAGGCCAACAAAATGATTTAGGGGCAACGGGTAGGTCATACCAGGAAAGGCTGTTAAATTTTGAGATGTATTGGCTAAAAACCTGGAGGGAGAGAGGGCATCATAGAAAAATTTAAGAGACTTAGCCCCACATCTGTTGTAAATTTATATGGTTATTTGTTCCCAGACAACTCCATTTTCATACCTGTTAGGAGCTTGAAAAGTTTGAGGAGGGGGTTCTTTACTGCCAACAGTAACCCATTGTAACTATCCTGGGTGTCTCATTTGTTGATAGGTTAAATTTCCTTTGTTCTTGAGTGCTGCATTAGCAAATGAGAAGATGGTGTCATATTCCCCGTCATTTATTACAGCATGTCTACTGATTTAGAATACCAAAGTAAGCAGTGGCAAAAGTATAAAATATACCCTGATTAACTTCAGTTAGTGTAGTTTCAAAATCCCCTTAAAAGTGGTTGAGCAAGATATGTTCATTTAATGGTTTTCATGGTGTTGTTCCTGATATTGCAATTTTAGTGGCCCCCAAGCAGTTCACTGAAACAGTCTCAGCTATGCAACCAATTATAACAGACAATCTCACCTCAAACATCAAGAATCAAATAACATTTTAGGA
Organism: Neoceratodus forsteri; assembly: GCA_016271365.2. Taxonomy (NCBI): domain Eukaryota; kingdom Metazoa; phylum Chordata; order Ceratodontiformes; family Ceratodontidae; genus Neoceratodus; species Neoceratodus forsteri. The sequence goes on along the minus strand of CM057459.1, from coordinate 775,868,549 downwards.
AATGGCCAAAAAAACATGCACTATTAGATGGCATATGTGAAGTGCCAGAATTGGATTAAAAAAGGATAGAATATACGACTTAGCCAGCTTATTGTAAAGTTACACTGCTCAGCCATCTTAGTTGGGGCAAGCCTATTTCACATTGTCATGGGAATTGCTGCCTCCTGGGAAATACAGTACAGTCAGAGAGCAGTAGCAGAAACAGTTTAGAAATGGAGATCCCTACACTGGAATGGAAGGTATGCATTTTTCAAAACAAGTCAGTAAACAAAACACTACTACTGGCACAGACAGCATGGATAGAGGCAACGGGACAGACTGGATAACATATTAGTCGGCATTACTCAGTTTATAAAGGTAGAAGATGACCATAAGCCTATCAAGGCAACCTTCCCCACACTAGTGGGGGTATGTTAATTCCTGTTTTCAATTAGGTATTTATCCAAAGAATTTTTGAACATCTCAAAGGAAGTGATGTTAACCAAGTAGTTAGGTATGGAGTTACACAGTTTTCTCACCCAAACAGTAAATAAGTTATTTCTCTTGTTAGGATTGATCTTTGGGATTTGAAGTTGTTTATTTTGTCATCTGAGACCACTGGATTTAGTTACCCATGTGAGATTGCATTCCTTAGTGAGGTATGAGTCTTTCAAAATATTGAAAAGCATTAAGAGATCAACCCTTACCTAGTGAGTTTTTAGGTCATACAAATTCAGGGCACTTAATCTATCTGAGTAAAAGAGAGTGCTAATGGGTATTATAGGTTTTGTTGCCCTCCTTTGTACTGACTCAACTATCCTTATGACCTTTGCTAGGTAAGGTGCTCAAAAGGATGCTGCATAGTCCACGTGTGGTCTACTATATCTTTGAATTGTCTGATTTTAGGGCTTATTCAAGTTTATAAAGGAATACGTCAAGTAGACAGTAATGAACACTTCACCTATGGTGTTCACACAACCACTACAGGTAACATGAAGAAGTTGGTAGGGGGAACATTTTATAAAGGATGTTGGGCGGTATTTTTTATTGAGTTGCTAGGTAATGTGTATAAGATACTAGTCAATGAAGGGATGTGCACAAAGTCTGTGGTAGGGTTCAAGCATGCTGTAGGTGGGATAGACACATGAGCGTAGAGGGCTGTGAAAACAGGGAAGAGGGGACAAAATGGGAGGGAGGGAAGGAGGAGATGAATGACATCTAGAAGATTTGGTTTCATAATTTAGGCAGAAGGGCAGACACAATAGAACAATTGACCTTCTTCTGCTGTCAACTTCTGTGCTTCTATGTTTCTCCAAAATTTCCCTCCTCTGCTTTCTAATTTTCATTTGAATGGCTTGGTATGTCAGTGGTCTGACATTCCTGTCCTTCTGGTTTGCTTAACTGTTGCTATTAGATATAATCCGTTGGCTGGCTGTTTTAATTTGCCTATGAAAGGGTATAAATAATTACCCAAGGTAAGCAATCCTGCCACTTTACAAGCCCTGCTCAGACCATCATCTGGAGTACTACATGCAGTTCTGGCTCCTCCATAGAAAAAAGACATTAAGGCCATCAAGAAGGTGCAACATGGGGGTACCATAATGATCAGTGGCTCAGGGGGCAACATTTATGAGGGCAGACTGGTGTTCCTTTATGTGTTCAGCCTGGAGAAAATGAGCCTAATAGGGAACATTATCTCAGTCTTTTGCAAATGCAGTGGTATTAACAAGATTGAACAAACAGAGATGCTAGATCTAGTGTCCTGCAGCACAATATGGGAACATGTCCTGAAGCTCAATGGTAGTAGATTCAGGGTTAACTTTAGGAGGCCTTTTTTCTCCCAAGGAATGGTGAAACTATACAGTATGGATGAAAGGGAGAAGGAAAGCACATGAGTCAGAGTTCCAGAGGGAATAGTATTGGAAGGGAGAAGGGTAGGCAAATGAAGAGTGAAAGCAGGAGATCAGGGAGAGCCAGAACATGGCTTTATGGGTAGCAGAGTGATAAAGTGAGGGAAGGAAGTTAAAGTTTGGGATAAAGTGAACAGTGGTGGGTAAGGGGGTAGCAGCTCAGCTCAGGGTATAATGACAAACAATGGAAAAGGGTGTTCAGCTGGACCATGGTGGATTTGGGGTGATGAGCTCCTGAGTAAGTGTCTGCTGTACTGTACTTGAACTATAAAGGGCAAATATCCCTTTTTCATGTAGATGTCAATAATAAGAAACAGAGGGCCATCCCAGTGGCCTAGGTGTAGCACATCATGCTGCCATACATACAGTGGGGGGTTGGGAGCAGACTTGGATCATCACATCAGGAGGCAGGCCAGGCTGATGTAGGTGCTGCATGACAGTGAACCTCAGCAGAGGAGGACTGTCAGTGAGTTCCAATGCAGTTCAGAGACCCCCTGTAGTTATACAAGGGATCTTTTTCTTGTCCCAAAGATACTGTGGCATGAAAGGGGACAGAGGCATGTTTTATACCATGGGATGGAGGGAGGAACTTCACACAGGGAAAAAAATGAAAAATAAATGTGCACTGAGTCATCCAAATGATGGTCATCAGTAAACATTGACCCTCCTCTCTGTGGCTGCCCACTGACTGTGATTGTGTGGCAGCAGCATACTAGGCTGAGAGGTTGCCAACAGCACCAAGATAAAAACAGAATGAGCATTTGTCAGCTCGTGGCCAATAGGCTGTATTAAAAACATAAACAAATGATAACAGACAAAATTAGATGAAATTCAAGTTTAGGGGACATTTTGTATAATTTTCTGCTGGTAGCAACTGTTTTTCCTTGTTTTTGCTGGTAACTGGAGTGCCACTTTAAGAAAGTACTTTAAAATTCCAGGCACCATTTGAAACTAGAAAGCAAAGTCCAAATTGCTCTTGAAGATCCACGCAAGGTTTTGTCTTTCCTAATATTCAGCATGCCTTCTTCCCTCTTCCATTTTGTACTCTGCAGTCTCCCTGCAGACATGGTAATGGTGGGGAGGGCTTGACTTTGCTTGGTATATTGGTCTATTAATAAAGAATGGTTTATTACTATTTTATTACAGTGTATAAAATACCATTTAAAATAAATGACATGTAGTCTTAGTAAAGAAGAATAATTTAAAATTAATTTTCAGATAGGAATGGCATAATTAGACCTTTATTGGGGCTTATAGGAGCAGCTTCAGACTTTACAAATGATTAATGCCTTTTTTAAATGGTATTGATTGAGTGCTTTTATTTATGACCTGTTGACATATAGATACACTAAAGGAAGTACATTTCTAAAGCAAAGACTAAGCTAGTACTGGAAGATTTTTCAATAGTAATTGTCAGTGATTAACTTATGGCCAAGTGTGTACCTTTTGAATGCACTAAATCAATATGCTTATGGAATTTAGTTTGTATGCTGTATTTTAGATTGACTGCTTTTGGCTTCTATGTGAAAATAAATGTCAATATTGGATAACATACTGATTCAGAAAGTAATTATTAGGAAATTGGGATATGTTAGGCCCAATATATAGTACATCTACAATTAGAAATACAGGTACGAGTATAACACAACTGGTTTTAAGGCAAATTGATTATTTAAAGGAATACAGCTCCATTGGATAGTGTTTATTAATTCTTTTGGTAACCAGGTAAGGCCCACTAGGCACAAGTGCCTGTTTTCAGTTGCAACCTGGGAGAAATGGGGAGGTTAAGTGACTTGCTGAGAGTTATACAGTATGCAAGTGGAGGCTGTGGGAATCAAACCAAGGCCTGCTAGATGTGTCAAGCTCATTCACACCTTGTTTCTCTAACCTCTAGGCTACTCTGTCAGCCCTGTGGCCCAGTTGGTAGTACTCATCTCCTTAAGCTTGAGGTTGCTGGTTCAATTCTCACACCTGGGACTTATGAACATAAAAAAATGCCAGTAGATACAGACCATACTATCTATCAAGTCTGCTCTAGTGTGCAGCTCCAAGTCTAATCTACGTCAGCTCCCCCCCACTTTTTGCCCATCCATCTGATTAATCCCCCCTTCAGCTGACTCTCCCTTCTCCAGCTTCGCTTCAGTTTTGATCTTACCTTTGACCCTGTCTCACCCCCTCTTAAAATTGCCCACAGATATCAAATATATCACCTCCTCTAGCAGAGCGTACCAACTTGCCACCAACTTTTCTGTGAAATAGTGCCTCCTCATTTCCCTCCTGAGTCTTCCACCCTTCAGATTCAGACTGTGTCCCCTTCTGTCCCCACTTTAATAATCTAAACACGCCCTCAGTACTAATCTTATTTGTGTACTTTAAGTATTTGAAGGTCTCAATCATATCCCCTCTCTCCCCTTCTATTCTCCAAATCCAGAAGCAAATGGTTTGATACCTTTTATTGGACCAACATAGATGTTACAAAAAGAAAACAGTGCCTAAGCTTTTGAACCAACCAGGTCCTTCCTCTGAGACTTTTGTCAGTTGTTTAGAGAATCACATTCTATTAACACCAAGATCATACATAAAAAAGAAAACAGAAAAAAATTATCATTGGTTTAAAATAACTATTTTAAAAAATCACAGATTTAAATAGAAGGAACCAGATTCTACTAGTTTGCTACTGCTTCAGAAACCTTCCAAGGTCAAACGTGAACAGAAGAGATAAGAGGAACACTAAGCAGACTGCCCCACTAACTGAAATTATGCATGAATGAGTGTGTTATGTGAAGACATTCTTAACTGAAAGCAAGACCTTAAGATTTAATACTCACATAAGTGCATGTTAAAATTTGATACTATTGAATGATAAAAAGCTATACAACAGTAATTTTCCATATATGGAAATATGGGGGTATAAAGAGGTATAAAGAAGTGTCCCTAGTGTGAACGACTGATTCACACATTCATAGAGTATTAAACCAGATGGCAGCCAGCTGATGAAAGCAATGTAAATGACATCATATTCAGTCAAATTGCTAATTCAAAAGAAAAAAAAACTATAGTTAGAATGTTTAATTTTTTGAGCTGCACATGCTCTGAAAATAGCAGTTGTTATCTCATAATTTAAAATGTATATCAGTTCAAAACTTGCCACTTACAAAACCAAGTTCCTTGGGCCAGACTCTATCAAACCTGAAATATTTAGGCTGCAAAATAGAATTGTTATTTAGTTGCAGGTGAGCAAGGAAAAAAAAAAAAAACTCTTAATTTACAGTAGGCAAATATTAGGGTTTTTACACCTCTGTAAATTTGCCTTCTTGATTGACACAACATTGTCAGTATGCAGAAACCCTGGTCAAAACTCCACACCTGCCAAATTTAAGTCAAATTGGTTAAATGGTAGCAAAGTTATTAAGGTGCTAAAATTGGGGTTTAACCTCAAAGTGCTTAATAGATATAGAAACAGAAAAATAGATCTTGACAATAGATAAGGACTGCTTGGCCCACCTAGTCTTCACATTTCTCTACCTATTGGGTTCAGATTCTAGTTAACCAACAGCCTACTTCCTCCTACCCCTCACTATAATTGCCTTATGTCTGTCCCATTCTTTCTTGAATTCCCCCACTGTTTTTGACCCCATGACCACCTCAGGACGGCTGTTCCATGCATCTATCACTCTCTCCATGAAAAAATATTTACTCACATTGCCCCTGAGCCGTCCACCCTCTATCTTCAGATTGTACCCCCTTGTTCCAGCACATCTCTTTTTCTGAAAGATGCTCCCTTCTTGTACTTTGTTGATTCCCTTGAGGTACTTGAAAGTTTCTATCATGTCCTCCCTTTCGCTCCTTTCCTCAAGGCTACACATATTAAGCTCCTTTAGTCTCTCTTCATATGGGATCTGTTGCAGACCCTGTACCATTTTAGTTGCCCTCCTCTGGATGCCTCCATCCTGTCTATGTCCTTGTGGACATGGGGTCTCCAGAACTGCACACAGTACTCCAGATGGGGTCTCAGCAACTGTCTGTACAGAAGGATGACAACTTCCTGTTTTCTACTGGTGATGCCTCTCCTTATGCATCCCAGTATCCCCAGCCCTCATTATTGCCTTCTCACATTGCTTGCCTACCTTAAGGTCATCTGATATGACTACCCCAGGTCCCTTTCCATTTTTTGTTCTTGTTAGTACCTCCCCCCCATTTGTGTAGTCTTCCCCTGGGTTTTTATTTCCCAAGTGCATTACTTTGCATGTCTTTGCATTGAAGCTTAGCTGCTATACTTTTGACCATTCCTCTTACCTTTCCAAGTCCCTCCTCATCCTTTCCACCCCTCCTTGTGTATCAACCCTATTGCAGACCTTTCTGTCATCTGCAAAGAGCCATACTTTTCCATTTAGCCCCTCCACAATGTCTCCTATAAAGTCATTAAAGAGGACCGGTCCCAGTACTGAACCCTGTGGTACCTCCTTTCTTCAGAGTGTACTCCATTTACTATTACCCTCTGCATCCTGTTGTCCAGCCAATTTGTTACTCAGGCTATCACCATGGACCCACTCCCAGGCTGGATAACTTGTTTATTAATCTTTTGTGTGGGACTGTGTCAAATGCCTTGCTAAAGGATAGATAGGCCATATCCACAGCCCTTCCCTTGTCTACTACTTTGATCCACCCAGTCAACAAAATCTATTAGATTTGTCTGACATTACCTTCCCTCTGTGAATCCATGTTGCCTTGGGTCCTGTACCCCGCTGGCCTCTAGGTACTCAATATTTCTTTCTTTCAGAAGTAATTCCATCATTTTCCCTACCACTGAGGTCAAACTAACAGGTGTGTAGTTTCCTGCCTATGCCTTTCTCCCACTTTTGTTAAGAGGAATTACATCCACCCTCCTCCAGTCCTCAGGTACCTCAATATTCTCCCATGATTTGTTAAAAAGGGTAGTCAGTGGTGTCACTAGGTCTCCCCTTAGTTCTTTTAGAATTCTGGGGTGAACTGTGTCAGGCCTCATTGCTTTGTCCACCTTGAGTTTTAGGAGTTCTTTCAGGACCCTTTCTTCTGTGAATGGACTGGTGTTGACCCTCCCTGCCCAGAGTGCTTCTATTGTTTGGTTTAGGCACCTCCCTCTATTCTTCTTCTTTTGTGAATATTAAGCAAATATATTTGTTTAGAATCTTTACCTTATCACTGTCACCCTCTGCCCACTTCTCCTCCCCTTTATTAAGCCTAACTATACCTCCCTTGGTCTTCATTTGCTCCCTGATGTACCTATAAAAGGTTTTATCCCTCTTCTTAACAGAGTTGGCTATCTTTTCTTTGGTTTGGGCCTTCACTATGCTGACTGCCTTCCCCGCTTCCTTCTGCTTTAACTAATACATTTCTCTGTCCTGCTTTTTCTGTGATGCCTTATACTTCCTGAATGCTATCTTTTTCTCCCAAACCTTCCTTGCCATCTCTTTTGTGAACCACAGTATTGTTTTACTTTATTTTGTTTTCTTTATATGCTTCACACAAATGCTTGTTGCCTCTGTGATGGCAGTTTTGATTTGTTCCTCATTGTTCTTCCACCCCTCCTTCCTGCCATTTGCTAGTGCATTCCTTAGGCACTCTCCCATTTTGCAAAAGTCAGCCCTTCTAAAGTCCAGTACCTTCACTTTTGTATGGCTTGACTCCACAGTTGTGTTTATTGTGAACCACACTGTGAGCTGGTCACTTGTTCCCAGATGGCTACCAAGTTCTAGATCTCTGCTCCTCTCTCCATCCCCTTTTGAGAGTACGAGGTCCAAGATTGCTCCCTCCTGAGTGGGTTCTAACACTAGCTGTCTGAGGCATGTCCCCTGTAGGGCATCGAGAATGACCCTACTCTTGGATGTGGCTGCAGTAAATGTGCTCCAGTTAACATCTGGCATATTCAGGACGGGTCCCTCATCAACAATATCACCCCTTTTTCTGCCATTCTGAGGATGCCTTCTATCATTTCCTTGTCCATTGCTTCCCTCTGAGATGGGGGTCTGTATACAACCCCGTGCAGATTGTGGTGCCATTTACTTCTCCAGGGTGACCCACAGTACCCCCTCTCCTCTCTCTTTACCCTCTAGTTCCATTGCTTTGATCCCTTCCCTTACTTAGAGAACTACTACTCCTCCTCTTTTACCCTCCCTGTTCCTCCTGTAGATTGTGTATCCTGGTATATTGACATCCCAGTCATGGTTATTTGTATACTAGATAGACAGACAGACAGATAGATATGATGGCAAGTATGATGAATACAGGCAAGAGCAAATATACTCCAGTCACACAGTTTGTAATCATGTAGTGGGAATGGGAATAAGGTAGGCAGGAGATCAGGAATGGTAGTTTGGATTTGTCATGTCAAGCATTGGAGAATGGGCCAAGGCAGTAGGAAAAATGATGAGCAAACAGCTTGCTTTAAACTTTGCTTGGCAGCAGAATACTTTAAGATGTTGGGGAAGGAGAGGTGGTGAGTGCTGGACTTTTGTTACTGAGAATTAGGACAGTGTTTTTATATTCATGACAATAATTTTTGTGACTGGGAAAATGGATTACCATGGGAAAAAGCTTTTGTTTTGGGTGGTTAGGCAGTTTCATACTTGACATGGGGCTTTGAGCATTTCAAGAGATCCTGAAACTGTGTTAATATTACAGTAGTGCCCAGTGTCAGGTTCCATTATGTCAATCAGTATGTTGCATGAAGGGCAGTAAGGGTCATCACTTTGTACTGGTCTGTTTTCTTGCAGTTTACTAGCTGACATCTAGTGCTTGTAGACTTAAGAGTTTCTGGAGGCACACACATGCCCAGAACTGTTTCTGTTCAGTTGCATCAACTGCCATGGTCAAATATTTATAGATATTATGCAGCATTTCTAAACAGACTCTCTGTAGTGGCCCTACAGTGGTACTACAGACAGTGAAAAATAGGGTTGCCCCTTGAAGAGAAGTGTGTAAGGTAAAAAATAAATGTAATGCAGCCAAACAGCCTCACACCTACTCCTTACAAACCAACTACAACAACTCACTACCACTACCATATATGTAGTTAAAATCTGAAGTTTATTAAGCCAATTGTACCATATAGAAAGATTGCAAAAAATGTAAAAGTAGAGTAACAAACTCCCAAACAGTGGACACAGAATGTCCTAATGCTGTTTCACATCCCCACGGGTGCTTTATCAAGGGTGATGCTCTTAACATACAATCTGTCCCTTTACAGTCCCTTCCAGATGATGTCATAGAGTCTAGATATCTTTCCTCATGAGAGAACGTGATGCTGGGCCCCACTATACAGTATGTTCAGCAAAGGTCAATTTGGATCCAGTCAAAGTCTATGGTACTTCAGGGGCTCGACCACTTATAGGGGGTACCCGAATATGATAGAACTTCTAAGGAGTGGACATACATAGTTGCCATTCCTCTGAAAACCATTACTTTGGTTTTTATGCTGGTTAGCAGTGATTTACATCTACAGCATCCATGTTTGTACCTTATTGATGACTGCCTGTGGCACTTTGGTGAAGTCAGTTGTGCACTTGGATTCAGCCTAGATCATGCTGCCAGCTGCATACAGGTAGGTGCTGATGTCCTGTCTTGAGCAGGGCAAAGGGTCATAACAGCACGAAGAAACACCGTGCAGCAATACATGCCACAAGCAAAACAGTGGCACTCACAAACATCGTTGGTTACAACAGCAACCCGATTAGAAGAGTGCAGCCCCATCAACAATAATGGGACTTTTTTTATGCAGGAGGCTACACCTCCCACCACACACCCACACCCTGGACTTAAAATAACCTACTCTGGGGGGTTGTGGACTTTGGGGATGGAGAGAAAATAGGGAGGGGGAAAATTACTTTAAAAAAAATAACGTTGCTGCAGGAGAAACATTGGTGGGGACTGAAGTGTGTTCCCAGGTCTCCTGCTATTTCGTGTGCTGGTACCCTTAGTCACTCCACCATGGGAGCAGCTTGAGCAGCACCCAACACACAGTGACTCGATTCCTCCACAGGATGTCTGCAGAGTGACAGGGTAGCAATAATTCCCTACCACTTTTCTAACCTCTGTCGCTCTAAATCCTTTCACGCTTTACACAACATGACTCTTTCAGCACTCTTCCTGGTGCACTGTACTTTTGAGCAGAATGAGGGGAGGACACTTACAATTTGACTGCAAAGTAATGATTCGAGGATAGAGACTTGTTTGATGCCAAGGATTATAGAATATGTGGGAGAGGCTTCCATTTTTATTTTGATTGTCTGCGATCTGCTGGTAAGAGAGGCAAAAAGCTAGCACAGTACATTTGGGGATTTACTTTGTGAAGTAAGAGCTTATGATCCATAGCATCAAATGCCTTAGTGAGGTCAATAATGATGGCACCTTTGTGATAGACATCATCAAGGTTGGAGGAGAGGTCATTTTTGACCATCAGAAACCATGCAGTGGTACAGTGGTTTGGATGAAAGCCTGATGTCACCTCAGTTAGAATATTATGTTGGAGAATGCACTTTAGTTGCTGCTTATGCATCAGTTTTTCTATAGACTTGCTGAGAACTGATAAAACTGAGACAAAATGGGCATGATTTGTATAAAGAGGTGAAGGCTTCTACTTTTCAAGTTGCAGTAATTGGACTGGTGCACCAGAAGAAGTTAAGAAGTGTGGTTACTGGGCCTGCCAGTGTACAACGGTGGTGAGTCTTAGGATTTTGGCAGCATGAAACCTGTACTTTCAGCAGTATTGAGGTAATTCGGTACTTTTATAACTTCTGCATGGCTGCCATCTTTGAAGTTGAAGTCTGTATTTCACACAAAGGCAACTGGTATTTTGGTGTTAAAAGGAAGTGGGTTGAGAAGGCTGTGTCAGGATGTGCACTGGAAGGTTGAGATTTGTGAAGTGATAGTTTACGATGTCAGTGATCTTGATTCTGCTCCTTATGATTATGTTGCTGCTGTAGATGAGTTGTGAGATTGGCTAGGACAGGCCTTTTCCTAAGAGGGAGTTTGCACCTGAGCACAGGTTCTTCACTTGTTTTTTGTTTGCCTCCTACTTGTGGTCATAGTACATTGCTTTGGTTCTTCTTGCTGTGGCAATTGCAAAATTTCTCTGTCATCTGTAAATCTCATTGTCACTATCCCCAGTGATAGTCTTGTGTTTGATCAAAACCTTGCCAAGTCAGCAGAAGAAATCCAAGAGTTTTGGGGTAATGCAGTCAGATTGTCTTTGTCATATTCTCACAAATGATATGGGGAGTAATTTATAAGAGGCATCCACGTGAGCAGACACAAAACAGGATCACATGGATGCGAAATGATTGATGAGTGTAAGTCTGTCTTTAATCTGCTTGCTGAGCTCAGTGTGTAGCACATTTTCCTCCAGGGTTTTGTAGGAGTTGACTGTGAGCCATCAGCTGGGTTCTTTACTTTATCCTTCCATATGGATTAGATTGGGTGTGATCACTGAGGGAGTCAGAATGCTTTGCAGATACTACTATGCAGTAAAACTTGTTGGTCATTATTCAGTCAAATTATGATACACCTGTGGGTCTGCTATTGAGTCTTGTAGATTGAGATATTAGAACAGTAAACTGATGTTCTGTGATACAGTTTATGTTATGTCCTATGTGTTGCTCGGGTGTCAGATTCCTTTGTATCTTACAAAGGAACAAAATGTGTCACTAGAAAAGGGCCAGTAGGATCATCTAGTCTGCCCTATTTCCTGCCTGATGCTATACCCTTGGTCCTATTTACTCACAGTTGTCCCCCCTCCTCACTTTTATCTACTTATTATACCCATGTGCCTATCCCACATGTTTTAAGTTCCCCACTGTCTTCTCTCCTACCATCTCTTAAGGCAGGCTGTTCCAGGCATCCACCACCCATGCTGTGAAGAAGAGTTTCATCACATCCATTTTATACTTCCTCCCTCAAGCTTCATAGCATGTTGACATGTTCTGTTGCTTTTCCTCCTGTGAGGGCATACATGGCACTCTTCTAAGAATGTTACCAGCTGCTTGTGTTTTTCTACTTGCACTTTATAAATAAAATTTAAATGAAACTTGAAATGTGTTGTTAGTTGCAAATGTGAAAATTATACCTGTGCTGGTTCTCATGAACTTTTTTCACTTTCACAACTGCTTGACAATTTATTTGCCACTTCCAGGGACTGATGCACTCAGACAGAAGGTTGTCAGACCAAGAAAAGGTGAACTCAGAGTAACCCACTTTTTTTCCATGTCCTGGTAATAAATGTCCATTCATCCCTTGCCTCTTCCACTGTGAAGACTGAGCAGAAGTATTCTTTTGAAATTGTAACTTTTTCTTGGTCTTTCTCTGCACAGTTCCCTGCCTCCACCCCCGTTTCCTGATCCTCACTATACTAACCTTTGTGTTCTCCTTTTCGCTATTTATTGTTGGTGCACATCTAATTGCTACATTACAATATGTCAAAGTACAGTGCTTTAAGCTGGCTTGCTGGCATGAGTGGTAGTGCTACAACTTGTGACACCGACAATTCACGTTCGGTATCAAGCCCGGAGCGTTGGAGGGTCAGCTGCGGGGAGGAGGATTGAGCATCCCATAAACTGCTGTCCTCCTCTAGGGTGAGTGAGCTGTTGCACTCAATGAAAGTCTGACCCCTAGTGACAGCTAGGGGTCAGTGAGCCAGAGACCTCTAAACACAAGGTGATGTGATGGGGGGCAGTCGTTGATGTCTCAGGTGTGGGAGCACACTTGATATCTCTAGAACATTATCATACATCCTCACCTCCAGGGAATTATAAAGTGGATAACCCTGCTGGCTTGGCAGATGACACTGCTCCCTGCCACCATGTCCACAGCTGGATCCCACCCTCCTGTGCCATGTCATGCCTCTGGTCATAACTCCACCTGCTAGGCACTGAATAATTGTATGGGAGTGCCTAGGAGATGAATATGGCCCCACCTCATGGGTACAAGCTGAGGGGTACCCAAGCAGGTGAGTTGGGGTAGACTGCGGGAACTGGGGTCATGGGCCAAGGAGGATTTTGGTGGGGCAGGATTAGGTACTGGTAGCCAGCCAAAGAAGTTCCTAGCCAGTGGTGTTGGTAGGATAAGCAGAGTTAAAAAAAAGTATGGTGCTTTAAACATTCAGAAGGCCAGCTCACTATCAGACTTCCAGGACACAACACTAGACACACTCTGTCAAAGAATCTGCCAGGGGATCCTCTCCTCAGTTTGAGCCTTTGCTGTCCTTACCCTCCTTCCTGCCTCCCTTTGTTTATTGAGATATTCCCACTGCCAGCCTCCATTTGTGTTTCCTTGTACTTCCAGAAAGCTGTTTTTTTCTCTCTTACTGCCTTAGCCAGCTCCTGTGAGAATCACAGTGGCCTCTTTCACCGCTTAGCCTTACTTACTACCTTCAAACAACTTGCGATTACCTTAATTATTCCTTCCTTTATTCTTTTCCATTGTGCCTTCACTACCCACTGACTACCCCCCAAGCAGTCTTCAATTTCTTTAAAATCTGCTCTCTTAAAGTTCAGGACCCTCATCCTATTGTGTTTTTTCTCCTGTCTAATCTGTATGCCAAACTACACTACAATGATTGCTTTTACCTGAGGGGCTACTCACGGTGATGTCTGCAATGTTGTCCCTGTTCATAAGCAGCAGATCCAGCACTGCCTTGTCTCTAGTGGGATCTGTAACCAGCTGCCTGAGAAATGCCCTTTGCAAGGAGTCTAGGATGATCCCGCTCCTAGTTGTAGCTGCTGCCATGATGTTACAGTCTACATCTAGTTGATTAAATTCCCCCATAATCACTACTTCCCCTTTGCTTTGCATTCTGCCAATGGCCACCCCAAACCCCCATCCAACTCCTCCCTGTGTTGGTGGGTTATACACCACCTCCATGCCCTCTAAGCCAAGTATGACAACCTCCAGCCCCTCCTTTTACCCACTTTGTCCTTGTATCTCCATGGCCTTTATACCTTCCCTTACATATAAAACAACTCCCATTTCCTCCCTGCCCTATCCTTTAAAAACATGTCATAACCCAGTATGGCCACCTCTCAGCTAAGCTTGTCAGTGCACCATGATTCAGTTATGGCCACCAGATCAGGTCCCCCTCTGCAGTGGTAGTCTCAGTGTCAGGAATTTTATTTCTTAATCTCTTTGCATTGGTGCACATGGCTCTCCACTCCTTTGCCCCGCCCCTACTTTTCCCTCACTTGCCGAGTCCATCCTTTACTCTTCTTTTTTCTCTGGTACTGTCCTTCCCCTTTTTATTCTCCTTCTGCCCACTCACCCTAGTTTTCTTCTCAGCCTTAGATCCAACATTTGACCCTCTTGTCCTTCACCCTTGCCCCTACACTCCTCTACCCCTTGGGAATTTATTTCACGAGGACCTTTCCTCTCTGCTGCTCTGTATTCTGGAGGGCATAATCTGCCTCCCTTATTTCTTCTGCCTCTCCCCTTGGCTAGTTTAAATGGCCATTGAAATAGCATTTAAACCTTACAACCAGGACTGCTGTTCCCCTCCTGGATAGATGGAGGTCTTCTCCTCTATATAGGCCTTTATTTCCCAGGTAGGATCCCAGTCCCCTATGTAGCCAAACCCTTTCTCCATGCACCATGCCTTCAACAAGTCATTGAAGACTGTGGGGTGGTGTTCCCTTTCCTCCCCCTGGCTATACACAGGAAGCTCTTTAGTGAAGGCCACTGTGCATGCTATCTGCTCAGGCCCCTCCCAAGATCTCTAGCCCTATCTTGCAGCACCCCTGTTGCATCCCCTGTCAAGCCATTTGTCCCCAGATGGACAATGACATCAATATCTCCCTCCTGCCCTGCTGTCCTAGCAATCCTAATGATCAGCTCCCCATCCCTTTACGCTGAGGCACAAGGTAAGCACCTCACCTCCCTACTTCCCTCCCATGGTGTTCCCAGTACAACACCCCAAATGACTGATTTTACCACCAGAAGTTGCTACCTCTTCCACTGGGGTCCTCTGTCTCCCACCTTGAAGTCTGTGATCTGAAGGACCTCTGCATCCTACCTTGCCACTACCACAGGTGCCTTCCATTGCAGTGCCATCCAATCAGAGCAGTGAAAGAGTTCTGTAGTGGCACCAGTTGAAGAATGTTTTCACTTCCCCCTCATCCTTCCCGTAGCCCACCACAGTCCATCTGACCCTCCTTCTTGGCACCCTCTGAGGCAACAGTGGGGGACTTGATATCCCCTGGGTGGGGGAAAGCCCCCTGATTCCTAGCCAACTCAGCTGAGAGTCTAGAGACCTTTTTCCTTTGTCTACAGCAAGCTCAGATTGGTTTCCAAAAATAAGACAGAATGTTGCTAGGGCAGGCATTTTTATTATCTATGTACCTGTACTTTTCACAGTCTAGTCATGTTGCAAAACTATTGTTACAATAGCCTGTGTTATAACTAGACAAAATGATAGGAAACACATAGCAATTAAACAATTAGCAGTGATCACTCTGTCCATTCTTGACAGTTACTGTCCGAAGGTGCTGGCTGGCATGACTAGCCAAGGAGGAACCTGACACTGAGCAAAACAGTAGTAGCAATGTATCCATATTAGGATAAGATGGGAGGAGTACCATGGTCAAGTGGCATGCGTATTTGGGTGGGCTTCTTGTCTGAATAGACAGGTGATGTAAAGCTCCCTGTTACCCAGAGAGATAAGGGGGAGAAGATATTTGGTAAATAACCAGGTTGATGGAGCAGGTTCAGTTTACATGGGGCATGCCTGAAGATGGAGCTGATACACATGACTAGTTCACAACATTTCCCTTGTGGATGGTTTTGTTGAGTGATTGAGCAGCCGTGATTTGTTAATTCATTATTTGAGGCTTTCAGATGGAACCAGGTTTCTGTAATAGGATGCATGGTTTGTGAATTGTGTCCTTGTATACAGAGGACAGTTTCTCATAAAAGGCTCAGAATATCCAGACCATAATGTGCAGACCACTCCCTTTTCTGGATATTGTCAGGTATGTACTGTATGGGATCAGGTAAGGCCAATGTTTCCTTCTACATCACCCAACAGAAGAATCAGGCAGATGCAGACCATCCTAGTGGTGGCATGGAGGAGATGGACTTTTACTTTCTTGTCTGTGAGTGATATTCAAGTGCACATAGACGGTTTCATAGGGAAGGAGGTCAGGCCACAGATGTGCCATATCAATCCAGTTGTATTGAATCTACAGCAAGGTCAGGTTAGGTTCTAAACATAGGACTGAATATTACTAAGGTAGGCAGTTCTATTATTTATGTATATGCAATTTTCACAGTCTAGCTAAAGTCATCCTTGAAAGTATTTGCCTGGAAAAAAGAGACAGTCTATCACTAGCTCCTCAACAAACATACAGTATAATGGTCAATGTAATTTGCTGTGTGTTTTTTTTAAGATTATGTGTGCAGTGGCTTTTAGTAAGTACACTAAAAGAGGGCCTCTCACTTATCCTTTAAAAAATATTATTTCACACTCCTCAGGCTTTAAAACCTCTTCTCAACACACATGTTGTATCAGTGATAATGCAGTGTGTTAGTTCTTTTCAACAATACAAGTAGCTTTTAGTAAATATACTTACAGATGGTCTCACTTATCCAAAGAAAAACAGTCTTTCAGTCCCCTCAGGCTTTAAAAACTGAACTGACAGAAAATCATATCAGTCAATTAACATGTAATCTGTCTTACTCCACTGCTTGCAACTATAGGACCATTTGAGGAAAAAATGTGGAAAGAGGGCACATAAGAATAGGAATTAGTGTTTAGATGTCTTGTCATTTCCAGGATTTTCAGTTGGAGAAATTACAATAAAAAGCTTTTGTGTGGGTCATTACACCATTAACCAATAACTATTCCCAATGTGTGACAAACAAACACATCACTCTGTGCTATATAAGAGAGTAAGCATTACACTAGCCAACTGTAGATGGGAACACTAGTGGGTGCCCCTTATCTACAAGTGCATGCATGAACTGTGTCCTGAATATCTCAACAAGATACTAATGAAGGCAACTCCAATCTATCAACTTTGATCTCTTTCCAGACACTTTGTCATCATCCCTAAATTACATAAATCCAGCAGAGACAAGGTCTTTGCAGTTATTTTCCCAGCTAGCTGGAATTCCCTGTCTGACACCATCAAAGACTCAGACTATCAAAGTCTTTAGGCAGGCTATGCATGGCCATCTTTCACTCCCTCCACCTGCTCATCTGATTTATTTCTAGCGCCTCTTTACCCCGATCTGTACTACATAACCACTTTTTATACTTTTCACATGTTTGTTATCATTTGCCATGTTGATTGCCATCTGTAATACTGTATGCATGTATGGCTTGCTCACATTTTAATTCATTAATGCTTGTCATGAGTCACGTACAGTATCTTTATTTGCTAACATGTAACTCCAGTACTCTGCGATAATATTCCCCAGACTCTCTTGTAAAAATAGGTGCTGCACTTACATAAGACTACCCTGTTGTGTGAAAATTCTAGATAAAAAATAAAATTAAAATGAATCTAGCATCCTCTAGTCACTGAGTTATAATTTTAAGAGTAGTTTTGAAAGATAATAATGTAAACCATCTTCCAGAAAACAATGGACACACTTACATAGATTACAGGAATAGCAGTATGATATGCAAAACTTTGAGGTAGTATTTGAATTCAGTAGTTGTAGAAAGCTTTACTGCTGGCATTGATTAGAGTTTGGCATAAGTGAACCAAAACAGTTAGTACATTTGGTTGGTAGTTAATTCCCCCCCACCCTGTATTTCATTATAGCAAATGTAAATATCTTACATCAACATTTCCGTAGGTATACTAAAGATGAGATTTGACCTGCTTCTCTGAAGCTCCATTGACAAATGAATCCACCAGTAGGTGAAAAAAGTCTTCTAAATCAATTTGACCCTTGAGCATACGTGTACTGTAATTGCACTACATTGCATAATTAGTACTGTAATTATGAGCATCTCTTTCCACATTAAGGACATGAGCAGGTTAAGACACTCCCAGATAGGTGTAAACTCAGTCACACTTGTTTGCGCTTTTTTTGTCTTTCTGCCTGAATTACATTACTACCTTGTATGTTTGCTGACCCACCAGATTTCTGCATCAATTCCATCAGCTATGAAGTGTTGCCTCCAGATTGCTGTCATAGACATAAATGAAAGATCACATTACTACTGTCTTGCAATTTTCACTTGATTCACATGAGGTGGCATATCAGCTTAAAAGTGGTTTTCCAGTTTTTTTGCAAACTCACACTCACGCACAAACAAAACAACACAAACAAAACAATTAACAGAGTTCACATTGTGTGACATCCCTCATTAATTTGAATTTTAGAGCATTCTCTTCTATATTCCTATAGACAGTTACTTGATAACCTGCATGTTATCATATCCATGTGTAACCTCCCCCCAAGTCGCACCGGGAGATGAGCATCTTGTTGCTCAGTGTGCCTTTCCTGGTGAAACAATTGCAATAAATAAATAAACATTACTGGCTCTTTGCCTCTGATTTTGTTTGATTCTGCTGCTGCTGTTTCTGTTTTGAAGTCATAAATCTCTGCCTGTGACATCACAATAATTTTTACAACTGATTGTGAAGCCATATGCAAAAGACTACGACTCTGAAGATGGAATAATCAATTGAAACACATGGAGCTGGATTTTCAGATGGCTTAGATGGCTGCAAGCCCTTGGTGCACTGACAATGTGGTGTACTGGGCTTGCAGTGATCTAATGGGATTTTCTATCTTGTGCAGCAATTGCTGCAAGTTAGACCAACTTTTTGTGGTCTAGCTTGAGGCAATCTGGGGACTACTTTTATAGAGCTTCCATCAGATATTTATCACAAGCTGTGTAAATCATGAAAACTGTTGCAACTGCACCCAAGATTGTAAAATTGGATGTAGTTGTGGCAATTGCAACTGGCATAGCTGCACCGATGCAAGGATTTGATGCATGGCTTGCAGCAAGCCCTATGCAATCCTCTGAAAAATCTAGCCCCGAAGTCTAAGTATCCAAGATCCTGCTTTCATGAACAATGTTTCAGTAATACAAAAAGAAATGGAAAGCCTGGAAATTGATATTGTGAGGGGATGTTCTGTATCTATGTCCTGCTGATGCCAAGTTAGATTTTTTAGTTGTTGCTGGAAACTAGAAACTCTCTTTAGAATTTTACTGCTGACTTAAGACTTTAAAATGACCTGGTGCACACTACCTCTATGATCTTCTGTCCCCATATGATTCTACCTACAATCTTTGTTCCCACAAGAACTGCCTTTCTAAACATTACAAGGCTTATTTAAAGTCATCATAGGATTTTTTAACCCTTCAGGGTAGTAACCACTGTACTACTGAGTGTAATGCCTTTTGAGTGTTGCTTAGATAAACTCCTACCCTTGACTATTTTAAATCTCAGTGTAAATTTCATATACCAAGCATCTGAGTTTTAACTGCTTGAATTTTCTATCTGATGTGGCCTGTGTAGAGTGGTGCCCAATGTCAGATTCCATTAAATTAAAGATATCCAGATATTTCTGACACAATGTCCTCAGTTGAAATTAGTTGTAATGCTTGATGCCTCTTTACATCACTGTTTTCAAATGTTAACATCTTGCTTGACCATCCACAAGATTGTTAAAGAGTTAGTAGGTGGCATTGTGCAGAAACAGTGTTGTGCATACAGTACGTGTACCTCCAAATGCCCATTATCCTTCCAGCTCTGGTAGTCAGCTGGCAAATTGCAGAAAGACAGGCAAGTGTAAAGTGATGGCCTTGAAAATTCATGACTGTTCTTCACTCAAGATACTCATTGACACAAGGGGACCTGCAGCTGGGCACTAATGTATATGTTACAGAGCAAATTAGAATGGGTACTATATTAATAGTGAATTTTCCTCACAGTATATAATTGAATATCAGGAGCAAAACTAAGTTGCACCAAAATGAAAACACACTAACACACCACCATTAGCTAAAACACATTTCAAAAACTAATTGTTCAAAAAATGATATGTATAAGTATGCTGCAAAAGTAATTGCATATGCTGACATTCAGTTGCTTAGAAAATAATGTGTGGTCTGCTTTGTCTGAACAATTTTTCTATCAAAGCATGCCCACAGTGACTAATGCTTAAGGGTGAAAGGAAACTTTTATTTATTAGCAGCAGACAGCAGAACTAACATCACAAGAAAAAAAGCTAAAAAGAGACCACAGTAAACAGTGAAGAAGGAGAATTAAGATTCATCGACAATAAAAAAGTAATAATAATATATTTAATGAAAAACAACCAGCACGTCTCACAGCACAGATGGCTAACATTGAAGGTTAAGGAAAAAAACAGGTATTGAAAGGTACATATTTAAAAGTGTTTTAAATGACCTTGAACTCATTAGGTGCTTTTACCTGTGTATAAGGGTCATAAAATGGAATTATTTGCATGCAATAAAAACTAAGCACCTTGCTAACTACATCATGAGTTATTAAATGCTGACCAGGCAGATAGCAGGTAGCACAGTGGTGGGTGAGGTTATTTGTCCTAGTAGTTGAAATGGCTGATGCCTCAAAAGGAATGGAAAATTGACTACGGCTATTTTTACTCTTTTTCTCTCAAAACATGGCATGTGATCTTCAGTGACAAGTATGACTAACTAAGGTCAATGAGAATCAAACAACTTCCTTTATCTAGCAGGTATGAGGAAGTGTCACTGAGGAATAATGATGAGCTGTTTATTTATTTATTTATTGCAATTGTTTCACCAGGAAAGGCACAATGAGCAAAACGAAGCTTGTCTCCTGGTGTGACCTGGAGGAAGGGGTTCACAGGGAGGATAACATGCAGGTTATCACAATAGAGATGCATTAAATAGATGTTAACAGTTACATACACAATAAAGATACAGTAAACAGATGTTCTGTAGCTTGGGATTACTTGGTTACAGCAGTGGGTAAACATTCAGTAAAAAGCATAAACCAGTGTATACAGCAAGTTCAGACATACAACCTATCTACGTCGAGCGCGGATTGTTGCAGAAAACTAGTCTAGGCAGGACAGAGAGGGGCAGAAGTGTAAGAGGTGAGAAGTGCCTATGGGTATATAAGCCAGCTTCGAGAGAAGGGCATGCTGCTGGTAGGCATGGGAATTGATGGGGGAGGGAGCCTATTATTAAGGAGTGCAGACGCAGTTTACCTTGAGGTAGTTTGCCAGAGCAGCTGATAGGGAATAGGTAGAGGAGGAGTGATGGATTTGAGGGGGGAGAGCATTCCAGAGTTTCAAGAACTGGTATGAGAAGGCTGTTGTTCCAGCTGAGGTCTTATGACTGGGAATATTTTGTAGATGGGTTTCAAGGGATTGGACAGAGTGAGGTGGAGTGGGAGCTGAAAACAGTGAGGAGGAGAGGTAGGTGGCGAGAGTGCCAAGCCAGAATTTTGAGACAAACTTGGAGCAATGCAGTAGTCATCGATTTTCAAGGGAGGGGAATGTGAGGGAATGGTAGAGACTACAGTGGTGGGAGCATGGGGGAGCACTGACGGCAAAGCAGTAGAAGGCATTGAAAAGGGGATCTAATTTAGATAGAGTGGCTTTGGGTGCTGTGCTGTAGACCATGTCACAGTAGTCAGTCGATGGAAGGATCATCTTCTGCACAAGTTCCCATCTAACTGAGAATGGGAGGCAAGAGCGGTTCCTGTAGAGGGCACCTAGCTTGGGGTGGAGTTGTTTTATGATAGCATCGATGTGATCAGATAATGTAAGGTGGCAGTTGAGCCATACCCCTAGATAATGGAAGGAAGCAACGTCATCCAGGGTAGTCCCATCCAGTGTGTGGCAGGACGGGAATGAGGGGAGTCGGGACAACCTCTGATGCATGCTGAAGGACATGAATAACAGTCTTTTTAGTGTTGAGCGTGAGCTGGTGTGACCTGAGCCAGAGTTGGACTTTATTGAAATCAGTTTGGAGGTTGTATGCTACCTCATCCAGGGAGGAGCCAGAGGTGAACAGGATGGTGTCATCGGCATACATGTGTATAGATGAAGCTGTGCAGATTTGAGGCAGGTTGTTGAGAAAAATGGAGAACAGGATGGGGCCAAGGACTGATCCTTGTGGGACACCAGTGGTCACAGGGAGGGGGGGATGTAGCATCTGCAATTCTTACTGATTGTGTTCTTCCTGAGAGATAGGCACTGAACCAATTAGTAGCTGTGACAGTGAGGCTGGCATCCAAGAGGCTAGTTATTAGCAAAGGGTGGGAGACAGTGTTGAATGCTTTAGTGAGGTTGACAAAAATAGCCAATGAGAACTGGCCCCTATCCATGCCGGAGAGGATGAAGTCTGTGAGCCTTAGCATGGAGGAAGCAGTCGAGTGGACCTGTCTGAACCCAGACTGGAATGGTGTGAAGAAGTTTGAATCAGTGAGGAAGGAGGTAAGTTGAGTGAGTACTAGGTCCTCTTGTAGCTTGGCCAGGACCAGGATTAGAGAGATAGGGAGGTAGTTTTCAGTGAGGGAGGGGCCCCCCCTTAGGGAGGGGGATGACAACTGCATGTTTCCAGGCCTGGTTGACAGTAACTGTGGTGAATGAGAGGTTTAGGAGATCAGCTAGAGGTGATGCTATGACTGGTGTAGAGAGGAGAAGGAGTTTGGTGTCCAGTCTGTCAGGGGAGTTACTTTTAGAAGAGTTTAGGGCCAGTAGGGCCTGGATGGCTTCTGACTGCGTAATAGGTTGGAAGGAGAAAGTGCAAGGCCTAAGCAAGTATGAGATATTGTCTGCAGTGATATCTAGTTGAGTAGAAGGGGGCAGGGAGGACAGGAGATTCGAAGCACAAGAGGTAAAGTATGAGTTGAACTCGGCAGGTACAGACCCTGGTTCAGAGAGGAGTGAGTGTTTACAAATAGGTGCAGAGTGGGATTTGCCACCGGGGGGGGAGAAGAGAGAGAGTGGATGACCTTCCAGAATTTGGATGGACTATATAAGTTAGACTGGAAGGAGGAGTTGAAATAATCAGCTTTAGCGAGTCTGGTTGTTGTGGTACATAGCACATGGTATCTTGAGTAGTCTTGTGGGAGGTGCGAGGTTTTATGTACTCGCCAGGCTTTGTCACAAGCATATTTGCAGGCTATGAGTTCTTCAGTGATCCAAGGCAGGTGGTTACTGTGAACCCTGGAGTGACGCAGTGGGGCATGCCTGTTCCAGACAGTGAGGAAAGTGTCTTGGAAGTGTGCTAAGGTGTCATCAATGGATGGGGCAGGGATGGGTGAGGACCAGTTAGCATGGGTTAGGTCTTCATGCATGGTGGCTAGGCTGAGGGATTTGTATGAACGTTGGGATATGAACTTGGGGGCTGATTCAGGGTGGTGAATTTTCCTGATAAGGTAGATAATGTGGAGGTCATTGAGGGAGTCAGGGAGCAGACCAGCTTGGATAACCCGGTGGGGGCGGGAGGTGAGTGCCCAGTCTATGAGCATGTGGTTCATAGATTTGGTGTTTAATTGGGTAGGTTCAGTGATGGATTGAGACAGATTCAGAGCAGCAATGTCTGTTCTGGTTTTGCTGAGAGAATGGGATAACCAGTTGTGGTTCAAATCCCCCATGATATATAATTCCCCCTTCAATGATAGAGAGGAGATTTGTGTGAGTAGGTCAGTGACAGTTGATGTTGGAGTGCCCGGCCGGCAGTATACACCAGTTATGAAAATGAGGAGCGAGTGGGGTAGTTCCAGGTGAATCATTATGAGTTCATGGGCTTTTGGTGCAGACTTCATTAAAACTACAGTGAAGTGCAGGTTGGTATTTATATAAATGCTGACGCCACCACCTCTGCTAGCCCTGTCTTGGTGGGTCATGGTATAACCCGGGATCGAGACAGAGGGCTCATTGATATTTTTATTTAACCTTGTCTCACTCAGGATGATGATGTCAGGGGCACAATGGGTGGCAACACAGTTTGTATTTTGTGAATATATAGAAATCTGGGGAATGATACTCAAATTTGTGCAAAGCAGAGCACAAAAATGTATGCTGCCCCTTGCTATTACTTGGGAGCCCAAAGATGCAATATTCAGTCAACTAGCACACCAGCACTATTCAACCAAATATAGGGCCATGGTGAAGCAGTGATAAGCCACTTAACACTGCACCAACATGGCTTCTGAAGTACGCCACCAGAATGGATAGTGCTGGAGCACTATCTGCAATATTCAAAGGGACCTATGCCAGTTGGGCATGCAAGGCACAAAAGGGCCATTTGCATGCCCATTATGGTCTCATTTACATGGGTAGTGATGCAGGTTAGTGTGGTGCTGCCCCTCCAATTGCCTTGTCCCAGCTATGTATAGATATCCCTGTTGCTAGTGATTCCCCCTCCCTCTGATTGCTGGCCTGTACTGTAATAATCTAACATCCTTGGAGCTAGTGGTGCCCTCAATTGCCATTACACACTGAAATAATCTGACAACCCTGGTGCTAGTGATTTCTTCCCTCCATTCACTGGCCCATACTGTAATAACCTGGCATCCCTGGTGCTAGTGGGCCCCCTGATCACCAGCCCATACTTTGATAACCTGATCTCCCTGGTGATAGTGGAGCCCCCCAGATTGCTGGACCATACTGTACTAAACAGACATCACTGGTGGTAGTGGTCCCTCCCTCTGATAGCTGGTCTGTACTGTAGACAAACAAATCCCTTGTGGTGGTGGCCCAGCCCCCACAATCACCAGCCTGTGCAGTGATAACATGAAATCTCTGGCATCTAGCAGCTCCCCCAACACAGCACAGAACACCCATCCCCCCATTCACCTTCTCAGTCCCCTTGGTGCCATGGGTGCATACGGCAACTGCTGCAGCCCTCCTTACACCTCCTCAGCTGACCACAGTATGTCCAAGCAGGGTGCATGCCTCTTATTCATGGGCCAAGACACATCACTAGGTAGCCCTGCTATTCCTGGCCATGCCCTTCCTCTTGCTTGCACACATACATTATGTTTTGTGTGGGCATTAACTCTCTTTGCCCGTGCAACAGCCCCTTTTGAATATTGGGATCTAAGGCAAATCCCAGTTTGTATGGGCAAAGACTCATTAGGGCCCACATAAACCTTTGAATATCAGGCCTCAGGTGTTTTAAACACTTACAAAACAGCCGAAGTATTAAACTGCGAGCTGTACAATCAGGCAGACTTGATGGACCTGTGAGCCTTTCTTTGCCAGCTATTCTGTATGTTTATATTGTGATGCAGCACTTTTTCCAAGGAGGACATACTGAGCATGTTTTAGTTGTTGATAAGCCACATGAACAAACAGAGCACCAGGAGGAAGGAGCTGCTGGTTTAACTAAACTTCTCTACTGGGACTAAGAACTAGAACTCTTGTACTGGGGCCTTCAATTTAGGGTAAAAAAAAAAATTAGTGTGTTTGTCAGAGTTAATTGAAGTGAATTGTTTTCTGTGTATCTGTTATCTGTGTAGTTATCTAGGTGCTTGTCATAGGTGGCTGAAGGGAATTGTTATCTGTGAAATTAACTAAGTGTAGAAAGATTTGTAAAGTAGGGGGAGTGGCTTAGCTAGAATGAGGCAGGTTAAAACCAGATTTAAACACTGCCCTAGATAGCTTCTACCAGAGAACAAGCAGAGCACCAGGAGGAAGGAGCTGCTGGTATAACTAAACTTCTCTACTGGGACTATATTGCCATCCTTTCCTCCCCTCCCAAAGGCAGTTCTACTTTTATAGGCCCAGGATTTGACTGACAACAGGAACTTCCTGTTTGGGAGCAGGAAGTGATCACAGAGCCACCAAAGACTCACCATCCTAATAGGGCAAGAGTAGCTCTCCATCCCCCCCTAGCTGCTGGAGGTCTGACTCTGAGCAAGTAAGGAGACTACTGAGAAATATAGGAACTTCTTGTCTCAGAACAGGAAGATCAGGAGCTAAAAGGGCACAAAGGCAGTATGTAAGTAGGGAGAGAAAAAAAGAAATAAACAAACAGAGGAAAGAGTAAGTATTCCAAACAACAATTAGGGGGCCAGAAATAAGACATGATGGGAGTGGTGCAGTGCAGTGGCTGTGGAGCAGCAGTCTTCCGGGAGACGTTCTGGAGGATGCGGTGTTGTCCCATCTGCAGGCACCTCTCTGGGCTGAGGGAGGAGGTTACTCATCTCCAGGCTGAGTTGGCCAGGATTTGTGGGACCTCCTTTTCCACCCGGGGACTACCAGGGTCACTGCCATTGCCTCAGAGGTTGCCAAGAAAGAGGAGTGGTTGGACCACAGTGGGCTTAGGGAGGGTGAGGGTGGTGGAACAGAGGTGCATCCCTGCAGTTGTACCTCTCCACAATTTCTATGCCATTCTGGAAAAGTGTGGTTCCTCTATAGAGGAACCCACAGTGGAGACCAAGGAGGATACTGAGACCCACAGGAGGGTGGCATGGGACCCCACAGGGGAAGAAAACAACTCCTGGTGGGGGACTCCACTGTTAGTAAGGTAGAACTGGGGGAGGAAGGGGAGAGGGAGGTAAGGGGCCTCCCTGGCACCATGGCTTGGAGGGACAGGGAGCAAATCCTCAGGATTACAGGAGCAGCTGCACAGGGGACGCAGCTGGATGTCATTGTCCACCTAGGGATAAATGACCTGGCTAAGAAAGGGATCAGAGCAGGGCAAGAAGCATTTGTGTAGATGGGGAAGGGCCTTAGATGAATAGCACACACGGTACCCTTCTCAGAGGTGCTGCCTGTCTATGGCATGGGTGAGGCTAGGTTGCTCCACACCATGGGATTCAATCAGTGGTTGAAACACTGGTGCAGAACTCAGGAATTTGGCTTCATTGGGGACTTGGGGTCCACCTGGAGAGATGCAGGCCTATACTGGCATGATGATCTACATCTGTCCAGGAGGGGAACCAGGATCCTAGGTGATAAGTTTAAATGCTTCACTGGCAAGCATTTAAACTGGCCAAGGGGGAGGCACTGGAGAGGAGCAGGGAAATCCTAGCCCCACCCAAAAAATCAGGGTACTAAGTGAGGTAGACAGCAACATAGAGATGTTGAAAGGGAGATGTGCAGGAGTAAATGGAGAACGTGACAAACGCAATCAGGACAAGGATGGGGCAAAAAGGGGTAAGGCAATCAAGAAATGGAGGGTAATGAGTACCAACACCCATAGTCTGGGCAACAAGCCCCCTGAACTGGTGGCCTTGATGGAAGAGGGATGCCTGGATATTGTAGCAGTCACAAAAACATGGTACACGGAGAACCATGACTGGGATGTTAACATACCAGGGTACACAACCTACAGGAGAGACAGGGAGGGGAGAAGAGGGGGTGGAGTAGCTCTCTATGTATGGGAAGGGATAAAAGCAACTGAACAAAAGATTAAACAGGGAGGAGAGGAGAGGAGGCACTGTGGGTCACCTTAGAGACTGGAAATGGCACCACAATCCACACAGGGGTTGTATACAGACCCCCATGTCAGGGGGAGGGAATGGACAAGGATATGATAGAAGGCATATTTAGGATGGCAGAGAAAGGGGGGATACTGTTGATGGGGGACCTTAATATGCCAGATGTTAACCGCAGCATGTTTGCTGCAGCCACATACAAAAGCAGGGCCATTTTCAATGCCCTTCAGGTGGCATGCCTCAGACAGCTAGTTTTGGAACCTACTCATGAGGGAGCAATCTTAGACCTCATACTCTCAAATGGGGACAGTGAGAGAATTTCAGATCTAGAAGTGGATAGCCATTTGGGAACAAATGAACACCAAACAGTGTGGTTCACGATAAACTCAGCTACAGAGTCAAGCCATGCAAAAGTGAGGGTTCTGGACTTCAGGAGGGCTGACTTTGGCAAGATGGGAAAGTGCCTTAGAAAAACATTAGCAAACAGGCTAGAAGGATGGGTGGAGCAACAATGGGGCATTATCAAAACTGCCACCACAGAATCAACAAGCCTTTGTGTGACGCAAATAAACAAATCAAAATGAAAGAAAAAGCCACTATGGTTCTCAAAAGAAGTGGTGGTGAAGGAAAGGGACAAAAAGATAGCATTTAGGAAGTACAAGGAAACACAGAAGGAGCAAGACAGAGAACTGTACCAGTTAAGGCAGAAAGAAGCAGGGAGGGTAGTCAGAATAGCAAAGGCCCACACTGAGGAAAAGATAGCCAACTCGGTTAAGAAGGGGGATAAAACCTCTTATAGGTATATCAGGGAGCATAGAAAGACAAAGGGAGGGATAGTGAGGCTCAATAGAATGGATGGTGGGTCGGCA
Organism: Neoceratodus forsteri; assembly: GCA_016271365.2. Classification (NCBI taxonomy): domain Eukaryota; kingdom Metazoa; phylum Chordata; order Ceratodontiformes; family Ceratodontidae; genus Neoceratodus; species Neoceratodus forsteri. Next base: position 775,840,394 of record CM057459.1, on the reverse strand, counting down.
GAGAAGGACAGTGAAAAAGCAAGGATACTGACTGAATAATTCTGTTCAGTATTCACAAAAGAGGAGGTGGGGAGGTGCCTAATCCAATTAACAGAAGCACTCTGGATAGGGGGGGTCGATCCCAGTCCTTTCACAGAAGAAAGGGTTCTGAAAGAACTCCTAAAACTGAAGGTGGACAAAGCAATGGGGCCAGATGGAATTCACCCCAGAATTCTAAAATAATTAAGCAGAGAACTAGTGACACCACTGACTACCCTTTTTAACAAATCATGGGAGGATGGTGTGGTACCTGAGGACTGGAGGAAGGCAGATGTGATTACTCTTTCACAAAAGTGGGACCAAGGCAGAGGCAGGAAAGTACAGACTTGTCAGTTTGACCTCTGTGGTAGGTAAAGTGATGGAATCATTTCTGAAGGAAAGAATTGTTGAGTACCTAGAGGCCAGTGGGGCTCAAGACCCAAGACATCATGGGTTCACAGTGGGAAGGTCATGTCAGATGAATATAATTGATTTCTTTGACTGGGTGACCAAAGTAGTAGACCAGAGAGGGGCTGTGGACATGGCCTACCTAGACTTTAGCAAAGCATTTGACACAGTACCACACAAAAGATTAATAGTCAAATTAACCAGCCTGGGAGTGGGTCACAGGGTGGTAGCCTGGTTAAACATTGGCTGGACAACAGGGCACAGAAGGTAATTGTAAATGGAGTCCACTCTGAAGAAAGAGGAGTTACTAGTGGGGTACCTCAGGGTTTAGTACTAGGTCCTGTCCTTTTTAATGTCTTTGTAAGTTACATTGCAGAGGGACTGGAAGGAAAAGTATGCCTCTTTGCAGATGACACAAAGATCTGCAACATGGTTGATACACAAGAAGGCATGGAAAGGATGAAAAGGGACTTGTCAAGGTTGGAGGAATGGTCAGAAGTATGGCAGCTTGGATTCAATGTGAAGAAGTGCAAAATAATGCACCTGGGAAACAAAAACCCAGGGGAAGATTACACAATAGGGGGTGGTAGTAACAACAACAAAAATGGAAAGGGACCTAGGGGTAATCATATCAGATGACATTAAAGATGGCAACCAATGTGAACGGTAGAAGGCAGGGCTGGGGGGATACTGGGATGTATAGGGAGAGGCATCACCAGCAGAAAGCAGGAAGTTGTTATCCCCCTGTACAGACAGTTGCTGAGATCCCATCTGGAGTACTGCGTCCAGTTCTGGAGACCCCATTTCTGCAAGGACATAGACAGGATGGAGGCAGTTCAGAGGAGGGCAACTAAAATGGTGCAGGGTCTACAAGAGAAGCCATATGAGGAGGGACCAAAGGAGCTTAATATGTATACCCTTGAGGAAAGGAGGGAGAGGGGGGGACATGATAAAAATGTTTAAGTACCTCAGTGGAATCAACAATGTCCAGAAGGGTAGCATCTTTCAGAAAAAGAGATGTGCAAGAACAAGGGGACACAATTTGAAGATAGAGGGGGGATGGCTCATAGGCAATGTGAGGAAGTATTTTTTTCACAGAGAGGGTGGTGGATGCATGGAACAGACTTCCTAAGGAGGTTGTGGGGTCTAAAACTGTAGGAGAATTCAAGAATGCATGGAATAGACGTAAGGCAATTTTTGTGTGGGGTAGGAAGAAATAGACTGTTGGTTAAATAGGATCTGCAGCTTACCCTCTAGGTAGGGAAATGGGCAGACTAGGTGGGCCAAGTGGTCCTTATCTGCCATCAAAGTCTAAGTTTCTATGACCTTCAGCAGCCATTCAGTGATGCTGGAGATTAGGAACTCTTCATGCCACACACATCTCAGTACTATCTCTCTCTCTCTCTCTCTTTCTCAGAGGAAGGTTCTCTGTGGTGGTGTCTGTTCAAGGAGTCCGTTTTATGAAAAAAAGAAGGACTTTTGATCAGAAAACAAAATAATCATCAGAGAATTATAGATTATAATTCCTGTTTGTTCATTCTCATTACATTTAACTTTAGTTTCAGGTAGGCAGGCTAGCAAAATCATGCTGCAGAGGAAAGAAGAGTCTGCATAGTCCAGAATATGAGGCTGCAGGCAATTTAGCAGAGTATTTATTTAACTAGTATTTTTCACTGAGTGCTTGTGGTGTAGGAGCACAAAAATGCATATTTATTTATTCATTTAGCCCTCTGTAGCAGAATCAGATCACAGTGAATTTCATAGACTTGAAAAGATGCAGAGGAATTCTGATTACTTTATTTGACACATTTTTTTTAATAACTGCTGGTGTGATACAGGTCACAGAAATGCACCTTTTTTATTTGTTGTCTGTGTGGCCTGCAAGCCAGCCAGTAAGTTAAAAGGAAAATAGACTGCCTTGTGACCTAAAAGGTCTCTGAGTGAGGTGAATTATCTGTTAGTGGAGGAAGTGTAGCTTGGTCATGTTGCTCTTCCTTGTCACCTCATGAGTCACACTATTTTTTAATTTTTTCTGCCATAAAGATTTTAAGTTTTCCAAATAAAAACATGAATAGTAATGAACAAGTACAACAAAAACAAAAACAATAATAGATCAGTACGAGAGTTTCAAATTTACACATATTGAATTATAGAGTAAAATAGAAATAAAAATATAATAGATGGAGATATCTAGAACAAATATCCTAGAAAAAATGGACTGGGAAAAATAAAACAACATAAGCAACTGGAAAAGGGGGTTAAATAGGCAATACTTCAAGGTATTTTTCAAAAGACTAAAATATACTTAAACAATCATTGCATAGCATTGAAGCTAACACCAGTCACTAACATGTGAATAATAACAATTGGAAAGTGGAAGGGGGTGGAGGTGAAGGAGGAAAGGAGAAAGGGGGAAAAGGAAAAGGAAAAGAAGAGGTTCAAAGACCAAAATATGGGGCAGAATGAATCTCAAAATCAGAGGTCATGGGCTAGAATTCAGAAGGGGTGGGTTAGACAGGGTTTCTTGAAGTTACCCTTTCAATCTTGGAGCACAAGGACTGTGGGGGCTCACATGAACTGGGTCTACATACCTGGGAGTGTCATAACATATCAACAGAGCTCATGTACCAGCAAAGCTGGGGTCAGTCAGCACACCTGTGTACAAAGGAGGAACACCTACAAAATATGCAAGCAGCATGATTTATTGTACTCTGTAAACACAATAACCTTTAGAGATATTTGCCAGAACAAACACAATTTATCTCATATCAAAACACAGCATAAATACAGAAACCAAGGCAGAATACTCAAGGCCAACAACACTATCCTGTAGTAAACATAGGAACAAAAATTAGGATCCAGAAGTTACTCATGGTACAGCCAGGGTAGTGTCTCATAGAAACATTTCTTTCCTGTAAGCAATGGTTCACATATGATTTTATACAGTATCTTGATGTTATGTTTTATGACAGTGGTATTTATCTATTTATCTTTGACTACACACTGTAGCCACTTAACTACCAGCACTTTATCTAAAATCACTTATTTTATCACTGAAAGCTATATTGATTATGTCTGTATGTCTTGTCTCACATAATCTTGTCAGTGTGTGTGTATATATATATATATATACACCTTTAAATCATCGACTTTAAGTAACACACCACCACCGGGGTAAGTACACGCTAATGATGATTTTTATCGAAACGTACGCATGTTGCTACCCAGAAGCCACCACAGATTCACTGTTTTGGAACTGCACCAGACGCTAGTACTCGTTGCTGTCAAGGGAAATTTATGCCAGAATCTGGTTTACAGGAAAGAAATGTCTCTATGGAACACTACCCTGGCAGTACCATGAGTAACTTCTGAATCCTAATTTTTGGACAGAACATTTGATGCCTTTTAGATTTAGTCTGCAGATGAGCTCTGGACTTCTGGGTGCACTATACTTATGCTTACTACAGGATAGTGGTTTTAGTTTTATATATTCCAAATTGGTTTCTGTATTTACAGTATGCTGTGTTTTGATATGAGATATACTGTGTTTGTTCCTGCAAATATCTCTAAAAGCTATTGTGCTTACACAGTACAATAAATTGTGCTGCTTGCATATTTTGAAGGTGTTCCTCCTTTGTACTCAGGTGTGCTGACCTACCCCAGCTTTGCTGATACCTGTGTTCTGTTAAACTTTCAACCACTGGGACATGATTGGAACAGAGTCACCCAGGGGAATCTGTCAATAAAGGGCTGTCAGATTTTCTGATAAGCAGACAGCTTACCTAAAATGTGATGAAAAGTTTTCTTATAGCGAACTGTGAGGACAGCAGGTTAAACCACTTCTCATATGGAGGGGGGTATGGCTCTCTCCAGTGACACAATAGTGTATGCTTGGCCGCTATTAGAGCACAGTTTAACCAGAGAAATTGGTAACAGATTAGAGATAGGCTCACCTGAGGGAATCCTAAAAGAGCCAGAAAAGGGTCCCAAATCCCAAGATTCGGAATGACCAAAGAACAGGTAGCCCATATTCTGCTCCAGAAGAGGTCTATGCTAGGGCATGACCAAAGAATATGGCTTAGGGAATGTTGTGGGGAAGAACACCACCAACAATCATTATTACCAAGAAAACTAGCTCAGGATAGCCATTGGGGAGTTCTAAAGGGTTAGTAGAGAATCTTGAATTATATGGACTGTGCTTGCATCTCTCTAACAGAGCAATGAGCAGTAATCCATACCTGATTCCAGTCTAAAGGTGAAGTCTATGTGCCCAGCTCCAGCTCCCATTTGTCTTTCAGGCCATCAAGTGGGACAAGAGGAGAGGTGCATGTCCAAAAAGCTTTCAGTTTAGCCGTTAGGTGTTGCAGGCCATTGAGAGTAGTAATCCATTGATCCAAAGAATGCAATGGAGGCAGAAGAGGGGTGCTGGTGAATTTTTGTTTTAAGAGTGCACAAATTTGTAAATATTGCCAAAAATGGGTCCAAGATAAGTCATATTTTGATTGGAAGTCAGTAAAGGTGAATAGGCAACCCACCACTGGGTCAAAAAGATCCCGAGCTGTGGAGATGCCCTCCTCCTCCTCCCAATCCCTCCAGTGGATAGGTTGGCCACTAAGGCTAAGGTAGGATTAGACCAAAGGGATTTTACAGGCAATGAGTTAGCCACCCAGCCCAGTTGACCAGAGTACCAACTTCAAATATGTCTCATTTAGTGAACACAAGGAGATACATCTGTATGGAGAGACCAGTCTGGAAAAATCAGGTCCTGAGGAGAAGGGGGCTGCCCCTTGGATAACTCCCCAGAAATCCAGCTAGGTCTATGAAAAGTTAAATGGGGAGCATAACTGAGGACTGCTTGGTAAAGAATAGTGAATTCATGAAATTGTTTTAAATCAGGACGCCCTAGTCCTCCCTCTCTCCAGGGATGCTGCAAAGTTTTGAGCTTACTTGTAGATGGTTTTCCTTCCCATATAAACACAGTGATTTTGGACAAAAGATGTTTGAAAAAGTTGCTGGTTAAAGCCGTAGGTACAGTAGGTTAGTCAACATGTATTGGAGTTTGGAAAGAGCCACCAATTTCAATGCATTAACATGATTCCAGAGTGAGAGAGAGTCAGGTCTTTCCAATGGAGTAAATCTGCATCTAAGGTCTCTAACATCTTCTGGCAATAGCTGAAAAGAGTGGCCAACAGAGTAGATTTAAGGATAATGCCCAGACAGATGACCCCATCCAGGGCCCACAGATAGTGGTCAGATACAAATAGTTCCACTGTACAGGCAGCATTTAAAGGTAGCACTTGAGACTTAGTACTATTCAATTTATAGCCAGATAAAGAATAGTATTGAGAGACAATCTCTTGTAGGGCCAGAAGGGAAGTGGAAAAATCTAAAAGATACAGGGTACGTCATCTATGAAAAGTGAAATTTTATTAGGGAAGCCACCCATGGCAATTCCAGGGAAATGAGGGTGAGATATAATGTTAATAGCCAGGGGTTCCACAGCAAGGAGAAACAGGAAGGGGGAGAGAGGGCACTACTTCCCGGTGCCTCTATGGAGAGGGAAATAAGGGGATAGGAATGAGTTTGTAAGAACAGCAGCCTTTTGGGAGCTATATAGCAGCTATAACAGTGAAATGAAAGAGGAGGGAAAGCCAAATCTGGCCAGGACATCAAACAAGTATGTCAACTCCACCCTGTCAAAAGCCTTTTCTGCATTAAGGGAAGGGGAGACTATGGGTTGAGTGGACATACTGGCTTCCCAGATTAAATTAAAGGTATAATAGATATTATTAGACCCCAATCACCCTGGAACAAATCCCACCTCATCCAGATGTATGAGTAGAGGAATGACTGCTTCCATATGCTTGGCAAGGACTTTAGCGAAAAGTTTTGCATCAACATTAAGCAAGGAAATTAGTCTAAATTGATAACATAAGACACTACCCTTGCCTTTTTTAAGAATTAAGGTAATGATCGCTTTTGGAAAAGTTGGGGGAAGAGTCCCAAGCTTCTAAGCTTCATTAAAGATAAGTGTTAGTTTAGGGGATCGCAAATCAGAGGAAGTTAATTAAAATTCTGAGGGGAAGCCATCTGGACTGCAGGATTTGCCCTGTGCCATGCATGTAATGGCCTGTAGAACTTTGGATGTTTGGATAGTGGCATTGAGGGAACTAATATACTGTTGAGGAACCTTGGGAAGCATCAGGCTAGCATAGAAAGAGGTGTATTGGTCCTGAGTAGGATTAACTTCCGAGGCTTATAAGGTCTTGTAATACTCGTGAAAAGCCAGATTAATACTGGCTGGTGTTGTCAGTTGTTCACTAGAAGAGTTCTTAATAAGGGGGATATATTTTTCAGTAGTATAGGTGCAAAACTGTGATGCCAGCAATTTGCTTGGATGCTCTCTGGCCTACAAGTAATTTTGATTTAGTTTGTAGCGTGCATACTCAGTTTTGAATTGCAAAAGGTCCTTGAACTCTGTTTTCAGTTGAGTAATTTGTGACCATAAATGAGGGTTACTGGGAGGATTTGGGGCAATAGAGAATTCTATGACTTTCAACTCAGTTTCTCGGGCTTTAAGGAGGGGAATCTCTTGATTTTTTATGATGTGACACTGTGCAATAAAATTTCTGTGAACCACCACCTTAAGTGCCTCCCGTAGAGTGGCTTGGGAGCAGCCAGAAGACCTATTAAAGTAATAATACTTTTGGATAGTCTGATGAAGACAGGTCCGGATGTCCTCCTGGAGTAACACCATAATACCTGGAGGTTCCAGGTATTATGGCTGCCCGTTGCTACATCCCAAGCAAGGGGTGACTCAACTGGGGGGTGATCAAAATGTTTCCAAGAGAAACATCCTGCACCATAGACAGTACATCTGAGGAGGTTAAGATAGCACCAGTATGACTAAAGGAGTCATGGGGCATAGAATAACATGTAAAATCATCAGTGGATGAGTTAAACACCCTCCAAATGTCATAAAGACCAAGGTCCTGGAATAGGGCAGACACTTGTTTGGCTAGAATGATCTCATTGTGGGGTCCAGGTTCTGTACGGTCCAAATGAAGATCAAAGGCCAAATTAAGATCCGTACCTAGGATAATGGAGACAGGCGTGTCTGGAAGTTCAGTCCAAACGGTACAGAAAAAGGGAAGGTATGGGTCATTGGGGGCATATATACTATCTAAAACTATAAATGAGCCTCAGTAGCTGCCAATGATTAGCACAAAATGACTGGATCTTTGAATTCCTGTGAAATGCCAAGTTGTAAGTTTTTCTTACATAAAATAGTTGCCCATCTTTGCTTTGAAGAATAAGCACTATTGTAACATTGTCCCACACACATGCATCCTAACAACATAGAATCGGACTCCACCAGTTGAGTTTCCTGGAGGAGGGCTATATCACAAGGCACATCATGAAGGAACCTGAGTATGGTTCAATGTTTTTTGGGATCACTCAGACTCCTCACATTCCATGACACAAGTCAAAGAAAGTGAGGACTAGTCATAATGACAGATTATTTTGATGTAAGAATTGTGAGAAAGCTCAAAGGAAAATACATACCCCCTTTAATGCCCCTCCCCCAACCCGCTCCACCTAAAATTTTAACAATGGTGAATATAAAACTGTCAGAAAGCAACAGAAATGCATTGGTGACAGCACCAGAAGAAACAGATTTCTATAAAAAAAGCACAGATAACAGCCTCAGTTCTGAGTTATACTGGCAGTTTTAGCAACAGACAACAAAAAGAAAATCCAAAAGGATGATTGTAAGTGAATACACACCCAGTGGGGGCACTCTGGTCACTTCCTTAAGGGAAGATGCCGAGAGGCTATTAGGTCACTGCTTGCACAGAGCCTGGAGAGGAAAAAAAAACAATAAGAATCTCCTACTGCCCCCTGGGCCCCCCTTCTGTCTAGTGTATAGGGGGACACAAAACATCAAATATGGGGGACAGACATAGAGAGGACAGAAGACCATCACATGGAAATAGAGCACTGAACTCACAAGTGAGAGTAGCAGAGGACCACCCACTTGCAAAATATTACAAAAAAGGGATCCAGTTGGAGAAAAATTGTAATGCTCTATGCAGTAATCAGGGAGGAGCAGAGTACGTTGTCACTCCATTATACAATAGGACAGCAGCCAATTTAACATATACCAGGGAGAGGCAAATATAAAACATATGTGAAAAGTTAAATTGTGCCTGAGTAGGGAGAATATGTGAAGGAAGAAGATCCAAATATCGGGCAGGGAAATAGTAAAAATGTATCATAGACCTGCAAGGAGCAGGAAGTTTACAAGTACCCCATAGATACACCCTTAAGAAAGAGGAAATGGCAAGAGTTGTCAGGATATTTCAAAAGGGGATACATAAACAACACCCCCATCTCCTTAAGAAATGATACGCAATGGCTCCTCCACCTAATAATTATTACGATACCTATAGACAGTTAAAACAAAACAAAGAAAGCAATGGGATAGTGCTAATAAGATTAATGCAACATTTAGAATGAAATGATCAGCAAACTAATATGTAGGAATTTAGTTGTCAATTGAAACCATAGAACTAGGACATAACAGCAGCTGTGAACCACTAAAACATTAAATCTTCCACAAAATCTCAGGGAAGGTGCCAGAAAATAAAAGTCACAAGTTCTTAACATGTGCTCAGTTAAATCTATAAGATAAGCAAGCTTATAGTCCGAAACTGGGCACTAGAAGGGCGTAATAAAAACAAAACAAAGTAGAAGACTGTCAGAAGTAGTACCCAACAAAAGAGTCTTGCTCAAAGTACCAGGCTCTTTAAAAATGAAAATTTCAAATCCCTGTAGGAAAATAGCACTCTGTATAAGAGCCAGCACTGAAGTATTCAGGTAAAACTGCAATCAGCTCCCCACACAAATTCTGGAGATGAGTTGTCAACCAAAATAAACACAGGTTATTTGGAAGCATTAGCCCAAACTGAAACTCACAAGTCTGAACAGTGCTGGAGTTTAAAAGTAAATCAGCAACAACTGAAGAAGCTCATTGAAAGGAAGGGGAACTCCTGATAACAGTGTCTGAAAGGGGAAGTCACCCCAGTTGAAGAAAGGTGAGGGAGAGTAGAATCTTGCCCAAATGAGGTGTTGTGTGTGCAGATCTAAGCCCGCTAAATCATGTAGCCTGCTCAACAGTAGAACAAGCTCTTTCAGTTGCATCATTTTTCATCTGGTCTCCTGCAATGATAGACTGATCCCCTCCAACAGTCAGGGAAGAAAAAGGTCCCAAATTCATCTGGCAATAACGGTCGGCTTCTTCAGGTGATTGAAACTGAAGAACTAGGCCATGGAGAGTCAAGAGCAGAGCAGCCGGATAAAGAAGAGCATAAGTTATGCCCTGATTGCACAAGGCTTGGTTAACCTTATTAAAGGCTTGCCGCTGTTCCAGGACACTTTTGAGGTAATCTGGATAAAACAAAATATGGGCACCATTAACCAGGATATTTTCAGCTCATGAGTTTTCGCCAGAATTAGTTCCTTGTCCTGGAAGCGTAATAGTTTAAAGATAAACGGTCAGGGCTACAAGGAAGAACGTGAAAGCTGGGCATGGTGAATTCGATGTACGCGCTCTATCTCGAAATCATACTCCACCAATGAGAACTATAACCATTTAGGGAGATGCTCTCATAGAAATTGACCAGGGTTTCGACCCTCATTTCCCTCTAGAAAAGCTATTATGCACAGGTTCTTTTGCCTTCCTCTGCCCTCAAGATCCTCAAGTTTGCAGTGAGCAAGGACATCAGAGCTTCAGCATCTTGGATATGGCAATCCTGCAGAGAGGTGCCATCTACCACTTCAGCCAGGGACTGCTCTGTTTTTCCAATCTGCCAGTAAGAGCCAGCATAATAGATTGTGTATCAGTTACTGTATGACATCATAGTGCTCACCATGACAACAGATTGTGATGTCACAAACAGCAATTGTGTGGTGAGCAGGGGTGAGTCAGATACATTCTGAAAGACTCAGGGAAATAATTGCTGCATTACCTACAAAATTTAGTAGACCAACAGCAGGGGAAAGTAAAATTAATAACAAGTAGAAAATAATAAAGTTATAAAACAATTGGTATAAATCTGGTGTTTTTAAGCTTGTTATTGTAATACAGAGTAGGAAGCAGTCACAATGGACTTCTGAATTTACTCACATGTCCAAAGATGCATCTTCTGCTATTCGTATTTCATATTCCTCCTTGTGGCAAGTCTCTCCAGATTGTCCCACTGGCTGTAGTGCCACAGTCCAGCTCAACCCTCCCAACAGTAGTGGCACAACTTGTCCTCCTGATTACACCTCCAGCAGCTTTCACATTGTTGTCACCAAAAGGCTCAGTATAATCAGACATTCCAATGAGAAAACAGCACACAGAATCATTTTTAGAAGACACATGATAATGCAGTGCCCTACATTTCATATCTTTTCATTTAATTTTATTTTATTTTTACATTTTTTGATGCCTAACTAGTTTGTGTGTTATTTTGGTGGGGTCAGGTACTACAAGGGTGTAAATGTCTTAAGGTCAGCAGAGAACAGTAACTATTACTGCAACTCACACTGGGCAGTGGCAATCTTAGCGAGTTTGAAGATTCTTCAACAACACCAAAAAAAATACATAGCAGATGTATGCCAAAAGCACTTTTTCTTAGTAAGCTACATTAATTAATATTCTTTTTTTGATTTCAAGCCTTTTTTACCCTTGTATCCTGCTTAACCCATGTCAATTACTGCACTGAGTGCCAACGTGGTTTGGCCCAATTCTCAATGCAGAAACAAATTTATGGGCTCCAACTTGAAGCTAATCATACATAAGTTGACAATGACCTCTCACCCTTACTTTAGAGCACACATTAGGAATTAAGACCAACTGCTTGGGCCATGAAGAAGCACATCAGTATTTCCTGGCCCATGAGTTGTGGGCCTGGCCATTACTAGGATAATCAGAGCCATGCACATATGACTCAAGAAAGGAAAAATATGGAAAATTACTTGGTTGCAAGTAACTCCTTTCATATTCTGTACACTGTAGCCAAAGTACTTTACAAGCTTGACAAGGCATTCATTTAGCATGCACTAGGAGGGTAAGTTAGACTAAAAAAAGTCAGGGATTTTAATGAGAGATAGACATGAAGAAGAAAAATATATAGTCAAATTAAGTCAAATGTTATTGATAAGCATACGCCATTACAATTTTTTTAAATACATTCATAAAAGCATCATTAGTTCTTATACAATCCTTAAAAAGATGAGAATTCCATATCCACTTAAATTTCATACACTGCATACAAAGCCAGCACATTTTTAAGTATCTCTATAATTGGTTAAGAGGCATAATTGAATAAGATTTTGGTTACAAATACAATTGTCATAAAAATGTCACTATTTTTTCCAAAATCAGTGGGTTTATAATATTACATAAATAAACAATTAACAGGTCAGGAGGAAGGTCAGAGCCAGACAAAATATCCCAGAGCCACTTGTTTCTATGGATTTCATATCTGAGCAAAGTAAAACAACATGTTTCAGATAATCTGCAAGAGAATATCCACATTCACAAAAAGGGGTAGTGACACCATCTCTTTTTTGTCTATGTAATATATAATTTGCCCTAAAGAGTTCAATACAATATTTTCTATTAAGTCTTCTATGAGTTGGATTAGTCATTTTGATTCAGTACATTTCTAACTGATATATCTGTTTTAATTGTTTGGGCCGTCTATAGTGTTTAAGCTCTGAAATTCTTGCTAGGTCCTTGGTCATTGAGGCATCCCTTACTCTGGTTTGAACCTGAAGAAATATTTCTGATATGGGTCTTAAATATAACTCAGAAGTATATAGCCCAGACCCCTAGGAAAAAGCTATCTTTGTATCAAGCGAATATATGGGGAGATAAAGCCATGATAAGTATATGGAATTTCCTCCTCCAAATACCTTCTGGGCAGTCTAGTTTCTGGTAAGTGAAATAGACTCATAAAAAATTTTATACGTCTCTGTAATATTAGTGTCTCAGGGGGAAAATTGTCCCAACTCTGATTGCTGAACTTCTTCAGGAACTTACTGAGGTACCATTAAGATACTGCTGTATAATTTGTTGATTATACATTCCAGATCCCTTACATTAATGTTACCCCAGACCTCCGAGGCATATAAAATGCCTGATTTTATTTCTGCGTTTAAAAGTTTCAGAATGCCCTGTACTGATGCTTTCCCTAATTTGGAGTTGAACATTTTAAAAGCATTTGATGCTGATTTCATTTTGGAAATTAACAGTGTACTGTGTTCTTTCCAGGATATATTTTGGAAAAAACGTAACCCAAGATAGTCAATATTTATCTATCACTATTTTTTCTTTATTAATTGTAACCCTTGGCAATGTTCTGCATTTGTTACCAAAGATAACCATTTTAGTGTTTTCTAAATTAATGATCAATCTGTGTCTTTTACACAGAGATTCAAATTTGTTTATTTTCCTTTGTAACACCAGCAAGGACTTGGGAACTAAGACCAAATTGTCCATGTAAGTCAATAAAGACACTCTATTATCCCCTAGTTTTGGAGAATAGGATTATAATTCCTGAAAATTGTTCGGTATAAAGTCAATGTATAAATTGAACAATGTGGGTGCTAAAATGCACCCCTGATGCATGCCCAAATTGGTTTTAATAGCAGAGGTTAATAAACCTTTGTGATTATACTGAACTTGTATCCATGTGTCTTTGTGTAGTCTGATAATAACATCTTAGAGGGCACTGTCCATCCCATGCTCTTTTAATTTGTCCCATAATATTGATCTGCTGATACTGTCAAAGGCAGAAGTCAAGCCTATAAATCAACAATATAATTTGCTGACCTTGACAGCAACACATCTCCATATTGCGTTTTAAGACAAAACAATGTTGAACAGTCGATCTTCCTGATCGAAGTCTATTTTGATATTCACGTAGAATGTTATTTTCTTTAATCCAAATGTGGATATGGTGTAATAGAATTTTGCAAAATATCTTTTGAGATACATCTATCAGACTAAGTGATATGTACATTTTAGGGTCAGCCGGGTTACCTTTTTTGAGAATAGGAACAATTATGCTTCCTACCCAACTATGAGGTATATCTAAACCCTGAAGGAGTGCGTTATACAGTTTTTTTTAAATATTGGTATCCACCAATCAGGAAATGTTTTATATATATCTCCTAAAACACAGTCTGGGCCTGGGGCCTTATTTGAAGACAGAGAAATTATTGCTGCCAATATTTCTGTTTCATTAAAACAAATTGGAATTGGAAATTGTAAACTTTCTTTAGTCCTCTACTATCATTAATGGCTTCCAATTCAGAGTAATATAATTTGTTGAAATTTGGCTCCCAAACCTTAGGGGTTACATGTGCTTCAATTCTATTTGTATGTCGGCCATAACCCCCGCTTAAAATTTTCCAGAAGGTTTTGGAATCTTTCCTCAGAACTGCTCTTCGCAGCTTTTCTCATTGATTAATATTATAATGGTTTTTTTTTCGTTATCTAAAATTCTCCTGTACTCTTTTCTCGTTATATTTAATTCTTTGATCTTTTCTCTAGTTTTGTTTGTCTTTATGTTTCTTACTGCCTATTTAAGTTTGGTTTTTCTCTTTTGCAGATTTTGTTAAACCAAGATTTTTGATGCTGTCTTTCAGTACCATAGGTTTTTTAAAAAGGTCTAATATATTAGTCCATAAAAAGTGTCATATAATCTGTTTTATGTAATATATCCTGTTTGTATTGAGGTAAGGTACCACACAAAAAAAGCTCTTGAAATCTATGTATTGTTTCACTTTGCCACTTTATTCTTTTTAGGTTAGTTATTTCTAGAAGGGGTTCACTCTCTGCCTCCTTAGTAGTTGGAAGAATTTATGGTATATTACAAGTGAGAAGTACTGCATAATGGGCCAACTCTAGATGCTGCCTAATCTCCAGATCCCATATATGCTTAGAACCTCAATACTGGCCCATATATGACCTATCATGGAAAATCCTTTAGGACCTATAAAGGTATAGCTGCCATCTTGGTCTTTGCTTGTCCTTCCATTTAGCAGAATAAGGTTATTTCCTATCATAAAAGTAGCTAACTTGCCACCCCTTTTATTTACTATGCAGCCCTTCGATCTCCTGTGGTCAGTTATTCTATGATTCATGTCTGTAATTTGATTTAAAAGAGCAGAATAATGTTCATTTAGATATACTATGGTATCCCTAAACTCAGTTTCTTGAGTATCGGGATACCGACTCCACTGGCCCGAACTGAACATCCCAGTGTCAATCAGATGCCCAAATATATGATTTTGGGCATCTGATTGCAAAATAACAGTGCAAGGTGGAGGGGCATCACCCTGGAACCCCCAATGTTGGGGACTCCACCTCCACACCCCCTGTAACTAATATATCTAACTCAGAGGGTCAGTAGACCTTAGAGTTAAGAAAAAATACTTACGGGGTACAAACAGGCATAAAAAAATTACAGCGGGCAGCAGCATGATAGAACCCACATCTCACAGAGAATGCTGGCTGAGTTGCCAGTGGTTTAGCCTGCAACACCACTGGGGCAGCTTGGCTGAACACCCTATTCCACCACAACTTCATGTCAATCCACAGTGGTGATGCAAGAAGCCCGTTACATCCACTATCTTACCCCGGTAATGTCCATTGGGTTGCCATCAGGCCAGGCTGCTCACTGTCTGGACACTTAACCTGTTGGGCAATACTACCTGAGCAGGTCAGTGTTGGGATAGTCAGCCATGGCACAACATAAGGGTACCATTCATTTTCAGGATCATTTAATAGAGTCCAAGCATTAAAGTCCCCCAAAATTATCATTGGGTGATGTTCTTGTTGTTCAATTAGGCCATCCAGGTTCTCCCTGGTATATATCCAAGGATTCTCTACATTCTTTGTTTTAGGTAGTATATACATATTAAATATTAATAATGTGAAGTCTTTCTTTTGCAATTTTAAGGGTAAGATAGTATTGGTTACAATATTTAATCTTATTATACTAAAATTCGATGAAGTTTTCATATATGTTATTTATCCTGCTTTAGGCCTGCCTTGCTTTCTCTACTGGCCAGTGTGATCGCAAATTCTCTCACTGTAAGTATTACCTGAGCAGCCACTCCCGTCGTCACAGGGCAAAAACCACACCACTGGGTTTTGTCTTAACGTCGCTTTATTTGATCAAATCTTTCACATGCATGCGGGAGTTCTGCAAAAGAGAAAGCTCCCCTGATTACAATTTACAGCAGCTTTTTATAAGCTAGATTCTGCACTTCTTATCTTGAAAAATACCAACATTTCAGTCCAAGCCAATCATAAAGCAGAATAACAAGTTGATACCAATGTAACAGAAAAACAAGTTGATACCAATGTATGGGGTACTTTTCCACTGCTTATTCCATTTCTTTCCCAATACTTTTGATACATATGCCTGGGTCAATCTGACCTGAGTGAAACAATGAGTTTTCACTCACACCATAGCAACGTACAGCTTGCCTTCAATGCCTCAACGTGCTGTTATTTTATATTTTGCCCAAGCATGTTGTTATCTTATACTTTGTCCGAGCCTGTTATTCAGGCTGGTACAACCAGTTCTGCCCAGTTTTATCTTGCTTTCTGTTCCTACAAATGTACCTCAAGTAACCTCAGTATCATTCTATAACCCTGTAAAAAACAGCATGAACTCAGAAATTTCTACTACATTCATTATGACTTTGTTACAGTATGGCTTTCAAAGCAAGCATAGCTTCAAGGCATATAATAGCAAATATAGCTTTAGGATATATAAAATTCCTCACCTTTCTTTGATACTATGTATCAACTAACCGATCTCTTTACTTTTTTCACTTTATATTTTGGTCACAATTTGGCTCGTTTTGTAATGGAATCACCCTCAGTTTAATGGGGTCCTTTTGTTCGGGTTGTAGCAAGGGGGGCAGGTGGGTGGCGTCCATTGTTCATTATGTTGCACAGGCATCGTAGGAGAAGTTTGATTAGGACAGTTAGTAGCCAGAGTGCCAATATGACCACTTACAAGTACTGTCACCCAATGGAGAAGAATAGCACCCCAGTCACTAACTACGCTTGTAAGCCATGACCATGGGTCCCATATTTATGTGTAGCAAGCTTAGAAAAAAAATGCAAGGCTGGAATTTCCCAAGAAACTATGACAGCACAGCCTGGACACTTGTACATTAATACATTTTCATAATTAAAGTTTTTTATACATGTTGTAGCTACAATTTCTGAGACGTCCCGTAATCAAATTTCTTGGTTCTGAGATGTACCTGACATTTGTAAGACAGGGAGTTATTTTCACCCTTGGAGGGAAACAAATGGTGACAGAATAGTATATTTATCACAAATAACTTTTGTTTTGGGAGCCAGAAAGCATATGAGAGAAGTGACTAGCTTGCTACAAATGTCAAAGTAACCTTGTACCAGCAACCAAATGAGGTATCTCATTATTTTATTTGTTTTCTGTTAAACATATTTTTGTTTTAACACAAGAGAATTATATGATGAGAAACTGTTAACAGTTAAGGCTATTAAACACAGCTGTGTATATTTTGGCCACAGCTTCTCACTTTTGCTCTTTTCAGCTATTTTTTTCTTTGTATAGAATTTTACCATTAACCCTTTAAAGTCTTACACACACATATATTAAGTGACATGGTGGTATTTAGCCACTTGCAGCCTTTTGCTACTAGATATACTAATTTACATGTTGGCATCATTTAGTCATTTACTAACCATTTTTACCTTTTACTAGGCCTTTAGCAATTTACACTAGCCATTTTACACCTTTCTATTTCCTCAATCTTTTCGTTAGCCTACTACATATTGTTGATAAAAGTTTGGTCACTGATTACTAAAACCTTGGCCACTGACCACTTTTAATATTTTCCACCCTGAAGATAGGAGGCCTCTGAGGGACTCGAACATTCACAAAAATTGAACATAGATGTAAAGATATTAGTTATTAACTGAAGGTTAAAAAAAAACCTAAACATTTCTACTTTTAGACTGTTAGACTAGGTGAATAGGTATATGATTTAAAACTGGTTGCCAGCATACAGATAGTCAAGGCATTTATAAAAGGCATTCTGTTCTGGAGTTGATACAGAGGTAGTTACAGATGGAACATGAATGGTGAGTTTGTAAAACATAATACAGAATTGAGGGATGTCAACACCACAATTGAAATATGTGAAAAAATGCTAACATGTGACACCACATATAACACAATATAACATAACAATTTTGTTGATGAAAAAGAGTTCATGGAATCCACTTTGAGAGTGAATAAGGTAGATGCTACCTTGTGTTGAGGTGTGGCACACCCTTGGAGCTTGATTGAAGAATCTGTTGATAATGTCTCTTGACAGATAAGTCCTTATAAACATAACAGTCCATGAAATTAACAGTTCATAAGTTTATATAAGTAACCACAGGTTGGTGTAGTTACAGTACAGGTGAAATGTCATTTGCAGAATGGTGGTAACCCACAAGGGATATGGAATGCAGACAGTAATTTAAAACAAAACACCAGAATAGTAGAAAAGTCAGTGTACATTTGCTGGCTGCTGGATGGCTGATTAGCAGACACAGTGGCAGGGTGCATTGAGTCCTTTAATGGAGTAGCCACACACACAGACACTGGCATGGCATTTGTGCTGTGGTAGTTGATTACACTCGGCTTAAGATTAACAGTCCATAAAAAGGTAACAATTGACAATAAACCATTAAGAACACAGTCCATAACAGAGCAATAGGGTTGTAGAAAGTACCAGCCATGTTTGGAACAAGCAGTGAAGAAAATGGATGTATTGCTTGAAGGTCAATTGAAGAAGAAATCTTCTTGCTGAAGTTAGGGAATTGCCCCTACCCCAGACTTAACTTCATAGTAAGCAAAAACAACAAGCTTGATTGCAGAGTCTGAACTGACTGGACCTTCTTCAGTTAATTTAAAGTTCTACAAATAGGTGTAATTTTTTCACTCCTATTGAGGTGTATCCAGGTAATAAATCATTTTCAGGATTCACACTCTAAGTTTCCTGGATGACACTATATTGCATGTCATCAAAAAGTCTTTGGTTTCTATATCTGCTAATTTATATTTTATACTATCTATATTACAAGAGAGAATTTTTTGATTTTGATCTGCTTGAATGTTTGTGATTGGCGATCAGTTTTCTCTAGGCCCATTTATGAAATCTGTAATTAACTGTTCCCTCTCATTCCTGGTTGTTTGTCTCTGTGGAAAAAATACCTTTTGGGTGGTTACAAAAATACCCAAACTATCCAGAAGTAGAGCTTTTTCCAGTAAGTCTTGCACTAGTCTGGCATTTTTAAATGTAAGATCTATCTGGAACATGCATGGTTCCTCTCTCCAAAGTTTTCTTTTGTTTACAGCATAGAGAGGAATATTTAAATTAAGTGAATGTGACAAGAATGAAATCAAATTCTCCTTGACATTTTGGCTTGAATTTTCTCCTAAGGTGTTCCAGCCAAATATAGTAATAACTATATTTTCATATTCCATGTATTGGTTGTTTTCATAGTTATAGATTTATCTTCATAAGTCTCCTGTGCTCTGTATCTAATTTACCTTGAGTTTTGCATTTTATTGACTCCTTATTTAAAGGGATAAGTACTTTTTGTGGATAACCTATAGTTATGCCAGCAGACTTGAGACTCTTCCCTTGAGACCATATCTTAGAGGCAATTTCTCCCAAGGGAGCATATAAAAGTACAGTCTGTTAGAATGTTAGGAAGCCACATGATGATTAACTTTTTTTTCTTTCCTTTATATTTAATAACTTTCTAATATGAAGATCTAAGCTGCAGTCCATTTCCCCCTGAGAACTTTTAATACCATACATTTCTAACAAGTATTTTGTTTTACCATCAGTGTCTTCTAATAGATCGCTAAGGGAAATATATTCAGTTTTATCAGTATCTGTTCTTAGAACTGGGACATCATCATTAAAGCTCTTCCCAGGATACCCTTCCTCTTCTGAAG
This sequence comes from Neoceratodus forsteri, assembly GCA_016271365.2. Taxonomy (NCBI): domain Eukaryota; kingdom Metazoa; phylum Chordata; order Ceratodontiformes; family Ceratodontidae; genus Neoceratodus; species Neoceratodus forsteri. Next base: position 775,820,886 of record CM057459.1, on the reverse strand, counting down.
GTCTGCCAGGTATTTCATCTGCAGTGACCTCTCTCCTAACCTGTGACAAAATGAACTCATCCTGAATGGCTTCATAAGTTTTAGAATCATTCCCAAATTCCATACTGTCTTTATTTTTCCTCTCCTTTAAGTTAAAACATTCTGTCCTTTTCCTTAGTCCAATCCTTAACAGAGGTAGCTTCAGCTCTAAGATCTTTGTTGTTTTTAACTGTCTTTCAATTTTTACTCTTACCCTTCCATTTCATTTTCTCATTTTTACTATCTGTCTTGTGTGTCTTTTGGGGAGGTAGACTATCCATGTCTAAATGCGGTTCCAGGTCTTTAACAAAAGGAGATGATAAGTTAATTATAAACCCCTTGCTTCTGTGTTACTTGTCGATATATTACTTCAGAATTAGAACTGGTTCTAGCCAAGATTTCAGATGCAATCATTTTATCTAATATTATTTTGTTCCTAAAGGAATCTGTTCTAAGAGAAGAAATGTCTTCTTTTAGAGCTGCTATATTTTCTAACATCACCACATTTGCATGGTAGGGTTTTTTTTTATAATCTCCAACATTCTCCTGGACAAAGTAGAACATGATATAAAATTGTCCTTATCTGTAAAATAGTTTTTATTATAAGCAACAGTAGGTCTAGGTTCAACATCTTCAGTCCTCATCTGACTATCTCCATGGAGGCCCCTTACATGTTTATGCAAAGTGGAATCTAGTTTTTTGAGACCTTCTATGGCAATACTTAGTTTTTTGATAACTGAGGCTAAATCCCCCATTTCTCTTAGATTAGAAGCTAGGAGAGGGCTCTCTCTCTTCCTATTCCTTTGAGACAAAGGCGGGGGTGAGGAAAAAGGGATAAATGAATCATCAATGGAAAGTGGCAAGGTGGATGCATCATCTGTTTCAGGTGAGAAGATTGCATCACAGGAGCTTGAGTATGAATACCCCCCTGACTCAGTCTCACTTCTCCCCTGACCCTTCCCCTACTGAAGCTGAGGAATCCCATGCCCCTTCTAGCAGTGAGATGCCATCTATGTTTCAATTTTGCCTTTCTTGAAAATTCTCAATAGGTATTTTACTTTTATTGTCTCTATGTTTGTTATTTTTATCACTTTCCAAAGAAAATGATAATCCATTTGGGGTGTCCAACACAATCACTGAATCCTGTCTACTAGAAACCACTATTTTCAGTGCAGAGAGAGAAACACAGGGGTTTAATATGTTCCTTAAAGAATTAATTGATTTTGTGTTGTCTGCAACTAAATTCCCCTTCTGTTTTCTTATTTGCATTTTGTTTGTATCATTCTTTAAAGAAGCCTTCCTTGATTTAGGTCTTTTCCCCTTTTCCTTTACTAATTCCTCTGAAAATTCAAGATTTATCTCATAGGTAGAGGAATTTTTGCCACTTCTATTCAAGAACATGATTAGATAATTAAAGTTTGATTTCTAACTAGTAATATGAAACAAATATGGATATTGGTTAGATGTAAACTGTTTGCAGACTGGAAGTCAGACTAAATATTGACTTTAAAGAAAAAAGCTTTAGCTTACTATCCAAAAATATTTGAAACACTTAAGCATAAATTAGCTTAGATACAACACGTCTAAGCACGTATATACACTGAAAACATTCAAATGTCCTCATAAATCCAAGAACTTCACCAAATGTTACTTCAAGCTCCTTCAGTCAAAAGTTATTTTGGAGTAGGCAAGAAACTGTTCAGAGTTTCAGTGTATTTAGAAAATGTTCTTGTTTCTTCCAATATGCTGACGTTCCTTTATCTTGTTAAATTCCATTGGAGATCTGTAGATGGTAATTCTCTCAATCTCTGAGCACTTATGTTGCTCCTATTATCCTTGCTGTACAATGAAAAATTTTGTTAAAAAGGGCTGACAGGCGATTCATACAGTTTCCTTTCCTAGTACAGAATTAGCATTTACTGTTATTTTAATTTCCAGTGCCATGAAACCCTGAGCACTACATCAGTTGAATTTTATGAACTAAAAGTTTCAGCTTTAAACTGAATTTTAGAGAATAGCACTACTCTAAAGTTCACAACGCAATCAGGAAGTCCAATGTCAGTATAATTGTGAATATGAATATGAGAAATAAATATTAGTATACAAATATAAAAACACCTTCAGTTACATAATATGTAAATAATGACAAACTAAATCAGCTAATATGAGCTACCTACATTTGCTCTGAAGAGACACAATGTGTCTTGATTTAGAAGCTTTGCAGCATTCACAACAATGGATGGCTGATTTTACTTTGAGCATGGTGGTGTGACCAAAGAAAACAGCATCTATGAATATAAGTAAACAAAATATATCAGTTTCCTGGATTGCCATTTAATGGCCACAACATCTAAGCAGATACAAGTATGAATCTTGGATTTTTTTTCTACCTTGCATCTCGGTCGGTCCCATTCAATCTTATCAGATGATATAACAACAGCTTTTTTTGCACAGGTAGAATTCCAACAACTGTACAAATATAAGTTGGTCATAAATGTTTAAATTTGAAATTCAAAACTTGTAAGCAGCATGAGACAAATAAAGCCAAAAACTGCTTATGTATCCCTTAACAGTGTGCAAGTGCATATCTAAGGTTCTTTGCCATAAGCGTACTTAGCTGCGAATGACAATGGCAGCTAAATGTCAGCTGCTTTTATTAGCATCGTTAATGACCCAGGCACTGAAGCACGAAAAATACGTGTGTCCAAAATGCACTAAGTAGTTGCTTATTTATCAGTTAGGAGAGCCAGATAATTTAATCAGTCTGCTTTGTCTGTCATTAGGTACAAGATGATTTTAGCAGGTGTTTTGATTTAAACTGATAGTTCATTAATTTGTCAATTAAATTATTAGTCAAGGCAATCAAGACAGCAAGAATCTGGGTGGCCAATATAATGCTTATGTTAATTTGAACGTGTTTTTAATTTGGGCACTTGGAAATTCAGCCCTGCAAATCTTACCTTGTGAATGCTGTGAAGCAAAACAGTGTAAACCTTTTATTTTTATAAGTTCTGATCTGATAGATTCAATGGCTTTAAACATTTTTAACAGAGTGTTATATGCAAATCAGAGCACCAGAGTTGTTCAAGCACACTAGCACTTATACAAACACTCATGCAAAAGCGATATATCACTGCAAAGTAGTATATAGATTCAAAAGAGCCTCGGACCACATGTACGATATATAATACAGCGATTTAGTACAAAAACACCAATAATATTAAAATTAGCTTCTGCATGGTTCTGATATTTGGGCAATAGTGAAATATAAAGTTCAGTATAACCATGCAGTAAAGACTGCAGCAGCAAACCTCTTCCTCCAGATTCTGGGGTGGGGGGGATCATATATTTGCTGATTTTGCTGCTCCTTAAGCCTTTGCCCTCTGCAGGGTTTACCATGGCCAAAAGCCCAAGGGGGCTTCTCCCGCCATGGAGTCCTCTTCCCCAGGCAAGTTTCCTTGGGACAGTCAGGAACAGCAGATACAATCAAGTGACTCAAGAAAGACTGGAAAGACTGTGTATATAATATAACCAGCACTTAACTCTTACAAGTTTAGGCAATATAACTGTTTTGAGGCAAAGGTGGCATACTTTTAATGGTTAAAATATTGCCTTACACAGTCCTTTTCTCACAGCTTCTCCACAGCAGTGCAGCGTGAATATCACACTCCTTCCAGAATCCTCAGGGCTGATAGACTCTGGCAGTAAGCAGACACTGATCCGATCAGATCTCCAAGAAAAAATATATATGCACACATACATCACTTTTATAGATGCAGCTCATATCATTGTTTTACTTTCTGGTAATACTTTCAGTGAAATGCTTTATTACTATTCAAATAGCACACAATAATGTATACATTAATATTATGTAACACTAAACAAAAAATATGAACCAAATTTGCATTTGCCTTAAATAATCTACCTTGATTTTTACTTAGTAACACATAATTGTGCTTAATGAATTATAGAAGTGGACAATTATTTTATGTCAGAAAGTAAACATATACAGTAATACACTGAACTAAATGACCATATACAGTATATGAATATTGTCACATACCCTTTGTTACATTGTTTAATGATGTGTTAATATTAATTACATAGTGCAGTAGCAAAAAGTATACCCTAAATGTTAAGGTTCTAACTCAATCATTCATCAGATGCAAATCTATGTTTCCTGCATACCACTATAAGAAATGGCACTGCTGCAGCCATGGCACAGCCCTTCTATTTAATTTTTTTTAAAATGTGTCTCCATTTATTACTAGATAAGTAAAAAAGAAAGACAAATCAGTCAAAGTTTCTCAAGTCAGCCTATATTATCTAAAGTGATGGAAAAGCATTCTGTAACTTTCCAGCAGCTTATATATTTGCCATCTTTCACACTGTAATGTGTGTTCTACCATGAATGTATGCTGTTTTGCATGCCCAGAACCATGATGCAAGAGTCTTCACATGAAAGATATACATAGTCAAATAAAATCAAATACACTTTGAAATGGCAGAGAAAACTGAAAAATATACAGTACCCTGAATTCTCTGTATTGTCCCTAATCCAAATGAATATGCCAAATTGGGACTAAAAGTTCATTTATTCAACCATTTAGTTCTAGAGCATTACAACATCACTGAATTAGTAAGTATTTATCATTGAATTTCTTTTCTAATACTGTTTTTGCACCCTCTCCTGGTATCCCCAGAACTCTCTCCAGTGACTGCCCAATACCACCAACTCTACCTCCATGCATGACCCCAAGTTCTCCTCCCCCCGACACCAGTCATCCCCCGGGTCTACCCTCCGGGGAAGGGCTGCCACCACCCAGTTCAATCTATCTATAGGGTTGAGCATCAGGCCAGGGAGGAGACAGGATGAGGAGAGTTTTGCCCAACTACAGGAGTGTGATTCGTAGGTGGGAGGTACGTTCACTTATCGGTGGGAAGGGGGGGGTTCTACTTTGTTACACCCCTGTGGAGCCCGGCTGTCAAGGCAACATGCTGCCGTGTCTCCACCTCCCTGGCATATGCTATGACGCTGCTGTTGGCTACCTCCAGCTGCCACCAGAGGTCGCTCCTCAAGCAATCATCTTCCCCAACCCTCCCTGGGAAGAGAGAGCAGTCCTACAGATGCTCAATCTCTCCCCACCATGCCAACCCCCTTCAGTCCTGGCTTGCTCCCAAACCTGGGTCACCGGTGTGGTGCGAGGTGTGGTATCCAGTGCCTCAACCCTCAGCACCACCAGGCCGGCCATTTATCAGTGAATTAATATTGATAATTTGCAAAACTAACCATATAGTAAGGAACTAACCCATTCATATGTGTAGTTGCAACCAGTAACACATTGTAGTGTAGCCAGTGCTGCCTGCAGGGATGAAGTGCAGGATGAGTTTCAACCAGTGATATCTTGCAGAATACTGTAGGTGTGACAAGTAGCACCCACCCCCCCAGTGGATCTAGAATACAAAGCAAAGGTATCCAAGGAAAAAAATAGCCAAAAGGACTCATGCCTGAGAGGTCAAGCTTAGGACCCTGGTGCAAACAAGGTAATATTTTGCACCTCTGACAGAAAGAAAGCTAACACCTAGACAAAGTTACTGTCAGTCACAGTAGAATTCCCAGTGCCTAAGATAGCTACAAAGTCTCATGATTAGCAATCACACTCCAGCCCATAAACTGCTGTTCATCAGAAATGAAAAGCCATGCTTTATTTTTGTATCTAAATGGAAATTATCATTTTATATGAGACCATTCCTGAGCAAAACCATTAGCTAGAAAATTCTGTTTGGGTTCTCTGGAAAATTCTAACCGGAGATAAACACTATAAGAAGAGATGTTTCACTGCAGAGAGGAGGATGCGCTGATGCAGCCTAAGAAGATGGCTACCATCTGATTGAGTCCATCAGATCTCAGCTGGACATTGCATGATGACTCACAGACATGAATGCTCACAGACAGAGACAGACATAATAAGTCACAAAAAGATATGATGTGGCATAGACACACAAAAAGGAAGGTAAGAAAAATGATCAACTCAGAGCTTCTGGTATATTTTAACCTTCTCATCCAGAGATCAGTGGTCATAGGCTACAAGCCAGGAAAGATTGCTTTGGTGGAAAATATTTGCTTTATTTAGGCCTAAGCAAGAAAACAGCTTTATGATAGAAATGCCAGATTATGATGTGTATATGTTAGTTTTCCTTACTTCTGTTAGGAGTATGAGAAAAAAACATCTTGCTTTGTTATTCCACAAAATATGACATATCTTATCATTTTTACTTATTGATTTTGTGGTATTTTCTTCTAATCTAATTTCTAATCCAATGACTAATTAGATCACCACAGAACAAGTCAAATTTGGGACTTTTCTGATACAAACCCTGGCAGCACTGGATCTAGTGCTAATTCTGTCTCCAGTCTGGGATTTGGTACTGGTCCCTGGTGGTATAGGAACTACTGAAATCCAGTGACAATTACTCCAATTGTCATGTAGAAAACTATGCATTTCAGTGCACTTCATCCTGGCTAACAGCATTGTACATTGTAATATATCACAGGACATCCCATCAGTTTCAATGGAAGTCCTGTGATATACAGTATAGCAATATTTCACACTAAATCTGGATATGGCTGCAAATGTGTGTGCACATGTGTGTATATGTATATGTGTTTGTATACACAGTAGATATATGTTTGTTTGCATTATTTATTGCCTTTGTGTTTGTCATAGCGCCTGTCCGAGCTCACCCACTCCCTCTTCGTCATCAGTCCCCTTGGTCTGATGGGACTTTGAGGGAGTTGAGGAGAGTGGGGCAAAGGTTGGAACGTCACTGGCCGAAATCCAGCCTGGAGGAGGACAGACTTAGGTTGATTACCCATTATTTGGACTATCAATCAGAAATCTCCTGTAAGAAGGCAGAGTTCCTGTCCAGGGAGATTACTGCAGCAAGAAATGGACCTGCTCAGCTCTTTCAGACCGCGGACAGACTGTGCAATCCAGTCTGTCTTCGGGGCTGGAGAGCCTTTTCACAAGATAAGTGTGAGGTGTTTGCTCGATTTTTTGCAGATAAGGTGCCCTCCATCAGGTCAGAGATCTGTTCAACTCATTCAAATTAGTGTAGCGGAGGTCGATGAGAGGGCACAGACACCTGGTCTGCCTGGATAGTTTTTGACCGGCCAACGATCATGGATATCATGGAGATTGTTCAGGGCTTGTGACCAACTTACTGTAGTTTGGATCCTGGTCCAACACACCTCCTGGTGGGGTGTATAGATATCACTGGACTGATCCTCACAGAGATAGCCTGGTGTTTGCTGGATCAAGGGGTGTTCCCTAATCCATTAAAGGAAGCGGTGGTTACTCCCCTTTTAAAGAAATCGACCAGCGACCCAGACTGTCTTGCGAAATACAGACTGGTCTCTGACCTACCCTTTTTGGGTAAGGTTATTGAGAAGGTAGATGCGTTGCAGCTCGAGAACTTTCTTACCACCCATGAAGTCTACGATCCTCTCCAGTCTGGTTTCAGGAAGAGGCACAGTACTGAGACAGCATTAGTTCAGGTAATGAATGATCTAATAGTGAGGGATTGGAGGACTCGTTCGATCTTGGTCCTCCTTGATCTCTCTGCAGCATTCAACACCGTGGATCATGGGATGTTGTTGGAAAGCCTGAAGTTAATCTGTTGACTGTCGGGGACAGTCCTCAGATGGTTCCTTTCTCTTCTGCAGGTCTCAGAGGGTGGTGTCTGGACTTTTTTCCTCGGCCCCCTTTGCCCTGCCTTGTGGGGTTCCGCAGGGTTCCTACTGTCCCCCATGTTGTCCACGGTGTATATGCTGCCATTGGGAGACATCATAAGGTGATATGGGCTGAGTTTTCACTGCTATGCAGATGACACTCAGCTCTACCTGTCCTTTGAACCCAAACAGAGTAGGGCTGGCTCGGTATTTAACAACTGCCTCATCGAGATTCAGGACTGGATGAGTGTTAACTGGTTGAAACTAAATCCAGATAAGACTGAGGTGTTGGTGGTGGACCCTGGTAACCGGGTAGAGAAGTTTACTCCTGGGAAACCGTCTGGCCTGGTTCTGGGGGATGACCAGTTGAGACTTTCTGAGAAGGTGCGGAATCTGGGGGTTGTGCTTGACAACGAACTGACGCTTAAAGCACAGGTGTCAGCAGTTGTCAAGTCCTCATTTTTCCATCTGAGAAACATTGCCCAGATAAAGCACCTTGTTCCGCCTGATGACCTTCCTGTGTTGGTTCACACCTTTGTGTCCTCTAGTCTTGACTACTGCAATGCTCTATACCTAGGGTTCCTGGGGGTGGATCTCTGTCACCTGCAGTTGGTGCAGAATATAGTGGCCAGGTTGCTGACAGGGCAGTCAAGATCTTCCCATGTCATGCCTGTGCTGCATGAACTGCATTGGCTGCCGGTGCGATGGAGGATCATCTTCAAGGTCGTGTTGCTGACCTATAAGACCCTACACGGACAGGGACTGGGTTACTTGCAAGACCTCCTGTGACCTTACTGCCCCCTCCACCCTCTCCGCTCCACTGATGAGGGATTGTTAGTGGTTCCCAGGGTCCGTTTACAGACATCAGGTGCTAGGGCTTTTGCTTTTGTAGCCCCGACCCTGTGGAACTCTCTACCTCATCGGATTAGAGACTGCCTGTGCACTGAGATGTTTAAATCCTCCTTGAAGACTTATTTATTCGGTTTAGCATTTGGGGAAGATATTTAGACATATGTATCATATGTATGATGTCTTTTAATTTCTTGTGTTTTAACTGTATGTTGGTTATTTTAAATTGTAAACACGCTTTGATTTAAGAAAAGCACGTTAGAAATAAAGTATGATTTGATTTGATTTGACCTATTTAAGATAAACCTGTGAATAGCTGTGTACTTCCTTTGTAAATGTTTGCAACTGCATCAGAAAAAACAAAATAAAATCAGGCAGCTGACTATACATCTCATTAGTACTCAGACCAAGAGGCTAAGAAGGGCTTGAGAATGAATGCAACTACTGCAAGAATCTTACATATACTGAAAACTTTGAGTAACAAGAATCAGGATTGAATTCCATCTTTGAATAAGCTTATTACACATAAGCAGTCCAGACTGAGTGGGCCTTGGATAGGTATGAGATAGCCTGGTTTACCATAATGAAGCATAATAGGAAATTCACAGAAGTTTTAAGAATTTCCCTGAAGAACCATACAGGGAAAACATTGGGACATACTTACTGTGAATTGAAAAATGCTAACAAAATTCTGACTTGGCTTTTTGAGAAGCAGAGAGTGGTCCAAACCTGTTGTAATATTAAGAAGGCTTTCTGACCATTGTGACAGTCCCCCTTCTTTTCAGCAGTAATATCTATTTACATTTGCCTCATGTGAATATACAATACATCCAATCCATGACGAAATGCTTCCAGCCTTCCAAGTTTAATTTATTACTTGGAAGTAGATTCCTAATGCCCACTACTCTCTGAGAAATAATACTTTCTTCAATCACCAGAAATATTTCCCCTTGTATTTGCTTACCATGGTCCCTAGTTAGAGTTTCATTTGTTTTCATTTTTATTCCCCTCTTCTCCCACAGTTCTGTTTTTAAGATAGCCCATAGAGTAGGCTACAAAAAAAATCAAGTTGGTTCTGCTCAAATTAGCTTCGGTTGTGCTACAAGGGTTGATATCTGGTGCTAAATAGCATGGAAATTCGGAATATTTGAGCCGTGGAACTAGTCAAAAGCTAACAGTATGTACAGTCTATCAGCATTATGTTAACAAAACAAATGGGAGAGACATATTTTTTAACCAATCCTTTGCTTATTTCACCAACTTACAGTGTAGGACATGCACGACCAGATGCATTGTACAGAAATTGTTCCTGAACCAACTTTGAAGTCTTCTTGGCTCCACTACCTATTCCTAATTTATCAAACATGGCATCTGTACATCAAAAATGTTTTCTTTAGCATTCACTTTGCAGATAATCCTGCCAAAGCATTATTGTAAGTCAAGGGGTGACTTGTGTTGACTCACAATCCTGCTCTAGGGTTTCATGTCATAATACCAATCGCAAAATAGCGATTGCTATTGTGGCGAGTGTATATCACTGCAAAGAAAATCGGCGATATACACTCCAGGGTGATGCAACATCCGGACAAGTAAGCAAGTGTTTTTGTGGTGCCCTGAAAAGGGATTCTTAACTCCAGGCAGGTGCATGTTGGGGAAGGGGCAATATCTCTACATTGGGATAAAATTAAGTGCCACAGCCAGTGGCAAAAGTTTCCTGCACCTGATCCTGATCCCTGTACCTGCCGGACCTGATCTACCCACCCACACCACCACACCACATGGCTAGCTCAGTGGCACCATGTACAGCAGTCCCCCAAAATCCCTTCCCTGTCCCTTCCCTTTCCCTCGCTATCCCCCCCTTCCTTTCACCCTGCAGTACAGGTGCGGTCATGTAGTATTGCTATCCTTCCAGGGTAGCCCAGGAGGAAAGTGTTGAATGTGAGTTGCTGTTTTGATGGTCGCTCATATTCAGTCACCATCCTCACTTGATACCCTGCTGTGGCAGGATGATCTGTAACGTGTAAGTTTAATATAGGATAGATTGTACATTCTGGTAATTTTGGCTAGTTATATGTCTCAAATACACATAATATAGGTTTTAATTTTATACAAAAAAAGAAAAAAACAACAAGGCCCCCCATATTCAAAGGAGATGCGCTGTACAGCCCAGCAGGGAAAGGAACTGTGCTGCACAACTCCAACAATGTGCCACAGCATGATATTCAGTGGGGGAGGATGTGTCAGCTGCAAGGGACTGGGCCAGGGTACATATTAATGTATTCCATGTCAGTGGAGGGGGCATTTTCATGCATATGCTATGTAGTGGCATATTCAGAGGGAATGCACCCCTCATCCCCTCATAGGTCAGGAATGCATGGCACACAGATAGGCCACAGAAAGCTGGCCTAACTCAGCCAGCCACCCACAGGTGGGCTGCGGCAGTGCACCAACATCCCCAAGTCACCGGTCTGACTGACACCAGGGAGAGGAAGTGGGTCGCAGACATCTGTGTGACCCTAGAACATTATGCAGAACAGTAGAACAGCTAAGGTGGAGCATCTGAATGGCCATGTGGGCACTCCATGGAGAGATCACTGACACTGGATCAGGATCGGTGTGACACTGGACAGGGCAACCTAGATATGGCTCTGGTTGGGAGCTGGTGGGACATGGGGAGGGATGGGACTGTGTTGTGGTGGTGGTTAGGGGCTGTGGGTGGCTGGGGGAGGAATGTAGCAAATGGTGCCCCGACTTGGGGCTCGGAGCAGTAGTCCCTCTACCCAGCAAACTGTGTACTGAATGATACCAGCCATGATTGTGAAACACTGGAGGATAGGATGCAGTGAGGCTGCAACACAATAACAGTGGACTGACATGTAATGAGTGAGAACTGAGCACCCAACATGGGCTAACAATGCACTATTGGGTATGCAGTGGCCTGGTACTGAATAATGTCAAACCCCTATGTCTAGTAATGCTTACATAGTAATGTGGTTGCCCTGGTCATATCAGAGAGCCAGCAAGGGAAATGCTGTACGAAGGAGGCAAGTGAGACCACCATATTCCCTGGCGATAGTAGATGGCAACCTGCTACTGATTCCCTAACCCCCTATCCATACGACACCCTTTGGCACTACATGGCAGAGCAGTAGTGAGGGCCTCCGAGCTGCTAGGGGTCATAACATGGAGACCAACAGAACCTGTGATGCCAGCAATACACCCCAGCCAAAGCAGACAGTGTCCCATGAAGGGGCATGGCGTATTACTCCCATTGCATACCACACCGCATAGTAAATTGAACCATGTATAGGACACATTCACAAATAAGATGTTGGGAATCTGTGATGCAATATGAGGTGACCGACATGTACTGAGCTAGCCCTATGCATATTGAGAGGGCATGATACAGGTTGAACAGATGGGGGAGAATGTTCAGTTCCACCATCACTATCATAGCAATGACAGCTCATGGCATTCATCCACACCTATGCTGATCCCCTGTCAAGGCTGCCAGTAGCAGTCCATTTGTTATGACCTCTGGCTGTCCTAGACCCTGTTCTGGTGCCCATCCATGTCACAGGGTGATCTCGTCTGTGATCGAGGGATGGGGAATGCTGACGATGAATATGAAGCTCTTCAGCTTTATGGCAGTTAAGTGCAACACCAGAGAGCACACCTGAGGCCAGCAGCACAGCCCACATGGCAGGAAGGGGAACTATCAGGATTACGGATGGGGCTCCTCACTACCATTACGCTATGTAGTGACTATGGGGATAGTATGATAGAGGGGTCTACTGAATGGCTGCAGGTTACCCTCTGCATTCCCATACCACATTCAATGTTCATACATGAACAGCTATGTTCAGGTAACTACCATAATCGTGGTGCCAAGCTGTATCCAGGGACACCTTCATTACCAACCATGGAGGGAGATAGGCTGGCAGGAATAGAGGGACTTGCCAGTCACTGGCATAGGGGAGATGAGTGGGCAACTACAGGATGGAACATAGGCATGCCTCCATGTGTCAGAAGGTGGGTATCAGGGATGAGGCAGTGGGGCGGGGGTGCCACTACCATGCAAGAAAGGGCAGTGCAGGTGTCAGCAGGGATGTGGTTAGGGTCTGGGGGGGCTGGACAGGTGCACACCGCTGAGTGCAGCTATGCTAATGGCAACATGATGAGCATGCATGGTGCCTGTTTGCGCCATGCATGCCGAATGAGCTCATTAGCATAAGCTGGCTGAATATCGCCCTTAAGGTCATGACACATCCAGGTATCTGTGAAACAACCAAACAACTGAGGAGCTCAAATTCACTAAATGTGAATATATTTGATCTGGTGCAAAACGGAATCAGAGAAAATTCATTCAAAACCACTAGCTTTTGAAACCAAAAGCAGCCCAACTGCACAAACACCCGTCAGTTAACCAAATGACTCAAACGAGGCACGGCTTACCGTATCTTCATATTTTATTCTGGTCACACACTGTTTCACAACACAGCATACATAAGAGTGCGGCAACCTAACTTTCGATAAATAATTAAAAACTTTCACCATCTAAGTGCAAACATATTCCTGACCGGGTCAGCGGGCAGAGACCAGTCCACATGCATTAGCATACGGGAATCAGCTGACGTTTCGACTAACGCCTTCCTCAGAGCTGATAGGTCAGACAACACATCAATCATTTATAGTGAAAAATACATATGCAAATACCCTGAACCAATTAAAACATACACAGCTCATGAATATTTATATTTGCCCCAAAGCAAATCATAAATAGCAATGTAACAATAATTCTTCATTCAGACCCTTTGGTTGCAAAGTTTCAAGTTTAAAAATCCAAAAACATTCCCTTTGGTCCAATTTCTTTGCTAAATTCCCACCACGAGGTCCAACATGCACTTTTTCAATACCAATAAATTTAAGATTTGCTGGTGAACCATGTCCTGCAGATGAAAAATGACGTGCCGTTGCATTAGTTAGTACATTATTTCTGATGGCTGATTTTATGTTCACTTATTCTTTCCCTTAGCTGATGTTTTGTTTGCCCCACATAATTCAATCCACATGGACAAGTGAGCATATATATTACCCCAGTGCTTCTACAATTAATAAACTCATTTATCTCAAATTTCTGATTTGTATGTGGATGCAAAAAATATTTACTGTTATATGTATTGTTGCATTGCGCACAATTCCCACATTTATAATTTCCCTTTGGAAATGCTGGAATCCAAGTTGTTCTCAATTTTTCAGGACTCTGTACACTATGCACCAGCAAATCCTTAAGATTACTACCCCTCTTATAGGTAATTCTAGGTTTCTTGTACATCTCCTTCCTAAAAACAGGATCACCCTGTAAAACATTCCAATGCATCTTCACTACATTTGCAATCCCCTCAGCCTGATTTGAAAATTCAGTCACAAAATGAATAAAACCCTGAGAATCTTCATTAGAGGTTTTTGGTTGTAACAATTCATTTCTACTAGTATTAGCAGCCTTTTCCATCCCCTTATATATGCATTTAGTACCATATCCACGCGCTTGAAAACGCCTTGCAGTTTCCTGTGCATTTGTTTTAAAATGTTCATCATTACTGCACACTTGTTTCAAGCGCAACATCTGTCCACTAGGAATATTCTGCTTCAGACTTTCAGGATGACTACTTTCGTAATGTAGCAGTGTATTCCTACTCATAGGCTATCTATATAGTGTTGTTTTAGTCTGCCTGCATCCTTATAAATAAGCATGTCTAGAAAAGGCACCTCAATAACATTAGCTTGCATAGTGAATTTTAAATTCATATCAACGTATTGATCAAATTGACAAAATCATTTAAACTTTTCAGATCTGCTGTCCAGATGAAGAAGCAATCATCAATGTAACGTTTCCAAAATTGTACAAATTTCCCAAAACTTTCATTTTGTATAAATATGTCATTTCCACTGTCCAACATATAAACATACAATACTCGAACAAGCTAGTACCATTGCTGTACCCTTATGCTGTTTGTAAAAATGATCTTTATAAACAAAGTGATTTGATGTCAAAACCATATTCGCCATACTAATAATAAATCCCACATCAGAAATAACATCAGGCTGAACTTGTGCAAAAAATTCAATAGCTTTTATCCCTCCATCATGTGGCACATTTGAATACAAACTTTCTATGTCCAAAGTCACTAACCAATCATCAGAGTTAACAACTATATTCTCAATATGTCTTATCATATCGCCACTATCTGAGATAAAGGAAGGCAATTTTTTTACTAATGGTTTAAGATAACAATCCACCATTTGCGAAAAAGGTTCCATAGATGAGCCAATACTTGAAACAATCGGACATCCTGGTGGACTTTGAGCATTTTTATGTATCTTAGGTAGTAAATAGATTGCTGGTCTTGTTGGTACCACCACCTTCAAAAAATCTATCTCTTGTTTATTCAGACGCCCGTTCATCTCATTAACTCTAATGAATTCATCTGCTCGAGATTTAATCTCATTTGTTGGATCACTCATTAGTTTCTGATAATACGTTACATTAGTTAGCTGTCGAGCCATTTCATTTTCATAGTCTTTCACTTCCCACAAAACAATCGCACCCCCTTTATCAGCTGGCTTTATAATTATGTTTGTATCCTCCTTTAATGTTTTAAGTGCCAAGTGTTCCTGATACGATAAATTAAACTTTTTTTCTTCTTTCCTCTTTTTTAATATCAAGTCAACATCATGGTCAACTAATGCTGAAAATGTATTCACATCATGATCACTTTGAATCGGAGGGTATCTGCCACGCAGTTCCCAATGGTGGTAGTGAGCCCTGATCCTGGATGCACTGCACAGGACCTGGTGGCTGATCACTCTGGGCGGTGTATCCAGAGTTGGATATTCATATGATATGTGTGGTCTGCCTAATGGCACAGGCTGTTTGAATATACTGTTGGAACTGGCCAGTGCATCTATTCTGTGCGACGCTTCTTTGTGCCTGTGCAACTGGCCAGCTCTGAATATGTCCCTCCAAGTGTTTATTTAAGTGATAACATTCAGTTAGTTGCAGTATACTCACAAAAACCAGCTGATGTGGGTCATTAAATGCTGAGGCTGAAGGCTGAGGTGTTTAATGTATGCTACACCAGCTGGTTATTGCTAGTATACTGCAACTAATTGAATGTTATTACTATTACATGACTTGGAGTTAGTTTTGATTTTTCTTATATACTGTATATAGTTTTGAAGAGGAGAGATAAATGAGACATGCATTGCTGAAATCTCAGGCTGAAATCCCTCCCAGAACCCTACAAGTCCCATGGTCAATGTTCTCCACCTCCACAATATTGATATATAAAAGAAAAATTATACACCATATATAGTTTACTTTTTTAATTCAGTTCTTCACCCACCTTCATGTAAACAATGTTCTCATACCTCCGTTTCAATAGAGCCATGCAATTTTTGACTCTACTCCAGATTTGGTGGTCTCCTTTGTAGTTCTTCTTGCCTGTTTAACTAATTTTCACAAGATTTTAAAATGCCAGGTTCTGAAAGGTGTGAGAGGATGGGTGGAAAACAAAATATGATTGAGGGACCGAGTCATACCAGCCATTAAACTGTATGGGATTGGGAAAAAAAAGAAACACATTCTTCAAGTAGCATCTCTTTGTCAATGTTCAAGCTGAATCTTGAATAAGAGGATGACAGATGGGGGGTTAGGGGAATGGGACTCTCTGGAAGCTGCAGCTTGAACTAGAGATTGCCGTACGAGAGGACTGCCTGTTAAATGTATTGTGTGAAGTAAATTTTCCATGCTTGAATGAGCAACACCCCCTCCCCCCTTGACTGTCCTGTGTTTGAACTGAGGGTGGCAGTGTGACCAGGAACAGTAAGAGTAAGTTATCAATGATAGCACAAGCTCATGGGTGAATGAGATGATGCTGAGAGAGAGTCAGAAGAGATCGGGTACGCAGGCTGATCGGTTTTCACATTTCTTAAACAGTAAGGCTTCAGTACAGGAAAAATGAGAGTACTACTACTGATGCAGAGATATGGGGATTTCAGTGGTAATTCATTTTTATTTGTGAGCAGCTGACCTGAACAGTCTAATAGCTCAAGTGTGTGGCAGGCGGTCGGTTGGTTGGTGGCAGGGGGAGGGACGTCAAACTGCAATGAAAAAATCATGAGAAAATTAGTGATGTCTTGTAATGTTAGTGCTCCCTTTCATGTTGGTTTTAGGATCAGTTTTGTTGAGAGAGGGATCAAACAGGGAGGGGGGTACATATGTGTGTGCTTATATTTATGGCATGAATAACCGACTGTGGGCATGGTTAAGTTTCATTAATTGACTGTGGGAGTGGTTTCGTTGAATAACCAATTCTGAGTGTTTCTTACTGCAATTTGTGAGAGAATAACTGATGACTGTTCTCTATTATGATTGGCTGAGAACAGATACCTGTCATATATTTTTTTTATACTCTTTATTTTAATTTCTCATGGTTACAATCCATAAAAACCTTCAATTTACAAAGCACATTGCAGAACATTAACAAGTTCTGGTCAGAGCTGATATGGCTGTGAAGAGCTTTTGGGATGCTTTTATCCATTATTTCTAATAAATTTCCCAATGCACATCTGTGGAAAGGCCGTTTCGATGTGGTCTTCCTTTTACACATTTTTACAATGTGATTTCTGGGAATATGCCTTTTGATTGCTATAGGTTTAGCCTTGATAGTTCACAGAAGAAATGGCATCTTATTTTCAGTGAGGTTGTGCATCTACACAATATTATGCTGCATTGTGTAAAATCAGAACACACTAAAAAAAATATTTTACATCTGGGGGATATATTAAGTGTTGGATCAATGTATGAGCAGAAAGAAGTATTGCACAAAGAGGGTGTGCACTGATACCATATTCAAAGAGAATGTGCATACGGTGAAGCCCACCAGGATGAACAGCACTGCAGAATTCTGCAGTAGAGTTGTTGCAGCAAACAATGCAGTTTCAAAGGGAGTTAATCCCTTTTTTCATGCAGTAAACCTGTGACACTGCACTTCATCCTGGTGGGCTTCATCATTGCTGCTGAAAATGTGACCCTGGAAGGGATTCACAATGTAGGCAGCCACCAAGTCAGGTGCATCCAGGGTGGCCCTGACTGAATACCTTCCAGCGGGAATGCGTGGCACCACAGCCCCCATGGGTGATATTCAGCCCAGGAATTCAAATGAACTAACTGAGCATGCAGGGAGCAAAGGGGCCTTATGCGTGCTCATTACCAGCCCATTTGCATGTTGGCATGGGTATGAATGCACCAGAACAGCTCTCGCCCCCAAGCCCCAACCCCGATCGCTTCCATGTGGGACAGGCCCTGAAGTCTCTGGTGGTATAGTGGCACCCCTTTACCCATTCCACCAGCCCCTATCATACCAGAGTCCAGGCTCTATCGGTTCCATATTGTAGGGACCCCAGTGCTATCCCTAATTGCACCTGAATATACCTACAGTTCATGTCCATAGTGTAGTGGCCCCTTCTTCCTCTCAATGATGCACAGACACCCCCTCCCTGCCCCCCTGCCCATCACATTGCAATGACTGGCTCTGTAATGGGATTGTACCACTCTAGCGGCAGATGGCAGAGCACTCACAGTAGGATGCTGGAATGTGTTATATGTAAGCATGAGCTGCGTATGAGTGATGACACCCAGTGGCCATATTTCTCAAGCACTGGCATGCGGATCCATCATTCTGGTGCCATTACACTGCTCAGTGTGGGTGATGGCCAATGTTGTACCCACTCACACAGGTCCCAAAACAGGCATGTTACAGCTGACCTCCCATTCATTTGTACAATTAGGGAACTGCAGATGAACTATCTATGGCCTGAAGCATATACTGCAAATGGCATTGCAGGATACTGCACCCCATGGCACCAAGGATACTTCAGCAGTATGGAGGGTGGAATGTTACACAGGGAAACAGGGAAGAGTGTGGACTTGTAGCAGTGTGTGACAGCAGAAAGATACAGTATTGGCAAGGCATGCATTGGAGGTATGTAAATTCCATCTTCAGTTTGCCAGGGATGTACACACGGCTGCATACACTGGTAGATCCACAGCTGGCATGGTGCCCCAATGCATGGTACAGTCAGTTGGGTCATTCCAGAGTGCAGGTCCCCAGTCCAGGTTCAGTGCAGTCAATGACTGGCCATGGCAGGGTATGGAGGAGAGTGCCAGTCTTTGCAACAGGTTGGGTATGGGGGAATGAGGGTGTCTGTTCACAGGGTTGGTGGATGGGAGTCTTCTAGACTATGGATATGGACCATGGTTTCCTTTGGTGCAATCAGATCTTGGGGGGGCTACACTATGGAGCTCTTCTGGGATGGAGTTGGCTAGACTGGGAATGGAAAGGGGGCACCTCTAGTGCAGCAGGGCTGCCAGGCTGCTGTGCACCAGGGTGAACATCTGCAGTCTGCCTGTGGGTGGCTGGCCGGGTTAGGCCAGCTATACATGGCCTAACTGTGGACTGCAGTTTTCTGGACTGTGAGGGGCACATTCCCACTGAATATGTTGCAGCATGGCATATGCATGGGAGTGCTCTCTCAACTTCAAAGGCATACCATTATGTGTGCCCCAGCTTATTCCCTTGTGGCTGGTGCATCCCGCATGTTTGAATATCACACTGCTGTGCATTGTTGGAATTGTATGGCATATCTCCCTTTTCCACCGGGATGTGCTGTGTATCTCCTTTGAATATGGGGGCCCTGGACTTAATAGGCTGAATACATTATAAAAATGGCAAAATCATGACCACACTGAAAACAAGATATTGCATCTAATCTGGGACAGCCTGAGTAAATACAGTGCAAAAATGTGTAAATGAACATCTCTGTGACAATGAGATATCACTTCTCCCCTACTCTATCCAGGATACAAAATATAGAATAAGAAACATTCAGAATTCCCAGATCCAAATAACCATTACTCTGTAAGAAATTCTCATTTTCCATGTGTTTTCCCCACAAAGGCAGATTCAAATCCTTGTATAAATCCCTGTAGATTTTTCCATAAGCCACTGGTTCCATATTTATTGACTTTGTTCTTTATTTATATCAGCAGCCTTTTATTAGGAAAAGAGCTCTGATTTGCTGCTCAGTATTAATACTGTATGTCATGATGGCCTTGGAATGATTTGGATTTATATGCTATGCATAAGGCATAATTGGGGACTATATGAAATAACAAATATCAAGCTCATTATTTCATGAACTATACTCAAAATTAGTAATCACAAGTCAGACAATCTTTCAAAAGATACTGGTAATGACTGTAATCAAATTTAATTTAATATATATATATATATATATATATATATATATATATAGTTATAGATATATATATATATAACTATGTGTGTATATATCTATATATATATATATAGATATATACATAAATGCTATTTTTGCATCTTATAGTTGTTAGTTTTCAAATTCTTATAGACTTTTTTCTGTCCACCTGATGGAATCTTGAATGAGTTAAGTAAATGTTATTATTTTATCAAGGCTCTGATTCAGCAACTCAGTAAATACACACTCAGTATATCATATTATAAAATGACAACAAAGTGTTCTGTTTGCAGTTGTTTGATTAGGAATTTTATAATAGGTATACGTTATTTTTGTTACATCTGTCCAATAAAAGTTATCAAATCATTTGCTTCTTTGCCACTCATGGCTTGTCAGCAGTTAATTCATTAAACGAGGTCTCCCTTGCCAGAGTTTGACTGTTTCTCCACCCTTCCCCCAAACACACACACACATGCACACACACACACACACACACACACACACACACACACACACTCTTACTATAAGAGATCTCAGTAGCTCTTATCTGTTAAGTCTGGGAAGCAGGCCACAGCCCTTTCTGTCAAAAATACATTTATGTATTTAGTCTGGGTAGCTCACTGAAGACCTGCCATTTTATTAGATAGGTCTTGAGAGGTTAAAAACAATGTAAATCTTTTCAAAATGTGCTGGGAAAGGGTAACATTTATGAGGTATGAATCTTTCTTGACAAATATTCATCCTTAACTGAAGTTAGCAGCAAAACATGATTAAATGTTAATCATTTAAATGTGCAAGCTGTTGCATTTCGAAGGGGGTAAACAAATCTCCAGTATAATAGGCAACCAATACTTAACAAGCTGTTTCAGTTTCCTAATGGCCATCGGATAAGCAACTTGGAGTTATGTCTCCAACATTCTAAATAGAAAGAAGGGATTATTTTATTTTAGTTGTCAAAGTGATTTGTAGATATAGAAGGATACATTGAAATGTCCAAAAAATGTGTTCCACAAAATTCCATTTTCAAGCTACAGATAGCAAAATGGCTGTAGGCTCCACTCACAGCCATAAAAAATAGAAGCAAATGATTTTCACATAAAATACCATAAATTGATCAGAGAGCTAAATAGTGTTTAAACCATATGTGTACCTAAGCTGTTAATTAACATTGAAAATAAATCTACATTATAGACAGTGGATCAATATGGGGAACCAGATAAATAATATATAAAGTCAACAGGTCAGCCATGGGGGAAAAAATAAATCCACAAAACAGAGGTGATGGGCACTCCCATCTCTGTTTCAGTACATCTTAAGTTAATTAATTATTGTACTACACATATCTCCCAGCCCCTATGGAGGAAAATAATTGTCCCATTCCCCTATGTAGAAAACCCATTGTCTCCATCTTATTTCAAATTGTTGTTCCCTCCCATTACAATGAGCGATTAAACACTCTAGGTAGTACACAATTCACAATTCACAATTCACTTCCAGAGGGCAAGCACCGAGGGGGGTGGGGCTTCAATGCCATGTATGGGTTGATTGTCTTTTTAGCTGTAAGGATGTAAGTGTAAAGTATAGCTCAGAGATTAAGTCTAAGATCCGGGGTGGGGGGGATGGATAATCATACAAATTATTTTAATTAAATTGCTAACTTAAATGACCTTGATGTATTTTTGTTTTGAGTCCCTTAATCTCTCATAACTCATCAGTGAACCCATCAGTCTCAGTCCTCATTCATCAAATAATACCATGCTGGACTGGGTCCATGCCTCACACCCCCCACTGCATTGTTGCAGCAGGTATACTGCTGGACACCTTTGGTGATCACTGCATAACATTTTGTGTCAGGAAAGTCCGGCTTCCTCCCTCCTTCTCCAAGCACTGTACCAGTAGTCCAGGTCCCTCCAGTTGCTGAACAAAGAAGCTATATTGAATGGCATGGTTGAAACTGACTTGTACCCAATGATATCCACCGCAGACATTGATATGGCTCTCTCCATTTTCCACTCTACTTTATCTCTGTCTGGGACAAGTATGCCCCCATCAGGAAATCCAGGGTTAAATCCTCTAACAACCCTGGATCTCTTATGGTTTCATAGACATATGCAAGTCTCACGATCATGCCTGGACAAGGTATATATATTATTCCACTTGCAGTCAGACCTTCTGTCTTATAGGGGGCTTAGGAACTCTTGCACAAAGGCCATTCATACCACTATGTCCTTTTATTTTAAGACCAACCTCCAGAATAATCTTAACTCCCCTGCCAAGTTCTGGAAGGTACTTCACTTCTTTTTAAATCCCCAGAGAAGACCTCTTCCCCAGTCCCATGGTTGATGGCTCACCAGCATCTGACTCTCCCACTGTTGCTGCTCACTTCAATCAGTTTTTCACCACTTGTGCTCTTGCCTTCCCCCAGCTCCTGGTTCCTCTCCTCTTCTCTGCCCCCATCTGCTCCCTCTCCCACCTCACTCCCCCCCCCGGGGTTTTATATTCTACCTGGGCTCCCCAGGAAACCCTGCTTGGCTTTTCCTCACTCAACCTGTCCATATTTAGTCCAGATGGTTTAGACCCCACACTTCTCCATCTGTCTGCTCCTGACATTGCTTCCCTCCCTTACTTACCTCCTATACCTCTCTCTCACCCATTGTGCTATACCTCAGTCTTGGAATATTGCCAAGGTTCTCCCCCTCCACAAAGGGAGTGATTCCTCTGCCCCTGACAAATTCAACCCTATCTCCCTCCTCCCATCTTTTGCAAAGCTACATGAGAAACTGGTTTACTCATGTCTTACAGACATTCTCCAGTCTTCTAACTTCCTCTCCCCCTTCCTATCTGGTTATAGGAAGTACTACTTCACTGTCTTCTCCCTGCTTCAGATCACTGACTTCATTGTCTCTTGGATGGATCAGAAGCATATCACAGCAGCCATTTTCATCATTCTGGCCAAGGCCTTTGACCTGGTGTCCTATTCACTCTTCCTGAACAAGCTGCACTCTGCCAGCCTCTCAGCTCCATTGTCTACTGGCTGCATTCCTATCTCTTGGGACATCAACAGCCAGTACAGGTAGAAGGCACCCTATCACCACCTGTCCCTATCAAGGCTAGGGTCCCATGGGCTCCTCTCTGGGTACAGTCCTATATGGGTCCAGTATAAATACCAGCACCATGAATCAGAGTGCAAAATAGGCTTTTATTTGTGCAAAATGAATCAACCGCCTCAGGTTGGGTTAACAGATGCCTCTACCGGTTTCACAGTTCCTACTGCTTCATCAGGAGGATCCTGTTTGTATTGTCAGTTACCATTTTAAGAGCTGCTATTTAAAGTGACAGTGCCAATGAAACTACTATTACATATTCTGTCTAATAAACATATATAATTAAATCTAACCACCACTAATAGCAAATAATTTATACAAATACAAATGTATTCTTAATTATATTGTTAAATATAAAGAGGCAAGAATGATCTGTTAAAAAATCCAGTGGTATCCAAGGAATATCCATGTTTTCACTTATTCAGATTCAAGAAAGAGTGAAAACATGGATATTCCTTGGATACCATTGGATTTTTTAGCAGATCATTCTAGCCTCTGTATATTTAAGAATATATTTCAGAATACATCTGTGCTATAGCACAGCACTATGTCCATTTGGACTGCCTATAGACTGGTGTGTCTACCCTTAGTTTTGCCATCACCATTGTGTTACAAGAATTTCTCTAGGAAATAGCCCTTGGTTTAAAAAAAAAACATGTGTATAGTGGACATAAGGAAACATAGGACATTTAAACACAATGTTTGTTTTGCATACCACCAAGATCCAAGTTCAGTGTCCTGCAGTGCCATTCTGATGTCGGGGAGGTGTGGGACAGAGGAGCAGACAATGAATTTCGGTCGGGGTGACCAAAATGCCTTTTATCACAGAAAGAAATGTATTCAATAAGGCATGACTCTCAGACCGATAAGGAGGCATTATTGAGTACAGATTACAAATGTACAAGGTAGACCAAAGGCCCTTATCTGCCGTCATTATCTATGTATCTATTTATCTACGTACAAAAGCACTAACACAGATGAAGAAACTGACGGTGACCTGTCTTGGCTGACAGCATCTCTTTATCATTCACCTTGCTTTGCTACTGAGGCACAAAATAAATCCATTTTATAAAATAAAATACACGCAATGCATTACTTAACCACCAGAGTTGGTATATTGTATTGATAACATGGTGTCTTTGGGAAAGGGGAACAATGATGAACATAGTATGTACACCAAGTTATGGAAGCTTTCCCTAGCGGAACCCACAGCAACTTCATTGTACAGCACAGTGTGATCCACTGCTACTACATATAGTGAAGTCAGAGGGAACCAGCAGCCTGGCAGCTGAACAGCAAAGACAAGTGCAGCAGGGCAAAAGCGCGGCTCAAAAACAAATCAAAATATGGAAAGAAGAGTAAACCTTTGACACAAATAACAAATGCACACAATGTTTGAGGTACATTACTGCATGAAATGACTTCAAGAATTAACATTTTGGACAATCGGGGAAAGTGTTATTTAAAGCTCTTCTTAAAAAAATATGTGCTGCTTTTTACAAGTCTACCAAAAAACATGTGCTTCTTAATTGTCAGCATTATACTGTAGATCATCCTAGGAAACATGGGACTCGATTCACAAAGATCACACAAGCTGCACCAATGGCAGCTTGTGTTGATCACTGATGCTCCAGGAACCCTGCTCCCAATTCACGAATGGGTGGGATTCCAGCACCAAAGTCCTGCAGCTTGTTGCAAATATTGCCATGTACCAAAGGCAAGGCACATGGGAGAGGTTAGCTGCAAGATGCTGGGTAGGCAGGTGGCATCAGCGCCCAGTAATGAGGACCAGTCTGGAGGCTGGCAGTGCCAGGTGGGATAGGACAATGGTCAGGGTGGGTAAGTAGGGTAAGGATGGGTGCTGGGGGGTGCCAGCAGGTCCCCAAAGGGGACCCTGCAGGATGCAGCCATGCCAGGGCCGTCTGTGGGAGGGTGTGGCCACCGCATGCCTGGTACCAAGGGGGAAACCTGTGGGTATTGCCCCATTGGGTGTGAGTGCTCTGGGGGCTGTGGGGGCATGGAAGTACCACAAGTAGGCAGCAGCAAAGGTTCCCTCCCAACCCAAAAAGGCTCCATGGGTCGAAAAAGGGCCCTTAAACCTCCTCTTAGGTAGTCTAAGTCCTGGTGAGACCTGCTGGCTGACAGAATCCCATTTAAGGGGATGTTGCTGCTATTATCCACCGTAAGCCCCCAAGCATCCTGGTGCACCATTGACTTTGCCACAAGTCCGGTGCATGGCAGCTCAGGCACAGGTGGTCCCCCTTGTGCCACATCCACCCTTTCAGAATCACAAACTCCACAAGTTGTGATGCAAGATGCCCCTTACATCATTTCTGTTGATGCAGGTACATTGCAACACAATTCGAGTTTCGAGAATAGAGTCCATGTACTTTAATTGTAGCTGTGCACTTTAAATGTAGCCTCCCCAAAAACATGTGCTTTTTTATTGTTGTTATTATAGGTCCGCCTAAGAAAAATGTGCACTTTAAATGTAGTCTGTTTAAATATCCAGGCTATCTTACTAGCAAGGGGTACATTAATGAAATTATACAGACCACTTTAGACTTGGTTATGGAGTCAAGCCTATGGTATTTAATGGATGGAAAGAGTTTAAGATTTTATGATTATATTATTCGCCTTGAGATGTGTTACTGATTATGTAGTGGAATTTTTAATTATGTGATTTTACTTTTGTTAGGCACCTTGGTTTTGAAAGGCACCATAAAAATAAAGTTTATTATTATTATTATTATTATTATTATTATTATAGTGGCCACATGGCTATAACCACCAAAGGGCTACAAGGCCCAAACAAAATAGAAAAGGCAAAGGGGGTTAAATGGGACAGAAATGGTGAATAGAACAGGAAAAAAGATCAGAAGAAGGAATGGGTTCTCAATCAGCTGTCCCTGGAAGTAGAGTAAAGTAGAATTTAGCTTAAAAGCTTCTGTGGCAGGAGTGAGTACACAGGACATGCCTAGACTTGCTCACCCACATAGCCTTTAAACTCTGACTGAGCCACCAAACTGCAGGGGAGAAGGATTGGTTAAGTCTGCTTGTGGCTGGAGTGACTGCACAGGTCATGCCCAGACTTGCCCACCCACAAAGCCTTTAAATTCTGACTAAGCCATCAAACTGCAGGGAAGAAGAATTGGTTAAGTCTGCTTGCTGGCTGGGGAGAAGATTTTCTGTAAGTTTTGCTATTGTTTTTTAAACTACAGAAGAGAAGGATTAGTTAATTCTACTTACTGTTGAGGGAGTTAATGTATAGATGATTTTTGTAAGTTTTAATATTGTTTTATTTTCTTTTTAATTTAGCTTAAAGTAGAATTTAGCTTAAAGGTTTCTGTGGCAGGAGTGACTGTAAAAGCCCTCCCACCCACCTACCCCTTCCATCAGCCTTTCTTAAATACTGAAATACCACTGGGGGTTGAGTTTGAAGGCTCTGAGGGAGGAACTGCAAACTGATCTGAGCCCTCAGAACAGACCAGGAAGGAGGAAACAAGGAAGAGCCATATGACCTAAGTCTTAAGGACATATAAATATACAAACGTGTGAGTAGATCTATGGTCCTTATGAGTAGGATTGTGGTTTCTAGTTAGTACTGTAGTTGACTGTCTTATGCTGTATGCAAAGGCATTTAGGATAACAATTCTACTTGCTGTAAGGAGAGTGGTGTGGAGAGGCTGTATAGGTAGTGTGGACCATGAGTAGGATTGTAGGGTGCAATGGTTGTGGGGCAGCAATGCAGATGAACATACTGTGGAGGCTGGGAGGATGTCCAATATGCCACAGGCTAAGAAGGCTTAAGGAAGAGGTTCAGTGGCTTGGCAGGGAGCTGGGGAGGTTGAGGGAGGAGGAGAGGATTGCGTCGGTAGGAGGATTGACATCTGAGAGTATTGTGGGGGCACCACAGAGAAGGAACAGTGGGGCAAGGGAGAGGTCAGGGGGAGGAGGCACAGTAGACAGGAAGCCAGTTGATGAAGGGTGTACTCTAGTAGGACCTAGAAAAAGAGGAGCAGCAGTAGGCAGGAGGGAGGAGCAAACACACAATAAGGCAAAGGGAGGAGGGAACGTGTTTGCTGTACTAGCAACACATGGGAAAGAGGATGCAGGAGGAGACTGCACAAGGGATAGTACTCACAAAGAAAAGGGAGATAGGAACATGGCACAGCAGTGGGAGGGATAATACTCAGAGAGGTGAGAATGGAGTGGAAGGTTGGCAGTTAAACAGGAGGAGAGGGAGGAGTCTCAATTGAGAAGGGCAGGGGAGAAGACACTGGGACACACTGTAAAAGCACCATCTTGAGTGGCCCCAGAAATGAAAACCTGGGTGGGGGTGGTGGTGATGGGCACAAGGAAAGAGGAGGGAGGTGTACTGGTGTTGGGGGACTCCATATTCAAGGGGATCAGATGGGGCAGCAAGGGGGAGAGGCACAGTCAGATATGGATGGCGTCCATACCAGGATTAAAGGCAGACAAGGCAGGAAAGGCAATCCTAAAGTGTATAAGGAGAGGTAGGAGGAAACCACAGATTGTGATGCATGTGGGGACAAATGACCTAGCGGGGGAAATGGTGTAGGTAACAAAGGAAAGGACCGAGGAAGTGGGAAGGTTGTGTGAGGAGACTGTGGTGTTTGTGGCATTCTCTGAAGTGCTCCCAGTACCCTGCACAATCACTGTGAGAAAGGAGAGGATTAGGGAGTTGAACACATGGTTGGTAGAATGGTGTCAAACTAAGGAATATTGGGTTGTGGGTGGCTGAGGCAGTACTTGGGATAATAATAATCTGTTTGTAAGGGATAGGCTGCACCTGAGTGGCTAGGGGAAGGAGGTATTAAAGTAGAGACTGGGGAGGTATATTGCAACAAAGGTGGATTTAAACAAGATGAGGGGTGGCAAGTGGACAGCAAGTAGGCAGGGATCTGATAGAGTGGAGTCACAGCCTACCCCCCAGGCTAACAGGGAAGGACTTGGGGTGGTCGAAAAAGGAGGAAGTAGAAGGAAGGAAATGGAGGTCAATGAAGGGAAGGGGCAGGATGAAGGGTGGTCTCACTGAATGCAAGAAGCTTAGGCAACAAATCTGCTGAGCTACAGGCACTCTTAGCAGTGTGGAGGGTGGATATTGCAGCTGTCACAGAAACATGGGCAACTGAGCACCGGGACTGGGATCTGGCAATCCCAGAATACAAAGTATACAGGAAGGACCATAAGGAAGGGAGGGGCAGTGGGGTGGCAGTCTATGTGAGAGATGGGATCAAATGCACAAGGGACAAGGGGGAAGAAAGGAGAAGAGAGGCATTCTGGCTGCAGCTCCTAGACTCAAGGGGAAGGAAACTGAGGTTTGGGGTGGTATACAGGCCACATCCCAGTCTGTGGAGCTTGACAGGGAATTAGCAGGACAAATCAGAAAGGTATGTAGAAAAGGGAAGGTGGTCATTGTTGGGGATTTCAACTTGCAGGGGGTTGACTGGAGCATTCCAGTCACCTCCAGTGCTAAGGAGCAAGTGCTCCTGGAGGGTCTCCTGACACATTTGGTTAGAGTACCTACTAGGCTAAAGAACACTTTAGATCTGGTGTTGTTGAATCGGGATGCAGTAAGGGAAATAAAGGTGGAGGACCCACTAGCCAACAACGATCACCAAACAATATGGTTTAATATCACGATGTGTGGGGAGCCAGAGAAATCAGTTACTCAGGTAGTAAACTTCAGGTGGGGAAGACTTTGGGAGTATGCAGTACTGAAAGGGAAACTAGAGGGCATAAGGCAGGAGATGGATGCAGGGCAGAAATGAGATATTATTAAAAGGGGGATTACAGAGGCAACAGAAGCCTGCACCAAGACACAGAATAAGAGGAGCAGTGCAAGGAAACCATGCTGGTTGAACAGTGAGGTAGTGGAGGTGGTGAGAGTAAAATAGAGGTATAGAAGGACATGGAAGGAAGTGGACAGGGAGGAGTATGCAAGACAGTCCAGTGAGGTGACCAGAAAAGTAAGAGAAGCCAAAGCCCTGAGGGAGCTGAGATTAGCGCAAGGAATTAATGGGGGAGAGCCTTTTTCAGATACATTAGGGAGAAAAGGAAGTGCAAGAAGACAATAGTAAAGATAAAAAGGGGTGGGGAGTGGATGGAAAAGGGTGAGGAGCAGGTGGAAGCACTGAATGAATACTTTTGCTCAGTGTTCGGGCAACAGATGGAAGAATTGAGGCAAGTAGAGTCCTAGAGGGACTGAGGGAGGGCACTGAAGGTAGACAAGGCACCAGGGCCGGATGGTATCCACCCAGGGTGCTGAGGGATACGGCGGAGGTGTTGGCGGAGCTGCTGGTGGATCTGTACAGCACCTCACTGGAGTTGGAATGTATGCCACTGGATTGGAGGATGGCACATGTAGTACCATTACACAAGAGCAGACCAAGGGATGAACAGGGTAATTATCACCCAGTAAGTCTCACCTCCATAGTGTGCAAACTCATGGAGACAATACTAAAGCCAAGACTGGTGTTGTACCTGGAGGACAATGGCCTCCAGGATGTGAGGCAGCATGTGTTTGTTTCAGGGAAGTCTTGTCAAACCAACTTGATTCAATATTATGACTGGGTGACAGGTGAGCTGGATAAGGGTCATGCGTTGGATGTTCTTTACTTGGACTTCAGCAAGGCCTTTGATTCGGTGCCTCATGGGCGGCTTGGGGGGAAGCTAACTGGTGTAGGGGTAGGGGCAAAAATGATGAACTGGATTACAAGTTGACTAAGTGGGAGGCTGCAACGGGTGGTGGTGAGAGGGGAGCTCTCAACTCCAAGGCCAGTGACAAGTGGGGTGCCACAGGGCTCTGTGTTAGGGCCAATATTGTTCGGGCTCTTCATATCAGACATTGCACATGGGGTGGTGAGCAAGATAAGTTTGTTCGCTGATGACACCAAAATCAGAGAAGTGGTGAATGGAGAGGAGGGATGGAAGCAGCTGCAGGGGGACCTAAGCAAGCTAGAGAAGTGGTCTGAGAGGTGGCAGCTGAGGTTCAATGCAAAGAAGTGTAAGGTTATGAACTTTGGGGTGAAGAACTCAAGGAGAGAATACTGGCTGGGAGGGTTTAAGCTGGGAATCACTGTGGAGGAGAAGGACCTGGGGTAATGATAACAGGTACCATGGACAACACTGCCCAGTGCAGGAGAGTGGCTGCAAAAATGAACAAAATGCTGGGGTGCATAGAGAAGGGTTTTTCGTCCAGGCGAAGAGAGGTGATGTTGCCCCTCTACAGGTCGCTAGTAATGCTGCACTTAGAGTATTGTGTGCAGTTTCGGGAGGCCATACCTAAAGCATGATATCAGGCTACTGGAGGGAGTGCAGAGGAGGGCAACAAAGATGATATATGGAATGGAAGGGACAGAGTATGACAGCAGGCTGAGAGACCTGAATATGTACACCCTAGAGGATAGAAGGGACAGGGTGGACATGATAGAGACATTCAAGTATCTGAGGGGAATCAATAAGGATGGGGCAGATGGGGTCTTTAAGTTAAGGAGGGGGAGGGTCACCAGGAGGCATGAGCTAAGAATAGAGGGGGGGAGGAGATTTAGGAAGGAAATGAGGAGACAATATTTCACAGAGAGGGTGGTAGCAAAATGAAATGCCCTACCAGAATGGGTGGTATTGTGTAAATCTGTGAACAGTTTCAAAAGGGCATGGGATAAGGAACAAGAGAGAGTGAGGGTGGGGGGTGGCAGTGGGATGACAAATGGGAAGGGGGTGGGGCAGCTGCAAACTAGAGGTGTTAGCTGCATGCTTGAGCAGACTTAGATAGACTGGGTGGTCTGTTTCTACTGGCACATTCATATGTTCATATATACGTATGGAATGATTCAAAAGGCCTAGACAGAGGGACATAAGACAGCAGAAAGGTATATAAATATTCATTACATTATCAGGGATCCCTATTTACCTGACTTATGCTTTTTCAGTGTTGAAGGACAGAACCTTACTGGGGCAACACTGCTTCCTCACTAACATCCCACTCTTTAAAAAAATATAGCAAGATACTATCCCTAGCACTAGGTGAAAGGAGAAAGCCATCTGACCTTCAGAGGTCCTAAAGCAAAAGATGTAGAAGGAGCACAAGGCAGCAGAACAGAGGGAGTAGGAAAAGGGGAGAAAGGGGGAAAGGATGAAGAGATGTATTAAGGAAGAGAGTAGTAAATAATTTTCAATAAAACCCTACATCTACTACAAATTATAATGGTGGGGGTCTTAAGCACATCACGTTGAAGTAAGGTACCTTTTGTATTAATTAAAGCTATTTCAACTTTGCAACCTATTAAATAACCTATTAGAATATCAGGTGGTATCACCTCTGATTTAGAAAGTGTAGAAGACTGAGAAGACAACAGACAATGATCTGTATCTTTCTACTGAATTACTAACAACTGAAATGCTGTAAAATGTCATGACTTCCCTAAAACTACAAGAATGTTTGACTGATTTTATAGGCCCTGCTACACAGTTCCTACCCTACGACATCAGCACTATTAGTGCAATATATCTGTCAAGCTTTATTAAAATTCTTTTTGATGTGTATCTTGGCTCATAAACCTCAGTGCTTTATTGATATTGCCTCAGGGAACGTCCTTGTAGCATTGAATTTGTGCAGATGGGATGATAAAAGAGTGAAGTGGGAATCTTTCCTAAGCATCAACCTGTAATACAACACGGTGCCTTCACTTCTGTCACCAGTACCCTGTTTTGATTTGTTTTTGTTTTGTTGTCACAACACCTTTGGTGTTTAATGATAGGCCCTCAGAACCTTCTGATACCCAGCTGAATTAAGACCATAAAGATCTAAATAATTTAGTAAGGTGAATCATGCATCTCTGATGCATTTACAATGCACATTTTTCCATAGTGCAGAAAGAAATGCTAAACAGCAAAAAAAAAGATCCCTTAAATAAGTCACTCATTTCTCTCCATCTTACATTAATCTGTTTATAAGGTGCATGTGATGTATTTTCAAAGCAGAATCTCCCACTGTTTGTCTATGGCTGCATTTTTGCCATTAGGACCTATTGTGTTTTTTTCACTGGATCTGTTGTACTTGTTCAGGTGAGCAAAGCCTCCTTTTTGGACCATTGTTTCAGTGCAATTCTATTTTAATACTTCTACTAAAATTTATGAAACACAGTGAGAAGTTACAGTATAGGATACAATAGTAGGACTAGCAGTAGAATTGTTTTTTATTTATCACAGCTATTTAAAAACTCAGTGCACTTTACAATTAATCAAGAACAATATTAACAGAACACACAACAATCAAATTATGACAGTTCACAAATACATAATTAGACAGAGGTTGAGCAGATTCATTCTATGGATAAAACTACACAGGACCAGGGAAGGCAGCACTGAGGAGACAATTCATCAATTCAATTTTGAAGCACCTTAAATCAGTATAACCCATAATGCAGGGCTAGGAGGTAATTACAGAGAACAGGAGCAGCCACTGTAAATGCTCTGTACCCTGCTAGTTTTAAACAAAAGTAGAGAACACTCAGAATCCCTGCCCTCTGGGATGAAGAGATCAAATGGGGCAGTTTTGGGGTTCAGAAGGTCATGGAGCTGGAGATTGGTCCCACTCTGTTTAGGGGATGAAGTGATACGATTTAAACTATGTAGCTGATTCTTTCCCTTATTCACAACCAACCCAGACTGCTCAGCACTGAGGTAATATGCAGTATCATGATTCACAAATCAAAAACAGAACTTGTGCTACTGTGTTGTGGACTAGCTCCAGGTGTCTGATCTGGCCGCAGTGTTGGCCCTTATTGAGTACAATATAGTAATCGAGTCATGGTGAGATGAGAATATATGCTTGTGTCCTCAGAATCTAGGTAGGGGCTGGTTATATGATGTTTATGAAAAACACATCTCCTGATGACAGCTGATACTTCATATTCCATGTTAAACTGTTTGTCCTGAACCACTCCCTGGTTGCTGGCACCTTACCCGCATCCTGTTGATTATAGTTCCTGGCTAGGAATTTGAAGCAGCCTTTGGGGCAGATGTCTGCTTTTCTGGTACAAACAGTAGCTGTTCAATCTTTCCTGGATTTAATTCTAGCAAGCTGGAAGCCATACAAGTCTTGATTTTATCCAGGCATTTCTTTATGATACACACAGAGTCATCACCTCTACTCTGCTATGGGGCAAACATACAGCTGAGTATCATAAAGACAGCACAGCAACATATAGTTTGTCAGCAGAAAAGGACTGCTTGGCAAAATCAGTCTGACCAGATGGTCCTTGCCTAGTCCTCTCCACAGACCCTAACTGGTCTCAGGCGACCCTACCACCCCCGTGAATGTTTACTAATATTACCCAATGCATTTAAAAACTGACCTAGATAGCTTGTGGCCAAGACCAGCAAGAGGAAGAAGCTGCTGCTAGAACTTTACTACTCTATTGGACTGAAGAACTAGAGCTCTACTACTGGGAACTTCAATTTAGGGTAAAACAAACAAAAAACAAACAAACAAGAGTGTGTTTGCCTGAGCTGGGTGAAGGAATTGTTATCTATACAGTTAACTAGGTGAAAAACTGTGAATTATGGGGAATGGCTTAGAGAGAAGGAAGCCAGGTGTTTGCATTTAAAAACTGACCTACCATAGATAGCTTGTGGCAGAGAACAGCAAGAGGAAGGAGTTGCTGCTAGAACTTTAGTGCTCTACTGGACTAAGGAACTAGAACTCTACTACTAGGAACTTCAATTTAGGGTAAAAGCAAAAGACAAACAAAAAAGAGTGTGTTCATCTCAGATGGGTCAAGGAATTGTTGTCTGTGCAGTTAGCTAGGTGAAAAAGAAACTGTGACTTGGGGGAGTGGCTTAGAGAGAGAAGGAAGACAGGTGTTTGCATTTAAAAATAGACCTAGATAGCTTGTGGCACAGAACAGCAAGAGGAAGGAGCTGCTGTTAAAACTTTACTACTCTTCTGGACTAAAGAACTAGAACCCTACTACATGGTACACAGAGAACCATGACTGAGATGTCAACATACCAGGATACACCATCAACAAGAGCGACAGGGAAGGTAGAAGAGGAGGAGAAGTAGCTCTCTATGTAAGGGAACGGATCAAAGCAATGGAACAAAAGCATAAACAGGGAAGAGAGGAGGCATTGCAGGTCACCATGGAGACTGGAAATGACACCACAATTCACACAGGGGTTGTATACAGACCTCCATCTCAAGGGGAGGAAATGGACAAGGAAATTATAGAAGGCATGCTTAGGATGGCAGAGAAAGGGGAGATATTGCTGATGGGGGACCGGAATATGCCAGATGTTAACTGGAGCACCCTTGCTGCAGCCACATCCAAGAGCAGGGCCATTCTCAATGCCCTATAGGGGGAATGCCTCAGACAGCTAGTGTTGGAACCCACTAGGGAGGGAGTGATCTTAGACCTAGTACTCTCAAATGGGGATAGATAAAGGATCTCAGAACTAGAACTGGGTAGCCATCTGGGAATGAGTGACCACCAAACAGTGTGGTTCACGATAAACTCAGCTGTAGAGTCAAGCCTTGCAAAAGTGAACGTACTAGACTTCAGGAGGGCTGATTCTGTCAAAATGGGAAAGTGCCTCAGAAAAGCACTAGCAAACAGGCAAGAAGGAAGGGTGGAGCAACAATGGGGAAATATCAGACCTGCCATCACAGAGGCAACAAGTCTTTGTGTGAAGCAAAATAAACATATCAAAATGATAGAAAAAAATACTACGGTTCTCAAAAGAGGTGGCGGGGAAGGTTAGGGAGAAAAAGATAGCTTTCCGGAAGTATAAGGAAACACAAAAGGAGAAGGACAGAGAACTGTACCAGTTATAGCAGAAGGAAACAGAGAAGGCAGTCAGAACAGCAAAGGCCCAAACCGAGGAAAAGCTAGCCAACTCAGTTAAGAAGGTGGATAAAACCTTTTATAGGTACATTAGGGACTGAAGACAGACAAGGGGAGGGATACCGAGGCTGAATAAAGAGGAGGGTGGGTGGGCAGAGAGGGACAGTGAAAAAGCAGGCATACTGAATGAATTCTTCTGCTCAGTATTCAAAAAGGAAGAGGAGGGGAGGTACCTAATCCAATCAATAGAAACAATCTGGATAGGGGGGTCGATATCAGTCCTTTCACAGAAGAAACGGTTCTGAAAGAACTCCTAAAACTGAAGGTGAACAAAGCAATGGGGCCTGATGGGACTCACCCCAGAATTCTAAAAGAACTAAGGGCAGAACTAGTAACACCACTGACTACCCTTTTTAACAAATCATGGGAGGATGGTGTGGTACCTGTGGACTGGAGTAGGGTGGTTGTGATTCTCCTTCACAAAAGTGGGAGCAAGACAGAGGCAGGAAACTACAGACCTGTCAGTTTGACCTCAGTGGTAGGGCAAATGATGGAACCACTTCTGAAGCAAAGAATTGTTGAGTACCTAGAGGCCAGTGGGACATAGGACCCAAGGCAGCATGGATTCACAGCAGGAAGTTCATGTTAGATGAATCTAATCAATTTCTTTGACTGTGTGACCAAAGTAGTAGACCAGGGAGAGGTTGTTGACATGGCCTACCTATACTTCAGCAAGGCATTTGACCACAGTCCCTCACAAAAGATTAAAAACAAATTAGCCAGCCTGGGAGTGGGTCCCAGGGTGGTAGCCTGTGTAAAACATTGGCTGGACAACAGGACGCAGAAGGTAATAGTAAATGGAGTCTACAGTGAAGAAAGTGGGGTTACTAGTGGGGTACTGCAGTGTTCAGTACTGGGTTCAGTCCTGTTTAATGTCTTTATAAGTGACATTGCAGAAGGACTGGAAAAAAAGTATATCTCTTTGCAGATGACACAAAGATCTGCAACAGGGTTCATACTCAAGGGGGGGTGGAAAGGATGAGAAGGGACTTGGCAAGGTTAGAGGAATGGTCAAATGTATGGCAGCTTAGATTCAATACGAAGTGCAAAGTAATGCACCTGGGAAACAAAAACCCAAGGGAAGAGTTCACAACGGGGGGGGGGGTGAGATACTGACAACAGCAAAAATGGAAAGGGATCTGGGGGCAGTTATATTAGATGACCTAAAGGTAGGCAAGCAATGTGGGAAGGGTGCTGGTGGGATACTGGGATACATAGGGAGAGGCATCAATAGTAGAAAACAGGAAGTTGTTATCCCTCTGTACAGACAGTTGGTGAGACCCCATCTGGAGTACTGCATACAGTTCTGGAGACCCCATCTCCACAAAGACATAGACAGGGTGGAGTCTTTCCAGAGGAGCACAAACAAAATGGTGCAGGGTTTGCACCAGAAGACAAACGAAGAGAGATTAAAGGAGCTTAATATGTATACCCTCGAGGAAAGGAGGGAGGGGGGACATGATAGAAACTTTCAAGTACCTCAAGGGAATCAACAAAGTCCAAGAGGGTAGCATCTTTCAGAAAAAGAGATGTGCAAGAACAAGGGGACACAATTTGAAGATAGAGGGGGGGATGGCTCACAGGTAATGTGAGGAAGTATTTTTTCATGGACAGGGTTGTGGATGCATGGAACAGCCTTCCTGAGGAGGTTGTGGAGTCAAAAACAGTGGGGGATTTCAAGAATGCATGGGACAGACATAAGACAATTCTAGTGGGGGGTAGGAGGAAGTAGGCTGTTGGTTAACTAGGATCTGAAGCATATTCATTAGGTAGGGAAATGGGCAGACTAGGTGGGCCACATGGTCCTTATCTGCCATCAAATTCTATGTTTCTGTTATGTTTACCCCACGCGTGCTTGAAATCCTCTACTGCTTTTGCCTCCACCATTCCACTGACAGTCTGTTCCAGGTGTCCACCACTCTTTCAGTAAAGTCGTATTTCCTCACATCCCATTTAACTCCCTCCCCCCACCACCACCCAACTTCATTTCACATCCTCTGGTGAACAAAAGAATGGCATTAGTGTAAGTTTTTTTTTTTGGTCTGTTGCAGCAGCATGGAAGGAGGAGCAATAGAGTTCACAAAGAAGAAGAAGAAGAGGAGAATTTGCTCTGCAAGCATTTGTAGCCAGAGATATGTAAATCATTTGATAAATCTTAATATATCAGGCAAAATCTCATTGAAATGAATGGAAGTTTCCTGTGGAACATTCTGGAAATCTAAATATACAAGTGCTTATCTTTGGTTACCATTATAGTTATGGTGATGTTTAAAGGCCTTCAAACATAAAGTTAATGAGACTTCTACAATTCCTGGGCATCAGCTGATCAGGATTGGAAAACTGACAGACAGGTATCATGATGCATGATGAGCGTACACAAATAAACCACAGGCCCAATGGTAACTGGCAAGTCAGATAATCTGAACTGAAAAACCAGCAGGCAGACATCACTGAAGTGAATGCTTGGTACATGATAGCAGTACATATCGTACTGGTGAAATGGAGATTCTGGTTGAGGGCAGATAGGCAGTAAAGTAAAATTAGTGTGTTAAGAGACATACTAACATTATGGGAGTTACCCTACTCCTCCTAGGCTAAATGTGGAATAAAATATAAATAATCATACCCCTTAAAAAATAAATTTCATCCAGACTTAAGCTCTTCAATAATTATTAATTACCTATCTTTTTATCACTCAAATTTCTTGATTGAAATTGATTCATACATGCAATATTACTGCTCATACAAGATAATCACAGACCAAATGGGAAATCAGCTTATGTCTGTAATGATGTCCAAAGTTGTTAGACAGGCAGTTAGGTTATCGAAGAGTGATATGAGGAATTTTAAAGTACATGACACACCCAGGCAGCAAAAGAAATCATATTGTGGTCATGAATTATGTGCAAAATTATTAAATAAGCAGCCAGTAAGCTGAATAGTACTATATTATGATGGACTTGAAAGTACAAGTCACACCTAGCCACCACAGGTGTGCCTATGACCATGAATAATGATGATGTGAAAAATTATTACACATGTGGCCAGGTGGATAAATGCTATGATGAAGTTGGAGGTACATGGCAAGTTCAGGTAATGCAGTTATGAAATGAAATGTTTGCCACAAATGATAGTATGCACTTATTATTTTACAGGCAGCTAGGCAGTTGAAGAATTAGGTGATGGAACTGGAGGTATAATATAGGCAGGACAGTCTAGGTACACAGAATATTTTGCACTGAATGCAAATCCATGGACTAACAAAATCCTTCACTAGGTATAGTCAGATGCCATTTCATATTTATTTGGTTGATAACTACACCTGCTGGATTGTGATGGTGAGTTTAAAATCATTTTATTAAATGTAACTTTTGCTGACCACTGTCAAAGGTCTGGAGTACAACATCATCACCTGGAATCCGTAGGAGCACAGGATCCAAGACAGCATGGGTTTCTTTGACTGGGTAACCAGAGTGGTTTCCTCACATAGGAACATTATTCCCTCCCTGCCTTTTCCTAATGTAACTCCTCACTTACATTACCACAGCAAAACTGGTATTTCTGTTTGTTTATGTATGGTCAATTGTTCCAACTGGTTAGTCCTCTGTAGCTAATTCTTCCTTGCACAGTATGCACACAAGTCAGTCTACACTGCACATCACCATGGTTTCTCACCATGTGGCAGGCAGGAACTATCCCACTCACTGTTGCACAGCAATGACTTTAGTCAGGAAAGTACCCTTCATTATTTTTATTTTGTTTGTTTGTTTTGTTAATATTTGCTGTCTTTATTGCCTTGGCTTATTGTACTTTAAGGACTCAGGAAATGTACTGTATGAAGCAGATGCAGAAGCAAATGATTTGATACCTTTTAATGGACCTGGATCTATTCTTGCAAGGACATTTTCTGGATCTATTCTTGCAAGGACCAATACGGCAACTACTAAATCAAGATTTCTGTATGAAGCAGGTGAGCAGTTTCATGCTTGGATGCCACTCACTGTCACTAATGTAAACAAATATTATGATGAAGTAACAGTAATAGAATTATTATATAGTACTGAACTAACCTGAACCTCTCACTGTAACTAAACTAGAATAAATGCAAATAACTGCACTCAAATTAAGATGTACTGTATGTGACACAGACACAATTACCATTAGCAGAGCAAAAAAGTTATGAAGAGGTGAAGAAAATCATAGATAGTATGAATAAGTATGTAGTGACTTAACTTCTACCTGAATGGAAAAACTGATGGCTTCTCAATTTTCTTTTTATTTTACTTGCAGTAGCATTCTCGTCTCCTTGCATTCTGGATTTCAGCCACATTACAGTACCGCAACAGCTATCATGAAGGTCACAAATAACCTTTTGCAAGCTGCAGGCCAAGATGTGTTCTCTGAAGTCATCTTCGTAGACCTGACCAAGACCTTTGACACTACTGATCATGACACCATGGTCTTTAAACTGGAGTGTCTAAACCTTGGTGTTGGGGTCTGTAAGGTGGTTCAATAGTTATGTATCTGGTCAATTTCTGTGTGTGTGTTCCAGAGTTACTTCTCTGGTTATTTGCAGTGCATCTGTTTTCACATTATTCTTTCTTCTTGTTTCCCAATAAATAAATAAATAATAATAAGTAAATAAAGGTGTACTGCAAGGGTCCGTTCTTGGGCATTTAATCTGTTTTTAACTTTATGTGAATGATCTGATTAAGCACTCATTTGACATTAGAATACCATCTTGTATATTAGTGGGTAGTCCCCGAATGAGAGTTCAATACTACTCAATACAAATAAACTTGTTCTTAATGATACAAGAACTCAGGCAGTGGTTTTTGGATGAAACTGAAACAGCAATTACCAAATTCTCTTGCTGTTGTCATTCTTGATAACAAGAATATTGAGTCTGTACAGAGTTATAAGTATTTGGATTTATTGTTTGATTAGTGTTTACCCTGGAATGTCCATATTACATATTTAGTTCACTGACCTACGCAGTCAGTATAGTGTTTTGCTTGTGCAACTGTTAGTTTGGTTTTGGCCGTTCACACTCTCTATTCCAGATGAATTACCACCCTGTAGGGGTACGAAGGCAAGGAACCCTCGGAGAGGGTTCCACCCCTAGAGGTGCCATGGGATGATTCCCATGGCTAAAGGTACTTTAGGAATCCACCTAAGGAGAGAGTGTTGCCACTGGAGGAGGAGGAGGGGAGGATGGTGAGGCAAAGAAAAAATGCTTCACAATGAGGCTGAGAGGAACTACTTAAATAGCTCAGGAAGTGGGAAGATACCTTAGGAATCCCCAAAAGAAATGTAGTATCATCATTTGATAAGATGACCAACAGAGTTAAGCAAGCCCTGACAAAAAGAAATACACATGAGGGGGTACAGCCAAAGAGGGAAAGCATCAAAGATGCAATACTTGAAGCAACATCCCATTGTGTTAGTGAAAAAAGGAAGTGCAAAAGAAGAAGGAAACCACTTCGGTTCTCAAAAACAGTAGCAGAAAAGGTCAGAGCCAAAAGGCTGGCCTTCAGGAAATATAAGGGAACGCAGCAGGATGAAGATAGAGATATACCAAACTTCCCTAAGGGAAGCAGGGAAGGCAGTAAGGCACGCAAAGGCCCAAACTGAGGAAACACTAGCATGAACAGTAAAAGAAGGTGACAAGACTTTCTATAGATACATTAGTGAAAGGAGAATGTCCAGAGGGGGTATTGCTAAGATCAAAGGGGATAAGGGGTGTGTGAGGAGGAGGACCATGTAAAAGCATCTTTTCTAAATAGATACTTCTGCTCAGTATTTACTGAAGAGAAGGTAGGGCAGGGCCCATAGCTCAGCACCATGGACATGGGGGGGGAGGTGTGCACTGGTCCCTTCACAAAAGAAAGGGTCCTACAAAGCTCGATAAGCTCTGGGTGGACAAGGCAATGGGACCTGATGGCATACATCCCAGGATACTAAAGGAGCTAAGGGTGGAACTAGCAGAGCCATTATCAGAACTGTTTAGTGAGTCTCTGAGCACAGGAGAGGTCCCAGAAGACTGGAGAAGGGCTCATGTGCTCTTGCTCCACAAGAGTGGTAGCAGGGAGAAGGCAGGGAACTACAGACCAGTCAGTCTTACCTCAGTAGTGGGCAAAATTATGGAGACACTCCTTAAGGAAAGGATAGTGCAACACCTGGAACTGCGAGGGATACAGGATCCAAGACAGCATGGGTTTACAAAGGAAGGTCCTGTCAAACTAATCTCATAGGTTTCTTTGACTGGGTAACCAGAGTAGTGTGGACCAAGGGGAACAGTTGATGTCACCGACCTTGACTTCAGCAAAGCTTTCAATACTGTTCCACATAGAAGATTGATTAATAATCTGGGTAGGCTTGGGGTGGGTCAGATGTTGGCCAACTGGGTGGCAAACTGGTTGATGGGCAGAAAACAGACAGTGGTGGTAAACGGTATAAAATCAGAAGAGATGCAAGTCACAAGTGGGGTACCTCAGGGATCAGTCCTGGGGCCATTCCTCTTCAATATCTTCATCAGTGACATTGCAGATGGACTGGAGGGTAAGGTTTGTCTGTTTGCAGATGGCACCAAGACCTGCAACAGAGTAGATGATCCAGATGGGGTGAGCAGAATGAGAAGAGATCTGGATAAACTAACAAAATGGTTGGAAGAGTGGCAACTGGGGTTTAACGCAAAGAAGTGCAAGATCATGCACATAGGGAAGAGAAACCATGAAGCCACCTATAGACTGGGAGGGGAGTTGCTGGTAGTCACAAGAGAAGAAAGAAACTTGGGCGTCACCATCACCGATGACCTAAAATCATCCAAGCAGACCACTCAAGCATTAGGTAAGGCTAGAGAGATGTTGGTGTGTATTAGTAGGGGTATCACAAGTCAGAAGAGGGAGGTAATAATCCCTTTTTACAAGACGCTGGTTAGGCCCCATCTGGAGTACTGCATGCAGTACTGGAGGCCACACCTTCACAAGGACATTAACCAGATTGAGGCAGTCCAGAGAAGGGCAACCAAAATAGTGCAGGGACTAAATCAGAAAACATATGAGGACAGACTAACTGAGCTCAATATGTATACCCTTGAGCAAAGGAGAGAGGTGATATAATAGAAACATTCAAACACCTTAAGGGCATTAACAAGGTGAAAGTGTCTAACATGTTTCAATATAAGAAAAATAGCAGGACAAGAGGACACAGCATGAGATTAGAGGGAGGCCAATTAAGGGGTAATGTGAAGATGTTCTTTTTCACAGACAGGGTGGTGGATGCATGGAATGGCCTACCTCAGGAAGTGGTGGATATGAATACAGTGCAGGGCTTCAAACAGGCATGGGATAGGCATAAGGGAGCAATACAGATGAGTATAAATAGATAGGCCATTGGCAGAGCTACGGCCAATAGCACATT
This sequence comes from Neoceratodus forsteri, assembly GCA_016271365.2. Taxonomy (NCBI): domain Eukaryota; kingdom Metazoa; phylum Chordata; order Ceratodontiformes; family Ceratodontidae; genus Neoceratodus; species Neoceratodus forsteri. Next base: position 775,778,491 of record CM057459.1, on the reverse strand, counting down.
CATGAGATAGAAAAAGAAATGGGCAGACTGGATGGGCCTTGCGGTCCTTATCTACCGTCAACTTCTATGTGTCTATGTTTCTATGTTTCTATCCCCAAAAAGGAGGCAACACGAAGCATAAGAGCAAGTAATAACTGTGACATAGGAGCAGTAACTGTAACATAGTAATGGGGAAGCATAGGCAGGTTGATAATTCAATGAGATGCTCAGTTGGATAACATAATGAATAGCCAGGCTTGCGTAGCATGATACTGATGGTTTGCATTGAGATTAGGGGATCCGCTAAGGTGAGAGGGAATGGCTGGACATCCTCCACCTCCATCCAACAGTGGAACCTACCTAAAGAAACTAGGAGAAACAACTATGCTAAGTGTTATGACCTGAGGTGATGGAGGAGAGAAAGAAAACCCTATGAGGAGGAAATCTCTGGGGATCCAAGGCCTAGGTCACCTTCCCTCCAGGCTTGGGATAGTTTAGTTAATGATGGCTCTGCAGCTGCAATTTGGAAAACCCAATTAAAGGGAGGTGAAAAATATTCCAATTTGGAGGAAGGCTCTCACTCTAGTGGGAATGCCGTGGAAGGTTGCAACAAAACTTTGCAACAATACGTGCATCCAAGGCAAAGGAGAAAAGCAACAACTGCCGAGGCACTCACCTGGCCTACCCACCCTAAATCAAATCAGGTGAACCGGAGGGAGTCGTAGGGAGAATGTGGTGAAGGTGCCTCACTAGGGAAACCACTAAAGTCAATGGCTAACCATCATAGTGGAACACTAGAGCCAAAGGAGGTAACTTTTTCCACCCTTGATCACTAGTCTTAAATTCTACACCAGGAGCTGCTGTCGCATAGCAGGCAGCTAAAGCCAAGCCCGGGGCAAGAACATTCCCAGCTATGGGCCAGGTGAGAAGGATCCCACCCCATGCTGGACACACTCAAGATGTGGACTAAATGCAGAGCGAGACCGTCGGCTGCAGGAATCCTGCGCCAGAATAGAATGGGTAGCATGCCCCAGAAATTGGTTGAGAGCTGAAAAGCTGGTGAGCTGAATGAGTATGGCGTGCTGAGATTGTAATGAGCATTGAGTACTGAGACCTTGCAAGGTTGAATGCAGATTGATTGCAGCAGAATCCCAGAGGCTGAAGCTGAGGGATGGCAGTAGACATGAAGCAATGGTTAGCCTAAACAAGGAGCAATGGTTGCATAAGCAAGTGTGGACCTGCACGTAAGTCAGTAAGCAGTAGTAGTGGTAGGTAGACCTGCATGGAGGTCTGCATAACATACAGTATAACATTAACAGCACTGAATTGGGGGCAAGCCAGCCAGACATGAATAGCCAAATCAAGGTGACAAATGCCCTGAGGATTTTTTGGCTGTGAGGCAATTTTAATATCAAAGCTCAGCAAAGCAAAGCCTCAGCAGGAGCTTAGTTGGCTGACCTCAGAGTTGTAACTGAAATAAAACAGGGAGACAATGCATGAAAGCAGGTGTAGCCAGGCAGTGCAATGAAGCTGCAAGTAGAATGAGAGCAGGAATGAGCAGCACAGATTGGGTCAGAGTAAACTGTGTCAGGTGAAAAGAATTCAGTATGCAACATGGAGCAGCTATGGCTGAGCTGAAACACACAGATAATGATTGCAGTTGCATTGCAGTAGTTTGAGCATGGTGAGCACAGTGTAAAAACACAAGCACTGGGTACAGTAGTAATTAAAGTAAACAGCAGCAGTGGCTACAGTTATAGGTAACTGAAAGCAGTAACAGGAGCGCTGAGTAGCAGTATGCTAGGACCTTAGAAACAAAGCCCCATTCCCCAAAAAAGGAAGGGAGCACACACAGAGCCGAAGGCAAAATACAAACCAGAAACAGGAAAATAGACACAGAAGCCCAGGAGAGACAAGCAGGAGTAGCAAAAGTGGGGGGCAGGCCCTAGCCAGCCAGGGAGGCCCAAGCAGCTCAGAGGACAAGCCAACAGAGCCTTCGGCTGCTAAGAAAAAATGCTTCACAATCAAGTTGAGAGGAACTGCTTATATAGCAGCTCAGGAAGTGGGAGTGGCTGACTGCTTGGCCACTGAACTCCAGGCAAAGCCTTTCCAATTAAAAGAATGTAGACCACATATTGTTTTTGTTATTTTATTTCATCAGAGATGGCATTATAGAGTCCTACAAGTACCTCACAGTGTATATGGGAATTTCTTTCAGATAAGAAAGGACACTAGGACCAAGGGGCATAAGATGAAGCTGGAGGGGAGTGCAAGACTGATGAGAGGAAAAAATTCTTCACCAAAAGGGAGCTAGATGCTTGGAACAGACTGGCAGCAGACATGGTGGAGGCTAATGCAGTGAGGGGCTTCAGTCATGCATGGAATAGATATAGGGGTATAGTAGAATAATGTCAGGGAGGTGGGAGGGTCACTGTAGACCAGATAGGGTCTGCAGAGACAGATTAAGCAAGAAATGCATCAGCTGATTGGGTAGGCAGGACCTTTTCTGATAATAAATTCTATTTTTCTATGTTTCTAACATAAGGACATTTTTTTTCTGAAATGGTTCAGATTAACATTGCCTCTTCAATGCGTATGCCATTAATAGATTATAGTGAGTTTATTTATGGATCAGCATTTGTCACTTATTTACAGTACAAAAATGAGATGTTATTGTATATCTTGACCATTTTGTTCCTGCCTCCTCTAATGATACCCACCACTACAATATGTGTCACAGACTGGGATGGCTCTCTCTAGCAGAACATATTTCCTTTTCTTTCAGTTCATTTACAGTTGTCTTTTATTAAAATCTCCATATTATGGAGGCAATATGTTTGTTCCTCAAGTTATAAGAAACAACTTGTCCTTTTCTGCTGGACTTCAGTTGGTAAATCACTACTTCCAGCTCATCTGGAAGACAGGCTATTATAAATTCTGGCTATATCGTCTAGAATATGCATTCTATACATCTTTGCTGTATTTCATTTTCTTTCTCTCCATCTTTCTGCTACATTTAATTGGTGTGCTAATCGTGCAACACTTCCACGTTCTTGTTGTAACCTTTATGTTCAGTTATTCTGCAGACATATTCTTGTGTAGGTGGGAAATGTATTTTGATACATATTGTACATAGTATAGAAGACATAGATTATGTATTATTGTGTCACACTTTAACTTATACATGTAATTTTGCTGTTGCTCTGCTCTATTATTGTTGTCTTATGCACCACACCATTAGACATGAGCTTGTACTGAACAGTTTTGCAACATCATCTGCTCTAAATAAAAACGGACTTGCTTATCTACAACTGAAAGTAAACTTCTAAAAACATATAAAGCCTGTTCACAAATTAGGATTTATGTGTCATAAATGTAATTCTCCATCTCCAATGAAAAAGTATATGCTGTAATTATATGATTTGTACAATACAGAACATATCTTATGGGCACACTAAATGGTAAAACAAAGGGCTCTTTTATAAAAGTCTAAAGGCTATATGCCTAAAAGTAAATATCTAATAAAATAAGCATTTTGTTTTTCATTTTTAATGACTTTCTTTATATGTTGTAGCACTACTGACTTCTCTGTCTACTTTTCCACTGGTAGCACTAGGATAGACAGTCCAAACTGAAGCCTCTTTTGACTTTTTTTTGCCAAATATGAAAACCCTGTAAGTCTGCAATCTGCATATTTCGGCTGCATGTGCCAGTCATTTGATTTGTCATACACAAAGCAAAGAAAAGTCACCTCACTGAGTGTTACATAATGTCAAATCCTAAAGAGACACCCCTGCAGCTTACATGGCCTGCCAGTTTCTCAGTCAGACATGGGGACAGCTTTTTTTCATAAGGATAATTTTCACGTCACTGACTATTGCTGAAGGTAAAACTTAAGTTGTTCAAAAATTATTACTTTTGATCCTGTGGCTTATTCGCCACCTGCAGGACAAATTGCTCTTTCTTGTCAGTTTCAAACACTGAACACATCACTGAAAGGCTCAATCATGAACACAAAAAGTGGGCAGCAAACTGATGGAAAATGAACCACCCAAACTCACTGTGCGTGGTGCTTCCTGTGATCCAGTACCAATGTTTCAATTTTCTTAACTAGTACTGTGAGCAGTCTAGTTCACTGCAATCTTTTAGCAGAGACCTTAAAAGAAATATTTCTGAAATGAAATCTCTCTCTCTCTCTCTCTCTCTCTCTCTCTCTCTCTCTGTTTCTCTCTCTCCTTTAATTTGACTGCCATTTGTGTTAATGTTAAGGTGCATAAAATTTTATCAGGAAACTGTTTAGGAGAGGTCAGTTCTGTCACGTGCCCAAACCCTGGGAGTTCATTATTTCAGAAGGATGATTAAAAACAGTGGAAGAACACTCTGGGGTCAACAAAGTGTGGGACTTCCCTTATTTGTATTACTTTGAAAAAAAAAAAAGAAAATAATACACTGTACACTGAAATAATTACAAAAAAAACTAGGTTCAGTAACAGTAAATGTTCTGAATATTGTATTCGGTCACAGTGAATGGGTATCATAAAAGCTTTTGGTTTGGTTGACCATTGCCACTTGCTATCCAAACTGTAAAACCTTTGTATATCTCTAGACATTTTTAACTAGTTTTCCAGTTTTATTTATTAGTTTATTTAATGTTTGGTATCCAGATAAAATGCACTGGGCCACATGGCCCTTTTACAAACATGACCCAAAGCAAGAAAACCACAAAAGAGAGAGAGAGATGCAGTATAAATGGTTAACAGCAGCCTTACATTATGAACAGATATATATATATATATATATATATATATATATATACACATTTTAATAAAAATGCAGGCTTATCATAATTTACAAGATCAAGATCTACAAGAGAAATCAAACATTGAGCAGTGCATCCTGCAATAGCATGTAACTGTTGTTCACAGAATGGGTTAAAGATCAAATGCACAACTATTTCATAAAAATCTTGAATTCACTTGAATATATGCCCGTGTCATGATTAGCATTTCCTAGAATTAGCATGCTATTTGGTTTTGTGGTTTTCTTTAAATCAGCATTTGTTAATGTGCTCTGTAGTAACTGAAACAGTGAAGATGTTTATGTCCCTGGCAGTGAGCAATGGCATCATTCCTGTCCAGCCAGCTGCTTCACCAATTAAATTCCTGATTGACTGAATAAATTGTTGCAGTTCCTAGTTAGAGCAGTCTGTAGAGCTAATTGTTTTCACTCATAGTTTGTTACTAACCCATCTGGTTTGTGTTTAGAGAGATTAGCTTAAAATCCAACTTTCTGTTCTCTTAAAAAGTTGATCATTTTGGGTGCAGTGAAGAATTTCAGTGGCATGAATGAATGTTTGTGAGAAATTACCTAGACACACTGCTTCTATGAACTAATGGAATGCAGATTTATTTTATATTCATTAAACAACCCTGTGTTACATAGCTAGAACGGAATGCATAGTTTTGATGACAGAGAACTGAAAACTGTGATACAGACAAGGTAATTTCTCACAGACATTCATTCATAACACTTCAGTTCAGTGCTGAACCCCAAATGATCAACTGTTTATGAGAAAAGAATGATTTTAAGCTAATCTCTCTAAACACTCTAAACTAACATGAATATTATATGCTGTATGAAATGAAGTAGTTTAAAGCAGTGACATCCTGTCCCATCATACAGGTATTGTTATGTAGTGTTTTAAACTAACATGTGGATCTAGATTGTCTAATGCCAGGCGCTACTCTGTTCCACACTTTTGTTGCAGTAAAATTAATGATTTTTGACCCATGGAAGTTTTGAAATGTAGATGAGTTGCAGTTGGGGCAATTGATGATCATAGTCTTTTATCACTATTTTGAAATTCAGTTGTACTAAAGATTAGCTCATCCCCCCTGTTTAAGCAAATTGCAGGCCACACTACCCACAGACAGTTTATTTTTTTCTTCAAATAGTAGCCACTTCAATTTTTTTGTTCATGTCACAGTGATGCTCTTACTTTTTTGCCCTAAAGGTGAACCTGCACATGGTGTTATACAATGTTGCTTGTTTGAATAGTATTTTATTTCACCCCCCCATGCCACTTCCATAATCTACATAAGGGAGTAGGCAGCTTTGGGCAATTATCGTTCTCATGCCATCTGTAAGTAGATCTTTGACAAAGCCCCATGTTTTTCACACAGTTGAGTGGTAACACATTGTATATAGTAGTTCTATGAAAGGTATCTGTTCAGGTAAACTCCCAAATACTTGAACTCCCTAACCACCTCTAACTTGTCATCCCCATTAGTAAGAACCCGAATGTCAGTTTTGCCACCTCTTTTCTTTTGAGCCAAACTAAAAAGCATTGCTTTTGTCTTCTTTTATTAACTATTAGTCTGCTGTCTTTAAACTGTCACCTTCTTACGATATTCTATTGCTAGTGTTTTATTTAACTCCCTAATGTCATTTTTTTTTCTAAATAGAGGACCACATTGTCTACAGAATGATATTTAAATAATTATAAGCAAATGGCAAATTATTTATGAATAATAAAACTAACATGGATCCCAATATGGACCCCTGAAGTACCCCAAAGCATACTGGGCATGACGTTGATAAGACCCAATCTACTTTTACCACTTGCTTTTGATTCGTTAAATAACTTGAAATCCAATTCACTGCAGGTAGGCCAAACCCAATCAGGCCAGCCTTGGCTTCAGGAGGGAGTTATTAACCAAATGAAACACTTTTGTGAGGTCAATGAAAATTGCACCCATTTATAGATCCCTCTCCATATTTAGGTTCAGTTCATTTGTGATTGCAACCAAGGCAGTCACAGTACTACAAACCCTCCTGAAGTCATACTGGATTGGTGTCTAGATTTTATGTTACCAAGTATTCCATTAACAGCATGTGTGTAGTAGTCTCTCCTGGGTTTTTCCAAGAAGTGACAAGAGTGATATTGGTGTGTTGTTTTCTACTGAGTCAACTAGGTCCTCTTTTTGTATGGGAATAATGAGAGTCAACTTCCATACATTGATAATCATGCAAAAGGCAACCGGTACCATGCACTGTGCATCACCTGTGCGGTACTGTTATACATGTTATTAAATGTGTACCATGCTTGTGCACTACTCGGTATACCATGCTACCAGTCAACTGTTGGGTGATTACCACTGTAGATTGGCTACCAGTTACAGGCTAGCTGATAAGTTAAAAAGTTTTGCCAATGGAAGTGATAACTCCTTTGCTGCTATTTTAACAAATCAAATTTCACATTAATGTTGTCATACTCAAGACCTTAAGATACATTCAGCCTGGTCAATAATTGATATATTTCATGTGTTAATGCCCTTTAAAAATAATCATTTGGCTTATGTAATACTGTGTCAGTTTCCTTGTTGTTGTTGGGTTTTTTTTGGGGGGGAGGTCAGTTAAATAACTTTTTAAATTGGTAAAGATTTAATTTTAAGACATTTTCAATGTCTCTATCAGTATATTCATTATCAACAATTCAGATTTGTTTTATTTCAGTTTGATTGCTCTTATGTCAGTTTTACTTTTAGGATGTAAAAGGTTATTCACTCCTTTCCAAAAATATGTGTTATTCCTGAAATTTGCTGTTTACTCTTCCTTGTAGTTGCCCACTTTGGCTTTTGTTATAAGACTTTTACACTTATTCCACAACTCTCTGTATGATTCCAGTCACCAGGATTTTATGTACATTTGTATTTTTGCCAGTGTAGTTCCTTAGTTCATAGGTTGAACACATTTCCAATTTATCCAGTTATTCTTGGTGTTTTGTTGGAATTTATAAAAGATTAACCATCTGATGGTTATGATGAAAGGTCTGAGTTGAAGACTGATACATTTAATCCACTGCAGAAGCCAGTTATTCTGAATAGATGCTGGTTAACTAGATGTTATTGCTATTTTGAATAACTTTTGCCTAATTTCTTTTCATGTTTATGTGTTTATTTTCTATTAGCAGCTAGACCTCTTGTAAGTGTTTCAGCTGAGTTAAAACTGTTTAATAAAGTTATCTGCCAAGTTGCATACCAGAGGGCTCTAGTGAGAGATACCAATCTCTTTAGACAGATTGCAAGAGCTGAAAGCAGAAAGCATACCTTTCATGTTTACTAGAGGAGCCCCTCCAGCTGTGCTAGACAGAAATTGGTAAAAAAACAGTTGTTTTTGTATATATAAAGACCAAAGTCCAGATCAGAGCAGTTTATTATGAGAACCCAGCTCTCAAGAAACAATGAATGTTGGATCTGTGATGTCAGAGTGACATACTGGAAACATGTCATGGGATAGAGCTTAAGGGTCTTAATGTCTGACAGAGCATGAAAGAGACAGTCAGGTTACAGACTATGAACAAGCTACCATCTAAGGGTTTGAGTTTTCCCTGATTCATAAAAGTGTTTTCCGTGGTAAGCCATTCTACCTTGCTAGAGAGAAAAAGATTGGGTTTTCTGCATGTTACTTACTGTTCAAACATTTTGTTTTCCATGTCTGTAGAATTACTGTTCCCTATAGTCAGCATTGGATCCAATATTTTAAAAAGGGTCCTGCAGCAGTAATGAAAGGGAACAGATTTAAAGAGCTGTGACTGTCAGCAAATAGGCAGAATGCTTCTGTGTATGTTATCTTGTACTGAACATTATAACTCTGGGTAGCAGGCTATGACAAAGTGAATTGCTGTTGTGTTAGAAATGAATTACTGTATGCAAGCTGAACTGCTTAAATGGTATGTGATTTAAATGCTCAAGAAGTGTCCTACTACAGCAGGATCTTTAGTACTACTGACCCACCACTCCCCACAGTCTTGCTGTAATATCCTGTATTAACTGTGTAAATATCTGGAAGTATAAAAATATATTTTTTTAATATTTCATATTTCTGTTACTGAGTCCTTTGAGATAGAGATAACTAATTTATACTTGACAAAACTGTGTTTCCACATCAGAAGAGAAGGCTGCCATTACTATATTCTGTTTCTGAAGTAAGGAGTTCTCAGCTGGGACAGAGATGAGTGGATGTCTTACCCTTGAGCAAGGAGTGCAGTACAATGTGAGCAGTATCTCTGGAGGGACGTAGACCTAGAGATACCCTGAAAGAGTATCTATGTTGAGTGGTGACAACTACTGATTACCCTTGCAGGTGTCTGCGGGGTTCAAGAAAGCTGGTAACTTTGACAAGCTGAGTCTGTGAAAGGTCAATTTCCCACACGATTATATGATCAGATGTTTTAAAACTCAGATTTTAAAAGATTGGTGGTAGCTGAAATGGAAGGTGCACTTTTTGTCTGTGGACTAAATGTGTGAACACTGTCAGAGGTGTATCTGAAATGTGGATACATTAATGTGGGCATGTCTGAAAGGTGGATAAACTACCATGAGCATGTCTTAAGTGTGGATAAACTACTGTGGCTATGTCTTAAATGTGGCTAATTAACTAAGGAAGTAGTTTTAGTACTTTGTGGGCTATTAAATCATGGTTTTCTTCTACTCTTATTGTTTCACAATAGATACCTTTCCTATAATAAAAAATAATCCTTCTGGCATCTTAATGTAAATGATTGTTAGGAAATGGGAAGCTAAATGTAGAAAATATGTGAATTATAAGCTAAAATTAGTCTAACATTTATATGTTTTTTTCAAAGTATCCCATTTGATGTCAGTGGCTACTGAAGCATGTCCTGCAATAAAGGAGATGCAACATCAAAAAAAGATTCCTGTTAAAAGCAGTTTATTAAGAAACTATTTATGTAAATCAAGGGCAGTCACTCAAGCTTCAGACTGCATACAGCATAGCAAAGCTAGTACATCTACTGTATCAACATTTCAAATAAACAAAGTAAAAGTTTAAACTGATGAATGACACAAATGGTTGTTCTTATTATTAAAAAGCCTTATTAGTGCTGCTCAAAATTATATAATTCACTTAAAAAGCCATCAGCTAATACAAATTGCTATTGCTGTTTGTTAGCATATCATGTTTTATACTCAACTTTTTTATGATCCCAAAAGGCAGTGTCTAAAAAAATAAAGAATTTTGAGGGAAATGTTTCAATATGTCATTAGGTTGTCTGGTGATGTTTCAGACAGGAGCAACTGTAGTCTGACATGAAATTCTACAGAAAGCACACTGCTATCAAATGCAATTACATGTTTGAGTTAAAGTCCCTGATTTTTTTTGAGTGCTCCTGAACCTCAGGTATAAATCATAGAGGATGCATGCTGTTTAGTAATTTCCTTCAAACTGTACTCTGATAACTATACTGTGTTTCTCCTCTCTGCCTGCTATCTTCTGTGTGGTTAGAGATTTTTACATCTGCATTATTGCTTATTGAGGTGGTAGCTTACAATGATGGCTGAAACTATATTAGTGACATTGGTTAGCTTTGTGCAGCAGCTCAAACTGGAATATGATTTGTAGCGGACACAGATACAAATGTAAATGGCAGGTGGACAATGCTTCTTCCAGAGATATAAAAAATGCCTGTTATCTCATGGATGCTTTAGACATTAAAAAGGAACTTCCCTGCCCTCTTTGTAGATGGTCAGCCTGCCATAGAGTATTTGTTTTAGAGATGTGAAGGCTGAGAAAACATAAATCATAATCTTGAACATGTAATAGAAAATACATAAACTGGGGAAACTGATGCTGTTTAAAATCCTAAGATGAGCCATTTATCTGAATTGTGATTTTGAAGTATACATTGCACTTTGAAGGCTAATACTACCTCAGTAAGTTTTGTACGGAAAACATTTCAAAGGTGTCATCGCTGATGCAGAACAAACTTTAGAAGCAAATATACAATCTTAATTTTATATAATATGTTTAAAAAGGGGATAGATCAGGGACTTCTGATCTGCCATATCTGCAACCTTGCAAAGACTTTCAACGCCATAGTCCAGCCCTCCTACTTGCTTTTTAGTTTGGCTCCTTAACAGACATCAGTCAGGCTGAGTATGTGATGCACTTTCCCTGCCCCTGTCCATAAGGTTAGGTGTACTCCAAGAATTTATAATGGACCTCATCCTGTTCTCCATTTTTCTCCTCTGTCTGTGTCTCCCTGCACCTCCAAGTATACATGGATCACAGTGTATTCTCTGGGGGCTCAGCTTCAGAGCTGGATTCAAACAAGCAGCTGGATTTTGACAACATCCAGCAATGGTTCTACTGATATCAGCTCTTGTTCTCTGCCAAGGAAGTCTTTTTGACCACAAAGAATTACTTCCCAAGCTTGGAGCCCTGCTCCGAAACAAGTCTTACCCTCTACTTTTGGTCTGCTGTGTGATTATTCTCAGGATTATCTTACATGTATTTAACTAATGCAGGTATGTGGTCCATAACATGGCCTCAAATCCACTCTGGCCGGACTGAATCTCTTTTTCTACTTTTCTGTGTTTTCCTTGAACATTCTGCCTCATACCATCACTGCTGTGCCTACATCAACCTCCCTTTGTCTTTGGTGAAAAGACATCACTACCACTTTGTTTCCTTTCTGTCCATTTTCTTGTTTGGCTCTTTCCCTTTTCTATCACTCTTTCCTTCACTCTCCTCCCTTCCCCTTTGAATACACTCTTATCCGATACTCCCACATGTTCTTATTCCCTTAATGTAGAACCTCTATGGTAAATGCAACTTTCTAGTCTTGCCTCCCCTCTCTCTGGAATGAGCTCCCTATTTCCATCCCTTTCTTCTTCTCTTCCATCTCCTACAAGACCTTCCTTCAAGACCACTCCATGTATATCAGATTCTTCAACTAGCACCCACTTTCTCCACCTGTTCCTGCCCCCTGCATTCCTCATTCTCCTTTTCAAACCTCTGTATTTACCACTCTTCTCTGTGTAGATGCAGAGTTACCTTCCATATCTCCTTACTGCAGTATGCCGCTAAGCTGTTCATATTGCAGTTACCTTATTAATGCACCCGATAATCTTTTTAGATAAGGGTTGTGGGGTTGTACGTACTGTCTAAAAAATTACACTATTCCTATATTGCTCTATTCTTAAGTTATTGCTTCATGTTTATTGTTGCATTTGTATTATTTTGACTTTTCATTTTCCTTTCTATATTCTCTGTCTTGGTGTTACACTAGCACGTGAGATCCAGCTACAGCATACATGACTTTCACAGTCACCAATTTTCAAATAAATTCCAAAATGCTTTCCATAGCAAATTACTTACATCTGCCATCATATTTATGAAAGGCGATCAAATCCTACTGATTTCCCTTATGGGGATAGGAAACTGTAGTCCCTCAGAGGCAGGTTTAATCAGTACAAATCTGCTTAGCAATGCTCATTGTGGAGGTGTCATGTATGTATAATACTGGCCAGATAAGAGGATTTATGGAGGGGAGGCATTACTGTTTCTCTGATGCCCTGCTTGGTGGTTGTCTTCCAAGGCTTTACTCTAATGTGCAAGGGATGTAGAATATCACTGGAAAGAAAATACAGGTGTACCCCAGGCATATAAAATCCAACCACCCATGAAACTCAATGAGGGACCTCCAGGATCTGCTTCCTCCTTATCAGTACCACTTTCACCAGCCCTGCCTATTGAATTAAGCTCTTTGTGGTGTGAATGGGAGAACCCATGGGTTCCATCCAAAGAGGATAAGCTTCAGACTACTGTAGAAGGCTAGGCTTGGGGCTGTGCATCAAAGACTGGATGCTAGGGCAAAAGACTAGTGGCTCCTCAAGTGAGAATGAGGCTTAAGGATAAGGGTGAGAGATATGGGCCAGAAGCAAATTCAATTTACCTTCAAATTAGGCTGCATGAGTTTGGTTGGGTTTCAGTACTTTGGCTGATGGTATGTGGGACTAGCAGTTTTAAAGGGAATGTGTACTCTATATCATAACTTTAGCTACTATAATTGGCACCCTCAACACCCAATCTAGCCCTCAATCAGTAAAGGTTAGAGCAACCAGTACAGCAAAATGCATATTTTTCATATACAGTACAATATGCCCCCCAGTAACCTGAACCACCACACCTTCTTGATGAAATATTGTCACATAGACAGCAAATGCTGGTTCTGTTGATAATGTTCATGTCTCACCACTTGTGAGAGCATGAATGTCTAGCAGCCAACAAGAGTCCATGGCTCCAGTCTGGAGCTTTACTGAGTACACTATCTGTAGACATTTATAACTGCCACCCTCCACCACTACCCACCCACCCATATTCCTGGCATCAGAAAAGTCCATAATTCTGAATAACTCATGTCCTAATTCCCAATGCTGGTTGTTGATAAAAGCACTGCACCACCATGTCTCTCTGCATCTCTCCACTCTACACAGCATGTGCGTGCTCACCCATTCATACACAGGTATACAGTTAAGGGAAAAAAATCAACATAGTGTGCAGTGTTCCTTTCTCCAGTGTGAGACACCTACACTTGCTGACAGAATGGTGCCTTCAGGTAAGGGTAAAACAATATTTCAGTTTAAAACAGAGGACCATGATCATGTATCAGTCAACATGCGATCACAGTCCTCTCTTTAAAATTACAATATTGCTTTGCCCCTTGCTGAAGACACCATTCTACCAGCAAGTGTAGGTGTCTTACACCAGAGAAAGGAACACTTTACACTATGTTAATTTTTTTTTTTACCATTATTGTAATATAATAAGTATCTCAGGCTGCTTATGTATGAATGGGCATGTGTGCACAAGCTGTGTACAGTGGCGAGACATGGAGAGAAACAGTGACACTGTTCTTTCATCACCAAGCAGTAGAGGGAATCAGGGCATGAGTTATTCATAACTCTGGATTTTCTAGTTCCGGGTATGTGGATGGCTGGGTCTTGGTGGAGGAGGGTAATTATAAGTGCTTACAGATAGTGTACATGGTATAGCTCTGGCCCACAGCTATGGGCTCTCTTTGACTGTTAGACATTCCTGCTGTCACAGGTGGTAAGACATGAATGTCATCAAAAATGCGGTCTATGCAACAATGTTTCATCAATGATGGCATTGTGATTCGAGGTACTGGGGGGGCATATAAAAGATGAAAAACATGTATTTTGCTGTACTGGTTGCTCTAGCTTTTACTCATGGAGGGCTACACTGGGTGGTAATGGTGCTAATTAGCTAACGTTGTATGGGTACATATTTCCCTTTAAACAGCAGTAAAGTTCCATCCTTTCCCTGTCTTAGTCACATCCCACCCTTCCTCTTGTTTCCCTACACATTCTCTTTTAAAGCAAAATGCCAGTTCCTGGCACTGTGGAAAGAAAATAATACAAAACACATCTATTTTTTGATAGATCAGTTAATTGCATATGCATTATGCACAATTTTAAAAGACTGCTGTATTAGATGTTACTCCCCTACTTTGTTCAGATACACAATGGGATCTCCACTCATGTCTGGTAGACATCTACTGTTAAATATATAAAAGGAACCTGGGACAGAAAGATGTGGGTACTTAAGTTCATAAAACTACTGAAATCAGAGAACATTGAACTCCATAGGGATACTAGTTTCATAGCACAATATATGGGCTGTGCTATGTAATTACACAAGAACTTACATAGTAAGATTGCTTTGTCCGTTTACTGTGTTCTGTTATGCACGTCTACCCTCTTATTTTTTTTTGTTACTCTCGAAGCAGCACTATATACATACTACTTTCCCATAGGTTTAATATTCCCCTTTCTGTCAAACTTTTAGCCATTTTTTCTTTCTGGAATTTTCTTCCTGTCCTTAAAGGAAAACTACACCAGCATATCTTCTGAATGTTATTTGTTTCCATGTCAACAGACAACTCTTTTCATGTAGCCATTAAAGATGTATGCAACCACCTTACTCTATTTTAACAGTTTATGTTAGGCCCTGTTACTGTCCTGGAGGGTCCATTTCATGGTTGTTGAAATTGCATTGTCCTGGAAAGCTGCATTGGCATATGAGAACATGATCAATCTTTAAACTCCCCAGTATGCCTGTCTGCTTATTTAGTCTTAAAAGAAACAAGCTACAAGAAGGTGTGAAATACCTCATTTACCTTTTGTGAGCTTTGCAAACTATCTGAGTTAAAATGCAAGTGTTTTTCCTTTAAACTCCATTCAGTTTATGAGTTTCAGAGAGTTTTTGCAGGGCATGTGTTCTTTCAGCATAATGATACATGATATACATGGTTGATCTGACATCATACTTTCACATGCTAATTCAGTTCTCAAGGACAATGAGATTTCAACAACCATGAAAAAGAGACCCCAGGGCAGTCACAGATGGCTACCATGAGCATTGGAAACAAACTAAAGCTAACACATATAGCCCTAACACCTATAGGAAAGGAGTTGTCTGTTGACATGGAAACAAATACAATTTAAATGATATGATCGTGTAATTTTCCTTCAAACATTTCTGTGCCCCGATAACTTGCCATAACCACATCTAATGATATGTCTCCCTGTATCTCTGCCTCTCCTTCCCTGTTCCAATTCCACAGCATCTATTTGATGAACTTTACTTTCACATCATTTTATAGGTCCCCATTTATTTTTAAATAGAACTTCACAATCATTACCACCTTGAGCAATACACCATTCCTAAATTAAAGTATCATAACATGTGTAATAGCTATGCAACGTCAAATATAAACCTGCTTCCTCTGTTCACACTACCAAAAACACCTGATGAAAAACATCTACTGCCACATCTGTGTATTATTTCTTTGTTATGCCAATAAAAGACACCTCAGTTTCCAACAAATCTCATTTTTGAAGAGCTAACATTAGTACAAATGTTCACTCTTAAATAACAAAGAATGGACAACAGCAAGTTTCATGCATGGCTAAATGACACATATACACAATTTTGTACATTTTAAAAATGTGTGGGTCACTTTCTGAATATTCAAGACTGCTGAAGATACAAAATAGAAAATGTTTTACGTTCAGGTTATGTTTAATACTCAGAGTGCATACCAGAGAAGGTCACCCTGATAGAGATGTATTCTGGATGTAGTATCTATATAGCTTCCCATATTACAAGACTGGCAAGTGTATCTGTGACTGTCTGTGTATTTTAGATGGCTAAGAATTTACATACTTCAAATTGTATCCTGTTTGACCTTTTAAGGCTGCATTTTGTCAGCCGTGATAATTGTGATAAACTACACAAGGGAAAGATCACCTTTCTCAGCATATCTCCAGATCAGGTCTGTTGAATATTGCATTACTTCTTTAATATCTTGTGAACCAAATGGGAAATCTACAACATTTCTGCAGGTTATGTTCATCTCACTTTGGTCCCAAGATCTTATTGAGACTGATGGGGTTATTGCACATTACAAATAATCTTAATATGTTTCAGTGAAAGTTAGGTATTTGCTGAAACAACTGTTAAATGTAAGGTCAAGCATTATTGAATTAGGAGGAAGACATTACCTTTGAGTTGTTAAATAACCTCAACATCTGTTATACCTACTGATTACCTTCATTTGCATGCTTGCTTGGCATTAGCTACATCATAAGCTTCTAAGGTAAATACATTAGTTTGTCCTTTCCACTATCCAAGCTACAATATGTAGACCATTCAGTTGTTTGTTTTCTTTTCTTTTAGACTCTACTAGACAACTGTTAGACTCCCTTTGGAATTAACCATATCAGATCCACATTTATTTATTTATTTGTAATTTTTTAACAGGCAATGCACAATGAGCTGAGACATATTGTTTCTATGTGCCAGGTGTATCTTGGATGGTGGATTACATTGACATGTTTTATTGACAGAGGAATTTTGGCCAGAACTCTATAGAAAATGCACTTCTTGTACCAGTAATTGATGTCAACATGGCTCAGTTGGTAGCATATTGACCTCTGGATCAGAAGGGTTATGATTTCTAGTTCTATACTGGGACTGGGCTCATACTATACCATACTATACCCACTGGTACCAAGTGCTGTACTAGAAGGGAATGTACTGTCAGGTTAAGATTTTCTTCTGAAGAGACATTAAACTGAGGTGCTATTTGCCTTTTCTGGTGGTGGTTATTCAGGTGGATGATGAATATCCCATGGCAGTTTTCAAAAAGTAATGAAGAATTTCCCTAGCATCTGGTCATATTTCCACCACTTACTAAAATACCAACAACAACTTAATCTTTTTCAAATTTTTTTGTATTTGTACCCCCCCACAAGACTGAAAATAGGAAGCATTTTCCTGCACTCTTTACCCAGTCAACAAAAAAAAACAACTAATTAAACAAAATAAGTGCCATGAGATCTTAGACCTCCACCTGGACAGCCACAAGTGTTAACCAGCCTTCCTAGCTCCAGATCTCTGAGATGAGCATACAATTAACGAATCCACTGATCCTGCAAAACAGAATTTTCGTATTATATATTTATTATAGAATTTAATAACATTTCAAGTTTAGTAATATTTTAATAGAATGCTTTTATTATAGAATTTAGTAACTTCTCATGTTTAGTAATAGGCAAGGAAACTTTCTGTTATCTTCCTTGAATTATGCAATCAAAAAGTTGAATACAGAAATGCAAACAAAATACCACAACTGCTTCCAACTGTCTCACAAATATGAGCAATAAAAGCATCTTACAGTTCAGTACAAGTTGTGAATCAGTGTAATGGAATTTGTTAAATAAACCATCTTAAAAATAGATCAAAAAACATTTTGTATACCCCTTAACTGAATGAGTTATAACCAGCTGCTCTGGTTTTCATTTTTCCAAAAGTCAAATTGCCCCATATTGTGTGCTACCTGATTGTACCTCATAGTTATTAGCAGTGTACATGAGAAAGCACACAGCTGGCCCTGTGGCCATATTAAAATAGGTAGCATGCCCCAACTGGACTGCACACCTCTCACTAAATAAGGCTGTGGTAGTGTAATACACTGTCAGTATGTGTGGTGCTACCACAACCCTCTTCACAAACATGGTTGACAGGATCGAAGGGAAATAGTGCATCCCAAAAAGGATAGCGCCATAGGTTCTGTGAGCCATATTCAGCCACTAACATGCTAATAAGCCCATGGGGCATGAAACTTGTTAAAAAGAACATTGCATGCCACTATGGGCAAGGTAGTATCACTGCACAATGCCACATTGCACAACTGTGCATAGCCATTGTAAAGACCTGTGCTGCCAACCCATCCCTAATTTCCAGTCCAATACCAAAAAACACAACCTGTGAAATATCCCTGGTGTCTAGTGCCCCCCCTTCACTGACCCAAACTCAAAACATATACAGTATCTTATGAATGAGCTCTGTCATCTAGTGTTCCCCATCCCCAATCACCAGTTGGAACCTCTAATATATATCTTACAAATAATCCCTGGCAACTACTGGTCATCTTATTCCCATATTGCCCATCTGAATACCCTACCCATCCTGCATACTTGGGTCTCTTCACTCACTCCCACTGATGGACCCCACTTACCCAAGCAGGCATTGTACCCCTACCTGTAATGGCAAACAAGCACAGCCCCTCCATACACCACTTCAGTCAGCCACTATCTGAGTGACAGGGAGCAAGCATGTGACTACTGTAGAAACAACTGTTCTGAGAAAGCCTGGGTCCACATTTTGTGTTGGAGCATGGCCAGAAGGGCCCTGCATGTTCTGGCATGAGGGTGATTAATGTGTGCCTTTGAGCAAGGCCCATGTGGACCTTCACACAGCCACAGTATTGTGTTGATGCAGACCCTTTGGCATGAAGTTGTTGGAAACAGACAACATGCAGGACCCACAGGCATTTCCCAGCCAGCAGCAGCAGCAGACAAAGTAGAGAGAAATACTTTACTGGTCACCATCGGGGTTGGTGGGAGTTTCAGTCCCACTAAGGATAGGGTAACAATGCTGTCAAAGCTAGTGGAAGTAAGTGTGGACATCTTTTATATTTTAAAACTGTTTACCACTATGGATGTGCAACCAGTGTCCACAACAGGGATAGACATGTGGTGAGCAGAATGTCACCATGGAGCCAGGCTGGTGGCACTGAGGGTTGAGGCACTGGATGCCAAACCTCGGGCCACGCTGGTGACCTGGGTTTGGAAGTGAGCCCAGGCCATTGGGGTCAGCTGGGGAGAGGGAAGAATGAGCATCCAGAGGACTGCTCTCTTCTCTCAGAGAGGGATCCAGGGTCAGCCCTGCATCGCAGCGGCCCATGGTGGAGACCAGAGGCACTGCAATGCCTTGGGGCTGCATGCAGGGGAAGATGTTAGGTGGCTGCCTTCCAGACTAGGATGGGAGCATCCATGCCATGGGCAGGGCAGCATTACATGCCCTGAGTCTGGGGACAAAGAAGTGAAAAACCCTCCTCCCACTGATAGGCAGAGGCACCTCCTCTTCCCAGCCCACACTCCCAACATTGGACTTGCCTCTCTGCTGGCCTGCCTCCAGTCCAGTGCTCAATACTGTAGAAAGAGTGCCCTGGGTAGATAGGGTGGCCTTTCCTCGGAGGGATCAGACCGGAGGGATGTGCCAGGCCGGGGGTGCAGAGTAGATATAAATCACAATGGGAGGTAGAGATGGGGGAATCAGGAGGACGCTGGAGATAGTTCAATTTGTTAAGGAGGTGATAATGATAAATAGAATTAAAAAAAAAAAGAATGCCACCATAGCTGAGCTCCTGGTGGCAGAATGGGTGGGGAGGGTGGAATCAGATCAGTAGCATGCCACAGTGGATGGGCTCCTGGCTGTGGTACTTTAATGTAAGGGGATTGATTTGGGGGGGCAAGAGTGGTAAACCCTTTATTAACTTAAAACAGTCCAACATTGGGGATGGGCTGTTGGTGTCAGAAGCAGAAAGAGTGGGGTTTTGGATAAAGCTTAGCAACTGATAAGGTCTCTGGTGGTGCACTTTTATTTTTGGGGGGGGTGGATCAAACTGCTAGTACATCACTAGTGTAGGCTCCCAGTGACCACTTAATGACTGGCATTTGGGATGTATTACAGATGTAACTGCCATAAAAAATAAGCATGAGAGAAGAGAGCTATTGGCAAGCTCATTTCTGCTTTGGTTCAGTCCACCCTGACTTTGGATCTTCTCCAGTATATCAGACAATACACTTTGGGTCTTAGAGTCCAATTTTGTGCATTCAGCAAGCTCTTTAGAGCTCCAATTACAGAGGTAGTGGAATAGAAAATTTTTCACTTTTGGAAAAACATAGGAGATACATTTCAAATGACAATGCATCAGGGATTTGATTTGATGTATATTATTTGAACATAAATTTGTTATAGCGAAGCCTTTGCAGTAAACAAGGAGTAAGGTCACCAGGAAGTTCTGATGGTCGTATTTTGAGGCCAGTAGGGTTTGGGGCTTGAGAACCAATGTCCTAGACCAAATGTCTTACAGTAAGACAGGCTGCATGCACTGCATCTGTGACAGCATTTTATGGTTGTTTCTCTCACCCATGGTGATATGATGAGCAATTATTCAACCAGAGGTCCATGTACTAAGAAATGACAATCTTTTTATTTTATAATGTTTCTCTGGTCTGGCTGACAACAATATTTTATAATTTCTTCATATCAATGCTAGACATTAATACTAGATACTCTACCAATCTGGGTAGATTTCTGGCTTTAATATAATCTGGAATCAAACCAGGGGGTGCAGCACTCATACACTCCCACTGGTTACACGGTATACTAATACTAACTGGCATTCTAGGTAACAACTTAGAAAAGCATCAAGTACACTGAGGAAACGAACACTCAGTGGGGCTTGGTCTACAGTTGGCAGTAAATGTGAAAACAACACAGTTATTTCAATATCCTTTATAGAAAGAATGGTCTCAGGTCCAATATAGATTTTTAAAAATGTTTGCAATTTTTAGTACTCCAGAAATATGTTGTCTCTTTAACACTGTAATCTGGACTAAAATCTGACCAGCTGGCTCTGATCATTTGCACAGAAAACTGCTTTATGACCTAAGCTAACATACTATGACATACAGACATAATTAAATATTTAAAAATATCCCAGCAAGTTTCCATTTGTTTTAATGGGACTTCACATTAACAATTTTAGACATATGGCTACGTATCTCTTGCTACCATAGACTTGATTTAATGTATACCGTGTGAAAACAAATTTGTTACATTTGGGATTTGGGGGTATAACAGGAAGTTTTGAGTGAAACAAATAAAGAGTGCAGTCATGAGTATGTTCTGGTGGCTGCACCTTGAGGCCCATTGAGGCCACCAGGTTTTGGGGTTTGAGAACCACTGGTCTAGAACACTACAACTAGGGTCAGGAAATATTCCTCCTCTACCTCTCCCCACTTCAGTAAAGTCTCACTTCACAACCCCTTTTCCATCCTCTGGACTGATTACTGTTTAAAATAAAATGCACAGTGCCAGGAGCATGCATTTTCTTTTTCATACATGATTTCTACATGCTTATCATCACAGGAGTATGATCACAGATACATGGAAACACCTTATGAAAAAAATGACAGAATAACAGTTTTGTGAATGCAAACTCTTTTTTATTAAAAAACATATAATTTAATTTCTAAAGATATAGTTTGTTTCAAAAACCTCAGTGATATCTTTGAGCCAGGATCTAGTAAACCTTAAAATTGTTAAAAATGTCAACATTTTCAAGTTTCAATTTCAGTCACTTTTTATTATCATTAGCAAACATAAGTCTTAGAAATTATATTTTAGGATGGTACACACCCTCTTACTTTCAAACTACTAAACCTAATTTTATCTATTTTGGTGAGCTTAGTGCTCCTGACATACAAGGTGCACATAGCAACTTTCAGGTCACTATGTCTAAAGACTGCCAAGCTAGAAGCAGACACAGATTTGGGTTTAAAATAAAAGAACCTACGCAACCCTAACTATAGTGGGGCAACATTGACACTTTTATAATTATACACTATCTGTCAAGGTCCAAAATGTAATAAGAAAAAAAGGTTTCTGGGGCTGATTCTCAATGCCCTTATAATGACGCAAGGCGCCTGTCTCAAACATAAATGATGCAAGTGGCACCTTGCATCAAAAAATGCACCCTGAGCTATTCTCAAAAGCAGCCTGCAGCAAACGCAGGCTGCTTGTGGCAAAGGGGGCTTGCACCACCCACGCCTCATAAAATGGGCTGTGGCATGGCACTAAGGGGCTTGTAGCAGATGCAGGCTGCAATATCCCCACATTTCCAATTCTCAAAACCCACCCAGACAGTACTATATGTAACCCCCAAGCCCAGATCTCCCATATTATATATTTAAGTATCCCTCATGGGCTAGCCCCCCCAAGCCCCAATCTCCTATAATATTTATTTAAATGTCCCTGGTGTACTACCAAACTGCCCCAGCCCTGATCCCCCAGTAAATGATTTTCCCAACATCCTGGTGGTCTAGTGGACCCCCAACTTGGCAGTGCCTTACCATCCCACCCCACCCCACCCCAACCCAACCCATAACCCAGCCAACAACTTGTACAGCCTAACTCTCACCACCACAGCCAGTTGCTGACTGAGCTATGAATGAGCATGTACTGTATATAGTATGCACTCAGTGATTGACAGCAGCTGTCAGTCACTGAGCACATACTATATACAGTAATCACTCATTTTATTTAATTTATTTATTTATTTATCCAGAAAAAACCTTTGAGCACAAGCTCTTTTACAAAGGTTCCACATCATAGATTGCAAAACAAATTACAGTAGGAGAAAGCAAAGGTACTTTACAATGAACGATACAGCTTGGATTCAGAACTTACAGAGTAACTCAAAACATAGGTACAAGTTAAATAACAAGAAAAAGCACTTTATGAGGGTGGGGGGGATAAGCAGCCATAAAGTGCCTTGTCAGTAGTTCAGAGGGATGGGGATAGTTGGCAGAGGGGTGAAGAAGGGAGGTATGAGAGAGAGGTAAGCACTGCAGTGAAGGTGAGATGGTGGGGGAATAAAGTATAGGGAGAAATGGTGAGGTGAGGGGAGGCTGAGAGGAGAGGACATGCTAGAGTAAAATAGTGGGGTGTGAGGGAGCTTGGTCAGGCCGCCAGCATTAGTAGTAACTGTTTGGGAAATTCATGGGACTGTGAGTTGGGGGGGGATGGCAGGTGCCAAAGAAGCATGATGCAAACTGATTGCTGGGGCAAGTCATGAGATGGGACAGAGGGAGGAGGTACCTGAGGCCTGCCTAGTGCTTGCTAGGGGGCAGAGAGAGCAGGTTGGCTGGACTCAGGGGCAGTTGCACTTAAAGAGTGTTATTAGGTGCTGCTTGAGGTCAGTTTTGAATTGTGCCAGACAACTGGTGGCCAAGATGTTCCCAGGAAGTTAATTCACCCATAAGGGGGCCCGGTAGGCAAACGTACATTGCCCAAGTGAGGTGCGACGGAAGGGGATCACCAAGGCTCCTCTAGTCCTCCCTCTGGTGACCTTTAATGAGTTGGCCACCTTGATCAAATTGCCTACACAAGGTGGTGTTTTACCCAACAGAGCCTTCTTCCCTAGGATGCAAGTCTGGAATTTGACCCTGTTTCTTAATTACAGCCAATTTGCACATTCATACAGAGTACAGGTATGAGTGCCATGCTCAGCATCCAGGGTGAGTCAGCAGGCTTTGTTGAGCACAGTCTGAACCCTCTTGAATGCTGTATCCATTGTTGCCCCCCAGATACCACTAGTCATAGTCAATAGTAGATATAATTGAGCTGAGAACTGAGAGGTGAAGGGCTTCCACAGAGTGGTATTGCCTGTGCCTGTATAGGACATCAATCTTGGTATTGACTGTCTTGACCAGAGAGTTGATATGGTGTGCAAAAGTGAGGGTATCATCTATTATGACCCCCAGATACTTGAACAAGTGAACTTGTTCCAGCGGCTCACTGCATGAGTTGGAGATGATGAGGGGGTGGTGCTTATTTTTGTTGTGGGGGCTGTACATAAGCAAGGCCTTGGTCTTCTTGTAGTTTAGTAGCAACTTATGACTACAGAACCAGTCCTCGAGTTTGGAGAAGGAGTTCTACAGCTCAGATTGTAGGGCAGTCTGAGATGTGCTGCTGCTCAGGAGCACAGCATCATCTGCATACAGTATGAGTTTGGTGTCACAGGCTATGGGAAGGTCATTTAAGAAGAGGTTGAAGAGTAGAGTCCCCAGTATTGATCCCTGGGGTACCTCTAATGATACCTCTCTTGCGCTGGATACTGTTTGCCCAATTTTTATACATTTATTTCTCTGTATCAGGTAGTCTTGAAACCAGCAAAGGGCACTGGGTGCCACACCCATGTTTCACAGTTGGGTCAGCAACAGGGGGTGGTTGACTGTATCAAAGGCTTTGGTGAGGTCAATAAAGACAGACACCTCCAGTTTACCTTCATCCAGAGCCTTATGTGCATAGTTTGTGTAGTCCAACAGGGCAGTGGTGGTGCTGTGATTTGGTCTGAAGCATTGCTGGTTGAGGCATAGTAGATTATACTTATTGAGGTAGTTGATGAGTTGACCCACCACAATCTTTTCCAGTGCCTTGGACGGGGGGAGAGGATGAAGATGGGTCTGTAGTTGGCTACCAGAGACTTGTAACCTCCTTATGCACTGGCATAACTAGGGCCTGCTTCCAAACTGCCTGGAATAGGACCAGGGACTTATTGTACAGTATGGTAATGGGCATTATAAGAACGTCCAGGGTGAAGGATAGAAGTTTCATGTCTATCCCGTCACTGCCCAGTCTGGTCTTACCTAGTATTTTCTTGGCCACAGTAAGGGCCTCCTTCACCATCACCCTTTTAAAGTAGAAGGTCGGGTGAGAATACTGGGTAGATGCGTTGTTGGAGTGGTTCAAGCCAGGCTGAAAATAGGCAGGTGGTAGCACTAGTGTAAGATCAGTGAAGGCCTTATTGAAGACTTCTGCATTAGCTAGAGGGTCTGTAGTGGGTGTGTTACTGATACTGAGCAGCTGAGGGTGTTTCTTGTCCTCCTTTCCAAGGGTGCTTTTGATGTTATCCCAGAATCTTTTCCCATCACCCCAAGAATTGCAAAGCAGGGCCTTGTGATAGTTGGCTTTGGCGAGTCACATTAGCTTAGTGCAGTGGTTCCTGGCTGTTCTGTAGCACTGGTAGTCATGCTTGCAACCTGTGTTTCTGGCCTTCACCCAGAGTATGTTCCTTTCTTTCAAGTGGGAGAGGAGCTCCCCATCAATCCAGCCATTTGCCTGCCCACAAATTTTTCTTTTCGTGAGCGGGGCATAGATGTCACAGATGGAGCTAAAGCCCTTAATGAAGTAACTGAGGGCCTGATCAAGGGTAGGCACCAGGTCAATAGGAGTCTAGTCATGCAGGGCAAGGGCTGATTTGAGGGCTCCAAGTTTACCCTTCCTCAAGACCCTGCTTTCAATGAGGATGGGTGGGATTTTGGTAAATTTATTAGACCACAGGAAGGTGATTGGGGAGTGGTCACTTAGCATGTCTGGGACAACCTTGATCTCAGAGAACCGGGATGGTGAGCTTGCTAGGACCCAGTCAAGGAGGGAACTATTTTCTGTCTTATAGTTTTGCCTGGTGGGGTAGGTGACAAGTTGTGTCAGGTTGTAGGTGGCTATCAGATCTCTGAAAGGGGCAGTCTCCTTTCCATCCCAGTTTATGTTAAAGTCCCTGGCAATGACAAGCTCCATCCCCTTTGGGAGGGTGCCGATAACGTCCATAATTGTGGGAATCCCTGCTATGGCTTTCTTGGGGGATAGGTAGATTGTGGCAAAGATGAGAGTCTTGCCATTCTGGCCTACCTGAGCCTTTATCACTATTATCTCATGGTCCTCAGCCGCCCTGGTTTCAGGGAGGACAGTGCACTGCAGAGAGTCCCTGGCATACATGAGGCATCCCCCACCTCTCTTGTCTATTCTATCAATCCTGTATGCTTGGAAGCCTTTGAGGGCAACTTCACTGTCTTTAATCCTACTGGTCAACCAGGTCTTGATTAGGCATAGAATGTCAGGGGTATGGAGGGCCATCCATGCCTGTAGTTGGTCAAATTTTGCGGTTAAACTGCAGATGTTCAGGGAGGCTATTTTTTAGGCCTTTAACCTTATGAACACCAGGGCCCATTGAAGTGAGTGGTCCTAGGTTGGAGTGAATGTTTCCAGAGAGGAGCAGGAGTGTAAAGATGACCTTTCTGGAAGAAAGGTTTATGCTAAATTTGGTTTGTACCTTCTGCCGCCAAGGCTTCAGATGATTCCGGTAGTTGGACACTGGCTTAATTGTTGGGGTATAGCTAACCATTACTACCCCTATGTGAGGTGAGGGCATGTGGCATTCATAGCTCTGTTGGTGGCTGGCCACAGTGGTGAGAAGGTGGGCTGTGCCAGTCACCGGGTTGGTTAGGGGTTGGAGGAGTGAAGTGGCAGTGCACTGTTGGGTGGAGTTCTAGACCACCAGGATATTGGGAAAATCGTTTACTGGGGGGATCGAGCTGGGGCAGTTCGGACATTTAAATAAATATTATTGAAGATCGGGGCTTGGGGTGGTGCTAACCCACCAGGGATATTTAATAAAAATTATGGGAGATCAGGGCTTGGGGGGTCCACTAGCCCACCAGGGATATTTACATAAATCTAATAGGAGATTGGGGTGGGGGGTGCTAGCCATCATGGACTGCTATCCATGGTACTTTTGCCACATTGCCACCCTGCAGCTTGCAGCACACCTTCACAATGTGCCATCTATTTGGTGTAGGGCCAAGGCTGCTGAAAGCCATGGGACTTAACCACTGGGACCCTACCTGACAGAGAATCAGGTGCAGTGTCCCTGGCACATCGGCAATCAATACAAGTCACCTTTGATGTGGTTTGTGCCACCTTTTTGAAAATTGACCCATCTGTCTTTATTGCCATAGAGTTGGCAGCTGCTTTAAAAATGTTTTGGCCCAACAACCTCTGATTAAGTGACCCCTGGCATAAAACATTAGCTTTGGCTAATTGTTTTTTCACTTACCACCTCTTGAGTTGCTTTTCACACTAGTTTGTGAGTTTTTGAAAATGTATATTTAATAAAAAATTTTAAAACACTACATTAGGCTTTTACAATAAATCTGTTTGGGGGCATTATCGCACTGATGATTCTGTTGACTAGTGTGTGTGTGTTTGTGCCTAATGATGCAGCAAAAATGTTCTTGTAAAAGATTGAGGGCAACATATTCAAATGTTGCACAAACTGACACATACAAAGTACTGCATGCTCATATTACTTTGCACATGGCACACATGGTGTAATGTTGGACACCATGTGCATAAGCGCTACGCTTTGTAAATAGGTTCTATTATGCCTCCTGTAAGCACAACACAAACCAAGACACAAACTAGTGTGGCAGTGCAAAACACACTGTTCTCCCTTCACACAAACTACCAGAAGGATTGACTTTGCAAGCTGGCCAGGCAATTTGTGAGGTACTACATAGATTTTGCTGTAATTCTAGAGTGTCATATTAGATTTCTGCATTTAAATGATCCCATCTCAGCATGCACTAACAGCTGTTTACCCTATAATCTCATAAATAGATTTTGGCAGATGTTTGCAGATATTTCATAATATCTTTAAAGAGGTTTTCTCTTGTGGTTCTACTTTGGTGCTGCAGGCTGACAGGGAATTTTTCTAGAGCAATCACATAAATTTCAGGAAATTGCTAACCATGTCAGTTTCTGCAAATGTATCATTATCTGACATTATAATTGCAATATCCAGGAAGTTGCTCCTCACAGAAGATAGAAACTGGTCTGTGCAGTACTAAAGATCATGCGAGACATGAGTGTTCCCTGGTGGTGAATCATTACACATTTTGTACCACTGATGTTCTTATCTAACAGCTGCAGGGAGTCCAGCAGGAATATTTTTTTGTGGGCTCATTCCAGGACCATTATAGATGATGGCCATCATACTGCAGCCTCTTGTCCTCTCATGTGTCTTCTCAAATGTGTGTTCCCTCCACTGCCACAACTGCAGTGAGCAGCTCCCCTGAGCTGTCTTCATTCCCTAGTGTATCCACTGCACTAAGGCTTGTTTGTTAGGGAACAATTTTTGATTTCTGTCTTGTCCTTACTATATTTTGCATACTGTTAAACCATGCTTTTTGAAGTAAGTAACTAGCATGGTACAAATATGCTGTTAGTACCTTAAAAAGTTTTCAATATGTCTTATGTATGCATGACTCTTCCTCACACATTCAGAACATTAGTGTTGATGCACCAACTTCTTATTTCTACACAAGCAGAGGCTTTAAATATAGCAAGATCCATGCTAACTGCAGAACCAGGGAGCAAGCTCTAAGATGCACGAAGCAAGGGCAGTTCGAGTGGCACTAATGCTTTGAAAAAACTGCTCAGAGTTGTGAAAAATAAATATAATGAAGTAGATACTGTACATATACTGTTGCCATATACAGCATATGGTGCTATCACACACACACACACACACACACAC
Organism: Neoceratodus forsteri; assembly: GCA_016271365.2. Lineage (NCBI taxonomy): Eukaryota > Metazoa > Chordata > Ceratodontiformes > Ceratodontidae > Neoceratodus > Neoceratodus forsteri. Next base: position 775,750,113 of record CM057459.1, on the reverse strand, counting down.
ACATATGCATGCACACACACAAAGAGGATTTCATTTTTGGTTTAAAACAAGGGGTGAAGGTCAATGGCAAGCAAAAATAAACAGTGCAAGCAGTCATAACTTAATGCTTTGTGTTCTTGTAAGTGGTAATGTTTCCTTTCTAAGAGTAAAACCTATGTATGACATGAAACAACTGTATTTTCCCAACATTAAGCTGCTCAGTCCTAGTAGATAGTGTACTTTTTTTTTCCCAGAAGTCATCATGAAAATGCAAGATATTGATTTTCAATTTTTGACTGGGGAAAATGTTTCTATACTGCCGCACTAATAGGAGTCATCTTAGATCAAATTGTGTCTGCTCTGCTGATGCCAGTCTGCTTTTTGCAGTGCAGGGACTGCATATCTTTATCTAAAGGTATCTTTGCAGATAGCCTATTAAAAGTGGAGGTTTATTTACAATAGGGTCCTTCCCAAGATGGCTAACAGTTACAGAGGCAATTATACAATATTTCAGATTACAGTACATAGTGTACACACATATATACACTCGGGTATTGCATGGGTTCATGTTTCAACAATACATTTGTTTTTGTTTCAAAGCATTTAATGATCTTTCTTATAAACGTAGTAGGGCTGGGAGTTGTTCTAATATCAGAGGAATGTGAGTTATAATGTACAGGTTTACAAATGGAAATGATGCATTGTTATTACTAGTTTTATCTTTAGGGATACATGAATTATCTTGTATACTGCTTACAGTTTCTCTGGAGTGGGACACTTGATAGAAGTTGAAACATATCTGTCAAGTAACTGGGGATTAAACCGTTCAGAACATGGCACATCATACTTGCTAGATGTTTATTCCTTCTTATATATATATATAGTTGTTGTCAGCTCAGTTTGTTAAATGTGTACCATATCTCCTGGAGGTCCTTCCACTGAATCCAAGTATCCTTCTACATGTGCTGTTTTGTAACCCTTGTAGTTTCTGTAGAAAGTCCCCAGTTTCTACACTGACCCAGATTAAGTCTGTTAATCAAACTGTGGTAGACGTAATGTAGGCAAACAGTATGTACTCTTTTATGTTCGCCATACACGTGAGCACACTGTGAACATCTTGCTATGATAGTGTCATTTGAAGGATGTGACACTGTTCAATGCAGAGCAGTGTTTAAGGTGTGAGTCAGTGCCACACCAGTCATCAGCCAGGCTAATCATGACAGAGTTTTGACTTGCTGGATGGAGAAGTCTTGTACTTGAAAACAAAATGCCGATCCAACCATGGGTCATCTCTTTCTGATCAGCCTGGAATTTCAAACATTCAAGGGCTCAGGCCAGCTATAACAGAAAAAAGTAAGTGGGTGTGTGTGTGTCTCTCTCAATCTCTCTCTCTCTCTCTCTCTCTCTCTCTCTCTATCTCTCTCTTTCTCAGGGATGTCATCAGGCATATGCAATGTACACAACTGTGTACAAAATTTCTAAACTGGGGGTATCATAAGAATGCCCCTGAGTCAATAATGGAGATGGCTTGTCATCTGCCTCAGTACTCTGTATCCCTTCAGGGATTGGATTGTAAGCAGTGCTGGCTGTTAATCAAAAGTCTCAGAAATGCAGGCATATCCATTTTAAACATGATGGGAATTATGTATGTTTTCTCTTGAAAGTCTCAATGATGCAGGTATATCCATTTTAAACATGATGGGAATTACAGAATTTAATCTACCTAAACACACAACAGATATGGTCTTTGTAAAAACCTTGGCTAGGAAATGGTTAACTCTACAGCTTGCTCTGCCATTGGGGGGGACTGAGACCCACACTGCTCTGCTAGCTATGCAGATGTATACTAGCTGTACTAACCATATTCAAATGCAAATAACTTTAAAATGAAAAAAAAAACTGTAGCATGGCACTGTGAGCATCAAAGTTGTTCAGCACAAAAATATCAACAAAATGAGAGGTGTTTCATTTATAGATGCCTTTCAGTGTTTTATAATTAACAAAAAAAGCTGAAAATTTTGTCTTTCACTTTTCAACAAACATGCAAATAACTTTGAAATAAAAAAATAATAACATGGTACTGTGAGCACAGCATTTGTTCAGCAAAAAAATAGCTACAAAATGAGTGGTGTTTCATTTATATATACATTTTCATTTTTATATGATTAGCAAAAAACTGCAGAAAATTCAGGTTTATTTTTTCACTTTTTGCAACAAATAACTTAAAATGAAAAAAATATAACATGGTACTTTAAGCATAAAAGTTGTTCAGCACAAAAATATTTAACAAATGAGTAGTATTTCATTTAGAGTACCTTTTAGGGTTTTTTTTTTGAATCAGGAAAAAATGGCAGGTAATTCAATTTTTTTTTCACTTTTTTCGAGGCATGGCATGAATGGAATATGCTGCCCCCTACTGGAAATATCGTTGATATTTTTTGTTCTCATGTTGATTGACCTGATGACTTCACTCGTGGCTTTGCCACTCATGCTGTCATTGGGTCAATTGGCACTCAAACAAAAAATAACAATATTTCCAGTGGGGGGCTAGCACATCCCTTATATATTCTTTTCAAAAAAACTTCATTAATGCATTAGTTTTTTTTGCTATGAAAGTGACAAAAGTATGGAAATGCAGTATTAGGGTTTTTCAAACTAACTCCACATCCCCCAGTCTGCCAAAGGGGGCAAGGCAACACAATCAACCACAGACATCAATCATCAGGTAAGACAAACAATGTACAACTCTTTCCACATGACACAAGAGACATCCATCATCATGGTTCAGCACTTCTGTAGCCATTTATGTATTGTTATGTTATTGCCTGCATTGTATATTTGTTGTAACCATACAACCAGGACCTCCTTGTGAATGAGCTTGCTCAATGGAGCTTTCCTGCAATAAACTTGAACATGAACTTGAACCATGGATACACATGCACACTTGCACACCACCTGGGAAGTGAGGTAGCAAATTCCCATAGGATCACATTGTAAATTGTAAATAAGGAATAATACATGACAAGGTATGTGGCAGTGATAAATTACTGCATTCCCCAGGTGAGTTGTGAAGCATGAGATGCAGTTGAGTGCCTTCAACCAGTTGAGAAGTGCAGTAGATGATTTCCCTTGGATCATATTGTAAATTGTAAGTATGCAGTAACACCCAGCAGGATGTGCAGCAATGCTAAATTGCTTCATTCCCCAGGTGGGTTCTAAAGCATGAGGCTCAGCTGGGTGCCTTCAACAACCTGGGATGTGCGGTATGTAATTCGCATAAGATTACATTATACATTTTAAGTGATCAGTAACACACAGCAGGTGTGTGGCAAGGCTAAATTGCTGCTTGCCCCTGGTAGATTGTGAGGCATGTGGTGCAGCCAGTTGCCTTGTTCCATGTCATAATAGCAACTGTGGAAAAGCAATGTGTGAAAATTTTCTCAAGCAGCCACCCACTGACACTTCATTTTCTTCCATACATTTAGTCAGTGCACATGAAATCTGCCTTCTCCATACTACCCACAGCTACGTCTTGGTCTGCTGCCATTTCCCTTTTTTTGGTTTCATTTTGTGCCATTCAGCTGAGTGTCATTTAAGGTGGAATGTTACCTCTGTTTCCACGTGATGAAGCCAGGAGCCCAGTGCTCCTCACAGCAGCTACCTGCTGACTCTCCCACATCCTTAAAATGCACTTCCATGGCAGCATAGGTGTCTTTGGCATCTGAGTGAAGACATCCACACTTCCCAAGTGGTTGATGTCACCCATCTGCACCTCATGCCTCACAACCCACCTGGGGCATACAGTAATTTAGCATTACTGTAAACCCTGCCATGTGTTATTACTTACTTACAATTTACAATGTGATCCTATGGGAATTTTACATCGCACTGCCCAGGTGGTTGCAGTCACTCATCTGTGCCTCATGCCTCACAACCCACCTGGGGAATGCAGCTATTTAACATTGCCACACACCCTGCCATGTGTTGTTGCTTACTTATAATTTACAATGTGATCCTATGGGAATCATATAACCCACTTCCCAGGTGGTTGAAGGTACTCGGCTGAACCTCATGCCTCACAACCCACCCATGGGCATGTGATAATTTAGCATTGCTGTACACCCTGTGACATGTTATTCCTTACTTATAATTTAAAATGTGATTCTATGCAAATTGTTTTACTGCAATTCCCAGGTGGTGTGCCAGTGTGCATGTGTATCCATGGCTACAGAAGCACTAGTCTACAGTTGGCAGCTTCTGTTATAGATATCTAACTAATTTTAACTTGAAAAAGAGAGTTTATGCACTTTTTTAACAGAAGATGATTGATTTTAAACCCCTGGCAGCATGTTCTTTACTATCATTAACACCGATTGGTTGCGTTACACTACAACAGCGGAACTCGCTCCATCTCCTCTCTCTACAGTCCGTGGCTTCCTTTATAGATATCTAAATAGTCCAAAGGTAAAAAAGGCAGTTTACATACTTTTTGTAACACAAAATGCCTTATTTTTACCCTCTGCTAGGGCATCTTTTACCACCATTCACACCGCACAGTCACGCAAATCATCTAGTACCCAGGGGCTTCTATACCAGTGTTGAACATCCAGCATTGACACATCCTTGTTTAATGAGAGGCAATGTCTAATTCTCCTAATATATGACAATTGTGCAGATATTTTTGCAAGAAAGATTAAATAGATGTGCTTTAAATGCAAAGAATTATCAAAATAAACTCCCAAGTATTTTAACTGCATCCACATATTCAAGCAAGGCCCAATTGGCACATACAATTATACATTAAAGTTCTACATTTTTGAAAGATATTGTTAAATCTAATATGCAGAGTTGCACTTCTTCCAATATTTAGACTTACAGTAAGTGTTTTTTAAACATCCATTCAGAAACATTTGCCATGTCATGAGATGAGAATTGTCAGAAAAGATAATAAATGAACAAATCACACTATATCTGAGAGTCAATGGACTTTGTTCTCTGGAGCAGCATGGCTTTTTGAAGTCTTTTAGTATGGGTACTGCATTGGCATGTTTTACAGACCACAGCCTAAGGTCCATGGATCTTGGTAAACTAACTGGTTTGGTCTTTGTAGACCTGTCAAAAGCATTTGATTTGGTAAATCATGTCATGCTGCTCCAGAGACTGAAGAACATTAGCCTGGCAGAAACCCCCTGCAGGTGGTTCCAAAGTTATCTCTCTAACTGCCTGTATTGAAGGTCAGTTTTGGTGGACTACCATCTCAAACACATATTCTGGAGCAAGTTGTTCCTCAGGGGTCCATTTTAGGGAACCCCTGTTGTTTTTGTTATATATTGACCCCATTTCAAAACTTCCATCTATATCGGGTTTGTTATTATATGCAGGCAATATTATTCTTTTTACCAGTGCAGCATCAGTGGATGAAATTAATTTCTTTGAATTATGATTTTTCTGCCTTAAATGGTTGGCTGTTGCAGCATCATTTGATGTTAAACACTAAGAAAACTCAATGTATTTTATTTGGATCGAAACCCAAGCTAACCAAGTGTCAGCCATTGCAAATTTCAATTTGGCTGGTACGATGTTGCAACAGGTAACAAAATCAAAATACTTAGGAGTCTTACTGGATTCTAACTTGTCATTTTCATCTCACATAAAGAAAACAGTTAACCAGAATTTGGGTGCTTTATAAAGCATTAAGAATTGCTTAAGAAAAGAGGCCAAGGAGTCAGATTCAAAAAGTGTACTTTTGCCTATGTTATATTATAATTAATTTTTATTCACAATGATTACAGGTAGTGATTTAAATTTAGTTAATAAGACATTTAATGCCATTTGCAGATTTGTAACCTTAAAACCATATAATACCCATCATTGTATATTATACCATGAACTTGTTTGGCTACCAGCAAAGTTAAATATTATGCATAATTTGGATTATTTACTTGACAAAATAATGAGACCTGGACATCAGTCCCCATTATTTAATCATATTGAGATTAAAAAGGAAGGTAGAGTATTACGGTCTTCTTTCTCTACCCATTTAACTACACCTAAGATCTCAACTTGCATGGGAGAATGGGCTTTCTCAGTACAGGCATTTAAGCTGTGAAACACATTGCCTCAACCTTGTTTAAATGCAAATAATCATGCTAATTTTACAACTGAGTTAAAATCTTACATGCAGCAACACACTACATGTAAATGTTATTAATGTTGCACTTAATTGTATGTTACTGGGTATTGTATGATATCTTTTGTATTGTATTCAGTGCAATATTTTGTTCCATCATATCCACATATGTAATGACTCCAGTTCATTCTTGAAAATGGGCCTTGGCTCAGTGTGCTTTGCCAGATAAATAAAACAAATAAATAAATAAAGGCAGACTTTTTTCAACAGTTCTTGCATTTTAAGCCAAACATCATTGTACAGCGTCATCTGCATACAAATAGACATTGGAGAAAGTACATTTTGATAAATTCATTTCTGTGACAGAGAAAAAGAATGGATCTGAGGACAGATACTTGTGGCACACACACATTAACTGCTCTTGCCTAAGTAATATATCATTGATACAAACTCTTTGCACTATATCTGATATGAATTTAACCATTTGTCTGCTGTATCTGAAAGTCCAATGTCCAATAATGTTTTGCAAAGTATGATAAGAGTCACAGTATCATTATTTTTTAATTTAATCCAGAAACATACCACATTACCACTTCAGTTCCCTTTATCAATCCTGCTGTGGATTTCATTTATGAATGCCAGCAAAGCTGCATTTGTGAAATGCATAGGGAGGAAGCCAGACTGCAAGCTTGTTAAAAGGTTGTTGTGTATATGTGTTAATACAGCTGTTTACAAACCATTTCTCAAATAGTTTTGAGCTAATAGAAATAACTGATACAGGCCTGCAGTTTCTGAAGTTATCCAGTCTCTGTCTTTGAAGACTAGAATGACTCCTGCTGTTTTCAATTCTTCTGAAAATGTTGCTGTAGAGACAGAGAGGTTATAATACTGTATAAAGAAAACAGTAGCCAGCAATATGGTTGGCTGTTTTTAGTATAGTTCAGGAGCCAGGTGCATTTATCTATATGTCTAGATCTGAAAGGTTTGACAACTGTTTCTTATGTAAAAAAAAGTAAGTAAAATCCAGATTTACAACTCTTATTCACTCAAAGTTGAATGTTTTCTTGAAAAATGCGCTTCTTCAATGAAAAAAAGAACTGTCGGTGAAAATTGTGTATATTTTAATTAATGGGTCCTTCTTTAATTTCAATTCTATAAGCTTTTATTGAAATACTACAGACATTGTAACAAACAGCAACATATGTATCAAAGGCTTAATATAAATATTATTTTTTTTATTCTGTATTTAACTTGAAACAATCAACTGTTTATGACGTTTTATGAATCTAAGTACAGCAATCAGTATTCTTGTTCACTGTCTTCATTATCTGACTTGTTATGCAAATATGTCTTATCAATATTGCCATCACAGTCACTGTTGTCATATTCATTTGGATTGTTGTTGTGTTTGTTCAATTGTTCACTTAAGGATAGTGGTACAGCTTCACATGTGAACCACATTGGCTTTTATTTGCCATCCTCATAGGTCCAGCCATTGTCCTCTGGCTTCAGTAGTGTCATTTCTGGTTTGTCTTCATTTTTCCATAACAATGAAACATAATTTGCAGGGCAGATGTGTTGTGTTAGAGTTGATTTGCATAGTGGCAGTGAGCTTGAATCTACTCCTTTAATCTTTTCTAAGTCTTTGTCATTCAGTCAATATTTGACGTTAAACGTACTGTAGCGGGATGTGCTGACACTCTTTAATTTCTGTCCATACAAGGTACACACAAAGCTCTCAACTGTATCTTCAGCTTCTTTAGACAAGTGTAGACATCCCAGTTTTCCAAATGCCTGTGTTTACTCTGTATTCTTTTCCATAATTGTTAGAGGTCACACCTTCCCCTTGCCCTTGGATGCTGGTGAGTAGTCACACCCTGCCAGTGCATGGAGACCTGGCAGAGCTGCACACACAGGTCTGCCTAACTCTGCTGACAAGTGGGATACATCTATGAATCATCTTGTGTTATTCTCTGAGTGGCCAATGTCCATGTGCAGTCTGAGATTATCATTTAGACTTGCATGATACAGCAGAATGACCAGAATATCAATATCATCTGCCCTGACCACTACGTGCACATCTTCACCCTCATTTTGACTGTAAAAGTAGTGTATGTGTTGCATGATTCTTGTGTCTGCTTCTATGTGTTTGCTTTTTAGGGCCTTGCACTCTAGTCTGAGCATATGTCCAGCTTCCACCTTGTATGAGTAACAAATTTCTCCTACTGCATACATGAGCTTTTTATCACCTAGAACTTCATAGTACACATCCGAATTCCATGCTGTAGCTAGAAAACCTAGGAGTGCCATCTTAAATGAAGATGAAGAAAGGGATCTAGCAAAGTCTGTTGATCAGCTTTGGTCAGGACCAGTTATGAGATAGAAGAGTGGAGCGATGCTATGCTTTCCTCTCTTCTCTTATTCAAGACCTTTGATCAGTGGTGACTGTAACAGTCACTGACAAGGTGGACTTCATTTGTGGAAGAACAGCAAACAAGAGACAGAATGGTTTTTGCCACACCATGGAATGTTGGTGGCAGGTTTGTAAGACTTCTGATCAAGAACATGGCATCAGCCACAGTGGCATTTGCAGCATTGCGGTGTCTACATTGGACTCTGGTCTCAAGTTTCTTCAGTAGTGTTGACTTCATTGTTGTGTTCATTGATCCATCAATGTTTCCTAAGGAGAAAGGTACTGGGGTTACCGGGTAGGCAAACACCATCATAAGTTCAACTGTTGAAGTTGCAGATAGATATAGCAAGTGTCCAAAGAGGTCTCGAGTTCCTTTCAACTCGATTTTCTTGTTCTTGTTCTTAATCTTCACCTTCATTGCATCATGTACAAAGTTCTTCAATTTGTATCTTTTGATGGGTTCCTAAAGCCTACTGCCTTTGGTAATGCCTGGTCATGGGCATTGATTTCTGATCTGTGCTTATCAGTGTTTGTTTCTATTGTGTGTGTTTCATTTATTGCTGGCACTTGGTCATCCATGTGTGTTCTTGTCAAAGCTTCTTCAGACCTTTCTTTTGGTACAGCTGTCTCATCAATACAGGTTGGTTTGCTTTGGTATGCTATAACCACAGTGTCATGCAAAGTGTCATGACTGTCAAGTGTCTCTGTCATCTCATCATAATTATTGAAAGACACAGCAGTGGCTAAACCTGGCTGTATGAGCAATCAATCTGGTGTAGCCATATTCTTCTCTGTTATATTGTTTGCAACTGTAGTTTCGAGTTCCTCCACAACATGGTCGCTGACACAGTGACCAAACCTGTTCAAAATAGTTAGAACTTTCTTAGTGCCTGTCATGGATTTAATACCCATGCCCAACAAGAGGTGTTTTTGTGGTTTGATTATTCCCCTTGACACTACAAACACTATGTAATCTGCAATAGATTGAACTACCCTCTTCTGCTGTTTGCTGCCAACTTCTGATGAACTCATGAGTACAGTACCTAGGAATGTCTGACGAACGGGTGGCAGTTTTACATTTTCTTCTATTAAGTCTTCAGCTTTAACTTTGGCTTTATTATGAGGCTGTACCTTTAGGAGTTCCAACTGTTCTCTTATGTGTTGAGCTGCTTCTGCTTCCCTCAAATCAACCTTTCTCTTAGCAGACCTGATGATTGTACCCACTTTTCTTCTTTTGGTATGAAATATGATACCATCTTTGAAGTGATCTGCCAGTTCTGACTGCAAGCTCTGTGGGTCACAATTTGTTTCACACCCACTACACTCCATAAGAATGTCTCTGTACCTTTTGTGTAGAGATAGCAATGATTCTTCTTGCATTCCATTAACAATGATGCACTGCACATACTTAACAGGTCTGAAAAGGCAACCTGGTGACTGTCCCTCAACTGACTGTATTCACATTTTTTACCTGTACCCTTTATTCATTCTGCCTTTTTTACATACTTGATCTTACAGCTGTTGTAGTATTCCACTTCTTTGGCTAAGAGATCAGTACTGCCTACCAGCATATCCATTTGTTGATTGTCCACTTCTTTTGCTGCACTTTTTATGCTGTCTGTTGTCCCATGAGTTATACATGTTGTAGGATATTCAAAAGTCTCCCTTGACCCCTTAGGATTCCTTTTCTTGTATGACTTGCAAAATATACATTCATTTGGGAATATGCACGATATAGATGCTGCAGATTCAAATAGAGCACTATGAACTTGGGAGCAAAGCAATTTTGCTGGATATCTCTTTACAATGTCTTTTTTAAAGTTTGATCAGTTGCAAGTCTACTGTAACTCTTATAGGCAGTGAACTTCTTGTAGCAGATATAATGATACCCATGGCTGCTGGAGTAACATTCAGGCAATTCAAGACACACCATGTTGTACTTTGACAGTGTTTGACTATAGCACCTTTCCTTTGCATCAACTACTTTCTCCCAATGAGCATTATCAAAAGGTAACGGGTCTCCATGGCCTGTGCTAACTCCTGGATCAGTGTGTAGGATGCATCGACTCTGCGGTTTGTGAGAAGTCTTGCTAGTCATACCTGAAACATTAAATAAATTACATTAATAACTAAGTAAATCAAAGCTATTAAGCACATTAGAAAAATTAAATAACTAAGTAAATCTAGTCTATTACATAAATGTAAAACTTTTAGTTACTCTTAAGAAAGTACATTTTCCAAGAAAACATACAACTACAGATGAATAAGAGTTGTAAATCTGAAATTTACACACTTTTTTACATGACAAACAGTCCTCAAACCTTTCGGACCCAGACACATAGATAATTGCACCTGGCTCCTGTTCTAGTACTTTTGCATCAATGTAATTGCCTCATTGCTTTTTTTGTTTTGTTTTTTATTTATTGATTAGTTCCTACAGTTCATGGTGTAAATAATGTTGGGGTGACTGAAGAGAAGTAGAATTCAGAAAGAGTATCATAATTTTCCAATTTAAATCCAGTGTTTTCATAAGAAAATGATGTAGTAGGCATGGGGCTCAACATATTATTTCAACATTACTTATTATTTAATGTAGGGATGCTTTGATACTCTATGGGGCTGTCACAATACACTCAGATTTTGTGCTGTTGTTTTTTGTCCAAAAACAGGTAATACAGATGAAGGGATCACCATTCAAGGCTGACCCTGGAGTATTTCTTTCAGAAGTGTCAATCATCATTATGAAATTGTTAATTAGAGTCTCTGAGGCAGGGGTATAAAAAACCAGGAAACTCTGCTTAGTGAAATTCTTGGCTAAGTTTCCTGACGTTGTGTAGTGTGATGTGACTATTTGTGTAGTTCTATGTCTGGTAAAGTAGCACTTGATTACCAAAGAACTATGTATACTGTACTAAACTGTTAACAAAAAAAGCCCTTTATGATTGAACCTGACTTCACAATCTATATGGCCATTCTCCACCCCCTCCTACCTCCCAGTTATGTAAAAGAAAAATTTCCCTACCCTACCCTATCTCATGCAAGCTTCCACCTCCCTCCTTCCTCCAGAGACTGGTGAAGTTTCTTATAACTCAATGGTGGTAGTAATAGAGGTCAACAAAATTCCCTTGACCCCACACATGCCAAATTAATGACCACCCACATTCTGAACACTGTCAGTGACCGCAACTTCCTATATTATCAGGTTACCCCATATCCTGCAAAGCGAGCAATACAGCTCCGCTGCTAAAAGTGTGCAAGGTAACAGTAGTTAAAGTTGAAAGAGTAATACCAGCACAACTTAGATAGCATTAAAAAGCATCTTGATTCAAAAATTACATACCACCACATAACAAGCAGTGGGTCTTCACAGAACCCCTACCAGTTTTGCATGAAATATGGCATCACGGGGATGACCAATAAGTCACAAGGGGTTGTTACTTTAAGATAGTACATTTAAAGACACAGTGCAAACACAAGTGAAATGAGTGTGAAAGTGATCAGTGCCCATACTACAAAGTGACAAGAATAAATATGAAGAAAATATTTAGAATGAAATACACTACTTCTAATCCTACAGTATAGAATAACCACAAAGATATAAGAAAATAAGCATATAAAAAATGCTTGGATAATGCATTTAGTCACTATAGCATAATATCTCAGTCCTCATCCTAATTTGTTTAGTGATGGAGGTACAATAATTTTTCAGTCGTCTGTACCCTAGAAGAGAACACACAATATAGTTAGGAGCAAGCAAACAGAGGGGACAACACTGCACATCAAAGCATTATTTTCTAATACATTTCAAAATTTCTGTTCTGTCATTCAGACAAGGTGGGTATAATGTCCTCAAAGTATAAATCCAAATGAGACTGATACTGGATAAGTTTTTTTGGATTTATACTTTGTAGGCATTATATCCACCTAATCTGAATGACAGAATAGAAATTTCAAAATGTATTTGAAAATAACGCTTTGATGTGCAAAGTTATCCCCTCCATTTGCTTACTCCTAATTATATCATATGTTCTCTTCTAGGGTGCAGAGGACTAAAAAATTATTATATCTCCAGCACTGAACAAATTAGGATGAGGACTGATATTATTAGGCTATAGTGACCAAATGTAATCTCCTAGCATTTTTTTATTCTATTTTTTCTTATATCTTTGTGGTTCTTATATAGGATTAGTAGTAGTGTATTTCTTTCTAAATATTTTCTTCATATTTATTCTTGTCACTTTGTGATATGGGCACTGAGCACTTATACAACCATTTAACATGTGTTTGCACTGTGTCTTTAAATGCCCTATATTTAAGTAACCCCTTGTGATTTACTGGTCATCCCCCTGATTACGCATTTCGTGCAAACCTGTAGGGATTCTGTGATGATATGTTGCTTGTTGTTATGTGGCGGCATGTAATTTTCATATAAAGATGTTTTCTAATGCAGTCAATGCAGTCTAAGTTGTGCTGGTATTGCTCTTTCAATGTCAACCCTTCTTCCTACCTATCCTCTAACACCCAACCTCTTACCCCCAAAGCACCCAAAGTTTAAGGACATTTGGCAGTAGCACCTGTAAGAAAAAACACTCAGTACCTATAAGGTGTGATCTGGTCTCTTCAGTATATTTCAGTCTGAATGAATGATGATTATGTCTTCTTTATAACACCCAATTAGCTGACAATTCAACTTTGAGTACTTGGGGGAGGAGTGAGGCTGGGTGCTACATGGCAGATAGTGTGGGGGGGGTACCTGATCATTCAGGGAGTTGGGTACATTGACAGGGTGTGGGAGGTGGATGTTCATTGATTTAACACTGGTGGGAGAAAGGGATATTTTACCAACTGTCAATACTACTATTACTATTATACTACAAGAAGCATTGTCATTCTGTGAGGGAAAGTTTGAGGTGAGTGGCAGCAGGCGTCAGGAGGGGGAAATTATGCTTTACATGTCAGAGAAGGGGAAGATAGTTGCACAGTGGATGATGGGAAGATACAATCATGCAAAGGCTTTTAAAAAAACATTTAGTTGAGCAAAGGTGGGTAGAAATTCTGAGACTTCACTACGTTATGAGAAGAGTGACATTCCTGACTTCACTCTAACTTCTCCAGCAAGTTTAAATTCACTACACCAATAATCTGAGTTTTGGGTATGATATGATACTGGCCTTCCAGAAACATTCCCATGTCAAATGTTTCCAGTTGCTGTGTTAGCTCTGAAAATGGCAGTCAGACTGGAGGACAGTGAGAGAACAGCTATATTCAGAGCTCTGCAATATTTTTATTAAAAATTAAATTACATAGATAAATTAACAAAAATGAAAGGCATTAGTGCACAGTCATTAGGGGATCACTATTTAGATGTAGGTATTGTAGGTTTTTATTCTTGCTGGTTTCTGCTTATTTATTGAACTTTTTGAACAGAGCCTGTCAGTGCTGTGCTCAGTGGGAATATGCAGGCAAAACAAAACATTGCCTTGCAGCCAGTGGTAAATATGTCACAACATAAATGGTGCTAATGTTTTGAACTGCTCATTTTTTACATTAAGGAGCACTCAGTGAGGTTACTCCTTTCCTTTCTTAAAAATATTTTTTTCTGCATCTGATGAAACTGTCACGTGCTGGCAGCTGCATAGTTTCAGCAATTTGGGGCAGGTTTGCAGCTTTCTCCTTGTGAGGCACTCATTAAAGGGAACAGTTTTCTTTTCCCTCTATGTCAGATGAAAATCAGCAGACACTTGCAGCTGCTTTGTTCTCAACATTAGCATGAGGCAAAGGAGGCTGCCAGTGTAGGCTGTACCATGTGACTACCACTAAGCAGGTAGGAAGGGTAGCCAGCTGTGCTACAATAAAATAATAAAAAATGAATATGCAATAACAGTAATAAAAATTAACCATTTAAATAATTTACATTTTTATTTTATTTTATATTTAGTTATTTGTCACCACAGTTATATGCTACATATATATTCAATTCAAGATATACATACACTATGTAGATAATTTGGAACCAAAATCCTCATATAGTTGCTTAGCCAGTTAGAATAATATACAGTACATTTCATCATCATGTTTATAGCTTTATGCAGTACTGTACATTGTAAGATAAAGACAAGCAGCATTGATGTGACACAAACAAATATTTACATGGTATAATTATAGCTGGGCTAAGTTTACAAGTGTTGCTCTATGAACATTTCATAGAACTGTTTTATTTTTGCATAATTCTGAAAAATTCTGCCATTCTTCCATGGAAAATGGCAGCATTACACATTTTGATGTGATGCCTATTCTATAGGCAAGAAAAATTGCAAAAAAAAAAAAATAACAGTTTATAATAACTTTCATAAAACAATAGTTTGCATTGGTGCTTAGTTTATTCTATATGCAAAACAAATGTGGAGAAAACCTTAACAATCCCACCATAGTTTACTCATTAGCAGAAATTTGTGGATTTTTGAAGAAATTCTACTGAAAATCTAAAAAATGGAATGACAAATCCATAGGAATTTCACCAGCAGAACAGAAAGTTTCATTTAGGCCTAATGATCATTTATTTGTTGTCAATCTAGGACAGGACTTTGTGAATCCTAAAAGAGATCATATATAGTACTATGTGTTCATGTGTACCAAAATTACTGTATATGCACTAATGCTCTGAAATTGCACACCTATATATGTTATTTTTCATTTTAAAGCATGATATTCTATTTGCATTTATTTCTGAGAGTGCACTATATCAAAATGAGATGGAATTATGATCACTTGTTACTCCAACTCCAGATGTGAAGATTAGTATAGTGCTGTTAAACAGAAACAACTGCTTGCTGCAAATTTACATAACAACATTGACGTTTATAGACAGAAAAAGACTCCTGGTCCATCTGGTCTGCCTGTTTTCTACGTAGCTCCTCACCTGACTTGCACTTCCAAGACATTATTTTATTTATTTATTGAAGTATATCCGATAACACCTTTAAGTCAAAGACTCCTTTACAAAGGTTCCACGTCATTGAAAACAGAGACATCAGGGACTATAGCAACAACTAACACAATAATTACAGAAATGGATACAAAATGGTTACAAATGGATACAAAATGGTTACGGATAACACAGTAAAGCAGCTGAAGATACAAAGTTACAGAGTGCTGCCAAACTTAGGTACACAGTGCAAATGGGAATAGGTAACAAAACATGGTATTAGGTAACAAAACATACACTGCTGGGTGGTTGTGCAAGCCATGCCCTGGTGGTTATTTGCAGGCCTAGGCTGGACTGAGGTGTCCATTGTCAAAATATAGGCATGCCTAGAGGGGCTGGACCAGAGTTAAGTCCATAGTCATGGGGGGGGGGGAGTGGAAAGGTCAGATTCAAGGGCAGTCACAGACTGATTCATGAGTGATTAGGTCTCTTAGTTGGGACTTGAACTGACCAAGTTTGGATTCTGTGAGGAGGGAGTTTGGGTGTGAGTTGAACCAGTTAGGAGTTGGGTATCTAGAAGTTCTTTGACCCGAAGTGGTCTTGCAGCGAGGTTACCCTGAAGTGGGTTGTCACTGATTGTCGAGTGAGGTGGGTGGACAATGGTGCCTGGAGTATGGGGGAGAGGGCAGGTGGAAGTAGTACTGCTGTTATTTTTTTAGCAAAGAGGCAGGCCCGATATTTGAGCCTCCCATCAAAGTTTAGCCAGTTTGTTAAGGCATAAAGGGTGCAGGTATGTGTGAGTCTGGCACAGCCTGTAGCAAGTCTACTGGCCTTATTAAGGGCCAGTCTAATTTTGTTTAGGTACGTGTTGTCATCTGCCCCACATATGATGATTCCATAGTCTATTAGTGATAGAATAGATGCAGAGACAGCTAGGTGGGGAGCTTCTGGTGGGAGGCAGTGCTTGTACCGGTGAAGTACTGTAGACCAATACGCACATTGACAGCAGTGCTCAGTATTCAGATGTGTTCATGGTAAGTGAGCCAAGAGTCTAGGGTGATACCAAAGTATTTGAATGTGGTAACCTGCTCAAGGGGGTCATTTATGGAGTTCAGTATGAGCAGGGGTTGTCCTATGTTCTTATTTTGGGGGTGTGCAAACATCACAGATTTTGTTTTTCTGTAATTTAATACTAGCCTATGTTGAACTAACCAGGATTCAGCTTCCATGAAAGATTTCTGGAGCGCCGAGCAGATAGCTATGGGGTCAGTGTGAGAGCTGTAGTGGGTGGCATCGTCTGCATACAATAGTAGTTTCCTGGAGCAAGCCTTGG